>CADWAE010000285.1:2709809-4064714 GCA_902982915.1 Phalloptychus januarius
AAGATCTTCAAATGTTCTAGGTTCACTGTATTGCCAGTTAGTATTTTTCTTTTCTATTTTTATGGTTAGATGTGGGTTTGTTCTCTTTGAGTGACGTAAAGCACTTTTAGTTATTCCTGCATTTGAAATACCGGAAGCTTAGCAACTTGTCATGCCTCATAGAGATTTCCAGTAGCTTTCTATCCTCTTTGCAAAATCCATCAGATCACCTCTCTCAGGGCATTTGCTGAGGTCCGTTAGCAGGCAACATTTTAAAGCCTGTGCAGTCTTACTGTAGTCGGAGCTGTAAGAAGCCATTGGTGGAGTTCCTCTCCAAGCAGAAGGAAAGTGCCAGATCCAGGAGCTTGAATCAAAGCTTATTACATCAGCGAGCTTTGTTGCCTTTACCTGAAGATCCCTCTGGACCATCACATTTAACTGTTCTAGCAATGCCTTATCTCTTTTCTTTTGATCAGAAGCAGGCATTCCTGTCATGTGAACCTGAACAAAATGGCACAATGGCTTCTTGTCCTCAACTTTCACCCTTGTCAGAGCATTAAGTACCATCCTCAAGAACTCCTTTTCCACTGAGGTGTCCTTGGAAATATTGATTATTGTGATGTCACTTAGTGCCACAGCAAGACGCGCTACTTCTTTGTCACGTTCGTGGCTATGATCGTCCTGGATCATCTTGTGGGCCTTCAGTCCCTCAGTGTCGATGATCATGATGCAGTCACAGCCTATCTTGCTCTTTACATGTTTGTTGACCGTGATTATCTGCATGAATGCTCCTCTAGTGCACATTCCTTTGTTGACAGCAAATCTGGTCCCAAACAAGGTGTTGAGGAGAGTTGACTTTCCTGAATTTTCTACTCCAATCACTGAAATGACTTTGACCTTACTGTTGGATTGTATAAGGGAGTGAAGCTCAGTAAGAACAGCATTGATCCATTTTTGGGAAATGTTTGCTGCATCTCCATCAACAAGCTCCACAGGGACACCATCGAGCAGCATCTGAGCAGCAAACATGGGGAGGTGTTCCATCTTTCTCCTTAGAATGCTGCCCTCTGGTAGGTCAGCCATACATGTATATCGCTGCCCACACTCTCGAAAAAAATGTTTTATTTGCAAACAGGAAATCGAAATTTGTTGGTCAACATCTGCTATTTTACATATTTCTTTGGGAGACTTTTGTTTTAGTGCTATGTATTGATTCAGTAGAGCTGACATCTGGTGCCGGGACAGATCCTCTAGTGCCATTTCCAACCATTTCACGAAATAGGAGCGATGAACTTCAGAGGCACTTAACCCATTGAGGAAGTTTGACATTGTAGTTGTCATTTCTAACCTTTGCTGCTTCTTTTTGAACTGTTTTTCTTGTCTTTCCAGGGACTTACGGTATTCCTCAGTTTTTATTTTGTCAACTTTTCGCAGTCTCCAGTGCTCTGTCTGCACCCATGAAATTGCTTTCCAGATGTTTCCTTGAGTTGGCAGTTCTTCATCTTTGAATTCTGATATTTCATCAATACGTGCAGTGATTTTTCTGACATTTTTCAGTGCACTTTGGCATTCATCCTTATCTTCATCGACGAGGATCTCACAACGCCGAGCTCTTTCAGCCAGATTTTCCAGAGATACTTTTTTTGGCTTGTTCCCGAGCATTTCAGAAACCGATTCCTGGAGGGGCCTGACTAACTCTGTTTCAGTTGCTTTTGTCTCACTTAAATTAGTTGTTTTTAAGTTTGGCTCAATTGTCAACATTTTTAATTTGAACGACTTCCCTCTTTTGCTGCTGATCAAAATCACTTTTGCTTGCATATGCTTTCCTTGCAGATATTTAAAGTATTCGACCTCTGATTCTTCGCAGAGGATATAAACAACTGTAGACGACTGACAGAGCAATGTAAACTGCTTATCAAAGGATCTGATATCCCCTCTGAGGTTGGCAACAGCCATTGGTTCACTGAATTTATCTATAGAACTGTTACCACAAGGAAAGTACCAGCTGATTTCGACAAGCCCCTCTGAAATTCTTCGTGGCACATCTCCACACTCCAAAGCAGAATGGTAAAATATGTCATGGTACTGCTCTGTGTTACTTAGCAGTTTGTTTAACATCTGAGACTTGGAAAGGAAGTGCTTTCCCAGCCTGGCAAATGATACAAGAGGCATTTCAGAGAACACAAGTCTTTCCTCACTGCCTGTTCCTCTGAATGCTTGCTGCAAGGGTGTGAAACTTTGGACAATTTCACGCATAGACCACAGCATCATGGTTAGCTCTCTTGTTTCAATGTTTGGCAGCAGGAGCGGGACTGCAAACTGGCATTGTACCATTTTACCAACCATATTCTGCTGAAGAAACTTGTCTGAGCAGAGAAACAATCCAGTTATCAAATCTAGAGGGTTGATAGCATTCTTCTTGTCCATCTCCAGATCACTACATTTCACACTTCTAGCATTTGTGTCACACATTAAAAGTCTCCTTAGAAGAGCTTCAGAAAGGGATTCTGTTGTTTCGATGTTAATCTTTGATGTGTCACGCCGAATAATTTGGAGGATGTGGCTAATTTTTAGCTTGGTGTCATACTCGTCTTCAAGTCCAATCTTTGTCAATACTTCCCTGAGGCCAAGCTCTGTCAACAAGACAAAAGTAACAAGTTCATCACATTTATTGAAGGGTAAAATACCTTGAGAGATATTTGCATTCAATATTGAAAAGCATTTCTACAACATTTAGCTGTCTTGACTTGCACATTGACATTTGTTAAAAAAGTGGAAAATCGTTTCAGGGATGTGAATACTTTCTCAAGATACTATACTTCGGCAAGATTGTTTCTAACTGCAGAGGTTAAAGGTAAAACAAATGAAATCACCTGTGTGAACAGCGATAGAAACTGGATCACTCGTCTTGTCATTCAGCAATGTGGAGACTGATATATTGTACTCTGTGTCTGACTCCAAATCAGATAATGTCTTGTGGCAGTCTTTTGTGTATATCACAAAAGGCTCTTTATCTGGACTGGTGACAGTAATCAGGAACTGATGTGGGATTCCTTCCATGTTTTCTCCTTTGCTCCAAATCAAAGACAGAGTTGTGGACTCCAAATAATCTTTTGTCAAATCTCGAGGAGGTGGCACGGCTGCGAGAAGGAAGACAATGAAAAAGAGTTTGTTAATCTTTAAAATTATGGGATTTAATAATGAGACCAATAAAAATACTTTGGGTTCATGACTTTTACCTGTAGATACACATGCTGTCACCCATTTACTTAAATTACCACCTTCATCTTCTGTGGCCACACTGAAGAAATACTGCTCTCCAAGCTGAAGGTTGTTTATTTCCACTTTATTCAGGTCTTTGATAGCTAACGAACCTTCGACCTCTGTTAAAGAGCTCCATTTAACTCTGAACTTCTTAGTTCCACTTAGTTCATGCGGGGATCCCCAAGTTAACGCAACACTGTTTGGTTTCACTGTCAGGAACTTGATCTCACCAGGAGGGGGCACTGGTGGTCAACAAAAAAAAGGAGAGCAAGTTAGAATTTGCCACAAATCACAGGACGTACTGATGTTATAAAACAAGATTTGGTTTGATACGATACACCAAATATTGCAGGAAAGGACCCACTCTAAAAACTCTCCGCATCTGCCAACTGAACATTGCGTCAGTGGTAACTATTAAAGTACACAAATTAATGTATTTTGCAGCAGTAATAGGACAGATCTTTGCATGTTTTTTTTTCAATGAAAAAAGCAGTCCCCAACAACACACTGTATCTAATTTAAATCACCTTCGAGTATCATTATTACAGTGTTACATCATTTCCCACTATACCAGGTGTTTCACAGGTCTGGAAAAAGGTCAGTGACCGTTATGTAACTAAGAGATTATGACATCATAAAAAATAAACAAGCAATAAAACTGCTTGAAGCAATATAACATTAAGGACATTTAAAATCTTTTTACCCTACTGGTCAGATGTGATCAAAGCACATTTCAATCATAATTTGTGTCTTGGTGTCTTTGTTAACTTCAGAGTATTACTTTTGTTTTGAACTTATTTACACCCACATTTTGTCCAAAACATATTTGACATCAAGACAACATTCACAAAAAAAAGAAGAATCAAAAACTGATTAACAACCTGTCTCATGTTGCCCAAAGTCCTCACCAACATTCATCTGTTAGAAAAGAGCATTGTTAGTGAAGATCGAGCAAAACAATGTTTTCCAATTATCTCGTGATTACCTGACTCTTCTGTGAAATGATGTCATGTCTTTTGTGGTTTCCTTCCACACAAATGCTGCAAATGTGCATGTGATCAGTAATGCAGTAAAAATCTTTAGACTTCTGATGCAGACAGCTTCTGTCTTGGGTGTCACTGCCGATGTCTTTGATGATGTGTTTTTGCAACTGGGTGCCATGTTGACGGGCGTGGGGCTCACAGAAGAAGTCATTGCAGGTCTGGCATATCTTCACAGCTGCATTTTGGTTGCAAATGTCACACATCAACTCCCCATGGCTGAGAAGAGTAAAGAAAAGCAGGTAATTACAAAATAATGAACAGTTGGGTTATATTTGTGAGGTGGAAACATCCCAAATGAAGAGCTTTTCTAAGCCGTCATAAACTCATCAGAAATGGAGGTTTTACTTTGCAGGGTCAGATCCAGGTCTTTAATGACATATTAAGAACTCAGTGGGCTCCTTTGTTGGCAGGTTGATAGAATGAGGATGGATTTAAATGTAAGTAAAACTTCTCTGTTGAGGTGGTTTATTATTATTGTGACAGGATGTCAGGATCCTTGGTGGAGCCTGGGGAAAAAGTGTTTGAATGACAGCAAATTCAGCAACTTCTGGGTTAGATATTCTGAATTTGAAGAGTAACTGGCCATGCCTGCTTTATGCCTATGGGCTACACCATTAAAATAGTGGTACTGTGCTAGCACTAGCAGCACTCAAAGCCTTTCCAACACATATAATCTGATTAGAGCTCTCATTACAACTAGTAGAACTGTACCACGCTCTCACCTAATGGTTCCAGTAGCTGGTTGGTTTACTGTGATAAATGTCAAAGAAATTGAAGGGGCATGGATACGGTTAAAAGGCATTTATAATCTTACACCCTTATCCCTACTGGGGTTATGAGGGGTGCTGGTGCCTGTCTCCAGCTGTCAACAGGCTAGAGGCGGGGTACACCCTGGGCAGGCCGCTAGTTTATTACAGAGACAGACAGGACAGACAATCAAGCACACACACACTCACACCTAGGGAGAATTTAGAGAGGCCAATTAACCTGACAATCATGTTTTTGGACTGTGGGAGGAAGCCAGAGTACCCGGAGAGAACCCACGCATGCATAGGAAAAACATGCAAACTCCATCTAAAAGACCCCGGGCCGGGAATCAAACCCAGAACTTTCTTGCTCCTAGGCAACATTTCTACTAACTGCACCACTGTGAAAAAACTAGAAAGTAGGTTTAATTGGTACTTAAGAAAGTTTTAAACAGAAATCACATAAATATTTACTTCACAACCAATCAGTTCAACAGAAGTTCTTACTCCTTCAAAACCAAATGTTATTGCACTGAATTTGAAGAAATCTTTACCGATCATTTAAAACTGTGTCACTGCTGCTTTGGGAATCCCCAGATTTACATGATGAATAATCAGAAGTGTCAGATGAAGATATGGACTTGGGTATTTTTAGTATTTTTTGATAGTCCCATCTAAGAGAGAAAAGAAGAAAACGAGAAAAACATTTATCAGTCAGTATTTGTTTAATTTTGTAACTATGACACAAGGCAAAGTTAATGGATATTTACATATTTGATGTAATTTTTTTTATTACGCAATTTGTTTTACCTCCATCTATTAGAATATGTAGGCACATTAAAATCAATCCTAACCTACTTTGAGTCTTAGGTTGTTTTCTTGTGTGAAATGCTTTTTAAAAAGTATTTTTCAACTGGCTACTGAAACATTTAGCTAATCTGTTGACCATATTTAAAATGACTGAAATATATATTACAGAATATACAACAGTCTACTAAATATTTGAAAAAACAAAAACCTCATGCAATAATAAGATTGAGAGCATGGCACTTAAATAACCGACTACTCTTTAAATATTTGCATAAATACTGTATTTAATGAATCATACCTGTGGATCACATCATCGGGCGGTCTGTGCGGAGTTTTTAAGACAGGATATACAGCAGATGGAGGGTTTTGTTCTAGAAATCTAAACGTCAAAATAGACAGATCAGAGCCCATTGCTTTTACAATGTGTAGTACATTAGACACAGATGTAAACTAAACAAACCTGAAAGCATGCTGAGAAGATACAACTCCAGGTTTTCCCCAGTATTTAGGAATGCCTCGTGATATTTCTCTGTGACAACAAAAAGAAAAAGGGAAAAAGTTAAAGCCACAAAGGAGCTAAAAGAGTTTAAAATAAAGTGTTTTAGAAATAAAGATTTTGCTTACTTTTCATTTGAGAAGTTATAAGGCAAGTCCTTTGATAAGTCTGACTCTGTCTCATAGAGAGAAAAGTCATCTTCTCGTTTTTCTGATCTGAAAATGTCAGGTGTAAAAATTCACTGTATCATAACAACATCAAGCAGTGATCCTGCCAAGTGCACACAGTTGGGAATTTTAAGAAAGTTTTCTTTCCAGCAAAGAAGACTTTGCCGAAAGCAAACTATAGTTTGCAGCATTCATAGTTTGTGTGAATGCTGCATGCATTCACACTATTGAGTTCCACTTTTCTCCGTAAATTTCAATGCGCTTCTTCTCCTGCATACTTTGTGCTATTTTCAACATTCAACTTTTAAACTATTCAGGTTGCTTTCCACAGTACATTATGCACATCAAGGATAATTATATGTCAAACTTCTAATTTGATATAAATGTAATGTAAACAAATGTAAATTTGTTTACCAGAAGATGCTGGATTGTTTGCAAATTTGAAATGTGAACAAATATAAATTTGTTTACATTAGAAGAATTGAAATGTGGAGAAATCAAAACAATAAATAACTTCAGTTATTAAAATGGAAAGACTGAGATAAGTGTAAACAAGGCATTTTCTCTCTTCTCTTTCTGTAATATGTTGTGCTTTAGACACAGATGTAAACTAAACATACTTGAATGCAGGTCGAGAAGATGCAGTTCCAGGTTTTCCCCAGTATTTAGGGATGACTCGTGATATTTCCCTGACAACAAAAAGTAAAGGTGAGAAAGTTCAACCCAGAAAAGAGCTGAAAGCTAAAAGAGTTTAAAATAAAGCGTTTTAGAAATAAAGGTTTTGCTTACTTTTTATTTGAAAAGTTATAAGGCAAGTCCTTTGACAACTCTGACTCTGTCTCATAGAGAGAATAGTCATCTTCTGGTTTTTCTGATCTGAAAATGCCAAGTGTATGAAAGACAAGCTTATCTTAATATTTTTCATAGAAATGTCTAGAAAGAGTACTCAATAGCCATGTGAAACCTGATGCCTTTTTGAAAAATATTTTAAAAATGTGTTCTGAAGATCTGGTTAGTGTTAATAGTTATGTTGGTGGAAGTGCTACACGTGTTATAAATGTGTGCGGTTCCATTTTATTAATTTACCGGGCTCCTTTGAAAGTCAGTGGATGTTCAATAGATTGTTCAGACTTGGCCCGCAGAGATCCACTGCTATCTGACTTTGTTTTCTTTAGTCTGAGATGCCTTTCACAAATATAAGAAAACATCATAACTTAACACATTGACACATACAGTACAGTGATGATAAAAAGATGTCAGTTTGACAACTTTAATCTATAAATGACCTAGACTTCAACAAGTTATAAAATAACCCTTTGTACAAAACATCCAACTATGAGAGGGCCAAAACTTACAAACTCTCTCACATATACTATCAAACTGTTCTCAAAACCTTAATCTGATTTATGAAACTGGCCAAATTAATTATTTTCTTTACATAATGCATCATTTCCTTTTGCAAATGAATTAAAACAAAGCTTTAAACTTTTACAGCCACTTGAAAGAAACACGTGAGAGTATATGGTATACGTTGAAAAGTTTGATAGGATATGTATGAGAGTTTGTCAGTTTTGACCCAGGGGACCGCTCACATCCAACTGAACTCATTATTTTTTAAACAAATATAAAACCAAAATTAAAACAAACAAGCACACACACAACCACAGAAGTACAGTGCGCAGAAGTTTAATTTTACTGTGACTTCTAGAATGGAAGAAGACAAATTGTTGTAGATTCAAAGGTTTTTCTCACAGTTTGCTTAAAAAGAAATTGGCCACAAGACAACAGAGGCAAGCAGATAAGGGAAACGTAGAAGGTGCTTTGACTGGAGTAATCTAGGGACAACTTAAACACACCTTAAGCTGAAGAAAACAGCCATCAAACTCTTTTTAAGGAGTCAGTGAAATATACTGGACAGGAATGACTACTAAAAAAATAAAATTTTAGAGCCACCATGGCAGGTGAGATATACAAGATACATAAATGCATACTCCATCCAGGAATATATTACATCTATATTAAAAAATGAAAAAGCAAAGAAAAGAAAATCTTAGTGTTTTCCTACCACGTGTCCTTGAAAGTCAAAGGAGAGTCAATGGATTGTTGAGACCTTGCACTCGAAGATCCTACGGAGTTTGATGTTTTCAATCTAAAAATAGTTTTATTAGCCAAATTACTGAGAGACACATACATTTTGTAACACATTCAGTTCTCAGTATTTCCTTGTTTGTTAAAATGATTAATATCCTAAAAATATAGTGTGAGACAGATAATCTGTGAAGAAAATAAGCTGCTCTGCTTATGGCAGTAAGCAGACCACTCTGTGGTCTTACTGCCATCTGCAGAAACACACCGCGCCATCAGAAACAACCAATCAGGGTCAGGAGGAGGGTCTTAGTGCTATCAATCATCGTATGTATGTGCAGCTCTCACCCTCCACCTTTCTCTATGTTATACTACATCTCCTTCACCACAAAGGAATGTGCCATGAATGCTCAGGCTTGTTAGCATGGCCATTAGTGACAGCAGATAAATGGTAAGGTGTTTTACTGCTACTGGCACACTGAGCAACACATACACAAAATGATTGACAGCCCTTAGATCTTCCTCATAGCTCTGATTGGTTGTTTCTAGCCAAGAGCAAAGCATTTCTACTGATGGTAATATCAGCATTTGGAGCAGGTGTCGGAGCCTCACAGATGATCTGTCTCATGTTGAACTGTCACATCATGGTGGAAGTTTAGTTACCGATTGTAGCTTTAAGTTTGCTTTATATATCTCAGAATGTTTTGACAAACCTTGGAGACTTTCCTGTGTGCTCTTTTTGAAGGAATGCAGCTGCAATATTTTTCACCGTTCCTCTGGGAAGAGAAGAGTCATGAATGAAATCATGTTTGAGTAGGTACAAAATATGAGACGAAAGCAAATGAACAAACTATTTGAAGTTAATTTCAAAGCTTGCCATGGCTGAAGGCAACATCAAATGGAAACCATTTAATTTATACTGTGTAAAAAATAACTTAACTTCTTTTTTCTCACTAATTGACTTTGAGTCAGACTAAACTTTTCCTTTGGTAACCCAGATATAATAAATAAATGTATTTATATATGCCAAAAGTCAAAATACCAGGAGAGACTATTTGTTTTTAACTTTAGAAGCTGACATATACACAGATAACGACTCAAGCAATTTGGGAAAATCTAACTTGTGAGCATGTTTCTGATTTGTGTCAAACATTTGCGCTAAATTGAGATATATCTGTGGATGTATTTTACTGGCAATCTTCCTTGTGTAATTTCATAGAAAAAAAAAATAGGCCAAGATATCAGAAATGTTGACCTTTACAAGTTTAGTTAATTTGTGGATGCAATTTCTAGATGCACAAAAGGGCATCTGCTCGAAAATGTCTGAATACAATTGTTGATGTTCAGCTACTTCACCATTCAGGAAGGAAACACTTGCTTTGTCCCCGAGACAAAAAACCTGTTTTCATATAATGTCTATATCAACCAAGCAAAATTATCTTATGTACATTTCTGAGTACAAGCTTTCTTAAGAACAAAAAAGTCAATTTTATAAGTCACTGGTCTCTAAATGTCTCTAATTTGTGAGCACAGCTGAAAAACAAACCAAAAGAAAGCGACTAAAATCCAGCTATTGTGATAGTTTGGATGGACCCAACACTTGTGACTCAGGTCCTAAAGTTTTAAGGGCAATCATATCAAAGGTTGTAAGAAAATATACTTGTACATCTGAATTCAATGAAAGTGATGAATAAAAATTATTTTTCAGACAATCTTTTTATGGTATTCTGACATTTGGCAAATATATCTTTTGAACATATCTCATTTCAACTCAATGACTAAGAAAACATTTTATGTAATAAACAAAAAGTAAAAAACTGTAAAACTATAATGGTATCACTTTCTGTTGAAAAGATAAAAAATGAAAATCTGGTTTTCTACTCTTACTTTTCAATGTTTTCCATGTTCGCTCATTTGAATTTCACTCCTTTCCACCTTTGGACTGACCAATCTCTGAAGCATTAAAGATAAGTGCCTGTAAATCTGCTCACAGTCATAGTCACATTTCACAACCTATAAATAGAAGAGAAGAGAAAATCTCTAAGGAAAAAGTTTGCATACTTTTCCTGCTTGTCATGCTTTTGTAGGAAAAGTATAAAAGCATTACATTTGAACTTGTATCTGCTCTTCTGTTTTCAGTGGAGTACATGGAAGAAATGGCGTAAAATGTCTCTGTTGTGGCATTTTACTTCATCAGATATTTTGTAAACTACAGAATGTAGCAAATATAGTATACAGCGTATTTGGTACAATAATCTAATTTTTGTTCATGGTAATTCTATAGTTTGCTGACTGAGTCTTTTTTCAAGCTTGAACATTGACCATTTTAATTAGTGGTCGTTTTCTTTTTCTCTGTTACTTTTGTATTGTTATGTGACCCTTTCAAAAGACCCCATATTTTGGAGTACTTCTTTAAACAGTGACTAAAATAATTTACCTTCTGGAATCCCATATAGAGATGACCTTGAATATACATGACATAAATTGCCAAATCTTTTCTTCTAATAGTTGCTCAGAAACGGGCATGAGAAAAAACTTATATTGGAGAAAAGCCTGCTGCTCAGTTGCTTGAAATTAAAATTTTTGGCATTGAAGTGTTTCGAGGTACCTTTGGAATAAGTGTGTCAATATTGTTCAAAACTCCCAACATAACTATAAGAGAATAAACATTTTAAATGAAAACTTACCAACAGCATATCCTCCTGGAGATCAAGACGTCTCAGTGAGCCGACTGCTGGGACAGACTGGTTGAAGGAGGAAGACGGGTAAGGACTTTGGATTTTATTATAGCCCTTGTAGTTTTACCAGAAAGATAACTAAGGTTATGTATCTTGATGACATAATTGCTGGTACGCCATATGATATTATACAGTGTCATATTACATAATGTGTGTGTCTGATTTCCCGCAAGAGTCCAGGGTTTTATGGCTTTCTGTAGTTTATAATCGCTTGTATCGATCGCTTGTAATAACAAAATACATTTAGCAATGACTCGCTCACACATTTCAAAAGAGAAAATCTGTAGACACTGATTGAAGAAAACGAGAATTCAGATCAAGAATATAAACTAACTGTGATGAGCAAGGGGAAAAGGCTAAATAAAACGTCTTACAACCACATAATAGTTACAGATGTACTCTCAACAAAATTATTCTTTTATTCAGAGAATCAAGTCATCAGTTTAATAAATTGGTTTAGTATTAAAATATGTACAAGCTCTGATCTGGATTCCGACAAGACATTAATGCAGACAATGAGTAAGATTCACATAAGCTACTATGTGTAGCTATTTGAGTGAATCGGTGCATCATGCTTTACCTCATCAACTTGTGCTTGCTGACTGTAACTAATACTTATCACAAAAACTGAGGCCTTTTATTTTACCTTTGATTTGAAACAAAGACTGAAATCTAAGTTACTACACTCTCCCATGCAGAATTACTGGCAAGAAAAAAAAAAATTACATGTTTGTGAATATATTTTTATTCAAATTTTGATTCAAAGCATGAAATCTTTTTAGCACACTTTAAAACAAATGGATAAAAATGTGGAACAATGATCAAATCAACAATAAGAAAAAACAGATCACAAGGAAGCTCCATTTTATAAATGAAATACCAGCGCAAGTCCAAATATGCAAATGAGAAAATACTGAATGAAAAGAAAGGAAAACCTTTTCAAAGAGATCAAAAATGTAAATAATTACATTCTGTAAACTCTGCTAAGTTTACAAGTTTCACTGTACTTGCTGTAGAAAAACCTTCCCACAGCATGATGATGCCACCACCGTGTCTCACTGTGGGGATGCTGTGCTCACAGCATTTTTAGTTTTTCTCACACATACCATTTTGAATGTAGATCAAAATAGCTGATTTCATCTGATGACAGTACGTTCATATACAGAATAAAGTGATTGAATGTCTTTTGGAAGTAAAGCTGCAAAGGAAAGCTACATCTCACAGATCCAGTGTTGTTCAACACTACAATTCTCATCATTCCAGTCTCCATCCCCTTTACTACGGTGCCAGACCTCCACACAGTCCTGGTTCCTCCCTTGATGGCTGTTTGGCTGCCCTGCAGCCCAGAACCTAAATAATGCAGTGGCCCAAAAGCAAAAGCTAAATAAAAAATGTTATGTGGATTTTAAATTTTGGAGAGAAAATGTTTCAAAGCTCCTTACGCTAAAGTCAGCGGTGTTCCATCAACCCATTTCCAGTTCCCTTCCACTCCTCCGTCAGTCAGACCGATCCACACCTCTTTGTCATTGTACAAGCTGTTGATGAAGTTCTAGGAGGACAAAAACAAGACAGTTGATCAAATATTATCCTGCGTATTATGCTGGAATAATCGTTTCATAAATGAAATTTCAGATTTACTTAGAGTTGGTTGCCCTGTTAAGGTTAGTTGCTATCAACCATCTTGCCACATGTTCATATGGATCTTAAAGTAAAAATTAAAGTTCATTTTAAAACATACATCTATGAACCTTGTATGCTACTTCTGAATCAACCCCTTAAAATACAATGCGTAGGGATGAAGGATGAAAAGGTCGCAGTTTGACTTATCTCAAAATGAAATGTAGTATTTCTGAAGCTTAAGATCTTATGGGTCATTTACTTGGAAATGTTTGTCTTTTCACACCATTGAATTTCAAGATACATACGGACATTTGAAGCCACTGAGATTTGCACCAACATTTTTACAAGCATAATACCAGAGATTAACTGTACTATTCATGACTTAACTTTTAAAAACTTCTCTCATATTGGAGATTTTCTATTCACTATTTTCTTTTTTTTGTGCAACTCCACAGTAGTATTTAGATTTGTTTTGATATCTTAAAAAGACTTTCATGGTATATATTAGATGAACTCACCATTTCATCTTTACTGGTCACGATGGCCAGGTCTGCTCCCTTGTTGATGCAGTCGTTTCTGCTCAGCGTCCAGGTCTTTTTGGTGGTAGAGGGGAAGTAGCAACTATACTGGAACTTCCTCCAGCCAGAAGGGCAACGTTTCTCTGTGTTAGAAACAAGCAACAAAGTTGAACACATTCCTAAGTTAGCCAAACTGAAAAAAAAAAAACCTCCTAGCTTTTCACAAGACAGTGTTATTGAAATACTTTGAGATCCCATATCTATGCGCACATTATTTTTTAAAAAGACAATGTTAAAGGGTTCAGGAAAGACTTTTCTGAGTGTTTCCTCAACGCTACCTTGAAGAGTTGCATTCAGTTTGTCGATTCTCCCCAGCAGCTCCTCTTGCTCAGCAGTCAGGTTATCAACTTTTGCTTTCAGAAGGTCTCGCTCAGCAGTTACATTAGTCAGGCTGCTCTGAAGCTCGCTTTTCTCCCTTTGCACCGATTCATACGAACTCTGCAAGTTATTTTCTGCCTGTCTCAGCATAATGTTCATGTTTTCCAGTACGTTGATTTTAGCGGTGAGGTTTAGGTGGAGGCTCGACAGCGTGTCTTTCTCAGTCAAGGAGAAGTTGTATTTGTCATGTAGCTCTTCCATCTTATCGATTATGTTTTTGTAACTTGACTGTAGTTGATCTCTAGCTCTGCTCACATTGTTAAATTTGTTCTGTAAATTGTTCCTGTCCTTAGTAACAGTGTCATAATTAGCCTGTAGCTCTTTGTTGATTTTGACAATTGCAATATATTTTGCATTTAAGTTGGTTTCGGAAGTGCTCAGTGCATCCTTGTCTTTCTGCAGCCGGGCTGTACTGTCTCTCAACTGTCTCAACTCATTGTTTAAAGTAATTGTGTTGGCATCTGCCTCTCTTTGCTTAGCCTTAAGGTCATTTTTCTCATTTGTTAGTTGTCTGTTATCGGAACGCAGTCTGTCTATTTGCTTGGATAAGTAATTGGTATTTGCCTGTTGCTGCTTCAAATTGGATTCTACCTCTCTTTTTGCACTTTGCACTGTCTTCAGGTTTGCTTGAAGCTGCTCTTTGTTTTCATTAAGGGCTTTTAATGTGTCCTGATGGTCTTGTTGTACCTTTTGATCTGCTCAGAGGATCAAAAATCAAACAAAAATGCAAATGAGTCTTTTTTTTTTATGTCATGAATATTTGGGCAAATTTAGAAAAAGGATAACTCACTGTGAACACTCTGACCGATTAGCCATGCCACCAGCACAACGCAGAGCAGTCCAAGGCCAATTGTAGCAACCTTAAAGCTGTTGCTTCTCAGGGAATAAACTGATTGACAGCAGGGAAAGCAGAAGCATAAACTTAAAATTCATGAAGTGAATCGAGGAAGTTGTGGTTTTACTGAATTGTGAAAGATTTTTGGAAAACAGCCTTCAACATGAACTACTACAAAATCAATTAAAGTTATTCACATTTGATTTCAAATCCAAAGGGGTCTATGATTGTTGATGTTGGATTATTTAGAGCTGCCTGTTGAAATAAATGCAAGATGGCAACTTTCAGTTTCTTTTTGCAAAAGGAAGAGATACAAGCTGAAGAAAAAAGTGACGAGAACATTGTATTTATCGTTTTATGTTTGGTCAAAATAATATGCAGCTTGGTTGATGTTGTGCTTTACGACATTCATTTTTACAATACAAGGACAATTCAGATCTTAAGCTGCATGCAAATCCACAAATATTCCAAAAGCTATTTTTACAAATTTGCATTAAAGTTTTTACTGCTCCTCTACCTGCTCCTAAATACAATTTTGCAAGTTATTAGAATATTACTAAGAATTTTGATATATGAACAGTGAAGAGAATCTGCCATTATTTGGTAAGATAATGGTGATGTTAGATATATTATAAGTGTGTTAATGAGAAAAAGCTTCAGTAAAAGTTAGGGTTGTGTCAGTACCTGAAAGGAGAAAATTTTTCCCATCAGAGGAAAAACTTTTGTAGGCAATTTCACTTCTGGTCATGTCCATGTCAGCTATCTTTGAGGCTCGGTACTCGACACTCATCTTGATGAGGTGAAACCTTAGCAACGTAAATGTGACATTGTTAGTTCCTGAAAGAGAAGCTAAACTTTTATCAGTGTGACCAAAGATAAAAAAAACAACACAAATTTATATAATTTTTAAATTAAAGTGTCACATTGTTGTGGATTTTACCTTAAACATGAGAGCAAAGTTTATAAAAGTAAAGTTAACCTGTTTGTGATCATTGAAACATTTCTCAAAAATTCATGATTTGTGATGTAAAAACTTACCTCTTTTGGATGAGAAGCTACCAAACACAGTGGACAAATCTACTTTTTGTAGAAGCCATCGAATCTTATAGCCTTTGCTTCCGGTGTGACGACTTGTGCAAGACATATGAATAACTGGGAGGAGAGGCAATGTGTGCCTCCCTTATTAATGATGCTGGACCAATTATTATTTACTTTTCATTTTTAAGGATGTTAATAAGCAAATATTAAAACCAATAATAAAATCCCAGTTTTATTACCGTTTTAGTGCGGTAATTAGGAAACAGCATATGGCCAAAACCACAACAGGATAAACTATGTGGTGATAATCTGTTTTCCAAAGCCTGGATATTTACTGGTTGGTTTCTTTCTCTCACATATTGTATCTTGTTTTTTGTCAGTGAAATGTTTGCGGGAGTTTGGAAAAATTAAACAACTGAACTGAACATAGCCTTTTCCAACAAATGCTCTGAATAAAAGTACAAGGTCGCATTTTAAGTTTGTGAAATCTTTTTGTCTTTGGGATAATATTTGATTCATCTGAGGTGAAACCTGACAAAAATAAATCCTAAATACTGTATTATTTGCATTTGATTGGCTTGTTTTATCTTCCCATGTTTGTCATTTGTCTGTTTCATTTTAGTGGTGGGACTCGATTAAAACTTCTATTCACGTTAACTGTAGGGTTTGAAATTAACTGAAATAATTTGCATTTTAATCGAAAACCACGTACAACATGTCTACTTCAAAAGCCCCTTTTGGTGCTAAATTATTGAATACACACAACAGCTCAGCAACAGATTGTTTTTAATCTGCTAAGCTAATTTAATCGAATACCATACATCAACAAAACGAACATTTTCAATTTAAAAAAGCCTTGCAGTTTAATCACTGAATAAATAGACAAATGAGCTCAACCACAAAGGTATTTCTTCTTTTTAATTTTTTATTTAGGTTATTAACCATCAGTTTGGTCTAAAGTGCTTTTATATCCATTCAGTTTGTTAGGAACCCCTGATCATCCATTTAGTTTAGTTTTAAAAATATTTATTTTGAATTGTGGACTTTGGACACTGACAAGCTTTGGGGACATTTGTGCTGATACAACATATTTTGGATTGATGTTATTTTAAGCTTTATTAGCTTTGGTGATAGGCTAACTCCTTCTGGCATGACTTCAATAGTCTTTATCATCACATTGTTTCAATAAAAGTTCTAGCTTTGGATTACATTAATGATGGTGTTGTGAAAAAAACGATGTAATTAATTAATTGAAATTAAAGCAATAAAGTCACATCCCTAATTTGTTTCGATATTGATCTTGCATTCCTACCAGTAAAGCTTTTATCAGAACAATTCTTCATTTTCTCATTTGTTTTATTCAAAATTTCTGCATAAACTGCAGCTATAAAGGACAATAACCAATTACTCCACACATTACCCAACATATTTTTTGTAAGTAAGGTTTTTACCACATTAACTCACATACCCACAATCTTTCAAAATGTTTCTGTCTCACCGCAGACTATATTTGTTTATATTCGCACCGTAACTGTAATTGCTGATTTAGGGATATTTTTTGCTGACCAGGAAATAAGATTTCATCTGGTCTGCAAAAAGTCATGATGGCTTCCTGCTGGGAGTAACTTGCACAATCTCATCCGTCAGCAAACTTGTTTCAACTCTTATTTCAAAGAATGAATATTTGGATAATTTTTCTGATGCATCTTTTATTCTAAATTAGAGAAAACACGGGTGGACTTAGAAACTTTTACATGGGGGTGGGCATGAAAGACCTGTTGGCACAGTAACAATGCTGGACCTCCTCAGTGAAGAATGACAAGAATATCCACAAAAACACTTAAAAACTAAAGTGAACTTTGACTCCCATTAAGTTAACAAACATGAACATACTTGCTCTCATTCTCCAAATGTGAATTCTGAATCAATTTTTCTCAAACTGATCCATTAAAATCTCTTTCCTAAATTGAATCGAATATCTTGAAATACTCAGCTTAATCCTACATTTTAACAATATTATTTATTTAACCGTCAGAATTAATAATATAGATAGTGTTTTGTCATCTAGTGTTTAAGGCCTGGTTTTCTGCTACTTTGAGGTGTAGCAGGACATTTAACACCCTGAGAAACTAACAAAACCAAAAAGGAAAACCCTACTCTAGGAAACTAAATCCAAGAGAAAAAAAGTGCATTGACTTCAAGAAAGTTTGTCTTTTATATCATAGGGTTTGATCTCAGGCCAAGTTAATTACTAAAGTGTCTACTGTACTAATTGTTTATTCTGATTTTTCTGAAGAAGGTTAGTTCCCTGATGCTTGTTGTAACTCAGCAGCTAGTTTGCCCTCTTGTGAACTTTTGCAGGCGGTACAAGTAGTAACTCAGAACCGTATCCTCCACTTCTTGTTGAAAATTCAAGAGGATTTTCAACAAACACAGAACAACTTTCTTGTTGCTTGTACAATAAGCGATATTTACTTTTTAGGTAACTTTTACATCAGTCTTTCAAAAAAATGTAATATATTGAGCTGTGGCAGAATTTGAGGTTTGATCCAGATGTTTCTTAGATGGACTTTGCGTTTCCAGCTCACTATTTTTTGCTTCAATATGAGGCTGTGCCACAGGTGGAGGAAGATGTTCTGTTGCTATTAATTGTTTTTCATTAAAGATGTTTGTTTTATATTGCAATTGTATCTTCTGTAGACTGAGATTTTCTTTAAATTGGGGAAAATTGTTTTAGTTTGTGTTTTTTTCCCCCCACACAATAAATGATTGAGCAAACTATCTACTCTGATGACATCCATCATTGGTTTGATGAGTTCATGCACCTTTAGTCTGGTCATAGATAAAATGACTCTGATATAAAGAACAAACAATGTTGGAATAATTTTATCACTGCCACAATCTTGTTCTTGTGTGTTAGAGACAAATTTATAGTAGAAAAGCCCAAAATGAAGATTAAATTAGCTCTGACTGTAAATGCTATAGTGTATGCATTTACAGTAAGATATCCTAACACAAAAAATTAAGTCAGCTCATTACAAAGTCGGCTTTTACAAGGGAAGGTGTGTACAATTTCCCAGTTTTGAAAATTAAAATAACTTTTTTGTTCATCACATATAAGCTGGGAGAAAACTCTGTTCATTTTACTTTTGAAAGAGAAATTAATTCAAAACATGCAAAAGCCTGTTCATCTCAAATTCTCACAGTTTTATATGTTTCTTTTTATCCACCAAGAACTCAATTAAAATGAAACCAAACTTGAAATGCAAGTTGTTCAAAAATAAAGTGTGAAATAATAGCAACAGGAACTGAATAAAGGCATTAAGGAGCGCACACAAACACCAACTGTTTCCGTGTTGGCTCGAGGCTTAAAACTGAGCCTCTCAAGATACTGGGCATACAGAGGCACATCAGAGGAACACAGCGATTGTAATTCATTCACTTTATTATAATTTCTGCTGAATTAAAATAGACTCTGGGAGCAGAAGGAGAGGTACTGGGAGGAGGCAGGACAACTGGCAGCTAGTGACTCACTTCAACACACAGGATTCTCAAAAGGTCTGTTGGGATTAAAAAGAATCACTACACACAAGACAAGACCAAGCATGCCAAAAGTGACATGATTGTGGGATCAGTTGGGTTCTATATTTAACCACAATGACGTATTTTAGTTGTGATGCATTGAGTGATACAATCATCTGTGCGGAGGAGGGTGGGAATGGGAGGCTAAAGTGAAAGTACTGAGACAAAATTTTAGAAAGAACATGAGAATATTTCAAGACTACATCAATGGGGTGAAAATTATAAAACACAGTGCTTAACACAAAAGCAAGGTTGCATTTTACTTCCAGTATTTAAATCCCTGACGTTTCAGGAAATCATGAGTTCATTCTAACCTCCAAGTTGTTTGCTGAAAAATGTTATTTAAAATCAAAAAGCTGTTCAATTAGGACTCATCAGGCAGCCAGAGAAAGCAGAACCACAAACACACCCACGCATACTTTATCTCCACGTCTTATTTACTGGTTTCAGGAGAACATAAACGTGGTCTGAACACATATGTTCATTCCGCCTCCCACTCAGTTTTCTCCTGTTTGTTAATTATTCCCGTTGTTTAGATAAACCTCTTGAAGTTAAAATGTAGCCTTAAAAGTTTATTTTTTCAAATACAGCAACTTACTTCATTTTTCAGTCATAAATGACACCTAGATTCCCCCAAAAAACTTGAAATTTTATTAACTATTTGCATTGTAGAACAGTAAAGAAAAATTGTAATCTGTGCTGTAGTTTTGGAATTAGCTGTATACACACCAGTGTACATAATCAATGTGTAGCCACTCTGACCATGAAAACATGAATAATCAGATTTACAAAGATCAGCATTAAGTGGTTTTACAAAGCTATGAAGACGTCACCTTTTTCAAAAATGACCAATCCAACAACAAGGACTTGAACAACGATGGGACTGGGCAGCAGCTATTGCCTGGATAGGGAGTGAAAGGGAATAACAAAAGCTCAGGTGGTTTATTAGATGAAGTTTTGTGAATTCAATTGTTGTCACTTGGAGCAGACGAGTTATTGGAACAGCTGGTATGCGGAGGATCCCTAGATCGCTAAACAAGATGAAGGACAAGTTCTGTAAAAGGCAGTCATTATTTATATGTTTGCCAGGCAGTTTGGACCGCTGTTGAGCGGGCCTGGGTGAAGGTTTTCCAGGTGATAATTGTCTGAAACAGGAACTGGTTGACCCTGAGGTTGGCTCCCTGATTTCTGAGTCTAAGGCTGAAGAAAACAGAAGCAGCGAGTATTAGACAGGAGACTATAATCAAAGGACAGATCATTGCAAAAGTTGACTGGACAATCTGTCAGTGCTCATCATTTCTGCGACTCCTCCTATACAGTAAAATTATTCTCAGTAGAGAAGGTGAGGAAACAGAAAAACATGAATTATTTTTTACTAAAATATAAGTAGCTGAAGTAGTTTAAAGTTGGTGTTATGGATTCTTGTTTTGCATGCATACTGGCACAATTAAAAACATGGCATTTAACATGGCGTTCTGGTGGTTCTGTAGCGACTGTGCTTCAACTCCAAACTACAGAAATAAATCACGCCTAAGTGAGAGCACAACATGCAACAACGGCAATCTGAAATACCCCAAAAAGATAATAAAATGTCTGCTGACAATAATGAAGCCATGCCATATCAAATTAAAAACTGGTACCTTAATCAGCGGCACAAACAGGATGTGATCAGACGCTGCAGTGAAAGCCTGATTTCCCCGATCCAACCTGTAACGCAGCATCCTGACCTGCAGGGCGCCAGCGCTCATCTGGTAGAGATCCTGCTGCACACAACATTAGACCTGGCGTGCACACCCGGTGCCTATATACACTAATTAATCTGGGGCAACGGGGCCTAGATGCGTTCAGGGGCCCAACACGGGTGGGAATTTACAGCCGCTTTCTGTCAACACTGCTCCTTATAAAACCATCCGGTTACACTGCATTGAGATTAAATAACATTATTATTACATTATTGCTGAGACTAATTCTTAGTACTTAAAGTTTCATAGCACTGGTCGATATGACTTCAAATGTGGTGCCTGAGAATTGAAATGGTCCTGTGGACTTTTCATAAGTACAGGGGCATTAGGACTGAATAAAGTACAAAGTACGAAGACACAAGTTGTCTTTAAAACACACACAACTCATTTTAACATTCCTGCCCATGACACCAGATCAGATCTAAGTTTTATTGTATCAAAAACCGCTTTCAAATGTTTCATACATTTATTCATCAAGTCATGCAGTACTTATCACAAATATTTTACAAACATTTATTATGCTAAAATACTTCATAACTGTAGTTAAGGGAATTAAACGGCACCACATGTTCTCTCTGGACTGGAGCCACTCTATATGTGCTGTATTTGTGTCACATTCAAGGAAACAGATGTAAGATTAAAGAGGGTTAAACTTCCTTTCTCTATCACAGTTTGACATTTGTAGGGGCTGCAGATCAAACCTCAGCCTCCCACATGCAAGACAATCAGACTGCACTCTGATCAGTCTGCACTCTGAGCCCGCTGCCCATATGCTGTTTCTTGTCATCAGTGAGACACACAGATATGGTTCATTCATGAGTTTGAAGAAATTGACAGAAACTCTGTAATCTTGATCATTTGACCAGCTTTCAAACAGCAATGCCTAAATTTATTGTTGTATATTTCTGTTGTGTTTTTCTTCTCTATATTATCTGAGGCACACTGAAACTCAACCATGTAAAAAGTAAAAAAAAAGTATTTAAACATCCATCCATTTTCCTGCACCCTTTCTCCCTTTTCAGGAGGGTTGCTGGTGCCCATCTCCAGCTGTCATTTCGGGCGAGAGGCGGGGTCACCCTGGACAGGTCGCCAGTCTGTCGCAAGGCAACACAGAGACAGACAGGACAAACAAACATGCACACACACACTCACACCTAGGGACAATTTAAAGAGGCCAATTAGCCTGACAGTCATGTTTTTGGACTGTGGGAGGAAGCCGGAGTACCCGGAGGGAACCCACGCATGCCCAGAGAGAACATGCAAACTCCATGCAGAAAGACCGGGGCCGGGAATCGAACCCAGAACCTTCTTGCTGCAAGGCAGCAGCTCTACCAGCTGCGCCACTGGGCAGCCAGTAGTATTCAAACAATATCCATGCAATAGATGCTTTGTCAGCATCAAATATCAATGAAAATGTCTGGCTGAAAACTTTATCCTTCAGTTGAGAGTTTAAAACTCTTCAGAATCAAACTCCAGGGTTGTTGGGTTTTCCTTAGTATGAAATGCAAGGTCAGAGACATATAGCGAACATTTAAATAGATGAAAGAGTTGTTCCCTTTAGTTCCTCAAACAGATAAAGACAATTGTTAAAGGAAAAGTGATGCAACATTGTGGCAACATGTCTCTGTCTCTACTACATTACCGGCATTGAATTCTAAATGAGCATTTGTGGTTTGAGGCGCTTTTTTTATTTTTTATTTATTTATTTATTTTTAAGATTTTATTAGCTCTAGTGGCCTTTATTTAACAGTTAATGGACAGGAATGAGGAAAATGAGAGAGGGGGAAGAAATGCGGCAAAGGTCGCCAGGCCGGGAATCGAACCTGGGACAGCCGCATCAAGGACTAAGGCCTCGAGGCGCTTTATTTTTAAAATGATTTGAAAGATTCAGCTCAACATTTTGTAAGTTAATTATTCATCTACTCATGTCATTTTTTTCCATTTTAAATACAAGTTTATTAGAAGAAATTTAACAAAATAACATTTGATCCAATAAATACTTAACAACAGCTTAGTAAAAGTTTATTGTGTACTTATAGGAAGCAAAGTGTACTTCCTCCACATGCTGGTTAATGTGATCTATGCTTCAGGCATTTTTAAGTTTTAGTTGACATAAGTCCATCTGCATCTGAAACTGTGAGAGTTTCCTGTCATCCACTTATTGCATCATCTTCTGGTATTCGCAAGAAAAAAATTCACTGGTTTTCATCATCCATTTCTGTTTATTTCAAGGTCAGACTGGGTGAAGATTTGTCAGAACCGAACTGCGTTACTGTCAGCCTGTGATGATCCGCCATGCTTTGATCATCGTGTAATTCTCCCAGACACTTTTAGATTTTTTTTTTCAAATTTGTTTATCCCTTCACAGTAAAGGCATGACTGATGGCTTGTTTTTAACCTAATTTAACCGATGACTCAGTGAACTTGAAAGGCACCCACAGCTAAGGACGTTATAGGAGGAACATTTCCTTTATGCAGAGAAACGAAGCATGCAAGCTGCCATAAAGCCCTCCCACAGTGGGATCTGAAAGCTATATGATTTGGAGAGACAAATTATGACTCAGCAGCCCGCACCTGAAAATAAGAACCCTGATTTCAACATGGAACTAAACGCTCTTCCATGTTTGTTTTAATCTGGGAAATATAAAAATGTGAAATGTTTCTGTTTTGGAAAATATACAACTAATTAATACAGGGAGAAGAAAATAATTTTAATCCTTGACTTACTAACTAGTATTTTCCCTGGTAGTTGCAGTCACACAAAATGTTGGTCCATTTCCGGCTACCAAAAAGGAAGAACTAGATTGAAGCCAGAAACTTGCTGTGAGGAAAAGCATTTTTTTTTGTAGTTTCATTAAGTGAACGGTGCCCTGAGTTAAATCCCCCACTGTTCAGTTTGTGAGCTACTTATGTCCTTGTTCGTCATCTTTCTCCTCTTCACTCCAGACCTCTGGTCGGGTCGTGTTTATCGATACTTCTGCAGTTTTTCTGTTAGTCACTATAAACCTGCCTGGAGTGAAGTACAAATATAGAGCATGCAAACTGCAAAGTGCTGGAGACCATGTTGAACTGAATCACAAAGGTTAAAGGTTTTGCTTCATAACTTATCAAAAAAAGAAAACACTAGCTCATCAATCTACTCATGAAACAGCATAGAAGTTGAAATCTAAAGGCATGTAGCTGATCCTTAACCACCTTTTTGTATTTTGATTTGTCGTCAACACATCCATCTCATATGATGAAACAATGAAACGAAGAACACATTACCAAAAATGACTCTTGACTGAGGCCACACTGTGGTGACACGGCCGGTCATCGGCAGCAGAACAGAACAGAACGTGCGGGAGGATGACATAGGACACAAAAAGAAGAGAGAAAGTGAAATGTGAAGGAGGAGTTGGTGAAAGAACGAGACAAAGAAGTGGGAATATGTGGAAATGAGCATAAAGCTTAGCTCAGAGCTGTAGGATACAAGTAGGAGAGGTGATTTGTGAAAACCCAGTGGAACCACTCCATGTGAGTCCAGAAAACGTGGCACACTAAATCAAAGAAGAAAGAGGAAGTTGATCTATAATTGTTTTATTCAGCCAAACTCTGAGGAAATCTAGAACCCAGAAGCGCAAACTGTGGGTGGTCCGATTCTGTGGTGCTGTTTTATGATTATATGATAGAGAGATCAGACATGCCCACCCCCTGCTTTCCACAAATATTCTGGGCTTTTTCAGCTTCTGACGGTTATTAACATTAGCCAATAGGATTTCCTGTGGGGAAAGCTGCTGCCTCAGACTAAAGAATGACTAGACATAAGGAATAAATATATATAATTTAGAATCAGTAAGATCAATAAACTAAGGTAAATCAGAGACAAGACTGATGTAATCAATGAAAGAGACTAAGGAAAACAGAATAATAATGAAACTAGAATCCAGAAATCAAAACAACTCAAAACAAACGATTAGTAATTCTTTGCATATTGAAATGGTAGAAGTCAGGTGCAAACCTGTTTAGTGTCAATTTTCTGATACCTGCCATTGCAGCCATCTGCCTACAGATACCCCCAAATTATTCCACATTCATGAAAACCAAACTGACATTAGTAATATAACTTTGAGAAAAAAATCCTCACAGTCTAACAAAGAAGTCTAGTAGGAATGGTTCGATTTGGGCATAATTTAGCATATGTGCAAACCAGCCATGTGTATGACAATGACCATCATTACAAGAGAGGCAACACATTTGATAGCACAATGAGCTCTTAATGTAATTTAGGTTTGGATTAAGCTGAGATGACGTATCGTAATCTGAGGCATAATGGTGTCAGAGTGTTTTATGTTAGACTCAGTGGCTTCATGAGAGAACCTGCACATGTGGCATCATTCTGCTTTACAATATCACAACTACCCAGCCAAGTAAACCACTCCTTTACTTGGTACCAGTGAAATACTTTATTTAGACTAATTACACGTAAACTGATGTATTTCCAGGCCTTTTTTGTCTGTTCACATTGATGTTTTGCTGCTCGCAACATTTAAGATTTAAGCTCAGAAACCACATCAATAACACAACGTATTTAACAGAGAAAACTGAGCTTAATTAAACGAATGCTTAATACCTGCTTAAAGGTTGTTTTTTTAAAAAGTACTTTTACTTTGACCAAGAGCCTCATCAGAACCCATATTCTAATTTATTAAATATGACTGTGGATTTGATTGTTGTAGAGCTCTTGATCTACCTCCAAATGCCTGCGTTTTGGAAAACACAGCATACATCTGATATTTTAGGGCCACCTGGTTGGAAAAAATCCTACTGAGTTTGCCTGTTGATGTACAAGTGGGCGCGTATATGTGCGTGGTTCCCGCTTCTGTGATGCACGAAGAAACGTCTGTCTCCCAGTCGGCCTCTCTTAAGGCGCAGCAGCAACGCAGACCTCTGCCAATGAGGGTGCATGTTCGCACGTGTTTTGTGTGCTTGCACACTTAAGCCGTCCAAATGTTCTCCACTGAACAGAGATCCAAGAACATGACTCAAATGTCACACCTCCTCTGTTGCTATCTTACTGTCGCTATCTCTTTCACACAAGTCCTTATTTTCATCCCTCTGTCAGCGGTGAGCTCTGTTTTCCAGTCCTGGTTTTACATCAGTGACTTTTCCCCCCTTGTAGTCTTTTTGTTGGACACCTACATATGTATTATCTATGTGCACAGCGGCCATTCTATGTATTCTTTGACATGAGTGACTATGTATGGGTCCAATGTTTGGTAAGATAACATGAGACACAATCAAATGTCTTGCATTTAAAAAAAAACATTTAACTTTTATTTGCGTTATTGTGTTATTATTTGTGTCTTTATATGCTCTATGTAAGTAAGCTTATTATTATTTGAAAGTTGCCTTTTATTTAGCTTCCCTGCCTCTCATACAAAACAAGCAAACAATTATGGCTCGGGAGCACATTAAATGATTTTTTCTCTCAGCTTTGTCTTTTGTTTTTATCTCTTATATGCGGAGCAGACTTCAGTTCTTACTGGCTACTGAAAATGACACAAGCACAAGTGAAAGGCAGAAGTACCCTGAGGAAAATCTTTAAAGCAGAATATTGTAAATAAGTCAAAGAGAGAAAAAAAATCTTAGAAGATGAGTTTGGTTTGGACAGCAGCCTCAGAGCAAACCTGTAGACTTTGTCTAACTGGCTACATGAAAGACTGAGAGATGAGACCATGTATTTGATCTTTTTTTTTCAATTACATAAAGCAGCCTAAGAAGGAATCAAGTGTGCAAATATTTAAAGAAAAACACAGAGCATGACGTCAAGGTGCTTCAGCACAACAGGAGAAGTGTGAAAACGGGAGCACAGACATATACTCACATTCAGAAGTGAAAGTAAAATGTCTGTGGGGTGGCATAAATTCGACTCCTGAACACAAAATAAGATGAATAACTTGCAAATTGCACTCGCACATGCGAAGGTGAGAATGTATGAATGTGTGTGGGGAGAGGAGGGAAGCGAGAGCAGCAAGGGCCCAGCAGGTGGAGAGAAGTGTGACAGAATAGTGACGCACTCAAACAAGCGCAGAGCTTCCACCCTGTCTCTGCACCGCTCCTTCTCTTCTACAAGTTAAATTGGGAGTCATTAATATTCATCTATTCAACATAACTGACGCGTCGACAGACACTCGCTCACAACCGCTCCCTCCACCTCACTCACAATCCTAGAGATAATGTCCGTTCTGACTGCTGAGTGACATGCATGGTGTCCAATCAAACCCACACAGTTTACATGTACTCTACAAAGAAGGTGCGTCATGAAATTTTTTTCCTGCCAAACAAAAGCTCAGAGACCAATGGGAATCGAAAAGATGGGGCGAGTGATGCGCTGGTTTCGTCCTTATATAGGCATGACAAACTGGAGTAAGAGATTTCTGAGTGAGCTTTATGCCACAGAGAGCAAACTGTGTGTTTGCAGGATAAAAGGGTTGTCTTGTCTTGGAATGCAATCGGACACAAACATATTGTAACTTTAAATGAAAATGAACTGATAATTTACTTTAGCCACTGCATGACATGAATGTATAGGTTTACAAGTCCAATGTGTCGGAGTACAAAAGAGCCGCTTAATTAATGCAATATGCAATCCATTGCAAAAGTATTCATATGCAGCAAACTTTTTATAATGTTGTCGAGTTAGAGACAGAAACACGTCCAAACAAATGCACTTCATTTGGGTTCTCATGTACCTCGATTATGTACAAAAATAGCACAGAACTGTAAAGTAGAAGGAATAATATGTTTGTGAGATGGACTCCCCCAGCTGTGCCAATTTACATAGGTTTTCATCCACTCTTCTTCACTTAATGGCTCAAGTTCAGTGATATGGAATGGAGACTGTCTATGAGCATCACTTTGTGCCACAAATTCTTGATTAGATTCAGATCAAAACTTTTCCATTTCAACATATGAATATCCTCTGATCTGCATCCTTATGTTATAGCTGCTAGGGTCAGTAGATCCCACCTGAGCTACTGATTTCTGCAGTTCCTCAACAAAAGTATTTGTTGTGCATTCAATAGTAAGTACAGTATGGATATTTTTGTTCCTTTTACAGTTATAATCGCATACGATTCAAATTACAAGTGATTTTAAAAAGTAGTAGAAATATGTTTTTACGATGTTAAACCTTTTTGCTAATAATGTTGTTTATTGTGAAATATGTTTGAAAGCATATTTGTGTTTGGGAAATGGGATGATTATTGTGATTATTGTCCATATATTAATGTAGAAGATTAAACTTCATGAAAGTCTTGCATTTCCAAACAGGGCTTGTCAGGTAAATGTATTTAAACTCATGTTGTCAGTACAAACTGAAATGAGTGACTTTTTTTGTAACTCATGATGACATGGCCTCATGTAAAATAACAAAATCATTTTGTCAATAAAATTACATTAATCTGTACACAAATAATTTAGATTGAATGATTTACATTATGTCTTAATATGTACCAATCCATGTAAATGAGAGCTAAGATTCCTGCTGCTTGAGTTTGGTTGAGATTCACTGAGCAGAGAACTGCAGTCCTGCTCACTTTTGGTTGCTGTTTTGCTTTTATTAATAGTTATGTAGCTGAAAGGGATGGTCATCTGCCTGCATACACAAGGCCAGCAGTCGGCGTGTGCCTGTGTGTGTGTGTGTGTGTGTGCGCATGTCTGTGTTTTGTGTGTGTTTGTACTCTTTTTGCTTTGGGTGCTTGACTGGATATCTGCCAAGACATAGACTAAAACTCCCACACAAACAGACTTTGTTAAAACAAGTATGAATTTATTCTTTCAAGAACATGTCTTTTTCTTTTACAGTAAAAATAAATAACAAGTCAGTGTTTAATATATTAATGACTATTTCTCTCTTCAGATACAAAACATAAAACATGCAGACTGTCAAACTAACAAAGGAAACTTTGGGGAAATGGTATAACTGGCACTTTGGTCATCTGAAAGTGACGTAGTGGTCACTAGAGAGCACCCGGGCTCAGTTTGACCTCATCTAGGAGACTTACTAAACAGCAAGATAGCACTGAATATTTCCCACAGGCTTTCCTCATTGTGGCGAGAAATATCAAAGGAGCGAAGAGCACTGCGAAGCTCACCAGCTCTCTGATTGCATCTGTCTGCATGTGTGAAGATTTCTTACATCACCACCTACTCTTTCACTCCTACTACATCCTGGCCTTCCCCTGATAACCTGCGTTGATGAATCTCTTCCACTACCTTTGAGGGATCGAGATACCTTGAAATAAAGAGTGTAACATTAGGTGAGCAGGGAGAGAAAATAAAGGCATAGTTGTACATCAGTATCGTCTTTGTTCCCTCAGTCTGGATGCCTATATTTGGAAACTTCCTGCTCCAGCTTTAACTCTTTCCGCTTCTTGATTAAAATGTCTTGCAGCCTTAGAATCCCCTGCAAAACTTGACGTTTTGGAATAGCCTAATCTCCAACAGTCTGCACGGGAGTCTTAATTTACTGGCTCTGGATTCCTGTGTTGCTCTCTTAGTTTGCTCACAAAAAGCATCCAATTTACACCTCGTCTGTCCGTTTGGCGCAACCCCTTGGTGAGTCAGTGAAGTGCTAAATCTAATGACGTAGTTGCCTTTGCAGAGTTGCCAACTTGTGAATCCATTCATTGCCTTTGCTGCACACTCACAGATGCCTGTTATAGCCGGCCCATGTGACTGTGTGGTTAGTTCTTTAAGTCCACCAGCTCTTTAGTCACAGTTTTGTCACCCAACAGCAATCTGCTACTTTTGTTTGTATCTTATATTTTGTTTTACCATATTCTCTCTCACATTCATATTGTTCAAAATCACCAACCGCCCACAAAAAAAAAACTCCAATTAGAAGATATTCATCAAAGAAAGGCATGATACAGGAAATATTCAGTATATCTTTTATATCAAGATCATTCATTGGCATTCAAGTTAACAATCATCACACATTATATCAATATGTCACAGAAAGACATCCAAAATCAAAAATTTCCAGCTTTCCGAAAGAAAGCATTCTCTCCATGTGGTTGTCGCTAAACAACACCATATTTACAGAGGGTGGGAAATGGAGGACTACAAATGAACCAGATTTATTACTTATCTCCTGCAGGTTGCTGCTTCTACTGCCAGCACTGACCTTCTCTCATTCTTATTGCTGCTCAAACACTGTCCCTCCTTCCATTTGCTGTCCCTGTCGTCTTGATTTCCCCTCTATCGTCTTTATCTTCACAGTATTTTTGTGCTCCTATCTCTTCCCTGCTTCACTGTGCATGGTGCTCTGTCAAGTAGAGGCACAAGCCTTCACAGTTTTCCTGGATCCAAATGAAAAGTGATTGTGCTGGACCACAAAGTCAGCCTGAACACTCACACAACATAAACCTATTTACATGACACTTTAAGTGGTTACAGTAGTGTAATTACTGTACACTGTTTCTAACAGTAATCGTAGTATTCATAGCAGCCAGATAAATGGATGCAATAATAGCACTAGTAGTATTGACTAAAGTTGAGGTGACAGAATTGACAACATCGTACACAACTGCTATCAAATTGCCTTCTTACTGGTGATGGACTCAGCCCTCGTAGCCCTGCTCGCAGGGAGTCGTAATGCAGGTAAGGCACAGAAAGCCATACCTGTTGATCATTGTAGATGATTGTAGACGAAGAACTCTTAGCAGCCCTGAATAAGTGTTAAGCCCTATAGGTGGTAGATTAAGAATCTAGCCATTCCCCCAATCTCCCATGCTGTTCCTTGAGGAGTACCTGACAGCAGAGTGGGCAAAGGGGGTATAAAGAGTCTAACAGGGTTCCTTCAGCCTCTAAAACAGGCTGGAAGGGGAGGTGTGTGGCGCTAAGAGTTCAATTCAGCCAAATAGTAGGTGGAGGCAGATGGTGAAGACAGAGAGGGCTAGTAGAGAGAGTAAAGAGGGTGAGAACGATCTGGGAGGAGAGGAAGATGTAGGTAAATCAAACTCAGGTGGACATTCAAGCTCAAAGCATCGCACTGTGACACCTGAGTCTTCATTGCCGTAGTTTGCCCAATATTCTTCAGGGTCAAGTTTGGGCAGAGCCAGCTCGTCATCTGCTAACTCATACTTGACCACTGAGGTGGTTGTAGAAGGACCTTTTCCATACAAGCCAGCCTTGACAGTCTCTGACGACTTCTCAAAGATGCCTTTTGTGGAGGACTGGGGCTTGTTTTTGTGGAACCACCAGCGGGTCTTGGTGCTGAAGGTGGTGGTGGTGGAGCCAGCAATAGAGCCAGGGTCAGGCAGGGGGCAGAGGGCGAAGTCCATCTCTCGGAGGAAGCGGAGATCCTGGCCACGGCGGAGGGAAGGAGAAGCACAGATCACCTCGGATGATGAGACGCGGGCCTCACGGAACCACTCCCACAGGGCACGGGCCTCACAGCCACAGGACCAGGGGTTGGCATTGAGGCGGAGGAACTCGATGCCCTGGGTGTCCCTCAGGGTCTGGCTTGGCAGCTCAGCCAGGGAGTTGTTGAAGAGGAAAAGCATTGTCAAGCGGCCCAGATCGCGGAAGGCGCGGCGGTTCACCTGACGGATGCGGTTATCGTGGAGGAGAAGCCGGTCAAGGTTGACCAGGCCACGGAATACGTTCTCTGAGAGGGTCCGGATCCGGTTGCCATGTAGAAAAAGCTGGCTCAAGTTGATGAGGTCAGAAAAGATGTCATCTTGCAGGAAGTGAAGGTTGTTTTCCTGAAAACCAAAAAAAGAAGATAAGAAAAAAATGAACTCACCGAATCTGATCTGGAATGTGGGTAGCACATGCACAGTGTGGGCAGCTGCATGTGTATGTGAATTAGAAATGTGAGTGCAGCAACGTGCATCTAGCGCCCCTACCTGCAGGTAGAGGAACTGTAGGCTGTAAAGCTTGTGGAAGATGTCATGGGGCAGGGCAGTGAGCCGGCAGCGGTGCATGTGGAGGCTCTGGAGCTTCTCAAGGCCACGGAAAGCTCCCCCTTCAAGCCTGTGAAGGCCGGGGTTGTCTCCCAGATCCAACTCCTCCAAGTCCCTCAGCTCACTGAAAGCACCTGCCTCTATCCATGTGATGTTGTTGGAGAACAGCCACAGAACCTATAAGAAGACATAAAACTCTTTAGCTATTTTTTCTTCAGATTTAAATGTGGGAACAAAATACAATTAAAACACTTTTTGACATCTTTTCTTATTTTTTTCTACCTGAGTTCCGAAGCCAAAAGAGCCAACTCTGAGCTCCGTGATCCGGTTGTTCTGGAGGAACACGCGCTGGGACTCGTACGGCACTCCCACGGGGACGGCGGTGAAGTTCTGCGCCTGGCAGCTCACAGTCATGGGTGTCGGGTAGCACACGCAGTGGTGCGGACACGCCGACGCCGGATTTGGCTTGCCGAGGACCAGCCAGACCACCAGCCAGAGGGAGAGACCGTCTGGATGAGAGAGAGAGACAAGAGAAAGAGGTGAGAGCAGTCCTTGGTGCTGAATTCATCCTCTTTTATCCAGAGCAAATGCATGTAGGGTTCTAACGTTAAAGCAACAGCACTCGTTTGAAATATTCTATAAGTATATTAAAATTCAATTCTCCAATTTCAATAAAAGCTTAAAAGCTTGCATACATGAAAACTTCGGGTAAAGTTAAAATTCTCCAATTTCAATGAAAGCTTGCATACATGAAAACCGGGTAAAGTTACAATTTCCAAAAAAAATACACACCTCGGGGTTGTGCCTATGACACTTACGCACTCGCTCTGACAATTACGCACAACACGCGTAACATAAAACCGCTCAGTCAAAACACAGCATTGAATTTTGACACTTTAGTAAAACTCGTTTCTACCAAATACGAAAAACGTGCAGCTATCAATAAGACGGAAATTATTAATCGGAAATTCATCTGTGGTTCTGAATAGTAAATGGTTCATCATCCATCCGTTTTCTCAGCTTATAATATACAACACAGAAATCACATATATTTTCATATACAACTTAATGCATTCATGCACAATTTCTATCATCGAGCAGACACGTTTCAACTCCATGTGCAATCCAAGAAGTGTCTCCAGCCAAAGACAGAAAAGAAACTTACTTTTGCAGTTGCGCATGATGGAGCTTCGTCGGCTCCGAGAAATAGAAGAGTTGTCCATCCTGAACCAAAGCCCAAAGCGAGTTAGCCTGAGAGGGCGAAGTAAAGCCTTGCTATCTCCGCTGATGCTCTGGTTCCCGAGTCGGAGCGACTGAGAGTGTGCCGGCTGATGGCCACCACTGTCCCATATATACTCCAGCATGCCGTAGTTGCCTACGGCAGTGGGCACCGTGGAATCTCCTACGTCACTGCTCGGGGGTCATGAATGAATGAGGGCGGCGAGAAAACGGAAAGGGGAGGGGCCGACCGCGAGGGGATTCTCGAGAAGAGCTTCTACGCGCGTAAAAGGCTGGTTGGAGACTTGCGCTCAGGACTGGGAGGAGGAGACTTTCTCGACGCACATTGGTGATGGCAGAGAGAAGGAAGGGTGGGAGCATGTGTGTGTGTGTGTAAGAAGAAGATGAGGGAGGCGGGAGCAAGCCAATAAGGCACGGTGCCCATTAATGATGACTGGGCTTTGTGGAGGAGCGGAGGATGGGTAGCAGAGGCTTGTTTCCTGGCTTGCGTTCTCAGAGACTGTTATGGTCTGCTTCCGGCGCGCTGCGCCCGGACAGAGTGCTACAAAGAAAAAAACAGTCCTATAGATGGTTCTGTCCGAGGGAAGGAGGATGCCCCCGAGTTATGATTAAGCCACAAGATAGAGAATCACACCAAACTACCGCCATTGAAGAGAATTGTGTTGTGCTTAACTGCGGCATGTGCAGTCATCCTGTTTGTGGTTTAATTATAGTACTGACATAATTACTGATGATGGAGCTCTGGAATGGCATCCATCTTAACAAGGAAGGAATGGGCACTTGGAAGGTGTTAGTATCTAATGCCATGTGTTAGTCAAACTGAGATATATGCTTTCCAGAAATGCTTATTCCCATTGAAGTTTTTCCATATTGTGTGACATTATAGCCACATAACTCACTCAATTTTATTGGGATTTTATTAAACGGATCGATCAAAAATAGTGTATAGAGTAAAACACTCTGACCCATCTAAATGACATCCAGCACAACCAACTATCTCTTCACATCTCATTTAGTAAGAATAGGCAACATATGTGTAAAATAATATCAGTACAAATGCAGTTATTCTATGAATAACTCTCAATAAGCTTGAACAATCAAAGGTCTAACACTCAGAACATGGCACAGCCCATCACCAAGCAACATGTGGTCATCCAACTTAGCTGAAAGCCCAGCAATGACAGCACTAACCAGAAGCATCCAAGAGGGTTTTGGTGATTCTGGAGGTCTGCTGAGATCCACAGCTCAAGTGGACTATTAGTCAGATGAGACTTATTCAAACTTATTTTAGCCAAAATACAAAACTAGTTTTATATGTGTGGAGGAAACCCATGGCTACACATCACATGTGTTGACCTAAAGACCAGACATTCTGGAAGTAAACATTTTAGAGAGCTAGAAAGGACCTGAGTGAGAGGTGAAGGTTCACATCCCAGCAGGATAAATCAAAATTAAATAAAATTTTATTTGGATAGCTCTTTTCAGCAACAAAGCATTTCAAAGTGCTTTACATCATAAAATCACAAAAATACAAAGTCATAGAACGAACTGGCTCCCTGTAGCTCAGAGAATTGACTAAAATACAGTTGTTAGTTTATAAATCACTGAACAGCTTAGGACCACAATACATTAAAGATCTGTATTGTACCAAAACCAGAAGACCTTTGAGGTCTTCTGCATTTCCGGAACTAGTACCGAATGAGGAGAAGCAGCATTCAGCTTCTATGCACCACAACTCTAGAACAAACATCCAGAAAACTGCCAAACAGCTGAAACACTGAGTGCCTTTAAATCTTGGCTAAAAACCTACTTGTTTAGAGATGCTTTTGAAAATATTATTAAGGACAAAATTAACAATGGCACTTGACTAAATGTTTGAATTGGTGGCTGTGTGTTCTATGACTTTGTGTTTTTATTATATAAATCACGTTGAAATGCCTTGTTGCTGCAATGTGCTATACAAATAAAATATGATTTGAATTGATTTGATTCAGAATTGAGTAACCAGAGGTTTATTTTTGGTAATTTTGGTTTCAGAAAGTAATTTTAGCAAAGACAAAAAGTTGTCACAGTGACATAGATGGAACTGATGGCATGTCACTGTTGGTTTTCAATCACCAGCAGTGACAGCTTGAGAGTCACAGCTGAACAGACTTGAAGTGGCGTCCACATTAAGGCATCTGTTGTGTTTTGTCGTCTTTTTGCTTTCCGGATTCAGTGCTTGCCACTTTTTTCTCCTCGTTTTGAATTAGATTACCAGTATTGGAAACGGTGTGATAAAAGCTGAGAAACAGGCCATAAAAACTGAGATTACTTTTGTTCAACAAGACTGGCTCACATTTACAGCGCTATGTAAAAACACGTACAAGTCATTAGATCTGATTCACCCTCCCTGAGCCAATATTTTGTTGAACCATTATTTCTCTGTAGTTTATGTCTCTACAAAACATTCTGCATTAGCGAACCAAAGTGTTTGCTTTTTTATTTGCTTCATTTGTCAGATAAGATGACGAGCTTGTGTGAAGTTCTGGTTATGCTTAGAGTTGTTGTACAGCTGGAAGGTGGGTCTCAGCCCAAATCAAGTTGTTTTTAGTTTTTTATTCAATTTGTTGCTTATATTTTTTTCTGTCCCTGGTGAGAAAAATGATTTCCAAGGTGTAATGTTGCCACCACCATATTTAATTGTTGGGCTGATGTTACCAAAAGGAGTTTTACATTATTTAATCAATTTTGATATGTTCTGAGAAGAAAAATGTTCTCCCATATGTTGGCTGTATCCCTTAACCTGTGACAAACTGCAAACAGAAGTTCACCTGGACTGGATTTCTTCCTAAAATTGTGTTCTTTTTGCCATTGGATTTGAACCAAAAGTCCACCTGAGCTATCGATCCCTGGAGTTTCAAAAGAGATACTATGTGCTTTCCTCTGATTCATTTTCTTCTTCTCCACCCTATTGATGCAGGAAGACAACTTAGACAACTTACGATAGATACATAGAAAACCTTTCTGAATATTATTCAAAAAAAAGTTTGAATAATAGGCATAACTTGACTGCAATGTTTGATAATTGATTAATTAGAATTTTATATGATTGCATTGAAATTACTTTTTCTATAAAGTTTTGTTGAGATGATATTTTTGGCACCTTCATCGTACTCATTCATGTCTACATGATGCATTGAATAGGTGAGGTTCAAAATAGATAAATGTAAATTTATGTACACTTGGCAAGTTTGCACTAACTTAAAACTGACTATAAAATCCTAATGTGAGAAATTATAGTATGTTAGTTTAACAGGAAAAATAAGAAAAACTTACGGTGCATTGTTAAACCTTTTAAAATATGCTTTTGCGTTCTTAAAACGTGACACAGTTTACATAAAACTACAAAGTGGTTTTATTTTTTTTATTATTTGTCACAGCGTAAAAGTAAGAAAACAGTTAAAACCTTCAAAGTAAAACAACATTGTGTTTTTAGTAACAAATCCAAAATACTAAAATAGTTTAGCTGGCCTCTTAGAAACAAAAACAGTGAAATATGTGGGAAAGTACCATGAGTACCAAAAATGCAGCACCATGTCTTTGGCTGCAGAAAAATCCTTTAGGCTTCTGAGTTAAACAAGGTTTTCTTTTGCCATTAGTAGTACTGCTGTCAAGCTACCACAATGGCTTTAGAGAAACATTAGGCTTTGGAAACTCATCTTATCATCTTACTTAATAAAGTCTGTGTCCAAAACTGAGCTCCAACCTCCTGCTGTACTAAAAGATTTTTCATGTTTCTTTTTACATGAAAAATGTTAAAAGAAACATTTTTCATGTAAAAAAAAATGAAAAAAGAATTAATTAAACTCTGCAGCTTTATCATGAATTTAGCTTGTCTTCTGAAACAGTGATAAAAGTTGCTTAAACAGTTCAACAATATTACGGGATGCTTTGAGTAACTATTCATTATTTTTAGCCTGGGTCTCCTGTCTGCATAAATCTCTGGAGACAATTCTATGGTAGTAGAAAGGTTCCTAAGGAGCATGTTTTTTATTGTCTTTCATGCAATGAATAAAAGAGGAAATAATAAGAGAACCATTTACATCACTGATTAGGCTGAAGTCACAAGAGATGCAGTGGAGTAGGTCAGAGATGACCTTGGGAAATAATTCCACCTTTTTTTTAATCTCACATTGATAGTGAACAATGAGGACGGGCTGCTCAGACTGGAGCCTTGAGGATGCAGACAACAGCAGTGCAGCCATTCATAGAAATTCACAGGAGGGCCAACAGATGAGTGAATGATGGTGGATGGAGTCACTCTGTGAGTGTGTGTAGCCTGTGCACGGTGTGTGCACGGCTGCATGCAGTACGCACACACTCATACACAGAGCTGACACAGTCTTCAGTTCTTTCTGTGCCAATAGAGCCACAGGAATAATAAACAGATGAGTAATTATAGGGGATCCATCACACCACACCCTTATGTCTTATTGTTCCCTCACACCTCCTGCTTCTGGACTAAAGGTTCTGGTGCCCACTGCCTGTCCAGGGGCCAAAACCTCACTTGGCGTTCCCTTTACACACACCCACAGAACCTGCTGTGATTAAACGTGTGTGATAATTTGTGTTTGCATGGCTGCCCGCTGTGGTAAACTTTGTCTAAATGCCACCATGGACCAACAGTAAGTCAGCGTTGTGCCAGTCTCCCACACAGCAGGTTCGCAGTGCTGTGTGGGTGCAAGTCTCCTCTGTTGGTGTGATTATTACTACGTGGTGTTTGTGCATTCCCCACACAAAAACAAAACGCGGCTTCCCCGGGCCAGCGCCCACTCTTTCACATCTGCCAGCCCCGTCTATCTGTCCATCTGCGTGTCTGTCTGTCCATTTTGGATCCACGTGTCATTTTTCCTGGGCTTCGATTCACTGATACCTTACCAACTGCTGAGTGCGTCACTGCACCTACTAACATGGCACGCTGACATCTTTTGCTCTCGGTGGTGCTAAGTACCCTGAAATAAACTGCCAATCATTCGGTCTGTCCTAATGAGCCACCAGGATCCTGTGCTGCAGGTGTGACCAAGCTTCTGAGCGCCATGTTGCATCATAGGTGATGTGATGGTAGCAGATCAGACAGAGTGTGAGCGAAGGTGACAGAACACCAAGCTGAAGGTGTTTTTGTTTTCAAAGAACATGGGTGAAAAAAATATTCCTTATGCATATTCAGTAAATTCATTCATTTAAATTTTTTAAAATTTTACTCACTTAACCTGACCAGCTGAAATTTATATTTTAAGGTACAGGTGTCAAACTCCAGCACTCAAGGGCCGGTGTCCTGCTACTTTTAGATGTACCTCTGCTGCACCATGCCTGATTAGAATAATTAGGTCATTAGCAGGACTCTGGAGAACTTATCTACACAAGGAGGAGGTAATTAAGCCATTTCATTCCACTGTTTTGTTCCTGTGGCACGTCTAAAAACTGCAGGACAGTGGCCCTTGAGGACTGGAGTTTGACACCCCTGTTTTAGGGAAAAGGACCTTGTAGTCTGGGAAAAGAGTCATGCTTTCTATTTTGTTGTGCAGGCTTATATAAAGTCAGCTGCAGCAACATAAGAATTATTTATGAAAAGCATATGAAACAAAGCAAAGGTCAAAATGGTATTTGAATCTGAATAATCCATAATTGGACAAAGCAAGGTTCAATGCTCAAAGTTTGCTATGTTTAAATTCTGCATCTAAAGTAGTTTTTTTTTCATTCTGTGAATATGTGTTGCATATGCCATCAATATGCAAAGTAAATTTTAGAGGACAAAAGGGAGTGAACTGTAATGATTGGCTAACCTCAGTAGAACTTTTCTCTATTGGCTGGATTACACAGCACAGCTCTCACATTGTCCAAAACACTGATTAGTTTATTAGTCTTGCTTTATGTCATTTCTGATTTCTGTGGTCTGGGCTCAAATGCAGAACAAGACCAGTTCTCATTTGTAAAGTCTCAATGAAGTGTTAACATTTCTTCAGCATTTATTGAGATGGAACAGATTTTATGAGAAATTTCTGAGACTTATGTGTTTCTGATAACCAGCTAGTGTAGATGGTTTATCATAATAAATGTCTTTAATGTGCTCGATTAGTAGCCACATACCACATATTTTCTGTTCGCAGCATTTCTGTAGAGTAACAAGAATTGCACAATTCAAGACACATTAATTAGTCATATGCGATAATTAAATTAAGTGAGTAAATATATATATAACAGACAAACTAATTAAATGTGAAAATAAATCAATTAGTCATAACATATTTATCTGACTATGTGATACTTATATTACATCAAGTGGATGAATATGTATAAAACAGGCCAACTAATTAAATGTGAAAATAAATTATTCAAAATGTATTTTATTTCAGTAACTTATAGTGTTTTGCGCCATCATATTATGAATTTATCATATCTGTCAGCGAATGATGATGTAATTTCTAGTCAAATCTTCAACTTCAGGTGTAAAATCTTCATTTTCATGTGTCTGAGGCTAAAACACCACGAGCTGAAAATGTGATTTTACAAAAACTGTTAACCTAATATAATGTTCATGCCTAAGTGGAACTCCTGCTGGTTGGATACCAGTAATTGTTTTGGTCCTTCTGGTAAATCTGGCCCCATTTTTCAGGCTAACTAGTCAAACCTGCACAATACTAATACTGGTTGTGCAGGTTAACCAATCAGATGTTACAATATATAAAATATAAGTCCTTTTAAAACAAATGATCTTGACATTGTCACAAACACTTAATTGTATATTAATTAATCACTAATGCAAATATTTAATTATTTATTCAAATATTTGTTTCTGATGGTTTCACTGTTGCACCAACCAGATAGGTTTTAGCTAAATCTTTTCAAGATGACAAAGGTTTAATCATTTTTATCTCTTAACTTTGCAGCGTCTTTTAATAAGGGTCATCCACAGTAGATTTAATTATATTTCGGCATGTGCTTGCACTGCAGGTGAACTTGCTTCACCACCTTTGGTTCACATTAATGAGGCAGAGGATGTAAGTGCATGTTCAAAGGCATCGCCCAAAAAAAGTTTATATGTGCATGAACAGCTTAAAAACCAGCGAGAACACGATGCCTCAGAAAAAGAGCATCAGAAAATCAAACACAGTAAAGAAGCAGAACATGTACTAACTGTAAGTGACTCAACATGTGTTGTTTTGAAGCCAACTAGCAAATTGCTCACTGTGATGATCATCTCATCAGTCACAAGCATTCTCAGAGACACCAGAATCTTTCTGTCCAATAATCACAGACAAAGACGCCGGCACTTTTCTTCCTCGTCTTGCTCAGCTCCTCTCTCCTACATCTTGCTTCTCTTTGTCTTCCAGAGCTCCCTCCTTTTTTTTTTGTTTGCTGGTGTTTTTCATTTGTTTTGACGCCTTGGCGTCACCGCTTCCGCTTAACCATAAACTGCTGGTGTCTTTCCACACATTGGCGCAAGTTCTGCCACACAATGGTGTGTTGTAATTTCTCCTTCTTATAAGGAAGCTGCTCTCTGGCTTCGGAAATACAACCAGCATCTGTTTCCTTTCTTCTTTCAAAAGTCCCTCAAAATCTTTACAAATAGCTGCATTAATTTTTACGTGATTTCTTGTTTTTTTGTTTTTTAATAGTTTCACAGATGAGTCAAACATTTGTTTCTGAGAGAAAGCCTCTCAATTTATTTGTCTCTTGTTTATAATGATGACCTGTACATGATGATAGAGATGAAAATCAGATTTTGTCGTGTCAAAATAGAAAAGAAAAAAAAACTTTGAGATTTACTATAACTAATCTCTCTCTCTCTTTCTCTGGGTTTCTCTCTCAGATGCTTAATGTTTTAATGTTTGCCTGTTTTAAGCATTCATAAACCAATGTGTATGTGTTTAGGTGTTTGTCTATGTGTTTGCACTGTGTAACAAAAACATGCTTCCACTTGGATTTAAAAAATTAAACTGCTATTGGATAGTAACTGCTGTCTTCCAGCTCACAATAAGTGATGCAATGAATAACTTCTCATTTCTTAAACAACCATCTCAGAAGACACATCCAGTGGTTGTGGAAAAGATGTTGGTCTAGTTTGAAAGGATTAAATCTTCTGCATCAAACTGAGAAAATATGCAAAGGGTTTGCAGAAACTACTAAACTTGGGATAAGAACTGTCCAACACTTTATTATTAAAATAGAGAAGGAAAGTGGGGAACCTTCATTTTTTTTATAAAAAATGACCAGCTTATCCCCTCAGTGGATTGTTTTCTCCCAGGTAACATGAGAATATTCCAAGAAGACAATGGCAGCATCACTAGGCTCAGTCTGTGAAAGAGTGGTTCAGAGATATTTAGACATCATTTTCACACACGGATTGGCCACCACAGAGTCTAGGCCTTCTCCCAGTGGGGCTCTCCCATTATCAATAACAGATCTTGGTGAAAAACTAATCCAACAGTGGATGGGAATAAATCTTGTGACATTGCAGAAGCTTATCGAAACAATGTCCCAGTGAATGTGCGCTACAATCAAAGCTACAATTAAATATTACAGTGAATTACTTTTTTGTGGTGGCAATGTTTTTTGGCCATGAAGCAAAGAACTTTAAATTATGTTGAATGGCTGTACTGTGATTGAGCTTTTCAGTGTGTGCAACCTCTAGGTCTCATCTATTTAAATTTCTAAAGGAACAATTGTATAACACTCAGCCATATATGTTCATGCATTCAGATCAATAGAGTCCACTCTCCTTCCTCCTCTTCTGCCTCCTCCATTCCTCTTGCAACACACTTCTTTAGAGATGCCATGCTCTGTGTATCCTATCTTTCTCTTGAATTGCACCCTTCAAACAAACATAGAAGATAGAGGACAAAAAACTAAGAAAAAATATGCATGCAGTTATATATTAGAATGAAATATAAATGTCTGAAATAGGCATGTTTCAGTATGTAAGCAATACAAATAGAGATAAACACATTTAATCTATTAGTTGTCATTCACAAAATCCAGTTATTCCCATCTGTCAGTTGCAAGTCAGCATATGTTCCTGCCTTTGACACCCCATAAAGGATGTATTTATTTTTTTCTCATGTTTTTTTTTATTATTATTTCATGTGCTTAAAACCTGGCATTTCATATGTGTGCCTGCCACAATATTCAATCTGTTACTGCACAAACAAAGACAAATGTTACCCACGCTTGTCCTTTCAGGGTCGGGGGTGACTGATGCCTATCTGCAGCAGATATTAATAATATGTCTCTAATATTCTGTTGCTTGTTATTGTTGCATTTTGCAAATAGACATAATTTTGGTAAATCTAACTGACCTACAAAGAAAGAAGGTTGGTCTGATTTAGCGTCAAACAGTGTGAAAAGAATTGTGTCTTTTTATTCAGTAAAGCAAATACCTGGTTTCAACTCTACATTGTGTGCATCAATTGTTCACTTAGCTTCTCTGAAACTTTGCATTTTGACTGAATGTTTATTTAATAAATAGTGGCATATTTGTGTTTTGTAAACTTGAGATTAGAGTCAAAACTTGATAAAGACCAGGTAATTTCTTGTTATTATCTTACAACTAACAGAATGTGATATTTGTTTTTTAAAATCTCAGCTGAGATTTTGCATCATTAACTAAATTATGTCGACACTGACAATCATACATTAACAAATTCACATTGGTCATTACTCTCTCAATGTCTCCTAAGGTCTAGGATTCAGTAGTTTTGCTGCTGCTGTTTTGCCATCCTTGTAAAATTAATATTTATCATGAGAAGTAAAAAAAAGAAAATGCATCGACTGCATTAGATATATCACGCTCAGGACAAAAAATAAGGGTGGAAAAAATAATAGAGGGACAAGGATGCGTAGGTTTTTCTTGGTTTTTAGAAAATGCAATCCTGCTGATTTAGGAAACAAGAAATAACAGTTTGACACAGATTGTCTTTAAAGGAACCGTGGGTTATGACAATGTTTTTCAATAATCTCTGCTTCAGCAGTTTAGAGAAGCTAGCACAAAAGTTGCTGTGTTGACGAAGTTTTCCCGATCATCATTCCAGGGTATGAAATAAATCCCTTCTGGAGCCAATATTGATGATATGAGCAGCCTTCATGGAAACCGTCTCTGTAGATCTGCCACATCTGCAACATGTCATGCATATTACAACCTTTATTGTTTCCGTAATTTCCTAACAGGTAAACAAACTACCTACTTGATTCCTAAATGAGTTGTATCTTGGCAGAAAAGAAAGTCTCTTAAAGAGCAAATACATCTACAAAACATGTGGGACAAATTCAATGTCTTAAAAGTGAAAACCTCAAAGATTGGGGAGATGCGGGAGAAATGGATTGTGATGAACATCTTTCATAACTGCATTTTATTCCATAAGATAAACTTGTTAAAATGTTTAAGCCACTGCTTGCTATATGTGTACTTTAATGCCAATGTGATGAAGGTTTTAGCAATGCATTTAGAAATAGTTGGTACATTAATGCAGATTTGTCCCGACCAATAGGATCTGTTCACCAAACAGTGAGTAGATAATTCACTCTGTGCTTTTTTATATGAAGAGTTTACTCTGAATTACATGAAACCACCATGAATCTCTATGGGATTTGAACTATGACTTTATTCATATTATTTTGTCTTCAACAACAAAAGATCAGAAAGCACAACTTTTCAAATGTACATTTATAGTGAACCCTCTGGTGACAAATCACTTGCACAGCAGAAAAAGCAGTGACTGACTTTCATCTATTGGTCTCATAAATGCACAGTCTCTTGTTTTGTTTTCCTTTGAAGTGAGCTTCGTCTACAGAGAGATGGGCCCAATAAGCATGTTTTTGATCAAGGTCAGTCCTCAGGGGTGGGGTCCAACCTGGGCAGGGCATTTTCTCTGAGCTGCATTTCATTTTTTCCTCTGATGTGTTACATTGTTTTGATTAGCTCTGTTGTTGTTGTGTTTCCATCTGTCTCTCTGGTCGGCTCCGCTCAATCTGCTGAAAGTTGCATTGCTGTGAGCTTTATTCTTTTGCCAGTTTCTCAGATGTCCTGAACACCTTTTGGTCACATTGTTTTTTTTATTAATTACAGCTCATTAAAAATTATAAGAGAGAGAAAAGGCGGAAAAAAATAGTGATTTTAGCCTCCAGGAGCCTTTTAGACGACATTAAAACATGACTGATTAAACTGCTGCTGCTGGCAGCACCGCATTGTTATGAGACAAATGACTTAAACAAATTTTAATTTATTGTTATTGCCTTTTGGATAAATATGCAATCTGCTTTGCAAAGGAATTTTCAGTCAAGATTGAAGTAACATATCCTTTACATTCTTTAGAGTACGAAAAGCTATTCAGGGTACAGTATTAGTTCTCTTATAATGTGTAAATATATACCTTGGGATTGACTAATAAATTTGATTTAAATTACCCAGTAGTCAAGGATTTGTGCTCACATTGCTTCAATTAACCATAATAACAGACTCTAGAATTTCATCCACAGACACAGTAAAAAAAAGAAAACATTCAGCCATGCACACAGGATGTGATCTGTTTAATAATATATTTCAGTAACTGTGTTTACAAACAGGCTGTCTTCGGTTTCTCACTTCTTTGCAACTGCAGCCAAACATAAAACGTGAAGAGAACAGGCGTTTCAACGTGCGTTCATTTATTTTCCTCCTTTGTAAGAACGGTACAACACAACTGCAGTACACAGAAGACACAGCAGGTGGCAGCATAACAGGCTCTCCATTAACAACCATTGAACAAATTACTGCTTCATATTTCAACACTCCCACTTAATTTTTACAATGGTATTAAGACACAAGATAATGCTGAAATAAATTTTAACTCAACTTGCAAGATTAACTTATTATTCCTTTTTTATTTATAATTTACCTTTTTGTCTTGCCATACTCAACAAAAAATATTGTTAGCTTTATAATGAAAAACTACAAAGCAAGACATTCTATCACAGATTTACATTGGAAAAAGTCCAATCTTTCTTCTAAAATACTCAAATTTCTGTCTTGCAAGAGGCTTTGTCAAGATATCTGCCTTCATGTCATCGGTTGGACAATACTCTAACTTGACTTCACCATTCTGCACACATTCACGAATGTAATGGTAGCGAATGTCTATATGCTTGGTTCTTGAATGGTCCACTGGATTCTTTGCAATTGCAATAGCTCCTTGGTTGTCCTCCAGAATCACTGTAGGCTTTGTGACCATACCAAGATCATTCAGTAATCTTCTCAGCCAGGTACCTTCTTGAGCTGCTTGACTGAGAGCAACATACTCAGCTTCTGCTGTTGAAAGTGCAACCGTTGCTTGTTTTTTGCTCAGCCAGCTCACTGCTCCTCCACTGAGTAGAAATATGTTGCCTGTTGTTGAACGACGGTCGTCCTGATCTCCAGCCCAGTCAGCATCAGAGAAACCAGTCAAATCTTTGTTCCCTGAACAGTCATACTTTAGAGCAAGGTCAACAGTACCCTTTAAGTATCGAAGAATCCTCTTCACAGCAGTCAGATGTGCAGTATTTGGATTTGCATTGAACTTTGACACTACACTCACTGCTTGTGCTATCGGGTCTTGTTGTCATTGCTGCATACAGTAGACTTCCAACCATAGACTGATATGTGCTTGGATTGACAGGATTACTGACACCATCATCCTTTTTGAGCTTTACACTGATGTCAGCAGGGGTTGCAACAGAATTTGCTTTATCCATCCCATATTTCTGAAGAATGGTTTCAATGTACTGTTTCTGATGAAGATAGATGCAGTTTTTTGCTTTGTCTTGAATAACTGAGATGCCGAGGATGTAGGACAGTTCACCCAAGTCCTTCATTTTGTAGCGCTCTTGGAGAGTCAGTTTTAACTCATTCATTCTTTCTGTTGACTCTGTAATCAGCATCAGATCATCGACATAAACTGCAATTATCTCCAGCTCCTGTGATGACCTCACAAACACACAGGGATCCGAAGTGCTTTGCTTAAATCCAAGATCCATCATGAATTTTGTGAACTCTTTGTTCCAACAACGAGGAGATTGTTTTAGTCCGTAGATTGATTTTTTTAGTTTGCATACAAGATGCTCCTGACCTGGTGTGATGTATCCCTCAGGTTGTTCCATGTATATTTCTTCCTCCAGGTGTCCATTTAAGAATGCAGTGACAACATCCATTTGATGTACATGTAGATTATTCTGGATGGCAAAGGACAATAATGTACGAATTGAGCTAAAACGTACTACAGGTGAAAACGTTTCATAGTAGTCAGCACCATAGAGTTGTGAGTAACCTTTGGCAACAAGTCTGCACTTGTATCGCTCCACTTCTCCATCACTTTGATGCTTGACTTTGAACACCCATCTTGATCCAATGATCTCTTTGTCCTTTGGTAGTTCCACCAGATCCCACGTTTCATTTTCTTCCAGTGACTGGTATTCCAAATCAGCCGCTTCTTGCCATTCTTTTGCATTTGGACTCTTTAAAGCTTCTTTCATTGTGACTGGTTCCATTACAGAACACACATTAGCACAATGATCAACAGTCACCATATCTGCAAACTCATCATATCCATATCTCTTTGGAGCCCTTCTGATTCTGCTTCCTCTTTGAATAGTTTCATTGACAGTGACGTGATCATCAGTTGTTTCCTTTTCTTCTGTGATTGTAATCACCTCTTTCTCTTGACAGGAAATGTCCTCTTTCTGTTTCGAGTCAAAGTCCGACTCATTAAAGATGACATCCTTTCGAATCAGAATTCTTCTTTTTTCTTCATCGAACAGACGATATCCTTTTGCGTTGTTTGCATATCCCACAAACCTGAGCTTTACAGCTTTCTTGTCGAGTTTTCGTCTTTCAGTATCTGGAATATGTGCATAAGCAACACAACCAAACACTCTCACATGGCTCATGTCAGGTTTTTTACCAGTCCATCTTTGGTAGGGTGTCTCTTCCTTCAGAACAGATGTCGGCAATCTGTTTTGTATGTAGGCTGCTGTTGCTACTGCTTCAGCCCAGTACATCTTTGGTAGCTTAGCATGCAACAACATGCTTCTAGCTGCTTCAACCAATGTTCTGTTTTTTCTTTCTGCAACTCCATTTTGCTGAGGAGTATGAGGTACAGACATCTCATGGTGGATACCTTGAGACTTCAAATATTCTTGAAACTCCCTTGAAATGTATTCCCCACCATTATCTGATCTCAGTCTTGCAACTTTGTGTCCACACTCATTGGAGAATGTTCTCTCAAATTCCTTGAATTTGCTCAAGACTTCACCTTTTTGTTTCATGAAGTAAACCTTACAACAGCGTGAGAAGTCATCAATAAAGGTTACAAAGTATTTTGACCCACCTATGGATTCAGTCTGCATGGGTCCACAGACATCACTATGGATCAGTTGCAGCTTACGTTTGGAACGGATTTTTCCCACTGCCTTACATGGCTGTCTTGTGAGCTTTCCTTCCACACAGGCTTCACAGAAAGGAAGTTCTTTGTCTACAGAGAATTTCACTCCATTCACTAGATCTTCTAGTTCCTTTAGTTTGGTCGTGTGACCTAAGCGTTGATGCCATAGATTAGCTGTTACTGATGCACTTGATGCACTGTGACAGACAGGCGAAGATCCTTTAACATCCAACTGGTACAGTCCATCAGATCTTTGTGTTCCCATTCCTCGAAGAGTTCCATCCTTGCCACGTATGTAGCACCGAGATGTTTTGAACTGCAATGTATTTCCTTTTCTTGTAGCAGCTCCCACTGAAAAAAGATTTCCAGACAATTTTGGAACGTATAACACATCATACATTGTGGCAGGTTTAGCATCACTCATTTTGAAGGTCATGTACAATTTAACGATGCCAAATCCTTGAGCTTCCACCACCCTGCCATCACCCAGTTTTACAGATTGTGTTTTTGAAAACTGCTGGTAGTTTTGAAGAATTTCTTTGTCGCAGGTCATGTGTTTTGATGCTCCAGAATCAATCAACCACTCAACTTGTCCTGGTCCTTCAGTTAGATTTGCATTTTCTGCAACAAAGGCACTCTCAGAGGGGTTTTCTTCATTTTCACACACCGCATTTTTGGCTTTGTGATTTTTGATTCGTTTTTTCCAGCTTGGACAGTTACGCTTTATGTGTCCTTCTTTGCCACACTTGTAACATCTCCATGAACTCTGTCTTTCAGCTCCCACTACTTTTGAATGGTCCTGCATTTCTCTGTGAACTTGTGTCGACATGGCTGATGCACCACCTGATGTAGCAGCACTGTAGTCATCATTAACATTGACTCTTTTTTGCTCTTCATTGATTAATGCTTGCTGAACAAATTGCAATGTCAAATTGTCCATCTTCGTTTCGAGAGCAGTGACAATTGTAGCATAGCTTGGTGGTAAGCTACCCAGGAGTGTTACAATCTGATCTTCCTCTTCAATTACAGCACCTATTGCTGTTAGCTGATCAGTCAGTTCCTTCATTCGTTTTAAATGGTCATTTAAGCTGTCTTTTTCTTTCATTTCACATCTGAAATATTTCTTCTTCAAGAATAGTTTATTTGCTAAAGTGTCTCTCTCAAAATGTCCTTTTAGCATGTCCCAAGCCTCTTTCGGAGTTTGGCAGCTTGTTATTAAATACAACTGGGGTGTACTCACATTTAGCACTAGCATGGAAAATGCTCTTTCTCTCCGTGTCTCGAATTCTGCCCGAGCTTGTGCGTTAGCGTCCGGAGTTAGCACATCCGTCTCCGTTAGCATGCCCCATAGTCCTTTAGCCTTTAGCAAGTGCTCCATTTGAAACTTCCACGTTGCCCAGTTCTCTGGTCCGCTCAGCTTGTCGATAAACACCTTATCATCCATTGTGAATCCCACAATTCCGTTTATCCGACTCAAAAACTTCACTCACAGAACTTTTTAGTGACGCTCTGGGCCCATAACCTGAAGAGAACAGGCGTTTCAACGTGCGTTCATTTATTTTCCTCCTTTGTAAGAACGGTACAACACAACTGCAGTACACAGAAGACACAGCAGGTGGCAGCATAACAGGCTCTCCATTAACAACCATTGAACAAATTACTGCTTCATATTTCAACAAAACGTGTGTATTAAGCAGGGACATTCAAAACTCAAATTAAGCTCCCATCAAGCACTTTTTAATCCATGAAGGACAAAATCATAATACATTAGTGGTGAAAGTCAAGGTATAGCTAATTTATTCACAGAAAACAAAAACTGGGATCTTTAAAACTGTCTCTACAAAAACTGGTTGCACATTTATTTGTGTTTTTCTACCAAACAGCAAACAGAAACAGTACAAAAAAATTCAAATCCCTGTTTAGCCCAACACTGCCTCGGTGCAGGAAGCAATGCTTTATTCAGCCACTGTCAATGCTGTCAAACCATCGCCAACATTTGCAAGTACAATATTTTTACCCTGACACCACCGACACCTTATGCAGTCAACACCAACATTGGGCAATATGATAACTGCCAGATATAACCTCAGGTATTCATATCTGAGCTAAATTCATATCTGAGACTAAATTCATATCTGAGACTAAATAAGGAGGTGCTGGTATAGAAACTGGGAAAATAGACCACACATACACACGCTGTACACGCTACATACACTGTCTCAGCAGCTTAAAACCAAGAAGCTGAGTTTGCATTAGTGCTGCAAAGGTGCCACAACCTTATGTGGATCTTTACATGCAGCTAAAAGTTAATAAATATGTCAAACAAAATGTGTCACATTTAACACTACTGTATAAAAATAAAGTCATACAATTATGAGGTGAGCTATATGCTATCAAACATATTGAGACAATATTGCTGAGTTGCTTAAAAATGTCACTATGCTCAGTTAAAATTTAAGTTTAAAATCATCATTAAGATGAGTAAAGTTGTAGTTACAAAATTTTAAAACATTTGTGTAAACTTTCTTTTGTGATGTTTGCAGCTTGTATGAAGAACCTATTTTTAGATATACATACAGCAACCTAAAGATGCATAGTAAGCTTTTACATTGACATTTTTGTTGTAGCATTAACTAAAACTAAAAATATAGCTTTGTCTCTGTTTTCAGTTATTTTAAGTTAGTTATTACTTGGACTATACACACATGCAAAAATATATGCATAGAGGGAAACTAGCACTTCCCATTAGTCTGGCGGTGGTAGCATCATGCTGTGGGGATGCATTATTTTAGCAGGTCATCAAAAGCTGATCCGTTGTTTACTAGAGCTAAAAACAAAGCAGTGGTGGAGAGCAACCTGTTAAATAGATGCAATAGACATGTACTTACAGTCAGAGCTGAACTGAGATGGTTTTAATTAAAGTATATTCAAATATTAGAATATATATAGCCTGATCAAAGGACAAAAGACCAACTGATAATCAGTGGCAAGATTTGGAGAGGGTTCAGACTCTATCCAACTTGAATGAGCGAAAATTGTTTTTTCAGGAATAAAGGGCAGAAAGGTTTGTCTCTGAATAGAGACAAACAGCAGGTAGAGACAAACCCTGAAAGACATTTAGCTGTAAGTTTACGAAAAGGTGGCTCCACAAAGCATTGATTCTGGGAGACTGAATATAAAGGTTCGCCAAACGTTTCACATTTTTATTTGCAAAAATGAAATGCGATAATAATTAATAATGATGCATGAGTCTCTTTACTATTGTGTGCTACTTTGCTAAGCAATTCCCAATGAAATACAAGTAAGTTTGTGGGTGTAACATGCAGCTTGAAAAAACTGCAGAGATAAATCTACTTTCATTTTTTATTATGTAATCTCGAGAAAAAGAGAAAAGCGCACAATCATGCTTCACAGTTTCATGGTCATTGTGGTCAGTGTCCATTATCTTCGCCTCATTCAGGATTCAAATGCTTTTATTGGACCGCGTGTCTTTGGAAAGCTTTCAACCATGTGTTCCCTCAGCCCTGTGTCTTTTGCTGGTAATAGACTATAGAATACTGCCAGTGCATTATCTATTTATGGGTCATGGATTTTTCAGATTTCTCCTATAAGTTGCTGCCTTTAAAACAAGTTCTTCCTCCTCTGCCCTCCATCTCCATCTCCCCTAGTCATCAGTACCCCCTCACCTCTCTCCTTGCATCCGTCTGTTCCCCTTTCATCTGTTATTTTTAACCCTCAGGCATGCCTCATGCGTGACGCAGATGGGCGCGTAATGTGGACACAGTAAACTAAAGAGGAAAGAGGTCTCGTCTGTGGATAGATTGCCAGCGAGACAGGGACTGATGTAAAACAGGAAACATGGGTGGACACAGGGGGTCTTATTAGGGAGATGAAAAGTGAAAAAGATGTAATTGAACATCAGGGGACAGAAGGTGAAATAAATGATCATTTACACATAACTCATAACTAAGTAATTTCCTAAAAACTTGTCCCTCCTCATGTCTGCTCTCATCATGTCTGCTTTCAATTTGTGTTCGGTGCACTGGCACAGACCATGGCCAAAAACTAAACTCACACTCAGCACCGCTTCCTTCCCGGTTCTTTCCCGTTCCTCCGTGCCCGTCTATCTTCCTGAAAGCTCAACACACCCACTCGTTTGTCTGAGCAGAGAGAAGAGGAGTTACATATCAATCTTACGTCACTCAGCAGTCAGCCTCAGACTTTTCATAGAGCCAGTGAAAAAGCACCAACACCACATGACGCACACCAACTGTCAGGCCCAACTAGTTGTGTGCTCGCATATGTGTGCGTGAAAAGGGCTGCAAATGTGTGGACAGATATTTATTAATAGTTATTATGTGCGGCTGCGCGGCAGATCTGGACCGTGTTCACAGAAGGATGCAAAAATTTGATTAAGTTTCGTAACACTTGAACCGTTTAATTTTTGCATTACTCAGCATTACAAAATGACGCTAAAAGAGTCAGAAGCCACCTACTCAAGATAAATGCTCAAACCTGTGCATGCAACAGTGACATCATTCAAATTACAGCCAAATGTAGTGATTAATGAGGTCGAACGCAGAACTGTGTGTTTTAAAATATGGAAGTAAACTGGAACTTGATCACTCATTTAGTCATCTGCTAAAGATTTGTTACCAATTTGTTACCACGTATTTGTTAAACTAAAAGAAATAAACATGGCTAAGAATCTTCTGATGGTTTTACTTTCTCTGTAACTGATTAAACTCATTATGTTTTCTGAGAAGATGTTTCTGTGCAGTTAGTGGGAAGGAAAGTTAATGAGTTCATTACCAAATGCAGAAGACCTAAGAAGGCTTTGAAAAAGAAATTAACAAGTGAGAACAAACAATAATAAAATAACACTAGATAATAAATGCATTAACTAAAAATTGACCTAGTAAACTAATATGATTTAATGCATTGGGAGAATTAGCTTAAGAGGTTTGCCTGTGGGGAAAGTTTGACAAACTACAGCTCTTAAAAAAATGTAGCGTTTAGTATGTTAATTAGATAACCACTGCAAAGAAAATTAGGCTGATTATAACTAAATCCCATTTTAGATCTACCCTAATTTTCATTTAAGCACAGTTAAACATATTAGTGCTTAATTATCCCTTGGTACTCTTTCCATTACATTTTACAACAAAAGACTAACGACATCAGACCCAGGAACGTATAAGCATCACTATCAGTACGGTGCAGGTCGTATATTTTGTAGTCACATAAACAAACAGAAAGATTCAGAATTTGATTTTAGTTGCTATGTCGTTCACATCCATTAGAATCACTTAATTACCACGGCCAAAGATGCCTTAGAAATAAATGTATTTCAGTTTGGAAAAGATGCTCATTTATAAAATTCACTGTGCCACATTTGTAGTTTCAAACCAAAATAAGAACAATAAATGTTGTTGAGTAAGCGAGTCTACCTTTCTCCTGCTTGGGCTCTGGACTTTCAATGGACACTTTTTCTAATTTATACTTCACTTTTTGAGGTTTAATAAATTGCCAGTGCAGGGACTTGCTTTTTTAGCAGATAATTATAACGTGACACATAGTCATTTATGTTACCTACTCCATAAATAAAAAATAAAAACATAAACATAATGTTCAAGAAAGTCAGATGACTGTTGATCTTCAGGAAGTGGCTACAAGAAAATAGTTACTTGCCACAGGCTGCTCGAATCAAGAGACAGTGCAATATTTTTTACATTTAAAGGTTTAAACATTTAAAGTTGTAATAAAAAAGAATAGATAGGACCAGGAATTACTTTGACATTAGAATGTCCAAAAGTTCCTATTTAGTAACCAGAGGGTTTGTATTCAGTATGAGATTCGACTAGTGTAATAGTATTTTTTATTTTTTTGCTTGCTTATTTAAAACTTTCACCTGAGTTGGAAACAGATGGGTTGTATAAAACTTACTACACAGCTCGATACATAACAAAAAAAAATATATATATATATATATATTGTCCATGATTTTACATACAAAAACATGATTAATCTTATCTCAGACCTCTCAATAAGACAATATTTTGTCTTTTTAACCAACTTTATGTTGTGAAATAAGATCTGCGATTACAGTTTGCTGACTCTTGCATACCAGCGTGCTGCATAGCACAACACAGCATGCTTGCCAGTTTCATATAAATGTTTTATGAAGCTGACATGTCTTGCTGGCTTACTAGGTTTTAAGCGGAGGAGCAATTCAGATCAGACAAATCGACCTGATGATGGAAAATAGTAGAATAGAATATCATTTACTGCCCCACAGTGGGAAAATGCAGCTGCAGCAAAGTGATAAGTCATTGAAGCATGCACATTCACACAAGATAAGATATACATAAAAAGAGAATAAAGACTAAGATAATGCACAGTGTGTCAGAAAGAAAGTGCTCCGATCGAAAGGAATGCTCAACTGAGTAGGTTAATTAAAAAAAAAAAAATTATATTATTCTTAAGCTGAAATCCAGACTCATCTCTGCAGGAAATGTTGATCTCATGTTTTTGTCCAATATTGCCGAGTTAAAACAAAGCAGCTGCTTTGATCTTTATGTCATCTTGACACTTTTCTGTAAAACAAATGTGGCAGCACGAGGGTATAAATTTCAATACTTTGCCCCTCAACACAGGGCAACCCGGAGGTGTCAACAACGCCCCCTTGGGAATTGCACCCAAGGAAATAGATTGCCAATAAGGCACTACGGTTCGTCACCAATGAGAACAAGACTTAGTTCCACAAAAAATGCACTTTATTATTCCATTGTTTTAAAAGACAATTAAAATTTAAAACGCCACAATGGGAAGGGAGGTGAACAGTACCGAGGCTTACCAGCAGGGGGAGGGCAGTCCAAGTATGGAGAACTGGTTCAACAAAACAAATAAATCAATCCAACTAAATCACCCCAAACACTTGTGAACAGACACCATCATGAAGAAATCCCAACACCGGTCATTCGCACAGCACACAGGTCCATTCTCCCTCAATCTTGGGGCAGGTTTCATCCTGCTACACAAAGATGGTTCTGTCCAGGGAGGTGTTTCTAAGACCAGACCATTTTGTCCCAATAGTCATGTTAAGTTCCAAGTCAAGTAAATTTTCCATTGGTATCTAATCTGATGCTTGGTTTGAACGCCAGCGAGTTATTTTCTCCACATCTAAATGCCTACATGCTTTGAGTTGCTGCCATGCGATTGGCCGATTGACTATTTGTGTTAAAGAGCGACTGGATAGGCATGAATAACAACATGGTTGGTGATTGTAATAATCCATAGGAGTCTCTGAGAGGCTGTTTTACTTCTGTGCTCATCATGAAATACGTCATTCGCTGTCGAATCTCATGCAAATTGACATTTCTGGGATTAGAAAGAACAAAATAAAAATCAAATAATTCCAAGGATTTAGCAGATTGATGAAGGACTTTTTGATATATATTTATGTCTTTGGCCAAAAAATCTGATTGCTGGTCCAAGTTAATAGCACACATCAGGATCAATCTAAAATCTTATACAAAAGTTATAGATTCTTATCTCAAGATTTATGTTGCCTTTGAACAAACTGAACATGTTCATTTTGATTGCTACAGATTCTCAAGTAAATACAGGCCTGGATTTTCCCTACAAGGTTCGTGGGAAAGCTACAAATAGTATGTATTCAGGCTTTATTTCAATAATAGATGGTTCTTGCTTTTGTTCCATAAGACCCAGATTTGTGAAAAACACAAATAGTTGTCCTGTCCACAGATGTCCCACCTGAGCTGTTAAAGTCTCTGCAAGCCCTTTAGAGCCACATTAAGACCTCTTGGCTGCTTCTCTAATTAATCATCTCCTTTTCAGCTTTTCAGTTTAGATGGGCACTCATCTCTTCATGTTTTGTCAGTTGTGTCATAATCTTCTCAAATTCAGATGATGTTTTTATAATCTAATTCTGCTTTGAATCACAACTTTCTTCTCCTTAACTCCTTATCTGAGCAGCACTCTCCAAAGTAGGACATATTTTCCACAAGTTTTTCCAGACCCATTGGTATCTAAAATATGTCTTTCTTTTTGGTCCAGATTTCATCTGACGCTTTTCAAAGCGATGCAAACACGTTCTGAATGCATATATTTTCAAAAGTGAATTTCTGTGACTGATCAAAGACCCTTTCTGACGTCAAGATGCCTGGAGTCCACCATTTTATGTCAAGTTTTTAATCAGCAGTGGAGTTAAATTTCAAAAGACATTAGTAGAGATCTGAGCGCAGCTATGGTTTTAATGACCAACTCTTTATGAACCCCGAATAATGGAAACTCTACACAACTTGCCTACAATGCTGGAGTATTACACCATTTGCACTAAAATGGTGTAAATATTCTGCAAAGAAAACAAAATCAATTGTTTTGTTGTTTTATACCCAGAAATGAGACGACCCTTTGATGGAGACTGGGGGTCAACTTGCAGAACCTAAATCCTTACATGCTGGGAAAATGTGAACACGAACGTGACAAACAGGAGATGGATTTAATACGTGTGGCTCTTCGTGTGTGTCTCTGCTTCACTCCCAGTCATTCTCAAGCTGCATTGTAACTTGAGAATTCATTAAGCTCCTATAAACTATCCCAGAATGCCCTGCTGCTGAGACGGTCCCAATTCACAGAGTGACGAAGCAGCAAGAGCTTGTGTGGTCTTCTCATATGAACCTCCTCATGTTTGTTACCCTGAGTGTGCATGTGTGCGTGTGTGTGTGTGTGTGTGTGCCGGTGTGGGCGCGTGTGCGTGTGTGTTGGTCTGACGTCAATGCTCCTCCGATCTAATTTTAACAGCACAGTGAGGAAATCTCACTGCACCTTGTAGGTGTCTTCTATAAATTTATTTATAGGCAGAAACTAAACTGGGTGTGAGAGTGACAGGTGAAGTGTGCCTTTCCCTCTCGGGTATGAAGGGGAAAAAGAGGGGGAAAAAAAGAAAACGTGGTTATTTACGGAGCCAGATTGCCAGGGAATGTTTTCTATTTGAATTGGGTTTTACCACTGGTTCATATTTCAGGCAGCTTGAATGAAAAGATAATGAGGAAACGGCTGAAACAGAGCATCATTGTGTTGCCTATTTATATGTGTTACAGTTTTAAAGCCTGCTGTGATTATTTAAACACACTAGTATAGACAGCAGTTCAAAAGAAAGTTTTGAGCTACAGAAATGCTGAAATGACCGAATAAACAAAAGCTGAGATCAGAGGAGGTTTCATTTAATAATAAAAGTCGGAGCGTTTTTCCTCTGATCAATAACTAACATGGAAATAAGATAAAATCACATTTTTGAGTGAGTACTTGCTAAACGGCCCAACATTATAGCAAAATGGAATAAAAAAATTCTTCAGTTAGAATATTTTCATATAAAAGCCTTAAGTTCAGCCAGGGGAACAAAATGTTGGAACTGAACTAATACATTTTCCCATTTGCTCCATGACTATGAGACAAAATTAAAACTAACCCCCCCCAACTGTTAATATATTTAATGCTTTCTGAATTTGCACAAAGCTTTGGCTTTTATCGCTATGACGACCAGCTAGTAGTTTAAGGATTTGGGCCTGGATTGGAAAATGAAAATGTCTTTAATCTTCTTGTTGAGACACAACCATGTCCACAGGTTTACTAGCAAGTTGTGTGATTTCCTGCCTAAAAATAAGCACCTGAAGATAAATATGAGCTGCACAATCATTTAAATGTGAAGAAATGCTTCTGAGCTCAGGAAACATAAAAGATGCATTTATCTTTTTCTTTTGACAGCTGGTAAGTAATTTCCTTAACTCTCCTTTGAAGCTTTTGAAGCCCCCTGGGGATCACACTTTGAAAACTTTTACTCAACAGCTTTCTCTCCTAACTGTAAATCTCTTAGTTGCCAGCAGAGCAGCCGTGGTGATGGGACTGACGAAAAATGCAGGAAAACCAAGTAAATTTATGAACAGCTTGTTTTAATTTTTTAACCCTTGATTTCACTGTCTCTCTGTTTTTTGAGCTGCATCAAACTTTAAAAGTTTTATTGACCCACCTGTCACAAAATCCTGGAACATTGAGCCAAAAACAGGCAGTGAAAAGTCTTCAACACATAGAATCAGGATGGGAAAAAACAAATGAAAATGATCTTTTCAAACAGTTTGACTGACGTGCATCTTTTCATGAATGAGTGACAGTGAACTGCTGATACACACCACCTGGATGTGTCAGGGACACTGATAATCTTTGAAAAACAAACATTAACCTTGGGGCACTGTTTTATAACCCTCAAGCGCCAAAAAAAAGGCCCTCCAAGGATTTCTAAGAAATAATTTAGACAGCCTTTTAGCTGTTTCCATAATGCAGCTACGTCAGAGCTCCCTTGGCAAAAGAGGAAACATACAAAAACTCTTTCAGACCAAATGCATAAACCATTTCACAGAAGACAAAAATAGATGGCCACTCCTTTTACAATGTAGTTTTGCACACCTGCTCTGATTTATTTATGTGTATTTTTGTGTTTTGAATGTCATTAATCCTTTGAGGTTGAATAGGTTTGTGAGTCTAATCAAACTGTTCCTCCATTAATAATTCAATCAACTTTTTTCTGCCTGTAAATCTGAACATCTATTTAAGAAGATCCCAGTCTGAACAAATAGATGCACACGAAGAGCTGAGCAGTTTTTGAAAATAAAACAATAAAATTTAAGTCAGTTTTAGGCGTATTCTTCTGCACAGCTTTTATCTGGAGAACTGCTGGTTTAGCATTGCTCAAAACAACCCATGAAAGGACTGTTGAATGAAAGGATTCTCAAATAAGCTGTGGGGCAAAATCGAACTTTGATCATGCAAAGAAAACCTACTAAATCGCAGAAGATGATGCAGCCTTGAAGCGCTTCAAATGGTCCTACACAGCAGATTCTTGTTGTAATTGTTTATATTCATTAGGAATTGCAATGTTTTACACTGTTTTGTGGGAAGCTGTTGTGCCTCATTTTGACAGAAACTTTACCATTCAGAAAAAAGCAGAATGAAGATGCCTGGTGCCTTCAGTAATAAGGTTTACCATGATGATCTGCCTACTAGTGTGTTGCTTGAATTCAAAGCAGTTTTTCACCCGTTGAATCACCTACCCTGCCAGACTCCACAAAGCTTTCTGTGATATCTGTAATAAAGAAGATTGAAGTTTTAAATACTAAATATTTTCTATAACTCTACACAACTACAAAGGAAAATAGTGGAGAACAAATTTGGTCAAAGACATAATGATCTACTGTCTTTATTGATGAATAGAAACTAAATTAGAGTGTTTTGTAATCTGTGATAATTACACATTACACTGGAAATATTTTGTTTTAATTAATAATTACTAAAAAATCATATATTTTTTCTAAAAAGGCAAATTACATTTCTAACTCCCCAAATATAAATGATCTTCATTTTCTCTTTTGCAAAGCATAAATATCTAAATTGTTAATAAGCCAGTTGCTTATAACCAGAACTGGTTATGAAAACATAAAACATCATTCAAGAATAACCCCCACTGACTATATTGTGATCGACATTCAGAAATCACAAAAATCTTCCAAAAAATAAATAAAAATATAAATCTGTTAAAGACAAACCCACTCTGTGTTTAAGTTTTAAAAGCAAAACACTGAAATTGATTTTTGCACATGAATATTTAACCACAAGTGTGTCTGAATGCACATTCTTAGTTCAAACACAGCATCTAACCCCAGGCCTGTGGATAAACATCTATCTGACACTGAGGACTTGAGCAGGTTGCATTGCTCAACTCAGTGTTGGGTTGCATCAGATTATGCTGCTGTTTGGACTTTTTACGTATTCTACTTTTCATCAATACGTGACTACACACAGTGCTGCTTTGTTTTGCTGTTGTAACTGAGAACTGACAACAATACGGAGTCAGGACAGCATGTCGGATGTCTGCAACATTACTGTCCTCTTCTTCAAGAAAGGGTTAAAAGATTAAAGCTGAGCTATTTTTTGATCCATCTGCAGCCAAATAATGATTAATACCCCACAGTAACTTCCTGAAAGTCGCTTTATCACACTTGTATGACTGAAGCAGCTTAAAAGGCTTGTTCCATTAAAATCTAATCATCATTGACGCGGTGTGATTGCCAGGATAACCCACCATAACCACGTGGCACAGAGTTTCTATAAATTCCCACATGTGTGATTATATTTATGAATTTTTGAACATTTAAAGGAAAAGGAGAACATTAACTCAGAATAAGTGATGATTTCATGCAAGAATAGAAAGACAATGTCAATGCAGAAGTGTGTTTGCACCAGCTTCTGTGCTGATGTTTGCAGACCGCATCAATATTTTCTCCAGTGGAATTGATAAATAATGCACAAGAGGTTTATCACAAGCCAGAAAACGTAATGTGTTGTGAGAACTCTCTGGAAGCAGGGATGGACTTTTTTTTTCCCCACAAATAAGCAATGCTGGGCCAAATTGGTTTCCATCTGTATAAATCAAGTTGTGTCTTTGGAGAAATATGCTGAGTGAAAACACTGCTGGGCTGAGAGCAGAGCTTCCTTTAAGCTATGCTCCAGAATATAAGTTATTCATACCATCCAGTTAAGTTAGTGAAAGTTTTGAAGGAGCTGTGCAACTAATAGTGCATTCAGTTCTGTGCAGGTTCATCATGTGAGTCACTTTTAATAAGATCACCTCACATTTGTTGCAATGATTTAGCACAGCTGGATTTTAAAATGTAAAATAAAATTGGTTGAAAAGAACAACTGATTTTATGTTTAGTCATTTGTTTTATTTGCTTTTGACGATAAAATAGGAATGACTAAGCCAAGTTCAGACTTAAAACTTTTAATAATTGAACCCTTTTGAGAAAATATTTGGCACTAATGTAACCCATTTTACGATAACTATGTCAGCTCCATTACAGGAATTGATATTAGAAAGAATGACGACATCATGCTGGAAGGAGCAATCAGATCGAATCTCTATCTATTCGGAACAACTCAGAAAAACACTCTCTGTGGTTGATTAATTTAAATATAGCAAGATGTGAATCACGTGTAAACACCGAGGTAGAGAAATTAGTTTTCATGTGTTCTGCATTTGTCAAATTTCTGATTTTACTTCTTAAACCAAATCTTTCTACAATATAAGGATAACAAGTACCCTATATTGCCCACAGTGTTTGTTTGTCTGCCTTCACACACACATGAATTTGAACCACATCCTGATTCAAAGCGTTTAATATAATATGAGCCTGCACTTTGCAGCTCTAATGGCTACAGCTGTTCTATAAAGGCTTTCCACAAATTTTTAAACTACTGCGAAGTTCATTAGTTGAGATACAGCTATAAAAAGTAAGATTTCTTTTAAGTTATGTACAATATTTCCATAACAACTGAAGGTAAGATTGTTTGATTTGGCACTATGTGTCTGGAAAATACATAATATTTCCTCTTTAAGGAGAGGCTTTCATCTGGACACTCTACCATACAGGCCTGGTGGGTGGACTGCTGCAGGTTGACCTTCTTCTCTCCACAGAGGAAAGCAGGAGCTCTGGAGAACTGGGAGATTTTTGTGGTAGCAAGTCACTTTCTTGACTTGGCTCATTTGGACCTTCAAAGCAGAAGATTTTTTTTTTCTAAATCTGGATTTCTACATCAAGACAACTACTTTTCAGAGGTGTACAGATAATTTATTTGATTTCAAGCTAGCTGTTTGCCCTCTGACCTGCACTGTCTAAAGTGGAGACTTACATAGACAGGTGTGTGGATTTGAAAAACATGTCTAATCCACTAATATTACCCCAGGCGGACTCCAATTAAGCTGTTGAGATGTCTCAGCAGCTTAATTTGAACTTTTGCCATGAAGTTCTGAGCTCCATACATGTGAATGCACATGTAGATGTGCTTTCTTGATTTTCTATTTTCAATACATTTGCAAAAATAGTTTTCCACACTTTCATCGTGGAAAGAGAATTTTGAGAAAAGGAAATAAGGCTGTAACCTTACAAAATGTGGAAAAAATGTACGCTTTTCAGATATGCAGTGCATAATGACATTGAATGACTTCAGCTTTTACCTGTTGCTATGGAAATATTTTGGACTTTAAGCAAAATATGTCCTGCTCTGCTCAGAAACCTGAGCAGGTTCTTGGCAGCAAACATAATTAATGAACAAAAAGATACTTTGAAGCTCTACGGAGATAATAATTTTCATTTTTTTCAACAAAAGGGGCATGATTTTATATATCAACCAGTATTAGTTGATTAAACATGGCCAGAAACAACATACAGTAAAATGTATTCATGAAAATCTATAGCTGAGGAAAGAAAACCATTTGATCATGTTTAGTCATCAAAACATCATAGTTCGATCAGTTAGCAAAACTTATGGCACTTTTGATACTAAAATGCTTTTTGAAGTCAACTAAACAATAAACACAACTGTGATCTGGTTGTTTTGTGAAGCTTACACACCATCAGGAAGACAGAGGATTATAGCAGGCAAATCTGGGGTAAAATTATGTAGAAGTTTAAGGTGGATATAGATTATAAATACCATATTCTCTGTAGCGCTTTTCGTTACAAAAATTAAAATAATACAACATGAAGAACTTTAAACTCAGCAGCAGATTGATAACTCTAGCAGAAGACTCTTGTCAACCAGACAACTTTCAGGAAAAGAAAATGAAATAAATGCATGATGGAGGAATACTGCAAGCTGACTGACTTATTCCTAGGTGTCCATCATCGTCTCCTTGAGTTAAAATATATCTCTAGCACTTTGGTTAAGTAAGACAAATCAAAATAATTAGGAGGAGAGGAACTTTATTGTAGTTAGGGCTGATATAGCAGCAGTGAATTTTCAGAGTTTTTCCAACTTTATTTACTCGATCTTGTGTTGTCCATCAAACAAACATAAAACAAATCCAAACTCCTGCCCTCCCTCACTCAGGCTGTGATAGGTTGGGTGAGGGCTGACGTGGGTGAAATGTGGAACGAGAAGGGGGAGGAAGAGGGATGGAGAGCTGTGGGAAAGGCAGGGCATGACAGAGACTGGGAGACAGGCAGAGAAAAATAAAGAGTTTCTCTAACCAGATATGGTCCCAGTGGTTCTTGTAATTATCTCCTCTACAACTTCCTGTAACTCTCCACTGTTTTCTGAATTGGAAATATAAATAACTCCCGACCGTATTCCCTCTACCCTTCACATTGAACCACCGAGAGACTAAGAAATGAAGGAAACATCACTACACCCTCTCTTTTCTCCTCTCCTTCGTTGCCCTCCCTCCTTCACCCCTCCAGACCTCTATCTCTCCCCAACTTCTTCTTTTCCTCACCCTCACCGAGCTTCACTTGGAGGACGTGGTGTAGCAGCCATGTGGGTGCCACTGCATGTCACGGATGCGTCTGATGGACTGCATCTGCGGGCAGGGAGCGCCGAATTCATTGAAATGCCTGTAGTCGCCTTTCTCCAGGAGGTACTGGCAACCCCGGTACCCGGGGAACTGGTACCCCACCCAGCTGGGGAGGGAAAGAGGAAGCATACCATGAGCAGCTCCAAAGTTGCAATGAAAATGATTCATTCATGACAAGTAAAGGCAAACAGAAGGGTGAAAGACGAGTGACGGATAAGTGAGAAATGTACACAGAATCTGTTAAGAGACAGATACAGAGAAATCGTAGTGGGTAAACATCTCTCAGATAAAAAACACATTGATCTATTTTGTTATGCTGTCAGACTTTCAGACTCAGCCGAGTCTGCTACCCAGCTGTTTGTTTCCACTGGTTCACAGCACTGAGAACAAAGTAATCACAGCAGAGAAGAAGCTTTGTTTGCAACCACACCTCTGCGAACACATCCAGGGACGCAGAGCTGCTGACGTCCACGACACCCTCAGCAAGCTGCTGATGAAAAAGTCTCTATTCCTGATCTCTCTCTTTTTCTCTCTCTCTCTCCCTCAGACAGCTCAGAGAGTTGGTGATTAGAAAGCTGTTTCTGCCTGTATGAGAATGACGTCACGGATGTGAAAACCGTCTGACGGCACGCAAGCGTTGACTTTTTTTGACGCAGTAGTTTGAGAATCAGAGTGCAATGTTTTTTGGCAGCCCTGCTGAAATATGTATGATCTGCCGACAGGAAGATGCAAATGCGGAAAAAGTCTGTGTGGTAGCTGGGCTGCAGCCTCAGTCGGGCTTATAAAATGCTGCAAAGCTCTGCTTATGTGTTAGATAAGTTAAATAAGATCTCAAGTCACAAAGGTGAGACTTGTGCAATTTCCACCTTTTGCATGTTCCACCTCATGTTGTGAATATCAAATTCACAACAGAAGATGCAGTGACGTAAAAAGAGGAAGGTGATATCAACGCCGCTGTATCCTGGTGACATAGATACCAGATATAGACATTTTTCATGGCACCTCAGAATTAGAAGCAAATTCAGCTTGTAGATGTTACCTGTAGATGTTACATATATTTACTTTTCCCTCAAGAGTCCTCGTATGAAAAAGAATGTTTTGTAATTTGTGGCTCTGGGACAACATGTGGTTCTGTGGGGCCTGGAACAGCAATGGCCAACAATGCAACATGCTTACATAGAAAAGGTTAGTAAGTTGAATGTCAAAAGGCACTTTCCAAAAAACTTGGAATATTCTAACCAAGAAATTTATTAATTTTCTTTTTGGAAATAGTTGATGATGGTCTTTGCTTTAAAACCGTGGTCTCAAACTGCAGTCTTTTTGATGAGTCCCTTGTCCTACAGGCTTGAGTCACATGGTGAAACATGCACTAATGGCTGCCCTTGTTTCAAATAAGCAATGACTTAAAAATAACACATTTTAAATAGCATAAATAGCTTATGTGTCTTAAAACTTTCTTCCCTTGATGTAAATATAAACAAAATGAAAATATGCCGTCTCTAACTTGTTCTAGTAGGAAGTTTCCTGGATGAATTAGTGTTTACATAATTATAAAATCAGAACAACAGCTTCAACAAACTTTAAAAATGATTGCAAACTTTAACAAGCCACTTTTCCTTTGGTGGCTTTTTGCAACTGCTGTGTAGGAGTGTGGCAAGTCCACACTTAAAGATCAAGTATGTGAGATGATCCTAGCATTGTTGATAAGATACCAGATATGCAGAGGAATCCTGGAAGATTTGTTACTTTTAATTTATCATAAAACTTTATCACCAGCCTTTGCAGTAAGTGCATCTCGTTAGCTGCAGAGTGGCTCGTCGCTATGGCGCTTCTGCTGGTGAAGAAAAGACAGTCGGAATAAAATTATTACTGTTTTCCTCTCTGACCAACTCGGTGTCTGATTTTATATGAGCAATATATACACCAGCGGTTACATGAGTGTGACTACAGCAAGGAAATTGGTTGCTCATTGTGGCAGGCTAAACGCACTGTAATTGGTATCTAATTTGAACTCTCATACTCACTGGAAAGCTAAAGGGTTATTTTTATTTTTTCCAGTAATATGGACTGAAATTGATTATCTCTGCCTATAAATCTGAAATATTGAATAAGTGAATCTGTAAGACCTGAATTTGATTAATCTGTACTGATTGGAGCTTCTCAGTTTGAGATTTACAAACCATAAATGTAGACATTTATCAAAGACACAATAAGACATTTTCATACTTTATAGGCCTTTTTGGATTACTAACATTGAACCATGAAAAGCACCACATATAGAGAAGATAAATCAGGACTGAGATATTCTGCACTGATTACAAATTGGGTTTGCTTGCATCTGAGGATGTAGGCTTAAAAACAGAGGCTTGCCTAGCGGCCATTCATGCAGGAATCATCACTAGATCAATATTTATCCATAAAGTGATGAAAAACTACTGAGAAGATAAATATTAGTTTGACCATTTCTCTTAATCTGAAACAGACATCTATGTGCTGCATTTAGTGGAGCTGATGAGCAGCAGCTAAGCACCCACAATGCAACACTGTATAACATTGGTGATCATTCCCCAGTCAGAAATTATACTAATTAGCATTGTTATTAGCTATACTAATTACTCGTCTCTGTGAGTATTCCTTGGTAAAGGCAAACGTCTGTCAACATTTCCAAATCCAGCAAGACAGAAAAATGTTGAAGACAGAATTAAAGAGAGCAACTTTGGTCTCCAGCCTCCTGGAATCAACTTAAATAATTGTGACCAGTCTGACTATACATCCAAAATGACGCTCTGTGGCAAACATCACCTTTTCAGTTGTGATATAAAACTAAAAGTAGAAAAAGGCAAAGGAGTTAAGTGACCAGTTCATGTCGAGCTCTTTGATGTAGCGGCCTGGAGGAAAAGATGTCATGCTTCTGTGGAAAATACAATTTCCTTATAAATAGCTTTTTACAGCTTTTTCTCTTCTTTTGACTTCTTTGTAAACACTGTACTCCTAAAGGTTATTGCTGTGTCTTCTACCCACAGTCATTACATTCACATGTAAAAGTGCTGTGGTCAATGAGATTTGGTAGTTTTTGTAAGATACGCCTAATCTGAAATAGAACATGAAAGATAGAAAGGCAAATGGATGTAAAGACAGCAAAATCCAAATTTATGTAATAAATACGATGCTTCCTGATGTTTTTTAACATGGTATAAATAGTTTAAATACTCTTTAATAAATTCATTTAAAAAAAACTTGTTTGTTAAACCTAAGGTAAAAATCAAGCAGGTAGATTTTATTATGTCTGAACATGTTGGAAACATGGGGTCAACCTAAAAGCAAACATTTTCACAAAGGTAAAATAACGCTAAGATGCTCACGTCCCACAGCTGACCAAGATGCTTCCCACTCTGTCAGTGAAACCGTGGGCAGGCAGGCTGGGAACGTCATCATCCATGATCTCCATCTTACGACCTTTGTATTCTCCGACCTCATACAAACCGATCTTGTGTTTCTCAGGATCCTGCAACGTGTTGGATGAGCAAAACAAAAAAAGAAATGAGGAGGAAAAATAGAAGAGTTGAGGCTATATTCACAAGTGGAAGCATAGCAGAGCTCACCATCCGCACAGGCCTGAAGGACAGAAGGAAATCGTTCCTCTGACAGTTGCTCCATGAATCCCAGCGGGGGTACTCGCCCTTTTCCAGGATGAACATTTCACCACAGAAGTTCATCTGTTCAAAGCCCACAAATCTGAAGAATGGAATAAAGTGCACTAAGACGAAAGATGTGCATTGAATCTCTGATTATGGAAGCCTTTCAGTTATTAAACTCAGAGCAGCATTGATTGCACTTCATGAGAGGCTGCTTAGCCTTTGATCTCGCTCTTCTGCTTGTCGACTCCTTCTCAAAACTGATTCTTGACATATTCTGACCTGAAATGCTTCTTTGGGGATTTAGTGGAAAAATGAATCGTATAATGATGCTCTTTATTCTCAATGTTTTCTTGCTTTTGTCTTGCATTCTGCTCACACTGCACCTGCAGTTTCTTGGTTAGAGTGTAAGCAGAGGAAAGTTGCTGCCCATTTCTGGTCAAAGTCAAATGCTATCTGGAAAGCTAAAGCTGACTCTCCTGTTGCACTCTGTGCAAATCGCTGTGGATAAAAGCCTCCCTGACAACCTAAAAGAGCAAAAGTGTCCCATAATGGACAGGCACATCAGTGAAATCACCTGTTGTTTGCCCAGAGAAGTGGGGTTTCTGTGTGCAGTGCTAAACTCGTGGGCGTGTGGAAGTCGCAGTACTTACGGCCCACAGCAGACGCGCAGGGAGCGCACCCTGTCCATTCCCATGTCGCACACGTTCACGCACTCGGCTGTGATCTCAATGCAGCGGCCCTGGAAGTTCTCCTGGTCGTATACGCACATCTGATGAACACAGAGCGAGGAAAAAAGGAAGTGGTTAAACTGAGGTGGAGAAAACTTTCCAAATAATGGGTGCAGGGTAGAGATTGTTGTGAAGAGCCCATGTTGTTCTGGAATGCACTGACTGGCCTCCTGGAGTATTTTTCATCCATTTGAAGCATTCGACCACCTACTCAGGGAGTCTTAAAAACCAGGAGGAGGGAGCAGCAGGTGAGAGCTCAGAGGGTAAACTGTTAGGCCAGCAGCTTCACACCGTTTAACAAAGACAGCATGGCAGAGTCGCAGGAAATGTTTGAAAATCTGCTGTAGATACTTGGGTGTGCTCTCTGCACCTTGTAGGACATCATGCCCATCTCAGACGTCTTGTTCTGAGCTGCCTTCCCATCAGGCTGGGACTTGGGTTTCTCTCCTCCAGCAGACATGACTTAAAACCAGGAGAAGGAAAGATTTGTGATTAAGGTATAGTTTTAACATTTTAAAAGTTACCAAGCACCAACAAAACACTGAAAAACAATTCTGAAATCTCACATCCTAGAGATATATAGAAGCAATTAAAGTAAACTATTTAATTTGTTTGCTTTTTCTTCAGTGTTCTGCCTAATATTATCCTTAAAAAACAAAATAAAAATTTTGTCTGAAATCGACAAAAGTCCAAAACATTTTTTTAAATAAAAGCAATTAAATAATTTACATATTTTGTATGTAAGTTTCTTGATAAACCAGATTTTGTCATTAATATTACTTAAGAATATAACCATTAACTTATAGACAAGGGATAAGATTTAATGAGAGAAAGCTTTTACCTGCTCCTGTTCAAATATGGAAATTGAATCAAAATGTATTTCTTCATTTTGCTTTGCTTAATTTTATTTTTTAATATAGTTGTCTCCCTTTTTTTCCTCAGTGTTTTTTTTAAATATAATTCCTAAGGGTTGTTTCTGTGTTCCTGTCTGATACATTTTAAAATCCCTTTTTTCTCTCTGTTTTTGACTGGAGTGATAAAAGCCTGGTCACCTGAGACGAGACCACAGAGTTAGCAAACATTTAACTTGCAAAACAGAATAAAAGCAAAGCAAAGCAAAGTCAGAGCTGTTTTTCGACAGATGGTACAAAAAGATCCATCAGTCTGTTCAAACTTTGCCACACTTGTTCATCACTTGTTGGAGCTCAACACAATCAATGTCTTTTATCCACAGTCAAACAATGAACAAGCACAAAAGACAAAGTGAGCTGCAGAAAATCACTCAAATTAATTCAGTTTAAAAGTATGGATCTGTTCACTGGCTACTGAAAATGCTTTCTTACCATATGCCAGCACAAAATTAGATTTTAAAACCTGCCATATCCTTTATGAGCAAGCCACGACGTTTTTCATTAATAATGCTGAATTTTCCCATTATAAGATTACATTAATTAATATTGCTTTATAATTCTGACTCCAAATATCTGGAATCTATCTCCCTCCTTTCTTCTCTTTTCTGCAGGGTGTTGATCACTGTCTTACCTGTGACCGTGTGTGAGTAAAGGAGTGGACTGGTGGTCAGTGTGGGAGTACAGGGGGCCCACTGTAGCTTTTATATGCTGGCGCCTGGAGTGAGGGGATTATGCAGATAGAAAAAAACTCGCTGAGCTCACAGCCCACACAGAATAGAAATACCCCATCATCAAACACAGAGACAGACAGAGGATGCCAGCTTATATAAAAGAAAACTACAAGAAAGACAGATGACCTCAAAGCTTTTTGATAGATCGAGAGGACTTAATCAAAGACAAACTGTCCAATTAAAGACGTTGCTGTTGAATTTACAAATAAACTGGCTGAAAACACCAGCAGTGGGCCCACGTCACTTAAGTAAAACTATTAATAATATGGAAAAAATAAATAAATGTCACTTTATTTTGAATTACATTAGTGCAAAAGTGTTTATTTTTTTGTCGAAATTATTCATTTTCACTTTCTTGCAAATTAGAGACACTTCGGTTACAACGGAAACTACAACCAATTATTTGGTATTTGTTTATAAAGTAGAGATGCTGCTAAAGGTGTGTTTAGTAAATAATGACATAAATAGGAAACAAATATCTACGTGTTAGTCTTCCTATAGAGGCAGCAGCATTAGTTGCTACAGAAAGTTAGAAAAGGTGCATTGCAAAACTTTGCACGGATATGTTTTCAAAAGTGAGACAAAAGACTCGCAAGGTTTTTTAATTATGACAGTATAGGAGGTTCTATATGTAAGTTTTTATGTCATATAAAGTCCCTTCTGGAAATGTTTTTTTCTATTTTTAGGGAATTTTATGTCATTGATCAACTTGAAGCAATGTATACTGTAATTCTGTGAAAAATTAAACATTCTTCATTATTTTTACAGGTTGTAATCTGAAAAGTGTGGCGTGCATTTATTTTTAGAACTCTTTCACCTTAATCTGTATTCATATTTTGCTGCAAGCATCACTTTAGGTCTAATGCCAGAGCCAGCTTTGGACGTTTTGATGCAGACATATTTACCCGAAGTCATTTTATTTGTAGCTCAACCTCATTTTTATAAAATAAGGCTTGCATGTCATGAAACATGGATTTAGGTTTGAACTTTGAATGAATAGACTTCAATCACTCCATTGTATTTATTGTGTTGGTTGCGCTTGTTGTCCTGCTGGAAGGTGAAACTTCACCCTCATCTCTAGTCTTTTTCAGCATCAAAAGGTTTTCTTACAGCACTATCCTTCTTTTCCCTTCCACTTAGCTAAAATATCTTCCTAAAGCCTAGGATCAGCTTCTGTATCTCTGTTTCTCAAAAACAGCCCAGCTGTTTTGGCAATAACTTGAGTCAGCAACCACAACTACTGGCTAATCATATATTTTCATAAACTATACCCAAAAATCTGTTCAAAATTGTGGTCTGACAAAGATGGAGCAATCTTTGCTGGTGTTTGTTGTCAGACCTAAACGGTTTTGGTCCAGTATTATCAATGTAACAGCAGGCAGGATTTCTAGTTTTATACAGTGTGGCTTCTCACAAAAATATTCTGTCCTGTTTCTGTCGGAGCTGTAATAAAAACGTGTTGGGTAAAACAATAACGAGAGAAGCAATAAGCTGGGAGAAGCAATAACTTTATTATACCTCTGGGTGAGCAAAGGGGTTCTGTGAATGCAAGGACAAACACCAATCTAAATCTCTCTCAAGAACACCGTAGGAGGAGGTCATTAAATTAAAAGCCCTGTGTGTTTTACTTCCAGTGTGGGTGAGGGTAATGTTGCACTGGGTGTGGGATGCAGGACATGAAGGAAACAGACAGGCCATATGTGAAACATGAGCTGGCAGTCGAGTTCGAGACAGAAAGGAGGCTGAGGCCACAGCTGTGCTCCAGCTGAGACGCCAGTGACTGACGTAAAGCAAAGTCGTGTTCAATGGCCAGCCTACTTCCTGTCCTTTGAATATGGTCAAAGCCCCCAGATAGAGGCAGCGAGAATCAAGAGGTAACATTATGAATCAAACATTGCACATCCTTTGTCACTGCAGAGAGTCTGATAATCAAATAAAAAGAGCAGAGAGGCATTCAAGTTACTTTATAGAGCAGCTTTCAACTGTAGAGTAGATACTTGTTTTCAGGGCTGAAAACAAGTAGATACTTGTTTTCAGGGCTTGTTTTTAAGGATGACTGATAAATTTCAGTCATCCTTGAAAACCAGCTTATTTAGAAATAAAGTACAAAGAGTAAAGGTGAAAGAAAGACAAAAGGTATTCTATCATGTCAGGTTTTCCCAAATTTGTTGGACTTACATTTATAAAAATCATACTGTATTATTTTTAATTTTTGTTTCATTTTTCACCTGTATAGAGTAGACAGTCTGATCAGGAGGTGATGATCTGCAACCCTTTTGTGTTTTATTTACAGATCTGGTTTAAAGTTGCATATAATCATTATGGACATGCATAATGATACTAATCCTCTTTAACTCTTTTTGTACTCATAGAACAGTTTAATTTGATTTAAAACACAAAGGTATAATCTCACCCAACCAATTTGATTTTTTGTTTGTATCAAATGAATGGGGATTGGTTAAACTGATGCTACAGTTTCTCATTTAATTTTGTGAAAAATATTGGACATGGACTTGATGCATCATTTTCCTTTCACTCAACAAATTTGTGATACCTTGCATTAATCTGTGATAAAACTTCAATGAAATACTTATACATACAAGTCTGCCTTTTGCAAATTGCTCTCTATAGCACCAAACTGAAGGCAAAAGTCACCAACTCTCTTTACATTAGCTCAGAGCAGAGAGAGCTTCATGAAATGGGTTTCAGTGACTGAGCCGCTGATGCAGTGGTGCAGAGCGCGCAGCCACTGCACAGAAAAGCAGTGGAGGGATGTTTTCTGCAAGAATAAATCATGCCTCTCTGTAATTCCAACGGCTGAATCATTAGGGTCATTGTGAGGTTTACAGTTTGGTGCAAAGACAGTTATGGGGAGGGGTGGCGGTGAGGGATTGTAGCTAATTTTTTTCTATGAATGGAGCTCAGTGTTGTAGTTTTTCAAAATATTTTTCAGTTTTACTCCTGACATGTTGGTAAGAGTTTGGGTATGACGGCTTCAGTTCCAACATGACTGTACGTCCATAACTTGTAGATGGGTTGGTTTGGTGTAGAAGAACATGACTGACCTGAGCAAAGTCAACGAAACCAAAATGAACATCCTTGGGATATATTAGAGCAGAGACTCTCGTCTAACTTCAGTGTCTGACCTCATAAATGTTTTTTATGAAAGACTGCAGAAATATTTCCAAAACCAGCCCTGCATTTGAGGAGAGCCTTGTCGGTGTTAAGCTTAACATTGGCAAGATTTGCAGCTGTAAGATTGTCCAAAACTTGTTGGAATACAATTTCAACTAGTTTTGGCCAAAATCATGTAAATTTAAAATCACAAGTCATTGCAAAGACTTAACAGTGTTGTCTTTAAAACACTTTTTCCTAGATAAATGATAATAATGACTAGAACCAAAACACTGGTTGCATCTTCATTAAAGATATTTGAGTTTGGGAAGCCATCATTACCACCATCATCCCTGATGGTATTTCAAATCCTGCTCATTCTCTGGCTATAGTCCTCCTCCATTGTTGCTCTATACGATGGCACTGCTGACCTATACGATTAGACCAAAACAGCCCCGGCATTCATAAGCCGCACCTCTGTCGGTCCTGTCCATATGATCTGCTGAGTCGACAGGGCGCTCAGGGTTAACAAAGACAGAGTTGGATCCTAACCGATGGTGCGCGCTCAACCCATTCCTTCATTTTACGCACGGATTTGGGCTCAGAAGCGCCTCTTTCCACAACCTGCGTCAAGTTGATCTATGTTAGTTACAGGAACCACGGAACTCTCCGGAACTCTCCGGGGTTCCTGTAACTCCAGGCAACTGCATCGTCATTTAAATAGTTGCCTCTGAAAAAGCGGCAACTCCAAGCTCATTTTCTCTCTTCTGTCTTCAATGAAACAATTAATAAAAGAATGTACAAATGAATGTGAAAACCTGAAACAAGAGAGTTTGCCATATTCAGCAAAAGTCTGCCTGAAATAGCAATTCAAGAAATATTAATTATTAAAAATAATAATTGTAAAAAATAAAAAAACCGCCTTTTCATTAAACAAATTTGTCACTTCCATATAAGACATAATGATAATTTATTGAACAATACGTAATAATAGTATTTTTTAAAATAATATTCTTAGCAATATCTAGTCTATATAAAATATTTTGTCAAAGACTAACTTTTGTATTTTGACAGAAATGCTTCAAAAAATATATGACGTTTTATTTTTTACAACTATATTAATATTGCATTACAGTGTCGGGTTGGTCTGTAGGTCACGATTAACTTTTATTTTGAAGGTTTTGGTCAGCCGGAAGAGGTTGGTCTTATTTTGATCTTAACGGACTCACCTAGCCTGTCTCGAGAGCTCATGCGTGGCACAAGCACGGCGCGTGGCCCCCCATATTAAGCAGAAGGTCCAGATTGAGACAAAAGTCTACTTAAAGAGGATTTGTTGCGTGGGAAGTCCGAGGAAAGCAGTCTGGTAAGATTTAAAATACTGATTTATTTTTTCAAGAGGGAAGACAGTCAAGTTGTTGTTGGGACACAAATGATCATTTGTGTGTGTTTTGTGAAAAATAAGCTTAAAACATAACATTTTTTGTGTTTTTTTTATTATTCAGTTGTCGTTTAATAATTACAAAAATTCTCCTGGGTTTTTCCTGACCTTTTCCTATTTTAGACCATGAATAGAGTTCATGGCTATAAAAAGCCTACATGAGCTCACCCATGTTTTTCAGGGCCATGGGCACAGTTCCCTTCTTCACACTTTTCACTTAGCCTGAAAATACTTGTTGTAAACAGGTTCAGTTTCCTTCCATTCCCTGTGTGCTGCTCCCCCCATAGGTGACTGTGTTGGAGCAGGAGCACTTCCAGGGCAAGTGTCTGGAGTTCATGACTGCGGCATGGACAACATCCGCTCCATCTGAGTGGACAGTGACTCACACAGCCTGTTCGCCTGCAGGTTTCACTGAACAACTGATTGGTGTGTGTCTGGATGGTGTGGTCTACTGCATTCACCAAACAGTAGAGGAGAGAAGTGAGTGATGTGAAATATCACAAGAGGAAAAAGTGACTCCCCATTAATTTGCAGTTTGTTACATTTCAACTTCAAAATTAAATGTACTTTATTAGTATTTTATGTGATATAATTCTGAGATGAAAGATGGAGCTCGCAAGTGAGGCAACTGCATCGTAACTTTGAAGTATAGAGTGGCAGTATCACGTTGTTTTACTGTAGGAGGGACAAAATGACATCATAAGGAAAGAATATTATGTTGTAATACTGAAGTATTTCCCGCAGGGTAATGCACAAAAAAACAAGACATACAAGCAATAGCATTATTGTACTATCTTGTATTGTTACATACATTCCTTCTAATAATCACAAAAAAGAAATCAGTAATTTTTTAAATGTATACAATTAAATATATTGTAGATGTGTAAGTCAGTGTACTGGCTTTTTTTATCATAAATAAAGTTTAAGAAAATCTTAAAAGATAGGGTAATAAAAAAAGAATAAACAGTAAATAATAAATCCCTGCTGGTCGTTATCGCTGAGTCACTTTTCAACATAATGAAGCTCAAAGGCTCTACAAAGCAACACTCATTAAGTCATTTGGTGAGTTTGAAACAAAAGTGTTTTTATGTGTAATTCAAGAGAATTACTCTAAGAGAAACATAGACAGTGGATATGAAAAGAGAAAGTTAATGTACAAAACAGTTAAAATGACGTCTCTCAGGTGTCTTGAGAAAGCAATCACAGCTCATTGCATTCACAGCCACATAATAAACTAAAACTGATGAAAATAAATAAAAATTTGGTGCAGCTGCAAGTTGTAAGACCAACATTCACATGTTTATCGCAGCGTTACATAAGTTAACTGAATTATGAACATTCTCTTCCTTAGCCACATAGGTGGCTTCCTTATGTGGAAGCCACTTATAAATTTATAATTTATAATAATTAATATTATAAAATATTAATTATAATATTTTATAATAATTTCTAAAATATTATATTAGAAATATTTTCATATTTCTAATATAATCTGAAAAGATTTCAGACTGGATTTATTTTCCCAAATCCAGCTGTTTTTGTACAAGTTAAATAAAGTTTAGGCTGAGCAGATAAACCGTGTGGATATGCAGGAATGTGTTTTGACATTTTGCACAGAATTGCACTTAATATTTTTGCACATTGTTACCTCAGTATTGAGACCCAACGATATCCGAGTTTGGACCATAAAACTTAACCCAAGGCTTGCAGTAGGAAGAGCCATCAGAAGGAAATGGAAGGACATGTTGCCAAGCATTTACAAGTTTAGGGGCCACTGTGGATGAACTCAGCAGGTTTTATTCTCTTACACATAAAGAGACTTTTGAGAAAACACCTGATCATCCAAGAAGAGATTATAAACACCTGATGCATGTAGAAGAAAAAGAAAACATAAAAATAAATAAGCTTCTTTCCCAGTTGTTTTATTATTCTATTTAACCAAGTCTTTGTATAAATTAAGAAAAGCCTGTTTTATATTTGTCTCTGTTTTCAACTGGCAACACAAAGATTGGGACTAGTATTCTTCTAAAAAAACAACAAAAAAACAATTTAGCTTGTCCTCATTTTTAATGACTAATTTATCTGCTATATTTCTGCAGATCATCACAGCAGACAGGCTTATTAAAACACAAAAAGCCCCATGAGCATCCTTCAGTAAACTGTCTTTATTCAGCTGTGGATTCATGCAATAAACATCTGCTTAATGAGGATTTCTCACATTGCAAACAGTCACGAATCCTGTCTCAAAGCGAAGCTAATTAATATTCATAGCTGCACACAAAACAGAGGCAGGTATCTCGAGAGTAACTTCAACAATTTTTGATTCGAAAAAGTGATCCATGAGTATTATAATAATATTATTATGAAGCAAAAATAGATCATTTGTATTTAGCATAATCTTCCACCTTCCCTGATCCTTTTGTATCAGCTTGTGCTCATGGATTTTTTTTTACACAATTATCTTTAAATAGATTGCTTTTGTTTTATTTATTGTTTGAGTAACAGAGAGGAGCAACAAGTGATATAATTGTCTCTTGTCTCTCTTACAGAGAGTAAATTTCAAACACCCTAAAAAATAAGACAAACATATTCTTTATGAGTTTATTTTAGATAAGAGGAACCATCTGCTCCACTCTCCTCTCCTCTAATTTCTGCTGAACTGTCCTTGTTATGTGAATACTGATATTTGAACGCACTCTGAAAGTTGATTCAAGGAATCATTTTTATCTTGTTCTTTACTTGCTGTACTTCAGAGTTTCCATGGAGATACGTGTTTAGTTTTTTTCTTTTTTTTAACACTTAATTTTAAAAGAGGGTGAATAGAAAATACAATACACGTCTCGTGAGCAATACTTAATCGGGTTTCATCTATCGTAAGCTCCTGCTTTAGAGTATGCAGAAAAGAAATATAAGTAAAGACAACAGCAACTATATATTATTGAAAACTCTCAAATATATGGGGAACAATAAGGACGTTGCTCATTTCACTAAAATATGCCTTGTGCTTTATAGTTAATATGCCATAGAATAAAGATGTTCAGGTATAAATTCACTCTCAAATTGACCAAGAAATGTGATCTCCAAGTGGGACAAATTCATCACTGGAAGCACCTGTGCTTCTCTGCAATGACATTGAAAAATCTCCCACAGAACAAAACATCTCAATAACAGCAAACAGCAGGTGTAAAAAAAAAAATGCCAACTTGTTGTCATTAACAGGATATTTCTGCACTCCAGATATTTTCCTGCCACAGAAGGAAAAATTCAGGCATAATGAAAGACATTACCAATAAGTCTGCTCTACTTTAATGCTCAGAATGTGATGACGGCATCACAAAGAATAAGCACAATATCTGGACCAAAGCTGCAAATTAATGTTATTATCTCCCCCCAGTGATTTTCTTCCTGTGACAGGTCAAGCTTTCATCTGTGAGAAGGGAGGCCATTAGGTATAATCATACAGCACACACAAAGCTATTTCTGCGTCACGGGAAAAACTGAAACTGAAAACTTTTAACACTTTTCAATAGTTGGATACAAGAGCAGCTTTTCAGACTTTATCCAGTCATTGATACAAGTCAGATGCTCCTGCAGCATTTGAAAATCCTGCAGAGTTTAGCGTCTGTTTAACTGTGAAAAAGCAATGAGGGGACATTCTTTTGCTCTGAGTTACAGGAAGGATTTGAATAAAAGTTAACACACAAACACAAGCCATTCATCCATCCGCCATCTAGACCAGCTGTGTTCTGGTCTAGATGTCTCTAACGGACATCGGATGAAAGCCGTGGACAGATCACCAGTCCGTCACAACATGCACACACACACATTCAGAAACTAGGTGTCATTTGGAATAACTTATTAATATAAACAGTTTTGGATTGCGAGCGGTGAGAACCCACACGGAGAAGAAACAAACTCCACAAAGAGAGACTCAGACTGGGATTCGAACCCAGGACCTTTACGCTGGAGGACCATTGCAGCAGCGTCACACTGCAAAAATACCAAATCTTACCAAGTATATGTTGTCTACTTTCTAGTGCAAATATCTCAGTTCAATTAATGTTTCAGGGTAAAATTGAGTTGGTTTTAAGTCAATAATTCCTTAATATTGATAGAAAAGTACAAGTGATAAATGAAATAATCTGCCAGTGGAGCAAGGCATTTTTCCTATGTTAAAATGTCTTGTGCATGTATGTCCTTCTAATGAGGAGTTTGAGTTCTCTTTGAACGGGGTGTGTGTGTGTGTGTGTGGGTGGGGGGGGGGGCTTGAAAATGCAAGGTTTTCTATAGTTCAACACAAAAATCCATAGCTAAACTTATTTGTCTTAAATCACCTTAGCTGTTTGTTTGCTTGGTTTAGAGGAATCACTGCACTTTTTGAAAATAAGAGTAGCTTCATTTATATATTTTTGCAGATTTTCTGAATTTTTCAATGGCAATAAAAGCTGCACAGATGCTGCTAACTAAACAGCCATCAGTCTTGGTTCACCTTTAATACTGAACTGTATTAAATCTAAGCATACATTCATATTATTCTCTGCTTTCCTTCAGAAAAGCAGGTTTACAGCGATCCTGTCGTCCTAGTCTTCATGCAAGTTAAAACCACAAAAAAGCCTTTTTTGCATTCAACAGAATAAAACAAGCTCTCTTAAAATTGCTGTTATTACAAAGTTTTCATGCTGCTATTCAAATGATAAAATCAATTGCTAATTTTTTTATTCAAATCCATCTCTTTCAGATATTTCTTTTACAGCCAAGAACTCTGCCGGTTCAACAAAGGATCCTGCTCATCGACAGATCTGGTAAACATGTAGCATTGTGCTCTAAACTGTTCTACCCACTGCAGACAGAACATTTTAACAAGAAATATACAGTCTCATCCAAAAACATCAAAATTATATTAAAAAAAGCATACATTTAAGATAAAAAAGATTTAAAACGTTCCTTCCAATGAAATTTTATAAAACACTGACATCTGAAAAACCATCATTTGGGTGCATTTGTTTTTATCTTTCAAGCTTTATCACACTAAAAGGCTGTCATGGCCTCTTCTGGGCAGCTGCTTAGCTTTATAAAAAACATGCATAAAACTGTATATGTTTTATGCATATACAGTTTTATGTTATCTTTTAACCAGATAAATGATATATTAACCATGTATCTGGTTAATAGTAACCAGATCACTGCACTTTTTGAAAATAAGAGTAGCTTCATTTATATATTTTTGCAGATTTTCTGAATTTTTCAATGGCAATAAAAGCTGCACGGATGCTGCTAACTAAACAGCCATTAGTCTTGGTTCACCTTTAATAGTGAACTGTATTAAATCTAAGCATACATTCATATTATTCTCTGCTTTCCTTCAGAAAAGCAGGTTTACAGCGATCCTGTAAACCTGGATCGCTTACAGGATCCAGGTTTACAGGATAGTCATGTTGGTTATGTACAATAGTCATGTTGGTTAATAGTAACCAACATGACTATTTCATGTTGGTTAAATAGTTATTAACCAACATGACTATGATGGTTAATAGTCATGTTACTATTAACCATCATGTATCTGGTTAATAGTAACCAGATACATGACGTTAAGGAACAGAAGAGATATGAAACTGTAGATTCAGAGTGTGATCAGGCATTGGAAAGTATAGCCCTCAATATACTGCTAAATATTTCTACACATGTAGAAATATAACATTTTAAGAGAGAAAAAAAAACCTTGCCCATAAACTTATGAACATTTTTATGTTTAAAATTTGACCAAACAAGAGCTGTAGTTCCTTGGTAACCAGCTTAAAATTGTCCAGACTTCATCAACCAGAGATTTTAATGTATTTTGTTAGGATTTGATGTGACAGACCAACACAAAATGGCACATAATTGTGAAAACTATCACCTTGCACAAACAATCACCATGGTGAAGCATGATGGTGGAAGCATCATGCTGTGGGGATGCCTTTCTTCAGAAGGGGCAGTAAAACTGATCAAAGGTTGTGGGATGACGGATGGAGATGAACGTGGGGTGACAATCTGAAGTAAAAGTGTTGGTCTGTCACGTATCACACCAGAGAAATCCATCAAAGTCTGTAAATGTGTAAAATATCGAGGTGTGTGCCACTGCAATGATCTGAAAAGCCAAAGCTGGCCGCACTAACCAGCTCTTAGGACAATCACCAGACGATTCTACCAAGCTGTGACCATAATGCAGAAAGTTTCGCTCAAGGCCTTCTTCCCTTTGTGCTTTAAATATATAACCAGTTAACATTATAGTAGCATAGCGCTTCCACACGTCCCTCATTCTGTCAAATCTCCCTCCCGTCGTCCTCCACATGGGCCCACTGACCCTCGGCCCCTCTTCTCTGGGCTCCAGGCGAGTCAGCGCCCTCGGCTCTGGCGTCCTGGCCTTCTTCCTCAATGTCCCCTGCTACCATCTCCTCCACAACGCGCTCATCCTCCTCCGTCTTCTCTTCCTCGTCTTCATCATCATCCTCCTCGCTTCCCTCTGAATCTGACTCATCAGAGTTATCCTCTTCCAGGTAACGGTAGCCTTTCACCTGAGGGTAAAAACATGAGCTTTTATTTTTACTCTCCACTTGGATGTTTTACAACCCAGCCATGAATTTAAGACCTCAGTCACAATCAGGTGAACAAGTTTTCAGGTCTGCAGTAGAAGGTATCAGGAGTATGAAAAAGCAGGATGAGACTTTTGCTGTCTTTATGTCTCATGAATGATTTATTTATATAGTTTATATTTATTTATACAGTCTGCTGGAGTTCTGGTCTTTTGTTCACACACGTCTTTTCAACCCAGTCCTTACAATTTGAGTTAATGAGTTTGTTACTTTGTCATGACGATTCCAAAATATTGACTTTGTTGTCTTTAAGCAGATTCATAACTAATGTGGTGCATGTTTAATCCATTTGAAAGACCCATGTGAACCCAACGCTAACCTTCATGGCAGATATTTTGAGACGTTTCTACATTTGTCTCTGCTACTTTGTGAAGCAGCATGACATGATTTCAACACATCTGTACTTTTTTTTTTTTAAATCAGACGTTTATTCTGACTGAAATCCCATTTCATGTGATCTTCTTTCACACAGGAAGATCATGAGAGGTACACAGCCACTTACTTCATTTTCCTGTGTTAAAACGTATTAACTTCTGTTTAAAACCCTGAGGCAAACATGAGGAACCTGAAAACAAGGTTCTCATATGAAATTATGAGATGTTTTTGTTCGAGCTGCATCTTTAAAATGATGTTCAAAATAGCAGGCATACAAAATAAAATTCACATAAAAAAATACAAAAATAATTTGTGTTAAAAGAAATTATGTGAAATAATAAAAAAAACATTATAAATATCCTTCAAGGCATTAAGGCATGGTCAGTTTGGTGCTAACACAAAGGCAACATTCAGGCTTCGGTGGATGGATTACTTTGGGTGAGACTGGAAGGCAGAGGAACCTTGTCTGTTTCCCACCAGAAAAAAAACATTAGCTTCAGTCTCCAGGACTAACTAATCTGGATTATCACTACTGCAGATCAACTGCTTCTTACTTTTAATTTAGAAAATATTTGCTTTTCCATTAACTAGCTGTAGATGCACAGAGAGACGCGTCACCTTGTGTCTTGGCCGAGGGATGCGAGGCATTCTGGGCTTCACTTTCTGTGCCACGCGGCGCTCCATCACCCAATAACAGTAGCAGGCTAGTAACAAAGTAGCCAGCAGGATGGATAGTTTAGCCTAAAAGGCAAAAAAATAAGAAAATAATATATATTAGAATATAAGATTAGATCCAGGAAAAAAATATTCGGTAAAACGTACTCTCATGGGCATCTGGGACCAGAGGTAGACGACAAAGATGGCGATGGCCTGCCACCAGTGGTAGATGGTGTAGACGAAGTCCAGCCGCTCTTTTTCCTCAGCGTACAAAAGGCCGACAACGACTGGAGCGCACAGAGGCACGAGATTATTTACATGGCTTAAAGTCAGCATTTTAAGATCAACACAAGAATTCAAAATCCTTTTTAAGAAACATCTATATTATGATCAATTAAAAATGTTGAGTATTAGTAGTTTTTGAACCTTTTTATTATTCCTGTTATCAATTAAAACTCAAAACCAAATAACCTGCAGTGAAACAGCTGCTGTGCTCTGACTAGAGCCGCAACTAACAATTATTTTAGTTGGTTAATCTATTAATTATTCTTATGATTAATCAATAAATTGGGTAAAATATTCTACAGATTTTAATTTAACCACTTAAGCCTTTTGTATAGAATATTAGAAATAAATTAAAAGATGAAAATATAATTGAACTAATTTTGTGAATAACAAAATGAACGTTTTATTGCAGAGAATGCAGCAACACAGCATTCCTTTAGTAAATCTGAACAGAGTGAAGCTAAAACTGCCACTTCAGGAGTTTTGGATAAAACATTTACAGGCGAAGATGTTCTTATCTTAAATGCAACATACACAGTTTTTGTACAGTTCTGGCTTAATTATTGCTTTGAATATGTTGTTTCTTTCCATCAAATGGCCTTTTTTGAATTTGTATACTCGAGTTAATGATTAATCAGTTATTAAATGAGCTGACAATAACTTCAGTCGATTAATCATTTCAGACCTAGTTATGACTTTGGCTGGATGATCACAGATACTCACTGCTGACCCCTGTCTTGTTTAGGGCGCTGCCGAGTCCCCACAGCACCATGATGGCCAGCAGGGGACCCAGATACTCTGGTGAATTTGGGTCAACAGTCAGAGCGAGGAGAACCACCAGCAGGGCTCCATGCACTGCAGCGCCCCCCATCAGACACACCCACCGTGGGAGGCGCAGGAGGCTGAGAGAGAGGAGAGAGAACACGGAGCAGGAGAGGCCGTAGACCAGGATGAGGAGCCAGAGGGTTCTTATGCCCAGAATGCAGACGCCATAGGACTGTGAGGGGGAAGATAATTATACCATTTATTACAACCAAAACTGGATGTAACCAGTTCACTGTAGAAAATCAGCTCATTAGTTCCGTACCAGTGAGAACCCGGTGATAATAAACAGCATTTCCAGTCCGCTGTAGATGAAGAAGGGGCAGAGCAGCCGCAGGCGGTAATCCCGCAGGTGTTTGAAGGGCAGCTGGAAGATGTTCCCCCAGCCGATGCTGCGAAGGTCGATCTCCTCTGTCGGCCGGTAGGCGGGGCCACACAGCAGCAGGAACTGCGAGAAGAAAACACACCGGTTATAGATCAGACTGAGTGACGATAATCCTGAGTAACGTAAATACTCTCCGCATCAAGAGGAGGTTGAACTGTTTGGGAAACAAGGTGGGACAGCTACAGCCACTAAAGGCTCTACGACATTTTTGGGGTTGGTGTTGAAGTTCTCAAAGAATTAATACTTTATTTCTATTTTACAGTGAATAGTTTTAGTTTTTCTGATCATGTCTCATTATTCCTCTTCAGTGAGAAAGTTTGAGGTCAAATGTTTGTCAAAAAGCACAAGACCAGCACCTTTCAAATGACCTCGTACTGAAAACAGCAAGTAAAACAGGAAGCGGTGCTGCTGCGACCCACAATGTTTAACAACCGTGCTGTCTACTGGGATCTCTACAGGAACTGAATGTAAGAACTGTATTTGACTTTTGCAGCATATAAGATGCAGATTCAAGCAGCATGCAAGAAGTGGAGAGCAAAAAACTAAAACAACTTATTAAATAGTTACAATTGTTCTCCAAATAATGACTATCAAAATCTTGAATCAAATGTTTATAGTTAAAAAGAACCACAGAAAAAAGATCATAAGATTGGTATAAAGAATAATGTAAAATTGTCCCCTGGTGCATCTCTTACAATAATCATGGAGAGGAAGGCGAAACCCATCAGGATGCTCTCCACCTTGATGAGCAGCATGGAGCGGGGCAGGCTTCTCAGAACGGTGCTGTTGAAGCCTGGAATGATGCCTTTGATTGCAGCACCTGGACGTCACACAGAAAGACAGGTTTGATCTGTAGAAAGCAGCTGCAAATATGAAGATTTGAACCAAAGGTGCTTATAAATTTATCCAGTTTCTCAGAAATATGAATAAACTTAGTTTCAGTGTGTGACAAAAAAGGGAAGCTGTCTTTCAAAGAGAGTTCATGTTTAAGGCTTTGCATGTTATAAAGTTGGGTGAACAGGAGGAAAAATGAGGACATGAACTTCCATTTGAAACTATATGCACTTCCACTTTAAGAAAATTAATCAAACCGACTTTAGACGAGTCCCAAAATCCCAAGGCAATACAAACCAGTGAAGACTTTGTGGTTTGAATTAAAAACAGCTTAAAGTGAAACTCCGTGCAAGAACAACTGTAGGAAGAGTTCATGTGGGTTTACAGATGTTGAACTTCCAGCAAAACTACCTTGAAAACCAATCTGGCTGCAAATAGCAGCAGAGTTTCAGTTCCTCATGAAGAGGTTTGCTTTGGTCTGAAGGACTAAAATGTCCATTTACCCAGCTTGATTTTCTCATCAGTGAACTGTTTCTGTGTTACTTTGGCCAAGTTTAGGATAACTATCCTGCTGACAGACCACATAACATCACAGTTTTAGTCTTTTCACAGAAGCCATCAAATTTCTACTTAAGGACTTTTAGTATTTTAAGCTATTCATGATGCCATTCACTGTAACAGCCTTTGAAACAAAAATCAGGCCCACAGCATCACAGATTCTTCACCGTACTCAGCAGTAGAGTCCATTCTTTGGCATGTTTGTTACACAAAGGTGCGATCTCACAAGTTTACCTGACTAAAAAGGAAAGGACAGCACAGTAGAAAATATTTTTTTATCAAAAGGTACCAGTTGCAGTATTTTTGGCACATTGCACTTTGATGTATGAAATAAACACTTAAAGTTCCAACTCTGAACCTTACATAATGCCCATGCACTGATAGCAACTTGACAAAATGTTGCCTGCTACTTATTTAACACATCAATATTTAGAAGCTAAATTAATCTTAATGCCATTTCTTTCTCTGTTGTTTTTTTTGTTCCAATATGTGCAACTTTGAAAAAGTAGGTGAATACATGCAGCTATTTTCTATTTGGCTTAACATGTTCTGTTTTTCCCCTTTCTGAGTAGCACCCAAAACAAAAATGGCCCACTAGGTTACATGATACCTACAGCCCAAGTGAGCAGAATAAAGTCTGTTTTGATCATTTTCAGGGTGAGATGAGATTATGAATATGCATGAATTTTTTTACACACCTCACCCAGGAGTGTTAATAAGTGTGGAGGATGATGTAGCATATTTAACACTAAACCTATAGGTGATGAGATAAATGTTATAACTTGACAAAGAGCCTTAAGCTATTTTTTCTGTCCATGTGTTACACTTTTTGGTTCGAGTTTTGTTTTTCCTCTCTGCTAAAACATAATCAAATGTAAATAATTTGATGAAACAACTGTTCTAAGACTGACATTTTATTTTCAGAGTGTCTTCAGTAAAGTGCTTTACTCATCTGTCCCCAGTCAAAATGAGATGTGTTTACCACATGTTTTCACGTTGCTGAGAACGTGGTCGTTCTCGTGCAGGTGACCGTCGAGGACAAGACGCATGGGGAACTCGGCGAAGACGAAGCTCAGCTAACATGGAAGAAAACACAACAAAAACATTTGCGCTGATTTTCTCTTCATGTTCAGCATCAGTTTTACACAATATGATGCACAAGTGGAAAACAGTTGCAGAGCAGGTGCAAAGGTACAGACTCACATTGAAGATGACATAGAAAATAGACTGGAAGGTGATGACGTAGCTGTAGCACGCCCCCTTTGGAAGCTTCCGGTGCTCCTGAACATGCTCCTCCTTGTAGTTGGCATATTCATAGTACTGCTGGGCCATCCTGCAAGAAGGGAGGGAGTGTGTGGCAGAATAAGCTTTACGACAAAACAACAGCTCACATTTATTTAAAACAAACACATGTAGATAAAACGTGCCTTTTCCTGGGACAATTTTATAGCGAAAACAACTCCACTAGTCTAACCTAGTCTGCAATGTCAGTTCCTAGTCGGGTTTATAATAGTATCATAAGTAGTAAAACAATACAGTTTAAAATGCAAACCCAAAAAACAACACAGACTCCACAATTTAAAACCATAAACGTTCTTACACACTGCTTCACTTTTAAACTAAAATGATGCAAAGCTGTGTTCATTTTTAGGTCTGCAGTGAAGCAGCTCCTCATACTGACACCTTGCACAGAAAAGGAACTTTCCTCCAGATAAGTTTTACAGAAAAAGCCTTACAACTCCCACCGGATGCTCCATAGGTTACTGAACCAGTAGCTCTAAGAGGAACCAAAACATCATGAGAAGCCAGACCACTGAAGAATTTCAAAACCAGTTTGGGATTTTACAAGGTAAGTTCAACATTTCCTAGAACATGGCAGCGATATGTCCTGTAGGCTTCCTGTCCCCTTTATACATAACATCATCATCCTCAGCGGCTTGATTTTTGTAGGTCCTGCCACTAACAAGGTCTCTAGATAAAGTAAAAGTATGTCTCGTTGCTGATGACTATGCTTTTGTAGAATACAGAAAATAGTGAATAATGGTTGCTATCTGACCAGGTGACTGCCAGAGCATGAGGCAGGAGGTGTGATGATGTGATTATTTTTTTGTTTGTTTGTTTGTTTGTAATTAATTTGTTTCCCTAGTTTCTCTAGTAGTTGCTATTTCATGGATACTCATATCTCAAATTAACTGAAAATAACCAAAACACCAAGAATGACTAAAATGATTCCCTTAGCACAAACACTGTGCTTATATTCAACCTGAAATTTGTCTTCTTTAGTGTTTTGTGCCTCACCTTGTTATATAACTTCCCAGAGAAGCCCAAAAAGGCACAATGGCCACACCAATGGCTACAGCTGAGGGAACTAATGTGTAGTACCGCTCCCAGTAATTGGTTGAGACAAATAATGCATAGATTCCTGAGGCCAGAAACATCATCCACTTAGTGCCAAGAAACCTGAGAAAGAGACAAAACGTGGGAAAAAGAACCATCAGATAAAGATAAAGGGATTCATGTTTACGTTATGTCTATGTGGCTCTACCTGATGAGTACGGGGGTGTAAAGGAGGCCGATAATCGGGGTCACGTTGATGCCCATCAGCATCTTCCGGTCGATGTCCTCAAGTCCAAGGTTGCTGTACTTCACCTCACGGTAGGTCATGTCGTAATGAAGGGTCAGCTGCATCTGTAAAAGGCCTAGAGAAACCAAACCCAGGATGATATAATCACATCTTAATCTCTGCTATATCTCAGTGGCTTTATCTCTTTTCTCTGTTGAGGTTCCAACACATCTTTCCAAAATTCCAAACGCCTCCAGACTCAAATTTCCAGAAATTTCAGTCCTTTGGATGGATGGATAGATGATTAGAAGCTCACCCATATAAACACTGTACACAATCATGGCTCCAAAGCTGCTGGCAACAACATTCTTGATGACTCCCAGCCTCTTTCTTCTGTAGTACTTCCTTTCTTCCTCCTCCTCATTGTACTGTGCCTGTGGGCCCAGAAACTCCTCCATCTGAGCAGAAAAGGGAAGTTACGTCAGCAGCCTTTTACGTCAAGAAAGAAGCATCTTTTACTGATCCTAATCAGAGCTCACCTCTCCCTCTTGCCCCACATCCAGCAGTTCGTTCACGCCACCATTGGGAGGCGCTACAACCTGCTCACCATCTTCAACAACCTGTTCATCCTCATTTGCCTCCATCTGGTGACCAAAAGAGGGCAGTGCACAAGATTAAAAACTTTTACTCTCAAACTGATTGAAATTGCATTTAACGGTTTGTTGAAATAACAATCAATATTTTTTTTATAATTTGAGGCACATTTATGCTAATGTTTGTAGTTTTTAATGGCTTTTTTTTCTTTCATTCTGCACCACACCAATATTTTGTTAAAAATTAATTAACAAAATAATTAATCTATAGCAGTTCTATTACCACATGAGTTATCAATATAACTAGTAATACCTGGAGTTTAGATTACTTCTAAAGTTGAAATTAAGAAAAACAAAGGGATGGAAACAAAAAATGGCCTAATAAACACACAATATCAAAGATTATTGATACCTTTTAAAATGTAAAATAAAATGTAAATCTAGCAAAAACAATTATTATTTAAAAGCAACAGAGTTTTTTCTTATTTGTCCTTATATTTCTGCTTTCTTTGAATATTAGTCTTATTATTCACCTGTGGATTAGTATATTTTTTTCCAACTTATTTTTCAAACATAACAGTTTTCCTCATGTATATTAATAGCAATGGGAATTTCTTCTTTCTTTGTATTGATTTTTTTTTTAATAAGTAAGGAAAAAAACTGTGGTTTCAGGTTTCTAAATGCAATCCGAGATATGATTTTATTTTCTGTTAATCTATTTGCTTTTCATGCAAATGGTCAATCAAAACAAAGCCATTAATTACCTGACACACAATCAGCACAGTGAGATACAGTGGAGGCAGTAACATGCTGTGGAAATAGGGCTTTCTCTTTCTCTTTTTTTGTACAATGCTTTAATGTTCTTCCTTTGCGCTGGTTTATTAGATAAATCCCAATAAAATGCATAAAAATGCATGAATGTAACATGTATAAATGTGAAGTTCAAGGAGTGTGAATATTTTTTGTAGCGTTTACAATTTTACCACATATTCAGGAGAAAACTTGAGATCAGAAACCAACACTATCATGCGTCAATGATCTATGATGAAATTAATATTTGACAATTTAACAATAAGTAAAACGTGACATTTATTTTTAGAAAAATCCGATACATCCACCTGTTTGATCATCAAAATTTAATGTGTTCATTCCATGCATACGGAAATTAAAAGTAAAATAAGCCATAAAATTATTGAAAACTGGGTCAGAGCACAAGTTATCAGCTTTGCGCTTTAGGAACTGACTAAGATTTATGAGGAAGTGAAGACCAAATTTTTTACAAGTCACGGAGGCCTTAAGTCTTTAAAACTAAAAACTCTCCCATCCTAAATAAATGCGTATAGTTTCAAATAATTATCTTTTTTTTATTATTTTTTATTTCTTCAGCTGTACGAGTGTTTTCTCTTTGCTAGAACAATTTCTATTGGAAACGAGGTTAAGTTCTAAAATAGTTTATAAACTGTGCAAACGTTTGTCATTGGCGTGGATGGACTAGGACCATGGCAGCTGGTTTTGTGGTCCACGCCTGAAACCTGCTCCGCCCCATAGTCTGAGGCGTGTTGCCAACTAACCTTCATATTACAGAGTCCCTGTTTGAGTATCTAAGAAAACAATGAAAATTCACTCACCACGTCGGTCTCAGGATTCTCTTGCAGAATGAACAAAGTGTCCACCTGCCACACAGAGACATGCGGACACCTCCCCCTCCCTGCTGCTTCTAGTCTCGGTTGTTTGTTGGTTCCCCTTTCCGAAGCTCAGCCTCGCAGGTATAAATAAAAAAAGTTTCACGGGGGAAACGAAAGTTTGCTCTCTCACTTCCTCATCACTGTTGCGTCACAGTTTGTCTTAAAGGTACAGACACATTACTGAGGAAGCCCTGCCTGCTCTCACTGCAACACAGCAATTAACCTTTGCTTACCTCTCAGAAGCTGAATCCTTCAGGCTACTGGTATATGTCAAGAAATTAGAAGATGATCAACAAATTAATTTCCAGTCTGAAAAAAATTTGTATATCATGTAGATTGATTACACAATCTATGTTTGTTAGTGTCGTAATGCCTAAAAGATCATTTTAAAAATCTATATAAAATGCTTTTTAATATTTGGTTGAGGCTCCTTTTGTATGATTACAGAGCTAGATATGCCCAGCCTGTAGTGCTGATTAGGTGTTGAGGAAGCCCAGGTTGCTTTATTTGACTTTCAGCTCATTTTCTCTGAGGCTAAGGTCATGCAGCTGTTTGTACTTTTCGCAGGCAGGTGGCAAGTCCTGAAGGAAAATGAAATCAGCATCTCTACAAAGCTGAAAAAAAATGCTGTCTTTGGACTTGATTAAAAAAAAATGTGGACCAGCAGGTGACAAGTTCTCACAGGTTTAAAAAAACTTCACCGGACCTCAAGCAACTTGGATTCTGTGCCTCACCGCTCTTCTTCCAAACTCTGGGTCCTTGATTTCAAAATGAAATGCAAAAATGTCTTTCCTCTGAAAAGAACTGGACTGAATAGAGCCACACCTCGTCAATCTCGATCTCTTTTCTCTTTTGCGCTTTCTGTCACAATCCATTCAATGCTGTTTCTTATGCAGCTTTTTATGCCTTTCCTATGTTTTTCTTCCACTAAGTTTTAAAAATAGTACACATTAATGAATGAGTGTACACAAGACAAAAAGTGTTCGTGTTCGTGTTGCTACTTATAATAAAATGAAATGAAAAAACGTGACTGACGATTTGTAATGAGCCAGTTTGTCAGTCTTGTTCCATTCTTGTTTTGTACCCCTGATGCTAAAACATAATATTCCTCAATTAAAATTTTATTTCCGTTGCTCCTATGTGATATCCTAACTACGAGGAAATGGATTAAGTTTTTATTCGCTGCAAGCCATAATAATCAAACACAAATAAAAACTTGGGAGTATAGCCCTCATCTTGTGATGAAACAAAATATTTTCAACCACTTTCCCTATTGAAATACTGACAAATGATGTTTTTAATCTTGACTAATTGAGACGCATCTAGCGTGGGACAGAAGATAAACACAGCACAGTGTTTTTATCGAGTGTGATTAACAACAGACTATCACTGTGGTTTGCACATTAACAAATTTTAATCGACGAAACACTGTGGTCCACTAAGAGCCAAACAAAGTCAACATAAGTACAACAAAGAGCAAAGTCCATTTTATCTGGATGAACATACAGCAACAGACGGACATAAAAAGAACGATGAGTAAATGTTGCATAGTGTCTTGGTTAAAAACACTTCAGCTCAAACAGATACTGTTTTCTAAATTAGTTGGACACTCAGTGTAGCTTTCACTATACACACCTGCAGGCAGAGCCGACCCTAGATTATTTGGGACCCTGAGCAGATCAAACCCACCAAACCAAACCCTGATATCTCTTTTAGTCTCCTTCAGTCTGGTGTGTGTGTGGTTGTTAATACAGTCTAAAGTCAGTACATAGGGGGCTGAGAGCTTACAAGAAATTACAAAATAAGTTTAATTATTTGAAGTTAAATGTCAATAAAAAACATCCAGCTCAAATCTAAGCAAAACAATTAAGTTAGCTGCATTAAATCTTGACTGTTCACATACTACTATCTTTATCTACTATATTTGTTAGTTCCATAAATCACATCTTACCTTACATTTAATATTTTTTGCAATTTAATATTTAGAAATTTGGGAACCAAATACAAAAGTAAGTTCATTCTTAAATATATTTCCAAATCTGAAATTTTGAGATTTATGTACACAAGCCCTGTTGGAGCCCCCTATTGGTCTGGAGGCTCTAGACAGCAGCTAAAGTTACTTTCATCTTGGACAGGTTATGTCTGCAACCTTATGAGTTGACTTTTTTTTTATGGGAAAAAAAAAATGTGAAAGGCTGACCGAGTTCATTTCATGATCAGTAACAGCTCAGTAGCTAGATTCGTTCTGGACCAGAGACAGCTGGAAATTAGCCATAAAACTCAACGTAAAATGTAAGCATGTGTCCTTCTTCCTAGGCAGTTCTCTGCAGGTGAGATCTTCAGGCAAGATCTGAAGAAGAACCCAAATCCAGAGAGGCTTGTGCAGAACCACTTCTCTCTATTACTCTTTCAGTGCAGCCATTTGTGTCATCCTCTGATGCAAAACAGGAGGAATCCCATCTTAATGGACCCTCAAAACCTTTAACTTAACATTTTTGATTTACCCACCTTCTTATTAAGACATGAGTCTGTTAGATCCCACACATCCCAGCCCAAACTCTTGCATTTCTCTACACAGATGCTGTTTTCTTCATCAAAGTGTCTATCCGCTCCCCACCGCCGCTTTCCTCATCATCTCCTCATCCTGCACGGAGAGCTCAGTGAGTTTACGCCCCAGTCTCTCGTGAAGGTCCAGGTACTTGGCCACGCAGCGGTCCAGGCACACCGACTCGCCCTTCGTCAGCTCCGCTTCCTTGTAGTGTGGCGGGACGCACTTCCTGTGGCAGGCGTTTGTCATGCTGAGAACAGAAAAAGTCACAGTGTTGATTTAATACAGATGAAAAGTCAAAGTTATCCAAAGAAAAGAAAAGAAGTCTCTTCATTTATGCTCAAAATCTGTTGTCTGGTAAACTCCAACAGCACCACCTGCTGGATTTTAATTTTAATTCATTAAATGTATTCATTTGTTCAAACAGCAGGATAATGAATTTTGATGAAATTTCGCAAAACTTTATGACAGACAAGGCTGATGGCTGATAAATGGCCTGGATCAAAAAATGCAACGTCAAGTTAAAAACATAAAATTTCACAAAACAACTTTTCCAGATAATTTGCTTTAAACCGTCACTAATTAAATCAAAGTGAAGTGCTGCCCAAGGTGGAAACAGGACAATGCACTGAGAAACTCAAAGCAGATCATAAAATGAAGAAAGGAAAAAAAAGACATTGAAAACTATCAGCAATGTGAGAAGTATTATTTCAAAGAACCCAACATCTGAAAACAAGCAGCATGAGTCAACCAGAGACGGCAGGAATGAATCCACACACTCCTGTTGTGAATCAATTTAACTAAAGCAAAAACAAACCAACATGAGTCAGACAACTTCTGAAAAGATTTCCTTTCTTTTATTCATATAGGCCTGATTTTCACACAATCATTCAATTTGAAGAGTTCCTGTTCTCATCACACACCTGCTGCACACCTGACGTCAGCAGGATGATTTCCACTGTGCTGTCCTGCTTCAGACTGAGCCCATTACAGGAGATCTGGAATCATGAGTGGGTCCAGATAAAATGGAAACATGTTGCAGATCAGGGCACAAGTTTGGTACATGTTTTGAAAATATTTTTCACTCCACAACCTGTGTTAATGTAATATTGGGAATATGACATTAATCAACACAGAAAGTTAAATCTAAAGTTAAACCTGCCTGCAGTCAGTTTTAATTTAACTCCCCGTTTGGATGTGTTTTAGCTCTAGATTTGTCTCAAGAAATCCGTTGATTTGAACTAGGGTTTAAGCCCAGTATGTGAGCCTGGTCCGGTATATTTCATTGATCAGATCCAATCCTCTTCTTTGTGTTGCTGATTCCTACAGTCTTAGCTGAAAGCTCCCCATCTCATCACACCAGTGCTACCAGGAGGGCTTGAATTGTTTTTAACAAACATCACATTCAGTACCATCTTCTGTAATGAGATAAGTAATTAAAATAAATCTTATTTATTTTCCAACATCTAGAGCTGCTCAGAAAACATTTACCAAGCAGATATTTGCAGTCAAAATTATCAGTTAAATAAGGAAGACATTAAACATTCTCTTCATGTGAGACTTGAAACTTTAAATAGCTTTTTACAAACACTAGCATGTGTTGCATTGAATTGTGTCGTGCATCAACACAAAGTAGCAGAAATGTGTTAAAGTGTAATAAAAGGACATGATTTCCATTTTGTATGCACCTGCATTCAGCTCCTTTCCTTTGATACACTGAGGAAAAGTATTCCCATGGCATTTATTGGACTTTCACAAAGCATAACAATTAAGACTTTCTAGAAATTACAACTTGAACTGGCTTGTCTTTATGCAGGAGTAGACATTTACAAAATAATTTGTTTTCTGTTATGATTTTTTTCATTTTATTGAAATATTGTAATTTAAGTTAACACATTATTGTTTTTATATTTTATTATCTTTTAGAAAACTCACCTTAGGACAGCGGTTCCCAAAGCCGGTCCTCGTGGGCCGGCGGCATCCTGCATGTTTTAGTTCTCTCCCTTGTTTAACACACCTGGATCAAATGATCTCATTAGAAGGCCTGAGAAGAACATTGACAAGCTGAAAAAGTTGTTACTACCAGCAGGAAGAGAACTAAAACATGCAGGATGCCGGGCCTTGAGGGAACCAGTGCCTTAGGACCAGAGCAGGATTTCAAAAAGAATGCAACACTGATCATTTATGCTCAGCCTATAAATTGTGACTTTATGATACAGTGGTGAGAAGAAAAGTCTCACCACTCTGAAGTTCATTGCAAGCCATGTGCTTGTCCTTCTGGAAGAAGAGCTTAGGTCATACGAACTAAAACTGAACTTGTGAATCCTACATGCAAAAAACGGAAAATGCACATGACCCTGAACACACCATTCTCACACTGAAACATGGTCGTGGCAGCACCATGCTGTGGGGATTCTTTTTAGTCGTGACTGGAAAATTGTACATAATTAATGGGATGATTATGATGATGAATGGATAGACCCTTAACATACAGGTGGAGCTTTAGTGGATCAAAGGATCTGCTAGTTAAATTAAGCGTCAAGTGACAAATGTCAAGGGGTGTACATACTTTAGTTATGGATTGCATATTAGAAGATATAAAATGTACGACTTTATAAGCTGGAGGTTGAAAACAGTCCTTCTGATCAGAATATACTAGATCAACCTAAAACACGTGAGTGACCGACGTTCACCTTATTTTACTTTTTCGTAAGCAATGATTTTGGTTTGTTAGCAGAGGATTTACCGGTTGTACATGTCAGCCATCATCTCCACCTCCAGCTCCGCCGCCAGCTGCTGCGCCTTCATGGGATCCATGTCTCCGTCTCCGTGCTGCTCAGTCCCGGCCTCGAACCGCAACCCAAGCCGCTCCTCTGACCCTCTGCTGCGGACAGAAATCCCAGCCGCTGCTTCTCCTGTAACCTTCAAAATCTGCAGCTAAAACACGTGTGGAGCGTTTCCTCGGTGACTTCCGCTGGCAAGACAGCGTAAAACGAGGGCTTCCAAAACAGTGCGCCCCCTGGAGGCGTTTCTCCAAACGCCGAGAAAGTGAAGGCAAAAGCCAGACATGAAAAGACAACGTTTTAATTAACATAACATTATATTTTACACATAAGACTGTTTTCAACTTAATAGCTTCTACAACCTAACAGCTTCTATTTTTTTTCAAAAGAATTAGTCAAATTTATTTAAAAAATATAAACAATAGTGAGAACTTTCCTCCTGCTGCTATAGGAATGTAAACATCCTCCACTCGAACTGTGCATTTTTAACTAAATCTGGTGGAAAACTAAATTGTGATTCAATAAAAATAAGCATCTGCCAGATAGAAAACAATGAACTCCAAAAATTATATAAAAATATGTAACTATTAAAATGCTGAACAAACATGGTAAAAAAAAAAAAAAAAAAATACATGACTAAGCATTATTCTCCTTCGTCTCCTGTGACATCTATTTCGATAACATCTTCTTCTTCGTCCTCCTCCTCGTCTGGAATGATGACCACCCTTTCCTCCAACTCTCTGGTTGAAAATCTGTCAGGAGAGTAAAGTATGACATCCACCTCTTCGTCCTCCTCTTTCCCATCGCAGCCGGACAGGGTGCTGCTGCCATCTGCACCTGGTGACACAAACAGTGCTAGATATTTTCTAACGGCTTTCTCTTTTTACAACGTCACTTCACATGCAACAGAAATCAGGTAAAACAGAGCACACTGAAAATGTCCGAGTGTGTGAAAAGTTTGTTCCTGCATCGACAAACCGAGATGAGTTTTTGTTTCAATATGTCATAACTAATGTCCATTGTTAACATTAGTTATGTGACATTCAGAGCATTTGACATTCATTTAAGAGACAGCACTTTGTCACACCAATATTTTTCACCTTTTCACAAATTGTTCATCAACAATAGAAAAAGTGTTAAAACCTGATAAGCTCTGTAGAAGGGAGGAGCGGCTGAAAAACAACAATTTTCCAGTTTCGTGAGCTTTGAGCTTCCTGAACAGATAAAGAGCCTCTCTATCATTTCTGATGCTTACTTTTAGGTTTCCTTCCTGAATGCACCTCTGGAAAAATGCTGTTTACACTAAAAATAAGTAATAAAAGTATACATGATTTGTGCTGATATCAGTGTCGGCAAATACTGCATCATCAGTATCCTAAGTGAACTAGTTGTATCTGAACACCCATATCATTAAAGCCACATCGTATTAATTACACCCCTACAAGTAAAAGCTTCAATGTATATTATTACCATTTTAGGTGACAGACCAACATAAACTGGTGTGTAATTGTGAAATGGAAGCAAACATTTCCTACAATTAAAATGCTTTAACGTGTGGCGCCCCTTTATTCAGCCCCATTCCCCCCGACAACACTAAATAGAATCCAGAGCAATTTCCTTCACAAGTACCCAGATCGGTAAATTGAGTCCACTGATGTGACTCAATTTGTGATTTATTTATTATGTATAAATATCATTCCCTAAAGGCTTCGGAGGATTAATCAAAAGCAGTAATGAAGCTGCACAGAATGAAAACCAAGGGACCCAAAAAATGTGATGAGAATGGCGCGACTCTAAACATCGAAACCAGCAGGCGAGGTCAGAGAAGAAGAAGTCAAAAAGAAAACTGTTGTTGAAAACCTGCTAGCAGCTGCCAAAGACTGGTGACTGATGAGGTCCACCTTCCACCAGAACGACAGCCAACGCTACAACTTGACTTTTTAGATCAAAGCTTATTGGTGTGTTAGAATGGTCTAGTCAAAGTTCAGCTGAGAATCTGTGGAAAGACTTGACAACTGATGCTCACAGTTTCTCTCCGTCCGATCAGACTGAGCTTCAGTTGTTTTGCAAAGATCAGGAAACATCTCAGACCCTAAGAAAGATGGAAGAGACAGACCTGAAAAAACCTGACTACCAATGTACACCACGTTTTTCAGATCACCGCTTCGAAAATAAAATGAAAACCCCGTATCATTTATCACTAAACATATACGTGTTGCTTTGTGTTCCTGCACCACATACAATTACATTGGAGTTTGTGGTTGTAGCCCGAGGAAATGCTGAGAAGTTCAAGAGGTGCAAGACCTTTTCAGCTTCTTAAATAATTACATTCAAGTCTCTCGGTGGCAACACACAGACTGGGATGCATTGACTGTCAGTAAGGTTTTAAAAGCTAAATCAAAACAAAAACCTCTTCATACCTTCATCAAGACTTGCAGCAGACCGTTTCTCCTCTTCTAGGACGCCGCAGGAATAGGCCGGTTTGTCCTCCTCGCCTGAACTGCAGCTCATCCTGGCCTCTGAGCTGCTCATCACATCCTGTTGGCTTGTTTTGCTCACAGCCGCTGATATGTTGGGAAGCTGTTTGTGATTTTCATCAACTGCAAAAAGTGCCCGGCGGTGAGTTTCTGCGGCACCACTCTTGTCTATTTCTGCCTGCTTCTCTAATCCTCCAACATCTGCAGGTTTGTTTCTGTCTTGGATTTCAGTCCCTTTCCTCGTTTTGGAGTGTTTGCGTTTGATCAGTTTTTGGAACTCCTTCAGGGTCACCATCCATGACTTCTTCTGTGGTTCACCACTTTTCACGTTATCAGTTTCATTTTTTCCAGAGCTCTCATCACTAGTGGTCCTCTTCAGCTGCCCCGCCTCTCCCTCGCTGGCGCTGCTCATCAGCTTTCCACACTTTATGTCTTCCATTGGCGATTCCTTCTGCGATATCTCCTCGCTGGCCTCAATGTGACCCTTGTGCTCAACGATGGCGCCAGCATCTTCTGGAAAATTCTCAAGTTTTATTTTAGGTGGTCTCCCACGTTTCCTTTTGGTCAGGCCGTCGTGGTGTTTGTGCACCACGGCGGCCTGGCAGATCATCGGGATTAAAACGCAGCACTTATCTGAGACAGCGTTACTGGCGCCGCGTTCAGACTGCTTCACGAAGCCCCTGGTTCTGATCCGCTGCTGTTTGGTGCCGAGGTTTGCAGGTTCTCTGGATTTCTCGTTGCCGGTGGCTGTTGATGCTGATGGGGGTTTGTTTAAGGAGCTGATGGCAATTTCTCTCTGCTTCATCAGAACGTTGTTACATGACAAACTCACAGAACAAACTGCTGTGGCTGCATCTCTGACTTCTGGGTCCAGGGATGAAAGTTTAGCCAACTCTCTCCAAGAATCCGGTCGCCGCCTTCTTCTCCTCTTGGGCGGTGCCGTGTCTTCTGCAGCATCATGTTTGTTTTTCTTCCTCTTCATGGCCTCAGTTTTTCTCTCTCGTTTGGGTTTTATTTCTCTCTGGTCCACACTCTTCGCAGGGCCTGCCTCTCTTTCGTTTTTCAGCTTGAGCTTCCTGAAGCTTTGCGACTGCTCCGTGTTGCTGCGCGTTTCATGCTGCTCAGTTTTACCCGCTGTGATGGCGTTGAGCGGAAATGTCAGCATGCAGGCGTTCTTTGTGAGCCAGGGCAGAGTTTGAACATCATTTTCCATCCGACCGGAGAGGCTGGGGTCCTGGTGACCTGCACAGGGCACTATCGGGGAAAGACATTGCGGCAGCCTCAAGTCCTCCATAGTTGGCAGGGAAAACGCATCGGCTGACTGCGTGTCGCTTTCATGTGAGAGAGACAAAAACTTGATGCTTTGGTCTTCCTGGCAGAACGGCGGCTGCAATATCAAGTCGTGAAGTTTCTGCCCGCTGGAGAAACACGAAACGGGATACGGGGAGCTCTCTCCTCCGGTCCAGCTCAGCCCGTCCATCGGTCCAAACGATCTGAACTCTGAGTGCAGTGGCTGCTCTGTCTGCAGAGCACTGTGTGCAGCTGAGGGGTTTGAGTAGCCTGGTTGGTTTTGAGCTCCATAACAGTAATGGATTCCTAGACAACCAGATCATCAGGGGGAGAGAGAGAAGAGAGTATGTCTTGTTCTTTCAGCAAATTGACTTTTTTGTAGTCTGTATACTCCAATTAACGATTAATCAATTACTAAATTAGTGAACGATTGCTTAAATAATCGATTAATCACTTCAGCTCTGGCTTTGTCACATTAGTGTGTGAGCAGTGTTAAACAACACCCACCTGTGTCTGTGTCTGACTGGCTCCCCTGCCTCCCCAGGTCTTGGTAGAAAACACACTCCTCTGCGCAGACGTCAGAGAGCGGCGCAGTCAGCCCCGCCCCGCTCTCTGCACCAGGGACCTGGCAAAAGGTCGGCACGCCATCGTGGTTCACATGCGTCTTCCTGCAGCTCCTGCCTAGGTCTGGCAGCATGCTCATGCTCATTATGATGTTCTCTAGCAGCTTGTCTATCTTCTCATCAGTTTCCTCCGTGGGACCCTGAAGCGGGGAGCGACCCTCGGACTCCAGCTCGCTGCTGCGGCTCAGAGAGAGCCAGCTGCTGGAGCGCGCCTCCGAGTCCGAGCTGGTGTTGGCGTGTTTAAGTGGCTGGGGGGAGGAGGTGAACACAGACTGGACCCTCAGGGTCTCTGGCTTCTGGACCGGATGGACAGAGTGAGCAGGGCTGTGGACAACTTTAGGAGCAGATTGCGGGGGTTTCTGGTTGGAGCAACTCTATGGAAATAGACACGAGTCGGATTTTACGAACACGCTTTTTTTGTTTACGTTTAAATCTAAGAATTTTCTATGTGAATCTGCGCTGGGGGAAAACTACTGCTCCGTATTAATTAAGGAATATTTTCAAGGATTTACTTTTATTTAGTCTATCTTTTTTATACAGGCCCAATTAGACCCACAAACTCTAATGTGTCCTGTTTTATCTGCCATATGCTAACCAAAACCGTAATACTGTCAGTCAAACACGGAGGTGGTAGAGTGATGGCGTAACAGATGGATCCAGGAATTCTGCTCTCGACCAGGAAACCATGTAACTGAGAAATCTCAGGCCAGTAATTCATAACCTTATATTCAGGAACACCTGCGTTTCAGACCAGGACAATTACCTAAAGCAGACCAGACGGTCCAACTATGAATGCATAAAAAAAAGAAAAACTCAAAACAGGTTTTGGAGTGGCTGAGCCAAAACTCTGAACTTGAACTAATGGAAATGCTGCTGGGTGAGCGACCCATAACAACCTGTTCATGTTGGAAAACCCTCCCATCTAGACTGAACGAAACAAAACCTCAAGAGCGGCTCAACGTTCATCCATTGTAGCATAAAACAGATTAAATTCTGAACATGTTGTGTATCCACCTGATTCGGGTTGGTAGGAACCGATGCCGTCTCATCTGCGTCCTCCACGATCTCCCACTCTTCTCCTTTAGTCCTCCTCCTCAGTTTCATCTGAGCCAAAGGTTATTGAAATAACATAATAAAATCTCAGCTCTGTTCTTCCTATTTAAGTTCCTGTGGGCTCATTGCTTCGAGTATTACAATTTATAGCCATGAAACAAACACATCAAATAAAGTTCTGATAACTTTTATGTCTCTTCTGTCTCTACTTTACCAATTTACCTCCTGAATTTTCCACTACATATTTTTGTAAAGTGGGAAGAGGATTCGTCAGCATACAGAGATACACAGGAAGTAATACTACAGGATGCAAAACATCCATTAAAATTGGCTTTAATTTGTAGATTTTAATATACTTCCAAATATTTCCAGAATAAGAGACATTTTTTTAAAGGTTTTATTGGCTCTAGTGGCCTTTATTTAATAGTTAGTGGACAGGAATGAGGGAAATGAGAGAGGGGGAAGACATGCGGCAAAGGTCGCCAGGCCGGGATTCGAACCTGGGACGGCCGCGTCGAGGACTATGGCCTCCGTATGTGGGTGTGCTAAGCCCCTGCGCCACCACAGCACCCCGAATAAGAGACATTTTTTGATTATAGTTTCCCTTGATTATAGTTCAGCATCATCTTCTGAGTGCAGTGTGCAGGTCTTACCTTGACAGAAATCTGTGCAGAGTCCATCATGTGCTCCACTTCTTTCATCCTGTCCAGATTCTTTCCGCTTCTTCTGAGATGCGAGTTGCTCTTCTCCTTTTCTTCTCCCCGTATCGTTTCCCTGCAGGCTCCTCTTGGCTGAGCACAACTCCCTCCATCCACAGTCGCGTTTCCATCTTCCTGTACTGGCCTCTCTCGCTCCACCGACTGCTTGGAAATGTTCTTTTCCTGAGATGTTGGTGAACCGGCATCGTTGTTGGCGACCGGTAGCACCTTTCCTCTGTACCTGGATGAAGCTGAGAAGGATGAGGAGTGTGTTAAGTAGTCAGAGGACTGTCCAGCTGTGGACTCTGGCTCGCTGTGGACGGTTAGGTAAGGAGTGAGCGAAAACTTGGAGATGTTTTGAAGTGAGGCGGACAGGTTTGATACAGAATACGCCGTTTCTAGAGTCGCAGGCGGAGTCTGATCAGAAAGAGGACCAGGACTGGCCACAGACATCTGAGTATAATTTACAGTTTGTGTCCCAACAGATAAAAAGCTTTTCCTTTGAACAAGGGAATCATTTTCTCTCTTTCCACCTATCTCAGTCTCAACCTGTGCATCCTGCATTTCCACCCCTTTGCGCGGCTCTATGCCTTCTCCCGGGTGAAACCTCTGCCCTCGTTGCAGCAGCTCTACGCCTTTCCTCTCCCCGTCTCTGCATCCCAACACCAGGTCAGAGATTCCAAACTTGTGCGCAGCGACCAGAACATCGTTCTGCTCCTTGCTGCTTTTAACTTCCAGTTGCCCGGAGTACAGGAGCCCGACGAGCTTCAGTAAGGTGTGGGCCGTCACCTCCTGCAGGTGGAGCAGACGTTTCTGCCCCAATGGAGGGGAGGGAGAGTCCGACAGCCTCTGGGACAGGTAAGGGCTGAGAGCGGCGAGGACACAGCTGTGGGTTGGGATGGAGATACCTTGGTGGAGACAAGTTGGAGAGTTACTACCAGGGATTTCTTGGGTTTTTGGGATACACTGTCATGGCTTTCCTTTTAGTAGTGGCCTCACCCTCAGTTTGCAGCAAGGTGTCACAGAACTGGGCACGGTTTTGCTGCGTCTGCAGCTGCTCAAGAAGCTGCATTTCATAGCCGGGCCACCAGAACCTTTGCATGTTCACAAAATCCTGGGAGCAAAAAGCACCAATAAAGAGGAGCACTTCAAAAAACCTGTTTCAGATCAGCAAACTACTTTTAATGTTAGACTAAGACTACCAGAGTCAAAATAAAATGCAATAATGTTATTCTTTATGGCAAAAAGCTCTATAATCTACGCCTTATAGAGTGTGAGGAAATACACTGCCTCCTTGGTTGTATCATTAATTACCTGTGATCAATCACATTTTTGGAGGTCACGTTCGATGAGTCACACCAAGGGCTGGTTACTGCCGGATCTGTGGAACAAATAAAGACGATTATCAAACTTAAATACATGAAATCAGTTCAAATGGAAACAAGAAACTTAAACACAACCTGTCTGACAACATGAGGTCGGCAAAAAGCAGGGTGGGACGATGTGGCTGAAAACGTATCACGATAGAAGCAAATGGTCTCAGTCAATATAAATAATTGTTTTTATCGCTAATTATTGATTACATTTTGTTTTAAATATCTGAAATACTGGCGTGCCGCTTCCTGTTTTATCTACAGTTTTTACTCCACACCTTTAGGTTTATTTTTAAACGGAAACTGCTGCTGCTACTTGACAGGTTGTTGCTAGGTAACCAAAGCAGAGTGGGGGAACTTGACACTGCTTGCTGTCCAGCAGGCTGTTGCTAGGTGACCAAAGAGTAAAAAGAGTAAGTTAGTTGATCCCACTCACCTTGCTTATCTCCCAGAATGCTGTGCGGTTCTGGATTGGAGTTCAGTGAATATTCTGTATACTGAATACTCTATCAGATGTACTATCTATTGATACTGATTACATGTTTATTGCAGTATGTTGTCATTGATTTACTGTCCAGCCCTAAGTGAAAAAACTCTTCAAATACAAAAATATGTCTTGGTCTAAAAAGTCATTGGCATCCATCAGTCTGAAAGGGTTTACCACAGTGATGATGGGACAGGAGCAGCCAGTCAACCAAAGTTACTCCAAAAGGGTTTTGACAGTTCATTCAGGAGGTTGCAGAGCAACAAGGCACTGCAGTCTACACTCGTCACGGTTAACCCAGCAGTAAGGTAGAGGTTTGGATCCATGAGAAAGTTTCAAGGCCTAAATCCCTGCTGAGCAGAGAGAGTACAATGGTCCATCTCACATCTGTACTGCTATGACCTGAGCATCAAACATGGTGATGGAGGTGTGATGCTCTGGGGTCGCTTTGCTGCTTGTAGATTAAAATTTCAGAACAAAAAAAATTTTAAATACAAATTTAAATCGTTTTATATCATAGACATCACATCTTCTGTGAAACACACAGTGTAGAATGGACACAGTTGTAAAACAATCCAGTTCCTGTTAAATTTAGCGGAAACCCCGTTGGTGAGTGTTGCATCGGAAGCTAACATGCTAAATTATTAGGGACGGATCTAGATTTTGTAGTCTGCAGTCTAATTTGGAAATCTATAATACACTTTTTTTTTACCAGACTGCATATTTCTGATTCATCTTAAAAGTTTTGATTTCTTAAGAGTCTAAATGTAGAACACGTGGAGTAAGGTCCGTCTTTTCCCATGCTGGTCTACGACCTTCACTGATTAAAAAAAAAAAAAAACCGTTAAGGCTGACTGTTAGCTCTTGTAATTAGGTAGATCAAGAAATCTAAAACAGCAGCACAAAAAAACTTTTCTACTCTCGACTAGCCCGGCTGAATAAACATTGAAGTTGTTGATGTTAGCTATGTTACATTGCTAAATTTGCTAGCTGCGGGTTAGCTTAAAAATACTCACCTTTACTTTTCCTGTAGCGCAAGCATTTGCCTAAACAGGGCTTAATCTTCTTTTCACATGAAACTTATGTCGAAGTGAACTTTACGAAGAATTGATCAATTTTCAGCAGTTCCCTCGCTCTCACTCGCTGTTTGCTGTTTAATCAAAAGAGGAGTCACCGCTTTTGCGCAGCGCAATGCCACCTTGTGGCCGCTCTGTCAAACTACAAGAGGGGAAAACGAGGAAACCTGTTCTGTTGAGATATAATAGAAATTTTATCAATTTAAGTTTGTAGTTCTTTGGAACAAAAATATTTTTACTTGTTGTAAGTATTTAAAAATAAATGCTATTGCTTATGACACAACATATCACATAATAACGTGCAAATGTAGCAATTATGGAGGTCTGCCTGAATACAACATTTGATTTAATATTTAATAACAATTTAATATGTAATATTAATATTGTACTAATAAATAAATATATTATATACATAGTAAAAATTACGTTTATTTAATCTAGTATGTATTAATATTAATGTAATATTTTATATTTAATTAATTTAAATATTTAATAACACAAATCCAGCCCCATGTCACTATTTGACCAATTGGACAGAGCTTCCCTGCTGCCAATTTCCACCCTCTTACTTTAATTGACTGAGATGCTCAAATTAACAAAGATAGGTAGGTCCCTTGACAGAAAGAAAGTCAGGATAAAATCAATAGTCAACTGTATTGTTCAGAAATAGTTTTAGAATCACGTTTTCCTCACATACAGTTTTAATTATGACTGATCCATATTTTCAGTTTACAGAACTTTCTGTGCCTCAATGACTCACACAGGTCAGAGTTAAAACTGATGAACCAAACTCATTCCTCTGACAATAGGCAGGCACTTTACTGACCCAGAGCTAACAAAAGCCACCAGAGTCCACAGGGAAATTTCATAAAACCTGACGAACTGCTCGTCAAAATAAATTGTAAAGAAAGCTACTGGTGAACATCTAGGTTTGTGGTTGGTGATTTTGAACTCCATCCCCACTTAAATTTAAATTTACCCTTTGGTTATAGCTTTATTTTATTTAAGTGAATTATTAAGGATAAATAATACAGCCCAGTTTAAATAGTTCATAAAAAAAAAAAAAGCCAACCTTGTGTGTCATGGCGGGTCACAAATAACAAATGAGCAGAAATCCACCAATGGTGATTCTCCCTCATTGGTTTTTATGTTGAACATCACTAGATAACTTATCCACACAAAAAAAGACACTTGATTTCTTATACTTACATCATTATTCCTGTTTCATTACAAAAAAACAAAATCACAACGATAGACAAAACAGAAATCTAGCTTTCTTTTTTATTAAAAACATTATTGCTAGTTACATAATTCAATCATAAATGAGAATGTGCAACTTTTAAGAGCCAAGGCAAGGAGATTAAGGTGTAATCCACAATCAGGATGTTCTGCGTAGGAAGTTTGTTTAAATCCAGCTGTGTTGGTTTGCATTTAATTAAGACGTAAACTGAGTTCTTTTTAAATCAAAACATAAAAACTGATTGCATATGCATTCACCCAGCACACCCGAAACAATGAACTCCCAAATCAATATAGAAAGAAAATACATAAAACCATTAGAATTAACAAATATTCTCTTGAATATATATAGTTTAGATGTGCTTTTACTCTTTTCACCATTTTAACTAGTAGCAATTTGTGTTCTATGCCTCCTTACAGATTTTCTAACATTATCCTTTGCTGTTCTCCAACTTTATAAAGTTTATGGTTGAAGGCAAGTTGTCGGTTTAGGAAAAGAAGAGCAATTTTTCATCTGGAATGCAAAAGTAAAAAAAGAACAAACAAAAGAAAAACTAAACAAAACAACCTAAAAACATTTTCCCCCCTTTAGTGCTTCTTTTAACAATCCAGACAATATCTACATCTCACTCAGCACTAACAAATGTGGGCTAAAACTCACAACATGGATTCACCTTCCAAATAGTGTTCTGAAGCAGTAACTTAAACAGAAGTCAAGAATTTCATGCCATGCAAAGAGGAGACTTTTAAGCATTAGTTCGCTTATTCTTCCAGAACAGGCTTTAAAAAAAAAAAACGCCACATTCCCAACATATAAGCTGCAGCGATGGGAGAAAGAGAAAACGTTTGTCTTTTCAGGCTGTGCTGGATACATCCAATATGTGAGGCACTCCAGTTAGCAACAGTTTTCTTGCACATTCATAAGGTTTAAAGACCAGCAGATCCAGTTTGATGGATGCTTCGGCATCTCCCAAGATTTTCCAGGATTATTAAACTATTTGAAAGAAGGATCACTTTAAATACAGACTCTTCTGTCTGTTCCAAAAAACCAGAGGAAAAATATTCTCAGTTATCCCTCTGTACTGACACGTATGTATTACAGACACTAGCACTGATTTATATTTATGGATATTCACCAAAGTCAGAGGCCCCAAAGAGATCAGCGATGCAAACTTCAAAACACAGGCGGCACGTCAAATAAAGCAAAAGACATTTGTCAGTGCAGCTACTGAAAGAAAAAAAAAAAAGATTTTGAACTCGGCTTCAACATTTTGGCACAGGTACAGCGCATGTTTACAAGTAGCAGTTCAGAGCAAAGCAAGTAGAGGATCAACCACTACAGCGACAAGAGGCAGAAGCTTTAAACAGATCTAATGAGACAGAAGCAATTATTCTCAGATAATTTTGTATTTAGCTAGCAAAAATCAGGAAAAAAAAAACACATTCCCTTGATTTCTTCAAAATAGTGTTATCATCATGAATGTATAACTTCCCCACAAAGTGTTCCAGTCAAATCATTTACATTTAAAAGTGTCAAATCTGGCGTTTTAGTGTCTTCCTGGTAGGTTGTAGTGTAGTGCTGTTTCATGGAGACGTAGAATCATAAGCCACAAACTCAAACTTAAGTGGTTATTGAGTCACGGAGCACAGAGTGGTTATAGAGTCACGATCTGTTGTCCACAGGCAGCGCTTTAGATCCACTTCCTGTGGTTTCATTCGTCCGCTGCAATAGAGGAATGTAACAGAGAGAAGAAGAAGAAGAAGAAGAAAAGCTGCGACAGAAAGGAGTGAGTGTACATGTTGGAGTTAAATCCTGGCGGTAGTGTAGTGGTCGCCCCCGTTGTCAGTTCAGCAGGGGCAGTAAGTTGGAGGAGGCTGTCGTCTTGCGATGCACACAATTAGTTCTTCTGAAAAACAACAGAGAATCGGAGTGTTGGGAGCTGACTGTGTGAAGCGAGTGACCAAAGGGGCTCATGCTTCAAATTCAAACTTAGAAAAATAATAATACAAGATTCACAACAAGTAGCTGTGGGAAGCAATGTCATCACATCTTAAGACAAAAACTGAGGAAAAAAAAAGCAAAACATCAAGATAAGAAAAATAACAGTTTCCACCACCAGAGGGCGTAAAACAACTGTTTAAATACAGTACAATGAGAGCTCAATGAAAACAATGGATGCTTTTGCAGTGCCTTGCAAAAGTCCTGGTATATTTTACATGCTACAGCCACAAACCTCATGGTGTTTATTTTGAGATTGTATGCAGCAAACAACACAAATTAGTACAGTCATTCTAAAGTGGGACACATGTTTCTCAGCTGTATTATCACTAATAAAAATCGAAAAAGGCTGCCAGGTTTTTGCATTTAGATACCTTTTTACTCTACAACCCCTAAATAAAACCCAGCTGGACACTAAATCCAGAATCTTTCTTACTCCTGCACAAATATAATCATCCTCCTGCTTGTTGGTGCCGAGACTTATTATTTTTTAGAAGGTTTTGTTAATTAATTTTCCTTCCAAAATATTCCAAGATTTTCTTATTTTTCCTCCATTTAATTTGTCCAAGCATTGAGTTTTTTTTAACTCAATGCTTCTGATAAAATAGTTGCTAGTGAGCTACTGCACTGGGTTTATTTTAATCACAGGAGAAATTTTCATCATATATTAAGTTCGGATCTAAACTAAATCTAGTTCAGAAACTTTAGGTCAACTTTTAAACCCACCAGTAAAATAATTATAAAAAACAAAGAATTATTAAACAATTGAATACATCTCAATTCCTGATAAACACAAAAGGTTTCCATTTATATTTAGGTATATTTTACCTATTTTTATCTAGGTAAAAGTAAGAAGTCATTTATTTCCTATCAACTCCTATTTTCATCTTTGGCTACTGGAGCAAAACTTTCCCAGATTTGGCAAAAGCTAAAATTAATTTCCATATTTTTCCAGACCTTGCCAGGTAGGGTCTCTTACCTCCACTGTTGATCTATAGTTGTGCTATGTGTTTTTTTTAATCTATAAATTATGAATTTAATTCATTTTCCTATGAGCTACCACATGTTGATCTATCAGGTCGAAATCCCAGTGAAATACATAGAAGTTTCTGACTGTAACATCACAAAACATGTATATCTTGGGGCATAAAGATTTTTGCAAGGTACTTCTCTACACATTTCTGCAATATTAGGCCATGCAGTGAGTTGAGCAGGGAAGCTGGTGGGACACATACCATGCGCTGACATGCAGTGTGACAGTGGATGTAGCCTAACCATCGTAAGAATCCAACAGAGGCAAGGAAGCCTGCCTCTCCCCATACATCCCTCCCTGAGAGAAGAGACAAAATATAAAGAGATAGAGAGAGTGATAGATTATGAAAAGACAGGAAGAGAAGCCCATGGGAGAAAGGTGAAGAAAGAAAAATAATAAGTTGAGTGTGAGCCGACACAAAAAGTTCAGAGGATGTAGTTAAAGGGAAACAAAGGGTGAGATGATTAAAAAAAAAAAGAAGAGTAAAAATGTTAGTGTGATGTTTCAGGGAGACACGTGGGAGATAAGATAGAGATCGAACACTTTGCTCTGACAGGATGTGCTACAACATGCCGTCTGTGGGTGTGGGAACGTTCACACAACATTCCCGGAGCTCACATTCAGTGTGTGTTGCGCGTGATCTAATCACATCCATGAATTACCAACCTTTTAAATGAGAAAAGCAATGACGTGTGTTTTTCCCAGCTTTATGAGAAATCTGCCTGAACAGATACAACTTAAGTGGAAATATTTCACAGAGGCAGCTGAAGAAGCGCTGTGACGGGGCTGTTATTGACCAACAGTCCTAAACCCCAATTTACAGATAAATTCAGATGAAAATGTGTTTCTTAATAACTGGGGTTAGGAAAGAAGGTGCTGGAAGTTTTTTCCAGAGGTTTTCCTGTTCAGCATTAAGGTAGCTATTGTTTTAAACGAGGGTGCAGGCATGCAATGTTGTGGAAGTGGGTTCCCATGGGATCAGCATCTACCTGTACTGAATCTTGGTCAGCAGCGTCGAGTGTTTTATCCAGCGTGTTCTTCCTGCCTCTCTGGTCCAGTGTGGAGTAGGCGTCTGTAGGGGGAAGCAGACATCTTTAAGATCCTGTGGCACAAAGATGTCTATGATACAACCCAGTAAAATCTTCCTGTTTCCTATGGACATGAAACCCAGGAGGATTTCAACCCAGGAGGCTGTGCAGCTGAAAAAAGCTATGCATTTGTTCTGTACTGAGAAAAACACTTGTACAATTTTCATTCAGTTCGGACTACTAACAATTATAATAACAAAAAAAATTCTATAATAAAAGTAGATTGTTCTAGAGATGTTTTCAAATTAAGAAATTTACACACGTTTCCCCAGTATCTGGTAGAAACCCTTTTGAATTTTGTGACTGATGTGTATTCTTGATCCCAACACATGGATTACACAACAATCTGCTGGAATTTTGGCCCATTTCTCCTGACAGAACCGGTGTAACTGGGTCAGGTTTGTGGATCTCTTCATCTGCTCCCACATGCAACGGCAAAAACACAAAATCTTACCAAGTGTATTTGTGTCTAGTTTCTAGTACAAATATCTTAATTTTAAAAAATCAGACACATACATCCAGATTTTTCAAATATTAAATCTTCAAAAGCCAACATTTTTGATTTATTGCTAAAAATCGATTAATCTAAAAATAATCTAAAAATCGATTAATTTTTATGTTGATTGGAAAGTAAAAGTCACAAAGTCTGTTCAGTTACCTCAATTCTCATGACTGATTCCATCTTCAAATTTGTTATAGGAATTTCAACATTAGTTTGTTTAAACTATTGAATTGGAGTAAAGATATCTTGATCTAAACTCTGGCATTTAACAAATGGAAATAATTTGGGGAATTCTCACTGACCAAAACAGGAAAAATGTAAGTTGATTTAATGTTTTTCTTTTGTAAATACAGCGCATGTAAGTATGACCAACTTCAATCTACATAAAATCAGTTTGCAGGATCTTTGTATTGTTGCAAAGAAAAACTTTTTCTACTGAGTAGCAGTAAAAGACAATAAGAGTGAGGCTATTGTCTACAGCAAGTAAGATACTTTATATTATTGTAAAGAAATAAATTTTCTGCAAAAGCCACAAGACAAAAAATAAAAAAAAAAAAATCTCCTTACAGTAGAAACAAATAGGACAGTACAGTAAGATGGAGATTTAATACATTGCTCCATTTGAGAAACATTTCCTAAAGCTTGGCTCAATAGAAAATCTATTTCAGAGTAGCCATTATGTTTGGGTTTTCGACAAGTCTGCTCCACTTTCTGAGTGGCAAAAACTGAAAATCTTTTGATCAGAAATAATTTTAAAAGACATCCCCCTGCTCAGGAATGTAATAAAGTAACAGGCATCACAAATTATACTTGAAAAATATATCTGATGAGCATAAATTGGTAGAAGTGCAGCTGTTCCAAGTTGGTCTGATAAATTCTAATAATTCAACTTTTGTTGTAATCTCGCACATTCACCGATTATCTATTCATATATGAAAGCACTTCCTCATCCCTGGGTTTCCACTGTGTTCCATAACTATAATGTCTCTTCTACATTGTTAAGAGCTGTAGATGTACAGTATGTAATGTTTTCTGCACTTGCCTGGTCCAAACTCATTCAATGGAATCATTTCCTCGTCTCTTTTCCCACCTGCATGAAAGCAAAACATTAAAACAGAATCAGTAGCTTTATTTTCTAAATGTCAGGTTAAAAAAACTGCTATAAAGGTCGACCTAAGGTTTACAGTCACAGAAAAACTGCCCATTACTGGATTTATTTATGAGCAGTAATAGCATGCATAATATTGAATTAATAAACTGGCATTCAAAATTGACTATGTTAATATAGTTTTCACACTATGAAGGTTGTCTTCAGTACGTTTCCAGATGCTGCTTTGTAAACTTGAACTGCGTAAGTTCAGATTGTCCTCATTCCTCAAGGCTTCTGAACTTCCTGGATTCTTTGGTTTACAAGACCAACAAACGTCGTAAAAGCCATGAAATAGGTATTTTTTATACAAAAACTGCAACACTTAATTCAAAACCAAACAACGTGAGAAATAAATCACATTAGTTGAATCCTCAGAAGTATAAATAGAAACGCAGGCAGCTGCAAAAACAATAAGCCAGTGTGTGGGGTGTTTGTGTTTTTAATGTGTACATGTAGTGAAACCGCGAAGGAAAGCTCGACATCTCCCCAACCTTTGTCAATGAGAGGCATGGTGCTGTCGTCATGTCTTCCATTCACCCTGTTGTCGTCGGATTTGGTGGGATTTAAGTTGACCATAAAGTCGGTCTTTCTCCAGCCGTCCTTCTCCAGAGTCCGACGGAGCTCTTTGTGGGCCCACACGCTCTGCAGCACCAGCCCGGCTCCACGCACCTCCCGGTCTGAGCGGTTACTGTTTCCCAAAGTTCAAAGAGAAAAATAAAAAAGTGCTGGATGTTATAAAAAGAGAAAAAGCAAGCAAACAACCTCAGAAGGGCAATAAAATCTGATCTATATTAAACCAGGCTTTCTGCAGGATTCACCAACTCAAATTTAAGACTTAAATGGTAAATGGACTGAACTTAAAAAGCGTTTTTCCAGTCATTTTGACAACTCAAAGCACTTTACACTAGACTCACATTCACCCATTTGCACCCACATTAATACACCGATACACACATCGGTAGGGAGCTTGGGGCTAAATGCCTTACCCAGGGGCATATTGACATGCGACAGGAAGAAGCTGAAATCGAACCTACAACTGCGAGATGACCACTCTACCCCCAGAACCACAGCTGCTTCAAGACTTAAGACCTTTTTAAGATTATGAATGGAATTTAAGATCCCTAACTGCAACAAATGTGCAAAAGAAGAATCACAAATGAATAAATTGCATGGGTTGGCAACAGACGTTAACCAATGCTAAAATAAAATGTAAATTTACCCATTTTGGACATAATTGTGCTAACTTGCTTTACTGTTGCAGGGTACATTAGCAGCTAGTTCTTGGTAGCAGCAACCAAAGATGTCAGCACACAATTCAGTAAATTTAAGACATTTTAAGGCCTTCATTTTATTTATTCATTTAAGACTTTTTAAGGATGCTTGTTCACCCTGATTAAACAATTAATATACATCCGACTCCGCCATTACCTGTCCTTGTTGGTGAGCACCAGTCTCTCGATCCCTTGCGAGGTCCTCAAGGTTCTTGCAGCTTCCACGTCTGATCCCAGCAGCTCATGGAGCGTGCTCAGTATGGACACCACCGTCTCTTCTGTCAGCGCTTTCACTGGCTGATTCTGCCCACCACGAGGCAAGTCTGCCACGAGGTAGGGTATCGCGTATTTACCTGCCAACAGGCAGCAGTGAACAAAAGTTAAACACTCTTCAACACAAACAGCAGCACCAATCCGTCCCTACAAACCCAGAGTCTGTTTGGTTGGAAATGGCTTTTGATGCCTCACCGAGCAGTTTCTTGTTTTGCGGATCTATAGCCAGGTTTCGGATCGCTCCGGACATGGCGCGGACGACTCTGTCATTTGGGTTGTCCAGCAGCTCGCTCACCACGACCAAGGCTTTCTCTTCACGCATCAACGCACGGATGTATCGTCCATACTAAACAGACGGGAGCACACAGGAGTTTCAGTAAACTACAAGTCGTGCCTAATCTGAAAACTTACAAATTACAAATATATAAAATAAGCACTAGCAATGTGTGTTATACTAATGATGCTGACAAACAAAACATTGAGATTTGGTTAAAAAAAAAAAAAGAAACGCTTCAAATTAGAAGAAGTTTTTTTACTGGCACAACTAAATCCACAAAAAGTTGTTTTTAACCACATTGCATTTGCAGACAATTGTGCACAAAAACACATTTGTCACAGAGAAAAGTTTTCGGTATAGTTTGTCTTTCTCTAAACTTCTAATCAGATTTTTTTGTCATCTATTCTGCAGCTTTCTGAAAGGCTTTCAGAAAGTTTTCTTAAATTTCTCCTTCACACATTTCCTATACATAGGTGCTAATTTTGCAGAGCATTGCTTGGATAAAATGAATAAAGTGCAAACCTGAAGAACAAAAATAAAAGTATCTACAATAAAAGTATCTACATCTGAGTCAACAAAATAAATTTTGACTTTTAGAGTTTTTGGCTCTTTGGCGACAAAGAACCACAAATAAATTTGAATTCAGGAGCTTTTAATACCTAATTCATGAGTCAGATTTAAATGGCTTATCAAACAAAACACATTCCTGTGAAAATGGTCAAGTACCAAACTAAAAATGAGTGAAAAGAAACTAAAGAATGAAAAAAGAGACAACTTTAAAGCCTAAAAACAGTAATCAAAACCATTTCCCAAAACTACGGGCACATCTAGTCGCTTGGAAGCAAAAAACAAACAACTTATGAGGATGATTCATTGTTGCACGGCCACTGATAAAAAGGGTAACACAATTTGTTACAGGTAATTACATTTCAAGGACAAAACGTTCTGAGTCAGTTGGTTCAAAAGCATCTTCACTGATCAACACATGAAAACTCAAGAGGAGAGATGGGCAGACTGTGATGGTGGGAAATAAAGACAGAAATGCAGAAGCTTTTGCAGCCTCATGGGGAGTTCTGGTGAAATAGAACATGATGATGATTTAAGACAGCTCTTACAGTCCATTTTCCAGCACAGAGGTTCTGAATGGCTCCAGCTGAGGCTTCCAGCACGATGGGGTTGAGGCTCCCCTTTAGCAGCGATGTGTAGATGCGGGCCACTTCTGGCTGGTACAGCAGCTCATAGCCTGCAGGATGGATGGACACAGGAAGGAGGGAAAGAGCATGTAACAGGAGGTGAGCAGAGAAAAACATAGAGGAGATTTATGTGATGGAGTCAAACATTCCAGTCTATGCTTACCTTTAGCAGGCGTGGCCCTCTGAGGGATAGTTATTCTCTCTTCAGGTGCTTCCTCATCTTTCTTTCCTAGAAACAGCAGAACCTCGACATTACATTTCGAGAAATGAGCAGAAAGAAGGGTGTGCTACATCTAAATAGGAGACACTTCTAGTGCAATTTCTACTGCTGTTGCATTTCTACTAGTTTTGATGTCTGCAAACACACTAGCCAACAACAAAAAAAAAAAATCTAACTAAGATGCAAGTTACGGTGCAGGACAACCACAATGAAGAGCAGGCATGCTTGTTAGTTTCAACAACCCAGACTTGATCAGACAAGATCACGCAGCGGAAGCTAAGTGTCGCTACACAGAGGTAAAGAAAGCTTACCTTTGGAAAACCACTCATCTGTAGAAGACCCAGATGGGAAAAGAGGAACGGAGAAGAGAAAAAGATAAGGAAGAAAAGAGTGGCAGAAAAAAAAATGAAGGAGAGAAAGCGTTAAAAGGGAAAGCAGCCGTTACTCCGCCACCCAAATAACATGTGCTCACATCCTGACTACCAACACGGACGACATGCGCCTTGCATGTGTTCAAGAATCTGAAGGGATTGAAAAAGTAACTTTTTATGATCTCACTGTGTTTCATTCACAGGTGACGAATATGGTTGTATTTTCAGAATTTTTTTTCTGTTATGACACTCTTCTGGTTTCTTCTGTAAGATATTTTAATGTTTTCTGAACAGGTTATGGTTGAAAATGAGAATTTGTTCTCAATCATCTTACCTGGTTAAATAAATGTTAACTAATAAATAATGTGTCTCAAGAATTTATTCCCAACAGATTTAGCTCAGTAAAAGAAAACAAACATCAACTAGTTCAAAGAAAGCAAACTAACGTCAGCCAATGAAACCAGCAGTGACCCTTTAAGGAACTCCTCAGTGGAAACAAGATGTGCATTAAATGCAGTTTGTTTCTGCATGTGCCGTTAAATAATCATGAAATGTAAAGTTTCTATCAGCAGGAGTTTTTTAAACAAAAACAACTTTTACTCTCATATAAAAAAAGACATTTAGGATTACTGATTGTTAATTATCAAAAAGTAAACAAGTGAAAAATAGCTCACTATTTCTGATTGAACTGAGTTAACATGAATACAGATACGATGAAGTATCAGCTTGTTTTCAGCAAAATGAAAGCTGTAGCTGAAAAAGATCAATGCTCTCAATGAAACCAGCAGTGACCCACAGAGGATGAGAAGAGATTGTTGGCATTCCTCAAACATCAACTAGTTTTGTTTGTTTAGGTATGTGTGCGTGTGAAGGTATCAGTTGAGTTAGGATGTGTAGTCAGTGACATCAGCCTTAATGCCCCAGAAACTGAATGAGCACACACACAACACATGACTCCCTGTCGCTCTGGGACACCGACCTTTGCCCTTGCGGGAACTGAAGCAGCCAGCTCTCTGGCTTGAGGAGGCGGGGCTTGAGTTGGCTTGTTTGTTCTCGATGTAGGCCTCGGAGTTCGGTATTTCTTTGTGCACATGATACGACAAGTTCCTCAGCAGACAAATACAGTTCTCAGTCAGCTGTGGCGATACAGAGAACAAGGTGCAGGTGTAAAAAAAAAAAAGTGCATTTAAATTACCTTTAAATGCAGAATTTTGAACATACTGACTGTAAATCCAGTCAACCTTGCACGTACCTTATTGTTGAGCTCTTTACAGTTAATCTGGGACTGAACAATGTACATGAGGGAATCGACCAAACCGGAGCACTCTCTCAGTTTCCGCCTAGCTTCAATTCTCTCTGAACTCACATTCCTAAAAACAGACACGGAAAAAGAAGAATGAGGCAACTGAGAAATGAAAAGCCGTAACGAAAAAAAAAAAGTCAAGTTTTGGTCACAACATGAGCCGACAACAAATGCAGCTGTGTCTGAACACGCCCCCCTCAGAGTGGTTTGAATGAAACTCCCTTTAAATTTGCAGTTTCACAAAGAAGAGTACAGTCCGACAAGATCTGGTTACATCTTTGACTCATTCTTACTTAAAGATCAAACTGATCCGTATATATGTTTATGTGCGTGCATGTGTGTGTGGGACAGAGTTAGTCAGGGAACGTAAAAGAAGCTGGATAAACTAGAAAACTGCAGCCATTCAGTGTTGTGTTTCCCAGCGACAGACGGCCGTTTCGTCCAACACCAGGTCACATTCCCTCTAGCTGCAGCGGCTCCGTCTACGTACAAGTTGGCAAGCTCACTAGAACTATGGAGGGACAGAAAGTAGCACAGCTCTATCCTCGTTTGTTTTTGTTGTCATGCGACAGTGGACGTGCAGAATACACTGAATAGCTGTGCATACTGCGCATGTGCACTTCCACAAAGTACTATGCACCTTTGCTGGTGGTGTTACCGGAAAAGTTTCACTCTGAGACCTGGTTTCAGAAGCTCCAATGTGAGAGACTTTTATTGCTCGTGTCGTGTAAACGAGCAGCTGGATTGCATCAAAAATGTTGCGGTTTAACTGGCCAGTGTCTCTGTCTCACGAGGCCTCAGAGTGAAACCTTTCTGTAACGCCCCATTACAGAAATCCACAGGTGTGAAAGCGCACTTGCGCAGAACACACAGCTGTAGGGTTAGTACTATCCCTAAAATGACAACAAAAACAACGGCTGATTGCATTGTACTGTGTTGTGCTACTTAACCTGTTCAGCTTAGCACAATTCCTGATGAGGAATATGTGTTACATGAGGACTTTGATTGAAGGGAACCGGGCTACTGTTTACAATGCGGTGGAAGCCAAGAATCAAAAAGTAAATGTTCGATGACATGCTGAAATTGCAGCTCCATATTGTGCTGTCAAAACTTTTACCTAATTAACACCTGAAAATACAGTTTCTAGGCAAGATTAGCTGTAATAAGTCTGACCTGGAGAAAACTCGCAGGTTTCTGAAAATATGGAGATAATCTTCCAACTTTACTGCTCTTTTTTTATTATTTGGAATGAAATTAACTAAAATAACTTGCAGACCCTTTGGTAATTGGACTTGGAGATGCAAAACTCTAATATGTACGAATAGAAGCTGAGTAAATAAACCAGTTGCCATCAGCTGGTTGCACCAGCATCATCCCTGTTCAAAATCTTTAATTAATAGGAATACCTGCAAACTGAGAACTATATCACTCGTCTAAAGTTGTTATTTAGAGTGAAAGTTCATATAAATCACAGAAAAAGTTGAATAAATTAGTTCATCTGTATTTATTTGAGCTTCCAGCCTGTCAAGAACCATGGTGGTTTTCGGAGATCTCAGAAGCCTTTTAAACAAAGTTAAGATAGGAATCTAGATCCCCTAATGAAGAAACCCTGAGCCTGATTCTTACAGCTAGTAATCTAAACCATGCCTCTCGCATCCATCATATAACAAACCCAGATTCTACAAGTTGAGCTATTAATGTCTCATTTTCATCCCAGATTCATTCAATTCATTCTGGCAGGCAGTCAAAGCTCAATATGATGTTGATCCTACTTGATGCTGAGTACAAATCATCAACCACCAAGACTTTTAAAGTCTTCAAGATAACGTTATTTACATACTTCTCCCATGAACCAGAACAGCTCTAATTAACTGAGCTGTTGAAGAGAATCCGCTGATAACAGACCCACTGGCCTGCTAATACTGTTTACAGTGACAGGCCATTGCCCTGCTGTTCTCTGCTATTTCCTGTAGCAACTTAAATTCCTTTCTTCCCGCTCCACTGATTTATTTAAACATTGTGGCAGACCGCTTCCAAACAAGCAGCAGCGCTCTGAAAGAATTGTCAGCAATAGACCAACTCAAAGTAGCACATGATGTTGAGGTGTAATAACAAGGGTACTCGTTCTGTTTTTTTACTTATACAAATCTCTAAATAAGTGAAATGACAATGGAGGAAGGAGGGAGATGCGAGAGAGGGAGATGGGAGAAAATAGCAGCAAAATGTTGTTGAACTTCTGTCTTAGTCTCAAGTCTTTTCCAGCCTCTAACAGACCTTTTGTTCCAAGATTGACCAATATACTGAGGAAAAACAACCTCAGAGCATGATGCTGCCCTCTCCGTGTTTTACGGTAGAGATGGTGGGTTCAGGGTTTGAGATTGTGAAAAGCGGCATTAAATATCAGGCGAAGTATGAAAGTAATTGGTTGAACTGGATTTTACTTAGGGTGATCCACACTTCTTGGACTTGTTTGGTAAAAACCTTTTGAAAACTAAGCGACATAAATACACTCTTGTAAGATCAAATGTTGCAGAAAAATGACTCATTACATATTTACTCTCATCAGACTATGTTTATCTAGACAAAACATTCCTTGAAGAGCAGCAGAGTTCAATCAGATTAATGAAAGCTTGTAAAATCTTTACATTCCAACTATGTTCTACATAGCATTATAACATAACACACCCAGGTCCTCTGCTGTGTTAACTTTCTTCCTTCCTCCCATCAATCTGCTTAACCAGACTCCTTCCCTGTTGTTTTCCTGAAAAGATCAGGTCTCCCCTCCATTAGCGGCAGCTTTGATCTGCGTTCTTCCCTTTCCTTCCTTCATACCTCAGACAGCCCAATGTATTAGTGAGCGCCGTGTCCCACTCGGGAGGTTTGGGCTTGCCGTTTTCTTCAGCACCGCTGCTCCCCCGCTCCCAGCCCGAATGGGGAACCAGGACCTCGTCACAGAGAGCGTGCAGCGCGTTATCCACAATCTCCATCTTCACAGAGTCCTGGGACGACAGGTTCCAAAGAGTCCCTTTGGGGAAAACACACCATTTTATGATTAATGTGTGAAAAGACGATGCTCCGTCTAGTTTTAAAGTGTCGCTTTAAAAACAGAGATAATTGGAAAGCTACAGGAAAGAACACCTGCAAATTTTGAATTATATCAAATATGCTTGTATAGCATTATAAAACAATAATAGTAATCCACAACTTCTGAATAAACATTTCTACTGTTTCATATATTGTTTATTTATTTTGTTATGCGTCAGCATCTTTTACTCCTATTCATCGGTTTTTGCTGAGTTTCATTATTTTTCTCCAAGCTACACGTTCAAAATAGCGTCTAGAACCCACGTTTATCAGCTTCTGTAAGCAGCCAATATAAACAGGAAACAAAGCTCATTACATTCAACTATTCAGCCTTTTAAATCATGAGCCATACTGTTTTTACACCAAAATAACCTAAAAAAAACAAATTGAAGAAAAACGGCCTGCAAGAATGTGAATTTTTTTAGGCCACTGAATTCTGTAATTTAACTAAATATAACTTTCATTCTTGTCCCTGTAGTTCAGCTCAGGCTCTCTGTTTTCCTCAATCTTTGTTTTGCATCGACTACAGAAGCAAATGATCTGTAGAATGAGCTTTACCACAAATGAAAAACCTACAGAGGGAAAAAAAGTTCTCAGTCTTTGATCACAGGGCAAAGCAGAAGGAAAACTTTTAATTTAGCAAGGAAGTGGAGACAAGAATATAATGGATTTAATGGGCTTGAAATACGTAAAATAACCAGCAACAAGTTTTTGAATCCATGTATGTACAATAAAACCACTAAACAAAATGCAAATTTCAAACAGAAGGAGATCTAGTTGGCTGCCAGATTAGTGGAGGGAATATTGCCAAGTTTCTGCTCTTTCACCTGCATTCAATCATTTATTTTTTAAAGAAAAGCAGCTTTAAAAATAAGTGATTAAAGAAACTACAGTACAGTCCAGATGTCCAGATCCTACGAAGCCTGTCTTGTTTAATAAATTATGTCTAACCTGCGATGATCTCTGTGAGGTCCTGATCGCGCGTCTTTCTCAGCAGCCGGATCAGCGCTGGAACGCCATCGCAGTTCTTGATGGCAATTTTATTGTCTGCATCTTTGCCAAAAGAAATGTTCTTTAGCGCTCCACATGCTGCAAAGTGAACCTGTAACACAGAGCCAGGGACAGCTTTATGAGACACTAGTGATTACTCTGTAAATAAAAGATTACACACAGGTAAAGGAATAAGAATGCTGTAAACCAGAGTCATGCTGCACATCGTGCATGACACACTTCTCTCTCACTCTAGTTGGACAGAAATGTAGAGCTATGTACAGACCATGTGTCCCCAAATAATTCAACATTTATGGCTTTAATTTCTTCTGTACAAACACAGAAGGTTTCTGCCTCGACAAATTTACCATGTAAACACATCGCCTAAGATTTTTTTTATCGCACTCAGTTTAAAGAGTAAAAGCAGGGCAGTAAAAACTCGATCCTTTAAGGCATCAATTATCAGGCATAAATAACTTATAAAACAGACAGAAAACCAGTGTGCGAGAGAGTCAAACTGACCTCTCTGTTAGGGTTGTCGAGCATGGACACAAGGGCAGGAATGCCTTTCATTCGGCGGACATCAGACTTCACCTGCAAATCAAGGAGGTTGATGTTATTTGTGTGCTTGTGTTGTCGTGTGCTTCCTTATATTTCACCAGGCTCAGAGTTGTGCACAAACGTTTAGGGAGTCAGGCGCTTCTTCATGGAGATGGTCATCTCTCTGATTAAAGAAAAAGTCTTACTTTGTCGTTCTTAAAGGTGAGATGCTGCAGGTATGCAGCTGCATTGCTCCTGACCGGGTCCAGTCTGTAGTTCAGCATGGCGATGACCTCTGGAAGCTCCGGCTGACGCCATTCACTAGCTGGTGCTCCTTTCCTCATACTCAGAGTGTCCAGTGAAGCCACGCTGCCCCTCTCACCCTTAGCCAGCGGCGCCCCGGCACCATAATAGTATACTTCCCCTGCACCGTCTAAAGCACCTTCATAACTCCTGCAGAGGGAGAACAAGCTTATTGTTTAAGCTATGACAGAGAAGAACCAGATTTTTGCAAAACGGTGCTACCACACTCACCCAGTCCTGCGTGGCGGGGGGCCATGTGGGAAGGCGTGGTTGAGGGGCATGGTGTTGTAGTGCATTGGGTGTCCCATGCCATAGTCCGGCTCGTCGTAGCCGATGCTGCGCTGGTCATCCTCCAGACCGTACGGATCTGCGACAAACCGGGGAATGGACGACAGCTCCAATGCACTTCCCATTCGCCCAACCTGCAAAGAGACAGGGAGGAAATAACGCATTACAGTAGCTGCAGACCAGTTATTCCAGTAAACTTTGACACACTGTAGCTGGCAAACAAATCTGCAATGTTAACTTAGCAGGTGAAACCTGCAAGATCAGCATGCCAGAGCTAGATTCAGTTAAAACAAGCCCTGAAGCTAATGATGCAGTGACTGTTAAACACACTTGTGGTTGGGCAGCATAAGGGTCCAACTGGTTCCTGCTAGGAGCTCGGTAGCTCGGATCCAGGGTTCTGTAGCCGTCTGGGTGGACTGGTCTGATGGAGAATAGACAGAGTGGAGGGAAAACTGAGTCGAAATGAATTCATTTAACCATCTGGAGGCAACAAGCTCAAAATGCAGCAACTACATCACTAAAATCTGATAAAAGCAGTTCAGATTTCAGTAAACTCCTGTTACCTGTAGCGATCGTCCATCCGAGCTCCCCTGCTAAGGCTGGAGTACACCTCAGACGGAGGTCCTCCACGGTAGTCGTCATAGCCCCCTGGGGGACCGTAGTGGTAATTGCGGGGCACAGTATGGGTGGGGAACTCCATGGGCACGGCGCCGCCCGGGCCCTGCCTGTAGCCCATGGGTGAGGCGTAACCCCCGACAAGAGAACCGCCTCCATCCACAGACAGAGTGTCCGACACAGAGGGGATGACTGTGCGAGTAGTGGTGGTCTTTACCACTTTCTTCACCTAAAAAGAGAAGAAAGGAAGGAAGTGTTTTACCGTGCCTTTTGTTAACACAGCCATCCCTAAAACAGGAGCTATGTTCTTTACACTTGTTGACATTTTGTCAAAGATTGGCCTGTTTTATTTCGTTTTTAAAGGAAGTTGATTCTGAGTTTTCTTTACAGATATCAGAGCAAAGAAGCGTGAATGCAAAAGCAAAATTGTAATAAACCTAATTTTCTCTCGATTTCCAGATCACAACTATGAACTATTGTGTCAATATATTACAAATCACATAGACTCGTTACAACATAAAAAAACATTGTGTTTTGTCAGTTCTGTTTGTGTTTTCATACACTAATTTAATCAGAAACTTCTAAAATCATGCTGGAGAAAACATTCCCAAACAACATAAAATCGCTGTCAAAATTTAATTGACAGGGATTAAATTTTGGCACACAGATACATCAAGAAATTAAAATATGCTTTCTAACAAGGCTCTTTTTGTCAGATCAAAAGTATCTTTTGAAAACAATATTTAAGCAGGTATTAATCTGATGTAATAATGTAATCTGAAGTGTTTTAATTAGCTGAAAGGAAAAAAGAAATCACCATAGTTAATAGAAATAAATCCTTGAAAACATCAGTCTATGTGAACTGCATTTATACTCTGTTTTCGAAACGAGTTACTGAAATAAATGAACTTTTGAATAATGCTCTAATTTTCTGAAATGCTTCTGTACTCTTGAACTCTAAAACACGCCACTGCCATTTGACCTCCTGTTTACCGTGGTTTCTGTGCGCCTTGTGGTCCCGTCATCATCCATCTCCACGGAGATTACCGGGGGCGCCTGCTGAGGCTCCTCCATTGTGAAAGTCTCCTGCACCAGCTGACCAGGCTCCATCCTGAACTAAATGCACATGTACACAAAACTCAATTTCAATGTCTCAAGTTGTGAGACTACAAAGGGCAGATTTGATACAATAACATCACAATATAGCTAATTTTATTGTGTGATGATCAATAAACTATTTACTCTTAAACCAGTTCCAGTCATGAGGGTTAGAGCATTAAATGCAGTCTCCATTTGCAGTCCATTTGTCTAGAGTTTGGTTTATTAAAATCAGTGTCAGCCTCTGAGATTCTAGAAAGCGCATCGTAACTTCAAGGTTGCGAAAGCATATATCGTTATCAATTGACAGAAAAGGAATGTGATGCTCATTATCTCCAGTTTCAGGCATCGGAGGTCTGATTCTTACATGATGCGTCCCGTTGATGTAACCCTCGTTCAGCGTCAGCCTTTCTAGGTCTGCATCACAAGGAATGCGGCCGTTCTGTTAACAGACAGAAACAAACTCACGTTCATGAGAGAATCCCGCACAGCACAAACAAGAAATTTAATTTCAATATGCATTTCTAGGCAAAACACAGCATTTGTGTCACGCCGCTAACTATGGAGCAGATGCCTTTATTCATCCAGGACAAGGAGAAAGCAGTGATTTATCAGACTACTTTTAAACTTCAGCCACATCTGTGTAGCAAGGAAAAAAGGAACGTTATGAGACCTTTTTCTCCCATAATGCATTACAGACATACAATCAACAGAGCAGAACTAAAACAAATGATTTAAAAAATAAACGATAAACGATATAACAACTAAGGTTTCTATAAGAAGGTAAAACATTTTTACCTTAGTACAGTTTTTGCATAAGAATCCATCCTCCTTCAGCCTTTCCACATTCATGGTTACTTTACAACCACAACATCAATTTTATTGGGATTTCCAACGACAACAAATATAGTGCTGCTTATTTTTACGTGGTAGGAAACTTTATGGGTTTGGCAACTTTTTTTACAAACGAAAATATAAAAACTGACCATCATTAATTCAGCCATCGGGAGGAAATGGTTTTATGTTTGCTTCGGATTCAGGGTTAAAAAAATTCTAAAGGTTGAGGTTGTAAATAAACAAAATATGAGAAACTTCAAGGAGGTATGAATACTTTTGCAGGGCACTGTGTTTCATAGTGATACTAAAACTAAATGAATGAGTTGTGATGGTGGTATGAATAGATGACAAATGGAGAATTTGTCAGTAATGAAACAAAGAACAGCTGACATGATTGATGATTTTTCAGCCACAGCCAGACCTATGTTCCTGCTTAGTAACCATTTAAAATGAGATTCTTCGTGATTTAAAATTAAAAAATGGAGGTAAGTCACTGTTGGCTGGAAACTGATGACAATAAAGCCTTCAACACACACACACACACCCGCACATCAGATTAATCTGCTGGACACAAAACTGTTCAGTTCAGATTAGATGCCACAGAGAGAAAGAGAAGCAGCTGGGCAGATGGAGACATGTGGATACCTGTCAGTAAAGACTGATATCATGTTTCGTTGCCTTGAGAGTAGTAGAGGCATGCTGGAGCTTTCAGGCAATGTTATCACACACCAGTGTTGGGGGCAACAAAAGGAACCTTCCTGATCTGCACACACTCACTACTTAACATCCTGCATTTACAGCAGCACCTAATGACTCAGAACAACGTAGAGCTGCCTCAGACATTGTCAGATTAAGGTGCAGCTACATGCAAGAGCAGCAAGCTGAGGCGGATGGTTACTGGCTAAAGCAGCCAGGGTTCCCTGATGGTGAGAAAGTGTGCCAAGCCGTTCCGGTATACTAATGGCTTCTCTCAGAAAGTGAAAGAATTATCGAGCGTTTTAAGTTTGGGTTCAGAGCCAAGTAACCGACTCGCCCCTGACTGATAAGCATAACAGTGACATACTTTAAGAAATCAAAAGATGGGATCTTATTTTCATCCTTACCCCAACAGGGGATACCCTCCAGCAAGTAAAGACATAAGAACAAGAGTAATCCGAATCAGAAAAAGTCGAAACAACAAACCAAACATAAAAGCAAGACGTGGTTTTGCATGCAAACATTCATGGACAAGTTGGGACAAAACCATCGGGCAGCGCAGCATTTCCAAAACCCGACAGCTGGAGGGGAACGATCACGAGAACGTGTTTGTGTAACTTACAGACATTAACTCAAAGAATATGGCGTTTGAATTTGTATCCAAAAGCTGGGGGACAGACGCAGGAGCCTTCATCAAAAATACAGTGTAGGGAGCTCTGGTAGTGCCAAAAAAACCCATACATTTAGGTGGTTTTACTTTTTTTTTCCTCTTGCCCAAATTTCCTTTACTACACTGAATTTCCAAAAAATGCACTTGAATTTGAGTCAAATATAAAATTCTTATTATTTACTTATAACTACAATTGTCAAGAAAACCAATTTGCTGGACGATAAATTTTGTCCCAGTAAATATTGCAATAAACATTAATGTTTTGAGACCAGATTCAAGTAATGTATTGATGGTGGAAAAATAATGCAAGTTCACTCTCTCAAAGATAAATCACAGTTAATTTTGTAAAGAACACTTAACCATAGAACTGGAAGCCAGTTTTAAATACCCAAAAGACGAAACCAAAAACAGCACAGATAAATATAATGAAAGTAAAAACAACACACAACCGAAATTATAACTAAAATGTCTCTGTAAACATTATTGCCTTCTAAAAAATATGAATTATTAGAAAGTAAATTATTCTTTCCTTTCTGTTCTTTGCACAGGTCTGTGGTTTCTATAAGTTTGTAGCCTTATTTGTGATATTTCTAGAAGGCAAAAGATTGTGATGAGGGATAAATAGCATAGCATGGTATAGTAATAGCAAGGTATATTAAAATAAGCTCATCTTTCTGATGCTTTAATCTTTAACAGGCAATTTTGTTTAAAGAGACTTCATAACCCATTTTATTTATGGTTTCGGTTCTGTGTGGTTTTTATTTACATTTTATCTATCGTTTATGGGTGTTGTGTTTTGGATATTTAAAATATCTTCCCGTTCCAGTGTTAAGTGTTCTGTACATTATGAAAGTTTATTAGTCTTTGAGAGAGCAAACTTGCATTATCCTGCATTATCAATATATTGTGTGAAAATAACCCCAAAACAACAATATTGTCATTCATTGCAATAATTTATGCATAATTTATGTATTATTCAGCAAGTTATTGTGACAGGCCTAATCCAAATTATTTTATCGCATGCTCCATTCTCATTTTCTCTGAAACTATAGCAGTTTCACTTCTGATGGAGTCTCTTGATATCAAGATCAGTGAAATAGATCTTGTAATTTCTAAGAAAATATAAATTAGATTTGGGTGTTTTATTTTAGACGCATACTTCAGAAAACCCCTCTGGGGCTCAAGTTTTGAAAAGTATTTACTTGACTTTCTTTAATCTGAATTCTAAGAGACTTGTGTTTTCGCTCTTTGGTCTGCTGCCGTCCTTCACAGATGAGATGAGGGTGATCATGAAGATGACTTTGGATGAACTGGTTCAGATGAAAAGGAATAATCCGAGGACGATTTAGATGGAAAAGGTGCATGGGGGTAGTGAGGGTAGAAAGGTCAGAGGGCGTTACCTGCATGTTGGGGAGGGGGCGGGGCAAGGTGCCGGCACACGACCTCCGCTCCTCCTCCAGAGCCCGGCTCAGCATCTCAAACTGCCTCTCCTGCTCCCGCACGGAGGCCAGCAGGGAGGCCGTACTCGCACACTGCTCCATTCACACACTGAGAGCAGAGCACAGGACAGGACAGGACCGTCACCACACAGCACAGGGACAGATGCGTCCAACACCAGGATTTATCAGAGGACAGACAGAAAACCACCAACGTACACAGAGATAAAAAGAAGGGCTCTGACGCAGGGCGCAGCCGGGAATCTAAACAGCAAAGAAGCGATAATGAAGTTTATACTTAATTAGCGAGAAGCTGGAAAATAAAGCAGAGAAAGAGTGATGAAAGTGGAAACAGAAAAAGCAGAAATTACTAACAGAACCCACCTAAACCAATTCAAGACAGGGAGTGATAGAAGCAGATTATCATCACATTTCAATCTTTCTTCACCTACAGCTAAGCAGGGTTAAAATTAGAAAGAGAGATTTACAACAAGAGGGAAGAGCGTCAATTTTCAGCTGCAGCATGTGGAGCTTGTTAGCACCTTTTGCCTTCAAAATAGCAAAACCGTGAAAAGGAGAGAGATGTGAAAGCAAAGAGGCTGTGAGCTTCTAAACTTTAAAGACTGGGACAATGCATCGAAGCAACAAAAAAAATGGTTATTTTTAAATCAACAATAAAAAGAGTTGTGATTATGTATCAATTTCTAAATAAGATATATTTTATTGTAAAGAAACTTATGACATTTAGGTCAGTGGTACAAAGTTAAAGTGTTAAATAGAGAGATTTTAGATACTCCTCTCTCAGAAAGAGTCCACAATAAAGAGTACTGTTGTTATTATCACCTGGTACAGTTTTTTAGTTTCCATTCAGCCAATTATTGGTCAAGCTTTTCCAAATCTACAGTAGCACAGTTGATCCTGATTGGCTGAATTCTTGGAGCATTTCTAGTTTTACACTAAAATCTGTGTTAAAACTAGAAACAAAGTTAAAGGGTATTATGAGGATTAGTACGCAGAGAAAATGTCATCCGAGTCTCTTCAAGCAAAATAAAGCTAGCACTAAAAAAGCCGAGTTGCGTTTGAACTTTGTTCAGTGAATGAATACAGAGCTACATTGTATTTTGTCCGTAATAACTTTTTAAAAATTCCTCTCAGCAGCCATGACTGTACCTAAAAACATCCAACATTGCGCAAGCATAACTCTGGTTAACAATTCACCACCAAGATAACACAGTATCAAACTGATTTGTTAGACTCCTTATATGGCCATCGCCTAAAACTTGGTGGTTGTTCTCAGCTTCTTTGAAAAATTGTGTGAACACACCAGACTGAAGTCAGTCAAACATAAATGGACCGCTTGACACACGATACCATAAAACTAAATGAGACCCGATACGCCATTTTAAAACAGCCTACTGAGCTATATTACTGTGAATAATGGAGGCGATCAATCATGTCAAATGCACTCAATTTAACATGTAGCCACAAAGAAAATACTTGGAAAGAAATTGAGTCATGGCTGCTTAAGAAAGACGCAGACGCAGAGAAAGAAGGGTTTCTTTTTCTTTCTGCTGTTAAATAAAGAAAATGCAACCTAAACACATGCCACAGATGGTATAAACCCAAATTACAGAGGCCAGTCCAGCCCGAAGTAAGACCATCACAGTCTTAGACTTTTACTCTCAGCAGGGAGACTGTCGTGGGAGGACAGAGGAATCTGGAAAAGGATTACTTCAGCAAAGTCTAATAAAGGGATGACATGAGCATGGCTCATCTCCAAACCGGGCAAAAATCATTTTCTGCTTCAAAGTTCATTGACTCATGGATCTCCAATCTGCTGTCCGGGTGCATAGACGGGACTGTCTGAATGAAAAAACACTACAGTAATAAGTGTGGATGCATGCCAGTTTGAGTGTGTGTTCATGTCTGTGTATAAGCGAGTGATGTGTGGATGGGTGCCAGGGAGACTGAATAAAGTGGCAAGTTTGTATGCGTATTGCTATTCTCCAATACTCCAACAGAGCACTGGCAACTTTTTTGTGAAGCAAGACGTTTTTTCCATCTGTGTGGGAGGAAAAAATCATTAAAGAAAAAAAAAAAATAGAGACATTTGTGGTCAGAGGCACATTGGAGCTGCAAGAAAACACTCCCGTATTACCATTGTCATACATTCCAGAGTAAAGTTTAGCGTGTCATATCCTGCCTCAGCTGTTGGGAGCTGTCCTAAAAAAAAAGGCCACATAACTCATATTTTAAACATAAAAGCCGAAAAGAGAAAGAGGGTAGAACCCTGTGCTGTTTCTTATGTGAAATATGTAAACAAGAAAACAAGTTGGCTTAAATTTATCTCTAAAATAAAACGATAAGCATGATTGTGTTGAAAAGGCTGTCAGGTGTTGTCGTTGAGATTAAAAAAAACAACTTGTTAATGGGAACGGTTAAGCATGGACCAGTCTTCCTTGACAGGTTTAACAAAGTATCCAAATTAAAACTGACAAAAAAGTTGCTTTCATACCATTCAGGTTTGTTTTTGTTTCAGATTACTGCAGGTTGCTGTTTTGAATAAACTCTAGGTGTGTACAAAACTAAAGCTTATTAATCTTTGAGAGGGTGAACTTGTATTATATCATAGTAATATTATCGCGATAATTTCTGGGACAATTTATTGTCCAGCAAGGACGGAATAAGTGTTGCTTTTGTTTTCAATAAAACCGATTAGTTCATGTTATACAATCTTATGCAGGGATCATGTGGTTTTCTTATTCCATGCAAACCTACAGTGAGAATCTTCAGATAAGCCTTTTCTTCAAAGTTAAGAGTTGTTGCATCTTTCTGACAGAACAAACACATCAAGAATGTAAACCTAATTTCCTGTTCCTTCCTTTCTGCTATAAAGGGCTGGTCAATCCCAACAGCTTCTAACAAATCTTAATGTTCTTGTGGAAAGATGCACTTTGCTGTGAAAGCTGTAAATGGTTTCCGTGGCTTAAAGCCTGAGAATCGGCCATTACACCATTATTGGGCCATTAGCAGCACAACCCTCTCTGTTAAAAGGGCAGTGCAGCCATTAACTTCTCAAAGAAGCAATACACCAAAACTATGGCAAATATTTAGTCCCGCCAAAACTTTTTCTTCTAAATGGGCTATAACTGTGCCATCTCTTCTGTCATTGAGGCAGTCCAACGCATGGCCTGTTCACAGCTGAAATGAAGTTAAAATGCTGTTGTGGCCTGGACAAGCGCTTTGCTGACTCAGCTTCATCTGAATGGTCGCACAAAGATTTGGTGAACACCCTGTGGTGCTTTGTGTGTTGGCTTTGGCCCAAATCCAGATTGTCCCACCTTTACCATCCTGACATGAAACCACAAGGGGCTCCGGTCCTGGCCCACGCTGCTCCACGTGTGGCCCAAGAAAGTGGATGTTTCGAAGATGTCCACCTTAACTCAGGGTTTCAGGAACCTCTGCAAGGCCAACTGTCCCATATATACAACACAAGCTTATTTATCTTAGTGGGAAAGGAAATGAGTGGCCCTGGGTGCAAGGAGGGAATATAAATACAACTGAACAAATAAGACTAAAGAAAACATGTTCAACCACAAGGCCAACTGCAAACATATCTACATTTTATGTCCCAGATGTTATCATCATGTGTTGATAGCAGTATAAATAAGATTAGTTATCACCAGTCATGGTTATATTTTGATTGAGTTGAAGTTGGGTGCCAATCTGTATGTGTTTTCCTGCTATGTAAAATAAACTGCATCCTCTCAGCATTTATTATGATTTCAATAAATTTAAATTATTGACAAGATAGAATATAAACTGTAATTAATCTGTCATCTCTACACAATTAAAAAAACTCATAACAATTAGTTTGCCTACAATAATGAAAATAAGTCAACGGATGATGATTAGTTAAAAAAAAAGTTCCAGTATGATTGGGTGTTTTTCTTTTCAAACTATTTTTCCCATGTAGAATTGTGTTGCATTTATGTCTCATAATAAAAGTTTTCATATTTATTGATTAGCATTTAGAGATCCAGATATGCAACTTAAAGTAATTGATGTTATCGAACTTCAATCGATAATGTATAAACTTTAGTTTTAAAGCAATATTTGAGTTTTATCAATTTCCAGAATTTGTGTGGTAATGAGATTTATTTATGCAATAACTTTTCTCATCACCACAAGTAACATCACAGCTTATAGCTATGAAGTTGTATGTCACTCATACACATAAAAGGCAGTCAGAGCAGCAGTCACTTCCACTCATCACCTGTTCTTCTCCAAAACCGTGTCATGCTCTGCCTCTTGATTTCAGTTTAGCTCGTTTCTCTGGCTTCTCTCCAACTAAAACTGACTAACAACCAATAAATGTCTGACTTGTGTGCAGCGTTGTCACTCATGGCCCAAACTGTTTGTTAATGTCATCTGCATTTCTAAAGTAGGGGGCAAGTAGCACAAAATATACTGTCTATGGACATTTAAATACCAACCAAAGGCAAGTGACATAGCAGCGAAAAGGCACGACACATTCCTCTCTTGCACAAATAGGTGATAAACATTTAGCAGAAGAAAAAAAACACATACTTCTTAAACCTGAAGTCTTATTTCATCCTAAAGTTTACAAGACCATTTAGTGATCCAAAATCTCTCTTTTAATGAGCTGTCACCAAACATATAGAACATGCCATACTTTGTTGACAATATGACTAGAAAATGAAAGTGGTTTTGTCAAATAGCTCAGATAATTCTTGAGGTGAGAGTGAAAAAGCAACGCTAATAATTATCTACACATTACATTACGCCTTGATTTCTCAATAAGCCTAAAGAGAACTATCTAGTAACCCAATAAGCCCTTTGACTTAATGATTCGTTGAAGTCCAGGACCACCAGCAGCTCAGGGAAAAGAAAACAGAAACTGGCACCCAATGTCCAGCTGAAAATAAATTAGCTTCCATAGATAGTACAGTATCCATCAATACTTCAACATCTGAGTAAAAGCCACTAAATCCACTGACCACTATTGAGATTATGTAACTGTGGCTTTGTGTAGCAGCTGGTTAGCACCATGTTATTCCGAGCTGCAGTAAGTAGAGGTGAGAAATAAAGGAAACGTATCAACACGGCAAAACCATGTGATTATTGAAAGGAATATTAAACAGGGTACTGGTAAAGATATTAGTAGCTGCAGCATTTTATAGCTAGTTAAAAATTAACGCATTCTGAAGATCATAGTTTCTCAGAATTTCCCACTTTTTATAGAATGACATTATTTTAAATTTCGCCAAGCAGTTCAGCTTACACTGAATTAAAACCAAGAATGATTTACTACGTTTTATCTGCAAAAAGAGAGCGATCGCTTGTCGACAAGAATGTTTGCGCAACAGCTGCCGAACAAGTCGGAGGTCAACGTTTCCAAGAAATCAACCACAAGCTCCCAGGGAGGCAACCGAGCAGAGGATTCACTTCACCGCTGCATTCATCTGCTCACTTTGATTCCACTCCGAGTTTACCATCACACATATAACACGCAGAGGCAACCAACACACTCGACTTTCAAGCAAAAACAGGCTGAAGGTGTGATTGGTGGAAATGTAGATCAAGGGAGATAAATCAAAAAAGGAGAAACAGACAGCAAGGAGGAGCAAGTATAGCAGAACTCCAGCCTCAGTGTGTGTCAGAGGAGGGACACACCCATGGTGTGCCCTGCAAGCCATTCATTACACACTAGCAAATGATAGCCCTGCTTAAAACACCCGACCAGCTAGGAAAACTTCGGTCTCCACAGACAGAACGGCCAGGAATCATTCCAAGCAACAAAAGAAGTATCTAAAGAAAGGCTGTTGAGTCCATTTTCTCTTTCAGCTGCCACTCCCTTCTTCCCTCATTTCAAAAGAGGGGACATTTTTAAGCGCGCTCAGACTTGTCCTCAATCTACTCCATCTGTGTTCCAGCAGGTTGCAGCAACAATCACTATAAGGTGTAGACAGAAATATGTAAGGCATTTCTATGCTTCACTGATCAGCTGATTGTGGCAAATTGGGAAAAATAAGTCAACGAGAAATTATTTAATTGCAAGTGCAGAAACAAAGTCTCGGGTTTGTTGTGTTGTAGTCTAGGCAACCAAACAAATCCTACAGAAAATTACAATCCACTAAAGTGCAAAGCCTTCATAAAGATTTTAAACACTTTTTCCATTTTACAACCTTATGTATGTTATAGCTATGCGAATGGGTAACAAATAGGAAAATTATGCATAGCTTTTACACAGGTGTGCTAGAGAACATTAGGGTTTCAACACCTGCTAGTCCAGTAGACTCCGTTACATTTTAAGCTGGTGCGGTTCACTTTCATGCTGCATTGTGTAAACAAACGAAATGTTTGAACACCCTCTCTTCACCCCACATTTGAAGTGGTGCTGAACCAAGAACCACTGAAGAAAACGACACAAAAACCTCTGAAAAAGGCTCTGAGCGCAACTTCCTTCTTCCCAAAATGTAAACAAAAATGGAGTGGCATCGGATTTTAGCGGTTGCATGATTATCTGGGAAAACACCAGGAGCCATTGCTACCGCTAGTGCTAGACTCACACATTTGTTTTGGTTGTGTTTACCCAGAATGCCCAATGATACTGTCCACTTCCTGCTTTTGGACCGGCCTGCGGCCTAACGAACGTACTTTGTAGACAGACAAACCAGTTCAACTGACACGGACTAAACAAGACTGGTGTGAATACACTCTTAGGAAACAGAACACACTCTAGATCGAAGAATCTAGAACATAGATGATCACAGAAGCAGCAAAGAGGCCCATGGTATCATTGGTGCAGCTCAGGAGGGAGAATCTGGCTACAGGACAATGATGGTGGCAGCATCAGTGAAAATGGTCAGAGCTGATGAATGAATGGATGAGGCCAAATCAACAACAATCTCAGAAGGTTAAAACATTCAAACCACTTCAAACAGGAGTGACCCACTTTAACATACCGCATATCCACACTAAACCTTAATAAAAGTCTAGACCTAAACCCAACCGAGGTAAGACTTGAAAATTGCAGTTCACAAAACCTCTAAGTTCACTCTGAGGGAGTCTGAACTATGTTGCAAAGATCAGCTGAAAAATATAGCAGCCTTCTACATTTGCAGCAGTGACGGCTGTGAAGTGTTTCTACAAAGTATTGTCTCAGAATTGCTAAATATAAATGCATGCCACAATCTGCCACACAATACAATAGTGTATCTTTTTTTCTGTCTGATAAAATCCCAGTAAAATAGATTAAAGTGTCCAGTTCAAGTTGGAATGAATACTTTACAAAAGCACTGCATATACAGGCAGTTTTCCTGTCTGTATTCAGACTGAAAAAAACTGTAAGTGGAGAAGGTAAAACCAAGCCTCCACACAAGGGACTAAATAATGAAGCACCAAACACTCCTGTTGTCACCACGCCCCACTATTCCAGACCCACACAACAGGTTCTGTCTCCCTCCTCTGCCTGCCTCACCACATCAAAAGACAGCAGCCTAGATTTCACACCAGATTTTAAACACAGACCAAAATGTGAACAAAAATCAAAGGCAATCATACACGCAACAGGAGGATAGTCACCTGAAAACTCTTCGCAGGTTAACCATCCACAGAGAGTGGGCGTTTCAGGACACAAAGAGGGCGAGATTGATAAGCAAACTGGACTTTGACTTAAGAGTTTACGGTCCAGTATGAATCATATCACAGGGGACTTCCGTGTACTCTCACCTGCCCTGGATACACAGGAAACCCCAGGGAAAGAGGCGGAGAAATGTTTTTTAAAATAGCGTTTTTCAAACGAATCAATCAGTGAAGAGGCGATGTTTTATCTGATAACACCTCCCAGCCATGCAAACTCTCTCATTTGCATTAACACTTACCTACATAATGTGTAGCGTTTGTTTATATTTTCGACCTGCCGCTTCCAGGTCAATGTAGTTTCATACAACTTCTTTCCCCCTCGAGTTATTCATCAACCGAACGCAGACATTGATGCTAGCGCCGTTAGCTCCATGCTACGCCGCTAGCCCGTTCAGGCAACCAAGTTCAGCAAACCAAAAGTCGCTAACGCTCCCACCAACAACAAACCCCAAACCAGCCACACACGAAACAAAACACCAGAATTGCCATTACCCATGTGGTAGACACTTTCAGCAGGTTTGTTTCTCAAAGTCCATAAGTGTTTGACGGCTTCGGGCCTAGCCGAGCTCTCTTGTTTGACACAATCCGGGGGAGCCCGACCCCTCCGGGCTTCGTGAAGAGTTTGGCTGAGACAACAAAAACACGTCGGCGCAGGGCGATTTTACACCCGAGAGATGCTGAGAGGAACCGCGGTGAATACCGGAGAAAACACCCACCTATGCAGCGCAGTTTTTTCTTCCCTCCTCGCCGTCGCTTGTTGTCCACTTGTCTGTCCTCTTCCTCTCCGCTGGGGGGAGGAAGATGTGGGGGCCAGCGAGAGATAAGAAAGGATAGTTCAAAACGATACGAACAGATCCAGGGTTGGTTTATTCTAAAGTAATTAGGGTTAGGTGGTTTCGAAATGTCACAAATGATCCAATAAACAGAAGAAACTTTTTGTCACTCCTCAGGGAAAGGTTGGTGTGGCTCCTCACCTTCCCACAGGACTCCTCCCCTATAACTATGTCACATCCAATACAATGTCAGAAATCCAACTTCGCCTTCAGAGCATTTTTAAGAAGCTTCTCATACAGGTGCAACTCAGTAAATTAGAATATATTTTCGGCGATTTACTGCAACAATGCAGCGTAGCATGGAGGCGACCAGCCTGTGGTTCTGAGGAAATGTCACGGACTCCCAGGTGGATTTATTGACAACTTCATGTATTCTTTCTCATGATCCTATGACTGGACCTCACGCAACTTCCAACATTTCAACACCCTGGAATCCTGGTTTGCAAAGGAAACACAAAATGAACTTTAAGGGCTTCGTAGCGCTTTTTTTCCATCATCACTTGTCTTGTATTTGTGTTTTGCTTTTGCTTTTGCTTTGTTTTTGTTTTTTATTATTATTATTTTTGCAACAGTTAAATTTTATTTTATTTTCTGGCTCTCCAAAAATAGCATAGAGTTTACGGCCTTATATTTCTCTAATCTTGAAACTTTAGAGGATAAATAAATATTTACTGATGTACCTAAACTTTGTAGAGTTCAGATGTTGCCACCGTGTGGCCGAAATAATGAACTTGTCCAGAGGTTTCACCAGTCGAGGTAAACACCTTGACTGACCTTATAAAAAGCATAACCAAATTACTTTAATGTAAATGGGTGTTAGATATTACATTTTTAGAAGTACTCATCGAATATAACATCATGTATTCTGCAACAACCAGCCGTCTGAGGATGTTCATGACCCAAAATGAAAATTAGTTTAACACCTTGCCTTACAGGAAAAACAGGTCTAATTCATCACCTGCCCTATTAAGTCCAAGTTCATTCAACTCAGATCCAACTACATTGGATAAACTGGTTGCATTGCATTTAAGTCATATCCAGTTATCGTTTTAAAAACAACTAATGCTTTGTCATCTTGAGGAGTCATGTGACATCAGTGGAAAGGAAGAACTTAATTTTACTAGTGAGAAGCTTCTGGATTTGGAGTTGTGTGGGCAAAGATAACCAGTTTGGTTTATTACATTACATCTATACTTAAAGGAGATAGTCATCACTACTTTCTTACCCCTATGAGAATTAGTTCACTGTCTAAGCTAACGCTGAAATAAATGTTTTAAAGATTTAATGGGATTTAATGTTGAAGTTTATTAAGTCTTTGAACAGTTTGGTATACCATGTAAGAATTGTTTGCATTTAAATTAAGCAGTTAAAAAAAATCAAAAAAGATTAAGGAACTTTATTTCTTCCTGAAAATGTTACTTTTATAACAGAGTCGAAAGAAAGTGGTAAAGAGTTTCTGTAGCATAAAATTTCAGAAACAGAACACCGATGCTGATTTTAAGTCATATTTGAGGTCTCTTTGAAATTTGTACACTTAACTGTGAACAGGATCTTGAAGAGTAGAGTTCAATTGAAGTATTAAAACATACTGTATAAAATATAATGATTAAAAATATATAAATAAAAGCCCTAATATTCCTGAAGCTTTAGTAAATTTGATAGTTTGAGCAAAGATAAATGATGACTGATTTTTTTTTTACTATGGTTACATTTTTGACAAACTGTAAATTTTGTCACACACACACTGCAGTTTTTCTCTCTTTCCTGTTGAAGTTAATGTGTTTTTCTCGTGTTTCATGTTACAATAACACATTGTAGAGCAAAGGTTAGAACTTAGTAACTGATTAAAAAAACATTGTGAAGATTTGGGTTTCTAGGGTGGGTTTTTACAAGGATATTCAGGTCTTTCCTGAAAAGAGGGAGATTTGTTACTTTGAAAGCCAGAAGAAGAATTGCATATTTTTCTTAACAGGGTTTGGTTGTGGTGAAAACATGTAAGCAGCTGAGTAGTTTGTAAACTGAGGTTGACTGACATAGAATAGCAGCAGGATCACCCACAGCCTTCAGTTCCCATGTTCAACACTGTCATCCCTCCCTTACAGTTCCACACACAGAGATCCAGGGATGTGCATGGACCGACGCTAGGAGGCGCTAGAGCACCTGCCCATTTCCCTCTGGACAAAAACTGCTCTTCTGAAATCAGTTTTTTTTTCTTTTTAACAGCATACAATGGATCTAAAAACCACTTAGGAGTGAAAACAATTTGCAAAAGCTGTTGCTACTTTGCAAAAGCAAAATAGCAACAGCAACCTGTGGTGAAATGTGATGACATTTTTGTTTCTTATTGACTGTCAGGAACATATTTTTTGTGAACCACACACACTGAGTCCTAAGTATCACCCCTGAATAATAATATTTTACACAGCAAGAACTCTTACATGTATGTATTATCTTTATTTTTTACCTCACAAATGTGAGTGCGTGTCAATCATGAGTGCGACAGTGTTATTGTCATGAGTCAACATATCAGCCTATTTCAAAGTTAGCTAACACTATCTATGTTCCTCGGCTGGCTGGCTGGCTGGCTGGCTGGCTGGCTGGCTGGCTGGCTGGATGGATGGATGGATGGATGGATGGATGGATGGATGGATGGATGGATGGATAAATGCATACGTACATACATACATGCATGGTACTCAGAGAACAATAGAATACAGACAGTAATGTTAGGTAGCTAGTTTCACAAATTTAAAAATGGGCAAATCTGAGGACAGACAGAAACATGCTCTTTCTCACACACATGTGCACATACACACATATAATGGACGTTGACATTGTTCCTTTGCTGTTGTAAAATTGTCATTTCATTGTTTTAAAAATGTTCTGCAAATGTTCTATGAATTATTTTACAAATGTTTAAAAAATAAGAATATTTGAAATATGAAATAATTATTGTGTGGAGTAAAAGATGGAAGAAAATATCATGTAAAACATTATTTTTAATCAAAATCACAAAAAGTAGCATTAAACACATTGAATCTAACCTGGGTTGAAAAACTATGGGAAAAATACCCTCTTACGGAAGAATGTAGGGTCCAGTTACTTACACATTATAGTGTTAAAAAAAGCAGAAAGAAATACTGAAGATACAGCTTGCAAAAGAAAAAAATAAACAGATAAATATAAGAAAAGAAGAGGTTAGTTAGGGCCAAGTCACCACGTGGATGCTCATTACATTTATGACGCCATCTTTCATGTCTCCACCTGTCGTGACTATCATGTCTAAAGTCCACCCTCTTATGTCCTTGTTCACTTTATCGTTTTTATGTCTTTATAAAAATCAACCAATTTATTTTCTAAACTTTTGTGTGATTCCTTTACAAATAATGGAGGGCCAAATAGAACTGTTTGAAAGTTAATTGATATCTTTGAAGTCAGCTCTTCTTTAGAAAAGAAAGTCTAAGTCTGAAAGATTTAATAAGAAACAAGGAGTTTGCCATAATTTTCTTTGTATTCAAATCAGTAGTATTCATTTTACAATCAACTTACTATCACAATGTATTTATTTTTGCTTAGAATATGTCAATGACATGGTGGAAATATTTTGCAGTTTGCATGTTGTTTTTTTGGTGGCATTTTATTTATAAAAATTGTATTAAACATGCATTTCAAGTAGAATAACATCAACTTAATGAAAGGATGTGAAGTTCAATGGAAACCCTGAGCTTTTGGAAATGGGAAAGTGTCAAAGGCGCTTTATGGTTATGTTGACTTGAAATGTGTCCAAGGGTTAAATATGTTAATTATTACATAATGAGGTTTTTATTACATTTTAAAACCATGTTTTATTACATATTAGCACAATACAGCACTGCAATCCTGATGGTGTTGTCTTCCTGTAGTTAAACGGATGGTAGAAAATGTAATAATGTGTCAGTTTTATCCACTATTCCTTTTTACATACATTTTATGGGTATATGTTTACACATAGAGCTTTTTATATAGAGCTTTTTTTATTATTAAAATCTGTAATAGTTTCCTGTCATGCTTTGCTACAAACAGAAATGTTTAAAAAATTAACACAAATTATATCTCTAATTTCTGCATATTCCTAGGATGAGCTCTAATAAATACAATTTCCCTTGTGATAATTATGTGACATCAAATGGTTGGTGAAATTGAATTTTACTATGTGGTTAGAAAGCTGAGTTTTATTATAACCAAGGGTATAAAATGTAGCAAATTTTATTTCAGTCCAATAAAATTTGACTGAAATTTTGGTAGTTATATTGTTGGTTTAATGTTTATCAACATTTCCAGAGGAGCCTTATCTGGACCAAGTTTGTCTCTGGAGAAATAACTTTCAGCGGAGCAAATATGGAGATAGTCTCACACTCTCTTCAGTGTTTATGATTATTTTCCCTTTGCTGTTCCCATAAAACTGATGTGTTGTTTTTCTGCTGGCAGAGCTTCTCACTTTGACCTGTTCAACATCGCATCATTTTCTGCGCAGGATATTAATAAACCTGACTGACTGATTCTAACCTTAACAGTACTTGGCCATTATTTTTTCCTCAGCAAGCTGTGGTCAGATGGCGCCTGAAGATTCGTTTGTTGCATCTGGATTTCCTGACGTTGGTTTAAAAAGCCTGGCGAAATCTTCTTAGACTGTCAAGAAATTCAAATCTGTTAGATTAGCCATTTTATATTATTAATCAGAGCATCTGTTTTAATCTGGCTTCCCTTCTGGTGCTATGGACAGAAACACAAAGCTACTCTGCATGGCATATTAGTATCTTTGTTGTCTCTCCAGGTCTGGCATAAAAGTGCAGGAGTGCAAAATTAATTTCAATTAGACAAACAGCATTTCAAGAAGTACATTTCAATATATTTTGTGCTTACCAATAATGTTTAGAGTCTATGTAAGTTCCCTACTGCACCAGTACTTTGTCCTGTGCCATTACTCATAGATTAACCCAACTAATCTGGATTAGAGGCAGTACTTCCAGCAGATAACTGCCGCGGTCTGTAAAGTCTGCTATCAGTCTGTTGTAGCGTCGGTTCGCCATGAGAAAGATAAGAAGCATTTTAAGGGAGAAAACCCGCCATGCTGTCACAGAACTGAGGGGATAAACTCACAGGAACTGGACTGAAGAGGCTTCATTGAGGTGAAAGTTATTATTAAAATTGTTATTAATATTTTAAAAGGCTAAAGTTTCATTTTAATCTCAGCCATGAAGATGTTTTATGAATAGTAAAGCTTTAGCTCAAAACCATAACATAGCTGGAAACAGAAAAATATATTGTGTAATAAACATTTTGCTAAGAAATGATCTGGATGCATTGCATTGGTTAGCTGTGGAGGTTTACAAGTAAACTTGAAAAGCATGCATTGCTCAAAACATTTGAACTCAACTCAAATGTTGCTCTACTGAAGTTAAGATATTAATGACTAAAATAAATTCCAGGATCAGAACTTTAATTTTTCTCTAATACAGTAAATACACATCCTGATTTCCACTGACAATAAAACATCTGTTATATTGTCCGGCAGCAGATGTTGCTTCAGTCTCTCATTGTTTTAGCAGCTTTGAGATACATCCCACAAAACACATTCTTCACAGCTGCCTCTATGGTGTTAATTTAATGCTGCTCACCGGAGTATCTGACAAATTAAAAAAGTGGTCATCCCCTCTGTTTTGTTATGTTTCTTAAGTAGGAAGATGATTGCTGCTTGCTGGAAGAACCCCAGGGAGCTTTAGAAAACAGAATAACTTTCTCTGAAGAAAGACCTTATCGTTGAAAGTTTCATCTGAACTCTTGCGGAAAAGGACTGAAGCATGCAGGGCTGCGAGGTCGGCTCCAAGATGCGCTACTGGTTGACGCTGATCTCGGGAATGCTGGAGTGTCTGTGCTTTGCTGGTGTGGTGTTTGGTTACACCTCTCTGGTGTTTGTGCTGAAGGAAGACCAGTACTTCAGTGAGTTGTGCAGCAACAACACAGCCAGCAATAGCTCTCTGATGGAGACAGGTGAGCAAAAGATACAAAGGTGTGACATATATGTGTGACAATTATCAGAAGAAACAGAAGACTTTTCTGATTTAAGTTTTTGAAGAGTAATTTTTTATTCCTCCTGTTATTTGGATGTTGAGTTTGCTGTTTATTTGTCTGTTGGGTCAAAATGCTCTAACTTTGCATGAATGTTTATCCTAAAACTGGATGAAAAACATCAATCATCAGAGCTGTAGCAGGAGACAGCAACCAGCATTAAAGCACACTGCATAAAACAAGATCTAATGTTTTTTCTCACTGTCAGACATTAAATTAGACTGAGCATATTGGTTTGGATTATCAAAATTATGTTTATTTGGTAAAAGCAAGGTTTGCACAATGGCACAGTTGGTAGCACTGTTGCCGTGCAGCAAGAAGGTTCTGGGTTCAATTCCCGCCCCACTAGGACAAGGGTGTTAGAAAATGGATGGCAAAAGACAGAAAAATAAGAGAGGGACATGAACATGTAGCTACATGGAGATGATCTTGCAGCCTTCACCTTTAAAAAATAGAACTTGGATGTGTAGATTCAGAACTATTGAATTCAAAAGTATGCCACCAACTTTGAATCTGTGTTTATGTTTGGATTTGATTGACAACATATATATGTATATAAACAGGATTTCTTTGTCCTGTAAAGTGGAGAGTAAAATACACTCTTAAGGGTACCAACCAAATATGTCTATAATATTTTTATTACACCTTCAAAAAATCAGCATTATTATAACTTTAGTATGACTTTACTAGTCATACTGGTCATTCAAAACACTTTATACATTTACACTGTTACACTCACTAAAATGCACACATTTACACAACAACATGCACAGAATGCATATTTGAAGACAACTTTGAGTCATGAAAACATCAAGAAAATCCTACTAGCACAACCAAAATTCATTTATAGTAAATTAGTGTAACTATAGTTGATGCTATTTCAGCACCCAACTAGACTAAATGTTGAAACCAGATCTAATGATGCATAAAAATATTCTCTAAGTATATAAACATGCCTGTAGATTGTGACACCATGGCGCTGTCATCACACTGGAAAAAGCTTTGAAGTAATTATTTATGTTCCAGTTTTGGTTGATACATGTTTCAGAGTTGCTGTATGGGTAATAAAACACATTTCTTGCATAAGTTTGTCCATGTCTGAGTGTCTCTCTTTCTTTCAGACTGCAGAGGTCAGGATGAGCAGTTTTCTCTGGTTTTCACAATTGCCTCATTCCTGAACAACTTCCTGAGTCTGATCAATGGCTACCTGTTTGATCGATTTGGCACCATGGTAACAAGACTGCTGGCAGTGTAAGTTCAAGCATGAATCTGCATGCAAACTCAGGACACTAATCCATTTAATTATTAATTTTAGATATAGGTTGAAGTCCACATATAGAAGATTAAGCCTTCTATATCGGCTTAATCTTCCAACTGGTTTATATACAAAATTCAAGAAACAGGTTATATGACATGTAAAATTTGAGCTTGTAGTTCAGTTATTTCTGTTAGGATGAGAGGAGGAACCTGCAATGTTGAAAGTGATAAACTTAGGGAGGGTCTTACAAAGACAGGTCACACCCAGACAGACGTCACCTCCTTTGACCACATGTTGTTGCTAGTTCCCGTGTTTACCATTTAAAAGTAACAAGCGAGATGGTAACAATGTAAGCCATTAAAAATGTACCTTTTTAACAAAAACACAAAAATGCCTGCAGCTTTTATTAATATGATATAAATGACCAGAGACACTCGTGTTTTCTCATTCCAGATCTTTATACACAACTGGGACCCTTTTTGTGGCCTTCTCCAGTGCAGGTCTGCTATTCTTTTATGCAAACACATTTAGTTTATAAGGTTGTAGAAAGAATATTTCACAGTAGACATATTTTTAGTCAAACTGCTATTCATCTTCGAGATGAAAGATTATTGTCTTTTTTCTCTTCCTTTGTTCCACAGCATATTCCTTGATGCTCTTCCCGGCCTTATCCTGCATCGCTGTGGGAGGAATTCTGCTCCTTATGACGAACATTCAGGTGATTAGTCTGTAAAAGAAGACGTTCCTTCGTTGGAAATCAAATACAGGAGGTCATTTTACTGAAACTACATATTTGGAATTTGCTTGTTTTGTGGAGGTGGGAAACCTGTTTGCCACTCATCGTTCCACCATCATCACTCTCTACAACGGAGCCTTTGATTCTTCTTCAGGAGTCTTCCTCATCTTCAAGGTACATGTTTTGCTAGATATTTTAATTTGGTGGAAAATTAATAGATTATTTATGTATGGCATTGTTTTATAGATTGTAAAACTAAACTTGGCAAAAGTCGGAAACTAAAATAAAATACAGGATATCATTGCCTCCATTTAATCTAGACATTAAGTGAGGATTGCAGCTTTTGCAGAAAACAACATAGGTAGAAACAATGAAAAAGCTATTTTCAGCCACATTGTGTTAGTGCTCCAAACTTGTTTGGAAGAAATGTCTTGAGAGTAAATACAATTACAAGAACAAATCTGAGTTTGCTATGCCAGAGCAGAGGACTGGAAACCCTCATAATATTTTACATTATCTAGATTCAAAATGTTATCAGTGATGGGAGAATAAATCCTAAACTATGTGATCGATTTCTGGGAAAAACATTGCAACATCAGCTAGTGACTTTAGTCTGAAATTAGTTTTAGTGATACAGAAAGACAATGAACCCCACTCCTGGGACACTTTTAGATCACAATAATTCTAGTGGCACAGAAAAGATTCTACAGAATATAAAGACTGGTTCAGTTCACCATGTTGTCTCCATCTTCCAATGCAGATTCTACATGAGCGAGGAATCTCTCTCCAGTCCTCTTTCATTGCCTTGTCCCTCTGCAGCATCATTCACGTGGCGAGGACTTTCCTCCTCATGCCCAGGACCCACATCCCGTATCCACTGCCTCCACGCTACACATACGGGTGAGCGTCTTGTTATTCATTGTTGTTTTCAGGGTTCTCTTCCGGGTTGAAATTTGACGGCATGAAGTGTGTTCACAGGGTGAACTGTGGACAGGCCGACAGCTACAATGTGGAGCAGGTCAAGAGGACAAAGGAGGATGCATCCAATCAGGATTCCAGTGGGAAAGATGAAACGGTGAAGTCGGATGAAACGGAGGTTGAAAACACAGAAAAAGGTATCAGATTTATATTATTATTTTTATTTATTTTTTCAGACATGGTAGAAGTATAAAATCACACAAATGAAAAAGGAATGCAAAAGACATATTTTTGTACTACAATAATCTTAACACACTAGAAAAGGATTAGGAAGAAGAAATGTAAGAAATGTATGAACTCCTTCTTAGTGTACTGAGATGTACTACTGCTTCACTGGCAGGTTGCTTAGCACAAGGCAGCTGATATTAGTGGATTTACTGTTTTGAACATCTGATTTGTTCAGTGGCGAGCTTCCGGAGCTGTGTTTTGTCCTGGTTCTTCCTCTGGCATCTGCTGTGGCTGTCCATACTGCAGCTGAGACATTACCTCTTCATTGGGACGCTCAACTCCAGGCTCAGCCGGCTGGCCAGAAACGACCCCAATCTGGGTAAAGTTCTCAGACCTACTTCTCCATTTTCTTCTTCTTTTCATTTGATTTTTTTTAAATGGTTTAATGATTTTGATGTGTTCTGCTTTGCATCACGTGCCTCTCAGTGAGCCGGTACACCAATGCTTTTGCAATGACCCAGCTGTGTGGAGTGTTCTGCGCCCCCTGGAACGGACTCATCTTGGACAGACACAAGGGAAAGCCTCGAGCTCCTGGTAGATCCCTGGAGCATGTACCACTGCACTGTGTGTGTGTGTTCAACATCAACCTTTCACTCTTTCTATCCTCTTGTTGCAGGTGAAACTGAACAGGACGCCGACCTGTGCTCCTCCTACCTGTCTCTGTTCCTGACGTCACTGCAGTGCCTGCTCTTCTCCATTTGTGCCTCCATTCCTGTCCTCCCACTGCAGTACCTCACCTTCACCCTACAGGTCCTCAACAGGTCCTTTCTCTACGGCGGAAACGCAGCCTTCATCAGCATCGCGTGAGTCGCTGGTACAAGAATGAATAAAGAAGTTAATTATTTATAATCGTATGCTATTTTAATTTATTACTTTCTTCAGTAATGGAGTAAACTTAAAGACAACACTTTGCATTGGATTCTATTTAAAGTATAACAAATACAGACGCATGCCACACTTTAAAAAAAATTGAGACCCTTGTATTCTTTTTTCTTTCCACTAAGCAATAAGTGTTGATCAGTTATGAAAACTATTTTTGCAGATGAAAAGATTATTTTTCAGTACATCAAACAAAACTATGTCTGTTTTTGTTACTTCTTTTGGCCATGTGTTTAAAGATTTCCTGGTGTTTCTCTAATATTTAATTCAGTTTCCCTCCTTGCAATGAGACCTTTTCTTTTGATACTTTCAAATTATATCTTAACAAAAGTTATTACATGAAGTGAAAACGAAATGTAATTTGTGTAGCAATCCTCATGCATTTTCAGAATGAACTTTCCACTCGATTCAATTGCTACACACAAAGACACTTCTGGGGAAAAAAGCAATTTTCCTGAATTTGGTTAAAGTTTGTTGAAGGCGTATTCCTATTTGTTACCTAAGAAGTGGAACTTTTTTGGGGGGAATGCTGCACCTCAATGATCTGCTCTCCTCTCACTGAGCTGGGTTTTGTTTTACTCAAAGTTTGCTATTAAATATATAGAAAATATATGAACTCTATTGCAAGACAATTTTACCTCAGAAGGGTGAACAATGAAGATCAAAATTAAAACTAACCTTCAAGGTTATTTCTCTATTAAGTGGCAAAAGCTTAAATATTGATAAAAGCAATAAAATAACATGTATGCTGAGTTCTAAATAGTTTCAGGGATAGAAGTTGCATTTATGAGTGCGAGCTGGATTCAAGACTTTCTAAAAATTTCAAACATATTCAGGCCTCTGCTGCGTTTTTAGGTGCTGCAGGCCGCAGTATCTTTTTATCCACAATAGAACAAAAGCCATCTCTGAATTTCTACCTGTCTGACTCCCTTCCTCAGATTTCCAGCCCGTCACTTTGGGAAGCTGTACGGCCTGGTGATGTCGCTCTCTGCTGTCATTTCTCTGCTGCAGTACCCCTGCTTTTCCCTGGTCAAAGGACCTCTGCATGGAGATCCGTTTTATGTGAGCACTAGATATCAATTTACAAAAGATGAGTGCATCTTTGTTTTTAACATATTGTACTGTATGATGCTTCATCTGTTTCAGGTGGATATTGCTCTCACTCTCCTCTCTGTTCTGGTGTTCGTTCATCCCGTCTACGTCTTCATCCACTGTAGGAGAAAAGCCCGGAACAGGGAGAGCATCCCTACAACTGATATTGATATTGGTTCCATTTTGGCTCAAGCTAAACTATAGATGATGGATGATTTTGTGTGACAAGTTTAATATTTCAGGGTTTCCTTGTTTCCATAGAAACAATACTATTTTATTTCATTTTTATAAGCAAATTGTTTTTAAATGTTTTACAGGAACAAATGTGTTTTTATGACTTGTAAGTTTGAAAATGTGTTTTCTTTTTAGTGAACGGGTCAATTCCTGTGTTTTGGAGAATTAAAAGTCTGGAAATGACCTTCTTGAGATTTCCCAGATTGAAAGACAGAAACTAATGAATACAACAGGGTTCTTGCTGTTGTATTCATGTACATAAAGAATTGTTGTAAATATGTGTTTTAGGAACATTGCCTTGCTGGAAGACCAAATTATACCAAACGTTAAACTTGCTGTTGGTTTAAGAGATATTGAAAAATGTGAAGGTAGTCCATATTTTGCCACTGTTTGGCAGTGAAACAATCCCATAGCATGAGGCTGGCACTGCCATGCCTGACAGTCGGTACAGTATTCTGTGGGTTTGAATTTTTTATCTTGACTTCCAGAAATATTTTTATTGTTAAAAGTAAAAGTTTAAATAAATCATCAAAGCCTGAAATGAACTTACTAGTTTGTGTTGCACCAGAAGTGTATATTACAGTACCCCCACCCGCATGACACACATAGAAAATGCTTGACTTGTTAAATCTGTTTTATTGGAAAAAGAAGTGTAGGACAGGTTTGCTACATGACTCGGACAATATCCTTTTTTTCTGCATTAGATTATAAAAAGGTGAAATAATACATTCAGGGACGCACAATACAGACCACAGACTGTATAAAATTCCTTCTATAAAGTCTATGATACAGATATTATGCTCAGTAATACAAGGTGGTACAAAACTATCACAGCAGAGGTTATGCTAACCTTTATTTGAACATGACAGCATGTTTTACAGTTGATTTTTATTCAATAGTGTCATTTCAATGTAATCTGTCTTTTACTTCATATATTTATGGACAAAATAAAAAGAAATCAAAGGCGAACAGCAGAAAACGATTCCATAAGCAGTTCAGTCATCCTACTTGTAACCAGTTGTAGGTATAAGAGCAAGTTGGGAAGAAAAGCTGAATTTGAATAGGAAACATTTTACTTGAGGGTGTGGCTAAAGAAACGAGATAAGGCACAAAGGACTACAGGGTAATAAACAAATTAGATCTAAATCAGTAGTTAAAATCTAAGCTAATACAGAAAATGATATATTTCTGTTTTTGTTTTGCAGTCTGCAGCCAAAAAAAAATATATATAAAAGAAAAACTACACCATGAATGTGTTGGTAAACGTCTATCTGTAAAATCAGATGAAGGGGGAATTTGCTGATTGGTTTTCCAGGACTACACTGCTTTTCAAATTTTAAATCATCTTTCAGATTTGGTTTCTGGATCACATTTAACTTGGATCAGTCCAGTCAGAAGGGAATGGTTCAGTTCTTTTCATCAGAACCTGTCTGGGGAAAAAAAAACCTTTAATGTTTGTAAGCCTTTTTCCCGCCGTCACTCCTGCCCACCCTCAGCGGTGGAAATGCGGTTGTGGTGCAGAAACAGGATAGCGTCCAGACTTTCGGGCGGAATGGTGGACCTCTTCCTGTTCGTGGTTCTCCCCGGTCCTTCCTGTGCAAAGTCCTGGGCGGCGTTTCCCGCCACTGCCGGAGCGGCCATGTAAACCCGCGCCACCGAGGCCAGCAGCGGAAACTGAGTCGCCTTGGTCCTCCACCACTGCAGCGGCTCCACCCCGAGCGAAGCCCCTCTGTCGGCTCTGAAAACGGACATCTCCATGTCGACGGACTCCTCCACGGAGCTCTGCCTGCTCCTGGGGGTGGAGCAGAACAGATCGCCCAGCAGGAACTCCATTCCACTGAGCCCCGCGTGGCAAGAGGGGTCCGACGGATCGCCGCAGTCGTCGTTTTCCCCAGCATCGCTGAACTCGTCTTCCACGATCAGCTCTCTGAAGTTGATTGGGGGACACTCTTTGAGGCGTTTGCTCCGCCGCAGGATCTCGCTGTCTGACTCCGGGGACACGGGAGGGGAGCTTCTCTTCATCTGGTTGGTTTTAACCCCTTTCCTGTCCTCCTTCGCAATCCTCACAGCCTCCTGCTTCAGCCAGTTAAATGTGGCCACCTGCTCCTGCAATATGAAGTTAGAACCGTTTATTATCCTTCACATATTATTGAAATGTCGGGGTGCAGGGACTCAGGCAAATTGGAGACGATCTCAGATTTGATGTCAGAGATCAACGTCACGATTCCATAAGCTCGTGAATGTTGATCAGGACTAAATATTGAGCGAATCCATGAGCAAATTTCTAGCGTTTAAACTTCAGGAAAAGCCTTCGGATGAGCTGACCGAGTTGTTTTTCGGCCTCCAGGAAGGCGTTGGACCAACATAAGGTCAATTTATCCTAGAAAATCTGCCCAATCTGACATTTCTTTCAAAAATTACCTTTTTTGCTTTTATTATGCTACTACTTTATTGATTTCTTTGCCATTATTTTCAAATTACCCATTTATACAACAGAGAGTTTCATTTCAATCATAACTAAAATTGACTAATTATAAGAAATTCTGCTCTTTCTTAACAAATTAACAAGATGACAAAACACCTGAATAATCAACAATATTCACATTTTGGGTTTTTTTTCCACGAGATTAATCGCTAAATAATTACAGAAAAACCCTTGAATTTAATTATATTGCTTTTTGTGTAATAACTTCAAACAATCTATTCATTTACTGCAATAAATTAACTTTTTAATTAAATATACCATCGGACCACAAAAAATTAAATAAAAAAAATATTTTTCTTTTATTCTTTTATGACAGTAATGTCATGTGGTGACCTATACAACAAAAGGAAAGACTGCCATCTGCTGGCAGCCAAGTATACGGTAAGGCACAACAGATCATTGCTAATGATCTGTAGGTGTTTTAAAGAAACAAAAATAAATCAGAGCTCACCTTCTCCTCCATGAAGCCCAGCCCGTGAAACTGGGGGTCAAGGGAACACGCCACACACAGTACTCTGTTCACTGCTGGGCTGTCGTAGCAGCTCGCCAGGTTCCGTCTCATCATCCTCTTCACTTCCTTCAGGATGGACGAGGAGTCGCCTGGCCGGGGCACGAGGTGGCGTGACAACAAGCCTGTGAGAATAGGTTTGATGAGGGACAGACGAGGGAAGGCCTCTTTGGCCAAAGTTCTACAGGCCACGTCCAGAGGCTTGAGGACCAAGCAGAGCTCCTCCACCACCTTCCACTCGGAGCGCAACGAGGGGAGGGTCGTCGACGACGTGCTGGAGGCGGAATTCGCCTGGTAGCTACCCAGCGGCTCGGTGGCCGTCTCCTCTCTGGCCATGCATTCTTCATTAACGTCCTTTATTATGTCACAGATTAGGCTCTTGTGTTTGATAAGAGAGTTCAGTAACGGATAGAGCAAATTCCAGGTGGGCTGGCTGTGAGCCCAAAGCTTGATCCGGTCCTGCTCTGCCTTGGTCAGGTTGTGCAGCAGCTTCCGGGCATGATGGTGGTACAAGCCCCTCTTCTGAGCTGGAGGCAGCAGCAGGGCGGAGAGAACGCCTTGGAACTGGCATAGGGTCTTGAAGATCACCGGGTGCAGCATCATTTCCTCAACGCAGCCCTGCACGGCGCTGAAGAAACACGGGACGGAGGGGAGACCCTCACTGAAGTGCTCGGCGGACACCTGCGGTTCCTCCGGTGACGCTGAGTCATCCCTCTCTAAAAAGGTTGTTGAATTTGGGTGGGGGAGGCTCCCTGTAGCCTCCACTCCCTTCTCCGTCTTTATGGGCCGCAGCCTCATCCTGTGCTTCCCCTCCATTCCCAGCAAGACCAGGTTTGGCTGGCTCACCCCCCACTCCTGTGCCATCGCCTTCACCTGCGTCTCCACTGCCTGGAGGTTTAAGTCTTTCGCTCCACTCTCCTCTAGTCTTTGGGTGGCCAGAGCCAGGTTGTGAGGACTGAAGTCACAGTCGTCGATGTAATGAGCCCAGAGGGTGAGGTAATGTTGGCAGCTATTCTGCCAGCTGTGGAGCCAAACGTCCACGCTCAAAGTGACGAAGTGAGAAGCTGCCCTCTGGAGGTTCGGGGGTCGCCCGCACCTCCGGGGCTCGAACTCGATTGGAGCGGTGTAGTCGCTCATCTCCTCAATGTCGGCGCTCGCGGTTTTCCTCCTCAGCAGCTGGACCAGGTTGATCTTGGCCTTGACGTAGTGGTCTCTAAGGATGGTCTGCAGCTGCTGGGAGGATAGCGGCTCCTTGAAGGAGGGCAGCAGCGTGTGCAGCAGCTGTTTGAAGCCTTCTCCTTCCACCAGAGTTGGCGACTGGAGATCCTTGATGAGGAAGCTGGTGATGGCATTTGTCACTTGAGAAGACGTCGCGGCATGAGAGCTGGTGTGAACGCCGCTGGGAGCCATCACAGGAACGATACGCTGACCTGTCAAAGGAAACAAAAACGTGTTAAAATGGCTGAACCTCAGCTAAAAGCATTAATAAAATCTAAAGGATGAAGTATGGTCTGCGTAGGGAATTCCTGGAAAATCAATAGTGAACAAACCACATGTTAAATTTGAAAGAACATAGCCTTTAAATACTCACTATTTGGTTAATAAAAACTTGATAAAGAATATATCATGAAATGACAAAGTTTATTCGTTTTTTTCTCATTTTTCTGTTTGTTTATGCTTAAAAAATATATATATGATAACTTTGGTCTTGACTTAAAGTGGTGGGATCAATCCTATCCTGGCCATATATTTTCCTGTCACCTGCTGCCAGGACGCGATCCTTGGTGATGTCTCGAGGTTTGAGGTGATGTTTGATGGTCAAGTGGTTCTGGAGATCTGCGGCTCCTCCACAGCTCACACGCTCCATGCACAACTTGCACACCGCCATGCTTCGATCCAGAGGCCGACCGGTGGGATCTGGCTCCAAACCAAAAAACTGCCAGGCGCTGTGCTGGTGGGCGTTTGGGTGGCTCAGCAGCTTCTCGCTGCCAGGCAGGAAATCGTACTTGTCGGTCACACTGGAGCTGCTGTAAACAAACTGGTTCTGGATGGCTGGGGGGAAGGCAGAGCCCGGATCACCGGCTGCTTCTGGGTTTGACACAGTCGTCACTTCACTGATAACTGGCATGGGGCTCTGTGATTGGCTGCTGTCGGACCAAAGCGAGGTGCTGCTCGGCTCTGGGAGGGTAACCAGCTGGACGTCCTGCAGGAGGCGCAGCGCAGTTTCCTTGTCTCCAATTTCACATTTTGCATTGCCACCTGGAAAAGCCAATAGCATTAGGTTTAGCCCAGCAAACCTAAAGTTGGTAATGAGAAAAAAAAAAACCAAAAAAAAAAAAAAAACCAGCTTCTTAATTTAGAACATAGCGAAAAATAGTTTTCTTTTTCAGTAGTTCTATTTAAAACACTGAACCTCATGTAGACACGTTACACACATTTCAAGCAGTTATTTCTATTAATTTAGATAATAGCTAATGAAAATCCAAAATTCTGTTTAAAGCAAATTAATCCTACTTGAGGTGTATCCATGTGGGATACACTACATGCCCACACACACAATACTTTTTTGGGAACTTGTTTTGCACAAATTACTGCACCAGCCTCTAGCTCTGTTGATGTGCCAAGAATGTCAGAGTTATTTTCTAATATATCTGAATTACGGTCTTTTTCTTTTTGGCTTTATGAAATATTCAAAACTTTCTCACACTGAATTTGACACTGAAATTGTCAGTTGATGGAGACAAACAGTAAAATAAAATGTTGTGTGCAACAAATCTAGAAGGTTCATAAACTACTGACTGAAATAAATTAATTTTTGGATAATATTCCACTTTTACAAGTTGTCTACATGCACCAGATCATCCACTACAGCCCATTAACCCCGTAGATGAGAACTCACTCATGCCTAGACCCAGCAGGGAGGCGTAATCCTTCCCGATCCAGACTCTGAGCTCCGCTCCCTCTGAGATGGACTGGGAAACTTTGTAGTAGATGTGACGGTAAAACTGGAAAACCACCAAGTTGTGTTCGTCCTCGTTGCTTGTATATGATACATATCTGAGAAAACAGAGCAAACATCTATGGTGAGTCGTGTTGGCTGACGGGGGAAGATCAGCGATGTGATATTAATAACTCACCTCATCCAGTTAGATTTGTTCTCATCAGATGCGTCAACATAGGTGAAAGCAAAATCATCTCTGATCTAGAAACAAAAACATTTTTTTTTTCAGTAAATGTGCTATAATTCTTTTCCTCAAGCACAAATTTGTTTAACTTTTGAATAATGTTTGAAATTACAAATTGTAAATCTTTAATTTAGGGTTAAAGCAAATAATTAAACAAAAATTTATGGAAAGGACAAATAATTAAAAACAAATTCTGCTTGAATATCTGAAAGCATAAGCTTTTTCCTGCTAAATATTTATTGTCATAATTAAAATATACTTGCCAGCTGCTAGAAAAGTTGTTTTCTAAACTTTCCAAAATTATTCTACTAAATAAAATGTTGTCAGTGCGTCAACTTACAGCCCAGGCATATCTGAGGTTGCTCGGCATTTGTCCCTTGCACACCTCTCCCAGAAAGGGCCCAAACAGGACTCCCTGCTGCAGTTGGCACTTGGCGTACACTTTCAGTTCCATCTGTTCGTCGCCCGACGACACCCCATCCGAACGGAGGGAGAGGCAGGCGGGAAGGGACAGCACGGCCCGGGAGGGGCCGCCATGGAGCCACGGTTCGCCCGGCGGGACCACTGCATCGGGAACGTAATTAGAGGAGGTAGGTGTTTGGAGGAGCGGCGCATCCTCGTTGAGTTCTTCGTGATTGAGATCTAGCGCTGGAGAAAATACAACAGCAACATCATGTATTTGAAATGTAATTCAGATAAAAGCTGCGACGCTTTGATGTAAAAAGAAAAATTAGAATATATCATAGATGCACCTTCTACTGATTTTTTGTAGCAACTGTATAGACAAAACACAGTTATCACAGTAAAAGTGTTGGCTTCATGGAAGGCAGCAAGAAAATGGTGGCAAGTTTAGAAGGCAGCATTCGGAAATATTTTTTTTTAATTCAATGTCAATAGAAATTCCTTTGTATTCGCCATCCAGGTCAATATGCCATGAAATGCAAATCCCACAATGGCTCTGCTCGGAAGTAAAAAAAAAAATCCATACTGCTGTCTGCTGCTAGAGCCACAACGTGACTCAGACCAGCCAGTACAATCATTTTCAGCATTTCGATTTTTTTGGAACCACTGCTTACTGCAGTCCCTCAGTAAGCAGTCCCTCCAAGTTGGACCCTGTCCATGTTTGATGTTTCCAATCTTTTTCATCTCATTGCCGACCTTGCTTCAGAATAATCTTCTTTAATCATTCATCAGTAGTGACATAGACACAATCAACCTGCATGTTGATATCAGCTGATATACAGCCTCCTTTTCTATATTCAGTCTATCAGCAGGAGATAGTTAATATGCTGCAAACTGAGATTTCCTTGGATTATGTCATTGGATGATACTATGGTAGAAGGGAGTGAGGTATTGATGACTTACCATGTTAAAAATGTAAGTAAAATGGTCAAAAATGTATACAAATGAAGTTTCCATAAAGTTTTAACTGTCAGAAGAATTGTGGTTGTTAGGGTTAATTGAACATCAGATTATGTAAGAATCGAGTCATTAGAATCAGATATTCTTCAAGAAATTTAATTTACAACACTGAATGTTTATCCTGTGCAACAATTTGTCTGATTTTCTTTTTCAATTCATCAGCAAAACTGATGAATTCAGACTGAATTCAGCAGCTTTAAGGCAATCCAATTTCACCCTCACATGTGATCAAAACAATGTAATTTGTATGGAAGAACACAGTATATGCAGTTATAATAAAGATATCTTTATTACTGAAACAGTACATACTTTCATAGAGGATATTAATGTAGAGGCATCATAGACCAGCTGCCTCAATATCTTCAGAGTTGCATCCAATGGAAAAGATCAACTGGTTACAGTCTTTGCTCCCACAATGTTATTTTGCTGTGTGCACCAAAGGCCAAGACAGAAGTGGGAAAGAATGAAAGCTTTTAAATAGGCTGCTCCTCATCACTGAAACCAATTTCAGAAAGATCTACAGATTAAGGAAATGGTTTCATTGAACAGTTTTAAAGGACTGTTGAAAAACAAGGATGGAAAAAAAAACTTTGGCTTTAGATGTTCTATGGGAGTTGCTTTACTAGTCACCTTTATCTAAATGCGGCTGGATGATATGGCTGAAAACCGATTCACAGTATGCCTCTGTCAATATTCATAATTATTGATTTTTTTTTTCTGTAAATCCCTGAAATTCGGCCAAACTGGTGACACGATCGTCGATGTTTTCTGCAGTTTCCTCTTGAGCAGCCGGACTCAAATTTCTCCCCTTACGCTGCGGTATAACTTTTCCACTGCCTACATCACCCAGAATGCTGTGGGGTTCTGGATCGGGGTTCAGTGAAATTATTAACCATTATATCAAACGTATTATATATTGATATTAATCATGTGTCTATCGCAGCACTGTTAATGATTTATTGCCCATCGAAACCGGGGTGGGCAATCCTGGTCCTCGAGGGCCGGCGTCCTGCAGCTCTTCGATGTCTCCCTGGTCCAACACACTTGAATCAAATAAGTGAATCACCTCCTAAGTGCAGTCAGGTTCTCCAGAGTCCTGCTAATGACCTCATTATTTGATTCAGGTGTGTTGAAGTAGAGACACATCTAAAAGTTTCAGGAGACCGCCCTCGAGGCCTGGAGTTGCCCACCCCTGGTTGTATCTTGTTCTGCTGCCGTCTAGCCCAGGACATTCTTGTAAATTAAATGTTTAAATTAAATTATTTTCTTTTCTTTTGTTAAATAAAAGTTGAATGAAAAAAAAAACAGCTTTGTCTTCTCTACTTTTCGAAACACGAAAGTCATGCTTGGGGTGTAGCGCATTCAGAACTCCTACTTCCGGGATACATGAACGCAGCATCGGGAATGCGTTCATTTCGGCTATGACGTCGCTTCCAGATCTGAGCTCCAATCTCTCAGTTTCAGGGGAAATTGTATGTACCATAAATAAAGTCTAATATGCTTCGAGAAAATGGCGACAAAATTATGAACCTACTCCAGGGCGGTGGTGTGTAAAATGTTGATGGTGCAGCGGAACACCGCACCCCCTGTCTAAAAAGATAACAATACAGGCTTGGCCAAATGTTGGTGTTTTCTTTAGTTTGCTGCACGTGCTCAGCCGTTTAGGGAACACCATAGCAACTAGGTAAATTTACGCTGTGCGCAGGCGTAACACAATGTTTTATAAAGGTGCTACATTGTATCATTTACTGGCAAACAAAATAAGTTAAAAGTCAGAAGAGATAATGAAATAAGAAAAAAACAAACAAACTCCAATACCTACACTCGGTGGCCTCCTTGTAATCAGTTAGGGATCCTGTAGGAATTTAACACGCAAATTGCTCAGAGCCTCTGGGTTCGTCTACATTTGCATTAGCTAGTTTTAATGTTTCAAAGTACGATGAATATTCTAAATTCATTTAGGTTTAAATACGTGTTTTATCCGTGTTACTTGTTTGCAACTTTCACACGACCACGCTTTAGGGCCATTCAGCAACACATCGAAATACAGAGCACGGTTGCATCTAATGTTTCATGTCCGACTCATTATGCCAATAGAAAAAGTGCTGGTGGATGTTTCCAGTAGCTAAATGAGGCGCTAAATGTAGCTTTATATTACCTTGAGGCTCCAGGGAAGATCCAGCGGTCGCGGAACCAATGCTCTCATTGAACTCACTTGGATGTCGACGCCTCAGATGACTCCTTAAATTCGTGGTGTTTCCCTTTGCGCACACAATCTTTCGGCATAAACGGCAAACGACCTCGTCGGGATTCAACGGCCGGCCATTTTCGCCAGCTTTATAGCCAAAATAAAGCCACACGAATGACTTTGCTCTCGGCTTGATTACGAGATCCATGTTTTTGCGGGCCCCCTTTTTCTGCAGAGCGGCTGACTGGCTGGCTGCAGAGCTGCAGACAGAGCTCTGTGTGGTAGAAGTGTCCCCGGGATAACTGCTCCGATGTTTTTAATGTGCCAAAGCAACACTGATCCAGAGGATCGGGTTTCTGCGGGAAACCCTGCGCATCGGTGTATTGTTCAGGATTCAGTCTGAGCACCACTCCAGGGCGGAGTAACGCAAAACACAAAAAAAATCCATTTAATAGTTCAAGGTCTACCTGCTCTACTTCTATGTTTTTACGTCTTTATGAGTCGACCAACGGCAACACACAGGGACAGCAGAGGTTGCCAGATAATGCTCCCAACACAGCTGCATAAATGCACAAAACAAGCAAAAACAAAATAGAACAGAAACAAAAAAAATCCCTCAAAAGTTAGAATTGAATTCATTTAGAACACAGCATTTTATTAATAAAACAAGTGCAACAGGTTTTGGATTTTCCTCTTATCTCATGTGGTCAGTGATCTCTCCTCCCTTCCCCCACTGCTTCCCATTTAAATTGCCCCTCACAAATTCCTAACAACATGTCCTCCTCATTAGGAAATAGAAACATCCCCCACACTGTTCTACATGCTAAGGTAAAGCCAGAACCAGTTCAAAGGGCAGGTATGAGATACTGATTCTTAAGGCGCTTCAGTATCACATACCTGATATGGAAACAATAACGGGAATAATTTGTCAATCTTTGGTTAAATTCAGAACTATATCAAGGAATCAGCACCACATTTATTCTCATTGAAAACTGGACATCAGTATTGTCCAGGATTGGTGCATCTATCTATATTAGACTGGCCGAGGGATAACATAGCTATTTCAGACATTAATATGAATAATAATTAGTAAGGATTTATTATAAATACCTAGAACGATATTTCAAAAATATACCCAGAAGGTGATGTGATACCTTTTATGTAAAGGAGGTTGAATGGAAAATTATAACTTGTACTTGAATTTGCTGTACTGACAATTATTATAAAACATTTAGTAGATCTTAAAAAGTCTAAAATCATTATGCCCCTTTTACTCTTGGCACTTCTTTTTTTCCCTTGGCTCTTGTAGCCTTTATTTGATAATGAATTGACAAGAAGGTGGGTAATGAGAGAAGGGGGAAGACATGCGCCAAGGGTGAGCAGGCCAGGAATCGAGCCTGCGGCAGCCGTGTCGGGGACTGGGGCCTCCATTTGTGGGTTGTGCTTAGCCGCTGCGCCACCGCAGCACCCCCACTCTTGACATTTCTAATGGTGAGCACACAAAATACTAAAGTAAGAGTAGCATTACTTCAAAATATTTTATAAATAAATAAAAATAAGTAGTCTAAGAAATTACCCAAGTAAAAGTTAAAAAAAGTATTTTGCTAAATGTCTACTCGAGTAAAATCATTATATAGTTACACATTTGAAAATAGATATTTATACTCACTTTACAAATAGACAACCATCTTTTCTTACTGCTATGTATTAATCAGGCTGAACTTACTTTCCTTGATTAGATCTGGATTAGCATAGGTGCTAAATACCAGAAAGAGAGAAATTGCTGAAAATATTTTCAACATCCATCACATCCGAAAGTTTTCAGACACTTAAGTTCCTATGCCATTTAAAGTATGGGAAAATCTAGATTGTGTTATGGCTTTGCACATTTCTAATAGGTTTATTCACAACATTTGAGTTAAATAAAAGCACACCTGTTGTATTATTTTAAGAGAACACCTCAAACTGACTGTGTCCTTGTGTGGCAAGGGATAAAGCTAAAGAAAATGGCTAATACATCAGAAAGAGAACTGTGGACTTCTTCCAGTCTGGTTCAATATTGGGTACAGTTTACTGATGCCTGAAGGTGCATTTTCTTTAAACAATAATAGTCATGTATTAAAACAACTGGGATGTCCAGACATCATACTGTCAGGAAGGAGATGCTTCTATATCCCAGAGATTGACATGCTTTTGTGAGAAATGTGTTTTTCAGCTTCATAATGAAAGGACAATAGTTTGTGACGATGCTTGCTGAAGCTGGTGAGTGGTTCTTTGTCAATTTCTCTTTAACTTTTTGACATTTTGTCATATTAAAATACTAAACTTCAGTGCATCGACTTGGGGTTTTATACAATAGACCAACACTAAGTAGTACAAAGCTATAAAGAAGAAAGAAAAGGCTGCACAGTACTTACATATAACACATGTGCAACACAAATACATGTGTAGATCCAGATGTAAACAAACTCAAACTAATTGATACATTTCTTTGCTGTTTGCTTAAATAATAAAAACATATATTTAAGCAAACTGTGTATATAAACTGTATATATATTCTACATATATTGTGATGTATATATACCTAAAAAAAAATTGTGGTCTGCATGTGTTTGCTGCCCCTTTTATTCTGACATTTCTAAATAAAATCCAGTAGGTGGGGACAAAAGCTATACTAAAGTAAGAGTAGCATTACTTCAACATATTTTTTCTTAGGTAAATAAAAGTAAAAAGTAGCCTATGAAATTATGCAAGTAAAAGAAAAAAACAACATTTTGTTAAAAGTCCACTTAAGTACTGAGTAACTGATCATCACATCTGATTTAATATTTAAAAATGATAAAATTATGTAATCAGAAATACAGGAACTTTAAAACACTAAAAAACTAATCAAAAATAAATAACATATTACAAATACATGTAAAAGGTAAGATATAATTTGTTTCTTCCAGAATTGTGAAATTGTTGACAAATTACATATACAAGTAAGAAATCTCACTTCATGAACTGTAGATATATTTAGGTATGTTAATTTTTAGCTAAAACATATTTATTTATTTAGTGAAATCAGTTACTGCCGTATAACATCCAGAAATGTAATTCTGAGTGAGTAGCGATACTTCATAATACAATTACTCCAGTAAAAGTTAAAACTTGGTGCCGCACAACACCGTAAAACTACTTACTTATGTAAACTCAACTACTACCCACTTCTGTGTCCAGTGCTGAGTAACTGGACAGCCAACGGGTTTCAGAGTTCAAGATTAAATACGTAAAAAGTTAACTTGTGTGTGTAATTTTATATCATAAATACAGTTGTTTTGTGAAGATATCAGATGCTTATTAAAGTTGTGTCGTTGGTTTAGTTTTTAGGACCCTATGAAAGCTGGTCCGATGCCCCAAATGTCTTAACACCAGCCTTGTGTTTTTGCAAATAGAATAACTTTTACAAACCAAAAACTATGCTGCTTTTCAATAACCTACACAAATCCAGGTTTAAGTTGTCGAGGTGATGTAGTTTTTAAGCAGGATTCCATTTGAGCATTCTAAGTATGCTAGTTTTTATTTTTATATATATGTACTTTTGTTCAACTAAAAGTTGTTGGTTCAAGGTTGTCCCGCTAGCAGGTGCAGTGGAGTAGCCCTTTAATCTAGAGCTCAATGCCAACTTCATGCTCTTGAAACTTTATTACAACTGCTCTACATCTGCACAACGACCTGGCAAAAAGGAGGCCTGTTAGGTTTGCAGTTACAGTTTAACGACAAAACCTGCATGCACGGTTAATATGCCATGCATTTTAAGTGGGAAAACCTTAACAATAGGCCGAGGAATTACCTTGAAATTCAAACGAAGCACCACCAGCAGTCGCGAAGGAAGTGAGCTCATAGAAATCTGCACGATGGCGCCGCGATAGATGGCTCCTCAGATTGGTGGTGTTTCCTCCTTTAGCGAGCACTATTTTCCGACACAGACGGCAGATGACCTCCCCGGCGTTCAGAGGCTGTCCCTTCTCATCCGCTTTCAGGCCAAAGTATGTCCACACCACAGATTTGCTCCTGGGTTTGGAGATGAGGTCCATGTTTCTGTGGTTCTTCTGTACAGACTAGCCATGGAGCTGCTGCCAGAACTGCAGCGGGTAGAACAAGAACCGTTTCAGGAGTACCAGTACTTTAATTGGGTAAGTATAAAATTCAAACCAGACTGGCACATAATCGCCACATAATGTATAATGTAACCGACGTCCGTTGTTGCAGTTTAAGGAGGTTTAAATGTAAACATAAGCGTCTGGGTGCTGATCTATCCACTGCACTTCTGTGCTTTTACGCATTTATTTGTCGACATACGTCAACACCATGCGATCACACAGGTTGCCAGGTCCACTTGTCAACACAACTGCACGAAATACATGTGCGGATGTAAACAAACTCAAACTGATTGATACATTTCTTTGCTGTTTGCTTAAAGAATCGAAACATCTGCTGTTTTAGTAGTTACTTTTTCTATATAAAAAAGTAAAAGTTTTAAAATGCTAAGAAATAATAAAAAAAATCATTGCTAAAATAGAAAAAAAACTTATAAAAGCAAGAATGTGTTTGATTCTTGCTTTGAAATATGACATTTAAAAATAACAATTATATTTTCATTCTGGGGATAGGGTGTGTGGCAAAACACAGATTAATTGAAAAAGAACCTGGTTTTAATTTTTTTATACTTAAAATATTAAAGACATAAAATCACAAAGAAAACCCTCACAACGTTATCTATTTTCTCATATTCTCAACATTAGCATATTTCATCTTGAACTAGCAAAGCAGGTTATAGGCTTTCTTATATTGACAAAACTGCCTGCATATAGTAATGGTGTTTTCAACATTCATCTCAGAGCGCAATAAAACCGCCAATATGCTTTGTTTTTTACGCTGATCAGTTAAAGTGGTTTGATTTATTTAAAGCAATCCTGTGTTTTATTCTAGATATCTTTTGCAAATGATGAATTTGAAAAGACAAGCAGGCTTGCTTCAGATTTATCATATAATCCAGATAATTTGACTGAACTGCGATTCCATACATAAAACTTAATAATTTACCGAAACAATGTAAAATATGAGTTGACAGCTTTGAAGTGATGCAACGTCTTCTTTCCTTATGAAAACCCTATTTTATTGCTCATTCATGTACTAAAGCGGAGATTCAACACGACTACTGTAGGTATAAAACTCAAACCTGGCAACCTAGGGTTACTGCGCTGACACTTGCTGTTTGATTTTAAGCTGACACAGACATTTTGTAGGTCAACCTCAGCGTCAGGTAAGCCGCTAAACCGAGCGTTTTGCATTCTATCCTGTAGAATGTAGCCACAGGAGCTTCTCTTACATTTCAAACACGCTATGTATCAATTTTGAATCTCTATCCTTATGTCAATGTAGCGTATTTTGTGGAAGCTTCGTTGTCCTTTGGATGCCGTCGCTTTATTTCGGGGTTTGCGGTTACTGGTCTTTTCTGGTCTCAGCGGCTTCCCGTATGGAGCTCCGTTGCCGTGGTTACAGCGTTCGAAAGCGGTTAGGTTTTTAACGGCTAATTTTAGTGCGACAAAGTTGGTTTAAAAAGCATAGGAGTTGAGAGGAAAATGGCCTCCTGCCTGGTTCCCGAGTTCCCCGCTGTCGTGGCGGCACTGGAGCGTCTGAAGGACCTGGAGAGGGAACTGAGAGAGGACGAAAACCCGTTCTCAACCGAAGGATGTGTCCACCTCACGGCCATTGCAGAAGCCTTAGCCGAGTTAGAGGCCACAAGGCGAGCTGTCCATGAGCACTTGGAAGTTGAGACCATAGAAAACTGCAAGCTGAGACAAAATATTCTAAACATGACTGAGGTTTTGAGGAATGACATCCTCAGAGACCAAGCAGCAGCCCGGGCTGCTAACGCCGAGGAGATAGAGCAGCTCAGCAGAGAGCTAAGTCTATCCCTTCAGATGCTAAATGAGAAAGAGAAGACGCTGCAGGAGCTATTAGAAAAACACAAATCGCTTCAGGCAGAAAGAGATCGGGTCAGTGCTGAACACAAGGAACTGATCGTCTCTCTGAATGTTCTGATCAACCTCAAATACAGCAGGCAGCAGCAACTGGAGGACACAGTGGAGCAGACAGAGCAGTTGAGAAACTCCATCGCTGATGTTGAGCAGCAGAAATTGTCCTTCCAGCAAAGCATGGCTTTGGAAAGGGAGAAGTTCTCTGAGGAAGAAGCAGAACTGGACAAACAGATGGCCAAGAGGATGGGAGAGATTAAGCAGGGGAGGAAGGTGGTTGAGAAGATTAGATTGGAATTAGAGAAGCTTAAAGAGAAGAAAGAGGAAATGGGAAGCACAATAAAAGAGCTCTCCCAGCAGACGACTGAACTGCAGGGCAATGTGCAAAGTTTGAAGATGTCCCACTGTAGTTGTGAGCAACAACTACAGGAAGAAATGCTGCAGACCAAAGAGCTAACACAACAGATAGAGAAGCAGAAGAGGGACAGCAAGATGCTAGAGGAGCAATTCAACCTCACCCGCGAAAATCTGCAAGAGAAAATCAGTGAAGTGGAAGACGACGTAGAGAAGGCTGTGGCTTTCCAGCTTCTCCTCAGAGAATCCAAGGCCTACTATTCTAAACTGTGGAAGCAAAAGCTTGGAGAGGAGAAAGAGATCCTGGCTGACTATCGGCGAGTCTCCCTGGAGCTGGAGTCTTCCCAGCTGCAGCTGGAGGAGTGCATCGCCTCCATCGTCAAGCACAACAAAGACATCATGGAGATGGAGAAGATAATCCTAGAGCTCCAGGAGCACGCGGAGGTCAACAAGCGGATTGTTGAGTCCAAAAAGAAAGAGTTGCTTGCCGAGCTGAAGGAGGCAAAGTCCACAATCAAGCTGTTAAAAGAGGATATGAAGCGGCTCAGTGAGCTCCTGATGACTGAGAAGACCAAGCAGCAGGATTATGTGGAGAAAATGGTGTCAAGTATAAAAAGCAGCAGGGAGAGGTATCAGGTGCTGTTGCTGGAGCGGGCTGAGATGCTTGAGCGGTACCCTGACAGCGAAGATTTTGACTTTATGCTCTGGCAGATGGCTCTACTGGAGAAGGAGAACAGAGAGATACAGATCCTCCACCAGCAGGAGGTGGATCAGATCATCGCAGAGACGGAGGAGATCAGTAGGGGCACCAAAGAGAAGCAGAGGGAGCTGGAGGAGCGGCTGAAGATGCTGAAAGAGGTGGAGAGGAAGTGGAGAGATGAGAAATTCAAGAACGACCCGCTGTTCAAGCAGAACGAAGTGCTGACTCAGAAGAAGTCCAAGCTGGAGTGCTCCATCAAAGACATTGCAGAGCACACCAGAAATCTGCTGGCGGATAAAGAGGAGATGAAGGCTGAGCTGGAGAAGTTGCACAAGTCTCACAGCAACATGCTGAACCAACAGAGCTCAGCCCTGAGAGAAACGGAGGTGAACATCTATGGGCTGAATCTGATGCTGGGGCAGATCAGAAAAGAGAACAAGAGGCTGCACCTCTCCACCAGACAGATGATGGAGGGCATCAGCACCAGCAGGCAGGAGAAAGAGAGGTACCAGAAGGAGGTCCAGGAGTTCAGCAGCGAAACAGAACCCCTTTTCAAAGAGATACAGGAAGGATTTAGACAAGATAACTCTGTGATTAAAGGCATCAAGAAGAGTGACGACGAACTGGTGTCGTTGATGGGTACAGGGTTGAAAGAGCTGCAGACCAGGAACAAGCAGCTGACGAGCATTAACGCGCTGCTGCACCAAGTGATGCTGGAGTTTAGCAAACGACTGGGAGATAAAGCAATAGAGAGATGGCAGAACTAAAAGATTGTGCACTATACGTCTTCATGCATCACAAGACAAACCTGCCTACACTACCACTATAGAAACCGATCAATAAACGAGAATAAAAGCAATAATAAAAAGATGTGTTCTCTATTTGTCATTAAAGTATATAGTCTATTTTTAGATTAATTATTTTTGTCTAAGTTCTTAATGAAACAGTTCTAACATTGTCCAACAATGTTCGTCATATACAGTATGTGTTATACTGTTGACTTTTTTTTCTTTTTCAGTGCATTAATTTCAAATTGGAGCACCCTCTATGGTTTTTGTTTGGCAACTCTGACACAGATGAATAAAAGCCTCATAAAATAAATGACTTTTTAATTGCTGTTTCATTGTCTGGCTCTGGTCCTTCTGTGAGCTTCAAGGATACTTTTAAGACAGGTAGGTATTTTTCTTTTAGCCATTTTCTAACCTTTACAGCTCAAGACATGTGTCTTACTTGTCTTTCCCATTTTTGCAAAATAAGAAAAGGGCACATGCTTTACACCATTTATAGTAAATGGAAGAATCTAGATGCTCTGATTATCTTAAAATTGTTAAGTGTGCATTAGGTGTGAGCTTTTACAGTATTTTTGTTATTGTGATAAACTTCTTGTCATGATAGAAATTTTGATTTGTTGTCAAGATAAATTCAAATTAATGATGTTTAAACTCCCCAAAACTATCCGTCTTATCTGGTGTCCTTTAGAAGCATTTACAAACGGGAATGTTTCTCTAGAGCAGTATTTGTGTTTGTGGGGCATTGATTGCTGTGACATGCAGTCACTGACATACATGTAGCTTTCTGTAATTTGCTCTCACCATTTCAAACACGCTTCCCTTTTCCTCACCACAACATGATGCTGCCACCACCATGTTTCTGTGTTAATTCTCATCTCTGTGAATAATACCTCCTTCTCTTGTCTTGTCAGACGTCCCAGCTGATGTTCACCGTGTGATTCCAGCCAGCAGATGGCAGAGCGGATCCGGTTTCTCTCCACTGTGACCTTGCCCTGCTTCTAGAGGGTCAGTTAATTCTTTACCCCAACTCCCCCCTCTGAGCTAAAGCATGCAAACACTTGCTGAATGAGCCACAGTGGTTTTCTGTGGCGCGTTCTGGCAGAACTAAATCCTGGTTAAGAGATAAAAAGGTTTTGCTGCTCCAGGGAAGAAAGGGATCTCCTAACCCTTGGAAAGAAGGTGGGTGTTTGGAAAACAAGAAGTTGACTTTGCTGTGTATTTACGCTTCTATTGTCTTGTATATCAGCGCAGACTGAATTGTATTTTTAGAGAAGCTTCTTGCATGTATTCCCTACATGGTGTCAAGGCTCCTAAATAGGTGTGTGGCTTTGTAGGTGCTACAAGTTTTTCTTAAAAATTGCTCCATAAACTCAGCTTGTTGCTGTTGTCACTCTGCAGCTTTAATGATACAAATTTCCTATAAAAATAAGCATAAAAAACCCCAGATCAATTTATTGTTTGAACACACAGCACATCTCAAACCTTTTGCGTTGCTGGGTTTCTCTCAGATTGTCTTTGTTCTATTCACCATGCACTGACCTAAATACAGTAATCAATTTTTACATAAGATAAAGACGGCTCTGTTTTCTTGTGATGTAGTGCTGGAGCCAGATTTCCTTCAACGGCCACATGATCATTGCTGTTTATGTTGCGTAGCCTCACTTAGGCTGCTAAGGTCGAAGAGTAAAGGGGCAACGTAACACCACCAAGCGAACAAATCCGATCTCTGCTCACATCCCGCACACGTCCAGCACGGACTTAGGAAAATATCAAATTTTGAAAGTCAGTAAACAACAGGTGGATCAAGTCGGGGCTAATCATATATTTTATGGAAGTGTTTTTTCCCTGCAGATTATAACTGCTGATAAATATCATGTTTACTTGTCACTTTACTATCATGAGGTTGTTGAACGGCCTTGTTAGCATTTCCTTTATGGGCGTGGCAGACAAAAAGTTTTCTAGTTTATAGCTGTAACCTTAAGGATTTAGCAATTACATAATATAAATACTGAACAGTCGAGTCTTTAGATCTCTGATGTGATGTTAATTTTTGTACAGCATATATGCTGTATGTTATAGCAACGGTCCATTTACTATAGGATCCAGAATAATTTATTTTAGGATCTGCCTGCTGGTGATCTGTGGTTTTATTGTGCAGTGTTAGGCACCTGAACAATGGAGAAACAAGAGCCGATAGTAAAGTTTTCATTTTGAAAACTATTTAAAAGCAGAACAAAATTGAACCTTTTAATTTGGATATATTTATTCAATAAGGAGAAAAAATATTTCAAATAAAAAACAAAGCAAGGTACTGCTGTTTTCAATTAGCGCCACTTCAGTTATATAATAGTTCAGTTGCACAATTTGTACGTGAGGATAGTTATAACAGAGTTCTTCCTTCCTACTACTTGCTTAACAGGTTTTGTTCATGATCTGTTTGTAAATCACTTTGTCGTGTGTTCGGTTTGTTTCAGCTGTGCTTCACCCTTATAAACATATGATCTAAATGATAATATACACATTTCTTAGTGAGTGATAAAATTTATAATGATAATAACAACTGAGCACAAGAATAATCAGAAAAGGTTATTCTTTACAGAATTTGAACTATATGTAGAAGAGAATATAAAATAAAACTCCCCGTTTTTAAAAATGAACACATCCAAACTAAATCCTTCCCTACACTCTTGTTAAAAGGCCAAGTTTCTGCCAAGTCAACTAATGAGACTTTAATACATAATTTTAAAAGTTTTTTTGATATTATGCAACATATTCTGTACAACTGAACAAAAAAAAACACATGTATTAGAGGAAAATGACATATAATGCTTAAAATGCTTGTTGCATAAGTATGCAAACCCTAATACTGATGTCTAGTTTAAGCACAAAATATTCCAAAAACCTTGTTCGATAATGTGATCATATCTGAAAAAAACAACTTTATATCTTTGAGCCCCAGTTTATAACAACCCTGCACATCACTCCACCACAGTGAAGCATGGTGGTGGCAGCATCATGCTCTGGGGTTTCTTCTTTCCAGATAAAGCAAAGCTTTTTGTCGAGACAGAGAAATAGTTTCAGATTGCAGTGAGCTTTGGACGTTACGCTTCCATTGATCTGCCAGAGAATTGAAGGTGAAGGTTGATTTTATTTTTCAGCATCGTATGTGAGGCTGACATTGAGAGGAAATGTGACGTAGAACAAAATTAAGCAGAAAATCTTTTGAGTCCCCTGAACACTGCTGAGGACAAGCAATGTCCTTCCAGTCAGAAATGCGGAAAACCTTTTCAAGTTTGTGGCCAAAGGTCAAGATGCAGCCGCATAGACCGAATGCCAAGACTGAACCAAAAGCTGCTTCAACAGAGTGTTGGTTCAAGTGTGACTGCGCACACAGTTATTAACCAGGTTATTACAAAAACTTTTTTACTTTTCTCTTTCCATTTCCCTCTGATGGATTTGTCTTTTGGTTGAAAATCTGTCATATGTGGAAAAATATATTTAAAGGATTTGTCACGGTCTAATTCTTTCACACGGCTATCTTAACAAAACTTTTTTTTTTGCACCTTTCTTTAGGTTTGAGAAAATTGGAATTTTGAAATTAAATTGAAAGAGTATTTTAGTTTCTCAAGAATAGATCATAGGTTTTGCAGAGCTAAAGTGAATTTCACGCGTGTGCATCAGAGATTTCTCTGCAAAACATACAATCTGATGTAGTAGGACTTGTTCTCCTGCTGGTTTTTAATGTTCTGTACCTGATCGCAGCACCTCGTTTTCTGCCTGGAGGGATTGTAGCTCATCACTGAAGCGTCTGAGTCAGCGTTGTTCTGTATCGGCTCCAACCCTGCCTTCCTGCTGGGAAAGAAGCCACGGTGGTTTTGATTAGGTGTTCAGAGATGTGTGAAGGTCGCTGAAACACAGTGACCAATCATTATTCAGCAAGAACAGTTAGTTCTCCACTGTTTACTCACACAATCACATAATGAAAGTATCAAGTAAAGAATGCAATCTTTTGATCCAAATTATGAGACTTGAACTCAAGGAGAACAAAGCAAGAACCTTGTGTTCTCAATAAATCCAGGAAGATGGAGCACGTCACCCCAGTTCATAACCGAAAGTCCCTTCACTGGCTCCCAGTTGCTCAAAGAATAAACTTTAGTATATTGTTAGTTTATAAATCACTGAGCGGTTTATCACCAAAAACATTAAAGATCTGCTGTTGTTGTATCAACCTTCCAGACCTCTCATGTCTTCTGGTTCTGGTTCGCTCTGTATCTCCAGAACCAAACATGGAGAAGCAGCATTCAGCTTCTATGCACTACAAATCTGAAACCAACTTCCAGAAAACTGCAAAACAGCTGAAATATTGTTTGACTGACCTTTTCACGCTCACTATAAACATAATTATTTGATGATTGGTTGAAACAAAACAAAACACTTCTTTGCAACTCAAACTCTGACAAATTTGATGGAGGGTGCCAGAGAACATCAGATTTCAAGTAGTTGAAATCAATTGAGAATTGCAGATTCTCAATTGTATTTAGATCTGGGCTTTGATTAGGTCAGATACCTCCAGGTGAATGTTTAAGGTTTTGCTGGAAGGTGAACCTCTGTGCACACTGTCCATCAGTCCTGTGTGCACACCCTGCTGGACCCCCTTTCTGTTTGCTACCGGTACAGCAGATCCTGCCGTTAATGCTAAGGCTAGTTAGCATTGTCGTGGTGATAGTTTTGACAAATGTGTAAAAAATATTTTTAGGTAAAAGTTGCATACTGCAGCTTTAACTGATTTCTTAAAATGTTTTGTTAAAGGCATTAAAAGCTGTTGTGGAAGGTGCGAAGAGCCGCTTGTGGCTCTGGAGCCACAGGTTGTGTTATTTGGGCTTCATGGTGCTTTTTATTAGCTGAGGCCTTCAAAGAACAGCTGGATTTATAGTCAGATTAAATTACAAATTTGCCCACAATTTGTGCATCTTTCTGTCCCAATTAAATCTTTGTGGTTGTAATGTGGAAATGTCAAGAAGTGTCAATACTTTAACAATACGCACATTATTTTATTTTGGCTCTGTGACCCTCCTGTCGTCTGTCAGTGGTCCCTGCTCTGAACCGAGAAACGGGAAAAACCAAGTCTAGGATTCTGTAATTAGTATCCTCAAAATTTCCAAACTCCTAATACAAAAACATTTGTAACTCCCATGAATAATAGCTGCATGATAACAAGGTTAAAGTGGAAAACTACAGATTTTACAGCTGAAGATGTTTTTTTATTTTTATTTTAATTACACTGTTGCACAGTTTAGCCATTTAAGGAATTACAGTTCATTGTTGAATGTACTGCGCTGGAAAATTTTAAACAAAAAAAAAAAATTTTTTTTATTATTAATATGAACATATAGTTTGGTCCCTGCATTTCCAGTACTTTCTAAACATTCAGATTATCTCGTTATATCAGTGTGGAAAAGTACAGCACTCAACTTGGAAAAAACCAGCTGTGTAACAACGGCAAACTTGTTTTTGGAGTTGTGCGCAACATTACAAAACACAGGCGGAAGCAGACGGTGAAAAAGGCCTCGCACGTTTTACGCACCTGTGCCGAGGCTGTTATGCAGTCGTGCAGCATCGTATGGGTGCGGCATGTGACTTCCGATGCCCCGCAAGGTGGCGGTGACGCCCGCTTCCTGGTCTGGAGGCTTTAAAGGCAGCAACGAGTCGAGAGGGCAAACACATCCCGCTCTCTGCTGACAGCAGCCACATCTGTGAGGAGGAGAATTACATTTAGAGGAGAAGTGAAGTGCTGCGGCTGAGGACAGTGATGGAGACTTTAGGTGAGTAGGAGCTCTCGACTGATTTCATAGATAAAAATATCTCATCTATGAACATGTAGCAGATCTGATGTGATCATTATCTCTAATAAACCATTCACCCGATAAAGGATTTAAAGAAAAACAAACAGAAAAAACTTCTCCTCAGGCTGATCCTAATAGGCTTTTATGGGATTTAGCATTTAAATATTCATAAACAATTATATTCCTCTACAAGGTTTACATTCAGCTGTTCTCTATGGAAGTTAATGAGCTGGAAGAAAACTGCATCATAAAATTTCCATCCATTTCCAAACCAAATTAATTTCTAACAATGAATTTGGTTAGATGGTATTATTTAGGCGGTTTTATAAACATCTCTTAAAAGAAATTTATTTTATTGCTTTAAGTTCAGCAAAGATCACAAAATGTAGATGAAGAGTGGGTTTGTGTAAAGATTGGCATCCATTAATTGTAATTTTAATGAAATTGTAAAATTACAATTAATGGATGCCAGTCTGCGACGGACTGGTGACCTGTCCAGGTTGTATCCCGCCTCTCCCCCGAATTGTTCGCTGGAGATGGGCACCGGCGCCTCTCCCAACCCCAATGGGGACAAAGGTGTACAGAAAATGGATGGATGAAAGTACCCTACTAACATAACGGCTGAATCAAAAGCTGACGTTGTTGGAACAACTACAAAGACGAACTTTGACCAGATGTTTTTGATCAAATCGAAATTACCCCACTCCCCCCAAAATACACGAACTAAATCTTCCAGTGATGTAGAAATTGATCAAAAGAAACGTTTTCAGATGATGAAAGGTGTTTTGAGGTTTTGGATGTCTTGCAGGTGTCATCGGTGACCAAATCTGTGGACTGGCGTTTATTGTTGACATCCCACCGGTCTGTCTTTGCTTGAGTTAAAAGGCAACAACTTGTTGTTCAACTCAATACTGAAAGCTGATGGGAATCTTGTCAGTCCTGTTGTCGTGAGTGATTGTCTCGATTTTAAATGGGCAGCTTGTTTTTGTTGTCTTTACATTTTTAGTTTGCGTGTCGCCATTCATTAAAAATAAGCGTTTTTTAATTATGCACCTCTAGTTTTACATCATGCATCGTTTTTCCTAATCCAGGTAAGGAGTTGAGACATTGGCAGGTTTTCCTGCCGGACACATTCAGCAAACATTTATATCTACCCATTGAAGTTTTAAAAGTTCAAACACGAGGAGGTGTCATGTCTTGAATGTCTGGACAATGTCTGGTAATGGAATCAGGTCTACAATGGGTTTGAAGGGAGTTGACTTGCAGAAGATGTGTGCTGTTGATTCTTATGTTGTATTTTTTATTTTTTCCAAATTGATTGATGAGACGTAACAACCAAGTCTTCAAAACCAGGTCCCACAGCTTTAAGCGTAGAGCTCTTACCAGTATGAAAGACTTATTACAAATTTTTCTGATTTATTTTTTTAATGTCTTTTTCTTCATTTATGTACTTTTTATGGCCACATTAAGTTAGTGTTTGATCACTGCCTCATTTGAGAAAATGAAAGTCGTATTGCACAAATATTGTTTTCTAGGAAGTTCAAAATTTATTAAAATTGTAATAAAACTCATTTTCTTTTGAACTTTTTACATGAGATTTTGACACTGACAGATTGTTGTATGACTGGTTTCTGGCAATTAAAGGCATCAAGCTGACACTTTAAATTGTTCACTCCCACTGAGATTCCCAGGCGTTGTTTGGTATTTGAGGAAGCCATGTAGAAATTTTGGTTTAATACAGAAACCAGACTCAAGCTTCTAGCAATAAGATTTTAATTTGAAAATAATCTTACTTTTAGTCTAAATGTTTTGTTAGATCAATTCTATTGAAAGAGAAAAAGCTGACAGCACTGCTGAGACTGATTTAATAATGTGTTATTGCAGGTTGAGGATTGTTATTGGGGAAATTTCCATAAGTATGGAGTCTATTAAGGTAGAAAGGTAAGTATGTCCATCAACTGTTTATAAATAAAAAGACCGGGTGTTCAGTCTTTTTATTTTATAAAGCTCACCAGATGTGAAGCTCTGAAGGCGACCTCGCCTTAACAACTGAGAACGATCCAGAGGTTTTTCTAATTTCAGTGCGCCGGCTCCAGCAGTCTTGTTGAAGGGTAATTTTTCTCTGATGGTAATCATGCGGGGCTTTCTCTCTCCTCTAGTGTGTCCGATGGGTGGAGGAGCCACCAGGCTGTACAACACCCTGACTCAGACATTCAGCGGCAGCAGCTCCCCTCTGTCCCTCCCTCCATCTTACCTGAGCTCCCACCAGCCCGCTCTTACCAACCTGGATTCAGATTTATGCCTGGTAAACAAACCTTCTGCATTTTCCTAAAATCCTTTATTTTATTTAGTTTGTTCATGACATTGGTTATTATTTAGAGACACTTTTCCGCCTATAAGACTGAACGCTATCTTATTGTGTGTTTCTGGGGGCAGCAGCAGAAGAACTCCTCCATATGCCCCCTTGATCCAGTGGAGCTGCTTCGGCAGTGTGAAGAGGCCCTCAGGGACCGACCTCCTCACCTGCATAGAAACTTTGTCTACATCAATAATGGAGACGACGTTGCCAGCATCCCCATCAGGGTGATGCAGTGGAACATCCTAGCCCAAGGTATACAGATTTTTATTGGCATCAGCTCATAAAAAATAGGTTTATTGAGGAAATGTCCATTTCACTTTAATCTAAAATGTGGAGTTTTTTTTTCCAAGTTTTTTTTTTTTTTTTTCATAACTTAAGGGACGTTATCTGAGAGGCTGGAGCAACACTCAGGCTTTGGTTCACTGTCACAAACCTTACCTGCTGCCCCCTAGTGGCCATACAAGCAAAAACCTTGCAAGCCTCTTGCATTTTGTGACATTACAACAAGCCTGAATGTTTCAGAGGTTTGTTGAACATTAGTGACAAACTGCATGAAGACAGGTTAGGAATGAAAATTTAAACAGGATTAGTGTTTCAGTTAGGGGTGGGCATTTATCATATAATTTATTGTTGTTGATTTGTTGTCTCAATAAATACCAATTAACGACTTTAAGAAACTGTCCATATTGTCGGGATTGTTATTTCTAGTATTTTTTCATTGTTTGTTCAATGAGTGTCATTACACATCAATACATTTGAAAATATGATTATATGCAGATACTGAGACTATATGACTGGTGTCCTAAAAAGGCGTTTTGCTGGGCTGGGTTTTTTTTAACTACCTAGAAAAAGAAGTTAAAAATAGGTTTAATCATCACTTTTATCGTTATCACAATAGTACCACAGAATCCTGTGATAAAGCTTTAAGTCCATATTGCCCACCCATATTCTGTTATGTAACAATGGAAAGATGCCAATGACATGTTGGGGAGCATTGATCTTTTGCTAAGCAGTGACTACGGATGAGCTGCAGAGGTCCACAGGTCAGGTGGACCTCTGCATCAACTGAGTTGACAGGTTGCCATGTAGAAACATGTAGCTCTGGAAACCTTTAGAAACCTTTCAGTGCGTCTCTGTGATTTTTGGCAGCTCAAACCTTCCTTTTTCCTCTGACCCTCAGCTCTGGGCGTAGGAGTCGACAACTTTGTCCGGTGTCCCTTGGAGGCCCTCAGCTGGTCCCGAAGGAGGAGCCTCATCCTGGAGGAGATTCTGGCCTACCGACCTCACATCCTGTGCCTGCAGGAAGTAGACCATTACTATGACACCTTCCAGCCGTTTTTGGCGAATCTGGGCTACAGCAGCCATTTCTGTCCGAAACCCTGGTCTCCATGCCTGGACGTAGAAGGCAACAGTGGTCCCGATGGCTGTGCCCTGTTCTTTGACGAGTCCCGATTCGAGCTCCTGGATAGTGTGAACATCAGACTCTCCGCCATGATGATCCCCACAAATCAAGTGGGTAACATTTCTTTCTTTTGTCTCGTGAAGAATATAATAATGGTATTGACACGGTGCACCTTTGCCTCAGGTTGCCGTGGTGACGACTCTGCGTTGTCGGAGCAGTGGAAAGTGTGTATGTGTCGCTGCGACTCACCTAAAAGCCCGATCTGGCTGGGAGTGGTTCCGCAGCGCTCAGGGGTCAGACCTCCTCTGGCACCTTCAGAATCTGGTCCAGGAGCATGGCGGCGGCAACTCCAACGTCAAAGTCCCCCTGCTGATTTGTGGCGATTTCAACGCAGTCCCGTCAGAGGAAGTGTACCGGCGCTTCGCCACTTCCCCTCTAGGTTTGGACTCTGCGTATAAGAAGCTCAGTCAGGACGGCGTGAGCGAGCCGGAGTACACGACGTGGAAGATCCGGGGCACCGGGGAGTGCTGCTGCACGCTGGACTACATCTGGTACACTAGAGACACACTGAGAGTGGACGCTGTTCTGGACATACTGGACGAGGAGCAAATCGGACCCAACAGGCTTCCATCCTTCAGCTATCCATCCGACCACCTCTCTCTGGTTTGCGACTTCAGCTTCAGGGAGAAGGAATGAGAGTCTGGCTTGTCGATGGAAAATGTTGATTCCTGGGACTGGAGGGGTTCTCCTTCCCTGCTTCACTCCACAGAAACCTGGAAGCCAAATATGAGTGAACAAGTTAAGATGTGAAGACAGGAGGCTTTGAGTGTGAAGTGACTGAATGTTGCAGTGTTGAGGCTGAAGAGATAAATGCATCGCAAGTCTTCCTACCTGAACTAGGTCTGCATCAGCTGATCGTCTCAGACCTTCATCATCAATCATGAACTTTTTTTTTTTTTTTTTTTACAAAATACTGAAAGACTGTAATACTGCTTGATACTACCATCATATAATACTGAAAGTAAATAAAGTGTCTTTGCCAGATAATGTGTAGTTTTCATGTTTGTTTTAGGCATTTTAGTCTTACAACTTTTCAGACATTTGGTGTCTGACTACATTTTAGTATTGCTAATGCACCATCTCCCTCTACTCTTCACCAGGCCTGACCTGTCACTGAATCCGCCATACAAACACGTTAACAATTTGTTAGTGTCAATGTATCTAACAAATTGTTAGATACTTAACCTTTATCTGCGTAAAGGTTAAGACTTAAGGAGAAACTATTCCCCACAAACTCACACCAGTCATTTAACCAGCTGCCAAAACAAAGGAGGGCTGAACGGAGCCTGAGCAATGTTGCATCCCTGCATTCAACTCTAACTAAAACGGTGTTAAGTGTCTGCTGTGACTCTGACCTTTATACTAGAATGTTTTATGAAATTATGGCTGCACAAATTTGAGTTTGGTACAGTGAAAGAGCCACGTTGATCTACCTTTACACTTTAAATTGATAGCGGAACAAAGCTCTGCTGTAGAAGCACAGCAGAGCTTTGATGCCGTTTGTGTTACATTTTCGGTCATGTTGAATTTGAAAATGTTGGTAACTTTTTATTTGGAAGTCAGAGTAACTGCAAGGATCCACCATAAAGGGGAATTACTCTGCGGGTCACTAGCTTACATTGCTAGAGACAGCATAAAAAGTGCTTTCTGACAGTTTTCTGAGCTTTGTTTCCAAAGTAACTCCAATTTTAGAGAAACTCTTTCCTCACTCAGTGTGACGACGCCCCTATTTGTAATATAAATGATTGGTGTGAGAAGAATGATCAGCATTATTGTCCAATTCAGGTAGTGAGAGCTGATCATTGGAAATCGAAATAGTGCAAGATCGCTATCGGCAGGTTAGAGTGTCCCTAAAGTGATTAGTGCACCTGAACTAAGAAGTTAAAAGGTCACTACATAAGTCAGAAAATTCAGAGGAAATTTGAATGATTTTCTTCTTTTTTTAGAAGAAATTTAGTTTCAATAAGGTAAACTGAACGATAAAATGTGCAAAGAAACCACAGAAACCCTCAGTGTTACCTCTGATAAGTTTGTAAAGTTATGTTTGCTCATGCTGCTTTTCTCTCAATGACAAATGCACACGGCAAGGTTAAGGTACCAAAAAAGTCCAATCTCAAAAACCTCCACTTCAGCAATAAAAACCCCCACAGGTATCACGTCTTTGTATTTCAGTAAAATCTACTTTAATACACTTTGAAACAAGAGTACAACAAAATAGAATATGCTTCAAATGTTGAATATACAAACAGTTCAGTCTGAACACAGACGATCTTCCCTCTTTTCAGAAAAACTAAACTATTGAAATGCTGCGGAAGGACCAACACGGCAGACTGACACATCGACCCTGTTTTGAAAGTGATCAGGGGGATCCACAGTGGTTGTAGCTGTATATGCCCTGCAGCCGTTTTGCATAATTTGATGCCTTTTATGATTATCGAAATAACGAATGCTGACTTTTTCTATAAAGATGTGGCAGCATGCATTGGCTCAGATTCATTCTTATTTTATTGCATATGCATGAAGCCTGCCTGCAGAACATTCTACACTAAGAAGTAACAAATTTAAAAACTCATAAATCCATTTTCTGGTTCTGGGGGACTTCTTTTAAGGGATGCTGAAGGACACACTGCAAGCACACTGTGGACGAGTGTCAACCTACACCAGCATCAACAGCCAAACCAAGGCAGAGGGGAAAAAAAAAAAAAAAGTCCAACAGTTCAGAGTTTCAATAACACTGTGCATGGTACAAAGTATCAAAAGAAAAACAAAACAAAAACAAACAGCTTACTGTTCAGGCAAAGAAACATTTCAAATTAAAACCTAAGGCTGTCTGTTACTGTTAGCTCTGTAAACTGTAAAGATATATATATATATAGTTATATAAATATATACAAACATGACTGATATCGTTCCTAATGAGAGCCCACATCTCCTTCCTCTCGTCCACTCTTTCTTCACACAGTGATGCAAGTTTAAAAACAAGAAAATGCTGGTTTTTAACATCTGTAGAAATGAACACTCTTAAAAAGAACCTTCTTTACTCTCCGCCGTTTCTTTTTCTATTTACATTTTTGGTTGTAATCCTTTTTATTTTTTTGTTTAGTGTTGCAGTTTCATGTTGATCCTCAAATGGGACTCAGTGCATGTGATCCGTTGTGTAGTGATCAAAGTTGGTCCCGTTGCTCTTTCCTTACTAAACCTCTCAGTTTGGGGCCAAGCCTCCATACGCAGCTAAAGAGGCTCCCCTGCCGTTCTGAGGGAAACCGAGCGGCTCTTTGTCCGGGGGAGATGTGAAGACACGTTCAGGACTCAGAAACAAAGAACTGTCCTTCAAGAGTCTGCTGCTGGTTATTACAAGTTAAAGTAAAAAGAACTTCAGAAATGTACAAACTAACTTCTCAGGCGGTGAGAAAGGAAAGAACAGATGTTAGTAACTCAACACTCCGGCTCCTCTGTCTTAATTGCACGTGGAGCTTCCAGTTTCATAACCACCTCAGAGTCTGTGGCTTCTGATCTGACGTGCTGAACGGTCACTTGGTTCTGCTGGACTGTCAGGGGAACCTGCACTGTGTGGACCTGCACTCCTGCAGCCTTCAGCTTCTCTACCGTAACCCCGCCCGGCCCTCCAATCACCAGATCCGAACCGTTGATGACGCCGCCGATGACGCGCGGCTGCGTCGCCACGGTCTGACCGACCGCTTGGCCGCAGCCGACGCTTCCTGGCGGCGACACCATCAGAGTCTGTGGTTGCGTCTGCGTCGGCACGGTCAGCCTCATCACCTGCGCCCCCGGGGCGACGTTGACGGGGGCGAGGGCTCGGACCGTCAGGGGGCTTCCCAGGAGGCTGATGCCCGTCGGCGAGGCGGCCATGTTGGGTTTGTTGGCCCCCTGGAGCTGACACTGGGTTAACTGGTGGGCTGGGATGGTGATGATCTTGGCCAGTTGGACGGTGATCTTGTCTCCGTTCTCCGCTGTGGCTGGGACCATTGTTGGGATAGTTTGGATCACAACCTTCACAAGAAATAACATTTTAGTCAAAAACATAAAAATAACAAAAAAAAATACAGAACCAGACAGCGGTATTTACAACCCTTCAGCTTCTACACATCACCATATTATAGACTTTAATGACTTAGGATTTTAGATTATTTTAATTTGTAAAAGATTTTAAAACCATTTTTTTTCAATTTTTTATTCTATTATTTTGTGCTGATCTATCCCATAAAATATACAGTCTATAGTGGGGATGCAAGTCATGTATTAATGAGTTCACATAAAGGTGATTGATACTAATCACCTAAAGATTCATTGGTAAGCCGCCGTTTTCACAAAAGGTCGACTGGAACAGTTGTTAATAATCGAATGGAACTTGATTTATTCTAATAAACCATTAAATCGACAATTAATCTAAGTCAATTCGCTTCTTGCATTCGTAGTCTGTGGTTGTAAATTTACAACATACTAGTGTCCAAGGGCTTGGTGTCTAAGATTTCTTTCATCAAACTAAAATCAGATTTTATTTGTATGTTTTGCAATATAATACCTTATAAAATAATATTAGACCCACAGCCGGACAGGTGGCAGAAACAGAGTCAGTGAATAAAATATTTTCAGTCGGCTGAATAGATGGTTTCTAAGTGGAAACATCCACATCTACACACCTTCTGTTGTGAATTAGGATTAGCCGCAGCAGCGATTGAAGACGAGCTACTGAGCAGAGCGGTGGGCCCCGGGGCCACCGTCGTCCTTGCCGGCTGCTGCATGGCGACGGTGGAGATCTTCTGGCCCAAAGACGTCATTACAACCGGAACCTGCATCGCCACTCGAACCGTCCTGTTGACGAGTCAGAAAAACACTTAACATGGGGGGAAAAAATGTCAAAAACATTTGCATTAGCTGTGTCATCATAGAGGAAGCTACGGTCTCCTAGCAGGACTCTGACCTCGGCGCTGTGGCGTTCGGGATCTGGCTCATGGTCTGGCTCACGTCGGGCGCTGCCGAAACCGTCACTATCCTCGGCGCTGCCGCCATCACTGCTGATCCGCTCACTGTGGCGGCAGGATTTTGGACCACGATGGGTCTGTTGGAGCCCCGCAGGATGTTGGGTCTCCTGGGAGATGACAGCTCGGCGTTTTGCAGTAACCCGTCTGACGGCGGAGGCACGCGATCGTAGGACGACTGCGACTCTGAGCTCATGAGGTTATCGGGAGAACACATCTCCGCCTTGTCCTCATCGATAATGACGATGTTTTTAGGCATCTCTTTGAACTGGTAAACCAGCCGCTGACCCTCCACCTTAGCAAGGATTCCTCGCTGGTAGTAATATCTAACATAAGAGAAATTATTTTAAAATGCTATTCTAAAATAAAATATAACAAATACTGAGCTTAAACTGTAAATCCGTCAGACTGGTTACCTGAGCGCCCGTCCCATAGTCTCATAGTTCATGTCTGGCTTGTTCTTGTGTTTACCCCAAAGCTTGGAAACAGCCTTGGAGTCGACTAGCTTAAAGATGCCCTTCTCCCTCTGGGTCCACTTGATGTATCTGGGACAGGTGTTCTTGTCCTGGAGGAGGTCCAACAGGAACTCCCATAGATAAGTGGTGCTACCTGCTGAAAGTCAAAGTGATGTTAGCTCACTTAGGCTAAATGTGCTCATCAACACGGTAGTAAATAGTATTTGTCCCATTCCAGATTCTCTCTCTTTCCTTTTTGGTTGCACTGAAATGAGTCAAATCTTAAAACTAATTTTTATAAATCAGGCAAACAACTTGATTTGGTTTCATTGGAAAGTAGCGAGGCCCAAACCATGGCTCACCCAAAGGAGCACAAAAACTCGATGCATGTTTACCGACCCAAATGAACACCAAGACTTTTGTGTTTATTCTGCTTTATGATTGTTAAAATTAGCTTGATCTGAATCATTTAAGTCTGACAAAAAGCAGTAGAAAGAATCTGTATTGGCTGAAGCAGGAGCTATTTAAACAAAGAGATACCTTTGCCCTCTCTTGGTTTCTTCTTGAAGCTTAGATCTGGTGTACCGTTAGAAATGGACGACTGGGGCGCCTTCGTTTTCCGTCCAGCTGCAAGGGAAACATTTTGAAAAGGTCATCTTCACGTATAATGATAGCAGTGCATCAAAAAAGCAAGTGAAGTTCTAAATCCCTTCAACTGTTATTATTTTAATAACACTAATCAAACAGGAAGTGTCTCCCAAATTTAAATCAGGAAAAACAATCATAGGGATATTGAGCTGCTTAAAAAACAGCAGTTATTGTTTTTGTCAAAATGTTCCATATAAACTGTTTGATTATTAAAGATTTAGCTTCCTGTGAATCAAACTAATATGTAATTGTACAATCACTGTTTTTAAGAACAGTATTGAGTGGACCAGTTTCTGCCTGTCCAGAACGATCGGACTTTATTCTTGGTTTTGCCACAGAAACAGGACAGTTGACGTCACCCCACGTCATTCCTATTAGATCATGGTCCAGGGGTTGGGCTTAATGGCTCTGGCTGACCACTAGATGGTGTGCTTATATAATAGGTTTGGAGCTCATAACCCATATTTTCAGGTTTTAGCACAAACACCAAAATCTAATAGTATTTGTAGCTCAAACAGTGTAACATGAAGAAAAAAAAAAGAGGAGACGGAAGCCGGGTTTGTGTACCTCGCTTCTTTCTGACGGGCTCGTTGTCAGGTTCTGGCTCTTCTAGTGAGGTGACCATCTCCTCCTCTTCGTCCTCCTCCTCATCTTCCTCACAGCAGTCCTCAGTGGTAATCTCCACCTCCGTTTCTCCAATCACGTCAGGCCGCATGGCAGCATGGAGGAAGTCTGGAGCAGCTTCACTTTGTGGCGTAAAAGCTTCTAAAAGAAGAAAAAAAAGTACAAGTTTTAAAGGAAAATTGATAAAAGGATCTCACTATGATTTCTTGAACAGTCCAGTACATTTAGTATTCTAAGCACATATATGACAAAGCGCTGAACTATTTCTGTATTAATTTCAGCAAAAACAACAAACAGTGGATTCCAGACTCCAGTCACCTGGGCTGCGGTCTTCTCTGAGGCTGGATGGTGAGTCCATGTGCAGCAGCGCTTCTGCCGCCTCAATAGTTTTGTCAGAGCAGTGGACGTTGCTGTAACCAGAAGCCTCCACTGCAACGTGAACACAAAATTGGTTAATAAAAATCTCGAAGCACCCCCAGCAAACCCTCATTTTCAATTGTTTCCTCAGACTCTCAAATGAATTTAGGTCTAGACCCATCGTGGGATTTTCTTCCAGCCTCAAACCTTTTGCAGTCTCTAACAAGTATGAATAAAATACCTGGATAACCAGCAAAAGAGGATCCTTACAGCGTAATGCTACCGCTACCTTTAAATGTGAGAGTGATGCATTCAAAGTGATGCACAGTATTTTTTCTTCACATATTCAAGATGTTAGCAAAAAAGTTCAGCTTCTCATCAAACCAGAGCACCTCCCTCCATACAGCAACAACTTTTTAGAGCTTTCTTTTTGCCACTCTTCTGTAATGACCAGCACTCAGGAGAGGATGAATAAAGGTTTTTGTGTGAGGTGATTTTCCCATATCACATGGGAAAATCTGCACCCAGAGTTACCTATAATCTTTGGGATGCTGCTTTGATTAATTTTGATTAATACCTCCCTTGATGAAGGATTGAGCAGTGCTGAAGGAGCACAGTATCTAAAGTTTTGCATAGTTTTTTTTTAATTAGAAACATATTCTAATCCTATTCATTACACATCACTATTATGGCAAACTTTGTGTTGGTCTAGCATGAAAAAAATCTTTAGAAAACCAGTTGAAATTTGTGGTAGTAACGAAACAAAATGTGAAAAGTTCAAACTTTTGGAATCCACTATTCTGATCTCTAAAAACTAGCTTTGTTTTTGCAAGTTCAGCACAATACTCCCACTGTGTGTCACCCTTTTCCAGTTCATATAATGATGCACTTCAGTGTAAGCATGCAGAAATATTAATTAGCAAAAGAAAAACAAAGTCTCATCATCATTCTGGTCAAAACAGTTTGATTTCTCCAAGAATCTAAAAGTGAGGCTTTGTTAAAGGAAGTTTGGCCTCCACTTGGACCCTGAGAGGGACCCTGGGGGCACCTGCTGTTGTTGTCAATCACCGGTGGGAAACCTGAGATAAGCATTACGCCCTGTCCATGTTTGGCTATCTAGCAGTGCAGGGGACAGAAACAGGCTATCTTTAGACAGCTGCACTCGTTCAGACCCTCTCTCTAACAAAGACAATGGGCTGGAAGAATTCGCTGTCTGGCTAAAATACAACCCCGAAAGTCTCTTATACTGTTCCTCCCTCCTCCCATTATATCCTCTAATGTCATTACAACGCTATTACTTAAAAATATGTTTTTAATGCAAGATATGAGCGCAAAACCGGAGTGGCTCTCAGTAATAATCATCGCCCTGGAAGTCCGACAAAAAGTAGTTCTGCCTCTGACGACTTCCGTGTTTACACTCCTCTTTATTTCCCTCCAGTTCTCTTCGAAGAAGCTCACAAATCCCCCTGTCACTCAACACCCGGCGCGGCCTCCCATTGGGTCGAGCTACAGCTAAGAACCCGCCCCTGCTGACACCTGATTGGACCTTTGTGGGGGAAGAAAGCGAGCACAGCCCGGCCGTCCCACGCGTCCAACAAGGAGGCTGGGGGGAAAAAACACGATAAACGGCGATTGTAGGGTCATAATATATAGACTTAAAAATCTTTGGAAATACTTGAGGAAAGTAGGCTGAAGCCTGAGCGAAAATGACTGTAATTTGCAAAATAAATTTTAAAAGTACAGGGCCTACTTTTTAAGGAGTGTTGCTCTATTCAGGATTGTTAGGATTTACTTTAAAAAACAAACAAATGTATGAGCTTCACGGAAAAAAACAAGTGTAATAAATTACATAACATATTTATATCTAGTAGTTGCAGATTAAAAATAAACCCACATGTCCTTCCGCCTCAGACAGCGTGGCAAAGACAACAACTACACACTTCCTGGTTGTGCAGCGCCGAACCGTTATTCACATTCATCGAGCTCCGACAAAAAACAACCAAAACATGCAAAACACGCTTCGTGCACACAGCTATCTGAGGGCGCACACTGACACATCCAGCTGCAAGCTTCGCTATATTTTTTAAATCGGGTTTTGATAGCCGCCGAGCAACGCCATGCAGGTTGCGACCAAGGTGATCACTTCCTGATCGCTTCACCGCGGCGGGCGGGCCGAAGCGCCGCGCTTCGAGTCTCAAAAACAAAAGCCGCCCGTCAACCACGGTTCTAAAGTCGGAGTTTTCAATACGCGGAAACACCTTACCGGCTCTGATGAGCAGATCGAGCTGGTTTGCGTGCCCCTCATGCTGTGAAGTCGCCATGTTTCCACCTCTCGCTGCAGATTCTCATTGACTTCTCACTGTTTGGATCACTCCGCAGCTGAGGTAAAATCTCAACGAAGACGAATCACGCCAGAATGTATAAATCCCTCCGCGAGCGACACAGGAAGTCCTCCTTTCGCCCTCCCTCTGCTGCGTAGCTCATACGTCGAGTATAGCTTGTGTTTTTTTCACCACATAACTTTATTTAATTTCAGCATCTAACTCAGAACTACAATCTGTTATTTTGAAATAACATATAAAATTGTATATTTGAAATGTTCTAATGAAATTAAAATTGAAGAAATAATGAAAGGTGTTAAAATGCAGATTTGCCTGAAAGAAGGATCTGAAACAACAAGCAACAAGCACAACCAGAAGCGGATGAATGGTACAAACTCATGACAAATTTGGAGATTCACTAGCCAAGCTTTTATTGGCCAATTTCCAGTACACTTTTGTACAGTTTATTTTTATTGTTATTTTAATGTTATTAATATATTACAAAAAAGAAGAAATGTACTAAGTTCTTTGACAAATGCAACAATCGTAAGTCCAACTGAATAGGAAAGAATTACTGTTTTTTTTTTTTATGCATTAAATTTAGTGGCTAACCATTATCCAAAAGAATGCAGCTCTAACATTTTAGCAGAGTAGACATTAGATTGGTTAATGCGTTTTTTGGGATGAAAGTATTAAGGTTTTCAGTTTTGATAAATTTACAGGGGAGCTAAAGAAAAATAGGGAGTTGTCAGTGTCTGTCCAGAAAAGGAGGGAAAAACCGGCTGATTGATTCCGGCTGATCTATCGTAGAGGCTCTACACAAATCAGTTTAACTTTATTTATAAAACCGGTAGAAAACGTCCTCAAGGCAGGAAGAGACATACATATGTCCAATGGAAAACATTCTCCTACCAAAAAAATTTACACTGAACAAGTAGCAAATGGTAAAAATCACAAAATGATCAAATTACCCATTCACATACAGAACATGATAATAACCCCAAAAAATCTAGTTTTAATATGGGTCAATTTAAAAGTTATTGGTTTTCTAATTTAATATGTCATGGTTCTCTAGAACCATGACATATTTAAGTTTCATGGAGTAGCTTGTTGGCAATCATGTTTTAGTCTGCTAATGTATGCTCAGAAGAAAGAGCATAACTAACTAATGTCATTTAGTTTCTGAATGAACTCAGAAACTAACTGACATTATTAATTGATTTTAATTAATTAATTAATTAAACTGGTGTTAATTAATTGATCTATTAAATCTGTTCTTGTTTATGCATCAACTATTTAAATTCTATCCACAAGGTGGCGACCTAAGAACACCAAGGTCTGTCAGCTTTTACAACCTAGTTTTTCTTAATCATCTCTGTTACATTTAGCAAACAAAAACAAAATCAAAGAGACTAAAATTAAAGTTTAAAATAATCCTTTCACTCTGTATCATGGATAATTTGTGCACATTATCACTATTACAACCTCAGACTTCAGTGGATTTTATTCGGATTCTGTATGATAGACCAAAACAAAGAAGTGCATAATAGTGAAGTAACAAGGACAATGACATGTAGTTTCTAAATTTTTACAAATAAAAATATAAAAACTGTGATTCAGAACCATATGTTCCAATAATTATAAATCACATTTATCAGAGACCCCAGGATAGCTGAAGGAACTCTAGAGATCTCCTGTTGGCGACACCTGGTGGTAGCAGCAACAAACTGTTGAGATCACCTTCTTCAATAGGGAGAGAGAAAACTGGTCAGAGGAGATGGGAAGATGGATGGATAGAGATAAAAACAGGGCAATCCTGGAAGAAAACCTGCAAACAACTTCAGCCATATGTAAATCCAATCACGAATCTTCAGCAACACTTCACCAATATTCTCCAACCATGCAGTCTCACTGAGCTTGAGGTGTTTAGCTCAGAAGAATATGTAAAAATTCCCATCAGTAAAGGAGGAAAGCTGGAACAGGCAGGCTGTAGTTGAAGCTAGAGATCTGCCAGGGTTATATACAAACTACTGGCTTTTATTTGTAAAATAATTTTTTATTCATGTACCGGTTTCCTTCAACTCCACAATTATGCACTTCTTTTGTGTTGGTCTGTCTCATAAAATCACAATGCAGTGCACTGAAGTTTGTGTAAGATCAAAACTTCTTGCATTAAAGTCGATCCGATTCACTCAGATTTGGCTAAAGGAACGCTCCTTAAAAATGTTAACATCCCACCTCCTTCTCCTTCCGTCTCCACCTCCTGCATGACGTAGGCTTCATCCCCATACACCACCATCTGGGCGGAGTAACCCTGCTGATCCAGCTGGCTAGCAGTGGGTACCTCCTCTACTATGACTGCTAGGTCCTCGTCAGCCTCCTCTACTTCCTCCAGCTCCTCACAGACCTCCTCTGCTTCACACTCATCCTCCACCTCTCCATCCAGCTCTGCATCGGCCTCATACACTCCCTCCTGCTGAGGAAAATGGACAAAAAAATGAAGCGACGGCGTTTACAATATAAAACTAGTATTAGATAGGAATAGAAGTAGGAATCGAAGTAAGACTCTTGTCCAACAACCACCTGATGAGGATCTTCTTCAGCTGTGACATATTCCACCATCGTCCCACCAGAGTCAACCAGCACGACTGACGTCATGATTCATTCTCCCCCGGGGTGAGGAGACACAGCCCCTCTTCCTGGTGACCTCGGCTAATGTCCAGAACAGCAGCCACTGAAAAAACAAGCAAACTAGATTAATACATTTTAAATGCACTGGGCAGAAATAACAGATTTCCCTACCACTGAGATGGATCACTAATTAGCACAGTTAAAATCTCCCTGTGTCTTTCTAAATGTGCACTTGAAAGCAGAGATTTGATCACCATCTCTCCCTAAGAGGCTTCGGAAGAGATGGAGTCTGCTGTTACAGGAAGAGAAGCGCTGAGGGAAAGCCAAGTCATTACATCAAACACAAGAACAGTGTCCAGACAGAGCGAGCTGGAGCGATGGCAACAGTTGCTAGGAACCAACTCTCAGTGCCTGTTCAGTGCAGCAGCAACCTTTAGATAGACAAGTGTCTGATACCTTTAAAATACGTCTCATCTAAACTTCCTCTGCCCAGTTGTTAAGCACAGGAAGAGGTTACTCATAGGGCATCAAAACCAGAAACTGCAAGACTCCACAATTACTGGAAAACAAGGTGTGTTCAAAACCCTTAAAAAAAGGATTATTAAGGAAACCCCAAGTTAACTGTGAACTTTCAAGATTATTTGACCTCAAATTATTAATCCATAGAGTTTAATGTGATGCTTGCCCACCCTTCACCACTATAACATCTTCAACTTTTAATTGAGGGCCATTATTTTAGAAGCACATTTGTGAGGTCAGACGCTGATGTTGGACGAGAAGGTCTGGCCTCTAATCTCCGCTCCAATTCATCCCAATAGCGTTTGATCAGGACACTGTGCAGGTCAATCAACTTCCCGCATACCAAACTGTTTTGTACCTTTGTAATTATGACCACCTGCTGCTGGTATGTTTCATATTAATTCATGATAACCAGGAGGATGTTTTGCCAATGCTTTGACAAACAATGATTCAACTTATTTTTTTTTTTTACATTGTAATCATAGTATTCTGTAATGAAATTTGATTACGTGAGTTCAGCAAACAAGCAGGCATTGGTTTAAGTAATAGGCCACTATGCCCTTACAAATTCTTAAAAAAATAAATTTACAAAACGACGGTTTGATGAAGTCAAGCATTCCTTTAATTTCTGAAACCAAAGAAGAGCACAAACACAACAGAATACGGTTTTCCTCTTCACAGTTAAAACTCTACCTAAAATAATCTGGCTCTGAAATATTATTGATAAAATAAAATACCTGGGTTAAAATAGATACAAAACTATCAGAATGTATATTTTTTCCCTACAAACTCACTGCACCAGCTTGACCGTTCAGTCTCTTCGAACACGCTCAGTTACACTAACCACTATATAATAGATGAACGCTGCTGTGCTCCTCAGACCAACATGATATTGGCTCAATTATTCAGCATCATAAAGAACCAATGATGGACTCAGATCTTACAGTTTCAACCAGATGTTGAGGTAAACTGTATAAAAAGATACACAACCATTAGTTTCTCATTGTCTGACATTAAATAAGTCTAAAACCTTTCCTGATTACAGTCATTTAGAGTGAACTAAATTATTCACGTTTGCTACATCTTAGAACACTGACAGAGATACAATTTTATTACCTTTTTCAATGTCAAAAGTTTAAATACACTAAGATTACTGCGCCTTTAACCAACTTGGCAAATCCCAGACGACAGTGTAATGCCTTTTAGGTTTCTGATTGGCTAATTTACAACCTTTGGGATACCTGGTGGCACACCTCAGAATGCAGCATAAGGCACTGCCTCACTCACAGAGCTCCGCTTTGTGAAGTCATGGGAAAAATCAACAGAAGTCAGTGAAGATCTCAGAAAGACAAATAGACCTTCACAACTCTGGTTCATCCTTAGATATAATTTCATATACAATGAAACAAATACACAAGAAGCATGGGAATGGGAGTCAATCACAGAACAAAGGAGAGGAAAAAAAACTCTTAAAAAGATGCTGGCTAAAGTAGCGTGTAGTTATCCATAATGAAACAAGTCCTGTAGGGATGAAAGACACCTCAGACAAGAAGAAGCAATTACACCAAAAGAAACATATAGAGATTAGAAAGTCAGGTTTGAAACAGAAAAGTTTTATGGAACTGAAATGATTGTTACAACAAAACATTCTGCAAATGCTGAAGTTCAGGTGGTAGCAACATTTTGTGTGGAATCTTTTCTACACAAAACAAACAAATATTTGTTCAAAGTCAAAGCTTAGAAACAAATATATCTTCTAAATTGAATACAGTCAAATTAATTACAAAGTGGCTCAAGGAGAGCAAAGTCAGTGTTTTGGAGCAGCTATAATCTGTCGGCAGATCTGAAAAAAGACAGCCAACATCCTTGGACCATTTAAGCCAAAATTGGTCACAAAATTGTTCACAAGAAACTATTGTGAGATGCTGGCAGAATGAAACCCAAAACGTCTGAACAATATTGGTAATCCTAAATGTCCTAACAAAGGCACAGTTTAGCATATATTTTATGTCAGACGAGAAGGTAATGTGTATTTATATAACGTGTATGCAAACTTCTGGTTTTAACTGCATGTACAATTTTAGAAAGACTAGTGTGTGATTCATGTTTTCAACATGATCATCAATCACCTGAATTATCTACAGGTTTAGCGTTCCAATAATTGTATTTATTTATTAACTTACAGCTATTGTAAGCCCTTTAGTCTGAGTCAAAGGAAGATCTGCACCTGTACTGTAAAGTGGCTCTTTCAACCATGAAACAAGTTCAACGGGCAGTTGGAGATTGTGAAATGTTGCTCTGCGAGAAGTCAATAAGAAACAGATACAGAGTCAAAGGGTGTGTCAGCGGGCAGAGTCCTGCATGCGATCTATGTTGAGGGGTCAAATCTAACAACTGCACGACAAATGTACAAATGCACAGATGGAAAATGAATAGTTGACATCAAAATGCGTGCGAAAGCAAAAACAAAGCCAGCAGTTAGCCGCTGGGTCTCTCAAGCAGATTGCATTCAATCAAACAAGCAATACAGGACCTGCAAGATGACTGAGGGCACGCGGCTGTCTAACCCCTGCTCATCTAAAACGGCTGCATTAGTTTTAAAGCATTTCTTTCAGCAGCAGATAATTACAGGAATGAGTCACCGTAGCCTGTTAACTGTGAGTCATGTGGGTATTTCAGAAATTTCAAAGAAGATTTTGGAGCACAGTGGAAAACAGCTACATGTGTCAGTGGCCAGTTCACTGAGTCCTACCAGAGTGAGAAGTGATATGTAGCACAGCATTATTCTAAATGTTCTTGGTTGGTGGTGAATCAGCAGGAGTGTTGATGTCGTGCTGAAAACGCAAAGGTTTCCAAATCGAAATCCCGATGAAAGCATCAAAACGCATAACAGAACAAGCCCAAACTTGCCTCGTCACTGACATGTGGATTCGAAATGAAGCACTGCATCTTCACTTTTCTCCTGTTCGAAGTCCAAAAACAGGCAAAGAGACTCGACTGCCGATGGTTCCCATCAGAGCCAAGAGAAACCACCCCACACGTTTCCGTCTTCTCAGTCCGACACCCGTCCATCCAGCCGTGTGGACGGCCGTCTCCTCTCCCTGCCCGCATGCCTGCCTGCTCCCTCTCAGATTGACTCAGCACTTCTCAGAGCCTGCCTCGAGCTTACATCACATGATGAGGGAGGAACACATACCCCCCCCCACACACACACACACACACACACACGCGCATGCACACAGTCACATGATCTATCAACAACTGAGCTTTTGTTCCAAATAACTGGGGCTGCTGGTCTAGATACAACGCCCTGCCTTGTGTCCTGTCCTGCCCTCCCCACACACACACACACACACACCCCTACACACACACACAGATGATACAATGAACAAATACTCAGCAAATGTGACCTCAGGATTTACTTAACGCCCAGCCCATATTTAAGCACACACAAGCAAAGTCCACTAAGTTATTAGGACGGGTGACGTGGCGATGAAGCTTAGGGTTCTACTACATTTAATAGAACTGGTTTGTCCTAAAGAAAACCTAATCATGTAATTAGTTGCCATCCTGCCTTGGACATCTCTCAGATCTTTATCATATCGCTACAGAAACGTCAGTCTATCATGGGGGGGGGGGGCGCTTTTGTGTGAAGGACCAACCCATTGCAGCAGATACATTGTAATTTGGAACAAAAATGATACATGATTCTTCCCTCCTAAGTAAATATTTTGTAGAGCCAACTTTTTGCTCCAGCTACAGTCTTTTGTTGTAGGTCTTTACCAGCTTTTCAAACCTACAGACTGGAATTGCTGCCAATTCTTCTTAGCATAATAGCTCTATTTCAGTAAGACTGCATATAGAGTATCTGTAAAAAAATAATTCTAAATGGTATTCAGCTTTGGACTTTGACTGGGCCATCCCGCCACATGAAATGCATAGATCTGGATATAAAGAGCTCTGACTGTTTAGGGTCAGAATGATCTGAAATGTTCATTTTAAGTGTGCACAGATTTATCGGCGAGTCGAATTATTGGTGTCGATTCCCCTAATTTCGGGAAATCAGTGATTGGCCAATTTTTACATGTGAAGCCGATCCTATCTACCGATTTTATCTTTAAATCAACTGCTATCTTCTTCTGCTCTGCAGTTTGACTACCAGACCGACCTACCAGATCATGTCTATATGTTTGCAGTTAATAACAGGCATCTCATTGTTGGCAACTCATCAACTTTCTTGCTTTATTAGCAACATTTTAGACCAAAAAAATTGGTATTGGCCAAAATCAGAATCGGCAGGTTAGGATTTTGAATAGTAATCGGTGATTGGTCAGAAAACTGCAATCGGTATATGCCTAGTTAGTTTCTTTCTGTGGGCCATAAAATTCAGCTTTGGTGTAATTAGACAGTGAAAGTTTTTCCACATGTTTGCTATGTAAACAACGTATCTTCAGATCTGTGAAGGGCAAGAACAATAGTTCTCATTCAGATAATGACCATTGTGCACTGTTTTTCTGATACACTTCATCCTTTATCACTCTTTGAGCTCAGTCTCTGCATTTACTCTTTAACCGTTTATTCTTAAGGCACTCCATGAAAGGATGACCCACCATAACCTTTCTCACAAGGCTTTATCTGCCTGCTCAGACTTTGGATGAGCAAAATGCTGGACAGTCAAAACATTAACATAGACACTTAATTACAGGGCACACCAGGTCTCAGCATACTCTAAACACAATCACAGTCTTATTAGTCTCTATGTAAAAACTGTAGCGCATGGATGAGTAATAAAATGTTGTATTTACCTAAGTATGATAAAATATATGCTGAAAATTTAAAATATATAACACAATCTAATCATTTAAAAAAATAGAAAATCAAAAATCATCCATATTTTAGTATGTTGTTTTTAAATAACATAGATGTTGATTATTACAACTACAATACTGTACTAGAAAAACTTAAGCAAAAATGCAGAATATGTAGCTAAATTTCACTGTATTTTGGGTAAATTGTTGATTTCTGTTTGTTTTTCAGTTGCATTGTACAGGTTATAGGTCACATTAAATGTGGAAAAAGTTGTGAAAATGCTTGTATTGCTGTCATTTTTTTACATCACAAAAACCTGGCCTTAAAACAGGGTGGGTAGACTTTTTATATCCACTGTATATATTTTAACCTTCTGGTCTTTACAACGTAATACCGATATCTTGCATGATATGCTGATCATAGCTTGCAATCTTTTGCTTTATGTGGCGCTCTTTATTTACGTCCATTTCCCATGATTAAATTCAAACATGAGCAAACGATAAAAAATTAAGTCATACAAATAATTAAAATTGAATAAAACAATGCTTAAAAGGATCTGATGGGAAAGCTCCTGAGCTGTTGTTCAGCCAGCTGATGGGAAGTGTGCAGTAAGAAATATTACTCAATGTTCAGTACAGCTGGAAAAAACTTTGCTCATTTAAACATCTCATCAGACCTCAACACCTCAAAAAAAATACACCACAAGAATGTAAAGTTCAGCTGTTTTTAAACTGCACTTTTTAAAAACGTGAGAACACCTTGACACCTGTAACCTACCTCCTGTTTTTACACCTTAGTGCAGACTCATGCTATTAGTTGTTGTTAAGCATACCATTATAGTTGCTAATACAAATTTAAATTCCTTGTAGAGACATATCTGACTCAGATAGTCAAGATCCAACCTGCTTTGGATTACAGACCTCTATAATTCATAGCCTTTAGCAGGTGGATTTCAGTGTTAACGCTTTCAGATAAGGTCACTACTAGAAAAGACTGCTACTGTTGATACCAAACAACCTGCTTAATTTATTAATTTTAAAGAACCCAGAAGAAATCTGTGACTGTCAAGAGCTAACAGGCTAGCTCCGAGAACCTCCAGGTAAAACGCAATAACAAATCGAGCTGCTAAAGCTGGCTAATGTCGGGTTAAACTCTTATCGGCTCCCTGCTGGCTCCCAGGCAGCTGCTGCTTATTGTTGTTGTTAGCATGGTTGCTAACCAGAGTTTACAGTGTGAGTGTGAACACTACCGTCTTTCTCCGTCCCCCGTGTCCGCTGCGGCTGGCGCCGACTGTCAGCCTCCAAAGTCCCGCCGCTCAGCGACGCCGCAGACTAGTTAACGGTAACAGTAGTGACCGTTGCCATGACGAGGAGCCCCGGAGCCGCCGAAGGCTTCCAGCGCTCCCGATGCGAGTGGGACACGGCTGGCTGGATGGATGAGTGGACAGTCGCTGGTTCGGGTCTCCAGTGGTAAAGGAAATTAGCTCGGCTCGGTTGTTTTTCTTCTCTGGTTCGGAAGAATCAGACTACTGACGTCAGATCATAAAACGTCAGAGCTAAAGAGTGAGGGTAATTTCATTCATTAAAAAAAAACTTTACTATCTACGAGTGACTTTTTAAAAAAAAAAACTTTATTAAACTTTTTTTAAAAATCAAATTTCTTCTATTTTGAGTGTCACAATTACATTTTAATACTTTAACTTTTGAATTAATAATTTTTTTCTTTGACCAAATACAGTTTTGATTAGAAATTTTTTATTTAAAAAATTAAACTTTTCACAAAGATTTATATAATTATGACATCTCAAAAGCTTTCTATGCTTTTGACTCTTTCTGTTTTTCAATTTTGGATAGTTATGCTTTTAATAATTAAATGTGAAATTATTTTTGTAACATTATGTCTGTTTACGACATCACTATATTTTGATTACAAATACATACCCAGTTGACAAAGAATGTCATAAAGTGAAATCAGCTAAGATATACCTGTGGATCTCTGAAGGTGCCACGTTCGTTCAAGTGTTCAAACAATTACAAATATGAACAGCAAATGATTGTCCACTTTATTTGAAATATGAGTATGTTGCCATAACGACACAGCTATCGTTTGCTTGTCAAGTACATTCCTCATTATGTTCCAGTCATGCAGAGCTCAAATAACATTTCAACCCATCTACAATCATTATTTTTCTTAAATGTCTGTCTTTGTATGATGTGCAATGCTTGCCTCAAAATATTGTCCCAGTCTGGACAGTACATTTTTTTCTTCCGTATAGTCTTTAGTTACATTCAAAATGACAGACAAAGAGAAGGTAGATAATTATCCTCGTTATTATGTTTTTGTTTTAACAGCTCTGTTAAATTTGGAGGATACCCAGATTTCCATCACTATATCTTATCTATGAAAAGGGTAACATCTGGAAATAAACAATACAATTAAAAAATACGAGTGCATCAAAAATATGGGCATTTTTCTTGAAACATTAAAGTTAACATTAAAGTTTTATAGTCTCTAACAGAACGTGACTTCCTAAGTGTAAAGCTATAAGCTTTAAAATTAAATACTGCAAAATACTTGGGTGAAGAGGCAGCAGTAATACAAATCTGCTTATGTCAGCTTCAGTGAGAATATATCTGACATCTCAGGCTACTGTTTATTACAATATCAGTCTTTCTCTAAAAACTCTTAGAATTCCATGTCTTAAAAGGTTATGCATTACTGACACCTAGTGGACAAAAGCTATAATAACACCTGCTAATAAAGACAACGCTTCAGAGTGCGATCTCCTCTTTTGTATTTGTCTTCTGCCGCCCAGGCTTGATTGTGGAAGGCACACTTCCTGTCACGACGTGGCTGTCACCACAACTCCATTCTCAATGGCTAAAACAAGCAAACACAAAAAAGAATATGTGAGATGGAAGCAGGTCACAGCAGCTATTCTAAGTTTGTATTTTTATCATTTTAAGAGATATTTAATAAATTATTAAATTAATCATTTAAACATTTAGTTAAGAGTTTACGTATTCTATGATACTTTTAATTAATATTTAATGATGTATTTATTTAATATTGGGCCTCTTGGGCCAAATCCTTGAATGGATGTTGCTTGACAACAATGTAAAACCTGGTTTACTTTTTCCTACCATAAGTTTTCCTTCCACATGATTTCACTGTTTGAAATGAGGGACAAAAATATTGAATCTTTTTTATATATGTATTATATCTTTTTAAATGCAGCTCCACGTTAATTAACCATAATAATTAATTGCAAAGATAATAAGGGGGTATAGATGTGTAACGAAATTAACGCAGAACAGCGCTTATGTTTTTTTAGTGTAGAACATAAAGGAAACTGCAAACCATAAAACTAGAAATATCTGAAGTTTCTAAGGAAATAAAATAATCCTTGTTTTTTTCCGTTTACACTTCCAGATGTGCAAAGGCTGATGGAACAAAATTTAAGTTAATCTCCTTTAATTGTCATCAATCTTAGGCATTAGTTCTGCTTACAGAATAAAGATGATTCTGATTCCAAATTAAATTAAAATGAACACTTGCTTCATCCACTCATTGGCCACTTTATTAGTAACAGATGTCCAGTTGATTGTTAGCCCATATGTGAATCATTTAATCGCAAGGCAGTAACTTAATGCGCTTCTTTTTTTTCAGCACAAAAATATCTACAATTACTTGTGTAGTTATTATTATTTGCACACTATGTTTTTCATTAACCACAATTATTAGAAAAGTGTCATTATTGTTCTATAACTCATTGTGTAAATGTATTTTTTTGTATTTAAATTACTTTTTGTTGTTGTTTTAACTGTTTTAGCTTTTTTTATTCTTTTGCCCTTTAAGGTGGAGGATTACACTTAGTCGTCTGCCTTCCTTCAGGTTAAACAGAGTCATGTTGCGTTCTTGCATGTTTGGCTGAATCAAATGGAAACAAACAGCAGCTCTGTGTTCTTACTTTGTTTCGCCAACGGTTTGTCAAAGGACTCCTTTGCTTCTTGTGCGATGTCGAGCAGATCCTCTCCCAGAGCAGCAGGTGGTGCTGCCTCCTTGCTGGATGATGGAGAAGAGTGGCAGCTGTGGCAGGGTTCTTCCTTGTCCGCTGGAGCCACAGGTGATGGAGGTTCTGGTTCTGTGTTTGAAAGAACGTCTAGGCGTGACTCCGTGGAGGCCGCTGCCAGTTGAGTCATCTCACCAACTGTCCCCAGAGAGGTCTGCTCAGATGCAGTCTCCTCCTCCTCTGGTGTTGCCTCTGCAGTGACGATGGCCTCCTCCTCATCAGACGAAGACTTATCAGAGGAGGAAGAGTCTTCAGGATAGGAGACAGTTTCCTCTGAAGAAAAGTTAGGGATTACAGCGTTTTCTTCAGCCTCAGCAATTTCCTCAGGAAGTGAAACCGCTTTTTCCTTCTCCGCTTCCTCCTGCTCTGCATCAGCTGCTGGAATCCGGTCAGCAGATAGCTCTTCAATAGTTAGACCATGTGGCACTTCTTCCACCTCAAACAACTGCTCTTCAATATAAACAGCTGCCTCTACAGATGTTTCCACTCTGATCTCTAGAGGATGTGGTTGGGGATCTTCCTTCAAGTTGTTCAGCTCATTTCCATCGCCTTCCATTTGGTGCAGAGCTTTCCCCAGACTCTCTACAGTGGAGTTAGCCAAGGCCTGTACATCTGTTCACAGATTGTGGGACAGCAGGAACCAGTCAGGATTTTATACAAAAACACAAGAACTAAAACTACTAACAATATATTTTATGTAGGATTTAAATCACACCTACAAATGTCATGCATTCTACGTTTCTACCAAATGAAACATGGACTATTTATAATCACATTTGCAAAGAAAAGGTATCTATGACTGGATGGTCTATAGAAAACTGCCTGCCTGGTTCATGCTCCTTGTGCCCAGTGGCAGTTTTAGATATGGGCAGTTGCCCAGGGCGGCATTAGAAAGCAGGATGCTGAAGCAGCATCTATGAAAGGCGTCTAACATTTATCTATCTATCAGTTGCAGCTGGTTCATGTTTTGCATATATGTGCAGTAAATGTGCAATTTTGGGCCCTGATATTGGAGATTGTACATCAGAAAAGGAACAACAATAAGTAGAAAAAAATGTTCAAGGTGATATTAAACATTATCTTTCAACATGTTCCATGTATTTTGTGGAGTATGTATTGTCCAGGACCAGCGCTGCTGGTGCTGATGTTTACCAAATTCTGTTCAAAATAAAAAATATTACCTTTTTTAATAACAGGCAATAAAATGTACAAATGTATATTCAAAAAAATCCAGTTGAATTATGAATTAATTAAAGCATTTCAAATTTCCTTTGAACCCAGTGATATTTTCATCTTTATTGGTTTATTAGAACAACTTTTAATGCCCAAACAGATTCATGATTTTTTTGAGGATAAACTTTGTACAGTAATGAGGAAAATGGGAGCTACAGCCTCCTCTGATACAGGTAAGAAAATTACTTTAAAAGTTTAAAGTACGAAAAGATTTTATAATGACATGGATAAGGTTCATAAGATGGAAACCAGTTGGTGTAATTGTTAAAAACAAAGGTGGTGACTGTAAAAACAGAAGCATATGATAATGCAAGGTGAAACAAAAAAATTTTAAACTATTTTTTCTTTATTTATGTTTTTGCCTGTTTGTTGCTGTGCAAAAAATCCCTTACTTAGATGTAGTCTGAAAAAGAAGCAGGATCTTTTGGCCACACTCTTAAGGCCACCATGAAATGTTCTTTCATAAAAACACGAGGAGGTTCTTTCTATTGCTCATATTGCCGATTTTTTCCCACAACAGTCAAACCATAATTTGCATTAAAACAGGACATTATCAGATTGTTTGGTTTTAAGGAATGTGGAAGCAAAAATAAACAGAAAAAAGCCTCAGAAAAACTGGACTGATGAACCTCTAATGTGCATAATACATCCACTATGATACAGAAATAAACCAAAGCACGTTCCTTTTTCTTCTTGTAAAAGAACGAGGTTCATGAGTCCTTTTCCCTCAGGCCAGGGAATCAGGAATATAACACATCTACATCCTAAAAGCCCTTCTTTCTAGATGCACCCTGCTGAGCGCTTCCACTTTCACACAGCCACCTCTGCAGCATGGACTGCTTCAGGCTCAGGGGCTTCAGAGGGAGCCTCTGCATTAGCAGGGAGAGCAGGAGGGGCTTCATCTACGGCCGCCATACCAGTGCTCTCTGCTGCTGCGTCCTCAGCAGGGGTCATGGCTGCAACTTCAGGTTCAACTTCAGGAGCAGTCTCTTCCTCTGCAACAGGCACTCCCTCTGTGTCTGCTGGTTCAGCCGGAGCCTCGGTGACATCTGCCTCAGACGCCTCGGCGGCTGCCGGTTCTTCTGGGCTGGCCTCAGGGGTGGGTTCAGCTGACGTCTCAGCCACTGGTTCTGGGGAAGCGGGGACAGGTTCTGGTGTGATCTCAGCTTCGGGAACAGGTTCGTCCTCTGCTGGGGCGGATTCAGTTGAAGGAGACGATGCAGCTTCTGATGTGACTTCAGCTGCAGATGAAGAGGTTCAGAACAAATGTAAGTGAATAAAAGAGTCCCTGAGAAAAAGCAAAAAGTTTCATCTTTGTCTCAGATGATCAAAGTAAATTATTTGTTGTATTTCCTGCCCAGGAGTACCAATAAATGAAGAGGTTGCAGTACATTAAACAGAAAGCCACAGAAACAGCCTGTACTTAAACACATAAGATAAACAGAAGTGACTGGTCTCTGCAGTAAACCAGTCAAGCTGACTTAAAACTAATTCAGTGGCATGCAGCCGTGACAGGCAGGCTGGTAAACTGGTTAATGGATTACTACTTAGGCCTACATGTGTCGTTCCTCTGTGAGGAGGAGAAACTAAAGCAACTGATTTATCAGAATCACTGTTATGAAGAGAAAATTAATCATAAACAATATTTTTTTACATCTTACTCAGAAATTGTAATATTTTTGGTGTTTTCATGGTTCCAGTGTTTGGCTGTTTTTTTTTATCAGCTATAAGATTGTGAACTGAATGTCAAGTGAAAAAATATATTTTTCAATGATTTGTTTTCCAAAACCTAAATTTGAAAAAATGGAAAACTTTGTTTTGTTTCATAATTTAATTCACTGCTGGCAACAAATTTCAAATTGAGTTGCTACATGACCCATAAATCCTTTTTGTCCATGATGGTGGTGTTGTTTCTTGGTTCTGACCTTTTACTAGGAAGTTGAATTCATCTGCAAATTGATTTTCACATTTTTCATGATTTGGTCAAATTTTTACAGTAAAAGTATTTTGGAATTTGTCAAATAAACATTCATATATGTGACAGCTTAAAACTACAAAACCACATGAATATTATGTAAACATAAATCATACATTTATAGATCTGTGAACATGTAAACCATACATTAGGCCTGGAATTGTGGCACTTCTGGGCACCATTGCTCATATTTCTCGAGGAAAGTAAATACAAACTGGATCTTCAGTTCACAGTGAGACTGACTTACTACAGGATTCAATACAATGAGACACTGCAAGGTGTTTCAGATAGCTGGAAAAAGAACTTCCATTTGTAAACTTTTATAATTATGACCCTATACAATCTTTTAGAGTCAATTCGTTTTCCAGCGACCAGCTCATCAAACAGAGATACCATTTGAGCAGAAGAAGCTTTTTGACTGTGCAGGTTCTGTTGGGTCAGAATCCTGTCTTATCAGTCTAAAAATGCAAAGCAGCTTCTGTTAAACTGTTCAGTTTATGAGCAACGCAAAGACTAATCACCATCAGGGCCTAAATATATTGACAGCTGTGAAAGATAGATGTTACATTGTAGCCATAAAAAAGAGATGTTTGCACCATTTATCAGCTCTAAGAACTGAAAAATTTTTTTAAACCCGCATCCGCATCCAAATTATTAAAGTTTCCATTTCTCCAACACATCGGTACATCTGAACCAGTAGCAATCAGGTTTTGCACTAGTTAGTAGGTCAGGGCACAAAGCCACGATTTCTGCAAGCTGAGCAGACAAATAGCTCGCAGACACAAATCCAAACAGACAGGCACGATGAAGCCATTGAGAGGAGTCATTCTACCATGTGGGAGATTTGGGTGGAGCAGCCAGAAGCTGCTCTGAAAGACAGTTTTCAGGATCACTGCACTCATTTTCAATTTGCTTTAGCACTTTTCAAATGTGCATATCTTTTCTTAACTGGACAGCTACTGAAGAGTCACTTCACAACAAACACCCTGATGCTTTTCCATGAACATTATGAGAATTTAGAGATTATTCTCAGTGCAGCTCCTGAACTGCGTGGGAAGTCTTCATTTGGTCCAACTCGTTACAGACATAGGGAATGCTGCTTGGAGTTCACTGAAGAATCTTTCATTAGGCTTTAGCTCAAATAATTTGGGTATAGCCAACTTAGCAGTTTTCCAGTTCATACTCCTTCATACTCATTCTGAATCCAACTTTGTATGTATCTGTACACAAAACCACTTCAATGCCTTCTCTTACTTACTGTCAATTTTACATTACACCCAGCTCTGACGGGTACCTGACAGTCCTTTACCAGGTAATAGAGTATGACCTCTGATCAAACTGGAATGACTTTTCACCTTCTGGTGATATTATTTATTAGTCACAAAATCACCTTTTCTTATAATGAGTAGCCCATAGAGGATTACTTTAAGTCATCAATTATCAAAGCAGGTATGAACGGTCCCATGTAAGGCAGCTTTTTGTCCAAACCCAAAAATTCAAGTACAAAAAGAGCACAACTGGAAAAATATGAAAAGATAATTGGACAGAAAAACCACACTGCTAGCCAAGCTGACTGGGCTAGTGTAAAACCAGGAGGAATTTATTTTCTTATTTTCTTCCGGAGCAGGTGAATACAACTTTTTCAGTTCCTGCAACCAGAACCTGATGTGCAGCAGTCGATCGGAGTTCCTGTCTCTGGTGATGCTTTCAAAGATGTCAGTCTTAGTTTCATACACTGCTGGTATGTTGAACTTAAAACAGCACATCTTAAGACTGACAATGGTGATTAGAGCCATTACTGTTTTCTATATTGACTTTTGATTTTATTTTACAAAGTAACGTCACATTCATGCTCCACCTCTATATTATTGACAGGTGCTTTGGGGTCTTTTGGACTTGGTAAAGTGCTATACAATTACAAGCCATTTACCATTCATCATCCAGGTAAATAAACTCATATTTAGCTTTAGTATTTGGCTTCTTTTTGATCTATTTTCACACTACACATAAATTATTTGCAACTGCTTTTTTTTTTTTTTTGCAACTACTGGAAGGAAAATTACAAGTAAGTTTTTTTCCGAATAAGTATATAAAAAATGTGGAGAGCTGTTCTGTTCAATCCCAAAATATAACCCATTGCTAACATTTGCCTAATGTTAGCAATGGGAGTCGTCTAATAAATAACGAAAACAAAAACCACCAGTATAAATTCAGCTGTTCTCCTGGCTAGGTGCTTCAGAGGTTTGTTAGAAAATATTTGTTGACAGGATTGTTATTAATCAAGCACTTTAGGTCAGAAGGAAGGCAAATAGAGTCCCATTAAAGTTTGACAAAGGTCCTGTGAAGGTCACAGCAAACAGGAGGCAAGACATGTTCTGTTCATGTGAGACCAAAATCTAATTCTTTAGCCAACATGGGGGAAGACAACTACCATTACATCACCCTGAATATCATCCTCACAATAACAATCAGCATGCAGTTTCTTTAGCTGGAAGAAGGAAGCTGGTCCTAGTTAAAGGGAAGTTACAAATATATATATGCATACCACACTTTTAAGACTATTATTTGTTAAAAAAAAATATTGAACACGTTTATTATTTCCTTCCACTTCAGAACTGATCAGTCACAAAAAATCTCCAGAAAACACTTTTTACATTAAGACAAAATGTAAAAAGAAAGGTTCCATAGAAACTGTTTTTGCGGGACACTGCATGTTTTAATTAACAAAATGAGCTGATTTTACCTTTCTCCTCGGAGCTAATGTTGGCCATTCTGTCCTCGTAACGTTCGGTGTCACCGTTTACTGTTTTATAGGCCTGAGAACGAGAGAAACAGCAGCAACGCACATTACAATCTTACATTAGTATAGAGTAGTCATCACACTCACAGTGTGGCTGACATGAAATAAGGCAGCAGAAACCTGCTGTTTTTCTCCAAGTAAACAAGACTTTCTGTTGTTCATGTTCATGACTGCAGCGTCTCTGAGCAGACAACAGCCTCTGTGTCTGCTCCAGTGTATGAAGCTGAGGTGAATTCTGGAGTCCAGCCTGCACTCTGGTCGCATGCTTACTGGCTCCAGACGACACCAGGAAAATATCATGTAACCCAAAATGTTTCATTTCCCAAGAATGGTAACATTTGTTTTTACTTTGTAATCAGGCAAACCTCTTGCTGGCATTGCTTCTGCTCCAAGCTAAGCTATGAACTCAGCCAAAAGTACCTAATGGTTCAGGATCTTACAAGCAAGTGGTACGTTACATATTGAATAGCTCCATGGTCATATTTCATTGTTCAGACAAATTCATCTGAAAAAGTTTTTATGAGTACAAAAATAGACAAAGAACAGTGTAACTTTAGTTGCAGCTATTCAGACATGGCAGGTGTCTGAATAATGCCATGTCTGAGACGACACTGAAATAAATAAGACATGAACATGCAAATGCACATGCTCTGTCTTAACTGATTAATTGAAAAAAGACATAAAACATAGTCCAGCTTTGTGGTGCTCACATAGACGACTGCAGCAGTAAGGCCTCCTCCACACAAAACAACGTACGCCAAGTTGGTGGATCCTCCAGGAACGCCTAAGGCCATGTGTCGCACCGGGGCGGCTGGAAACACAACATATTGAGAGCGTGAGTTTGGAAAATGCACAAACCAAAAAAAGTGAGCAGGTAAATGATTTAACACCTTCCACAGTATATCTAATACAAAACCTGTTAAATAAAGACATAGTATTCTTTTGAACCCTCATTCGCCTATTAAAACTTACAGCACATAGAATCAGATCAAATCAACAGGAAAATGTTAGACATTGCAGAAAACATGATGTCCTCCTACAGTAAGCAGTCGCTCCATCATACGTTGCGTTGTGACAGCTACAGCATGTCTCCATCCTTTAATCCAGTTATACAACTCAGTAACTCTTTGTAACTGAGGACACGGAAAGATTTAGCAGCAGCCAAGCTAAACACAGAACTGTCCCTTAATTTAAACCCTTCCTGACTGATGCATCCAAACAAACAACTTCTAGTTCATCCAGCGGGTTCAGACTCATAAAACCGTCCCTTCAGGGATCCACAGTGATTCCGCTGAAAGCCCCTTCTAGCGGATCGTTCTTGTGCTGCTTTAGTTGTCAAACATCACCAGAGCAATAGGAAAGACAAAGTCTTAGATAAGACTCTCGCAGACACTGCCAGAGCCTAATCTCTCTCTAACAAGACAAAGAGCATATTAATGGACACAGTTGCTGCAGAGGGTGAAGTCATTTTAAGAACCGGCACTTTGCTTCCTCAGGAGAGATGAGTTTGGCGCACCACCTCCAAACTCCATTTCCTTGTAAGAACCTGTCTATGTGACTGCTTAAAGTGGGGTTTTTATTATCTGCAATGATGTTTTTATGATTTGAGTCAGTAGAAGTTCACTTTGGTCTTGGCCCATCCACCTGTGGAACCAACTAATCTGGATTTATACAAAATGACCCCAAAGGATCAACCTTAGGGTTAGACTCAGAAGAAATCTTGAAATATCCCTTTAAGTTTGGTGTTAAAACCTTCAGCCTTTTTGAACTTATTGACTGCATTCATTTTGGTAGCTTTGCAAACTACACATAACTCTATTTTGATGTATCTTCTGATGACCCGCTGTTCCTCCTTTTTTACTGTATTTTAAAGTTAGGAGAAACCTAACAAAACACAAGTTTGCATTAATGTACAGACATTCAGAGAGAGAATCACACATATGACTCTGAACACTGGATGTGAACTACTCAGATCAGGTGAAATAAAAAAATATAAAGAAAAAAATAGACTACTGCACTGCTCTGCTTCCTGGTCCTCCTAAGTAGAACAAATCTCCCCAGTTGGGTTATTACTAAATTCAGCAACAAGAATGGTGAGGAGGATGAAGAAGAGAGTTGATATCTTACTGGTTTTAAAGTCACTGGCTATCTGTGCTTTTCAGAACTGCTTAGTTTTTAAATAATTTAATTTTATCAAACAAACTCTTGAGCTCCTGCGATGAAAGTTTTTGGTTGGTACCTAAAGTTAAAACTAAATCTCATCCTGGATGCATTGTTCTTTTTAGCCTGACTTTCATTTTGACTTTCAGAATTATACCTTATTTTATTTTACTTTTACCGTCCCTACAGAATTGTCAGAGTTTGTCTTTGCTTTGTTGTTTTGCATTTTCAATTTGATCGTCATGTCTTTAATATTATTTATCTTTTATGTTGTTTTCAGTATCATTTTAGATTTTAAAATCCCTTAGATGTAATTGTCTATTTTCTGTTCTATTCCTTATTATTAATACCTGATTTATTTTATGTTTTTTGCAATTCCTCATTGTTGTTGGCATGCTGGTAAAAGCTCTTCATTCCATTAGACTGTGTGACAATGCTCTACAAATAAAGCCTGATTAGTTTGTTTTGCTTTTTGGTGGTCAAAACCGCTTTTTTGCAAAAATGCTGCCCAGGCACTAAAGTTACCATGAACTGATGTTGGGTGACTCCTGCTCTTGTCGAGCCAGGCAGTCCAAACCTGTGGAACATTTTAGATGAAGAAGAGCCCATTTTGAACACCAAAACAACAGAGAATCTTACTTGAGCAACAGATTCAAGAATTGGAAAACTAAGCTGTTTTTATTTTTTCCTGCTCCACTTTTAGCCAAAGAGAAAAAGCAGGCATGCTGAAATGGTTATTGTTTTAGCTCTGCTGGATTTAAAGCTCAGGGTTTCCATTTTTGTGCACGGCTTTCCTGGTAAAGTTTACTCATATTGCCCTGTCGTGCATGCTTTTGTAGCCATCTGTCCTTCCGCCTGCTCTAATACCCATGACACAGCAGCTCCATGCGCAGGTTATTTATACAGGTAATCAGTTAATCCTTGTGGATTCCTCAAGTTCAAGCTGCATGTAAAAATGAACGTGCGTCAGTCAGCGACAGAAAACAGCCTGCAAGGACAGTAGCTTCCTGCATCCAGCTCTGCTGCCTTTGTTTAAATCATGAAGTCACACAATAATAGTCTTCCACGCTAGATACATTCAAGTTTGCAGGAATTTGAAACAGGAAATTAAAGCTGCCTCTCGCCCTCAGGACAGATTCCACAAGCTCAAACTCATAATGCAAAGGATGATCAGGGGAAGCATGCACATACAAAGATAGAAAAATCTCCTGAAAGAACAAGAGAACATCTCTAACGTTTAGCTCCAGCACTTCCAAAGTGCTTGTATTCAGGAATGAGGCATGCTAAAGGTGCACAATGTTAAAAGTCCCATCACTGTTGCATGATTCCATATTCAGACTGACACAGAAGATAGCTCACAATATTTATTTTTTTTTTAAATGACACCAATTTAACAAAAAAAATTGCAAATATTAACCAATATATGGAAACGGTTTGAAACATTTTATCCACAATCCAAGAGTTTAGCTGTAAAGCTCCGTCATGCATGTGAGAACTGCCTGTTCCCCATCCAGGACACACCTCCTTCACTCAGACTCTGCACATTAAAAAACAACTAAGATTCTCTTTTCCAAAAATAACCTAAAAAGCTGATACTAAAAGCAAGTAATAATCATTTTTTAAAATCATACTTTTAAAAGTTACTTCCGATATCAAGCTGTTTCCCCGACTTCTTATAAAGTTCCAATGATAATTGCTAAGTAGACTAAATAGCAGAAAGTGGTAAATAAACAACATACTGCTCTTGTTTATGGGCCTCAGAAGCCACCGTGCCAGCGGCCCGACTCTTTGCAAAGCCCGTCTGCAGAACATGTTGATGTCTTTTCAGCAACAGGTGGAACGACGCGTCTGCCTCTAGTCGCTCTTTGGAGACGAATGACCCGGAGCGCTCTCCTCCTGCGCAACGCTCGGGATAAAGAGCGCACCAGCACCCCCTCTGAAACAAAAACAACGCCCCCTGCAGGTGAAAATCGCAAACTACAAATGGGCAGGAGGAAAAAAATAATCTGCTTGGAAGATTGTTTGTTTCTGCAGATATTAAGCTGAATTTTTAAATATCAATTAGTAATCGCAGAGTAGAGAGATGGAAATCAGAACTTTACTATCTGTCTGCATGTGAGGGCGAGAAGGTTCAGAGAGCCCGCAGGCTGCTTCTCAAACGGATCACAGACCAAACCGTCTGCACGGAAAGAGCGGACTGTAGTTGCGTAACGAAGCAAACGGTGCCAGAGTATTGATGTGAAACACTGATGTCAGAGACAAAGCCCAAACCAAATGGAGGGAGGCGAAGAAGAGGAAGAAGAGGCGCACAGCCCAGAAATAATCATTGCTTCAACAATATCAGTCCGAGGTGACATTGTTTTTTTTCTTTTTCACACTTTTTTATTATTTATTCTGCCCACTTTGATTCACTAATTGTCTTTCTTTTTTCTTTTTGAAATGTTTTTTTCATTGTAACTAATTTTATTTTATGCTTCATGATGATGCCTTACATAAATCTTTCTTTAAAAAATAGATGTTGTGTCTCTATGGGACAAATTCCATTCGGAATTAATGAATGTAAACAGACACAAATTAAACCGTATTATTTCCTATATAATCCAATGTAATTAAAATTAAATTAAAAAGGGAAAAAGTTCATAGGAAAACCTTCAGAAGCTTTGGAGAACTATTGATTGGGACTGTTTTTTGTTTGTTTGTTTGATTTTTTGGTAACGATTGCAAAGAAAGAAAGTCTGAGTTTACCCGATGACAAACATCACAACAGAGATAGTTTACAAGTTATGTCAATTATAATGGATCTGGTGAACCTACAGTTCTGAAATTATGCATTGTTTAGCTGGAGACACATTTACAAAGAGTAATGATAGGGCCAAATGATCATAGGATCTCACAGAGCAGAGGCCTCAGCAGACTGGTTTGTTGTGCCATATTCTTTCCCTTTCTAGATAATGGAATAAACAAAGCCCAGAATAATGTTTTATGACGTAGCCCTGCTTTAAACCTTCTGCAACATCTTTCTGAACCCATATACTGTTGGTTCACATGAAGCTCTAATAAAATACATTTAGGTTAGTTGACAAGACAAAATCTGAAACAGATTCAAACACAAAAACTCCTGCAAGGCACAGCATATATGTGAAATGCAATTTTAGTTTGTGCATTTAATGTATGGAAACAAAGGAAAATGACATTTTAAAATGCGACTCCCCACATGAGACAGTGGCATTAATGATCTCACTTTGACACCAAAGTTTTTGCAAAATCACAATGTTCCTGTTTGTAGATGTGGTCACGACGTAGCAGCACCTCAAAGGAGAGATCTGATGTCCAGCCTCTAAATGTGTGGATGTAACTGAGGAAGATGGACCAATAAATGTTCAAATATTGAGTTTGTGCAACAATCTCAGCGTAGTTTTTTCAAAGAATGATTAAAGTGTTTTCTGAGACATGAACTAAGCTTTCTGTTATAAATTACTATAAAAAACAGCAACACATTTTGCATCTTCAGCATCATTCAGACACATTTTTACTGTTTTCATGGTATTGTCCAGAAAAGCCTGCTGTCGCCCCTTTGATTATTGTCTTCTTTGAGTACACAGTGACACTTCTAACGCTTCACTGGTGAATGTTGCACCAGTGCGGCACACACACATATACACACGCCCACACTCCGCTGTGTGTGTCCCTCATGTGACCAGCTATGAATCACCGATTACACACACCATCACAGAAACACATGTGATACACTTTTTTCACCACACACACACACACACACCCACACACAGATTGGGGTCACGCATAAGAACGCAGTGTGATCGCTGTGAAGTTTGTCCCTGCAGGATGAAATGCTGCGGTGGGAAACCGTCAGAGGAGCGTCATAAAAATAACATGTTATTGTTACAGCGTGTTAACTGATGGATGTTTTCTATCAAAAGTGTAGAAATCACAGCCGGATCACCGAAAACCTTTTAGCTTGCTCCCCTTTGGTGAACATGCCGAACATACAAGGATGGATGTCGTCACTGCACATTTCACAGAAATATTTAGATTCTAGATTTTTTTGAAGGCACCTTTCTGACCAAAATCACGGAAAACAGAACAAAACTTCCCAAATGTTACACACTTGTGTGAAAACTTTATCTTAGTTTAAGAGTCACATGCAACAAACGCAAAGTCTGTGCTGCTAAAAAGTAAAACATTTGAGCAAAAACTTAAATATTATGCCACTTATTCATCAAGACTCAGTCTATAACCTCATCTGATTTTAACTTTAAAGTGAATGTGAGGAATTGTGTTTATTTTTTTCTTTTACAGGCTGGAAAAGGTGGAAGTCTGACTGATGAATGTTTTGCTGCATTAAGGAATGAAACAGATTTCAGTACTTGAGCTGGTGGTCAAAGGAAAACTGGTGGATCTGGGAGAAAAGCTGGTTCTGATGTACTTTGAAATTTTAAAAGGTTAAAACCAAGTCAACTTGTCAGGCTTTTACTTAAGTTCAAGCTGCACTAGTGCAACAAATACAAAACCATAAAAATTGCACAAATCATTGATCATTCAAAACTATTTTCCCCATATTTTGACATGGAACAACCTGAAGTAATGAAGATTGGCAGAACCTGAATCATGTCCTACTGATGAGGAACTGACTGCAGCCAAAGGGAAAGTCGGAGTGGGAAAACGGCCCCAGATAACACACATCCCCATCAGACCACACAGGCTGAGAATAAACACATCACTGTGCTGAAGGCTCAAGGATGTTTGTATTAATCTTTTATTTTGAAACAATAAAATCACAAATATACAGAAATATTTCAAGGAATACATCACTTTTGAAAATCAAAGCTCTTAAAAAAACATTTGGCATTTGGTCAAAATTAATCACAACGTGAATTTTTACATTTACAAACTCAAATGTTAAAAAGCCACAGAGTCACATTTTCTATTTGGGGTTGGAGTGCGGAGGGAATCGGAACCGTTCTTAGCAGCAGGTCCACGGCTCCTTTTCCTGTTTTTTCCTGTGAATTTTAAAAGATCCGCTGTATGCCGGTGAATTAGCCATTAGTGTTTTGTGTCTCTTCAGCATCGCCCCAACGGCAGCGACAATGTCCTCCACTTTACTCCGCTGAAACTGCTCCTCTCCTTCGCCTCGTCGTCCATTTAAGCATCTCTCAGGCAGGTTCTTGGCAGAAGTCTCAAAGAAAACCATCCCATGAGCCTTGGCGAAGTTCATCGCCAGCTCCTGGCTCACCTGGCAGTCGGTTCTGCCGGCATCACGGAGGTCACTCTTACTCCCAATGAGGAACCTGAAGAGAACGGTAACAAATGAAGCACTTGGTACATGGGATATTTTTCAAATTGCAAACTTCTTACAGGCTTTATTTGGGGAAATGTAACATCTTATACAGATCAACCAGTTTTAACTAATCTTGTTCTCTAACAGCTGAACTGCACCAATTAGACTAAAATAAATTGCATTTGTTTATTGTAGAGGAGTTAATATTACGTTAATGATTTAAAAAAGACAAAGTGATATGTAAAAAAAGACTGGAATGATTTCCAGTGCAGATTTTTCTCCAGAGATAATTCTAACTTTTTGCAAGGTTATAAGCAGTAATTAGCTTTACGACTAAAGAAGCTGTTCAGAGAGACATTTAGCCTGTCATTATGTTTATACTAATTTACATGTAATTTGTAGCAGTAATAATAAAAATCAGGATGCAATTACCTAAAATCTTTTTTCACTTAAATGTGTTAATTCAAACAATAAGGCAATAGACATAGGATATATTCAAGATCAGAACCTGTTCTTTTTATACTTTTGTAATGGAAACTGGCCTCTGCATAGTTGATGCTCTGTGAGTTTTTATTTTATTTTATTTAAACATTTATTTCACCAGGAAAATTGCGTTGAGATTAAAAAGTTACTTTGCAAAAGAATGTTGGCCAAACTGGCAGCACACAGAGATTACAAGAACATTCAAAGTAAAACCAGAAACTGTTAACACCGTCATAAAAGTTAACACTGTTATAGTTTAAGACATTTAAGTTCATTGTTTGTATTAAAAAAACCCAGAACCAATCAACTTGCCGTTTGTGCAGTTATTCTAACTTCTGAGTTGATGCAAAAAATAAAACAGGCATTTTTAATTTTAAGAATTATTAAACAAGCTCTTGCATCTCATCTTTAAAAATTTTTTACATTTTTAACTGACAAAAAAATTTCTTTATAGTGCTTTTTATCTGCTACCATTTGTTTCTAAAAGTTTCTGTTTTGCATTAAGATTTTGTGCTTTTACTGTAACTTACTTGGGTATTTCATGACCCAGAGAGTTCTGCCGAAACTCTTCCACCCAGGCGGTCAGTCCATTAAAACTGGCCGGACAGGTGACGTCATAAACAAACAGCACTGCATGGACGTTCCGATAATAGTGCTGCACCAGGGACTTCCGGAAGCGCTCCTGTCCTGCAGTGTCCCACAGCTGGAGCTGATAGGTGGGATGCAAAATGAGAAACATGGGATTCATTATGGAACTGAGATGTGGCCTTTTCTCAAAGTTAGGTGGCAGAGACAAAAAACATTTAAAAAAAGAGGAAATGAATGAAGGCAAACAGGAAAAGCAATCGTGTGTTGAAATAGTTCCAAGCAGGCATTCAGAGAAATAAGAGTGAGCCATTTCTGATGGCGAACAAAGGAAAGAAACAAACATGTTGACTTCGACCTGGAGAACATTCAGGTCAATATTTTGAAATGAGACGCTGTTTTTCAGCAGCAGGATAAGCAGCTGATCAGGTCTGTTTCACACCAGGACATCAGATGAGTCCTAAGAGAATTAGCAGGGCTCAAAGTCCATCTCTTGTTGTTTGATCAGGATCCTAAACGTCGTCTCAATCAATGGATGTGGTGCAAACTTAGACAAGTCTTTGTTTATTTTTAATTGAATCTCTACTGTTTGGTTTTCACAGAGCCTTAGGATTTTTCTGATCCACTCCAGGCGTGTTTTGCAGTGGCTCGACTGTCTCTGGACAGACAGACAGACAGACATTCTACTTCTCGGTTGCATTCGATCCAAAATGTCCACATCGTCCTGTTTGGACTTGGAGCAGATTGCAGCATTGCGTTCCTCACCAGCAGGACGGACGAGAGAAAGATCTGGACGTTCTGTAAATGATTGATCCAATACAGTATTATGATCTGTATTTTTTCTATTTGAAAGGACATCAATCAATCTTGGGTTTTCTTTGGTAGAATCTCACAACCTTAGCAAACCTTTCCTCTGAAAGTTACTTTCGTTCTTCCTATGAAAAACGTTTAACCTCAACCAAACTTTTATTTTTAAAGTCTATACTTTCTCAGATTCCCAATTTAATACGTTGGTTTTCATTCATTTAAATGAGTTTCCTAATTACCAGACTGACTGAATATTTTTTTTTACTTTTTTTGTAGCATGATGTGTTAAATAACGGCACATATTTTAATATTTTCAATTTCGACAAATTTCATTAATATTTTCCGATTTTGACAGGAGAGATCAAACGCCATCAATCAACCTATATCTACCTCAATATTCCATATGAAGAAGAAAAGACAATGCAAAATCTCCCAACAAAACCGATGTTCCTGTTCTCAGATGTTTTTGCAAAGAATGGGCACAAATATCAGTCTTTTGATCTGCAAAGCAAAGACATATGTCAAAGCGTATAGCTGTAGCTGCTGTGAATTGTGGTTTTACAAAGCACTGAATGCAAACAAAAAAGAAACAAGAAACATGCATCCTTTTCCTTCCAGTTCCTAATAACACTTCAGTTTGTGTTTACCCATCACATCAAATGTAAAGTTGTTTATTTTAAGGAGACAAAAATGGAAAATAAGATAAAATAAAAATCACCATGACATCTTGAATCTAAGGCAGATGGGTTTTGTTATTGAGTTTTGTCTCTCCCATCAGAGACCAGAGGGGGAATCAAACCGTCTCCTCCTAACGGCATAGAGCAGAAAAAGTTAGACACTTCCTCTTTCATGTGTCAATTTCAAAACACTCAGCAAACTAACCAACACCCACATATTCTTTTTTTTTTAGTTCTTTTTAGGGAGAGCTTATTTTCATGCTGCTTCCCAACAAATCACAAATGCACCGAATAGTCTGGATGGAATGAGATGCAGTGATGAGGTTCATACAGACAACATGCCACTAAAATTACTTCTCCACGCAGTGATTTATAAGCTGCAGACACAGAAAGTGCGGCTCATTTTCTGCTATCCTGGGAATTTGTTGCTCAGCTGAGAACAGGCAACAACTCCATGAAAAAGAGGAAGAAAATAGCCAAAAATGTTTTAGCTTGAGGGCGATCTATGCTGCGCGTAAAATGAATGTTTTGGCACACTGTGCACGTATGCACCATCTTCGGGTGACATGATTTTCACTTAAAATGAGAAACTTAACAAGAAACAAAGAAAAAAAGTCTGGTCTTACTTTTATTTTCTCTCCATCAATTTCCAGCGCTCTCTCGCGGAAGTCCACCCCGATCGTGGCCTCAGTCCTGCGGAGGAACTCCCCGGCGCACAGTCGGTGCGTCAGGCAGGTCTTCCCCACCCCGGAGTCTCCAATCACCAGCACCTTGAAGGTCCGACAGCGGCTAATCAGGGAGGACACGCTGCCCAGAGAGCTGGAGAACTCCAGAGAAGACTCCATGACCCTGACCTCCACACGGATCCAAACTCTGTGACTCTAGTGATTCTGGGGCAAACGCTTCCCTTTGTCCGGTCCGTCGTTTTTGGTCAAAAGCTGCTCAGCCTCACTCCACCGCGCTGGACAGCCGCGTGGGTGAGAGAGGAGGGGAAGTGGGCAGTCTTTGCTTCAACATCTGTGTTTGATTTATCCGAGGAACCAGAGGGCGGAGAGTTCATCAGACAGAGATATCGAGATCTAACATATTGATGGGGCGAAGTTTTAGATTCCTCTTCTTAACACGTTTCACATAATCACATTTAAAAACAGACAACCAGAGTAAAAAAAAAAAAAAAAAAAAAAAGTTTGTAAGGGGAAAATGCTATACTTAGCACTTCAAAATGATAAGCAAATAAATAAATATCTTATTGCTGAACCAAGAGCGACAATTTTAACTGTTCATCTCATTTGGAATATAACCAACTTTTAGTTAAAATGGAAACAAATTAGGAAAAACAACAACAACAAAAAAACAGTTTGGTAAAGTTAGACCACTGGGTACGGGCTGTGTTAAGTTAACTTTACCACAGGATTATTAAAACTATTTGGGTCTTTAAGAAAAAAACAAACCCGAAGTGTAATAGTAATTCTCATCACTGTATACTAAATACATAAATAGTAAAAAAAAAAAAAAGCATGAATTCTAATAGAAACATTTCAATAAGATATTAATAATTAGATGTGTGACTTTGAACTTGAAATCAATGTTTGCTAAACTACATATAAGTACTTCTGGAATTATGATGAGTAATAGATCATTTCATCTCCTACAATCCATTATCAGAAAAAGTAACAAACTCTAGCATCTGATTGGTTAAGCTGCACACTCGACCAATCCCCTCGCAGTGTTGACGCCGCCTACTGGCGTAGGACTGACAAAGGTCGGTATTCATTTTGTTAAATGAATGCAGAATGACTAACATAATTTAGATTTTAATTATTCTCACATTCAGCCATGTGGTTACAGTTTTAATGTTGCGTTCATTATAATGCTGAGTGATTTCATTTAAGTTGTCACAAAATAAGCATTTAATGAGTTCGTTGTTTATTGAACAATAACACTGACTCTGCAGCGCCCTCTGCAGGAAACAGATTCACATTCAAGACTGTTCAGTTTCTGTATCCAGTTGATTTATACTCCAATCCAAAGTAGAAGCACTTTTTGTGTCAAATCTATTTAAAATACAAGCGGTTCATTTTGTCATCTGAGCGCCTGAAAAGAGAGAAAGTATATCAAAACTTTTCAGTTTATCTATCAGTTAATATGGATTTACAATAAAGAGGGCAGCGAAAGACACACAAAAACTCAAAGATTTTTTTTCTTTTGTTTTTAATACAAAAATCCAGAGATATCATACATCACCACCTCAGATTTCATCTTTCACATTAGAACCCAAATGAGAGGAAAAAGGGGAAGAAAAGTTCCTGAAACTGACGGGAACAGAAGAGGTAAAATTGTGTTGTGACACCTTCCCTCAACAGGCTTCAATGCTGATTTCTGACCTTTCCGAGAGCCACTTCAGGTACGAGGTTCCTCTGCAGGACGCGTTAAAATGCTCATTTCCTGTTCAACAGAGCGCTGACATGCAGATAAAACCATTTCTAACTGCAACAACAACAACTACACACGGGCCTCTGCTGACAGGATCCTGATTAGCGTTTGTGGTTCCACTGACCCTTTGTCTGGACAGGAAGGTGACTATGGTATTGCTTAGGTTTACCCATCTCTGTCATAACCATGTAGGAGAAAAAAACAACAACACAGTAGCAGTGTATTGGAAACAGTGGAAACAGAGCGCAACACAATCTTTACAGCTTTTTATTCTGTGCTACAAGGTGCTCCAAGAGATCAGACGGGATTAAATGTTCCCAAGTTGAACCCGGAGCGGTGAAGGAAGCACATTCTGATGGAAAACTGTCCACACACGTTGCCGTGTCTCCGTGGGGGATCGGGTCTTTCTCCCAACTCTCCACAGATGCTGAAGTGAGTTTTAGAGCAGATACAGATGCGCCTGCAGCCGCTGGATGTCCTCAGATTGATTCCTGTTCAGCCGGCTGCAGACCAGAGATCAGATCCACTCTGTTCCACATCATTGAGCGACGGCGTGTGTCTCGTTTCCATATGTTCTTTTTAAAATAAGGGAACACAGTTATGCTATAGATGTTTGTTGGGAGTCCAACTCAAGTAGCTGTAATTCAGCAACCCGAGTCAAAACCAGCAATCTGTGTCTCTGTGTCACAGTTTCACCCATCTGTTTCACGATGACTACTTATTTTCAAGTTCAACTTGGTTGCAGACTGTTAAAAAGTAAAATGTTTGCTCCGTCATCTTCCTCTTTTTCCCCCCTATTAACTGACAAATACATACGCACGCACTCAGCACACACACCCACACAGTCCTGAAGTTCACCCACATGGGAGAGAGCCAAGCCATGCCAGGTCAGACCAGATTAAGCTGAGCCAGAGGACCGAACACCCCTTTTGCTTCCTGTTTCTGGCTCTTTAAAAAAAAAAAATAAAAAAAAATATGGCTGCCTGGCGTACCACAAGGCTCTGTGCTCAACCCAACTCCTTTTCTGATCCGCTGCTCTTCTCCAGCGCTTACATCTCATTGGCTAGCTCCTCCGTTTCTGTGGAAACGTCTCCATTTGCCATCTTTGTGTTCTCCTCGTAGCCGGGGGGCATGAAAGCTAACGTGTAGGGGTAAAGCTTGTGACACTCGGCACGGTACGACTCCGCGTGTTCTTTACAGTCTCCCAGCAAGCCGCTTCGAAGACAATCCAGGACGTCTGTGCAGGTCTGTGTTTCGAAGAAAGAGACGGGGGAGATGAGGCAGCAGTTCCAAATTATTCAGCCCAATATCACAATTAATTTATTTTGTGCCAAAAAAAACAATAAAATGCTAGCCTTGCTTCTTCTTATGCACAAAATGTTAAGAGTAATAAACGAATAAAATAAGAATCTTTAAAAAAAATTATTAGGAGTTACTTAAATTAGTGGAGTAATGGTGTAAATAGTGCTACTGAAAGATATCAAAAGTAGAATCTGGAACCAAGTGAATGCGTACTTGTATAGTTCTGTTGTTGAGCGACTCGTCCAGTGATGCGGCCAGTTCTGCTGCTTTCGTTTCCGTTGACGAGTCCAGATACACCATCATTTTAGCAGCTGCAGGACGAAGACAACATGACTGAGGGAATGCAACGTCGTGTTTGTGAAACAGAGCAGCTGTTGCTTCTGCTCTGAGCCAAGTTTTAAACTTTGTAGAGTCGGTGCAGTGAACAAACTCGCATAAATAATGTGGAATAATATTTGATCCCACAATATGCTGCAAGAAGATCATTTTGGATCAAAGACAAAAGTCCTGAACTATGATTAGGTTTCACTCTGACATCTTTTGTACATTGAGCCAAGTGGTAACAAAAGGACTCGGCTTGCAATTCAATAAAGAACCACGAGGAAGCAGCATTGTTACTAAATAACACAACATCAAACCGATTCTATCCTTCTACATATTTGCATCCAACTCCAGCACAAATATGTGCTGGAGTTGCTTCATGCTACCAGCATGTAGCATGTGAATGGCTACATGCTAATCCAGTCACATGACGTTTGCTCACCAGCCAGTCGGTGTGGTATGGAGTCGGAGTGCTTGGTGAGGTAGGCCTGGTTGAAGCTCCCAGCGTTGCTGTCTCCAAACAGCCGGGTGATTTCCTGCTTCAGCACCGTCCTGACCACGTCCGGCAGGTCCTTGCTCTCCGAAACTGAAGGAAGACAGAAGATGAGACATAACGGTCACTGCAGAGGAGAAGAAATGTTCGCTACGAGGCAACAGAACTGGAAACTGGGCCTTACCTCCTTTGAAGAAGCGCACCAGACACTGGTGAAGCCACGGGTGGTCTGGATCGATGCTGAGGGCTCTCTTCACCGACTGGAGCATCAACAGGGATTTTTCTACAAGGAGAGCACAGATTAGCAAAGGATGAAAAAGAGAGTAAGCTTTTAAAGTAGGAGGAGGAGAAAAGGCAGCTGGCCAACCTTTCCTGAAGTAAATCTCAAAGGCCAACAGGTGCGTCTCAATCTTGTCTTTAACCAGGTGCTTCAGCGGCGTGAGGAACTTGACTGCTTCCTCCAGCGGACTTTCTGCCTGCAACAGGACAGAACCAACAATCACATTAATATCACTATCAGTTTCTGAAAATTTGCTCCCTTTATGTTCCATCACCAACCTTGACCAGTTTCTCAGGAATGAGCTCCTCTTTTGGCCCTCCGATTTCCTCGTCATCATCCTCCTTCTTCTTCTTCTGGTTCTTCAGCTGCTTCTCCTTCTCTGCGTTCTTCTTCTCTTCCTCCAGCTGCGCCTTCTTCTGGGCTCTTCGCTGTTTGTTCCTCAGCTTCTTTAGCTCTTTATCAGACAGGTTGGCTGGAGAATGAAGGCGAGAAGAGGACTTCAAGCTGATTCAAACGTTTTCAGCCATTGTGTCTTGAAGTTGTAGGATAAATGAGTGTGAACAATGATCTCAGGCTGAGTTTTTTCCTCACCAGTGTCCGCCTGCAGCTCTTTGCTGTCGTCCGTCAGGGGATTGTCATGGAGGCTCAGGTAAATCTGGATCGCCGTGGTGGCAGCCTTGTAGTAGAACGGATGCATGCGGAGGACATCCTCCAGCTTCAGGAGGTCCACGTAGGAGCGTAACGTCATCTTCCTCATGCAGTAGGTGTGGAAGTCGAACTGGTCGTCTGTGATCTCCACAAAATGCTGATCAATGCAACGAAGAAGAGTTTTAGCTCAAACACAAGAGTGACGCTCGATGAAGCGGCAGGAAGCAGCCGAAGTGAAGACTGACCCTCTCGATCTCGTGACACTTCTTCAGGGCTTCTCCAAACTTGTTCATGGCTTTGTAGGCCAGCGCACATTCAGTCTGGAACCACATGCACTGCATCTCGTTCAGGTTCTCCACCGCTGACGCTCCTTCCTGAGGAAACATGAGAAACACAGGCAGATCAGAGCAGCTGTAACCCCGCAGAGGGCGACTGTAGTCTCAGTTCACTCTGGGAGAACATCCAACGTAAAGGTGCTACAACACAAAGGACAGCTTTACAGTAGGGTTATCCGATGAGGGCTGCAACTAACGATTATTTAATGATCGATTATTCTAGCGATTAATTGAATTAAAAACAATGACACACTGAAGAGTTCTGAAATGGAAAATGTATATACTTTTGTAGTTTTGGATCTCCCACTTCTCTGAAATGCAAATGGATTTTTTAAAGAGTCTACACTCCAGATAGCAACTGATTACTAATTTAGCTGATGATTATTGCAATAATCAATTCATCGCAATTAATCTGATTAATCACTTCTACCCTAATCATTGCAATAGAAATCAATAGAAAAGAAAAACACTTTATATTCAAATAATTTCTGATCCTCCTGCAACCTTTTCAGAAAAACCTAATAATTACATTTGTTTGCTACATAAATCATCTTAATGGAGGCGAAGCCAACGAGCAGAGGGAGCTTCTCAGCTCACATTCGGATAAAAACTGACTGGTTCACTAAACATCTCTGCACCAAGCCAGCAGCCTCTTGATATTTCTCACCCGTGTGAACTTGGAGCACATTTCCTCCGCCTCTTTGATCATGCCCGCCTTCAGCATGTACTTGGCACACTTGGAGTTGATGAACCGGTCGGCGGTGTCCAGAGCCTGGGCCTCGTCCATCCACTGAGCCGCCTCTCTGATGTTCCCAGCGTGCTGCGTCAGGGAAGAAGACGGTCACTCGGGGCAACAGAGCAGGAGACACACGCACGCTCCCAGACGTGTGGTGTGACGTTTTGCTACCTTGTAAATCTTGGCTTTGATGAGGAAGAGTTCGATGAGCGTGGGCGTGCTCTCGATGGCGGCGTTGATGTGTTCGAGAGCCAATGTCTGCTGGCCGATCATGTCGTAGTGCTGAGCAAGGAAGTACTGCACCCAGAGCAGCGTGGTGGGAGGCTCCTCCTTACCGTCATCTGAAGCAGTGAAAACATCTTAATATTGGTTTTTATCAAGGGCATAAAATCTATTAACTAAATTATTTCCCCGTTTACCATTCTGGCTGAACATTCGACAGCTTTTCAACGACGTTTCATAGCTGACCACTAATTCCTCTATAATCGCCACCTGAGAAGAGAAAGAACAAAGATGATCTCAATGGCAGAGAGAAAAATGAGTCATGTTTCCTTTAATCCTTTCAGTTTCACAATAGTTTCACCTCTTGCTGCAACAACTCACCTTTTCTTTGTCACCATACAGCGATTTGAGCGTGGTGAAGACAGGCGGGCAGCCTTTACTGAAGTTCATCCTTAGGTATCTATCCAGGCACTCCCTGAACTTCTCGCCTGCACAGAAAGAAAAATTCAGTTTCCAAATAAAAGAAAAAAAAGGTATCAGTAAATCTAGAAAGCACTTTAACGAGTCTCTAAGACGATCTAGTTTAAGCAGCCAAGCACAGGCATTACTAGACGTACCTGAGAGGAAGTTAAGCGGCAGCCTTCGAGGAACCAGCCCCTTCGGAAACTTTTCCCAGGTTTCTTCATAGATCTTGAGTCTTTCCTCTGCGCTGCCTGATAAAAGAAACTAAATTTAGCTGCGTCTCATAAGACCAGTGTGGTCAACTACATGATGTCCAGCTCCCAGATTAATCCTACTGGGTTTCAGGGCTTTCTCCAGGCCGTGGTAATAGGACCAGTTCTCCGGGTTTCTCTCCTGCAGACGCCTGTAGACCTCTGTGGCTTCGTCCAGACGCTCCAACTTCAACAGCAACTCTCCTGCAGGAAATGGTAATTAATTGAGGAATTATTTGACACTTCATTGCAGAGATATTTGACACGTCCGTCCCTATGTACCCGGACGAATTCTTTATTTCAAATATTTATGATTCAGATGGGAATGTGAAACAGCTACATTTTAAATTAAATGTAAAAGCGGCCTGCCATACTCGCTCCCTCCTCATGTTGGGCAGCAAAACCCAAACCATTAGCTGCTGGAGTGGAACAAAGTGACTGGAATCCAAACACACAAAAACATCCCCACAGCATGATGCTGCCACCACCGCCTTGCACCATGGTCTCACTTGAGCAGAGCACCTTCTGCTGCAAACTGAAGGTGTGAATACTTTGTGAGGGAGACTCACCTCGCGTCTCCTCCACGGCAAGTTTGTCGCAGATCTGTTTCTCGTAGTTGGACAGATGATCTAGGGCCTCCTTGTACAGACCGGCCTCTCTCAGCACCTGGTTCTGGTACAGCAGCAGCTCGCTGTACTCGTAGTCGACCTTGTCCGGAGACGTCTGGGCGGAAACAGGCAGGGAAAGTTTTACTGACCGGTAGGTACCTATGGAGAGCTGTGGCTGGCTGCCTTTGCGCCGGACAGGAAACTGCGAACAAGTTTATAACGGCGTCTGCTTGTCGTGCTACACCGAGGGCACAAAGGCAGGAAGCGGGCTAATCTCATCAGACAAAGAGGGTAAAGCTCCACTGCTGGTCAGGTTTCAGAGTCTGGTATTTAAGCAGAAAAAAAAAACTCTTATGTGAATTAAACAGCAGCTGTCAAACACAGTGCGACAAACTCCGTTCTCGTCTTCCAGAGCAGCCCCTCGTTACACAGGCTTCGCTGCATCTCACCTGCTGTGTTTTCCTGAACTCTTCAATGATTTTTGCAGCCATTTCATAATCTTCAAGAAGGTGATAGGCGATGGCGTAACCGATCCAAGAGGCCCGCTGGGCGGGACGCAGCTGCAGGAGCTGGTACCTCGTCTCCTATGGAAACAAAGAAAATATTTATGTCTTCTTCAACTTTGAGCTCTGATACATGTAACTATTTGATATTTAGAGGAAAAAAGCAGGGATTGAAAAAAAAGGGGATTTGTTCTAGCTTTTTACGATTTCATTCATATTTCTTAATCCCTTCATCCCAACATTTATCTCTGCATCCGTTCACTCACTAGATGTGAATCCCAGGCTGAGATACTCATGACATGTGAGGACTAACGCACTGAAGTCTTGAAGGGCCTAAGGCATGGTGACAAATCAAACTGTGTGTAATCACAAACAATCTTTTTTTTTTTTAATTCAAGCCAAAGGTCAAACATTTTTCCAGCTTACTTCTCACAACAGGCTAGCTGGGCTCAGGAGGATTTGATTTGCCTTACCCTGTATCCCTCCAGGTCCCTCATCTGGATCTGCAGCAGCGACAGATCTCTGAGGATCTGCAGGTTGTCCTTATCCCACTTCAAAGCGTTGCGGTAACACTTGATGGCCTCGTCGTACTTCTTGTCGGAGCGCTGCAGTAAACCATAGACGTGCCAGCCTGCGGCGCGAGGGAGAGTTAAGGAAAGAGCACACACTGTTCACCCAAAGCATCTGAGGCTAGGAGACAAATTGTACGCGTCAGGGCAGTCTGGTCAGGGCGTGCTGGTCAGGGCGGTCTGGTCAGGGCGGTCTGGTCAGGGCGGTCTGGTCAGGGCGCGCTGGACCTGTCAAAGCACAGCCTTTTAATCGACACTGTCCCAACACATTTTTCAGGCCCAATTTCAATACTTTTCACAAGTTTTCAGTCCCTTTTTTAGGTATAACTGTCAAAGACCACCACAAATTCACTGCAGAATTATTGAATCAAGGTTTAAATACAGCTTTAAAGTATTTGGGAAAAAAAAATCAGGAAGGATGGAATGACATAAGGAGGAATTTAAATCAGCAACAAACGAGGAGACCAAGAAAATAAGACAGCAGAGAAGAAAATATGGGAACAAGGGTGTAGAAATTAAAAAAGGAATGAAGAAAGAAAACAATAGTTAGGCAATCCCGAGGAATAACGTTTGTAAATACAGAATCGACTTTTATCCAGACCAACGGTGAACCATTAATTTCAAAATCAATAAAACTAGACAGTCAAAACAAAACGTCACTCATGAGAATAAATAATTCAAACGGTCTACTTACTTTGCCAAATAAACCAGTGAAAACTAAACCATGTAATGATATGAAGTAATATCTGGTGAACTTATAAAATAAACCGCATTAACTCAAATAAATCACTGCAACAGATTACATTAATTAAGGGAGTTGTTGAAAAGTATTTGCTGGAAGTTCACACTTGATTTATGAGCAGGCGTTCCTTTTGGTCCACTCCACACGCAGCTACTTACTCGAGATAAGAGCCGACTGAGGCTACAGACATACCAGCGAGGCTACAGACATACCATCCTGTGTCTGACCAGCAGGTCTGACCAGGAGGTCAGACACAGGGTGTTGCTGAGGTAACCCTTATCTGCACAGAGGGTGCACAGATTTTACACCGGTCTCAGAATGACGGAAGAGGCCGAAGCTGAGCTGTGTTGACAGGATGCACTGCAAGACGAATTCAACCCAACGGTTCTGCGGTGCAACACACGGCGTAGAGACTGAACGCGCCTTGTGGCGGGACAAGAGTTAGGATACAGACGTGGCTCTTGAGGTCGTTGCGAAGGCCTTTCCTCACCAGGTCGTAGGCCTCCTCCTTCTTCCCCAGGCAGTTGAGGGTCAAGCCCTTCATAGCCAGCGTCTCTGCATCAGGAATAAAACATGACAATGAGTGAAGAAAACAGTGAGGGGGAACATTTCTATCAGACGATACTTTTCTTACCTCCATGCTCTGCAAATTTGGAGTTGGACAGGATCTGTTTGCAGAACTTGAGCCCATTTCTGTACTGTTTGTGCTCATAACATCGCTGTGAAAGGAAAGGGGGAGGAAAAACATTACGCTACAGAGACGACACCGACATACACACTAAAACTCTCAAAATGGTGCTAAAGTCTTTCCTAAGAAGTCAAATGAAATAACTTTCTGAACTTAAACCTTGAAGAAATCGACTGAATAACTGCCGAGCGTTTTCCACTTCTCATATCTGCTTCACACTTCACGGCTTTATCCGGACAAATGAAAGCATCTCAGTAGATTGGAACGCTCACTGAATAGTTTAATTATCTCAGAAATTCAATTTTAGGCAAAACATCATCTTCACACACACACACACACCATGCTGCATTCCAAGCATCTACGTCTGTTCATTTTGATGGTTATTGATTACAGCTAATGCAAACACCAAATTCAGTTTCTCAGAAAGTAAAAAAAAAAAAGGATTTTTAAAATTAGAAATGATTACACATAATGGGGATAATGACTGCTAGCTTGACAGTGATCCAGCAGAAAAGTCACTGACACCTTCCAGCTACGCCAAAGAAGCTGGCTGTTCCCAGAGCGCCGCATCCATCTGCCAGTAACCTTAACCACTTCCTGCTTCCTTATGCTGACAAGCTTTATGGAGATTTAATCTTCTGCCAGGAATCAGCGTCTTACCACACTGCCAAAAAGCAACAATATCTGCTTAACTGTACATGATGTCAGCTTGGCCTCTATGAGGTCTAACGACCTCATAGAGAAGCTATAAAGTAGTTTGCAGCTGAAAATTAGAGACACTAGATTCAACAACACAAACATAAGATCGCTATCAAACCTTAAAAACCTCAGCAGCGCTGCAGTCACATCCATGCAACGCAATTCATGCATAAGGACCAACCAATAATTAGATGCACATAAACTTTTAAAACAAACACTACTGTGTTAAAAATTATTTTTTATTGATAATGTTTTTATTTTTAAATTATGAGAAATGCCTGCTTGATAGGCATTTCTCTGATGAAGTTAGTTCCAGGTGATGTTCTGAAAATTGATTATTTCTTTGATGATAATCTAATTAATTGTGAAACAACTGTCATTACATTTACATCCCTATTCCTCCCCATTAGAATGAAAAACAAACAAAAAAAACATTTATCCTTTTACTGACACGCAGAGGTCTAGAAACGCCGAGCGTTTGCCCTGTAGCTTGAACAAACGCCACATCGCCTCTGCTGCTAAGCTGATTAGTGGCTGCCGGGCGAGACAACGGGCTTTTTATGAGAGGAAGAGCTAATGTGGCAGATGGCATTTCGCTGACCCACAAACCGCTAAAATTAAACAAAAAGGAAGAAGGACGACATGAGCTTTACATGCCACAGTTGGCTGGAACATGAACTTGTTTATGACACAACATGTAGCTGTAGCGCAACATGTGGTGAAGACAAATAAAAATGCATAGCATGGATTTTTCTGACAGTTTTTGGCTTTGATATTTTTTTTCTCAACATTTGCTTGTCGTGAACAAATAAGTTCCTGAATATCCACTGCAATCCTGCTTTATGCATGAAAAGCTGATATATCCCAAAAAGAGCTTTTGGACGGCAACTGAAATATGTTTTTCCCTGTGCAATTTATAGTTCCTATAAAGTAACATACATATGTGACAATGATATCAAATTTAATCTGTGAAAACACACTTCCTCTTACACAGAAGAACTTCTCTAAAAGCTTTACAATTACATGAAAGTAAAGAATCCTGCAGAATTGGTGAAATTCCACATTATAAATAATTTTCTCTGATGACGCCGTAAGCATCCGCACATTTTAAAGTAAATTTAGCAACATTAACACAATCAGCTGCGCTCTCTCAGCATGCTCCTTACAAAAATAACTCGGCCCCCTGAGTTGGAGAGAAAATCTGTCGGAGCATGCGGCTCGAGGCTGCAGGGGCTTCTCTGCCAACATTTCACTCTGACGAAACTTTTCAAAGCCTGTTTTCAGCGATGACACCACATTCTGTGTGAAAGGAAGTCAGACTGAAAGAGAGAAAAAGCTCTGCCACAACAAGCTTTAATGTTACTAAGCATTTCATGTCATGCTGGCTGGAAGCTGACTTTCATATTGCAGAAATGCTCAGAACAGTTTAATTAATGTTGCAGGTAAATTCAGGAAACCGTTGGCGGGATCTGAAACTTTTCTTTGTTCTATTGCTAAACATCTGAACATACAGCGGATATAAAAAGTCTACACACTCTGTTCAAATGCCAGGTTTTTGCTATGTAAAAAAATGCCAGCAAGAAAAATATTTTCACAATTTTTTTCATCTTTAATTTGACCTATTTGACCTCCACTCTAGTTAAGCAGCAGCCAATAAGCTCAAATAATTTTAGGAGCGCCCTGAGTTGTCATTAATTACATTGGGATCAGATGTGATATCAGATCATGTGTGTGCAAAAGCCAGTGTTTGCTGGTTTTACTGTCTTTAAACACGACAATGGAGTTCACATTTGAAAAACAACCAAACATTTGAAGCATTTCATCCATTTAGTTGAAGCAACTAAATGAATGAAACACAGCAACATTCCTGTATTCTCTTCAGCCTTCCTGTTACCTGCTGAAATTCTCGCTCTCACTCGCTCTCCTGCACATAAATTAAAATGCAGACATGCCTCACGCATAGATCAATGCAGTTTTTCTTAAATAGCTTCCTACATATCTACGCCCAAACAGCTTATTGAAATTGAAAATAAGTAAATATGTCAATTTCCACGCCCGAGTATGACGTCATTGAAAATTTCTGGCACTTGGATATGGTTCAGACAAAAGACCTACAATTTTGAGTTCCAAACTGGTTAGTACTGAAAAAGTAAACAAAAAAATATATATGAATTTGACCAACAGAAAATGTCTCAGAACATTCTTAATATATGTTTTGTGACAAGAAAAAAAAGACGTCTTTAAACAACTAGCAGATGTCATTTTGTGCAGACATGCAGGTGCTTTGGAGGCCTTGACATTCCTGGGTTTTAAAGGAAGGTTATTCTGTGGCAAATTACGGATGTGCCATGCGTCAGCTAAGGGTTTGAGGTGCTGGGGTCTATGATTGGCTGAACAGTTTTTTGTTGAAACAGAAAAGTTTAGAAATCAGCCACAGCAGCTTCTTGGTTAGTCATGCTACATCATTTCTGCTCCACAACCCAAAGCTTTAATGTTGATTCATTGTCATCACATTTTTATTGTGCACGACAGAAATACTACAACGCTGTGCTTTTCTTAACCAAATTGTAATTTTGTTTCAGATAGATGTGCAAGGTTCAATGCTAACATGCAACAGCTAAAGCAGCCAATAGACTTGGCCTCCAATGGAAAAGCTTAAAAAAACCCAACAAAACCAACAAAAAACACACTGATAGTGAAACGTCCAACTTTAACCACAAACGAGTTCTATATGTTCTAAAACTTATTCCGCAAGCATCTTATTAATCCAATACTATGCTACAGACCCACTTTGGGAAATTAGATACAAAGTATTTCTCTGTGGACTCCTAACAAAAACTGGAGAAAAACCAAACAGAAAATCAAACCCAAATTTTACAAAATTTCTTTTTGAAATAGAGAAATGCGATTGTCTGATTTCTCTTATTCTTTCTGTAATACTCTTAATGTCACACTGATGTTTAGTTGACAAACTGGTGCACAAATAACTGCCAGTGATGTTTTTTATTTTTTATTTTACATATAATAAACTAAACTGATGAAATTTCGGCAGAGCAAACTGGACACAACATTAGACCTGGACCACAACAGGAAATCATGAGATTCATAATATTATTGTTTACTGTACTGTATTAGCATTAATATACTAATACATTTACAATGACTTGTGCAGAACCATGTTGAATGTATTCCAGTTTCATAAAGATTTTTATTTTGGTGAAGAATTATTCTGCTCATTTTGAACCCATTTTATAACTTTGCAGTTTCAGTCTTCATAAATATTTTTAAGGATGTGAAATCTGAGCCCAAAGTTCCATACAGACCAGTCGCTAATTCATAGCTGCAAGTGGGGCACTATGTACCCGCTTGACAGCTGAGGATTTAAAGTAATAGTTTTACATTTTGTCATCTGTAGCTATTTGCGATTATAGACTGCAATAAATAAGTCTTAGCAGGTTGCTTAGAGTCACTTTCAGGCTATAAAATGTAACTTGATTTATTGCATGGGAGATTTGAATACTTCTTATTAAGTACTGACCAAAATAGTAACACTGAGCCAAAATGGTCAATTCTACAACTATGAATAGCTTTAATGCCACACAACACCACAATGTCATGAGCAGAAATGATTAGTTTGATAATTCAAGTGCAGATTACAGTCTTTTTTTATGCATCCCGTTGTAGACCTGCTGACTGGTAGCAGTCTGCTAAATGAGGTCAACATCCTCTGGCTCCCTGCAGAGCCACCGGCTCTCAAAACAATCATGTTTGTCTGGACCGGATAATGGTGATTTACCTGCACACACTGGTTCCTGGAAAGTGTGTCACTGCTGTATAAGCACCCGCACTAAGCTACAATAATATACAAGACAAAGCGCGGTAGAAGTAGAAAGCAGTCCCTTCGGTGAAAATGTGACCAAACCGAAGCAAAGCTTGATTTGTAATTTTATGCCACACCTGTCAGCGTAAAGACAAGTTCACAGCGAGGCTACAGGCAGATGCATTCATGGAGCACAGGGATGGATGTACAGGCCTAAATCCGCTACAAGCACGGTGACACGCTCACACCGCTCCTGATTGTGCTTTTCCTCCGTGTAAGAAATGCACAACCCCATTCTGCCCTGATCTAATCGCGAGCAGCAGCTGCAACAGCGTTAAAAAAAGACTTTAATCAACACTAACTGACAGATCGCTTACCCCAGCTAGCGTGGCTTACTAGCTTTAGCCGATTAGGAACCCTGAAATTTCCCGAAAGCTTTAGTGCAGCCCTAGTTTCTAATGAAGCACATATAACAGATAGCGTGTCAGTCTGTATTCGATGAAAAGTGAAAAGGCAAACCCCACATTACATTCAGAAGTGAGCCATTAGGTGAGAAAGTGGAAGCTAACTTGGAGGCTAACGTGTGGCTAGGGAGTTAGCTTACATGGGGGCTGTTTGTTGTGACAAACGGTGGGGCCTGACGCTAGCTGACTGTCAACTGTTCATAATATCAGCCACACAACTGCACTATTCGCTGTGGTTTAACATGAACAACAAGGCTTTTCAGAACAGTCACAATATCATTGCCAGACGTTAACGCAGAGCAGTGACAGCGCATATTAAGGCCCAGGCTAGCTAGCGAAGCTAACTAACTCATTTTGCTATCATACTGAAGTGGCTGTCAGCTCACTGATGATCAAGCCCCAAAAGTCGGCTGCTGGTGACCGGGCGGTCCTTTAATGAATAACTCACCAAAATCCTCTTGAAGAGAGCGTTCTCCTTCGGCGGTAAAGTAACCGTGGGCATCGTTGCAGTCGGAATCGACCTCAGCACATGTAGCTAAAGTTAGCCCGGGTAGTCCAGATGAGTTGAGCGCCGTTAACCCTGCTTCTCCTGCTTCAGCCACTCTCTGCTCGATTGCTCCGTTTTCTCTTCTCATTCATTTCCTCCTCACGTGCTGACGGAGGAGCCGAGATTTCACATGTTTAGGTAAGGCCACAGTGTCCAGATTAAGGTCAGTTATGGTTTAAAATGTAAATAATAAAGTCGAAATGGAGAGATTTATTTTTACTATTAAAAAATAGAAAACATTTTTAATAGTAAACATTTTTTACTATTAAAAAATAGAAAACATTTTTAATAGTAAACATTTTTTACTATTTTAATTTCAGATTTTTTAAAATCTGAAAGAAAAAAAGAATTATTTTAGATACATTTTTTTTCAGAAAAATTCATCAGAAAAAAATTAGTTTTTCAGATTAAACTTTGAAAAATATATTTTTGTAGATCTTTATCTAGAAAAATCTAGAAAGAAAAATTAAGATATATAAATATATATTTTTAAGGATTTTTTGGCTCTAGTGGCCTTTACTTGAAAGTAGCTACAGGAAATGGGGAAACGAGGAATTGAACCTGCAACCACCTGCATGAGGACTGAGGCCTCCATATGCTTTGCCCCTGCGCCACCAAAGCAGCCCTAAGATATTTTTTAAATAAAAGTAAAATACTCAAAGAAAAACTCAGCTTACATTCAATATTTTCTTTTAATCTCTCATTCTTTCTCTATTATAACATTATAACAAAAGTTATAATGCCAAGATTAAAATCTAAATGCCAAAAATAAAGTTGAAAATATAAAATGAGCATATGCCAAAAGATATTTTATTTCAAATTCAATCAATCAAATTTTATTTGTGTAGCACATTTCAGCGGCAAGTCATTTCAAAGTGCTTCACATCATAACAAACACAAAAACACAGAATCATGCAACATAGAATCAACAATCAAAACATTACATTAAGTCAAATGCCATCATTAAATTTGTAATTGATTACGTTCAATATTATGCTCAGTGCGGAAATCATTAATTAATAGAGATTTAGCACAGAGAGATCTGGTATTTAAAAGTGCTAGTTTAAATGATTTGGTAGCTGATAGTTCATCAGTCTGAGGTTTGAATTAAGGCAACTGTATTTTGTATTTCTGTTTTTTGTAAATTAAATTTCCTTGAAGTGATCCGGACAGGTAATGTCTTGTTTTGCAGTGCCGGGGGGCCAGACACATTTTGGAAGAAGACGTGTAAAGATAATATCTGGACCCTGGCCTCAGACCTCAGAAACACAGAGTGGTGGATCCTCTGGGAAGTCAGAGGCAGGTGGCTTAAATGAAGTGAGGTTTACTACGTGAGCGCTGAGGACAGATGTGCCGAGGCGAACCTATTGATTCATTCCATTTGTAATTTTAAGAAACTCTGGCCCAGAAGACATTTCTTCATAGGTATCTAGTGAATGAGTGGAGGAGCAGAGAAGGAAGGGGGGAACGAGGAGGAGAACCAGTCGCTCTGTCTCCAGTCAATGTTATATCAGTTTGTTTTGGAATAGTTTGTTCTTGATAGTTTGTTCCATCCTAGTCAGACATCCTTGAGCCTGTTCATCTGAAGTAATGATCACATTGTTGTCCTTGTTGATAAAATGAAAAAGGTTTGCAGCGAGTAGCTTTATTCCATGTTTATTAAGATTGCATCTGCCTCTTCCAAATAGGTGAAAGCGCTGCCAGTAGATCCAGAGGTTATCAATGAAGGTCACTGAGCTGGCAGAGGATGCTTTAATCAGACATTTGTTTATCATGTCCGGCCTGGAATGTTTTTCATCTCCCCATTGAGGTAATGGAATTGGACCACTGAGAAATATCTTCATTTTTAATTTTCCCATATTGTTCAGAAGAGTATTAAAGTCCTTTTTCAGAATCTCAGATTTTTGTTTTGCCAGATCGTTGGATCCAACTTGCACAACTAAAGTCTCAATATGTGGCTGATAGAGAGCGAGTACTTTGTGAGTTAAATCAGATAAAGCGTTTTCAGAGGTCAATTAACAGGTCACTGTCCTGTGAAGGCCTCCGAGGTTTGTTCAAGAAGTGAACATGGCACTGCAGAATTTTGTATAAGCCAGATCTCCACATTAATTATGCCGACTGGTTTTAAAGCCACTAGAGGGCGCCATACTAACGCACACAAGGTCAAACTACATGCCACTCCACTTCTCGCACATTTTTCAAGCGCTGTACTTGTTCATGTGAAGACGGCAGGCAGTGTTTTAGACGTGTGTATGCTTACACTGATACCTAGATATTGAATAAACTTGCTTTGTATGCGGAGCAGTGATGTACCTGGCTAAAAGAAATGTAGAATAAAGTCATTGGAAGGGAATTAAAAATGAACGTGTTGTGTGTCCGTGTTCGTAGGTCCGTTCATGCTTTACTCTGCCTTTATCTGGTGGCCTCCTGCTCCTCCACCACCACAATGGCTCCTGCACCACATTCATCAAGTTGACACCAGACACACACACACACACTTTTTTCCCTCCACTCCACACCACCACATCCTCTGCTCCCTCTGTCCCCTGTCTCTCCTCTCCACATTTCTTCAGCACCATTTCATTACCTTATTACCTTCGGAGAGGAGTGAATCATCCTTTAAACTCATCTCCTTCTTTGACACATCATTTGTTGATCTGATTGGTGTCATAAATGTCCCTGCAGAGCGTGCTCGAAGCTGGTGTTTGTGTGAACGTGTGACTATACAATAGGACTGGACAATATGTTGAATAGGAGTTGTAATTGCAACATCAGTGAATGCAGAATCGCAATCGCTGCTTGTATGTTTTTTTTTTTGGTAGGATGCTATATTTCTACTCTCATACATCTATGCTTTGTGTATTGATACATTAGTTGAGCAGTTAGAAGACCAAGAAATACAGCAGGCAGGTCAGGGATGGGATTGTAAAGAAGTTCAAGTCAGAAAACAATAAATATCTCAAGCTTTGAACATCTTGCTGAGCATTTACAGATTTTGTCTCTGGAACTGCAGCTTCCTCCGGCAGTCCACAAACATGACTTTCAGGTTACCTAGTCTCTCTACCTTGCCTTTTTTGTGTGTGCATGGTTGTTTGTCTGCTGTCTTGTAGTGTGATAGACTGGCAACCTGTCCTTGGTGGACCTCATCTCTTGCCCAGTGACCGGTGGAGACATGCGCCAGCTCCATCACAACTCCACAAGGATAAGCAGGTATAGACACTGGATGGATGGAGTTTTTAACAAACTTGGCTGCATCTTTCTTCTAAGCTAAATTTAACATGAATTGTTACCTAACTTACCAGATGGACCAGGGTTTTGTCTTGACAGAAATCATTATAGCAAACTCATTTTAGATACACTTTTCATGATTTTGTTACTTTGCAGCCTTTTATAGACACTCCCTGATCTTCTTTTCAGAAAAGATGAGACCCCTTCATTCTTAAATAGGGTCTGAGGATCACTGTTACGAATTTATTACAGAACTGTTATCTAAATAAGGGTTCAAGATGGAGCTTTTTGGCAGCAAACTGATTACTGCTCAGAGTAAGCTTCATTCATGTCCAAGGCCAAAACTGAGATGATGATCCTGGTCAGGTTTGCATTCGTCTGAAAAGACAATATTGCTGAGAAAATTGAAACTGAAGTGAAACTATCAAAAATGTAATGTTTTAAATTTAACAGATATTTAATAAACTGTTGACTAAAAGGTCAACAGCCAGATTTAGATAAAGAAAGTCCCAAAGCTTGTGCTTCAACAGCTGTTTGAATTTTCCACACCCCTACCATCACCTCAGTTTTGCTCTCTCTAGAGATTTCAGGTTGAGCTCTGAGTTGTAGCAAACCTCTCCAGCTGGAGCTTCTCTCCTCTGCCGACATCACACCCCATCTTCCTCTTATCCCACCCTTCATCCTTCCTCTTCCTCTCTTTTTTTTATCTGTCCAAGGTGGTGTCGCTGCTGAGCATGAGTAATGATGCTGTCATCTCCGTGAGTCTCCATTTATCAATGTCAAACAGGAGCACAAGAGTTTGGTGGTTGTGTGCGCAGTGATGTTGGTGGGTAGGGGGTAGAGGGTGGACGGAAAAACATGGCAACTGGGGAAATGCGAGGAGGAAAAGGTGTAGCAGGAATACGAGAGGAAGAGGTGGAGGTTTATGGCCATGATGAGGAGGATGAAGAAAGAGGTGTGGCAGATGGGGGAGGAGAGTGTTTGAAAGGAGCTGGGTTTAACAAGGATTCTCCGCAACAGCATAAGGGCTTTATGTCTGTTGATGCCAATGCAGAGCCAGTGATCCACTATGCTATTGTAAGGCAGAATCATAGCTTTATTCCTTTGCAGGTTTCATTATAATTATGCAAATCAGAGTGACAGTTCATTACAGTGATAGTTAAGTCTCTGTGCATTTGTCTCCAGATCCTGAAACCAAAAGATTTTCTGCAAACACAGGAAGTACTCAGTACCCAGTTATCATTATAGCAGTGATAATCCAAGTGATAATCCAAACATATGCGTCCATTCTGCTAATTAGGATACAAGAGGCTCTCTGGATATAGTTTGTTGGCAGTGATGCTATGTTTAGGCCAAAAAGACAGCAAGGCTTGAAAAACAAATTCATCTTGAATGCTGAGGAAAGGTAGATCTTAAAGAAGTCTGTCATTTAACTTCAAGTACAGGGACTATTCAGAAAACTCTTGCTGGTGAAGACTGTAATGCAACTGTAGTGTGATTTTGCATGTGCACAGCTATTTTAGAATGTCTAAAAGAGGCACTGCAAGACCCTGGACAAACTGATGAGCAGTTTTAATCTCAAGTTTGTCTAAATGAAAAAATGCAGCTGAATTATTGATAAATACTGACCAGCTACCATGACATACAATACTACCTCCTTTAATAGTCAATATTTGCAACAATGTTTAGTATATTGTGTGGTCACCTCTTTTAGCAAAGCAAATTTTGTGGCTGTTAAAATGTTAACTCAGAAGAACATTGATTATTTTTTCAGATGCTGGTCATTATGCACCGCAGCTTCTTTTGTAGTTGTGGAATTTTAATTCCTTAGTTTTTGTTATATATATATTTATTTTTTCAACTGAACATTTTGGTAACACTCCAGCTTGGCAAAAAATGAAGGATGAACATGTTGATCGAAAACCCCTCTGTTATGTACAGCAGAGGAGCAGTGATGCTGTGGGCCTGTTTCTCTTTTAGACACTGGGAATCTTTTTATATTGCATATCAACTGTTTGACAATTGCTGATTTTAAATAAAAATGGAGTGAAATTAACACGAGTCCTTTAAAGAAGAGTGAGGACAAAAGTGTCAATATCTGGGAAAAACCATGATTTCTTGTAAATCAAAGAATGACTGCAGATACCTAAAGATTCAAAAGAACCCAATGAACAACAGAACATGGTTTAATATGACCAGCGAGAACATTCTCTCTTTATTCTATCTTTTTGAAAAAACAAAAAAAATCTTCTGTAATTCTCTTTTGTTAACATTTCAATATTCTGTACAAGATAAAAAGAAGAACAAAATCTCAAACTAAAAAAAAGAGAGGAGGTTTACAATACAAATTAGTAGTAAGACATTGTCTGAAGTGCAATGGCATAGCTCAGATGGATTAAAAGTGAAACCGAAAAAGAAAAAATAAAAATACTTCTCTATTTTTCAACAAACAGTAAATTCTTTACAGAGTAGAGACTGTAATATCTGATGTATTTAAACCTGTAAAAACATATTTACAAATAGCCATCATCTTTTATATACTTTTTTCTTATAATCACATATATATGTCAGCACCAGTAAAAAAAAATTATAAAATAAAAACAAAAAACATCAACAACAACCATTTTTGTTAAAATGTTGTCTACAGACTTGGTCCCAGTATTGTGATATTTGGAGGAAGCTTCTGTTCTCTGTCTGAAATAATTTCCAAACCAGATCTCAGAGCTCTCACTTCTAAAAAGGACAAGACAGACACAGAGGGCCTTCAAACACTTTTCTTCTTCCACTTTGGAACTGAAGTCCGAGCCTGCCTGGGCGCACGTCGGCGTTCTGGAAGAATGAAATTCCCTTTTTTTTTTTTTGCTTGTCCTGGAAAGTAGACTCAACAATCTGTGAGCTTAAAGCGCTGATGCGGGGTCTAAATTATTCAACCACTTTTCCTTGATGAAAACTGGTTGAGTGCTACAACCCCACAAACATATCCGCATGTGACAAAAAAAAAAAAAAAAAAAAATAGAGCCTCATTTGCAATGCTTACAGGACGACTGAGTTCTATTAAAGGGTCGGATTTTACAACGACGACAACAACCATAAGAACAGAAGGCTTTTTGGTTTTGTAGGTTACATCATTGTCCTAAAAACAGACACTCTTGTCTTTCACCGAATAATACAAAACATTTAGAGATGCAACATGTTGACAAGAACCACAGCAATAAAACCTATGTTATATCTTTATGTTTACATTTCAGGGCTCCAGATGAGGCAATCTGATGAAGGTGATGATGAATGAAAGCATGAGCAGCTGATGTAAAGCCAAAGCGGAAGTAGAACCACTGAGAGCCTTTATAGTTAAATATTGTTGGCCTTTAAGGCCAAAATCAGCTTTTTGACCAGTGGTTTGTGAACTGAAACAGCGCTGCTTGTGTTTTTCCTAATAGTGCAGCACAGTTTCAGTTTGCAGCTGAGAAGCTGTGGTGTAAAGCAGGGCTGATGGGAAGGCTGTGCTGCGACAGGAGGATGGACAGACATACTGTAGGCTGTGGACAGAGCCTGCGATGATGTTGGAGATAAAGCAGGAATAAACTACACTGCCTTGCAAAGGTATTCATACTCCTCAAATTTTTTTAAACATTTCTTTCACGTTATAGACACAAACTTTCAACTATTTTATTGGGATTTTATGTGATGATGAACCAGCACAGCGATGCACATAACTAAAATTGGAAGGAAAGCGATGCAAGACTTTTAATTTCACAAAATAAAAAAATTATTGAATGGGTCTGTCTTCCGTTTGTATTCACTACCACTTTATTGAGATACAGTGTAGTGGTTTAGATCAGACATTTAAATTCAAACTTAAAAACAATTTGGAATCTGTGGCAAGACGTTTTACAAACACCGTCCCACTGATATAATGGCTGCCATACATTACAACATGTATTTGTGAACAATTCTGAAAACCCAGTCTAGTTTTCCTTCCATTTCCCCAAATTTGTCTCACTTTGAGTTGGTTTATAATATAAAATCCATGTAAAAATACATTAAAGTTTGGGACTGTAACATGACAAAATATGAATAAGTTGAAGGAGTTTTGCAAGGCACTGCAGGTGAGCTTCTCTAGGAATTCCCCTCAAAACAAAATAAAGTCACTTGTGGTATTTGAGTACATTCGGTGCCCAGCGATCATTTTTGGCTGATGTGGCTGATGGGATGCGGCTTGTGTGACACAGATTGATTTACATATTAGCGTCTTGTTTGTCGTCACTATGTATCCTGTGCTGTAGTTGCCTGTCCTATCCCACTCCTGTCCTTCACTTTGTTCTCAATGCAGGAAATGAAACAAACTCCCTCCAAAAAAAAAAAGTAATGGATGGTTTGCCTAGCAAAAAGTGCAAGAGTTTGGCTAGACTGTGCGTGTGTTGCACAATAGCGGAAGATAATTTGTCCTGTTGTGATGTGCCCAATATAAACAGAGAAAAGAGTGCTGTGAGTGATGAATGAGTGTTTGGAGGGAGAGTGGGGGTACAGATTTTTGGCTGAGAGTGTATATATATATGTAGGGAGGACAGAGCTGAGAGTGGAAATGGGAGCATTGAGAGGATAGAGTTGAGAGATCTGAAGCACTGAGCAGGGTGTCTCACAAATAAATTGTCGTCTTGAGAATGATATTGTCTTCCTCTTCATCAGCCTGCGGTTTGAGAAAAGCTTGGGTTCAAACTTAAACGGTGTAAACGGGAATCGCTTTCAAACACTAGAACGAAAGGAAAATTTACTCCAGGGGAGAAAAGAGTGAAACTAACAAAACACAACTCCTAATTCTTATATTGTTTTTCAATAATATGCACAAGACATGTGAGAGCTCCTTCCATTTCAAACACACACACACGCACACGCATACACACAGAAAACATAATACCAGAACTTATTTATAATCTCTCTCATGTTTTACAAAACAAAACATGCCAGTCTATGTCGTGTCATCCTTTCTGTTGGACTTTCTCAGATTATGTCCCAAAGTTGAGTTTATTCTAAAAATGTTCCCCGTTGGCTATTGGTTCTGGAAAAGCTCATCCATCCACCCGTCGCCCGAGTCCAGCTCCGCCCCCGACCCGTCACCCAAACCAAAGGCTCCCCCTCCTGAGGGCCCGCCCCCGTACCCATAAGATGACATATCCTGATTGGCTGTCCTTTGGTAGCCCTGTGGCTGACCCCCAACTGCAACTCCTCCTGGTCCATAGGGTCCACCTCCTCCTCCCCCTATTCCTGGGCCTCCTGGACCCGGCCCAAAAGCTCCCATCCCAGACATCCCCTGAGCCATCATCCCTTGGCTAATCCCCTGGTTCATGACCATGGGTCGGGGCTGATTGGTCCTCGGCTGATTACCCATGTGAGGGCGCATCATTGGGCTGCCCATACTTGCAGCCGGGTTGCCCACTCTGGGGTCCATTCCCTGGCCAGCCTGTCCAGAACCTGGAAAGTGTTGCTTGGTCATACGTGGAGGTTGTCCTGGCTGCATACTATAACCCTGCGAGGAGCTGAACCCCACCATATCTCCTCCTGCTCCACCTGTAGTCCTTCCAACTCCTCCCCCCATGGCCTGCAGACCTTGTCCTTGCTGCTGCGGCCAGCCGCCAGCCGCCATCCCAGCTCCACCTCCTCCACCTCCCAGCATGCTTTGCAGTCTATGAGACTGGGCTTTGGTGGGGCCTTTGAGCGGCTGCTGAGTTATGGAGTTCATTAACATCCCTTGCCCCCCATAAGCTCCAGCCCCGCTGCTCCCGGGCATACCTCCGAGCCCAGGACCTGCACCTGCCTGCCGAGGAGGCCCTCCAGCAGGGTTGTGCTGCGGTGGAAGACCCATGGAGGCTTGGACGCTTTGGTTCTGGTGCTGCTGCTGCTGCTGGTGGATCATTTGGCTCATTGAAGGGTTGAGGCCATATAAGGCACCCTGGTTGGACCCCTGGGTGCCATAGGATAGTCCCATGTCTGCTTGAGGTCCCACTGGGCCACCTTGACCCTGAACAGAATTCATCTGGACCATCTGCTGCTGGTTGTGCTGCTGCTGGAGGAGACGAGAGGGCCGCATATTTTGGAGTGATTGGCTTCTGGATGCCAGATCTTGTGGAGGACCTATAAATGCAAATTAAAAAGATGTTAGAACAATAAAAAAGAGAGACAAATGGGAAGAGACAAAAATACAACAAATAAAGGCTGAGGTTTGGGAATTATGTTTATAAAATTGTTTGTATGGTGCTGGACTTCCCCTCAGAAAGTCCCCCCTGTAAAGAAGGAGGGCCTCTAATTGTCAGCATCATCACCCTCAAAAGTGGAGTTCCACAAGGTTGTGTTTTGAGCCCCTTACACCTACGACTGTGATTCCTCATTGTTTGAACAACCGTGAGATAGACTTCATGGAAGATGTAGAGATAGAGGTCAGAAGATACCAGAAAAATACAGTTCCTCCTGAATGTCAGAATAAAACAGAGGAGCCGGTGGTGGACCACTGCAGAAAGAAGTCAGTCATTTCTACTCTCTTCTCCTCTCTTCATTAGAGATGGTCCAGTGGAAAAGATAAACAGTATCATACCTAGATTCACCTTACAGATGATCTCACCTGTTCTATTCACATACTTTCTCAGGTCACAAGTGGATTTACCACCCAGTGACACATAGCTACCTGTAAAAAGCATTCTGATCATCAGCATCACATCTTGGTCTCACAATTGTAATCACCAGGAGCTACGGAGTGATCAAATGATTAAAATAATCAAAGATGCTTCCCACCCCATTAACCATCTTTTTGTTTTTTATTTATTTCATCGTTCAGGTGCAAAATCCACTGTTGATAGAAGACGACACTGAAATTTTGTGTTCAGCCAGTGATGTATTCACGACAACAGTCACAGTTGCTCATTTTTCCTTCCTGCTTATTCCTCAGCACATTTCCTGGGCTGCCTCTTGTGATTTCTAGTTTCATATTTTCCTTCTGTCTATGCTCCAGCCAAGGAGTGATTCAGGGCATATTTCACTGTATGCTATGCGTGCATAACAGAGTGTGTGACAAATGAACTCCTGAATCTCAAAAATATGTCCCATCTACCTCGGTTCGCCAAAACACGACACAGATAAACACAGTTGAGCATCAGTAACTCATTTTCACAGTTTCTCCTATTAAAGCATAACTGAAGGAGCCTGAGGAAGTGAAAATGGCTCTAAATCCTTTAATAGACCCAATGCTGACACCATTCCACTAATCCCTCTTCTTAAAGCTCAGACCTGAAGTGTAACAGAGAAGTGAGAACTTGATGGATAATGCAATCCAGGCTCACGAGTGGGAAGAAACTCATGAATGCTACCAGCTAAGACAATTTACGCAACACCAAAGTGGATTGGTTGGATGCTATGATATTTCAGAGGGTACACATGCAAGCTCCAATATAATATTTATAGCAATTATATATGTATTTTCTCAGTGCAGGACAGCTGAACTAGATGACTCCTCTTTAAATTCTTCAGTTTTATCCATCAATTATCTCACAGCTGAGTTTATGCTGTGAGATAAACTCAACATAACATGTTGATGGGGGTTTGAGTTATATCTGAGTTATAATTCAGATATAACTCAACCCCACTATTTAGTAACATGTAGAACCTCCTTAATGTAAAACATTTATTTTCAACAAGACAGCAAAAGTTGCACAAATTGTTTTGAAGGTATTTCATTGAATCTATCCTGACTCATGCCACTGAGGTTTGAGTTTTTATGCAGCTTAAAAAGTTTCAGTTACAACTAAGTTGTTTTAACGCCCAAACAGAAGCAACTTCTGGCCACCATCTCAAAGAAGCTGGAAATCTGACCAAATATCTGACTTCTTATTAATGATTAGTTTATTTATGGCAACATTCACTAATATTGTCACATGCCACATGTTTTCCTAATATCGCGCAGCTTTACTCTGGCTGTTCTTTTACAATAGTTTCATCTGGAATCATCTTTCTCTCCACCTTACCTTCCCAGACTTGCAGACAGACTAATGGCTATAAATGGCTTGAGTGTTGACTCCCCTCCTCCATCTCTCCATCATCCTCTCACCCACTCATCTTCACTCCTCCTCCATTCCCAACCTCAGGTTCTACCTACCAGGACCATCTACCTCTTCCTCTTGTTGCCAGTGCCCTCTCCTTCCCTTCCCCTCCTCTCTCACCTCCCTCATCTCATCCATCTCACTGACTTCACCGGAACTCTGGGGGATGCAGGACGGACAAGCTGCCTTGGTAACAGGCAGATCAGGATTTTTTTTCCCAGAGAGAATGAGGCAGAAGAGAGGAGAAAGAGCAACTCAGAGACGACTGATATGTATCTGACTGAGGCAGATAAAAGCGACAGGGATGGGTTTGACAAGAATATTTGGTCAGAGCTGCTTTTAGATTCTAACCCGTGAACTGAGGGAGATGCAGAAACAGTTTTATGCTGGTTGTCTGTATTATATATTTACTTAGTAGGCATGCTACAGTCAGTCGCAACAGCACTCATTTTCACATTTAGCATTTATCACCACAAACGTCAATGAATTTTATTTTAATTGCATGTGAGAGATCAATACAAAGCAGTAAGAAGTGGAAGGAAAATGATGGTTTTCAAAATATTTTGCAAACAAAAATCTTGAAAAGTAAGTTGTATTCTGACTCCTTCAGTTTACACTTGTTTCAGAACCACCGGTACCTTTTACTTTATCTACACCTGCAAATATTTGGGATATGTCTCCACTACAGTCTATTCTTTGTAAAATAGCCAAAGCTCAGTCTAACTGTTTGGGCAGATTCATTTTTAAGTCTTCTCAAAGATTTTCAGCTAGCTTTAAGTCTGAACTTTGACTAGGCAGTGTGATGAAATGTGAGGAGGAGCCTTGTAGATGAGACTCTGTGTCTGCCTGCTACCTTTTTATGGAAAGAACTCAGGTATTTTGTGTTTTACCTTGGTACTGATTGACTTGGGGGTATGGATTCCTCTGGCCCTGGCCCATCTGTCTGGGGAGATGCTGCTGCTGCTGGAGCTAAAGACACACACAGATAATTATGAGCACATTTTAGAACTGCACAACCCTCTCTCAGATCAGATCCATATGTTTAGCAACAAACTTTCACTTTAGATATAAGATCAATTTAGAGTATGAACCAAAGATTAATTTTTGTGAGCAAACATACTATCTACTTAGGTCCAACAGCACATTCTGAAAATACCGATACAAAGGCAATTTATAGCAAGTGTCCGTACCTGATATTGACCTGAATGACCACAATCGTAAAGCTCATGAAATGTTTTCCTAATATAACGAAGTATGGACTTCAATTTTATTAACAACTGTGTGGAGGAAGCATTTTAATTATAAAAGTGTTTCTGAATGAAAGCCTGGAGGGATTTTTGTGGCTTCAGAGCAAACACTAAACAGTTTTAATCCACGATAAATTAAGTGCCCATAAGGAAGGAGGACTTGTGATCTCTGATCCCCAAAAATGCCCAAAACTTAAATGCATTTTCTTAAGTCTCTACAGCAGAGATAAATTGCTTATTTTAACACAAAACCTACTTAAAGATGATGACTTTACTTCCCATGGCAGATTGTATTGTGCACAGGTTTGGTTAAGGTACGTTTGCCGGTGGCCAAACAAAATTTGGCCTCTTTCTTTAAGACCTTGTGCTCTACAGTGTAAGAGGATTTTCCCAGGCATTTCAATATAATTTATCATTTATTTTTTATTTGATCTGCACTAATTTAATCCAAGTAAACTAGCAGGATATCCCCTTCCTTTAATAAAGACTGTGAAAATAAAACACATTAGATAAGACACCAAGATTGTTAGATTTTATAAAATTTGTCAGATCAACTCTGACCATCATCTCAATTCATGAACTACTGTCTTAGAAATGACTACATCCAACTTCTTAAAGCTAAGAAAATCTGAAAATTAGGTATTTTTTTTCCTCCACAACAAAATACAAAATGTCTATATATGTTTAAATATATCTATATAGATATGTTTTTGAGGCATTTACCATAAAAGCTGGGCAACTACGTGACACACCTTTGTTTCAAAAAGAACTAAACAGATGTTGACTAGAGAAGCCACAGATATAAGATTAGTTTAAAGTGAGATGGTTCACAGCCCTTTAGCTATGCTGATCCAGGTGTTTGGTACAGGATAATTGAAACAGATGTTATCTGAAAAAGACAGATGTAAGTGGCGTGCAAGTTAGGCAGACGCTTGCAGCAAATGATGCTGTTAAGGTAAATGTAAGACAGATGCTTGGTAGAGTTGAGGTTAATCAGTTTAGTAATAAATGCTGGCCTTGTGAGGACTGGACTCGTATCTGAGGCCAAACAGGCGCTTGATACAGTAGACACAGACTTTGATACAGTAAAGAGCAGCCAGGTCTTGAATATCATATGAACAGATGTTGGTCTTCAGTCATACAGATGTTCAACCTGTTAGGAACAGGTGTTGGCACTGCTGGGCGTACACAGATGGTGGTTAAGTTGATACTTAAGAAAACGGCTGAATCGGAGAAAAGGGCCTTGCAACATTAATGACACCCCTTGATATTTCCTATACTTTGTTCTCTTGCAACACACTTTCATTTATTTTAATTGTTATGTGCTAAACCAACATGAAGCTCTGCAAATTTGATCTGCAATCTGAAAGATGTGGCCTCCATAAGTATTCATTTCTCCTTAATCTGATACCCCTAAATAAACACTATATATAAGAGCCTTCAGATGTCATTGAATGAAGTTAATCTTTGTACATTTTAATTTAAGCATAATTCCAGCTGTTTGTTGAAGGCTGCAGATGTTTGTTAGTGATCATTAGTGAACACACAGCATCTTGAAGGTCAAAGAACAGAGCAGCCAGGTGAGGAATGAAGAAGTGGAGACGCCAGACTACTGGTTCACCTTCCAGCCGGACAGCGACCTTAATCATGCAGCCAAAGCAACAATACATATTTATGTGTTAGAAAGTTCAACTTGTCATAGTTGAACTAAATTCATCTACAGATCTGGGACAAGAGACGAAAATTGCTCTCCAGCTTGAGCCTCAGCTATTTTGTAAACAAAAATGGGAAAATATTTTTCAGTGTCTATAAACGCAAAGCTGGCGTACCACACCTTCAGTTATGATATAAAGTGGAAGCAACTGAATCAAAATTGTACAAAATAAGTGAATATTTTGCACGTAAGATAAAAAAAACAACAAAAAAAACATCGTAAAAATATTTTAACATGAACTTCTCAAGTGACGTGGTTTTACCTTCAACTGGTTCACGTTCCGTAATAAAAGAAATAAAATAAAAAAATTATCCTGCTAAGCACATTTTGCTATAGAAATTATTAATGACTTAGTCCAAAAAATAGTCAGCTGATGAGCTCTACACTGTATGTTAAATGAAGCAGGAAGTATTGAGGTTTTCACATGCTGAAGGATTTTTTTAGCTGCAGATGCATCATTTGCTTCATATGATCAAACACTAAATGAATTGTATGTTAAACATTTTAGGCAAATATACAGTATTTTCTGAATTTGCTCATTTGCATCTTTTTATATAGTCAAATAAAAAATTTGATTACATCAAATGTCATTTCTTTTTGCCTGATTGATTGATTGTCAGAATAACATTAATTACTAAAAAGAAAACAAAAATATTTCAGCCCTAATATCCAGTCAGACACCGGCAGTGTGAGTTCTCAGTGCACACTCCGGTGTTTGCGGGTCTGTGTGTGTTTCCCTTTTGCTGATCCAATTAAAAGACACATGGTGGGTGGCAACATCATAGTTCAGAACTCTTTACCACTTGATTCCTCTCAGAAGGAGAAATAAAAAGCAAACACTACATTATCACAGCAGGAGGCATGTGAGCCAAAAACACACACATACACACACACTACAGAGATGAAAAGGAAACGGTGAAGCGAGGGCTGAATGTGAGTAATTAAACATGCAACCTGACTTCAGTGAGGAACAGGAGAGGGTTAGGTGCTGCACACACACAAGCGGCGGTCGACTGCAAACTGTCACCTGTTCGACCAGAAGATGCTGCCTCTGATGGATCTTCTGCTGCTCCATCATTTGCATCTGCATCCTCTTCTCTTCTATCACCATCATCTGCTTCATCATGGCCGCCTGCTGGTTGCTGGGGTAGACTGGAGGTGGACCTGACCCTTGGCTGGGGCCCACGCCAGAGGCAACGCCCCCAGCTGGGTGAGGAGGGGGTATTGCACCGGGTGGCCGGGACATTCCCACCACGCCTTGCTCCTGAAACATCAAAGAAGAAGAAAGCAACGAGTCAGGAAGACTGTTGAACAGGTAATTATGTGATTAACACTAAAGCCTTGAAAAATTAAATATGTGTGTCTTATTGAATATTATTTTAGGAAAAAAGAGGGAGAATTAGTCTAAATCGAAACTAGGTTTTCTAAAGCCCCTTGCTCATTTCGGACTTTTTAGCAGTCTGGACTAGTTTGATCTCTTTTTACTTCAGGTAAAAAGAGACATATTACATGTCTTTGTGACATGTAATATGATAACATGTTACTTCCGTGCAACTAAGCAAAAAAGTATTAAAATGTACTATAACTGATAGGTCATTTCTCAACCTAGTTAAAAGAACCACAGATAACGTATATTATGTTTCAACCAAGCTTTTGCAAAAGCGAAAAAGGTGAAAAGACACAGCAAACTGCTTCTCCAAGCCGCCCACTGTGTTAAGCTGAAACCTTAAGTTTCAGCTTGTCTTTTATTAGTAGGAAAAGAGTAAGAGGTAGTGGAAATTTTAAGAAGGGAGTGGAAGAAAGTTTTTTATCTAGTTAACGAAGGTAGGGGGAGAATGAATCATCCTGTTAGATATAGCCATGCTACAGAGACATTCTTATAAGTGTGGGAAGACAAGTTTCAACCTAGAATCTGCTCTCACACTGATTTTACAGTAGAAAGGTAAAACTTTTAAATGAGAAAACAAACTACTGACAAACTACTGAAGTAAGAGTGATAACAACACACAATACTTCTGACAATAACTGTCTTAAACACAGCTTTTATTTAGTTTTATCAAACACATGTGCAACTATAAAGAGCTTTATAGATCATAAAAAATATTCCATCAAGAATAAACAACTGTTAGTTGTCTCGTTTCTAAACACAGTCAAATAAGCAGTAGTTTCATAATAAATCAGCTTACTCTTCTGTTCAGTTTGCATCACAAATGTATTTAAAAAGCACATTTTAAAAACAAGCAATGACAATTAAAAGTCACTAATAAAAGACATTTCCGTAGTTTTCTGCTCTATTTGAAGCAAAAACCAAGCGAAACCAATAAAGATTATGTGGTGACACTAATATTTCTGGTGTAAGAAGTGCACCAGAAATATTGAGCAGTTTTCAGGTCCATTGCGGACCTGAAAACTGCTCAATAACTTTGAGCAGCACTTTGTGTCGGCTGCTGCAAAAGCCTGATCGCCTTCACATTTCAGTTCCTGGAACATCTGAGAGATTCAGAATGCAGATGTTAAAAAGATCAGTTAGGAAAGACCCTCTAAAAACCTTAAAGGGTTAAAAAACAGCAAAAAAATCCTGAATTTAATTTAAAATATGAGAAGCCAATTTAATCTGCACACTTTGTAACCGACCCAGATTGACGGAAGCTGCAGCGATCTGGATGTGACGTAACGGAAGCATGAATCACATTTTTCCAGCAAAAAACTAACGAGTAAATGTGGCTTTACCTTGGCAGCAGCTCTAAATTTTCTTATTATATTGCTTTCAAAAAGGCTTTGTTTAGAATCATGTCATATTTCAAAAGCTTCAACTTCCATCTGAAGAAAGCTGAACAGAAATTGGGTATAATTATGCTTTTCGGCAAATGATAAACTAAGATTTTTGCATTTTTATGTTTAATCATCTTCATAATTCATAAATGTGCTAAACTAAAAAGAACAAACTTATGCAAAGGGTTCTGACATGGGTATTGTGTTTACAGGTTTTAGATGTGAACAGTGAGGAATGTAATGCTAATGCACTGGTTCAAACAGGTACAAACTGTCGATGCGATGCTGGGATCAGTTTCTCAACTGTCTCTATTCCCTCTCTGCCCAGGCAGGAAAGTGGGAACTACAATCCTCTCTCACTCTAAAGAAATAAAAATTTCCAAGTCTTATTTATGTTCTTGTTTACTTACAGTGGGTAAAACCCAATAAAAACAGTCCCATTAGCACCTCATCGCTTAATGAAGTAATTTCAGGCGATTAAAACATCCTGCTCTGAGTCACTGGCTGCTCTTTATCACGGCACAACAGGAATCAGGTGGAGATGAGAAAAATATTCAGTGCACTCACAAAACCATATCCCTGTACACTAGCAGCTTTACTCCATTTTTGTTTGGTGGTTTTCAGCTCACAAAGAGAGACAGTCAAAACTAAAGACAGACATGGGCCACCCTGAGTCCTCCCAGTGGGGCGCTGGTTTGTCCTCTCTGCATACATTAGCTCCTCATTATCATATAAAGAGCACTTCCCTCTCCACTCGGCCGTATGCTAATCTGTAATAGGACGAAATGGCCTGCTCTGGCCAATGGGAGTGCAGCGTTTATGGGTCTATTAAGGGTTAGACAGCAGAGCAGGAGTGGACAACGTTTAGGCTTGCCAGCAATTGAAAAGATGGAAGCAGAAGGAACATTTCAGGGCCAATGCAAAGTGTTTGCACTTTGCAGATTTAAAACGGCAACAACACAGGCCATCAGACTTTGCACAACAAATCACATTTACCTGCAGGCGAGCAGGAAACAGCAAAAACAGGATTACGATGCCGAATCATAGTCTCGGTTAAATTCTCTAAAATACAACCATCCTGGACATGTTGTGAAAGAGTCAAAGCCTCATAATCCATGTTGAGACTCTGCTTTTCTTAGAGAGGAGGAAGGTGAAGATAAAGCTTGTATATTAGAGCACAAAAACACCCTGCAGAGCAAACAGAGTCAGCCGCTCAAGACCGGCTTAACAGACAAGCAGACCAGACTGATCGATGTTCACAGATACGTGTCTCATCTCCGCTTGTTTGTGCCTTGATGGAGGCAGAGCAGTCAGATGATTGCCTGCAGAGCATGCGGTGTTGGGAAGCTACCAACAGGTGGCAGTGGAGATCTTTAATCCCAGGAATGTGTGTTTGCGCGGGTGCGTGTGTGTGAAAGTCTCAGTGGCCTCCTCTCAGCAGATGGCTCAATCATGACGGTTCTGATCTACGATCTGTCCCTCTCTCCCCATCTCACTCTTCCTCTTTTCTTCCCTTTTCTCTAAACATCGCCTCCTCCAAACTCTCTTTCTCCTTTCTCTCTTCAGATCTCCCCCTCTAAACAGAGGGAGTCCGCATCATGTCCGCACAAATAAGGATTAAACAGAAAAGATGGACATACGGAATAAAAGCTTTTGGTGGAAGTAATGCATCTTCCTGATGGGGAAAGAAAAGAGAAAATAAATCATCATGTGTGAGCTGAGAAAGGAGGTAGGAAAGCAGGATGAGGGACTAAGCGGGAGACTTTGAGTGTTGATCTCGTTTAGGGAGAAAAAAAAAATTAAGTCTGAGCTTGGAGGTGATGAGCCATGGAAGAGAGGAAAGCAGGTACCCTGGCAACAGTAGCTGCGGCGATGGGCAGATGGCGCTTGGAGGACCAGTTATGGTTGCCGTGCCTCGTCACCCTTCGAAGCGCTGGGCAGACCCCAACAAATCTCACACATTGTGCATACAAAAAATACAGAGTTACACTCACGTCAGAGTCCTTAGTAATCTTTCCTAACTGAGTTTATCAGACGATCACTTCAGTAGCTCTCTTTCTCTCTGTGTATTCATTTACTCTAAATACAGATTAGCTAGTCCCACAGGCTGAAGCTAACGGCTAATCTGAGAAAGGCCATGTCCAACAATCTGACTTCAACAGTCTTAATACGCTCCATACCCAAAAACATCACAACAGTGTGCACTACTCCACTGTCACATCTGAATCAGAGAGGTATTACCAGAGACACATCTGATCATTTTATTCTGAAGATTGGAGGAAGAAGAAGTAGTGCAGAATAGTGAACTTCCTGTGTATCAAGAATAAACATTTTAAGGGTTTCCGATCTGATAAAGTGATGCAGAGACTTAAAGTCTAATAGCAGCTTCAGTGAAAACCACTTCAACAGAGAATCACTAAAATCAGGCAATTTTCAGCTTGACCAGCATCAAAAAGTTATCTTTTCAGTAATGCATACTAGGTATTCAGTAACAACATAATTTTTTATGTCGCGTTGAGACATGCCTGTGATTTATTCTGACTGCAAGAGAGCGAGAGAGAGTAGGACTTCAACAGATAACAGGATGGCTGAACAGCAAAAAGAAATGTCTTATCTTTCGGGCATTTGAACTCAAGTCTGATACGCAAAATGCTAAAGTGGGAAATGTTTTACTTTAACTTATGGATTTCTTTCAGGAATACATAGACATCTGTTTCAGTAATGCTAGCTTTACTAAGCTAATGTAAGATGTCACTTGGTACTTGTATTACCTAGATCATTCCCCACAGTGTAACAATATAGAATTTAATATTAGCCGTTAGCTTCAGCCTCAGTACGAATGACATTGATTTAAACTAAATGAAGATGAAGTTAGGCCTCTCACGATAACAAATTTTGCTGGTTGTTAAATTGTTCCTGCAGTTATTGCGATAAACGATAATATTGTTTTGAGACCAGTTTTAAGTAATATAATGGTAATGGCAAAATAATAATGCAAGAACACATTCTCAAACATCAGTTTGAAGTCTTTGTAGACAAAATTGTCCTTCAAAAAGGGGCTAACTGAGACCAAAGCACCAAACTGAAGACTTTTATCATCCAGTTTTTAGAAAGAGAGAAAAACAAGAGATAAACGATAAATCATGCCAATGGAAATCATTGAGGTTGTTTTAATTTACCATGCGATTAATTGATTTATTGATTATTGTGACAGGCCTAGATGCAATGAGAGCTCTGTACTAAAAGGAAGATATTGACTGCATAGAACCCTTTTACACAACCTTAATTTAGAAATCCTGAACAACTCTAATGCTAAAACAAAAAGTTTCTAAAGTGTGTGTTTTGATTCAAACCAGCTCCATCTTTTTTCCAGCACACCACAAACTTTCAAAGCAATCCACAACAGGAGCTACTTCTCTTAGCTGCTGCTCAGCATAAGAAAGAAGGATGAAATGAAAGAGATGCTGAATGTATTACCGGTCACTCCGGAGGATGTTTGTGTGCATGTGTGTATTGCAGCCTGTCAGCTTTATTGAGTTAGGAAGCAAGGAGAGCCCAGGTGATTGCATTACACTCCAAGTGAGCGGAAGTGTGTGTGTGTGTGTGTGTGCTTGCCCGTGTGCGTTAGTGAGACTGTCATGGTCTCATGTAGCAGAAACATGGCCACTGCATTTGCTTTGTGTGTGTATATGTGTGCGTGTATTTAAAGGTGCATCTGCATCTCGAAATGAATCCCACAGGAGAGAGATTAAAGGTTGCATTTGCTACTATGAAATAACACACGCAGGCAACCTAAGTCAGGGCACCCACAGTGGAAATCAAAAAACAAACACAGTTTAAAACAGCACTGCATGAAGCCTTACAGCTTGCACATTGAGAAAACACATATACTCGCAGCCTGGAGGAGCAGCGGTGGCTGGCAACAGAGCACTGGGTGTCTGTGTGCTCCACACAGTCGCTCACATCTGTCACCCACTTGTGTGATCGAGAAGAGAAGAAAAGAGAAGAGAAGAGGGAGAGCAGGGTGGTGTAAAGAGGAGAGAAGGGAACCAGAGAGGTTTCGATAGGTGAGGAGACTTTTACAGAGTATACAGCTGCAGGAACACAGAGATGGCCAACGGAAAAGCACATCTGTATGCACAACGTCTCACGTCTACATTCGGATCTGCAGCAGCGACGCAGCTGGGGACGGTTTGTGCTGCAGCTGCATGGAACGCGTCTGTGTCATCTGGTTGATGAAGAGCACGCTTCACAGCCAGCGCTCATAAATGCCTCAATGTCCTACAGGATCACACTTCACACCCTGACCCTTCTGGGGACGTGGAGAAGGTGCAGACGTGATAATCCAGCTCACCGCCTGTGACTGGTTTCCCTTCACAACCAGTGACTGATGGAGAGAGGACCACAAAATCCAGAGTGATTTTTCTTCAAAGAAATATCTTATTAAAAACTTATGAAATTATCACAATGACAGACAATTAATGGATTTGGTGTAGAAAGAAAAAGGAAATTACCTCCTATTGTTTTAAGCTCTTTATCTTGACCTCATTCAGAAAACATGCAGTTATCAAATTGGTGGTTTTTAGGATTTTAAACTTATTAACCCAGCTGTGAAGAAATGAGCTTATGCTTTGGAAAAAATCTTTCATGTTTGCGCAGCTGAAGTCATTTTATTTAAGAAATATTTCAAACAATGCAAAGGAATAAAGTAAAGCAAAATTATAAAAATAGTTCGTTAAATTTTATTTAAAAAATTTTGAAAATTATTTAGACAGTCCTTACTGATAAATGAAAAGAAAGTATTGACATTTGAGGCAACACAAATCAGGTTTTTGCATGTTCGGATGATCAGATTAAAAAGATCTAGGTAATATAAGCCAGCAGAAACATATTGGAAAAAATTTTAAATACATTTTACACCTAAATCTGTATCATTTGGGACATGCCTGTTGATTTAGATGTTAAAGAATAACGGTAAAGAAATTCCTGCCATGGTCTCTTCCTACCACAAAGTATAGAAAGACCATGGCTGCCCTAGCAACGATAAAACCTTATTGGTTATAAGACAAAACAAGAAGAGATCCCATGGCAGACTTCTTCTTCTTTACCTCAACTTTTTTGGGTATGATAATTGCTAAAGAATGAAATGGTAAAGAAAGGAAGCCACCAGGACTCTCTTTGTTGGTTCTACAAAAACAACCTTCCCACCAAGGCGGAGAAAACCTGGTTAGGAACTTAATTAAAAAAGACGTTTAAAATGCAGTTTTGATTTAAATGAAGACTCACCAACTTGACGTTGTTTCCACAAACTTCTTTTTGGTTAACCCACTGATTTTTCACTGTTAAAACCTCTGATTCTCAGGTCATATTTTGCCCGTGTGGGATGTTGGGTATTGGAGCTCATGGTTAAAGCATTATTACTATGCATGCTGTGCACCACCTGCTGATTGATTTACAAAGTCACATATGAAAACACACAAACACACTAACCCTGAGCAGATGGTGGAGCCAGACCTTACCGTACTGACTATTCCCAGAGCGCCACAAGTAAAGAAGACATCACTCTGACATACTGACGTTATCATCTACCGTCATTTTTCAGAACTTCTTCCAAAACTAGCCTCAACATCCTAGAGTTATTCATTTTAGCACACCACAACTTCTTTTTTTGTCATAAAAATCACACGATAAACAACTTATGCCCACAAAACAGGCACAATGGGTAAAAGTTTTATTTTTTTTACGCTTTGCCGATTGGAACAGCACATCCATTCACCCCGCCTAACCCCGCCCCTTGAAAACACACCGGCACACAAACTTGCACAGTTTCCCCCAGAGGGGAGTTATATTTAAACTGCTGAAGAAGAGCCTTGCTCCCCACAGAGGTCTGTTTAATCTCTAACATCTCTCTCCTCTAAACCCTAACTGGCCTATTTCTGAATCTTCTGAATCTGCACACTGGCGCAGACATGTTATTCCAGGCTAATGGCAAAGTTAAAATTTACCATGAATTTCCCCCATCAGAGACTGAAGGAAAGTTAAAAAAAATATGCCAATAAAGGGGTAGCCTTTCGGGGTTCTCGGGATCATCCTAAAACCATAACTGAAGCGAGGTGATGCCATGCAGGGACACTGTGAAATCCATGTAGGCATGCAGGAGGGGATCAGTTTAAGTAAATGAATCCCTGTAGCAGGAGCTCTGTTTGGAGGCGCTGTGCTTAACAAAGTGATTTCTCTGCAGAGACAGGAAGCCACCCACAGACGGCATACAGCAGGGAATGTCACTCCACGCTCGTTTGCAGTCGTGTAGCGTGAAATTCGTTAAACTCCGATTTCTGCAACAACAAATCTGTTGGTTGGTGTTTATTTTTACAGTCGGTGACGTGCACTTACATTACGCACCCACTTCAGACAGGCATATCTGTTTCTACAAATGTGACATCTGCTTGTCCAACATCACATGTAATCTGTCTCCTGTGTAAAGTCAGACGATTACTGTAGAAGACGGTTGTATTTGCAAATGAAGTTTGTTCATCTCACTGTTTGTTCAACCTAGTTGTCTCCACACCTGCTTTGAGTCATTGCAGCTGCTTTCTTTTTTGCTGATTAGCAGGGAAGGAATGTGTAAACTTCGTTTAACTGCATTCCTCTTATTTATGCACCGTGTGTGAGACGGTTGTTCAGACAAACAGTTAGCTAGATTTAGTTAGCGTTTAACCTGACACGCATTAAGTTAGTCTAGCAGTGACTAGCTAACCATAGCCTTTAAAAACATCTACTGTCTTTTTAAGTAGTTTGGTTTCAGTTACTGAAATTATCTTAAACTTCTGAAAATTGTGGTGTGCCTATGCATCCATGCCCTTCCTAGTAAATACTTTGTACAAATAAATGTAGCTGTAATTACAGCTTCAAGCCATTTGGGGTTTGTCCCTATGTGTTTGTGGAGGGTGAATGTCTTCCTGAGTCTCAACTCAACAGGTTTTCATCCAGGATTTTTCTGTATTTCCATCCGTCCATCTTCCCTTCAACTCTGACCAGCCTCTTGTGAAGTGGCATGACACTGACAAAATTATGCTTATTTTTGCAAAACCCCGTACAAATGTTGACTAACATAACATCTACATGTTGCCAGGTAGGGAACTCAGGTAAAATAATAATAATAATAATAAAAACTTTCATCAGCCCTTTTGATATGCAGTAAATGCATTAAGATTTGAGGCTGAATGAGAAGAAAATGCTATAGGGAGGAACAATTCTTTCAATTTTAAAAAAGGACTTTTCCTCTGGTAATGTGAACTGCTCCTTAAGTGATATTAAAAAGGACAGATAATGAATATCTAAAATAAGTGCCTATACATATTAAACATATTAAAATATAACTAGTATATATAAGAGTGAGTTAAAGTTTACAGAGAAAGATGTAGAAGATCGTACATAACGTCAGCTGTATGTATATCAGCTGACAGTCTTACAATTGAGTGTCAACATGCAACACTTACTGCAACAAGAGATTTGACAAATATCAGTTTCTTTAGTTAAAATAATAGATAAATAGTAGTTTTCTTAGAAGGTGGCTGTCTTGACTAAAAAGCCTAGGAGCCAAAAAGGTTTGAACGTTTGGAGAAGGAAAGAATCTCAGAGACACATCTGCAAGTTCATCCTCAACAAGAACTAGTTCTCTGTTCATTTCCCGAACAAATGGAATCAGCTTTGAATGATGATAATATGCACAAACATCAACAATAAAAAGCAAAACTACATTTTTTTCTAACAATGTTCAAAAAGATTGACATCAAGGCATAATTATTTAGAAACAGAATTAGCTGGCTAACATGACAGAGGCTCACGTGAGAAACCACAAGCGACTTGATGCATAAATTAGCTTCCTGCTCGTTGGCTATTAATGCCATTAATGTTCTGTTACACCACTAATTTTCACTGCTTGATGCGTCACAAGATGAACCTCAATGTGCATCCATCAAATTCCAGCAGCTTCATAAACCTCCATGCTGGCCGGCTGAACACTGAGCTGACGGGAGACCCGTCACCCCAACACGGATATGAGAGGCTGGAAGGCGACTGGAGCGAAGGGATGAGATCACTGGTGGTGAGCAGACGAGCTTGCCACCCTGAGAGGGACCAGGTGCTACACTAAATCACCCTGGAAACGGTCGTCATGGAGACCTTAAAGGCACAGCAGGCAGGAGCTGTGGAAGCGATGAGTTGTAAATGACTAAATGATGTAATTGTGCGCTCTAAACTGGGAGATTTGTGTGTTTGTCTGATGAGGCAAGGTGTTTCTGTTTAATCTAATTGTTGTGGAACCGCTCTTGTCTGCTGCTCCTTATTACTCATTATCTTTTACTGACGATGGGTCTGAGCGGTAAGAGAGCCCAACCCTACGGACGCTCAACATCACCTGTGTTTGTGTTTGTAAGGTTATCCTATCACCGTGGTGATTATTTGCTCTCCTCTGAACGAGAATTCACCAACTAGCCGTTTTGAATTATTCACAGCTGCGATCAGCGCTATTACACGGCTGTTAACGGAGGTGAAGATACGCTCCACACATCCATCCGCCCTCTCCATCCCTCTCTCTCTCCCCCACACACAGAACACTGCCCTTTTATCCACCCAGAAAACCTCCTCTTCAATTTCCTCCTCTTCCATCGTGCCACCCTCCCCGTGCTCCCCTCTCAATCTCCTCCTCACCTGATTGTTTTGCCACTGTTCTTTCTCTCTCTCTCTCTTCCTCACTCCTTCTCCATCTACCCTTCAGCTCCATCCGTCTTCCCCATGTTCCCTCCTCCTTTGTTCACTCTCCTTCTCGCTCCTCTTCCGATTCTGCAGCTTTCATTTGTTTTTCCTGCATCGTTTCACGTTTGCTTTTCTTCATCTGAGCTCATCAATCTTTATTCTCCAGGTTGCTTTTTTAGCGTCGACGTCCTCCCCCTGCCTCAGAATCAACCATATTTCACTCTCGCTTTTTTTTTCATTTATTTATTTGACTCCATCTTTACCACACGGCTGTATAACCTTCACCTTTCTTTGTCTTTTCCTCCATGTCTGAATCCATCTGAGTCTGTCATAGCCTCCTCATTACGTCTTCTCCTCCTCTGCGCTCCTTCCCTCCATCCCTCTCTTCTCCTCTCCAGAGAAGCCATTAGGTGAAGCTGTAAGGCTATTACTCTTTTTCTGTCTCTCTATCTTTTCTCTCACTTTGCTCTAGTCTCAGGGTAATAGACCCCCCCGCCCTTCTTTTCTTTCCCTCCATCCCTCAGTCTCTCCATCTCTGCGTTCCTTTCCTACTCTTCATCCCAACCGAGTTCACATCCTTTGACAATCTTCCCTTTCCTCCTCCATCTTCTCCGTCTTATTTCAGCATTCCTTTAGCGACCCAAGTCATTCCTCCTGTTCTCTCATTTCCAGTGAGAGACCCTTCTATAGCTATTGCCTCGTGCTATAAGTACTCTACTGTGTGCAATGCTGCATAGTGGTTAGAGGTCACTATAGTATGAAGCACTCATTTACATTCAATTAGGTGAAGTTACAGGAAATCAAAATCTCTTTAGATTCTTTCCTGCTGCTATCCAAGCATTTCAAAAATACTAAAAATGGATCCAATACAACATCTTTATCCAGCCTGATAGTGACCAGGCTGATAGTACAGTGACTTACAGATCTAAATGTGGTGAAGATGACTTGAAGTTCGCAGAGGTTCCTGATGGTGAAAAACAGGATTTAGGTCATTTTGAATGGAGCAGTGTTGTTAGCTGGCCTCAATGTTTCAGAAACTGCTGATCATTTGGGATTTTCATGCAGAACCAGTACAAAAAATTATCCAAGACGTGTCTGAAGCACACCACTGTGGAAAAAAAATGTTTTTGATTTAATCTGCCGAGACTTTGAGTTGCTTCCCACTGAATCAAAACAGAAGGATTATGGGAATTCAAACAAGGCTACGTATGAGGCCGTTTAAAGTCCTCAAAGCTGAATGTGGTTCGATGCTCAGAGATTAAACTAAACATCATTCAAGGACCCATCAGTTGCAATATGGATGAAATGGACATTAAATATTCTTTTCACTCAATTTCATTTCTCACAAAAGCTACAACTGGTAGATATCCAGCTGTAAAATGAGGTGCAACAGCTAATGAAATAGTGACTGGCATTTTATTTTTTTAGTTGAGCCAAAAGAGAGCTGCAACTACTCCTCGCAATAAGCATTTTTTATGCAAAGGCATAGATGTTGTAGAAATACTTCAGCAGAAGATGCATATTTAAGTGACTATATGCTGCTCTGTTGGTACACTTGCTTCTGTGAGGGAAAATAATGAAAAATAAATCCGGTTTTCTTGTGCACTTATTGCATGAGAAGTAAACATTCACAGATCAGCCTGAGCACACCCAAAAACACTCCTTTGCGAAGAGAACAACCCATCTTTACCTCCTTTTGTCTTGCACATTAAGCTGCCTTTCTAAGTGCAGCACCTTCTGCTATCTTCATCGCCCCCAACTCTGCTCATCTTTGTAGGCCATTAATCTCTCCTCCTCCTGCGGCTGTATTTCCTGTGCCTTTTCCTCCCCCTCCAGTGCAGAGGAGACGGAGAGAGAATGACCATTATCTAAGCCAGCATCTCCAATAATTCCACAGCACCCTATTATCCACAATAGAGCCAAAATGGCCTTTGGTAATATGATGAAATCTGCCGTAAAAAAGTAGAAATGGGACTAAAAGCGTCAGAGTGTAGAAAAACCTCCATTCCTCAGCTGCTTTATCAAATTATTGCATTCTACTCATCTCTCCGTCTGCAGCCCTCCCTCCCACATCGGGTGCATTACTGTGCCTTTCTCTAAATTCTCCTCATTTTGCTCTGTTTGTCTCTTTCACTCCACTCGTTCGCCGATACCTTCTCCCTCCGCCAGTCACACACTCTGCCTGTTTTCGATCTTTGGCCTTCCTCGTCTCTCGCCATCTCTCGACTCCCAATGAGAGCTCGTCGATTCGTCGCCAGATAACGCCGCGCTCTCAAACAGTAGAAAATGGAAATTGCATTAACCCAAGTGTCGGTCTGTCCCAGATTGCATTTAAAAAAAAACAACAAAACAAACTCGGGTACAACTCCAGGATGCGCTTGTGCAGACATCCGAACAGAGGAATGTGTGTTTAGCGAGAAAGGGCCTTGCAATCAGTTGTGTGCTACAAATAGGTGCAGGGAAAACAATTTGCAGTCATTGCTAACAGCTGGTGGTGCTGTGTGCACGCGCGAGTGTGTGCATGTGTGGGGAAAGCTCGTCCAATCTCCACAGCCTGTCTTTTTTCCTCCCCTCCTCCACAGCATTGTCCCTGGAGAGGTGGAGAGGTGATGTATGGAGCCTCTCCTGATCGCACGACTCAGCAGAGCAGATGGACAGAAGAGACACAAGGACAGAGGTGTACTGTAGTCGACGGAACAAAAGGAGCGAAATATTGCGAGTGCTTTGTGCAAAAGTGAGCAAGCTCAGAGAAAATAAGAGCTTTTAATCACGGTGGCATTTAGAATGCATAATGCAAGGTAGATATATTTAAAGACATGGTATATGCTCTGACCTCAGCTTCTCTTATTGTCTAATTCTGTAAAAAATGGTTTTCCAAATGGCTCATAGGCAGAGTGATCCAAAAAAAGATGCCTATATTGCATAAAGCTAGGTAGCTAAAAACCTGCACTTAAAAGCCCAATTTTTAGGTGATTTATGACAGCATATGCTCAGCAAATCTGCCTCAATCAATTTGATTACCAGGCAATGTGAAACATGACCGCAAATCCAAGGAAATCTAATTAGGCTGAAAATAAACATTTAGCACCTAGTGGACCAGAACAAACCAGTGGAGAAACTTTAAGACGTATTGTCCCTTTTAATTATTATCACTAGACATTTAAAAGGGAGAATGCTGGTGAATTTGGACTTATCCGAGACAGTACAGCACCAACATGGAATGATGCAATTTGGACTTTATTTGGCACAAACCAGAGTGTGAACAATTTGGGTGTCCATGTCTAAAGATAACAGAGTGGCCTGATGCCAGAATAGCATCTCTGTTGGGGACATGCACCAGAACAACGTCTTCTGTTTTTCTTCTTCTCCTCATGTCTGACTCATCATTTTCATATCTCCTCTGCTGCCACCCTCTGACTGGGAGTGTTATTGTTATCATTGATACACACAACAAATAAGATCCACAGTGGACGCTAGAGAGTAGATATAATCGACATTTAGGTCACATAAGCTTAGGTTGCATACATGTTCTGATTTGAATATTTTCCTAAAATATATTTACTTTTTATTTGGGATGATCGTTCACACTACTGAATGATATGACAGCAATCAGACTTTAGTGTGAGCGGTTTATGACCCCAAAGCGACACGAATGCATGGAACAACAATGATGTCACACATACTGTTTACAGTAGTAATGCTGTCATCCATGGATCCATTTATTTGGCAATGGGAGATGACAGTATTGTCACGTGTTCAAAAAAATGAAAGAAGCTATAAAAAAGGAAAGCAGAACTAATAGCAGTGGCCTTTAGTAGAGATTTTTAGAAAAGCCTGTTTGGATGCACAGTAAGAGCCACGAGTGGTGGGACTATGATGTGATCCGCTTCACTGGCACAGACTTCTTTCCTAATTTTATAATTATAGTTTTCAGTCAGTGTTTACGTCTAGATTTACTGCTTCTGGATTCTTCTGGTGCAGAATTGTGATGCACGTCTCCCGTCAATTACATAAAGTCAGATGAAATGTAACACGATCGTTCAAACCGCAGACGCTTCGAAAACTATCAGATAAAGCTTCTTTATTCAGCTCTAATATTTACAAAGTGGTTTTTAAAAATGCTACTTGTCACTCATGTCATCAGGGCTTTGACTCAACCAAAGGACTTTTACAACATGAGATGTAAAGCTCCAGTTTCATACGTTCTGACCAGAAACTCTTCCTCATTTCTAAAAAGAAAAAAAAGCACCACAGAGGAGTAATTCTGGGAACCTAAAAAGAAAGGTGGGCAGATGCAAAACACGAGGAGAAATGGAGGGATAAAGTTTCTACTGATGATGGAAGGGAGCAAACAGACAACCTCAGGTGATGAAGAGAAATTACAGGAGAAGAAGCTGAAACAAATATATACTGGAAACTGTTTTCTTTTTGTTTTTTTACTATTATTTCAAGGGGATGGATCACTGGCCAAGCTGGGGGGTGAAATAGATGTGTAAACAAACACTGGTGTTTCAGATAAATAAGACTGGGCTGGAGAGGGAAAGAGAGCGTGAGCAAAAACGACAGAAAAGGGAGGGGAGGATGGAAGCAGAGTGGGAGGAAGGCGCGGAGTGAGAAAACAAGCTCGACCATGTGTCTAAGTTAACAGCGGCAAGAGAAACCTCAATAGAGAAAAAGGTGTGGGCGGGAAAGCACTCCACGGGGAGAGAGGAGACAGATGTAGAAGGGAAACAGGCACCGGGAGACGTAGAAAGAGACAGAAGAGGTAAAACGAAGGCGCAGTCTGGAGACTCAAAGTAAGGAGAAAAATCAAGACAAAGTGAGGATAAAAAGGAACAGGAGAGCAGAAACGTCCTGGAGCTCAAGATGGCATGAGAAAGGGATGAGGTTCATGTGGGATGGTGGGAATTAAATGACGAGAAGAAAAACTAATTATTCTGTGATTCTGCTAATTAGCTCAAGCTTTACTGACAACTCTGCGTGGCACCAGACTTTTACCAAACGGTTCTCGCAACACTGATGGCCTTCGGGTGGGAGGAACCGCAGAAGAAGGGATGAGAGGAAGGGGAAGGGAAAAAAGAGGAAGCAATGGAGGTGGGCAGAGGGGTGAGATTGATGGAGATGGACAGAAGGAAAAAAATAGAGAAAAAGGGAACAGAGAGAGAGAGGAGGTGGCAACGCCTGAAGTTATCTGAAAGCACTCCATCAAATGAAAGACGAAGAGAAACAGAGAGAGGATCTGAAGCCCAGGGGATAAACTCGTGACGTCTGTTTACCCATGCATTGAGCCACTTTTACATAAACCAACAATTAAAAAGCCTCATTTAGGCTCTTACTGCTGAAGATTATGCACACACTGCCAAGTCAATAAGAAGACTGTACTCTAATGCTGCTTGAAAAGACAGAACGTCCACATCATTAAATCTGTTTACTCTTCTTTTTTGTGCTCCCCATGTTGGATAACTCTATTTTCTTTGTTTCTCCTGCGCTGCTTGCTGTGGTTTCTTCTCTCATGAGAAAAATATACAGCCTGGTCACAGATTTATTCCTGAAAATACTTCAAACCACTGTGTCCTTGCCTTGGGAAGTAGGTGCTGCAGATAAAACTGAGAGTCCACAGTAATTGTTAATTTGCCAGCCACTTGTTGGCTAATTTAATGAGCTGCAGATAGCTAATGTGAACTAACACCCATCTGCTCCATGAGTTTGTCATTTTCAGCCCACTTCTCTGAAACATTAAACCCCTCGAAAGGGCAGGTTACGTTCAAATTATGCATTTCATATCCTCGTGCAGGATATTATTTCAAAAGAGCAATAAGTTAGTTTCAAAATTGTCTAACAGTTCCACATGTTAAAAAAAAATCTAAAGTCAAACAGAAATATTTAAAATACCCAGCATGTTGAGCGAAACCTGTAAAATGAAGTAACATCTAAATCAAATTACTCAAGTAAATTATTTATCAGAGTCACTTGCTGCAGACCAGAAGCAGATTGTAGAAAATACTGGAAATTGGTGGATTTCAAAACAGGTTCTGTACAACCAAATAGCTTCTCTACCAGCAAAGTCAACCTAAACATGAACATTAAGCAATATATTCATATTACACATCTACTTAACATTTCCCTTTGTGCTCGTTTTCTTTGCTGTTTTATGGTCATAGTTCATGTTAGAGTAAATATTTCTCCTTTCTCCCTGTGTCACACTGATGTGATTCCTGACTGTTTTCAGCTTTTATGTCTCCTGGATGTGTAGAAATTGCATTTCCTTCCTTCCTTTATAGAAAATGCATCTCCTTTGCTTTGATTAATAAATGATGCTTAGTATGTGATTTTAGAAACTTCCCGTGTCTGACAGGAGCATTGAAGGCTTTTATCTGTGTTTTTGTATAACAGTAAGTACACAGAACAATAAATAGGAATGAACATTAAAAGTGAATGGATATATAATCACTTAAATACAATTTCACATAAGCATAGTGGCTTGTTGGATGTTCAGCCTCTTTCTTCAAACGTAACCTTCCGAACATGAACATTTGCCCCTTCAAAACCTGCTTCTATTCCTTCACTGTATGGACTTTGCTTCATAGAGTCAAAAATGTGTTTCTTGTGCGTTGTGCTCTTTACTGCAGGCTGCTGTCTTCCAAAAATGTAGACAGATATCTGCAGCAAAAACGTTTACCTGCAGATTTCAAAAGACATCTGTGTTTTAGTTCACACACACGAACAGCAAAGACGACTTCCAAGGATACAAAGAGAATGCAGTGATCCCAAATTGTGGGGGTATTTAAGCCCAAGGGCTGCATACATGTTAGCTGACAGGTCCATGCAACCCAAATCATCATACAACGAGAAAGTCTAACTTACAGGAGGAAGAATGTGTGGGAGTTTCAGGCAATCCTGTGAGGCTCATTGCCGTGAGGCAGCCACGTGCCGGGAACGTGGCACTTAAAGCCTCACTTCACTGATTACATACACACACATATACACCCTGCAGCTGATGGGTGCTGGTAGATACAAGCACTAGTAAAGGGGGCAAAATGAAAGAGTGGGGTTAAGTCGCTCAGTATGGAGGGATTTAAGCCTTAAACAGTCTGAGGGAAAAAAAAGAGAGATGAAATGGGGGCTGGGAGAGTGCTCTGAGTCACTGATGGAGTGCAAGAGTGTTTAACTGTACAGTACGGGTTTTAGTAACCGGTAGAGAAAGTGAATACTACCACAAACATTTCTGCTTCTCTTTGTTTGCCTGCTTTTTCTGTCGAGCCTCCGGAGATGGAGGAAGAGAGGAACACGATGTGGAAGGAAGAGGGGATATCCCTGCAAATCAACCGATTCCTCTCCCGTTCGTGACTTTCCATCCTCTACTCCCTCCAAAAACAGATGCTCCTTTAAACAGATGAGATATCCCGCTCTATTGACCCGGCGTATTGATATGTTCCGTATTTCGTTTGTCTGTTTCTCTTGGGAGACTAATGCTATGCCTTCAGTTTTAGCTGCAGAGAAATCAATGACAACACAACCCTCCTACCTGAGAAACGGCTAGCAACACGTCGGTCTCATTGAGTTTGTGCTCAGGTTTCTGAATATTTACATTAGACGGTTAGTGGATATTTACAGTTACATCCCAACGCTGCAGTGATAAGCCACAGTCAACTAACTGCTAATCCTCCAACGTTGGGAGTGTGCGGCAATGCTGGCTAATCCCAGCGAAGAAGGCTAACGCGTCAGGTCGCCTCATACACCAAGGAGAACCATTCACGCCATGGTAGCCGAGATCGATTAAGAGTGGGTGAGAGAGGACTATTGTAGTGTTGTTAGCCTTGCTCATTGACCATATGTAGATCAATACCTGCAGCAGCCGGAGGACAGACGAAGACAGAAAAGCACACGTACACACACATATATAAAATAAGCACATAAATATTCCTTTATGAGTAAACACAAGGACTCCCATCTGCAATCAACCTGTGGTCTAAATAATGTTAATGATTTGACCATTAGGGCTGAGGCATAAATCAGAGGTAATGGCTGCAAGAGAAGGCCGTATTGGTGAGCTTCAGCACACACTGAAGTACCTGCACACACCAACACTGAACAGTGGACAGCGTGACGCAAATGCAGAAGTTGTTCTTTTGACAGTAAATGCTTATTTAAACTGCTCTAAGACAACACAAAACCCCCTCTAATATGTACCACAATGTCATGATTACAGAACAAGTGCGTACAAGTATTAGCCTGAAAAAGAGGAGACTCGGTTATCTAAATGTATTATCACTGAGGTGTTTCAAAATAAAGTTACAGGAAAAAAAAAAAACAAGCAACTTGACTGTTCAGCCAGCCTGCCACAACATGGGGAAGTTTTAGGGAAATAGCTGAGGGTATTTTTTCAAATTTATTGGTTTTTTATCTCTATGAAAGGTCACCAAACACGCTAGAGGTGTTGGAAATATCTCACTTAAGGTAGGAGAAGCCACTGCTGATCACAGTTAGCAACAATGCTAACAGATGCTATGAAACGCCACCATACCTGGCACTAATAGATTGTACTGACAACAACACTCTTCAGTGTGAAAGTTATTACAGCAGGAAAAAGTCAACTCGTAAGTTTTTCTCTTTAGTTTGAAAAACAAGTGAAATCCTGTCTATTAGTAGGATTCACATGCCACCTGGTACTAACTACTTAATCATCAAGAATGAGTAAACCCTTTTCAATCTGTACTATAACACATAAGATGAGTAACAGAATGTAAAAAAAAAATTAGGCAAATTGGAAAAAGAAACACATTCTGCAGATTATTTAGAGGTACAGCAGAGATCATCTTAAGTCTATCTTAAGCATATTCCCAAAACATCTGCCTCTTTAACAAAGTTGGTATTTCCTCATAATCCTGCTGCATCAAATCCTAATCTTGTTGACCTATATTTCTACCTTCTTGTGGAAGATCCAAGACCAAGATGGCGACAAACGCGTCCTAAAGAGCAGAGTTGCTTTTTTAAGTTTTTTTTTTAATGAAGAATCAAGTTCTTTTCATAAGATGGTTAAATAAAAACTAGATATTTAAAAGGAGATTTGTCAATTGAAAACAGTTGCACAACCAACAAAATTGACAATATTGACACTAATGTGGAAAATGTTCCAATAGTCAAGTCTAATTTTTCAGTCACTGCACTAGGTGGTTTTTTTACTGGTTTAATCCTACAGGGTTTTCTTAAAACATACATGACCATGAAAACAAAGTATTCCATTACCAACATATAAAATGTCTTGTATTAGATTTTGAAAAGGTAAAAGATGTCAGGTGAACTATACGACACCATGTCAGGGCATGTGAAGTTGACAGTGGGAGAATTTACGACCAGCCCTGTCAGGTGGATCTTAGCACACAATGCTAACCATTTCAGTTTCAGCTGCAAGGAGTGGAAAAAAGGAGGACCAGGAAAAGAAGAGGAGGAGGAGAAGAAGGAACGGAAACTAAAGCTCTAAATTTAGCTCCATGCAACATTCCAGAGAAGAATAACGCAGTTTCCTCCTTTCGCTGGTGGTATTGGAAGAGTGTGAGGGATCCGAACTGCAAATCTGAGGTGATGATGATCCTATAAACTTTACAGGCTGTGGAACAGATGCCAAAAATGTAACATGATGACAGTATAATAGCAAAGAGGACTGAGAAACCTTTCTCTGGTGGAAACAAACAATGCTGCGGTGAAAAAAAAAAAAAGTTTCCACTCGCTGGTGAACGTGGAAGCTGTCAGAGCACAAGGAAGGTATCGCGTAATGCTGCGTGTGTCTTCGTACTCCTGACCTTCTGGTGGGAAAGCGAAGAAGGCAGGAGGGGGGAAGCTGACGGAGACAACTATTGGAAGTAGAGAGGAAGCAGAGGAAAGATGAGAGGAGAGGGGAAGATAAAACAGACAATGTAAAAGGAGTAAAAACACATCTCCTGCCTCTTTCACAGGCCCACACAAGTTGAGAGAAACCAGTGGTGTGTTTGGTGTGTGTGGCCATATGATCATGTTTGTGCTCTTTATGCTTGGGTTTCACATGACTGGTCATACTGGTGTGTGTCCCACCAGGTATCCGATCACAACCAAACGGATGTTTCAAGTGTGGTGATGATCGTTACGCATGTCCTTTATGTATTTCTGGGTCTTGTTCACAGAATTGCATTTGTATTTCTCCTTCCAGAGGCGACTATAGTATAAAACTTAAGTATAAAAGGAGACACTATGTGTCATTAAATAATTACTCATGTTCACGTTGCTTCCAAAACAGGTAAGTGTTTTTAACTCTGCTCAAACGTATGCAGAGGTATTTCTCTACACAGGATGCTACTTTGTTACTACTATGAATTTATTTAAGTAACGCTGCTTTGTCTTCTGAAAAGTAAAAAAAAAAGTGTTACACAACAAAAGCGAACACTAAGATTTGTGAATGCAAGCAAACTGCATGTCCAATGAGCCTTGAAAGCGATTATAGGGAGATAAGAAAAGTCTAAACCTGAAGAGATGGGGCGTTTTCTTCTATAAAAGTTAAAGTCTTGAAGGGTGTAAAATGTACACCATGCCACTGTCTCAGGACAGAGAAAGTTCACTAACGCCATGATCTTATTCTTCTTTTTTACATGGACTGACTGCCTGACCATTTGGGGTTGAAAGCTTAGTACATATTCAATGACAGGGATGTCAAACCCCAGTCCTCAAGGGCCGCTGACCTGCAGTTTTTAGATTTTCCACTAGAAGAAACATATTTCATTTGCTTGGTTCAGTTTTATGTTGTGAGAGGCTTCACTAGGATTTGAGAGCTTCATCCAATTATGCAACCAAAATATTTGAGATACAGACTGGTATTTGAGCGAAGTCGCAAGGGTTCATCCTTGCCTTAAAGACGGTGGTAAATGAAGAACTGCTCACCTGGGCATCATCACTGTCAAAAGGAAGCTGTGTGCCTTTAGTTGAATATATGTAGGAAGTATGAGCTGGATAATTGATAACCCTACTGTCTTAACAGGTTTGAGTACACAAGAACAACATATTTGATGTTCTTTTTTTCATTATATCCACTTGTCTGAGATCTGGAAATGGCAAAATGACTCCCTTCACATAACATGCCAGGGATAAAAGAAAAGGCCAATAATCCTGAACACTTAAAATACAGCCATGAATGAGAGCTGCAGCAAAAGGTGACTGAGAGGTTAAAAAACCCACGACTATCCTCACAGGTAGGGTTAGGGTTAACACACTAAGTGAGGGAGCAACACAGCTGAGAAAGAGAGAAAAAAAAAAAAAGACAGCGATCAAGGCTGATAACAAGGTGGGGGGAGGGCAAGTTTGTGCAATTTCTGCAGGAACTGTTTGTGCCATTCTGGGCTGAGGTGACATGGATGTGGCAGGCATTAAACGATCAGCCGCTTCGAGATGTCATGATCAAATCGTAGGGTCAATTAAAGCTGCTAGCTTCATGGCGCGCTGCTCCAGACAGTAAAATGGCAGGAATGATTGAAGGTTCGCTGGGAATACGACTGGGGAGAATAAGAGAGCGCATTTGTGACCCCCTGCGTTAGATGTAGACAAACAACCCCACCCCTGCTATCTTCTGCGCTCTCCGCCAAGGCAGAGTGACGTCAGGGCCCGCCTACGACGAGGTCAAACAGAGATTTACTTCCTTATCAATTGGCCCAGACAGCTGCCTGTCAGAGGACAGAAAGGAGGGATGAGAACGTGGAACGGGCAAGGTCACTTCTCTGTGAAGGCTTTACGCCGGCGTAATGTTTAAAGGAGGCCGTTATGACTATCCGACACAAGCGTCAAGGTCCAGAAAGCAAAGTGCGGGGAGAGGGAGGGACAGGGGCAGGAAAAAAATTAGAGACAGAGACAGAGTGACAGATGAAAAACAAGACAGATTTGGTGTTTTGCTACAGCAGTGATGGAGACAGTAAAGAGCTCCATGTGTGTGCTGCAGCAGCCCTCCTGTGCCAGATTACAGTGACGTAGTGTTATCATTTCTCTGATAGGAGCGCTGCCACAGGAGGAGGAGGAAGAGGATGGAGGGGATGGCAGGAGAGGACAGAAAGGGGGAGGGGTGACGAGTCTCATTGCGGAAAAATGGTCTGATAGCCAAGGAAAAAAAAAGAGGAGGGGGGGGGGGGAGTGAGAGTGCCACACAAAGGAACAGAGCAGACACAAAGAAAGACAGAGACAGCCGGAGGAGAAAGAAGACAAGGGAAGGAGGGAGGGAGAGACGAGTAGAAGGAGGAAGAATGAGATTGAATGCAAGGGGTTCTTTGTGTGGAAGTTCAAAGAGCAGAAGGGAAAGTTAAAATACAAGAAAAGCAGGAAAGGAAGTAAAAATGTGGCTGTGACAGAGGTGAGAACGAGAAGAAAAAGTAGAAAAGGAAAGAAAGAAAGAGCAGGGAGTGAAGCTCCTCTGAGCGGCTGGTGGGTCAACGCAGCGCCTGCGAGCGTTTTGTGTAGCCGCGCAGCCGCGGCAAGCAACATTTACAAAGAGGCAGCTGTTCCATTAGCTTCTGCCATTGTGTCTAATTACATTCTGGTCTCCTCAGACGCACGCTCTCACCAATGCACGCAACAAAGCATATGTGCACAGAAACACACAACCACCGCCGCCTCTCCAGCCAACCAAGAAATCCCTACCATGCACACTAACGAGAAGAGGAACTCAGAGCGACAGAACCAGAAAGAGAGCGAGAGAGAGTGTGTCTGTTAATCACAGTGTCATGCACACTCGCTTACAACCCCACCCCCCACCCTCCTCCATACAAGGCAGAGAAATGACACTTCAGATCTATGAAGGGGTGTGTATGCGTGTGTGTGTGTGTTAGCCAGCATATTTCTCTAGTGAAGGCACACACACACACACCTCCCCCTAGTCGTTGAAGAGAGGAGGATCTAAGGCTTTGTGAAATACCAAACATACCAGAGGAGCCACATGAGAGGGGAAAGGGCTGCTTTTGAGAATCCTCAAAAGACACACACTTCCACTCGTGCACACAATCTGTGGAAACACAGTTCTCACAGCCGTTTCCACACACATGAAACTCACCCGAGCCAAGCTAGCATGATGTAAAGGTTGATTGACAAATAGACACACACACACGCACACATACATCCTCCCTAATCAGCTCAGTGGTGTAGCATTTGGATAAGCAGCACTCCTAAGACTACTTGACAATAGTGAGACAGGAGAGCTTACATTGTATTAAACCAGAAAAACCGTACACAAGCATCCTTCAGGCTCTGCACTGCTGTTAGCAGAAACAAGAAAACCAAACAAAAGGTGATGGCCAATCCAAGCCAGCCTTTGATCGGTGGAAAACAGTAGCGTACGCCATAAGGCTCGGGGAAAAACGGAAACGAAATGAGGAAAGAAGTGCAGACAGGAACCGAAAGCTTTGATCAGACAGTAAAAGTCGCTGAGGCTCATTTCTGAAATCAGATTCAGCAAAAGAATTAGAAATGGGGGGAAATATTTTCACCAGAATTTGCTTCAGATGAGACATGTTTTAATACTTTAATTGATCAATATATTTATTTCTTGCAGTTATTGCTGCCATAAACTCTGAGATTACACAGAAGCTGCATCTGGTCCAGGGATTTTATGTTTAGCTATGTCTCTTTCCTGGAGAGGGCTACTGCTGTCTTGAATTCATTCTGTGTTTTTTTTCCTCTCATAATAGAAAATACACCTGATCCAGGCATCCCGTGCCTCCTTCCTGGACAAACATAATTAAAAGAGAGTAACTACATGTACTCTATGCTTTTTCCACAATAATATAAATTGTTCAGCGCTCAGCTGTGTTTCTCCACTGGCTATTTGATGCTGATGAAGGCCACAAGCATCTTCTTTCCTACCATCACAAACATAAATGCGCAGAGTTTGCTAATCTGAACAGGAGCTTTGGGGACATTGTTAAGAGAACATGGCATCACAAGCTCTTCGATGAAAGCAGGACATGGACAGCATAATGGTCCAGAACATATGGTCAAGTCAAGATAAATGTGTAAGACAAAAATAAAAATAAAAAAAGTAAAATTCTCAGTCTTAAGACCTAAATCATGATACCTAAGAAAGATTGTGCAAAAGAGGAATGAGCAAAAATCTTTAGTTTTTGTATGTTCGCATCTTGGTAAATTTATGAATAAGAGTAAGTACGGCCCTGCTACCAAAAGCAGATTGCATAAAGTACCAATAATTTTGACATTTGCAATTTTGATGTCTTTTTAATAATGATGAATAAATGACTCAAATTCCAAATCTTGCAGTGTTAGATTATCCCTCTGCAATAAAAAAAAATCAATATAAAACGTTTTAAATGTTTCTGCTAGCTGTACTAACAACACTGTAAAAGTCATGTCATTGATGTTTTTCAAATTGTCTAATATATATGAAGAAAAAATGCAAACCTAAAGTAACTTGGAGCAATTAAAAACCAGAACAAAGGAAACAAACAAGTCATCATAATTAGTTTATCATCGGTGCATTAAGGAATCAATTTCTCTGTCTCATGCACAAAAACCACAAGCTCGTCCTTTCAAACACCTGCAGGGTCCAGGTGGAGGAGTCTCGCTTTTGAGCAAACTGGTGGTGTAACCCCTCCATGAAAAGTAAAAGGAAGATTTCCAGACATTGCAGTCATGTTGTAGACAAACCTCTACCATAAGGTAAGGCGAACACATGACGCCCGCACACCAACTAATGACAGGTATAAGCCTGGAGAAAGAGTCAGACTCTCTCATGCCCTCTTCATTCCCGCTCCCCTAAGATTGATTCATGAGCTCCAACAGGGAGATTGCTTTCTACAAGAAGGAAAATAAAAATAAAAATCACACACCAGCCTGCCTTTTAGGGCACACACACACACACAGACACCCCGTCATAAACCCAGGCCTGCTGCCTATGTCAAGGTGAAATGGAGTAGGAAAACAAATAGATGTGCTCGTAGCAAACCTCCGCTCCGGTGAGCAGTGAGTCTGGAATAACTGTCGGAGACACAGTCTGCGCAGCGATTTATTTCTTCCATTTCCCTCGAACCATCAATGTTGCTATTAGGATGTACAGCTCTGCAGGCTGCAGATGCCTTATTATCATATGCTCACCATTAAGAACCCTCCATCTTCTGGAATAATTTCTACAGTTTCCTTTAAGTAACAGCTTCACCTTCTAAAATATACAAAACGCCAAATATAATATAGCAGCAAATCAAGTGTAAAAATGTACTAATAAAATAAATATTATATTGTTGGATTAGGTCTCAGGGCTGCACAGTGGCGCAGTAGGTAGAAATGCTGCCTTGCAACAAGAAGGTTCTGGGTTCATTTCCCGGCCTGGGGTCTTTCTGCATGGAGTTTGCATGTTCTCCCTGTGCATGCGTGGGTTCTCTCCGGGTACACTGGCTTCCTCCCACAGTCCAAAAACATGACTGTCAGGTTAATTGGTTTCTCTAAAATTGTCTCTAGGGACAAGGGTGTATAGAAAGTGGATGGATGGATGGATTAGGTCTCCTCAATTTACCAAACTTCAGTTGCCATCAAACAGAAAACTGTAGATATGGAAGCTGTTCTGCCTGCTCACAGTTTGTGTCCATCAGTAATGTTGCACCTGGTCAGCAGTTGTTGCTGCCACCTTTCTATTTTAAGCTGTTAGAGGATGGCACTGTGATACATAAACTGAGTGGGTAATTCTGTCGAGCAACTCTGTCCAAAACAGGCCTAAAGAGACCCGAATGTCCTTGTGATGATGCAAAATATAGCAGCCATCCAGGAGTCCTGGTGTCAAACTGTTACTGGAGACTGATAGTTGCCGATTTGCGCTTCTTTCTGCATCACTTTTCTCTCTCAAATGTGTGCTCAGAATGTGTGTTCAGCATCACCTTTTATTAGTGCTACATTAATTAGCATTGTATGGATAAAGGTGGGGGACAAATCAGTTGCAAAAAGTGACACTGGTGATTACAAAATTTCAGTTGTTTCACTCAGTACCAAACTAATTGACAGAGGCTGTTGAATGGTGTTTTGGCTTGAAATGTAAATTATTCTTAAATATTAAGGGGCTTCAATTAATGTTCTGAATAAAGCATGTCTCAGGTGCAAGTAGAAATATCAAATGTACTTAATGACAACAGGCATCCCTATAAGTAAGCTTGATATGTGGTATTACAGCAGCCAATGTCAAACAAGATCCTTAACGACAGTAATTGGGAGACAGGCTCTGGGTGATGATGTAATGATACAAGACTCTCAATAAAGCTGTAACACAATGAACAGTGAGACTTAGCCAGCGGAAAGTCTCAGATCAAATAGCTCTGATGTTATCTCCCTCAGAGACTGGGTGCAGAACGGGACAGACCTGAAAACGCAAAGCTTTCGAATCACCTGAAGTATCTCCACCGTAGATATGCAATGACATAGCAGTAACTATTAGGGTGATTATTGCTTGACAAACTTGAATTGAGCAACACTTTCCCTGGTGTCATTGTATTGTGCTCCATTTGGGAGGAGATGCTCTATGAACTGAGAGATTTTCAGGGCAAAGTTTGTGTTGCCTGTGCAGGAAACTTTTTTGACATTTATCCTTAAAAGTGATAACTTTGTGTTTTTTTCTCTCCCACATTTCAAAGAACAGCTTTATCTGAATCCGGGTTCTGGTGCTACTGTGCAGAACCTGCAGGCAGGGAGTGTGACCAGATGTATACTAGCTACTTGAAGGGGAAGGTGAAGCTTTTGCTAGCTGATATGGAAAACCATTCTCACTGTGCTTAAATATTGGTGACAATTACTAAAACAAATTTCAAGGATAAAAATGTCGATATGTGAAATCTAAGATGAGAGATGAGAACAGACTATTAAAAAATGTATTAAATGAATGACAACTGAATGTGAAACTTAGTTCAAATAGTTCAAACTATGAACATAAATTAATTCAGTTTAGCTGCACCTGAAACTATTTCTTGCTAAGAGCAAATTTGCACTGAAGGAACAAAAGGAGAAATAAACTGTTATGAGCTGCTAGTAGCTCATAACAGCCTTCCAGAGCACGGATGTTTCACTCCATAGGAAAAGGCTGAATGTCGAGAGTCGGGCAAAATTGACTAATAATAGAAAGAGGAAAAAAAAACAGGCTTCCTGTCTGAATACAGTACAAATAACAAAATCAGACAACATTCCATATTGGTTGAGCTCTAATGTTAAAGTCCCATTTTGCATGTGGCATTAAGAACAAAAAATAAAAAACAACCTTTAGTCTAAACTCTTTAGTTTGAGTTTAGACTAAAGACTATTAGGGTCTTTAATCTAAAGCTGTCCTTTCTTCTAAGGACAGAAATTTGAATTATTATAAACTTCTATGTACTTTTATATATTCTTTTAATTTTTTCATCAGGATTACTAACTGCCTCCACTCTTCAGCTAAAGTATTTATGACATTTTGTTGCTGATCCCGGACGGTCCAGGGTGTGGAAACTCTCAGGGGGTCCGACTGCTAACAATGACAAAATACAGCATTCACTGCTGGTGCCTCACTGGTCTACACACTGATATTAGTTTTTAGGAATTTTGGTATTAATATCCACTGATAAATTGTCTGTTCAAGGAAAAAAATGTCCGTGAACATTTTTTAAGGACATAAAAAATGTCCTTGAAAAAGGAAATGAGAAATATTGCTATTTCCTCGCATTTATTTTATTTACTGATCAAAACAGTGCTGAAACTTGAAAATTAAATTACATCTCTTTCCAATTTGCCTTAAAGAATAGCTCTGTGTTTCTGCATTGCACAAAATGTAAAAAATGACTGATCACCATTTTAAATCAAACCGTATGGCATTGTGAAACAAAAGAGAAGGCGATTAGCTTTGTAAAACAGAAAAATAAGATGTTAATAGGCACTTTACATGTTCTCACTTAAAGCGGTGCCTTCAGTAACACTGAAGCTTTTTTTTCTGCTAGTGGGAGGCAGAGCCTCACACACAAATGTGCTGGTATTGTTTACTGTATACACACATACACACACAGGCTATACACAACCACAGGGGAGGACATATATGCACATACAGGATCTACACACACATTTACTGTTGACAGTGCAGGTAAAGCTGTGCTTTCCCAAGCAGTTTGAACTTGGTGTGAGGCTGCCAAACATCCCTGTGTGTGTGAGGTAAGCAGATTTTCTGCCCTCTTGCGCAAAAGCTTCAATAAGGGATACTGGGATAGAGGGGGATGGAACGCAAAGGCAGAGAAAAAAAGAGAGAGAGATAAGGAAATGACAACGTGTTTTAGTGCTTACCATCAACAAAATGATTGTAGATTAATGGCAGAAGGTCAGAAAATTCACTTTTTTTTGTCAGAAGGTCACATCTTATAGATTTGCCTTCTCTTCCACTCAGAAGTGGCAGCAGCACATCGCAGACTCTTACGTAGAAATAAGTTATATGCCTTTAAATGTTTAAACATTTGGTGTTGCATTGATTTAACTGGCGCAGTATTGGAGTCTATTATAATTATTTTAAGCAAGCTCTGAATAAATTTTCCTTCATTGAGGAACACCTTAACGCAACACCAGGAAGCAAAATAAAAGTACATTTTCAACTTACATTTAGCATAGTGATAAAGATGCAGCTGATAAAATATAAACTTATAAAACTACATTTTGTTTTTTACATATAGAGTGCAAATATCAGAATAAGCTGCAAGGCTGAATGTCCTTTTCGACTGCATTTAGCCATTTCCTTTCCGGTCGGCATTGTTTCACAGACAAATAAAAACACAAAAGAAAACCCCTTCCAGAGCGATGGGTCCTGTAAAATCTCAAAGCATGCTCCTCACTTCAGCAACACGATAAAATAATGTTCTTTGGACAGATGAGTCTGAATATTTTGATACCTTAAGAGAGGACATGTTTGACTTAAACAAAGCACAGCACTCCAAGAAAACAACCTCATAAGGCCGTCATGATACTATAATTACAAACTCGACACCAATACTAAAACAAATACTTGATACTATTTTCATTATTATGGCAGCTTATTTTGAAGACACAGGAGTGTTTGCTCACAGCAAACAATAAGATTAATTAAAATTAATTACAACATGACATTTTTACATTTCCAGACCTCTTATTAAAATAATTTAAAAATGCCACTTCCTTGTTAAGCAAAACAGTAACACTAAGTATAATAATGAATGTTAAATAATGTTAAGTGTACACCATTATTTTCTAATGTAAATTTGCTCCTTACTGTACAGTTTCTTCGGTTTTTATATATATATTTACGTTTTATTTATTTATTTTGTGCAATGATTAAATATGCACAATTCTTTTCACCTTGAAATTTCTGCTTGCACACCTGAATTTTCCCCATTGTGGGACAATAAAGGATCATTCTTGTGAGTTTTAATATCCTTCATGGAAGTCTTTACTTTTGACTTCAGCAGACTGGCGACCTGTGCAGGGTGGCACCGCCTCTCGTCCGAAATGTTCACTGGATATAGGCACCAGGAACCGTCCTGACCCACTAGGGACAAGGATGTACAGAAAATGGATGCTTGCTTTCATCTCCCTGACACTTGTTATTGACAAAATAAATGTTATAACAAAAACATAATTCTACACTAAAATAAACTGTGTTTCACATATAGATGCATTCAGCAGCAGCAGCTCTATACAATTTCTTTTGAGATCAACAGCAGCACCGGAGGATGCACTGGTTTGTTGTTTCATTATTTAGCACCAGACTGAGCAGTCAGCTGATTAACATTTTCCTGCATTGTAGAGTGTTGCGAGATTCAGAATGTTGCAGCTGGGAATTACATCTTGTCCGGTCGAGTGGCGCTGATACTTTCAGGAAATTAGCAGTAATACAAATGTTACCAAGCGTTGCTGCTAACGTTCAGCAACACCACTAAGTATTCTGAACTAGGAATTCACTAAAACTCAGGCAAGATCAACAGAAATTAAAGGACTGGATCCTGCAACCGACACAAAACATGCCAGTAAATCAGCCAGAGGATGAGATGGAAAGGCCCTGGTAAAGTGAAAGCTCAGGTTTTCATCTCATCGAGATGATGGTGGGCGACATGAAACGGGCTGAACATGCAGGAAACTGCTTGAACATCGCCCAGCTGAAAGTGAGGAGGTATTAACTCTCAGACTGATAGCTGCAGGAAGTGTCTCACTGAAGTTATCTAAACTTAAGAACTAACACTAGTTATTAGTGCAAGGTGTCCAGATGTTTTCCCAGCTATAAAACATGTCTTTGTTGATATGATTAATGAGTAAAACATGAAGTAAGAAAAATTTTTTTATCTAAGCTAAATGAAGTATCAAAATCCAAAAAGGCAAGTTAAATTAAACATTATAATAACCATTACAATCATTATGTTGTACTTTCTGTTTAAAATAAAAACAATTGAGATCTTAATTCTGTGATGTTATTTTTACTCAAGATTATCACACCATCAACGTATTGTCCAGTCACATCCCTCCTGTTACTTGTATACGTCGCCGAATAGGAAGAAAACAAGAAACCAGACGGCGCTGCAAACAACTTTAACACCAAACAAAATAACTTGACAGTAAAACCACCCCACAAAGGGCCTGACTTTAGTGAAACTGGCACCTGAATGAAACTCAGCGTTAAATGTTTGTGTTAAGTCATTAAATCTGAGTGCATGTCTGGATCAATGTGCCCTGGAATCCGCTTGACGACACATCTTTCCCATTAAGGAAAGATGTGTTCCTCAGTGAGGGTGTGTGTGTGTGTGTGTGTGTGTGTTTGCATGTACAGTTGGAAAGGAAGCTGGGAACTTTCAGAAACACAAAGTGAGCAGCAAAGATGGAGCTCTGCAAATTAACATGAACACACACAAATCGGCTGTGCACATAACCCTGGAGAGGAATAAAGTGTCCTGATTTTGTTTCTGTAATCAAATTTGGAATCAGCAAAAGCTGAAAGCTGACAGGACAGATTAAGATTGTTCATCTTTATAGAACAGGTGGCATTTTACTCTCAGATTCACGTGGAAATATGTTTATTTGCACCATTTTTTCTTTTCTCAGATGTGCTTTCCATGCATTTATATTAAGACATATGTTTTTTTTTTTGGTTCCACAATCAGTCCAGCACTTGTCAACATCACAATTTTCCTGCAGCAGCCCTCCTCAGTCTTCCTCCCCCGTGTTACTTATCATGGCGGCTGGGACAATAGGACCCGAGATAGGTGTCCTGTGCGCGCCTGATAAGGCTGGCTCCATGCACCGCAGCTGTCACGGCAACTGATGGATGTGATCAGCCAGTACAGTCACACGCCAAACAAACCTATGAACGGACGGAGACGCACAAAGATGGAGGAAGGCTACGAGACGCAAGTTCAGTCACTGCTACATGACCAAAGACTAATATTATAATTATAATATTTTAGATAAAAGACGTGCTTCTGTAGGTGTCTGCACAGCATCAGTTTAAAACAGAATTAGAAACGTCAGCTAACAACATCTGAAACGACAGTGAATCTCAGAGCTAATCACTAGTTGATAAAAACTACTTGTCTTGGTTCCACCCTCCAGACCCAGATAATTAATCAAACTTTATAAACCGTCTCTGTGTATGAGAAGGAGCCAACGCATGAGTGGGAGATGTTGAGGAGGAGGAGGAGGAGGAAACAGTGACTGTGGGAATAAGGGGAGGACTGGGAAAAGGAAAACGATGGAGAGTGAGCGAGTTTCTGTGCCACCATCAATCACCTTCTTGGGGTTCAAGTTTATTTTGCTTCATTTTTTTAGAGGAAGAAAACAACATGGAGGGGGAAATGTTGAAGAAAACATGGAGTGTGTGGAGAAAGGCACAAGATTTGGGCAGGGAGGCAAGAAAAAAACAAAACAACAACCTTTCTGCATACATGCTATTTGACCTGAGGAAATACAAGCATTTAAATGCAACGATGAAGGGAGAAAACTCTAGGAAGTGTGAAAAGAATCAGAAGAGGATCCGCAGAGAAAACTAGAACTGGCCAACGGAAAAACAAACAGAGGGATTAGCACAATCAATCTATAACAAAAATCCAGAGATTCACTCCACATTCAATTTGATCTGCTGTCACCTCATGTGGCTGTGAGACGAATTTTAAAAAGCAGCAGTGCATTTTACACGCAGTGAAAAATTCGGCACCTAGCTGCAGCGAACTGCACCGAAATTAGAAATCAGAGGGATAAGATTGATAAGTTCTGGGGTTTTTCCTGACATTTTACTCAACTCTAACTCAGTGACAAATCTGCTACATTTAGATGTGGTCCACTTCATAGCAGCTGTCTCACCTGAATTTTATTAAGTCTCCATTGTTGCATTTTTTGTCTAAAAAAGTATTTTAATAAAAAAAAAATAGAAAAGAAACTTAAGAACAGATATGTCAAATTATTCTATTATGCAAGTTATTGGTTTCAGAGCTCGTTCCACACTCAATCCTTTCCATTTATTCTGCATATTAGTCCATATTTTAGGCATTTCTCAGTTTTTCCTGTCTGCCCTCCTCCCACCTTTCACACCATATTCAGCTTCTTACCTTATCTGAAGTATAAAACTGTAAACTATTGCTGCAACTTCCTAGTCGTCTCTTTCGACACTCTCTCTCGCGTTAATTTATTTATGTCACAATTCCCTATATAATGTCTATATATAATAAATGTCTATATGTTTGTCATCTTCTTTGTTCCGTCTCCAACAAAGTCTCTACAATACAATCAGTTTGCTGGCCAGTAAACCAGAACAATCTAAACTGTTCCTCCTTTATTTAACTCTTGGTGCCAGAGAACAACCATAAGCTATCAGAGCCGCAGAGCTCAAGTGTTGCACATCTCTGTATTTCCTTTGTCACTAAGGCTGTTCCACCAAAACCAAGCTGAGCAAACTCTGTTCATTCAACCGAATCATATTAAACTTTGTCTGAAAAGGCCAATAAATATGGAAAACTGGTTATAAAACAAAACAGCCATCTGTTTAAACCCAAACATATGCAAACTTAGACCAACTGTGGGCACCTAGCAAAAACATAATAGTCGGTATTTTAAGAAGGTAACAAGGCAAAGATTCAAAATCTTAGCAAGTATTTCTGGTTTAGTTTCTAGTGCAAATATCTTAGTACACTTAAAGTAAGACAAAATTAACTTAGAAGTTTCTTCTCAACAAGGTTTAAGGGCTTGTTTCAAGTCAATTTCTTTAAATTGCTGAAAAAGTACTGGTTATATTGGCACATTATTTTACTTATAACGTGGCAAAACGTCTTAAGTGAAATTATCTACCAGTGAAACAAGTATGTTTTCATCAATATTAAGGAATTACTGATTTAAAAAGAGCCCCTCAATCTTCCAGTAATGTAACTAATAGGTTTGTACACTTGAAATAAGACAAAACTGGACCAGAAATACATCCAGGACTGTGTACAGCCATTTTAAATTATGATAAGAATGACTTCGACAACACTTTTAGTCTATGACATCTGAAAAGTGAACCAAAAACAGCAGCAGCACAAACAGCAGATAGAGCCTCGATAACCAGCTTTTCTGCAGAGGGTTTCAGCCTGTATTCAATTCTGCATCATATTTCAATTGCAAATGAAGAACATCTATGGTCTGAGCACGATAAAATTGATCTTGTATGCCTCTCTCTACAGCCTCCTTCCTGCTTCTCTCGGTTTTTTCGTCGCCTGCCTGCCTGCCTGCCTACCCGCCCCTCTCCCACCTCGTCTTCCCTCAGTATCAGGTACAAGTCTGCTGGATTAGGCTCCTTTAAGAGCGGATTAGCTGTGTCGGAGCCATTTGAGGTAAATTGCTCCGAGGAGCCAATCTACCCCCGTCGCTGCCACCTCCTCATTTCTACTCAGTAAGACAGAGTCAAAATTCTTAAAGTAATCCTGAAATCCTTGGCGCACACCCCCACTTGTCCTGCACCCACTTCTGTCTGTTTTACCTTCTCTGTCTCACTTTTACCTGCCTGATTCTCCATTGCCCGCTTTCTTCAGCTCTCACAGACAAATGATAAGGAGTGTGGAAGGTACGATTGTACAGAATGAGAGAGGATCTGAGAAACACACTCCAAAGCTGTATTAATTATATGTGGCACTGTGCTTGTGTTGGTAGATGGGGATGTGCATGACAGACCAACACAACAAAGATCATTGTTGGAAAGTGGAAAAAAAAAGACACATAAGTTTAAACAGTTTTTAAAACTGTAGCGTGCAATTATCTTCAGCAACCATGAGCTGCAACTTATTTTAACCTCCTTTTGTTTCAGTTACAGTAGAAGGTGCTACAGGTATCAATCTGCTTTATGACTGAAATTTTATTTATGAGCAGTTTTCTGCTGAGCTTCAATCTCAGGTTTTTTGCCTCCAACATGTTTTCCTGCAGGCTCCCTGTTTATTCAACTGAATCCATTTCCCATCCACTCTGACCAGCCTTCCTGTCTGTGAAGACAAGCCTCCCCACACCATGATGCTTCCACTGCCTAACATGCTTTGAACTGAAAATGATTTGCAATCACATTTTATGATTCTGCTTCATTAAGATACTTCATGTTAAGGTTATTATTGAGCAGGTAAAAAAGACGAAATAAAAATTTATTTGTTTTTGTAATAAAAATTGTGAAACTTCATGATTTCAGCCTTTGCATCCATATGTTTTCTGTTGGACAGTCAATTAAAACATATCAGTGAAGAAAAATATTTTTTGTGATCGTAATGTGATAAAACATGAAAAAGTTCAAGATATTTTTTTTTAAAAGGAAGCAAATGCGTAATTGAGATGATGACGCAAACCAGTGTTAATGGTGCACTCTTCCACTGAAGAGGGTGTGTGTGTGTGTGTGTGGGGGTGTGGGGGTGTGTGTGTGTGTGTGTGGGTGTGGGGGTGTGTGTGTGAGTGTCAGCATCCTATTAAACGTGACGGTTTGTTTTAGGGATAAGAACAGGGCGACATCTGTGTCTTCGCATTTCGGCATCTGTGTTGTCTAGCATGGTGGACACATTTTAACCCATCGGAACCATCAAGGTGAGAACCAAGCCCATTATTTACTCCTCCGTCTCCACGGCGACCCCAGCATCAATGCTCATTTAGCCCTTTAAGTCCGGCTCAGTGATCCTAGTGAGATCCTGAGCTTTATTTATCGCAACCGCCTGAAACATTTGGAGGGGAGACGGGCTGTCACGCGCGCACGGGCCGACGGGCACGAGCACACACGCCTACCCTCGTCTCGATTGGGCTGCGAAGTGCTGTGGGCAACGGTTGCTAGGGCAACCGGCAGCCGAGCAAGGCAGCCAAAGTTTGAGCCGCTGGCATGAGGAGAGAGCGTGCGCTTCTCTTGTTTCATGTGTGCACCGTTTGCGTACGGAAGAGGTAGAGCAACCAAGCATGCATGCATTTTTGAGCGGGGGTGCGTGTGTGGGGGTGCGTGTGTGTGTGTGTGAGTGAAGTACTGGCAGGGTGATGGCAATCTGTTTAGTATTCAGCCCCCTGACTGCATTTGCCTTCCTCTCTTCCTTTGGCCCACAGACACAGAATAAGAATACCCCCCAAGCGCACACACATTTTCCATCAAGGCATGTTTTCTGAACCTTTGGGCCTGCAGGTCAGCTGTCGCTGTAGATGGGGTTGATATAAAAAGAAGCTTAATTACAGACACACACATTGGCAATAAGCTCTCCATCATACGGGGACAATCCTCTCCAAAGGCAGCCTGTTGGTGGAGGCGAGTATTGATGTTTCCTCTCGGAGCCAGCGCTCACACCTCCGGGGTGTGTCAAATGGGTGGAGATGGTCTGTCTCGGTGTGTTTTCTCTGCCGCGGTCGAAGCAAGCCAAACAAATTTGGTGGTTGTGTGTTGTGGGGAGGCGAGTCGAGGCTGGGAATTGTTTTCCCTCCCGCTGCTACTGATGCTGCTCAAACATGCACATGTGGATGCACAAACACACTCACACGCCTCAGTAGATGCTTTTGCATATTAAACTCACCGTCAAGAAAAAAAAAGATTTGGGCAAATAGCACACACACGTAGAAGATGTACGAGAAGAGACATGCACACACACACATGCTATTGATTGGGAGTAGTGCAGCTCAGCAGTAGCAGCCCGCTCTGAGCGCAGGAGAGGCAGTTAAAGAGGCAAGGTGGAGGAGGGAGGTAAGGGTGAGGCGACACAAGGAGGGGAGGAGGAAACCATGAGAGAAAAGAAGAGAGGAACGGACAGCAGGAACACATAGAGAGAGCTGTTTGTCTTAACATGAAGCATCTTGGAGGAGCCAGAGAGCAAACACACACAGGAACACAGCAGTCAGCCCCTTCCACTCCACCCAGATGCCTCCCTCACTTCTCCGGCCCTCCCTCCCTCCTTCGTCTCTCTCTCGACATCCCCAGAGTCTCTCCATAGGATCTTAGGGAGGCTCAGCTCAAGCCCTGACACGTGTGGCTGAGAGAGAGGGAAATGGAGGAGGGAGAGTGAGCAGCATTCACTTGTTTATTTGTCACTCTGGTACAGGCTATATGTGCAGGCGGGTGAGGGGTGAGGGTGACAGAGGGAGCTGGAGATAAAATGTGTTTTTGTGAGAGCAGGGAGGTAATATCTCCTCCTCCTGTGAGGGGGAGCGAAGGATCGGTTAGTCTTCCATGGTACAACGCCATGCTAAAGTGTCCTTTCTCCTTGAACCTTCCCACATTTCATCACGTTGCAAACTTCGGGGTATTCCAGTCAAATTTCATTCGATTGACCAACACAAAGGCTGGATTCCATTTCCAAGCATTTCCCCTACATCTATCCCTCACCCTTGCTCTCTTAACTCTCTTTGTGGTTAAAATCCTGAACTGAAACATGGCCTAGTTCTGTACGAAGCTCAAACATCAGTTCTCACAGGTTTCTACTACATAAACATGTATGGGTCAAAATGGCGTCTGTCATCCATCCACCTCTAGTCACTTTTATTTTGCCTGTTAAGCAAAAACAAAAACCCTCGATATCACATGCCTCATTTAATGCCACTAAACTGTCCTACAATTGGTCCACATTAAAAATACTAATGATTAGTCTGTCTATCATTTAGTTATACGCACTAAAGTATTTCTATATTTTAGTTTAGTTGTGTATTTTAAACAGAATTGCGATGATGGTTTTTCGTTTTATTTTTATCCACTGTTATGGTAATTATTCTTTTTTTTAAAATATTTTTATGGTGATAAACAATAAAATGACAGCAAAGGAAACGTAATGTGCATGCAATCATTCACTTGATGATTGCATTTCAACAACACCTTTGTAGGACCTGAGAAAGATCTGTTGTTAAAAATCTAGAAAGCAGCCCACAGCATTTACCCTGATTCACAGACAGCTGGGACACCCAATACCTTCACAACACAGGATTGACAGATAAGAACAAGAATAAGATGGGATTCTGCCAAGTGGATAATTCTAATGTGAAAGAAAAAAAAACAGATTTCACCTCTTATTTAAAAAGAAAAGAAATGGAAAGGAAAAACTGATTAATCCCACATATTTTAAGTGACATGAGATAACTGCACCTCATGCTGGTTTAGGGTCCATTAAAGTCAACCTCTGCTTCAGTCCCACCTCCTTTGACCCTTTCTCAGTTTTCCTTCAGCAATGCCCTGCTTTTAGTTCAATCCATCTCCATCAGCTCTGACCAGCTTGACCGACCTCCCTGAAGGAAAACATCCCCGCAGCATGATTATACCACCAACATGTTTTATGGTGGGAATGGTTGCTCAGGCTGATACGCAGTGTTCGTTTTCTGCTAATCCTCTGAGGCCATAAAAGATAGCTACTTGTAAACTCAGATTCAATGACAAAAAGCCTCATTTACTGGTTAAGTGACTTCTGGAGGCACAGAATGCTGATGGTCGGTTAAACACTAAAAAGAAAAGGGAGACAGGTATTAACAAGAAACCATTTTTTGGAAGGCATTCTGCAAAACTCCTGTATTTCATTTTTACAGAATGAGTTGAGATTTTGATTTTATTACTCAAGAGGCTCTTGGTCTGCTCTTCTTTTGCCACAAGCTTCAGGAAAAGGTACAAAATGTGTTATGAGCTAAAAATCAACCACCTTGTAGCAGCACAAGCCCCTCAGCTCTTCCACACGCCGCAGTTTCCTGCACACACTAATTCAGAGTCAAACCTCCCGCCTCAATCCGTCAGCCCTCCACTGAGGCCAGCGCCTGTCAGTCGACTCTCATCCAATCATCACTCAGATAGCTCCAGAGACCCGCCCACAAACTGCCAGCCTCGCACAGCTGCTTGTGCAAGAAGCCACATCCGTCTCACCATCGCCATGTCGCACAGACAGACACACATCGGCTCGTACACGAGCCTTCCTCCAGCCCCACCCACTGCTTTCTCAGACATCCACCACCGTGGCGACGGTAACCGCGACAACGAGCATAAATTAGCGTCATGGCAATATGCAAAGCGAGGGAGCAACAATTAAAGCTTGACTAACGAGCTTTGGAGGAGCGAGGCTGAAGTTTCCCCGAGCAGCTGCTAACAGGATTAGCCTACACACACACACACACACCCCCACACACACCCCACACACACACGCACCCCCACACGCACGAACGCAGAAACAGAGAGGGAGGGGATGGCCTGGGGACATTTTTAAACACCACCTGTGAGACAAGATGCACCCAGAAAAACTGCTAATACACGCACATGGAAACAAGAATTGTACAGGAAAAAAACTGAATTGAAATAAAGGCTTGAGCCAAAACCCAACAAATCCTATCAGAACATAGGGTCACTTGGAAAAAAAAATAGGACATCAAGTATTCTGTTCTTCATTAGGACATAGAAGCATAATGCTGTCTAATATTGTTTCTTCTTTTCCTATAAACATGGTAGTGAGATGACCAGGTCCTCCAGCAGCAAAGCTCCCCCACATCATGACACTTCCACCTCCATGCATCCTAGCTGGTTACTGGATCTTTTTCTAAAAAGCTGCATTTGGTTTATGTCAAACATGCCATTTGTTCGGTTGCTCAAATGGTTAATTTTCAGACTCGCGTGTTCACTAAAAATGATTCCAGACGTTCTGTTCGACATCTATGCTCCTCTGAGGAAGTTTACGCTAACGTTCACAGCTTTCCTCTGTCAGACAGCACAGACATGCCATTTTACCTCCACAGCATCAAGAGCCTGTTGCAGGTCCGATGGTGACATGTTGGGGGTTTTAGGGACTTGGTTTCATCTCTTGTGGAAATAAACTTGCAGTGTATGTTGGCCGTTGTTTTAAATCTCCACAGAGTTAAGCAGCTGATTTCAGATGCTGTTGTGATCTTCCTACTAAAAATACTGCTGCATTCTTCTCTCTCAAGGCCTCCGACAGATACTTTGGTGTCACTATGGGATTGATTCCCTCTTCAACAATAAGGAGAATGTCAAACTAAATGTCTGAGGTTTAAAAGGAGCAAACCTCCTTCAGAATGCTCAACTATGATCTTTTCATTATGCAGATCTGATATAATTATGTCCATGTGTGAATTTAGCCCTCTTAAGTGAGAATAAGTGTAGATTGTTCAAGTTTATTCCTTTTTTTAAGCTTTCCGGAAAGTTCTTTGAAATGTATTTATTCAGATGTACTGGAGATGTATTACTGGAAGTTATTTCAACAATTTTTTGACATGGCCATATGAACTCAAAATGCACCAGCTTGGCGATTCCTGCCCAATGCGAATTCCTGGTTTTCTTTGAGGTTGAGCCTGCTCTTTCTGAATTTAACGGATCCAGATTTTATTTAAAGCTATAACCCATAAATGAGAAAAAAGGTCCTTTGGTATAGCCAACAGTTCAGAATCCAAAAAAAAATATAAAGAAATAATGAGATCATTCCTGATTTGTTTCAAAGCTTAAGTCCCGAAACTTAATTAGATTTTTTTATGAAAGTCAGACAGTGCAGCAATATGCTATTGGATGTGTTTATATTTTTACACTCTGAAAGATGCACTTCATTTAAAAGCTGAATTTTACACCTTATTGAGCATATCATTTTCCGACATATTTTTTTTCACCTGCTGGTCAAACAGATATGAGATAAACTTGATTTGATCCTCATTTGTAAATATAGCAACCTGATTTCAGAAAGACTCTTGTAAATAAACATACAGCGCCCTGTAAAACCATTCATTCCTCTTTAACTCTTGCCCATGTGGAAGCAAAATGATGGATGCTTTAATATTTTCTTACAAAAAAAAGATCTGAAAAGTGTGGAGTGCATTTGTTCAAAGCCCCTTTTACTTGAATGCCCCTAAATAAACTCCACCTCAACCAACTGCCTTCTAACTTTAATCAAAGAAGAATCTAAGAGGTACGTAGTAACTTTGATCAAATAGGACCAAAACGCACATAAAAACCCAAGTATCCAAAATAAACACATACATCACATCCCCTTGTAAATACCATTCCAATTTTGAAACATTTGGTGGCAGAATTATGCTGAGGGGTTGCTTTTCTTCATAAAGGACAGGTAAGATAGATGGAGCTAAATATAAGACGATCCCTGGAAGCTGCTAGACTTGAAAGCCAAGGTTGAGGTGAACCTTCTAGCACAACACCAACCCTGAAGGCTGAGCTAGAACTGCAACTGAATGGTTTGGATAAGAGTATACTCAACTCTGAATCGGTGTCAAGAATGGGGAATGGATCTCAGCAGATGTTGTCTTTGATCTCAATGATCTGGAGCTACTTTCCAAAGAAGAGTTGGCAAAAAAAGTTCAGTGCCTTGATGTGGAAAACTAGGCGTCATAAAAACACTCATAAAAACATGCAGCTGTAAATGCATGAAAAGGTGGTTCTAAAGCGTTTCGGAGCAGAATACAAATACACACTTTTATGATGATAATTTTTTAAAAGTTTGAAAACCTTGTGTCATTGTTCTTCCGCTTCACTTTTACAAAGTGCTCTGTACTGGTCCGTCACATGAAAACCAATTAGAAATCACTGAAGATTGTGATTGTGGTGTCACAATGTAAAGGAGTTGAAGGGGTGGGAATATTTTTGCAGGAACTGCAACTTTGAACATTTTAACATCCCAGTGTCGTATTTTCATTTAAAGATGAGTGATGCAATTTATTTCAACTAGTAAAACATTTTGCTCTTAAACTGGGCAAAATACATTTAACATTTTAGTTTGCATTTCAAACACTGCATTGCTCAGTCGTGTCTCATCACAGGGTCCTGATTTTCTTTTGCTCCGTCTTCACTCTTCAATAAATCTTTTCCTTTCAGCATTTTCCTTTCTGCACCTTCTGCTCTCTCTCTCTCTCTCTCTCCCAGGTCTTCAAATCCCCTCCACTTGGACAAATAAATCTACTCACCTACCTTCCTAAATCTATGAAACACATCCCAACATACATATACACAGAGTTGCACTTACACACAAACACACAGGCCTCCGGGCAACAGCCACAAAGGCCTTATATTAATAAATCTGCTGCTTTATTGGTGCTGAGAGTCACTGGCAGAGACAGAGGAAGGGGGAACAGGACAGGAGACTCGGAGATCACCAGAAGAGGAGGAGGAGTAAGAGAAGGTGACCAATTGACTGTAGCCATTTCATCCTCACAAGGAAGCAAGAACAAGAGACAGGAAAGAAAAAGAGCAACACAGTTACAGCTGGCACTACCTGCACTATGTCTCATAAGAGTCGGCAACCATTAGCTCTGGGATAAACAAAACAACAACAACAACAATAAAAGAGTGAATGTGTTGTTTAAAAAAGGTACTGTTCACCGCCATCGTGACAACACTGTTTGGACCATTATTAGGACCACCTGACACCTGGCTGAACCGCTGGAGCGTTCAGAGTGGGCTGCGCTGGGAAACAAACTGCCCGAGGTGGGCTTTGGGTAATGACAGCAGCTAGCTTGGCTTAGTGGTCCAATCTCAGCCATCAGTCAGCTGTGACAGATTGGGGATATGAGCTAAGGAGCCGTTTAGCTCTGGTGTTTGCTTCGTGTGTGAGTGTGCAAGTTTGTGTGGACAAGGAGAAGGAACATTGGGGGGAGGGCTATCAGGGCTGCCGGTGTTGCAGAGGCATCAATACACTCTCGACAGGCCATTTTCCTATGCCTATTCCCAGTTCTGGCTTGTTGCTGGGGCAACTACCACCATTTTAACTTCCCTGGCTGCATCTCCGAAAGATTTTTTGTAAAAAGAGCAATCTGAAACAACTCCCAAAATCAAAGGACCTCTCGTATTGTTAATACTAAACCTGTAACGGGGGGCTTTCTGGGTTCAAATCAGAGCCAAAGCTTCCTGATTCACTAATCTTTTTTTCTTCTGCTTCCATCAAACAATCGTAAAGGTACATTTCTACCCTAAATAGACGACTGGAGTAACGGTTTTTAGATGGTTTCTTTTTCTTATACACATATCAATGCAGATATTTTATTACATTTTAATAATTTGTCTGCAGTATTGTATTTTGGCCCAACATTTGGTAACATGCTGGTTTATCAACTTTTTATTACAAACAAAGTTGTTTTTCACCAAATGCGATTTGTATGTCACTGTGGTTCCCAACTCCTATAACATCTGGAGTCTGATATCTCCAAATTTCAAATACTGAACTTTTCTCCATTAGGTAAATGCACCACATGGTCACTTCAAGGACACAGACAACACTGGAACTTGTTGCTGAGAGAAAAAAACTCAAAGGTTCAGTATCAGTGAGGTGTGTAAAAAAATGAGGTAAGAGAAAACACAGAGAAATGAGAAGCTATTTGAAAGAAACTTGTTGTGACAGATAACCGGAAAGATAAACAGGGAACAGCAAAGTTGCTTTGTTTAATTTTTAGATAAGGATCTACTTTACCTTGGGAATAAACAAGGGACATGTTCTTGTAATGCTGTTCATGCTCCAAGTCAATACAAGCTTTTAAGGACAAAATAAAATAGCACCTCTTTTATCATTTTGTCTACGTTTTAAAATGGTAAAACCATGCTTTACAGAGAAAGCTCCATTTCTCTCTCTCACACACACATTGTCACATTGCCTCTGCTTAATAGTTAATCACCAATAATTGGAGAAAAATAAAATGTTATTCTTGCATGTTCAGTTTTTAAACAAACAGAATAGTGTCGAATTCACATATGTAGCTGTACAAAAGCATTAAATTGTTACTGATGCAACAGTAACAATTATTGTTATCTGTTTGTCTGCTCTGTCTTTGTTACTGCCGTTAAACAGGAGCTCTACGTCAAACTTCTTGAGTAGATGAACTGGAAAACCATAAAAAGTGCTAAAAAAAAACTCTTCCTCTTACTCTGCTCCATCCAACAATTTTCTTTTATATAATGGCTTCAGGAAAACAACTAAGTATTAAAACAACCAAAAAAAACAGAACCATCCACACACTTCAGCTGCATCACAAGGCAATAAAGACGATGCAGTTCCCTTACCTGGCCATGAGGCTGCATGGTGCTGTAGGGCATGTTCTGGTTCAACACCTTCTGCTTCATCATTAGCATCCTCTTGTGCTCCTCCCCCAGGTGGGCTGTCTGTCCGGGGATCGGACCCTGCGTCTGCCCCGGTCCCTGACCACCTCCTCCGGCACCTCCCATGTAGGGCGGCATCATAGGATTCTTGACTTGACTGTTCCCTGCCATGGGCGGAGTCATCCTCTGACCCATGTGGTCCACGCCGCTGCCGCTGAAGTGACTGAGCGGTTTTGTGTTGTTGTAGGACAGCATGGCAGCTGTTTGCTGCTGCTGTTGTGTCTGTTGTTTGGACAGAGCGTTCTGGTTTATGCTGTTTGGCTGCTGCTGTCCCATCATCCCCATGGGGTTGTGAGGGAGGTAGTTGTTCATGGGGGCTTTTGGCCCATTGTTCGAAGCCATCCCAGCCACCAGGGGGCCTTGTGGTGTGTTAAAGACTTGTGATGGATACATCATGGGGCTGTTGGGCTTGTCTTGATTAAAGGGACCAGAATTGTAAGGACTGGTTGGAGCACCCACTGGTGACCAGTTAGGTGCTTGTTTCTGCTGCTTATGCTGCATCATCTTGTTGTGTTGAGCATGATGCTGGGCTATTGCTTTTAGCTGCTCTGCTGGAGAAAGTTCAGATGTGATCTGGCCCACAGGCTGACCTCCAGGGCCAGTCCCACCTGGACCACCCCCTCCTGGCCCGCCTCCTGACCCCATCTGATTAACCTGGCCTGGGTTCATCATGTAACCATTCCCAGGCCTTGAGACTGCTTGAGTCTGAGCTTGGGTTGGAGTCTGAGGTGAGCGAGCTACGCAGTTGTGCAGCGGTGAACCTGACGGCATAGCAACAGCTGGAGACTGCTGCAGGGGTTGCTGAGGAGGGGTCCCATTGGCGGTGGTCGCAAACTGGGGCCCCGATGATGACGGTCGCACCTGAGGGGAGGAAACACAGCAGTTATTTCAGACCCAACAGAAATGATCTTACGGGACATTGGTTTTGTATGCTCACATTTAGATTTACTTTGTCTTATTACAAAATGATAAACAAGGCATTTTCCGAGTCTTGTTTTTAAAATTACTCTGTACCAGTCTGTGACCACTACAGCCAGAAGCACCGGACAACAGAGTGAACGCAGGGTCAATAAAAAATATGCATCAGTGCCACTAAGAAACTGGTTCTCACATTTCAGAATGCATTACCTTTTTGATAAACAACAATTATCAAACTAAAATAAACAGTTTCAGTTCTATTTAACGAGTCTAAAAATTTTGGTGAGAAAGTCGTATTTAGTTCCTGTTAATAAAAGTATGTGCTAACTGATCACCAACAGGCATGACCAGTGTGGGCTGTTTGCTGATCTTCAGCATTAAGCTAAATGAAAGGCGTATCAGTAGTGATGTTAAGGAACAAAATGTTGCTGCCCATCAGTTTTGGATATTGTGCACAGTAGCAAAATGAGAACTTTGCTAAGAGCTTTAAACCAGACAAAGGTATTTCAAAGCAAGAATATACTTCACCTTAACAACAGCAATGAGTAATTTGTATCTTACACTACATGAATTACATATAAAAATGTTAAGTTTATTTTATTTATTTCCAGGTTAAAAGCGATCCAAGTACAAATCACTGGATCCAGTCAACATGACTTAAGAAATGCTGCAGAAATGACTGGTTGTATTTGTGGCAGCTAGTGTTTTCTGGGGGGTTATTATTATCATTTTCATAGACCAACACAAAATTGTACAAAATTATAAAGTAGAAGCAAAATCCACTAATCCGTTTGCATTCATCAATGCAAAGCCGCAGGAAGCTGGTGCCCATTTCTAGCAGTCATAACATAAGAAACAGATCTGCAGTGCATCACAAGACAATTCAGGAATACACAGGAGAGACAACTATACACATTCATATGGACAAGATTAAGAATAAAAGAGTACAAGCTGCCATGTTGACAGTCTTGACTGACCTGTGGTGAACCAATGGGAACCTGTGGGACCCCCTGCGGAGGAGGGGGCAAGGATCCCGTTGACGCCGCCCCGACACCAGGTGTTGTAGTCCCAGCAGCTTCATGTGTGGCTTCGGTCTGACTGTTTGCTGGCCTGCCAAACTCCGCCTCTTTCTTCTCCTCGAAGTCCTCATTGAAGAGGTCGTGCATGTCGTCCTCTGGCACGGTGTTGGCCAGCTCATCAATCAGCTCCTGCCACTCCTGGTCATTGAGGTTGATGTCAGAGAACAGTTTGTTCTGATTAGACAGGGACTGCGGTTCGTTGGACTCCATTCCTGCCCCATCGTCCAGCGGCTCTTGTTTCAGGTCCTTGAGGAGGCTGAAACTGTCCTCCAAGTCCAGGGAGCTGTTCAGCTTCATGTCCTGCAGGTGGCTGCCGCCGTTCTTCCCCAGGTCGTCGGACGCCCTGCCCATATGCGTGCCGTTGCCGTTTGTAGTGTTGCCCGTAGACGTGTTGGGCCCAGTCAGAATAGGCTGTGGCACATTATTATTGTTTTTGGGGAGACCCGTTAGAGCGTCTAAACCGCCAGAGCCATCCTTTAGGACCCGTTTTCCAGTTGGCGAGTAGCTGCCGCCATCACAGATGCCGTTCTGGTCACCGTTCAGGGGTGACCGTGCACTGTCCAGTTTCCTCTTCACCGTCTCCTGGAGCTGCAAGAAACACGGAGAAACAACCATCAATACTTCACATTCTTAAAGAGCCTAGTGACTGAACAAGAGGAGTTTCAAATCATTAAAAACAGCAACCTGTTCTCTCCTAACACCAGGAATAGTCATCAGGAGCAAAAATAAACCAGTTGTATTTTCAAGATAATAACCACACCGGCGCCTTTTTCACAGAGACGTGCATGTGTACAGAAACACAAGTTAAAAACGGGAAGACCTGTTTTCAATAAACAGAATGGAGAGATCAAAGCAACAGCTGCACTCTCCCCAACATTAACATCAGCCAATAGGGAAATGAGCTCCCTCTGAAATCTGCAGCCCATTCTTAGCCTTACTGTGGGCAGCCACCGCACCGCTCTAGCTCCACTGTCTCACTGCCTCAGCCGGAGCACAGACTAGATAACAACGGGGTGCTAACAAACCCTGGCTGGTGGTTAAGGTAATCACTGTCATAGACCTGGAGGAGGGAGCAGAGGAGGCACAGACAAACAGTAAACAAAATCTGAGACATGAAAAGAGAATGCGGAGACAAAGTAAAGGGTTCACGCCAACATGAGAAGTTTTAAAGAACTTTCCACTTTGGCCTTTTATCAACAGATGTGCTCCCTGAAAAGACACCCTTCAAATGTTAAAGTCCAGTTAGTTTACATTGCAGTGCTGAGATTAAAAACGGATAATAAATGTCATGGAGATGGGTGTTTACAGCTCTACTCATGACATATTACTGATTTATAATGTGGACCTTAGATCAAAACAAAAACAGGTATTCAACAGAAATGTTGGCTTATTAAAAGTATGTCCTGTACTGGTAAAGTATGTGCAAGCAAATACTTGCTCAGGCCTCTTTATCAGTAAATTTACGGCATGAAGGCAAGAAAAAAAAATGTTGGCAGCAAAAAATGTGCCTCTGTTTCTAATTTCTCTCAAGATAAACTCTTGTTTAATTTCTGTTAGGGTTGCACAATGTTCAAAAAACATTAATATATAATTAATGGATGACAATCGGTTGAAAAACACTTCCTCGCTTTCACTCTTCTGACTGTTTTCCATCTTGCACAACATATCACTGATTTCATTATCACTATGCACAATACCAATATCACAAGGAATGCGTTCAAGGCCTGTAGGCCAGTGAGGTTTTGGTGATGTTTGCCCAGCAGTAAATGTCATTAGGGAAACTAGAAATAAGTTGTTTCTGTGACAAAGCAGCAGATTTAGAATCAGGAACCACATGGCTCAGTGGTAGACCAGATGAGCCACAAACAGAGGCTGCAGTCCCTCTGTTTGTGGGTCCAGTTCCCAGCATCAGGCCTTTTGCTTTATGTAATTCTCTTCTCTTTCTGCATTTCTTCCTGCCCTGCTGCATAAAGACCACTTGTGCCAAAAAAAAGCTTTAAAAAAACACTAGAACTAACCAAAAGCAATTTTTTAAAAAGTTAAAGAGATGGAAAAATTTTTGTTATTTTTTTACACACTAGCTGGACTTTGAGACTTTCATTTCCTATGAATCTAAAGTAAAGACAATTACACTGTTTAACTGTTTATGTATCACAAGTCATTTTTTACAGAAAGGGTCAAACTAAACCACCTGCTGAGGACATCGAGGCGCTCCGGAGACCTTTGTAGACCTTTTTAGACCCAAATATTATATCCAGCTGATGCTTTGTCGATGCATTTACATTCTGCATTTACAATTTTTCATTTTGCATATTTTAAATGGATCAGAAGCACAACAGTAAAAGCAATAACTATGTAGTAAGCAGGAAAAATGGGACACAAATTTTCCCCTTCTGCTGGAACATCACTCCATTGCTCCTTTTAACCCCAGCACACACACACACGCACACACGCATACAAAGATAAAAGCAGAATCCCACAAACACGCTCAGATTCATAATAGCCACTCAGAAGTCGTATCCATCATGCTCATCTACATTTGAAACAGGCAGCTGTAACACAAAGGCACTCAGAAGCAGGGAAATATTTTGTAAAATCTACACTCTCAGCTGTCACGTGAAAGAGTCAAAACACACACAGAGGGACACAGGAAGCTCTTCAATATGTGTGTAAATGCACACTTTGCTCTTTGTTATTCAGACAGAACAGCAGATGAAATATATTCAGATTGTATTCTGACCTGGAGGTGGACCCATTCAACCTCGCAGAAACACACACCAGAAAAAAACATCCCTTTTCTGAATTTTCTGAAAGTAAATGAGAGCGTCAGACTGGTGCAGAGATGCTGGAGGTGGTTTCCTCCTCATGTTCTGCACATTGATTGGCAGTTAGCCTAATTATTGTTATGAAATGATAAATGCTGTTAGTATTGACAGGAAAATCTACAGCCTGGAGTGAAATAAACAGCAACTATAAGGGCGGGGGATATATATGTTTTATTTAATGTAAATGCAGGATAATGAAAAAAGGACAAAAATTAACAACTGACTCATGTTCTGTGTACTTAAATTCAAAGTTAGAAATATCCTTGCATTGATTTGGCACCTACACAATCTAGAACAAACAGATGAGGTCTTTAAAAAACAATGATTGCTCTTATTTAATCCTGCCATATGTTCCCTTTTTCCCTTTGATACAGCAAACATTGATCAGCAACCATGTGCCTGGTAAACTCAGTGAAGGCTATCCTCAAACTGAATTCAGGGTTTCCACGATACTAAAATTTCAAACCCGATGTCGATAATAAGCAAAATTCTTAATACCAAAAACTTTTAAAGACACAGGGTTCTTTCTCTTTCAGAGCAAAAGTGTGATTAATTATGACGTGACAATATTTGATCTTTCCTAATTAGGACGAAACCAATAAATCAGGGAGAATTCAGCCCCCATTTATAAAAATATATCATTTCAAAAATTTCACTTCTCTGGTTGACAAACAAGATAGCAGTTTGCATAAGAGTTGATGTTAAATAATTTTTTTGAATGTGCACTAATATTTTCTTTTGTTGTAAAAATGCCTCTTTCTGCAGAGTCTCGTATTCTATTTTTTTATATCCATGTTGTTTACCATAGTTTGAATATGCATGCTTGTATTCACCTTGGAGTTGCTGCTGGCTCACCTAAATTTTTCCACTGATGGACACAAAAAGATATTTCTATTCTATGCTACTCTACGTTACTGAAGTCTTTGCATTTGAGACGATGAAATCTCAGCTGTCGGCGAACATTGTGACGAGTCCCAGCGGCTCTCAGAATGCAAACATTAAAATGTAAAGCGGATGCATAATAGTGTAGCAAGGTACTGAGAAACATGTTAGAAAGGTTAGCATTAACCCTAGAATTTACTTTGCATTATGGCATAATGATGCTCTGGAGGGAAAAACCAAGAGTTGGAAATGCAAGACTCTTACACACTTATTTTTTATGCTCCCAGTGCAAATGCCTGGATAAAAATACCATGAAGTATGTTATTTCTACCTCTTTTTGGGGGTCTTGGCCTTTATTAGTTGGGTCAGGCCCCTAGATGCCGTGGTCATAGACTGTGTACTGAAAAAGAATTTATGAAACAACACTGAGCTGTGGACATGTATGGATTCCTACACAGAAAAGCCCATTCCTTCTCCTGCTTTATGTGTGGTCCTGTAATCAATGGGTTTAAATAATTCAAGTCTTCTGAACAAAAGTGTGTATATGTGTGTGTGTGTGTGTTTCAGGTTTTCCCTAAATGCCAGTGAGTCACACTGATAATAACAGGCTCGCCATTCAAAGCCCACCTATAAAAACTCCCACAATTATCCAGGTGGTGTGAACCGCGGCACCCTCCCGCATGCACACACACACACCCACCAACAAAACAACATTATCCATTTAACCTCGCTGATATAATGCAGACTGCATTGACTGAAAGGGATTGTGGTTTCGTCTGTGCGAGTCAGGGTGACACAGCCAGAGGAAACATGACAGAATGAATGACAAAACTGCGAGCAACTACAATAAATACCTTCAAATAACTCGCTAATTAATCATTCATTTCTCTCAGTGCAATTAGCGACCTAATTACACCTCTAAAAACAACTGTAAGACACCTGTCATTCCCTGCGTATGGGTAGCGACAATACTTGTATTTGTTTAACAGTTCATTGCCAGAATAAGGCTTTGATTCTGAGACAAAGAGCTGGGAAGAAGTTTGCTTTGGAGTGCATTAGTGGAGGTAGAGAGAAACAGAGGAAAAGAGTTTGACGGGAAAAAGGACAAAAGGATGTAAAAGAGCAAAGACAGGAGCGATCGTCGCTTATTTTCTCTCTTGCGCGTTTTCTTTGACACAAACACCTGGTGACTGCTCCTCTGCCTGCTAACCGCGACACGCGGCAAACGACAACGACACACAGAAACAAAGGTGAAGCCGACAGACACAGGAAGAGGGGATTTATTTGCCGGCAGATGGTCTGTTTTCTGTTATTTTTTTCCCTCGCTCTGAGTGAGGGAGCAACCAGAACATGAAGATGAAGCAGAGGAGATGGGGAGTTTTGAGCGGAGCGGGGGGTGGAGAAGTGGGATAGGTAGCTTGATGGAGAGGCATATCGCGCCAAATGACAGCAGGGAGCAAACGATGAGAGGGTGATCAGAGAGGAAGAGCAGAGAGTTGGAGGCACCAAGGTGCTGTTGTTATAGCAACCTGCTGCTCTGCTGCTTTGTGCGCTGCATCCTCCCTTCTTCCTCCATCTCCTCTTTCCCTCACTCGCTCACAATCACAACACCCCGCTTTCTCTTCCCTTGCTGCCTTTACATTGCTCCCTCCAGCAGGTTGAGCATCACATCCAACACAAAACTCAACGTTAAAAGGAGTGCACCCATGTTTTAATTAAAAACAATCCTAATCAAAAGAGCGAAAGAAATTAAAAACAGAAGAAAGAGACCAAACAAATTGGGGATGCAAATTATTGCATTCAAACTCAAACAGGCTGTTCATCAGCTGATGAAAATTTTTTTAAAAACTGCTGTTTATGTTATTTGCAGTGAGGACCCGCCTGATGATGAAAGGGAAAAAAAAAACTTTTTAGCAAAGAAGCACAACTTACAGAGGTTGAATAAGAAATGTTGCTCCTTTTTTTTAAGATCCTGAATGGATTAGTTAGAAAATACAAAATCACCTGAACTGAACAGGAGAACCCTAAAGACACAAACACATTTCACCCAGAATACAGTCTTTACTGAAGCTAAAGACTTTGTGGCCCAATAACCACAAACAAAAATGTCTTCAAATGCTGCAGCTCAAACTTGCCCATTTTTACCGTTCACCAAACACGGGACACTAAAAGATGGAAAAACTTTTTTTTGTCCTCAGTCAAGTAAAAAGAAAACAGAGAAGTTTTCAATACAGCAAAGTTTCAGGTTCTGCATGGTTGTCATAGTGCAGCTGACTATGGACATGTTGCAGAACCATCCCGCATGGCTGAAGGTTTTGGTCATGTGGTACCTATGACAACAGCCTACTGGAAACATATCAAACATTTCGGAATAAAAATTTCAAGAGATCAGCAAAAGTTACATGGATACAAAGTACACAACTACCAATCCTTTCAATTTCTTCTTCTTCTTTACTTTTACCATATCCTCTTGCTATATTCTGAAGTTAAGGTCCATCCCAGAAAAATGCAAGTACTACTCATGTCTTTCCTGATCTTAAGATTTTGATCTTAAGAACAACATTTTGTTTTTGTGTCCTGCAAACCAAAGGTGCAGGTTTCTTGAAGACACAGTCTTCTTTTAAGCGACACAAAGTCACATCAGCTCTGCTCCTTATATAAACAACTAATGATTGTTCACCTCTGATAGGTAAAATGTGTGGATTTAAATGCAAATCATATATTCATATGTATTAGTTTTTAAAATAAATGCCTTAGAAGTGACCAGACTCTCTATTGGCAAATTTTGACTTTAGTGTTCCCAAATCAAAACAACTATTTGCTTTTTGTGATATTCAGTGAACAAAGAGAAAAATTTATGAGAATCTTTACAACTTTATTCTGTCAGAAATAAGGATATTCTCAATCACAATAAGGGGCAAATGCACACATCAGTCATAATTTAAATTTTAGTTAGAACTTCCTGGTGTTGGTCAGCATGAACAAAACTGTGAGTATCTGCATATTTGTTTCTGGTTTGGCCCAGTAGACAATGAAATGAGTGAATCAGATCAAACAGGTCTGAAGTAAGTAAATGTGCTCCCTGCCATGTCAGTGACTGGTGAAGGTGAAGGGGTTCAAAGTTCAAGTTCATAACCACATCCTGACACCCATGAAGTGTCCTGAGATGCTGACGTGCAGAAGTGGTTTTGAGTTAGCATTTTTGTTTAAAACTGAGTTATTTATTTTAAGTGAGCATTATATGAAGCTCGGAGTAAAAAACAGCTAAAATCTAACCTTCTTCCTCCACGTGAAGATTTTGACACTTTCAGCGGAATGTCGGTCCAGTGAGGCTTTGAGAACTAATAGCTTATATTAGGTTTTCCAAAGAATCAGATATTGTCTTTAAATATCTGATTCTTTGGTTTGTTTCAGAGCTAACAAACTTTGTTTATTGCAGAGTTTGTTTGCAATAAACTCTCCAACAAAGTCTTTTGAATACATGACAATATGACCGTGTATGGAGTCAGACTGGAAGGGGACTGGAAAAGAAAGAAAGAAAAAACAGCTGTACTATCAGGAGTTTGTCCTTTAACTCAAGGATACTACGTCAGCACATATCCATCCTGCTGAAGTGCCCTTGAGCAAGTCACTTAGACCAGGGATGATGAGGGCTTTCATGCAAACAGTCCACACACACAGTCTACATTTGGTGTGTATTAAATACAACCCGTGGTTCTGACGAGGAAACTGGAGCAGGTTCTGAACCAGGTTCAGGGAAGCTGGCGTCTTCACAGCTCCAGTATGAAGAAAATACAACTATTAATTGGTAAAAACTGATACATAGAGAACTTTTATCTTCAAGACAAAGTGAAAAGCTGCTCTAAAACCATACTTCCAAACCAGGCCGTCACACACTAACCCCCATGGGGAAATTGGACGCGTCTCTGCTTCTACCCACCCGGTTGAAATGACTGAATCAACTCCTGATGCATTCATAAAGTTATAACAGAACTCTCTTTGAGACCGAATCAGTCTAATCAGGCATACTGAAGCAGGGAAATGTTTAATAGATGAATATCCTGGGTTTATAAAACTCAGCTGTAGTTTTGTCTTTTCGAGTTCTGGCACTTACTGGTTCTACAAAAACTGGATGGGCTTCCCAAGGTCAAAAAAAGGTCAAAGTTCAGAGACAGTTCAACTAGACAAACTGTTATTCTGAATGGCTGACCTGTGATCAGATTCAGCCTTGAAAGGCGCCTTTCTGCATCGAGTTTGAATGCCCTTCTCATACACGTGTGGGTTCTTTCTGGGGACTCTGGTTTCTGACCAAAGTCCAAAACACAAGAACCTGCTGCGCACAAGCACAGGCCAACAACCACCTGTGGTTCTGGCAAGGAAATCTTATTGATTTGGTTGCAATGTGGTGGCACCACTATGCCACCACATTCAGCACAGCAGATCTTTAACGGGATTGTTTCATGGTTTATTATTGTTTTGTCTGAAATCACTAAGGAATATGTCTCTGTTGACAATTGTTCAAGAAAAACTAGAACAGATAATCATTCCTTCGATGGAGTGCCAATAATTTGTATAAATTGACCATTCTGGCTCAAACACCATTAAAAATTCACCAGTACTCACTGCTATTTGATTCTAGTACAGGTAAAGCGGGTGCCCCAAATATGGAAGCAAAAAGTCCTTGACGCAGCCGCCTGGGGTTCGATTCCTGACCTTGGGAGGCTTGCTGAGTGTCTTCCTGTCTGGCTACCGTGAATAAAGGCCACTAGTGACACCAAACATATAAACATTAAGCAAATTAACTGACCTCAACAGTCAAGAAAGGTAAAAACTGGGTTTGAGCATCTTACCAAAGACAACATGCCCACAGTTATTTACTTAACCACATTCTCACATTACATTTATTATTATTATTATTGTTAGGCTACTTCCTGAATATCAACTTTTTTTGTTTTTATCTGTGCATGCATTTCTGGCTTTCCCCTGCCTCCAGATCCCTGTAAAACTGAGCGGTGTGAGTGGAAAGAACACAAAAACAAAGCGTCTGCTTGAGTGAAGGACAGAAAACTCCAGAGTGACAAGAGGAAGGTGCAAACAAAGAAACATTTGGCTGCCGTCCCAGAGAAGGGTGTACGTACATGTGAGAAAGCGCCTGCCAGTCTGCCTCCTGTACACAAGGGGCCTGTACACGCCTGATTTGAACGCACACACACATACAGTGATCTAATCAGAGAACAATGATCCTTTACATTATATTTCACCATTTACTTGTAGTTTTCGTGCACGGACACCAAAACAATAGAAAAACTACACGCAAGTGGTGGTGTTTGCATTGCGCTCTGAGGAGCCGACGCTGATGTACACAAGAACTTGGAAAACGATTTCCACGCTTATTGAACCAAACACACACGAATAAACCGTCTTTGTTGGGTATTTTAACGCCATGTTGGTGTGCGTGTGCGCGGGTGAAAAGAGAAAGAAGAGCGTGTCCGTCTGTCATCAGCAGTTTTAAACCTGCTGACCTGACATAAAAAAGCTCGTGGAGAGAGGACCACCACTCCCCCCACCAACACCTCCTCCTCCATCCATCGCCGACCCCTTGACTCAATAACTTTAATATGTTTGTGTTTGGAGGAGGGGGGGGGCAGGAGAGGAGGAAGAGAAACAGAAACACAGGGAAGGACGAGGAGCGGAGTGTGCTAGCAGTCGCTCTTACAAACCATTAGCGTTTAAAGCACGATTAATTATCTTCAGTGGGTCGAGGACGGCACATGCTTGTGCCGGTCTGTACGAGCATCTGTCTGCGTGTGCAATAAAGTAAGAAAGAGGACGAGGAGAGAGAAAATGAGGGGATGAAAGAAGGGGAAACTGTGTGTGTGCGCGTGTGTGTGGAGGGGTGTGTGTGGGTGTGTGTTTGTGTGCGGTTCCTGGCTGAGCAGCTTCTCTATTTATAGAGCTGCAGCAGCTCCTTCCTGTTTCTGGAGTTGCACCATCACGCTGCGAGAGGGCGGAGCTGGAGGGGAGGCGGAGGAAATGTGAGAGGGTGTGTGGGAGGGGAGACTGGTCTTGAACGGATCCACCCCCTCTCTTTGCTCTCGCTCTCACCACTCTCTCTCCTGCCTTCCCTCCCTCCCTCATTTAGCAGCTACGAACTCAGCCGAACACCAAAGAGGCAGAGAAAGCAAGAAGGAAGGACTAAATGGCATAATTAGGGAAATTGCTTTTTTTCTTTTTTACATTTAAAGCTGAAATTAGAAAATGTGGCTTCATGCTGAGTTACTGACGCTACAAAACAATAACAATACAAGGGACAGTTCAGATTATGTTATTCTGGGGTTCTGTGGAGAGGTTGCAAATAATCATTAACTTGACAGCAGCAGTTATCCAAAGCCTCATTCATGTTTTCCTAAAATGCGATGTTAATTTAAAAAAGATCCAAATGGGATTATTTTCAGAAATCTTTCAATATAAACGGAAGCACAGAAAACGTCCCAAAATGGTATTTTTATTCCCCCAAACATGAACAAAAAGCCTCCACATGAGATTAGCGGTAAATAAAACAGCAAGAATGGTAAACAACAAAGTGGAGTTTTTTTTGCAGAACGTTTTTAAAGGTTTTGCGGCCAGATTAAAGTTTGCACTAATATGCCAATGTTTCCACAAAAGATATATTTCTAATATCCAGATGAATATGCAAAGGTAAAATTTTAATTCCGATACCTGCTTAAAAAAAAGGTTTTGGGTGAAATGCTGTTCTATATATGTTACTATGTTGTTTCTTCAAGGTATTAGCTTGCGTGACTAGCAACTTATTTTTCTGTTTAAAAACACAATGAATAAAAATAAATACATTTTCTGTTTAGCTGTATGGAGATAAATGTCTACCAAACTAACTACTGACTCAAACTGCTCAGAATATTATTGATTTGTTAAAGAGGATGAATAATAAATCATAAAGATAGACGGCTGACTACTGACTGTAATTAGCTAACATAACTAATTCATAAACAAAATGCCCCTTGGTTTGACAAAGTAAGGACTAAACGCTTTTTAAAATAATCTGAGAGTTAAACGGGCAGAAAATAAGGGGGAAAAAATATCTAAAGACAAACTTGGAAAACCTGATTCTGTCATTTTCATTAAGAAGATTGTAGTTGATTAGAGGAGAAACCATCTGAAAGATGTCAACATATGTAGGAATGCCATGACGATTGTGAAGTAGTCACTGTTAGGTCAAAAATCAGCCCAATTTGAAAGAAAATATAAAATGAACATGTTGACTTTTTCAAATGGCTTATTAGGAAGTTCATGACACAAATTTCTTGAATTTAAGCTGCAAAGAAACTCAAATTAAAGAAAGTCTTGTGCCCTCAATGCTGTACATGTAGGACTCCATAATAGTCTAATGTTGTGACTTTAATCCGACTTTATTTAATGTAATATTGTCCATTATTCTTAAAATTCTTAAAATCTGGGCTTTGATTTGGACAGAACAGCAAGTCGATCCGGACCAAGTCCGCTCTTCATTTTGCCTCAAAATGAAATTTGTTGTGAATTGGCGCTATTTAAATAAACTACAGTGAATTTAATTTAATCATCATCTGACAGCTGTGCAGGAGAGACCTGAGCACAGCACAATGTTTTAACACCAGTGGTTAATAATTACAATGCTGAAAGGAAAGCACTTAGCTCAGGAAGCAGAAGATAATTTCTTTCTGTGAGTTTTGTCTGTACATTAATGTTTGGAACCAGAAAAAAAAACTTTTTCTGAGCCAAATTTTCAAAACGTTATCATAAAAGAAGCAGCTGCTTCTCCAAGGTCCTCCAGGAGGTCACAGAAGAATCAACAACATCTAAAGTACTGTAGGCATTACTATCTCACTTAAGGCCAGTGCTCATAATACAATAATAACTAAGATACTGGGAAAGAATGGTGTCCATGGGTTCATTATCCAAAACCAATGCTGACAAAAACCAAGACAAGGCTTCAATGCGCCTGGGAAAATATTGTCGACTGATGTTTTCATTCTTAAATGAAGCTAATAGTATTTTCGAAAAAGAACAGCAAAAAGTTTTAGGCAACAGATCAAAATATCTCCTACAAGCAAGCAGTCAACAGGAAAATTGTCAACATTTGACTACATCCAAGCAAAAATGATGCCATTTTCTATTATTTTAGAGCTACCATTCTGACACTGGATGAAGCGAGTGACGAGGAAGGGAGGGGTCGTGCTCCTCATTTCTTGGCCAGATGGTCTACATGAGGGGTCCAGCAGCTGTGTTTGAGTTTATATGCAGGTTTTAGTGTGTACATGTGCAGGAGGAAAAGACTGGACAGACTACATCCAACACCTGTCCGCTGCGGACACAATAGTAGAGTGACAATGAAACTCAAAGTGAGCAACACAGAATATCAGAGTGAAGGTGACAGACTCCAAAGCAAAGCGAAGACGAGAGCTTTAAGGAAGAAAAAAGAAAAAACTATGGAAGGATTTTAATGTTATTTCTTTACATCAAGTGGATTGTTTCAAAGATGCTAATATCAGGTTTTCCTGTATCCGACTGCTAAGGTAGGGGTTCTCTGATTGGCTCGGTTACGTGAGAATGCGATTGGCTGAATCAAGTCGGCTTCTGCCTCCGTTAGAGCCACTCATGAGGGCAGACTGATGCACACACACACAGATTTATGGATGCTCTCATGGCAGGAATGACAGGCCCCCGTCCCGCCCTCCCACCCTTCATTTTCACTCTCTGCAGCCTTGCTTCAGAGCCGAGGGGGGAAGAGTGAGAGTGCAGAGACTACAGAGAGACAGACAGGCTGCTATGGTAACAGATCACTGTGGCAGCGAGCAGCAAGGCCCTGATGGCTACTTGGCAGCGACGGCCCGAATCTCACTGGCTGCTCACACACATCAGGGTGGAGGGGGGTGCGCGTGTGTGTGTTAAGGGCCAGTGTGGATGTTTGTGTGCGAGTGTGTACGTGTTGACCAGAGGACATGCCGAGACTTTCTGAAGAGTAACGAAGCCGCATGCGATCCAGATGTCCTTCAATTTATGCAGATCAATGGCCACAAGAGAGCACAGCCCCAGAACCTGAGTCATTATGTCCAAGTCCTTGGTCATCTTTTTGTCTTCCGTCGAGAATTCATATTCAAAATTTACCACTGCTGCAAATTTAAAGATCAAACTTTTTGAACCTATATATAAGTTTTAGGTTTTGAACTGAATTAATAAAATAAATGAGCTTTTCATTGGTAACTTATTGAGGTTATTTGACGTTTAAGGTTAGTTAAGAAAGCTGCAGATTAATTTTGCTCATATGCATATCAGATTTCTTGGTGTTTCAGGTAAAATACTGTAATTTATTTTTGTTTTATACTAATCTTTCTAAGGACAAATAATAAAAAGAAGCATGGTCTGTAATAGAGATGTGTTTCATTGACGGGTTTAGTGTCTCTTGCCAATAAAGAAACCTATTACCATTGCTATGTTGACATATCTCTGGTTAAACACCAGCAGGATGTTGTTTAAATGAAACAACGTCATTCCTTTCCTGCCTGTCTTCACTCGCTCTTTTCTGTCATTTCACTGTGTGCATATCTAGGTCACGCAGTAGTAGACTGCTGTTTTTTCCCCACTCGTTGCTATGATTCTCTGAATGTGTGTGCACATGTAAACACACATCTCCACTAGATCTGGAAGGAACAAAGTTCAATCCAGTGTGTGCATGCAAGATCCAAGTGAGAGCACAAGTACACAAACAAGCACACATGGTAAATGAGTAAGACAGATAATTTATGTCCTTCGTAATGTGGAGGAGGAGGTGTAACATGTCCGTGCTACCATGCCGATTTCTTTTTTTTTTCTATTTCAACATGGTGCAGGAGTAGTGACGATTCAGGCAGAGAGCTGCTGACCAGTGATGTTAGTCTGTGAGGCAGCTAGACGTTACCTGAAAGTGCTTAATGCGTCACATGAGAGAAAGGGTCTGAAGGCAGACAGATTTGTATGTTTGCCAAAGAAAACGTCATCGGAAACCTCCAGAAGACATTACTCCTCATATCTGCCAATAGTGTAAACACTAAGAAAACAAAGGAGCAGCCACATTGTCTGGAAACAAAGCTACATGAGAAGATAGCTGCGTCTATTTAGACCAAGGTTTTAAGATTTTTTTTATGATTTTGATGTCATTTTGAAGTCATAAAAATGAATCTGTAGAATAGGAAAGTCTCTAATGTGTGTATTTCTGTAGGTTTTGTTCCTACTCTAAAAGTTTTCCACAGATGCAGTAATAATTGCCTCTATCTTCAAACAAAATTTAACATCTTTGTCCTCGAAGGTCTGGCTTTTTTACCTTGCTTGTAGAGTAATGGCTTCTTTCTCACTGACTGCCATTAAATGCATAATTATTGCTCTTATATGTAAACTTTGGAATCAGAAGAAAGTCATACTGTTATTCTTTAGTAAGTCGGAATAATTCTGGTAATCCTAACTGACCAAAAGAAGGAAAAGTTTTGTCTAATTTAATGTCAGATACACTGAGACAAAAAATATTTTTATGCAGTGCATCTGTCAACCCGCATGCAATTTTAATCACCTGTTGCCATCAAACTGAACACCTACCATGATAAGGATGAGCTGAGAAGCTGATCAGAAATATTAAAGAAATATAACAGCAAACTAAAATTGCACCACTAAATGCGTTTCAGGATTTTGCTTTTCTTTCCCACTCTCACACTTTAACATAAAAGCTCTTTTCTTCTGTTCTAAAACTATTTTTCTCTCCTAAACTCCTGGCCACTTTCTAAAGTCACCCATCCCTTCCTCAGTGAGCGCCGCTTCTATTCCCAGTGGCTATCCTCTCACTACATCTCCATTCATCCATCCACCCATCCCACCCCTGGGTAAAACATCATCTCATCTGTGCAGGGCAGGCAGACCCCTCATTACCCCAGCATGCAAGTATTGATCCACTACCCCAGTGTGTAAGTGTTATTTTAAGATGCTCAGAGCTGTAATCAGCATGTTAATGATAGTCATCGCCATAGTGAGAGGCTCTGTGTGGTTATTCCTGGCCTGTGGAGACCAGCAAGAGGCCAGCAGCCTGAACAAACACACATGCAGGTTTGGAGGCTTGGTGGGCCGGCGAGCTAATGAAGGTGAGAGCTGCAGAGCGGCTCATCAGGTCAACCCCTCCCCTCGAGAGGAATATTTCCTGTTAACTCGGAGCAACTCGAGTTCATGCGACTCCTTGTGTACAAAGAAACATGCATGTATGAGGAATCTGATGCCATGTCCCAGTAAAGGTGATGTAATCCATGAGCCCTGCATGTCGCTCGATACAAACATAAGTGTTTGTGAAGGTTGGGCTTCAGTCGCTCTGGACAAATAGCTTCAGCATCCCCTCCAAATGTGGCAATTTCACATTCTTATCAACATGAGGTAAACAAACTGCTACGCGCATACATACACACACACACACACACACACCCCCACACATACAGATGGGTACACACAAACAAACAAATGGAGCAGATACAATTCATCTTAATATATTACAGGTGCTGCAGGCCTACACCATCCCTCCAAACCCAGACACACACACACACCCACCCACCCCCCCTCACACACACTCGCAAAGCTGTGCCAGTATGGATAAGCCCTATTTGGCAGAGTTGAGGAAGATGCATTTCAGAGGTAAATGACATCATTACCATATAAATGACTTCCAGCAAAATACAGCTGCTAATGTGACACACACACACACGCACACACACACATATATACATTTATATATTTATATAGGTTACACACATTTTCACCAGAGCAGACTTCAACATGCCGCATGCACCCAACACAAAACAGCATAAACCTCACACATGGTACACTGTGCCGCTTCTTCACTGTACTCTGATTGGGTTAAAGCTGAAGGACGGGAGCAGAGGTGGCTGGAAACAACACAGTAACCAGCAACAGTAGGTGAAAGCCCAAATTTAATAACACTTCAAGGAATCACTGTGGTCTCCTCCAGTGCACACTAAAAATAAAAGAAGTGTATTTATGTATAAGAAGGCTGTGAGACTATAAACACCTACTCAAGGTGAAACGTTCACACCTAGCGCCGCCCAGAACAGCGACTATTATTCTATTAATGACCACTTCCCATCCGCTGCTTTACAGTTGGCGTTTCTGTGTGGAAACAATATTTATGTTATTCCTGTACAGCAACACAGTGCATGCCTAACACACAGTATTGGGACTCCAAGTGTTTATTGGCGCAGCATGTTGGACATACAGAAAAGATAGTTTGTGTGTTTGACAGAAAAGGTCTGCAATTAATTTCAGGTGATTAGTTTGAACGTTGCACCTCATATAATGCTAATTAGATGCATCAAGCACTTAAGAAATTAAACTTTTCAATCTCAGTACATTGATCTTATTGATGCTGCTCCTTCTCAAAAAGACTGAAATTGAGTCAAAATGTTTTTCAACAACCACTTTTCATATTTTAATGAGTGTAAAACTAATTGCCCCTTCTTTGCAACATAAAATTAATGTTACAAACTCAATTGCAACGTATATTTTTTGAATGACTGTTGGCGGTAGTGAGCTACTGGACTGTAGCCACAGTCCCCCTGGGGCAGTCTGACAGAGGCGAGGTTGCCATCCACCGGCGCCACCAAGCCCTCTGACCACCACCAGCGGGCGCGGCGGGCGAAGTGTCTTGCCCAAGGACACAACAACAGAGGGCAGATGGAGCGGCGGATCAAACCAGGAACCCACCGATTACGGGATGAACTCCTACCACAGTCGCCCCAATGAGTGGGTAGCAACAAGTGGGTGCAATGGTAGTTTTCAGATGTGTGGTGGAACAGTGCTATGAAATTCTTAAAGATTGAGATATTGTAGTATAATGGGGCCCTGTAAACCTCTGACTCTGCAGCAAAATATTTTGTGCTTATCGCACAGTAATGTGTGGAAAGGTCAGAGGAGACTAAATGACTAAATGACCACAGAGCCATGTTTCTTTTTGTATCAGGTAAAAGTGCTCTCCTTATAATGTCATGTCATCTGCTCTGTTTCAAAGTGTGAGACCTAGAGTGTGTGAGTGAGAGACTGGCTCCGATACACAGATATTGCTGCTTGTGTGTGTGTGTGGGGGGGGGGGGGGAGGTTGAGGGGTTTAGTGCCACACTAAGCTCAGGTGGGAGCACTGCAACATCTTTGTAGACAGACGGTGTGGAGCGTTTACATAAATCTCATGCCGGAGACACTCTTTCAAGCTCCGAAGACAAGAGGTGGCAGGTAGGCGACGCCGACTGCTGCAAAGCTGTGATGGCCGGTATTGTCCTCAAGACGAGGGTGGCTTTTATCTGCTCTCTGGGTTTACAAAAAGGGGGGAAAGAAAGCAGGGTGGGGAGAATTAAAGAGAGAGAGAGAGCACATAGCCTGCCTGCGGCTCGCTTTTCAACATCTCAATGACTGCATCGTCCTCCTTGTTCTCCTCCCCTCCCTCCTTATACAAGGTTCTGCCTCTTTCTCCTCCTCCTCACGCTCTCTCTTGCCTCCAGGCCATAAACATCCGTATGTCACGCACATGCTACGAACACACACCGCCAACACAGAGCAGCAAAAAGTGATTGGCTTTGTCAGGGAGAGCTGGTTCTGAGGTCCACAGGAAGCATCCATGCACAAAGTGAAGCGCTGTGTGTCCGCTTGCACACGCCCAACTCTCGTATGCTTGTGCCTCTTGAAGCCGTCGCTGACTGTGAGCAGGCTTTCCAGCAGGAGTCTCCCTGCCTTTGTCACCGTGGATGCGTGTGCTTCGGGTTGCTCGTCACTCTGCAGCGACTGTGTTCGCCACGTCGGACGAGCTGCAGATGTTATTATGCGGGCGAATAACAGGAAGTTATTAATTATTTTAGCTTCTATTAGGAGGAACACACCAAGCAGATACCCCTGGAGACGTGTCATCAACGCCTCTTATTGTTCTCCAGCTTACACACGCCGCTCTTCTCCTCCCACCTCGACGCACCCCCCTCCTTCTTCCGGATCACATGTACCATTTTCTCCCCTCCTCTCCTGTGTCCTCACTCGTTCCGGCTGTGACATGCACATCTTGCCTTGTTACACATTTTCTGACTGGCTTTTCACTTTGTGACATCTCCTTTTACAATTTTTTTTCTGTTGCTAACCTATCTTCTGCTTCTTGTCTTGTTTAAATCGCTTATTTATACCTCCTTATTTCCTCACTTTCATCCAGTCGAACAGTCCCATCCCTCCCTTCTATTTTACTCGAGTAATATTTCCTCTCCAATGTCTGTCTTCACGTTCACCCACACAGATTTTCCTATTTTTGTGCCATTGGGAGATGTGGAAATTGACAGCCTGCCTCGGCGTTTATTCCCTTCTCTGTCACAGCGACTACGACCCGCCCACAGACCGCTGCATCAACCAATCAGAAAATGGATGCCACTTCCTTATTTCAAATGCAGGCAATTTAAAGAGCCACCGGATAATTACTGAAGACCATGAAAACTTACTGAGAAAGGACGGGAAAAAAGAAAATCTCACCCTGGGCCAACAGCATCTATATTTTCTGCAGAAGTCTGACCTTTCCAAAGCACATTGTCTGATCACTTATACCTAAATCTAAATGAGAGACTCAAGCAATATAAAGCGTAGGCTTCAGCGTTGCAATTGTACTGTCAGAAATATTCACCTGTACTTTTTTCTAAGTTTCTTAATGACTATTGAATGCATTTATCAGGCTAGAAATGGGCAGACAGAAAAGAAAAAACACACAAAACAAAGATCCCAAGGTTGGGAATCAGTTTAGTGCTCTGTCACATGGCACTAAAGCCACCATGTTACACATTAATGTTTAATAAAGGCACAAAGGAGTTTTAAATTATGATTTAATTTACCTTTTTATACGTTGGAGTTCTTCACTGCATGCCTGTCTGGATGTGATGTTTTATGTCTCTTATAGCCTCCCAATGAAGTGATTTTTGTTCTGCTAATCAGGCAGTAATCTGATCTTTGGGTAGCTAGTAAAATCAAACCAAACTTCCTACAAATTCTGGTTAATCAAAGTTACATTGCAGTTTCTTCAGGTTGGTTAGATGGCTTATTTTCTAAATAAATAATATAAATCTAAAAACTGCTCTTTAGATAGTCTGGGTTATCTATGAATTTTCTAAATTCAGATGTTGAAGACAGCTTAGTACCTGTGCTGACAGCAACTCCTCTCACACAGAGTGTGACATCAACTATTTACCAACTTGTCAACCTGAAATAAGTATTTTTGTAAATTTGTGAATTCTGTTATAAATATTTGGAAGAACAGCCCAGTCAGCATGTGGCGAGGCTCAAGACGAGACAAAAGTCTTTGACCTTGAATCTGCTTGGAGTCAACAGTCGACTGCGCAAATGAGACACTAATTATCGCGTGCACACACACACACACACAAGCTATAGAGATCAAAAACAGTGGTTTTACGGATGTCTACAAACACGCACAAAAAACGCAGACGCGGCGCTCTATTGTCCCCCAGACAAAGCTGGGATTGCATCCCCTGTTGCAAGTGGCCCTCCCTGGGGGAGACCCGGTTCTGCACCCACCCCTCCAACTCCACGTGAATGCACACACAAACAAACACGGATACTAACCCACCACCCCCCGGTGCTTCAACGGCCTATTTTGAAGAGTTACAAACAGGCGAGCAGACAGAGGTGGGGGAGGCTGGGGCAAAAGAGTCCCTCAATGGTAACAAGGGCATTATAAGCCAATTATGAGAGTCGCCTGAGTGACTGACAGACAGGGTGGAGAGCGTGACACGGTGAGCTGTCGGATGTGGAGAAGATGTGTGTGTGTGTGGCTTTGCATCCAACTGTATTCCCTTCTCGTGTAGCTAAAGCTCTGGGCTAAAGGGCTCTAATATGTGCTCATAAAGAGAGACTAACACACACAGGGCAAACATCCACATGATCCCCTCCCTTGAGGTCCACCTCCTACACACGGAGGCATTCAAAAGATCTCTTTGTCTCTGTTTCGTGCCAGAGAAATAGAGGAGGGGAGAAAAAAAAGGAGCGAGAAGAGGAGAAAAAGAGCAGCTAAAGGGTTTGCAAGGAAGCAAGGAGGAAACAGGGGGACCTGAAGGAGGAGGGGGAGACGGGGAGAAAACACGGAAAAGGAGAGGCCGGACGGGGGAACGGGAGGGGGATGAAGAGTAGGGAGCGAGGCGAAGGGATGGGAGAGTGTGAGAGACAGTCGGGCTCCGGAGCTGCTCTGAACTCGTTTGATCCAGCTCGTCTCGCCAGGCGTTCCTCGAGATGCATTCCTGTGGCTGGCTGGGCGCAGAGCGAGAGACGCAGAGACCAGCACAGATTGGGAAACAGACAGGGAGAAGCTCAGAGGTAATTTGCAGGAAGTAAAGCTCGAGAGATGGAGATTAACCGGAGCAAATTAAAAGACGAGCTGGGAAATCCACCCCGAGAGAGCAGGAGGTATCTCTCCTGTAAAAGTTCCCTGCGAACCAAAATGTTACCTGCTGCTAAAGTTCAACACGCCAACCCACCCACTTTCACTCGGAGCCTTCCTGCTCCCAGAAACTTCTGGTCATAAACTGAGCAGCGAGCCACTCTCTGGCAAACAGGACTGTTTTGCCACATTTAAAAAGGAAAAACACTGAGCGCACATCTTATTAGCAACAAGCAGCAGGGAGACGGGGGGCGTTTGGAATGATGTACAGAGTGAGGACAGAAAAATGGACACCGCAAGAAGAAATGGAAACCCAGGGAAGAAAGATTTATAACCTCTGTCAACGCTGCCAATAACAGGAGACAGGGGAGGTTTCACTTACTGCATGAAAGTAGAGATTTCTAACAGCAGGATAAATTAAAGTAGTATCAAGTTATTCACCTAAACAGCAAACAATTTTTATTTCCATCATTTATGACCCCTCCTGCTAAATGTACATGCGCTGTTAAATTAAACTTGTTCACATTTAACAACTTTAATAGGTTTTATTGGGATTTTATGCGACACCACACAAAGTAGTGTAAAATAGTTAAGCTTAAGGAAATGATGTAAGATTTTCAGTATACAGTACATACACACACATATATATATATATATTTTTTTTTACAAAAAACATAGCATAGCTTTGTGTGGAGCCCCATGACTCAGCATTTTATAGAATAGCTTTTGTCATATTTTTAGCATCTGAATATAAAAGCTCGAGCTCATTCAAACTGAACTGAGATCCTTGGTGAAAATCACATCCTCAGCTTTTCCACACATTTTCAATAGCATTTCAATCTGAACTTTGGGATATTTTAGTATATAAATGTAATTGAATCTAAGTCGTGTAGCTCTGGCTGTATATTGAGAGTTTTTGTCCTGCTAGAAGGTCAACCTCTATCTCATTTTCATCTCTTTTGCAGACTTTTACATGTTTTCTTCCAGGATTGTCTTGTTGCTAGCTCTGTTCAACATCCCATCAACTGATGGGCTACCTTGATACTGCTGAACAAGACAATTCCCCAGAGCATGACTCTGCCATCACCATGGTTGCCCATGCGGATTGTGATACTGCACTGATGCTTTTGAAGAGACGACAGGTTTTGTATGTTGGTGTAACACTTCCATTTTTGTCACATTTGACCAGACCCATTTCCAAAGGTTTACTTATTGCAAATTGAACATTTATTGTTTTTGGGGGTTTTTTCTGCCGCTCTTCTCGACAGGCCAATTTTGCAAATTACATGACAAATACAATAAGTCCCATAAGTAGTTAAGGAACAAACCTCATACACTAATATTTGCCAACAAATGCCCAAATCACTCTACAAAAGGCTCTTTCTGGACTTTATTTAAGGGTTATGGAGTAAAGGGGGACAAACCCAAATACGCCCTAAACTTTACAGATTTTTTAAAATCATGTGTCCTTTTACTTCCACTTCACAGTTATGTGCAACTTTGTGTTGGTCAACCACATACAATCCTGCTCAAACACATTGAGATTTGTGGTTTTAACATCATAAAATATGTAAAATGTTCAAAGGTCTATGAATAATTTTGCAAGGCCACTGTAACTTATATTTTCACTTCCTGTCAAGTCCAAAGAAAGACAAGTGGTGAAAACATAACAAGACTCCGATCAGATTAGAGATGTTGTAAACAGGCTGGTGAAACCGAGAGGCAAGACCCAACTGTCTGCAATCATTGTTCGTTGCAGAGAAGCATTTGTGTACTTTGAAGAGGAGATGAGAGGTGACGGGAGGCTTTGATCAGACAGCCTGACATGCCGGTGACCAAACAGAGCTGCAGCTGTCTCAGACAAACACTTATAGCTGCCCACCTGCAGCTACATGTTCCAATGATGAAGCAAACAATACAGCCATGTGGCATTCTGTTGCCGACAACGACTGGCACGATAACATGTTAATGATCAACTTGTTGCAAAATTAATTCATCCGTTTGCCGAATATTGCTCCCTGTTTGCTCTGCTCCATCAGACCCTTTGTTCTGGGTCACGCATGCATGCATGTAGGCAAATAAGTGAAGAAATAGTCAAACATTTAACTTGAAACCTGTTACGTTTATACCGTCCACACATGATTTAAACAACCAAAGTATAAAATATAATCTGTTTTCCAAGTTTATGAATGCTGTGTTGTTGCATCATGAAGATGAGAAGGTGAAATTGGATATGGCTTTTAACTTTTTAAGAGGACAAACATCATTCAGGGCTGATTTTCTGCCAGTAAAATGGCTTTGATCCGAAAAAACTGGATTACATAGCAATCTACTAAAACTACAAACAGGACCCCTCTGTGAAAACACTGAAACTCACTTTGACACAGTTTGAAATCTATAAAACATGTCATGGTCAGATTTTCTTGTTTGGTCTGCTATTTTATTATGAAACTTTATTTGATCACGGAGATAAAACCTAGAAAAACAAGATTCCACATGCACACATCTCTCGTGACATCATAAAGGCAACCGATCAGCTTTCTGAATATGTTCTCAACTGTTCCTTTAATCCATTTACATGTCTTTATTCAGATACATGGATACCTCCTTTGTGAGTTTCCAAAAAACTGCAAAACACATGAACATGCTTTATGAACATGATTTTATGCTCAAAAAGTCTTCATTTCAAATATAGTTATTAAAACCAGAAGACCTGGTGGATTATTTCCATAAAGATAACTTCAAAGTTCCAATGACGGTTCCTGCAGAGGTCATTCACCAACCACGTCAGTCCAAGATCATTGACAGACTGTCAATCCAATCCTGTAATCCAATCCTACAAGTTAACACCACCATATATGATCTGCAGTGCAGCTCATATTAAAACATTCCAATCAATACAAGAGGAAAAGACTAAAACAAAGTCCGTTCAGGAGAGAAGTTGTTCGGTTACGCTAAGTTACTTTGAGACCGTCTAAGAGCCACTAAAATGCCAAATAACAGCTGTTAAAGGTGATACAAGCAGAACACAGCATTTAGTCATTTTACATGTAGTGAATATGAACTGCACATATTCACTATATGTAGTTAATGTAATTTTTTTTTGTTTCAATAAAACAAAAAAAATCACTCCATATTCACAAAGTAAATATGTAGTGAATTTCTTTGTTTTGTTTTTAAGGTTTAATCGGCTTTAGTGGCCTTTATGTGAGAGTGGTCTGTTAGGACAGTGGATTGTGAGAGAGGGGGAAGATATTCGGCAAAGGTAATCGGGCCGAGACTTTAACTGTGTTGAGGACTGAGGCCTCCGTTTAAAGTCTTCACAACAAGTTTGACCTTAGTTAGAAGCTGCATGAAGTTGCCAGTGAAAGAATAAAGATCCCTGCCTCCTATATGTCACTGTTTCAGTAACGTGATGATCACCCACCACCACAATATTGAATCCCTGCAACCTCACCTCAGCCTCACATTTTACAAATCTGCAGAGAATTAAGTCTCTTATCTGCTGTCATTCCTACACAGCCCCACACTTCCTCTTCTCTCTTTTGTCTCCCACTCACTCACTGCCTCTCTTGTTCTCATGTGGTGACAGGTCAAAGAATGGCCATCGATTGTATTTTCCCCGAGTGTGTGTGTCTGCTTTACTGTGCGAGAGAGGGTAAAGATGGTCTAATTGCAGGGATAAAGGAGAGAAGACAGAGATGGGTCAATTACAGCAGGAAATGGAGATGGACAGTATGCACATCCATGGTGGTGGGGGGCTTACTTCAGACAGAATGGCCTTTTACGCACCTATAAAACTGAACTGCCTGAGACGTTTTAGGGAAACCATTGTTGTTGGTCCAAATCTCCTCCAACCATAGATCTCCACAAGTTTTTATTATTATCATCCCCATTATCATCATTATTATTACTACTATTATTAGTAGGAGTGCTATTATTATTACGTCCCTCTAACTTTGCCTGGAGTGTGATGCTGCTACAGAAGCAGGAGTTGCTGCGTCCACAAACTGATGTCTGTTCAGAATATTGACTTGCAGCACGTAAACATTCAAGAGCTACATGGGGAATAGATCCACACTCAGGACCTTCTTAGCCAACTCCTCTCCGATATTAGCTTATATCTTATATCAGCTTAAGATATAAGCTGATATAAGAAAGTAGGATGGGGAAATGAGCAACAACTCCCTGAGCTGAGGATCCAGTGATCCAAAAGCTTCAAGTTCAAATCGTTTTCTCTAAACATATTCTTGGTACAACCTGCAGTGGTCCTCTCACTAAAATGTTTGTATAATAGGATTCATATATATCTTACTCCGATCATATTGCAGAAATTGATTAAATTATTCCCCCCAAATGTGCATACAGCACTGTAAAAAGCACCTGGAAAAAAACCTGTATAGCCTTAGTCTAAATTCACAAATTAAACCTGAATATCTTAATGAGAAGAAAAACAGCACCTACTTTCATTGAGGTGCACCCAAGAAATCAGCTGGTGACTGGAATTAGTCGATTTGCTAAAGCTCCTGATCAGTGTCCTGCCAGTCAAAAAGGAGGTCAAAAATCTAATCATTTTAGCAATCTGTAAGGCAAATCAGTACCAAAGAACTACCAGGTTGCAATGACAGCAACATTCTGTGGTGTAGAGGTCATTACTGAGTGAAGACTCCAAGGTAGCTAATCACTGTAACAGTAAGGTGTATAAAATGAATGCAGGAAAGCGACAAGATGTAAGGAATCCTTTAAAACATGTAAAGAAATACTAATTTGGAAATGTCAGCATTTCAGAAATTCCAAAGTAAAGAGTAAAGATCTCCATTCTCTACGCAGCTGCTGGATAAATTACGTATTGCAAAAAGGGCACAGTTAATAAAAAATATCAAGAACAACCTGTTCCATCCTAAAGCGATAAGCTGCAAGCTTGTTCTTATGTTAAAGAAGTTTGTTCCACAGATCTCTAAATTTACTAAGTTGTCTAAGGATGTTTAGACACCTGATAGTCAGATAGATTTGGTTTGACTCAGAATCAAAATTCCTACATGTGTTCACTTTTACACTGATATCTGTCAAACCAACTAAACCTTTTAAAAAAAACCTGTTCCCTTCTTCACCCGTTGGGGCACTGCAGCAAGAACCACTGAAGGAAAAAAAAACATGAAACCATCTGAAGAAGATACTGAGCACAACTTCCTTCTTCACAAAATATAAAACAAAAATTTAGTGGTTAGCGGTTGTAGGATTTCTCTTTTGTCTTTGGCAAAACATCACATGCCATTTCTCCTGCTAGTCTTAGACTTGGACATTTGTTTTGGTTATATTTACCCAGAATCTCTATGGTTTGCTTCCCAAACCATAGCTTTTCTAGACAAACCAGCCAGAGTTCAGCTAAAGTGGATCAAACATGGCTATTGTGAATGCACCCCAAGACAGCACACATCCACTACTAGCCCAACTCTTGCAGAAGTTCTACCTTATTCTACAAACTAAGATCTGTCTTCTTCCCTTCTAGTGCACTCAGGTAACTCATTGCTCATCTCTACTCCACAAAACTCCACCAAAAAAAGAAGAATCCCTTAAGATGTTGAGGAATTTGTGTTTTAGATATTTTTTTTTATTTGATAATCCAGAGTCGGTAAAGATGTGAAGACCACTATTGCATAACAACATTAGAAGGTAACCTACATCTGTGCCTCTTTCTCTGTACAGTAGATGAGTGCGAACCCAAACAAACATCTCGGCTCATGTACCATGTTGCACTTCTATACGTGCGTGCGTGCACGCATGTGTGTACAGCTGCACAGAGTGATTGGACACTACATTCTGGAGCAACGTGTGTGCACAAGTGTGTCTGTGGACCGGTGTCTTTAGTAGACTTGTGGTAATCCTCTTAGCGTATGCTGCTTGAAGCTCAGAGCGCATTATGTAACTGCTCTAATCCAGCACGGCATCAAGAAAGACAGCAAAAGACCACAACCAGTGCTCTCTTACACACAGTCACACACCTGCTCCAAGAGTTGGCGAGACCCACAATGCCAAATGTTAAACTCCGGGTCAGAGTCAAGGAGCTGAACAAAAAGCAAGATTATTTTCACTCTAAACCAAGATCAGAGTCTATATCTGTTTATTCTGTTTGCTTCATCTTTGGCCATTTAATCCTAAACCTGCAGACAAACACACTTTTCACAACTCTCCACTGAACTAAACATCCAAAATAAAAAGAAAAACTGAATAAAAAAATAATCTCTCCACTGGCTCTCCACTCGGTTGCCAGGGCAACAGTGGCCATCTTGTTGGCCCCGTCAGTCCTGGGTACACATCAGAGGCCGGTCATAAATGTGGAATGACATTCAGAGGTGGTGGTGGGGGGGAGTGAGAGTGAGGCAGAGAGTGAGAGGAAGAGGCGGAAGGAAAACAGAAGGACGGATACAGAGACCGACCGAGACAAACACATTCGCACGTTGTCTTGCCTGCTTTAAAGCAAACAACAAGGAGGAGTTGACTAAGCCTTGTCCTAAACTATTTTCATCATTGACCAATCATTGTGAAGACAAACCAATCCCTCTCTGGTGAGAGAGGAGTCAATACTTATACGGCCTCCCGCTTGTTTCCTATAAAGTATTCTGCAGTGTTTCCATTTGAAACAAATTACCCAAATATTAATGTCTTCCTAAAATTTGTAAAATCATACAGCTTTAAACGAGGAAGTCAGACATAGTTAAATATACTAGACTATAAACAAAAACTAACAGAAGAAATGAGATATAAATACAAATACTAATTAAAGTACACACTGCATAATGCAGGCACTATTGTGCACGAGATAGTAAAAAAAAAAATATCATGAAAAATTAGGGATATTTGGCTTTCGGGTGAAATTTATGGAAAATGCAGACAATGACATTATCTAATGAAAGCATTCAAGTAGAAGCATACAGTGGAAATCTCCTCAAAGCTTTGGTTACCCCACAACAAAAGTCAGTGTCTCAATAATGTGTCATGTGCCCTTGAGCATCAACTACACCTTGACAACAACGTCTCATGCTGTTCACAGGTCGACATATTGGGGCAGGGCGTCCCTGTCTTATCGAAGGGCGGTCCAGAGGTCATGACTGCCCAACCTGAGGGTCTGCTGGTCTCTCATCCAGCATAAATGACCTTTAGAGATGATGCTACCTGTGCCTGGCGGTGTGTTCAGGTACACTTGGATGTTGTTCAGCCACGCTGATGAAACCGCCATTAAATATCCCATAGATTAACGGCGTTCATCATCTAATTTCAATGGGCGCTGTTCGTAACGAAGCTGTCATCATTGTGGGAATTGCCCAAACAGTGTCCACTGAGAGTGTCCACATCTGTGATAACATTCTGTGACACTTCCATCTGAGAACATCCAGCATGAAGCCTTGCAGTGACGAAGTCCTGGTGATCTGCTCTTTGTTGTCGTTTTGGTCTCATGATGTCAAAATGTGAACAGCATGAGGAACAGGACTGTCTAAGTAGAGATTCTGATCAAACAAGTTGTGAAGCTGTTTGTTGCTCAAAAAGTACTGAAACATTGAAAGGTTGGATAAAAAAGATTTTGAGAAGGTCACATTAACATTAAGTTCAGGATTCTAGGTTCATCTTGAAATTTCACCCAAAGACAAATGTCCATAACTTTTTGTGATTAGTGTTTATTCACACATTTCATGGAAACACCTTACATTTGGCAGAGAAAATTAAGATAAAAATTCAGCAGCTTGAAAAACTACCTTTAGCAAAACAGTGACTTCAGGACCTTAAATGTTTCTCTCATTTTCTATCCCATAAGATCACTGCTGAAATATTTCCTTCCCTGTACTGTGTCAACACACACCTGTATGCACAACACCTTCAAAAACTACAAAACCCCCTTTCATTTAGGTGATCATACTCATTGAAGATTGATTGTTCGGATGCATGTCATTAAGCACCACACAGGACTTGGACAAATCCTCCTCTTGTCTACTTCTCTTTATTTCTAGCTTGTTAAATCATAGTTCAAGTAAGGAGGCGCTACATGGACTTTTGAGACTGACACTTGTTTTCAGTAGAGCTGCAGCTCACCTTGTTCTTGACTAACACAGAGGGGGAGCTGGAAGAATGGCTGCTGCACGAGTAAAAAAATGCTCAAGCCCATTTAAGAAATGCCCAGCTCTGCTCTCCATGGTGCCACAATGTGTTGTCACATTTTTGAAAGGTGTTTTAGTATGTGGAGCGGCTGCAGCAGCAGCAGCAAAGTGTACACACTCTGCTCACAAATGGGTTTCTTTTCTGTTTGACGTTTTTCTATGTTCCCTTTCTGACACTCCTCATTGTGCTGATGATACAGTCGCTGAATAAAAGAGCTTTAAAGCCTTTCTCGTACCTACAGTGTGAGTTTTGCTCTTTTTAGAGTGCAAACAACAACTATTACAGTCGGAAACAAAATTAACTGTGAATAATTGCACAGGTTCATGCGACATTTCCAAGTGAAAATGTATATTTTAAAATGTAAAAATTTAAATTCACTATGAATTTAGAGAATAGTAGGAGGAAAGAGAAAAGTAAGTGCAACAGGAGGGGCTGTAGGATGAAATGACAGAAGAGAACAAGATATGGAAGGAAAGATCACAAGAAAGTAAAGAAGAAAACAAAACACAAAGGAAGAAAGGAAATAACAGTAAAAGAAGGAAGAAGATGGAAGAAAGAAAGTGAAGGGAAGAAAACTGGAGGGAGGAAGAAAAGGGCACCACCACTCAAGAATGGAAGCACAGAAGGAAGGAAAGACAAATAGGGAAAGAGATAAAAGACCATAAGAGAAGGAAAAGGAAGAAGATGGCGGGCAGGAGGAATGGCATAGGAAAGGATATGTAGTCTGAAAATACAAAGATTTTTCTTAACACATTTTTTCCTTCTTAGCCACACCTGGAAAATACCAAAATAAAATTCCAGTCTTTCCAGACTGTGTAAGAGCAATGCACATACTTCACATTTTTTACTCGGATTTTTCATTGTTGCAATTTTAATATAAAAACTCCAAACTAAAATTCTCATGTTGATCGAAACATGTGGACTCATTTATAATTCCCAAATCTCCCTTGAATCCACTTAGCAAGAGGAAGCACTGTTGGTTGATACAGAAAGGCCTAAAGCGGGAAGTATGGATGAAGATCTAACCAAACAAAAGCTGTATGTGTGTCAGAGTATCCATCTGACTAAATACCAGTTATCCTACTGTGCTCAAAACTTAGAGGTGATAAGTCTTCAACTTAAAGATCAAGTTTTTACAGGTTAGTAGATACCAAATACTAAATAAATAGAGGCACAAATATGAGATCAAGGTTCAGATTGTGACTGATAACCATCTGAGTCACTGAGGCATCTCCAGCTCCCAGTTCCTACAGTTTCAGGTCAACTGCAGCACTAGCATTCATCATAGCATATGGCTTATTTGCATATCAACATAGACACTCATTATGGAAGGATCGCTTTAAACCACTGTAGCAATATTCATATGTGATTAATAATATATTTAGGTCATGTAATTGCATCTCCAAGATCACGAAATCTGTGGAAGACGACACGGGAGCATGTGGTAATGCTGTGTTTAATGTTCATACAGATCACTTAGCATTTGGTACAAATGCAGTCATTTCTTCTGCTTTTGTTTTACGTTTATTATTAACTGAACTTTCAGAATTACAGTTCAGCTGTGCTGAATATAGTTAAATAGGCAGCAGCCTACAGTTTAATAGACCTTTTGCTGGTAGTTTAATATTTAGATGAATGGAGCAAATTAAAATAATTCTTTAAAGTCATGGCAGGACTTAATTTTCTACAGAAATGGAAAATTTCCTTGTAGTTTGACCTGATGAGAACACTGATTAATACACAAACATATATGTCAGAGTAGGAAGACAAGATCCAGCTGCCAAATGAGCAGCAAAAAATTGTTTTTGCTCAGGCGCCGTAAAGCTAGGATCATGGCAGTGATTTTAATAATTCACCGCCACTGTGATTTAATAACATCCAAATGTAAAGCTGAGACTCTGCAGGTCAAGGCTCAATTTGAAAAGGGCTCAGATCAGAAAAAGAAAGCCATCAGGACCTTCCTGGTATGCGCTCCTTTTACATGATAATTTGAGCATTAGCTACACATTTTGAAAATGTTGCATTTTCTCAGCGTAGGACCTTTTGTCCAACTAATTCCTGATGAAAAACCTCTCAGACATTCTGTGGCTTGAAGCTTAAAGGGAAGTGACGAAGTGAATCCAATCTGCCTGCCTGTTGAGACTGAAACACGATCCTCCTGCTGGTGAGAAAACGTGAGTGTGAGTGAGGGCAACGTCACGGGAACATTACATTGGTAAAAAAAATTGTTAGTAATGTAGATAAAAAGATAAGAAACTTGAAACAAAGGGCAGAAAAAGAAAAAAACATAATTATGAGCACGAATAATAATGGGCTGGTTCGATGAGGGGGGTGAGAATAATAAGTGTTCCTCTGGTGCTTGACTGGTCTGGGTGTTGGGTTACTGTATGTGCACAAACACAAAAGATGAGTCACTTTCTTAAACACTCAGGCGTGCACACACAGCTTTAAATAGAGACTCATTACAGCCGAATTCACGGCTTCATTGCATCCATCCAGCCGGCGTCCTCTTATATCCTGATGAAAATGTGCACCGACTCATGATAAATTATGAATTTCTAATTTTGTTTCCACAACCTAAAGCAGTAAAACCAAAGGAAAAGATTAATTTTAAACAAGTCCACGGTGAATGCCTTCCCCCTCGGTCTGCGCTCATGCACAAGCTCAGGCCAACTCCTCCCCCCCCCAACATTTTCTCAGAAATTTTGTCATCTTAAAGAACACTAATTACAGGCAACTGTAGAGTACACACACACACACACACACACACACTCCCACCCGCCCAACTCCCTCTGTAAGTGAACATAATTAAAGACTTGAGGAAGCTATGAATGAGAGGGGAGAAGGGGGGATGGTTGGCAGCGAAGAGATTAGAAGTTTAGAAAGTTTATCTTATGAGTTGAAGATCAGGGGGGAACTTCACACACAAGTTCTTGTAGTTCTCGCTTTTTGTCTTACCACCGTTACCTCACGGCGGTTTTTAGTCCACTTTATGGAGGATTTATACGCATTGTACAGTCAAGCACCGTCTTGCGTTTATATGTCAGAGGATGACATGTGGAGCCTGCTTGACACGAGCGATCAATCACAATGAACGCCTAATTGCCTGTAATGTTGTCAGAGGTGTTTCATCAAGCACGGCCCCAAGACGAAAATAATTCACTCATTCAAAGATCTGCTGCCTCGACTAAAAACAATGTTTAATTGTAAAGTTACCAAGGGTTATTTTCAATGATGGAAACAGTAAGGATGCAAGAAAGATATCAAATTCAGGCTGTGGCTCTCAGTAGCCAGGCATGACAGCAAACACAACATAAACACCTCAGATTACAGCTAAGAGAAGCCGAGTGTGGACTCTACAGTCACTGGGTTCATCTGTCAGGAGGATATGTCACAGAACCAGAAAGTGGTGGATGGTTCAGCATGTCCTGTGAAAGCTGAATGACATGCAGCTGAACAACAGCAAAGCCAAAAAGCCGGTGCTGAACATGATGAGCTCAAGAATGTCTTCATCCTTTCAGCTGAAATCATCTCAAAAAGCTACTCTGCAACATTGTTATTGAGCTGCATCACTCTGAACATGGTTACAAAGCTACGGATTCAGGGAATCAGTGACAGATTATTCACACACAAAGTTGTGAACCATCCCAAGACTGGCTGGCCTACAAAAAGTATTGTAAGAGCACATCGACGACTCAACCAGGAGGTCACCAAGAACCCAGACCAACATCTAAAACCAAGATGTTGGTCTCGGATTGAAACCAAGAAATTTCAATCCAAGACCTGGTTTCAAAAAGTCCTGGTGTTGGAGAGCACGATCACTGGAGACGTGGGTCACAACACGTCTCCAGTGGGTCACAACACAAATGTTACGGTTTCACTGAAAGCCAACTCCATGTAAACGGGACTGACTTTGCAGGAAATCCCTCACACTGAGCTTGCATGCACAATTCTGCTAACAGGAGTGAACGAAAATACCTCTACTGCAATACTAGTCACTCCTATCACAAAAGCTTGAGGCCTGTTGTTGTTGCAGCAAGCAGTTATTTAGTTTACAGGGCAGTTACTTTATTTAACAGCCTTTCAATAAATTAAAGTTTTTTTTAAAATATTTTATGGATTTACATAAGTTCCTCTGTTACAGCATACTGTGCAATAAGTTGCACTTGGTGATCTGACACGTTCAATTAGACAAAAATATCAAGAAGAAATCTGCTACGAGTTTTGACAACACTAGGTCAAGATCCTGAACTCCACTGGAAAGTAAAGCAACAGGTTTTGAAGTTCCTCTAAATTCAAAAAGCTCACTTTCTTTCTAAAAGACATGAATATAAACATTTGACAGAGGTTTAGTCTCAATCACAATTGTCTAAACTTCCCAAGGAAAGGCTCTCCTTTCTGTGTTTACATTCTGAAATCCATGCAGTGCTTTCTACAGCAGCAGCTAGTTGTCTTCTTAAAGCAACATTAGGGCCAAATTACAGGTGTACGAGAGCTGATGAGCTCTCTGTTCTCAGATCTCTTTAAAACTTCTCTGCTCACAGCTTGAAAAGAAGAAAAAAAAATCAAACTGCTACCTCTCTGTGCTTGTTTGCGTCTCTATTTTTAGCGCTCCTTTCTGCAGATTAGGGTCCTATTTATAGATACCCTCATGATGTCCAATAACATGGTTCTCGGATGGTGAGTGGCAGCGTCACAAGGACTCATGAACCTCCCACTTGTTAAACTCGGCCTCCACTCCTCTCGCTCTCTCCGCCTCTCAGAGTTCAAACCAACCCTATTCCTCTTTCTCCTCCCATCCTATCATCTTCACTCCTCCTCCTCCTCTCTGCCCCCGACCCGTGTTTACAGTGGTGGCTCCTGGCAAAAGGCCTACATTTTCAGTGGAAACTTTGCACACAGGAAAGCGCCTCGTTTCACCCCTGCATTGCCTGACAGAGTTAGGAAACTGAATTCTGCTGTCAAAACCAGAAAAGACTAAATTTCTGCCGCCATATTTTAATGAGTAACATTGTGCTCTGTAGCTCACATTGAGTTTAGCTACTAAAACAGATGGACACCCAAGATAAAAGAGGATATTACATAATTGTCCAAACGTTTCCTCTTTCAGCTGAGTGAGCCCTGATGCTTTTGTTGGGTCTATTTTTTTTTTCATTCACACACACTTGACGTATCCGAGCAGACAGGCGGCCTGTTCGGGCTCTCTGCATCACAGTCCCTATGACAACGGTTCGTCCAAAAAAACTGCCACTGGGTGGGAGGGGCATGGAGGGAAAAGGCAGGCAGACAAAGAGAAAGAGAAAGGGCCAACGTGTGTGTGCAGCTGCATCGTCTCCGTGCCATGATCCTCAGCTCCTTTTCCAGAGAAGATAAAGGTTTCAAACTGAGCAGAGCCGTTTCCCTTTTTGTAGCTTTGTGAAACCAAGAGTCACGTGCATCAAGACGCAAATGTCACAAACGTCCCAAACACGACTTTAGTGTCTGCAATCGGCACTGCATGCTTAGCAGAGGCTACAGGTTCAGATCAGTCTTCTACTTTCCTTCAGCGCACAGCTCTGCTGGGTTGTTTACATTTTTATTTAAAACGGTGTGATAACGGGCCCAGATCATGCTGAGTAAAGTCTTTAAGCCAAACCAGACTATAGTTTTGTCTTTATGAGTTTTTGCCTTTTTTTCCCCAAACTGACACATCATCAGTGAACAGATGCAGCTTTGTCACAGTGCAGGACCTACTTGTTCAGAAACTTTAATACTCACCATTATTTTGGACTAAAAGTCTTACTTCACCTGCATCATAATGCAACTACAAATGCTACCATTGTCAACTCATCATCATCACTAACATGCCTGAGCGTCTTTAGTCTGTCAAGGCAACATGATCTCCACTAACTCTACATTTCCATCTTGTTTAGCTCATTTATTCTCTCTTTTTCATTTCAAGTTTCATTGCCTTCCATCTATTGCCCACTTATACTTCACAGGAAAGTTAATTGTATGAAAATGCTCAATAAATAAAGATGCACTGATTGATAACTGAGAATTGCCACAAGCACCAGTAATCGTGACAGCAGACAAATGAATGGGGGCGGGGAATACAACTCAGGGAGCTGTTCATCTTTTAACCCCATTTTGTACAGAGGCCTTTTTTAAATGTATGTATGATAGCAATGTTGAATATTGTTACAAATAAAAAAAAGAAATATGTTTGAAATAACAATGACCGCAGTGTCAGTTCTACAGTATAGGACTATAAAAACCCAACAACAATTACACAAAAGTGTTTCATTGTAAAAGTTTGTAGTTTTTTGTTTTGTTGCAACCTGAAGTGTGAAATAAATTTCAGTGGAGTTTGAAAACAAAATATGCATATAAGTTTATGTCTATATAAACATATAGTTGAAATTATTTTTTCTTAATTGGGGGGGATTTTATTATAATCCATAGGGGGGCCCAGAAGAAAATCTTTGGGAACCACTGCTTTAGAGTCACAGTTTTCTAAATCCCATCCTGTCTCCTGACATACTACCATTTAGACCATTTAGTAGTAATAGTCTTATTCTGACATTCAGTTTGTTTTTATATCATTATTTTCTGCAGCGTTTTTGGTGGCATTTGTTTAAGCTGCAGTTAAAGCCTCTCGTTCTCGTCTGTCATCAAGTCCGACTATTTATATGGCAGAAGGAATAAAATTAAAAACCGATGGCCAGTGTACATAATAACTGCTTTATTACTGCTGTGTAATTGAAAGAATGACTGTGGAAGCGTGAAGTTCTGCAGTTTGATGGCCACAGGCTGGAATGATTTCCTGTGGGGTACAGTTGTCCATTGCAGCAGGATGTGAGTGTAAATAAATCAGCGTCATGCCAGGGAGTTTGTAAAGGGTTGTTCATTGCTGTCCATAACTTAACCCAACATTTTCGCCCCTGAAACCACCGTCTGGGAGTCCAGTTAAAATCCCAGCTACAAAATGTGTACTGAATGATAGAATGCCACTGAAAGACATGTTTAAAATATTTTCAATTGAAAAGGTGATTTTTATGCCATCTTAAAACCTTTAGTATTGCATCTTAAGTGTATTCTTCATTTGTTTTTATCTGAACTGCCCCAATGTTACACAAAAAGTACATTTAAATTCCCTCACCCTTAGCGACAAGCCACACAATGTAGGGCTATCATATGACAGAGCAGTGTTTCCCAGCTCTGGTCCTCAAGGCACACTGACCTGCATGTTTTAGATGTTTCCCTGCTTCAACACACCCCATTCAAATGATTGGAGGTCAGCAAAAGCCAGTTAATCAGCCATAAATTAAAATCATGTGTGCTGAAATAGGGAAATGCCTAAAACATGCAGGGCAGTGTGCCTTCAGGACTAGGGAGGAAAAACACTGTGATAGAGGATGCTTAAGACCAAAAGAACCTAACATACAGCAGATGGAACTTTGAACTCTTTTCCCCAGACACTTTTAGTCTCTGTCTGTAAAAAGAGATCTTTGCTCCATGCCTTAGCAAAGAGCCAAGTGTGTTCAGGTAGCCGGCATGTAGTGCTTAGAAAACAACCTCGGATAAACGTCCACGTGCCCAATTTCTCGAGGGAATTTGGGTGTGAAGAACATCTCTCTACCATCAAAACCTTCACCTGAGGCCCAGGACATTATTTAATTTTTACTTTTAAATCAGTGGATGTCGTGTCAGATGAAGTCTGGCTGTTTTCACAAACTGGTAGCAAAATAAGAGTGTATAGAGGAAGTGTATTCCTAATACAACTCAAAAGTGTAACTTCTATGAAGTCTAACTTTTTGATTCCTTCTGTGTTTATTAAAAATAAGAGGGGATGCACACACACACGCAGTCAAAGCTCACACATGTGTCCGTCATGAGACGCCGTCTGTGAATTTGGCTTTACACACAGGTGTATCGGACTCCTCCAGTTTAGTTTCAAAAGCTCGATTAAGACGAGCGATAAACTGTGCTCCTTTAGTTTGGAAACCAATAAAAGCTTCTGACCAGCCGGGTCTGCCAAGCATTGAACCAGTGTGGCAGAATTACTTCAACTGCTGAGTTATTTCAGCAGTGCACAGCAACATGTGGGAGAGGGGCAGAACTGTAATTTTCCAGGCTGCATGCAGCCGGAGAAAAAAAACACTACACAGCCCAACACTTTCTCTGTCGCTAAAACGAACGTCTAACTGTGGGAACACGAAGACAGAAAAACCTTTAGCAGTTATGAAACCGTGGCTTTCTAAAACAATGACATGGTAAGATTGTCTTCGCTGCTTAATGGTGGTTGATTACGTCGCTCACATGTTTAATATGTGACAATGTATCTATCACAGCGACTACTCTCTCTTTTTTTGTTGCCCAGGACCATTTTAGAAACAAGAAAGTTAACACTCTTTAAACTTAGCAAACTGGTCCAGAAACAAAACAGAGGCTCTTTTAAATCTTATCACATGGGTCTAATGAGCTGGAAAAGCAGTGGTGGTGAAAACACACTGCTAATGATCCAAAATATTTAGCATATGTGCATAGCAAAGATTTGGACTTTTCAGCGCCTCCAGGGACCTCCGTTAGCTGCCAGTGCATACCCTCTAGAGGCTTTCTGAGTGTTTTTGTGCCTCAATCATTAAAGACCCATTAGAAAACTTAATGCCTCTTTAGCTGACAACATGTTAAAATACTTCAGAATCATAAGTCTCTTTAAAATGGGCATTTGAGTTATCAGGTTAAATGTTAGAACAATTTCATCTCAAGTTTAATCGACCAACTCCTCGTTTGACCCAAAACATTTTTTAAAGGTCTTCAGGGAATTTTAGGGGTTTTCCTTGCTGTTTTTCTTTTACCAAGCTCCACTGAGTGGTGTTTCAGACTGAAGCAGACAGTTTGTGACAGCAGAAATGAAGGTAAACATCTGTCGGTCTCGTCTCTTCAGTAGAGTCCAGATATGACGTAGAAAGGCAGACAGAGGGAGCACAAGAGAAGAGAGAAGATCTGGAGATGCAGAACAAATACATGGAGGGAGACAAATCATTAATGATAGGAGAAGAAGAAGTCAAACTGCTCTAAGTGTTGAGGGAAAAAAAAGAAAAAGTCAGGTCAGAGAAACCTCCAGATGGTTCTCTACCTGCTACAAACTTTCATGATGAGCAATAACCACCAGTAAGCGTTTTTTTATTGTCACTAACCTGCACAACAACATCGTCAGCATCCCGATTGCACTCCAAGCATTCTCACTACTCGCAGAAAGAACGCAGCGACAAACTATCCGCATGTTTTTACATTCTTCACATTGCAATCACAAGGCAGGAGATCTGAGACAACTTTACTAGTGCTGACGACAATTGAAGCAGTTTTCGGTTCAAGTTTTTCATTTCAAAGAAATAACTGATATTAAAAAGACCCAAATAGATGATATAAAAAGTACACATATCAACAGAATTGGCAGACTAAGAAGTTGTTTTCAAAAATGTTTCCAGGAAAGAATATCTTTATTTCAAAGAAAATATCCAAGTCTGACTAAAGTCTCCTAAAACCACGGGCAGGGATGTGTTATATCCTCATGAAGCCAAACGTGAATCTTAAAACACCCAATTCAAAAAGGCACAAAAAATGCATAGCCATCTCACCAAAAGACCACCATGGCAGCTGTGGTGGAGGAAGCATCAATCTGTGGGGTTACGTCTCTTTAGTTGATTTTATAAGGTGCATAAAATTAACAGTTCAAGGTTTAGACCTAAAATCTGCAGGTTGCTGAGGATAAGAGAGGATTTCATTTTCCAGCATCAAACTGAGTCAAATCATCACCCAATAGATTCACCAGAAGAAATGTGTGAAGAAATCGGACTGGAAATCTGTGGGCTCTAGACACGGTGGTAGATTGAGAAAACATCTGGAATGTTTTTTTTTTAGGAATGGGATGAAGAGGGGACAAAGGGAATTACATTTTGACCAAGCAAAGTTAGGGTCTCATTTTTACATCTTGAAAACCTGACATTTAGGGGTATGTAAACTTCTGAACCCTAACAGAGATTGAAGACTATCATTTTGTTTACATTAGGATAAATTCTAAAACAAAATCCTGTTTATCAGTGAACAAAAATCTTTGGTTTAACAAATGGTAGATATTCTTCCATATCATAATGTTTTAGAAATTTGTATTTTTTCTAGATATTGTGACTTTATAGTCACATTCCAAATATAATGAAACACTTCACAGGAAACAATAAGATGCAGGGTCAGGGGGCCTCATAAAAATCCTGTCGATCACATCTAAAAAGGGACATCTTTAATCAGTATTAATAAATGATTAATTTCCCCTTTTCAACATTACACAAAACGCTGTTGTATAACTCGGGTCTGACTGTGTTAAATGCCGGCATCACTGGTGATAAAATCCATTTAATACCCGACCAGGAGGGGAGAGAAGGCAAAAAGTGAATGTGGTCTTACAGAGCGCAGCTGGCATGTTTCCTTGGTTCTGATCGTTGCAGCAGCTATTTTAGGAACCATCTAGGAAGTGATCCGCAGACAGGCAGCTGACGGAGGACTCAGCTCCACCAAACACACCAGACTCACCCTGAGCCAGAACAAGACTTCTGTTGTGTTTGCTTTCGTTTTGTTTTTTCTTTTTTGGTGGAACCATTTAAACTTTGTTTAAAATTGTACCAGATTGTTGATTTACTTTCGTCCCTTTTCCGATGCCTGGACAAATTTGATCATCTTGTCTGACATTCACTATGGTAAAACTCAGAGCACTTTGAAGTTTGCTTTACTCTTAATTCCATTACTTTTGAGTCCACCCAGTCCAGCAACTTATCATTACATGACAACCATCTCTCTGTCCTCAGCAGTGGCCATGCTCACTAGCTTGGGTATTCATGACAGGCTCTACTGTCGGGAATATGCTGCAGCGTAGCAGAAAGCAAGGATGAAGCTGTGAGCAGCGTATACAAGAGCTCGATTGACAGCGCTAAGACCCACCTGGTTCTGATTGGTTGTTTCTGACAGAGCAGTGTATTTGTTCAGATGACGGCAAGACCAAATGGAGAAGGCCATTTTTTTTTCACAGATTGTCTTATACTGTTAAAACAAAATCCTAATTTTAACAAAGATGCAAGAAACATATTTTATAAAAGTTAAATCCCTCAGCTTTAAGTGTATGGAAAAGTTATGATGACGCATCATCTTTCAAAAATCTTTTAAGTTCAATAATATTACATTTTGTGAAGACTTTAAGATGCACCCATTTATTATGACCCCTTTTTGGACCAACATATAGTAAAACACCTGTCCAACTACACTTGGTCTCAGACTGTTTTACCACACTCAAGAAATGTAGTTTAATTACAAAGGTAGACAACAGGATTACTCAAACAAAAATCTTGCTGAAGATAACCAAAAAGTAAAAAAATAAAACTGATGCATATTTGCTTGCATCAATATAATCTTAGGCATCAACCTTTTTGACCTTCATTCAAATCTGATAATGATGTTGGGTTACTAATACAATACAATTTCTTCAAATCCATAAAACTAAACCAAACCAGGGAGTCACCTGGTGCACATCAGAGCAACCATGTGGCTAACTGCCCCACCAGACAGTCAATATCCTCCCTCTTCATGTCCTGCTGTCCCTCTGTGTCCTCGCTCCATCTTCTCCTCCTTATGCCCTCTGCAGTATTATCAGCTAATGTATTTTCCCCCCTCCTGCACTGCAGCCACTGTGGCACAATTACCACAGCTGCTGCACTAATGGCTATTGATGCAGCGTCCCCCCCCATTCACACACACACACACACACACACACATGCACCCCTGCACGCACAAACATTCATAAAGAATTCATGACAGCAGCTCAATGGGAAGGTGCAGGGGGGAATCTGGCCAGCCTTCGAAAGAACAACAAATGTCATCCAGCAAACAAGGGAAGAGGCACATGTTGCAGGTTTAAACGGCTGCAGATGCAGATACATAAACATTTGGCAAAAATTACTGTCTGCATAATTGAAACTTGAAAAATTAACCAATGCATGTTTCAGTCCTTGTCGTATGTAACTCCCTCTTAGCACAGGATTTCTCCCTGCCATCCGACCTGTGCTGAGAGAGCTTTAGAGCGCTAAGCCTGCTAGCCGAGGCTGAACCGGAGATCAACAGACATGTGGGGGGTGGGTGAGATGGAGAGGGGGTGGAAGGTAAGAACAAGTTCATCTGAATGATGGAGAGGAAACAAGGGATTGGGACTAAGACAAACAAAAGGTCAAGAGGAGGTTGGAACAGAAGGGCAACAAGGGGCGAAGATCAAGCAGGCAACAAACCTTGAAAAAGATCACAGTGTTAGCTGAGGACATCTGGCAACAGAAAAAAAAGCCAGAATTAAAAGCTGTCATATTAAGATTTTTTTTCTATTTTTTTTATTCCCCATTAGTTCAAACAAAAAAATATGAATTAATATAAAAGCCTAATCTAGAAGCCTAAAACAGGTCATCAAATATTTGGTGATATTTTCTCAAATTAGGCTTTTACTATACCTGCACCACATGAGAGGTCAAGAGGTAATGCAAGATTTCCCCCAGAAAACTTGCTAAGCCCGACGGTTGGGATGCTTAGCAGTCATTCATCCAGCGACCCGCCGAGGTTTTGAGTTTAAAAATGTTTCAATTTGACAGGAAATTTGAAAGATTAATATCTGAACACCAACTATAAAGTCTTAATGCAAACATAAAAAAAAAAACTTACATAAGGAATGCTAAGCATGGTGGGGGCACAATAAAAGCCTGGTGGCCTGCCAGGCTTACAATACACTGGGGGAAACCCTGTGATGTTAACTAGGAGCTCAAAGATCTAAGTAAATTATATTAAAGTAAAACAGGAGATTTTCATCCGTTTTTAAGACATTTGAAAAGAAATGGTATGTCACACCAGCAGGTCAGGAGAGAAACGCTCTACCTCCCCTTTTCCTCCCATCCAACATTTGAAGTTAAACAGAAAGAGTTGGGACCAAGCGAGCCAGCCGTAGTAAGAAAATGGAAAAAAATCACTTTACTGTTACTGTGGTTTTAAAGAACGGCGAGGAGACCTGTACAAAGTTGGCCCCTGTCATAGTTTTTACCTCCAAAACCACTATGTGTGATTGGAAGATGAACTGAGAGAACAAACCTGTTTTCCAAAAGTATTTAAATTAATGAGGGCAGGAATTTAACCAGTGACTCCACACCAAACTAATGACTTGAATGACCAGTAATGGAGACACTTGGGAGGGTAAAGACACACCTTTTACTGAAGAGCAGATTTTACGGTTTCCAGTGACATAGTAGGAGTGGCGAGCAAACAGTGTAAATACAGTACGACTGCTACTCATAACAGCTCACTTGTTTATTTATTTGATGCACTTCAGAGGCATAATTTATGGAAACCAGTTTGAGGAGAAGGCTGAAGGCACCTTTCCTAGACACAAACCCCTACCTTCCTAAAACCTAATCAAAAAGGTCTACCCAATCAAAAGGTACACTGAAAAGTTAAACTAAATATTATATATTAGTCAAAGAAAAAGTTGGATGAGAATTTTGTTCACAAACTAGAAAGCATCTAAGACTGGGAGGTATTAGAGAACGTTACAGTGGATGTTGAGAGTCTGTATGCCAACTTCAACACTCGTCATGCCAACGCTTGAGTTCAACAAATCCCATTAACTTACCAGCAGGTAATAAACTAAACACATTTAGTTTTTTTTACAAGTTCTATAAAACGCTCAAACAGTGTAACACTAAATATGATTTGATTGCATTTTAATTTCTAAAATGTTTTTTTGACCCATTCAACCAAGACTACAAATAAATTTTAAGTTAAGTAGTGTCAATGCCAAAATATAGCTTAAGCAATAGTTTGTAATTATATAATGACATTAATTGCATATTTATGTTATTAATGTCATTTCGTAGGGATCAACTTCCTAAAGTCTGCCAATATGGATGAAATTTGGTTTTAAACGACTTTTAAATTAGAGGCTTACACTGAACCATTACCTGAACTGCCACAATCAAACAGGTGAAAACATAGATCTGCAAATTTGGAAAAGAAAATGTCTCAGATCATATATATGGGTCCAACACAGAATATTCATCACAGAATAGAGAAACACAAATATAATTAATCTGAACGGGTCTAAACCAGTTAATGCATTTTGTCAACTTTGCAGCAATACACATGTAAAACAGTAGAACGGTTAGAGAAAGAGTTTATTAACCCACAGAAGCATAGATATGGTTTTCTCTGTTGTAAATCACCATTTCCTCTGCCTGATGGCAAAGCTTCCGATTGCAATCTCCAGCACAGGCTTCTGCCAACAGTGAACTTTGAAGCCTGGTTTTGTTTTCAATCATTAAACCACTCATGCACACGCGCCCACACACACACACACACACACACACAGACAGTCTCCTCACTCCCTTGTTTGATACAAACAAAAAGGAATTAAAAATAAAGATCACATGACCACTTTTAAAACTCAAAGAAGTCACTTTAGAAAGTGTTTTTAGCTATGAAAGGTTCTTTACCTTAAGTTTATAAACTTTACTGCATGCTGATGTTTGAGGACAAAAGACCAAGCTAAAAACTAACAGATAGATTTTTGCAGCTGCTTTCAGTTTCTTATTAACAAAGCAGGGGGAAAAACTGAAGCATATTTAAGAAACATATACAGATGAGCTGAGAACCCATCCACTACCTGCTTATCTGTGCCAGGTCAGAGGAAGCTGAAGTACCTGGAGAAAAACCAATGCACACACTGGGAGAACATGCAACTCCTTGGAGAAAGACCTCATGCCAGGATTCAAACACAGAACCTTCTTGCTGCAAAGCAACTGTGCTACCAACTGTCCCACAGAGCTGAGAGCTTGCAGAAAACACACAGCCAGCATACTAGCAACACTATTCCTACCAAAGGGCTGTTATATTTGCTACATTACAAATTGTAATTAATTGTATTGAGCTCTTACAACCCAAGCACATTATAGTGAACTGAAAGGAAAAGTAGTCAGCATTCATGCTAAGATGGATAGAGAAAATACAAGGAAATTATGGAGAACAATTTGTTAGAGGTCATGGAGGCAGCCATTTGCCTTCATGCAATACAAAAACCTTAAAAAGAGCTACAATTAAAATGGCCTAGTCAAAGTCCAGATCTACAGTCAACTGAGAATTTGTGGCAAGACTTGAAAACTGGTTTTTATGCATGCTCTCCATCTCATCTCAGTGTTGCAAAATAGCTCTGTCTCAAATCGTAAGAAAAGTTTTCAGTTTCTGTATTAGCAAAACTAGTAAAAGTTGTGATGATTTGAGACTAAGTATCTTTCTTCCACTTTACATTTATGCATTATTTTGTGCTCTGTCATCATTTAAAAAAAAAAAAGTACATGAACACTTGTTAGAGGTGCTGTGATTGTAGCATGATACAATGTGAAAACATTTGAACATATGAATACTTTTTCGCAATGCACCACATATCTGTCAGTTTTCGGAGCTCAGCTATTCAGTCGCTCAAATGAGGAAACTTCTCACCCTCTCATTCAGGGGTCTTCTCTGAAACTGCGTGTGTTCCTGTTCAACATGTGAAGAAGGGGAGGAAGGGAATGTGGTCGCAGCCGCCCCAAATCAAAAACATTCAAAGCCTGCGTGTGATTGTGTGTAGGGAGAAGTGAGGGTGACTGGAAGAAAAAGAGAAGCAGAAATCTGAATGTCATGCGCAAAGGTCCGAAAGGCACCGTCGATGCGAGGCAAAGAGTGCCAAACGGGCATGTGACGAGTTAAAAACAGCACGCGTTTGATGTCACGCGAGTGCATCGACGTCACACGTTGTGTGTTTATGCGTGCTGATGAGTGTCAGCTTCACCCCAGCTAAGGGGTTTAAATATAGCAAGTGGGCAACAGTCCCAGCTGACTTTAACAATGCCATAGCTAGCAAGAAGACCATTCACGCCACATTAGCGCCATGCTAACACTGAAACCGGAGAAGCGTTGAACAGAGGAAGGGAGGAAAGAGGGAAGGCCTTGGTTTCATGAACACTCAGCCACCCACATATGTCCTCTGCCAAGAGTTGAGTGGGACAACAGTGCCTTCGTGTGTGTGCGCGTGTGCGTGAGAGAGAGAGACATTCCTCCGTGAGGAGGATGCCAGAGAACGAACAGAGCAGAAGACAGGCCGTCCTGGGCTTGCATGTTTCAGTGGAACTAACGAGCCCCTCGCTGTGCATGCCGTCCTCACAGCTGTAAACTTCTTGAAGATTAGATAATCTGATCTAACTGGATGTTTTGTCAAAAAAAAAGGCAGCTTACGGCGCTGCTTGGAAGCAACATGGTGGGTCGTGGTTTGGAGACACGTGCCTGTAACTGAAAGGTCACAAGTTGGACCTGGCAACAGCCATTGTCAGTTTTATTATTGTTGTTTCGGTTTCTGAAAATGGGCATTCCCTTCCTGTTGAACTTGAAGCATCAGACAGCGTTGAAACCAGATATATATATATGCTGGTTAACAATAAGGACAAGTTTTCTTTCTCTGCGAATTTAAGCAGGCTAAATGCGACCTGTTAGGTGAGGTAATGTTTCAAAAAGATTTTCGTATTAGTTAAATCCTAGAATAACAAAACAAAAAAAAATGCAATCTTTTCAATTAACTCTAAAATTAGAAGAAATATGATAAAGACAGGTTACTTCCAGCATTTGAGCTAAACGGAGTCCATTTTGGATATATATTTTAAGACTAACATTGTCTTCCTTAATTGACAATGTGAAACAAAATCAAAAGTAATCAGGCAAGATATCTGGGAGAAAATATGCTTATGTTTTAAATATGTTAATTTAAAACAGTTTGAGAATGCACTCGACAAATAACTCAAAAAAGTACACGCAAATTGCTAGACCTAAATATTACGGCTTCAAGGACAATGCTACTAAATACTAATAAGAAAAAACTGCCTAAAAGATATTCTTGGTCTCATTATTCTGATGTTTAGTAAATAGAAATAATTGTTGTAATCTTAACACACCTAAAACATAAAAAATTTATGTGCATGCAAGTGTCTGATTTAAATTTTTAAAAAATGCATCTTTTCAGATGCAAAACTTTCAAATGAAATCCTAGTGATAAAAAGGCTAAAGAATGATTTAAATTTCACTTCTATGTCTCATTAGGATAAATAAATAAATACAGAATTCAACACTAATCTCTCCACCAGCAGCGCTGGATTCCCGTCACCAATTCGCTCTCCACAACACATGTAATTAACAAGTTCACACCTGCTGTCTGTGGGTTGTCAAATGTCATCCCTGGAAGATTAACGCACAGAAAAACATAAATTCAGGCCATCGCTCAGGCATCATCCTGCTAAATCTGACAAATAATTATTCAGTCCTCTTCTGGATGAGTCGCCCAGTCTACTCACAGGAGATCAAGCAAAATGTTATTGACACCTCTGGCTGATAGTGGTGAAACTATCATAAAAAATAAGTGTAAAAATGGGTAGCAACACCTCTTATCTCCCACTTATTATTTAAGAACCAATACAAACTATCATCTTTTTTAAGGACAGTCTTAAAAAATATGATGGGGTTTATTCTGAGCCGCTAGTACAAAACCAGCAAATGTCAACTACATCTGTTAAATTTCAAAATAAAAGCCTATTAAAATAAGACGTTTTTTCCCCCCCCTTAAATTGCCATGGCTATTGCTTAAAAACTCTGTTTCCAGTGACTTATCTCACTTCTCGGTGGCAGAAGGACGCCGCTAGAACACAACCAGCAAATATCAGCCTGATGTGATGTTTAATTTCAAAATAAAAGTCTATTTCAATATTTATTTAATATTTAATTCCCCCTTTGTTGCCGTGCTTTTATTTGGAAACAGAGAGTTTCTAAGCAAAAAGCATGCCAACTTAGGGGAAAAAAGTAAAAATGTGCTCTTTTAGTAGGCTTTTATTTTGAAATTAAACATCAGACGTGGTTGACATTTGCTGGTTGTGTTCCAGAGGTGTCCTTCTGTCACCGGGAAGTGAGAGAAGTCACTGGAAACAAAACGTTTTAAGCAATAAGCATTACAATCTAATCTAAAAAATTTGGTCTTTTAATAAAAAATAGTCACCATCGGTCAAAAAAGATACATCTAAATGATCAACAATCAGGCACAATATAATCAGCTGTTCATTCTTGACAGCTTTACAGTGTGCATCAGATTTGCATACACCAAAGCCAGATGACACAATTTCCATCAGACATGTTATTTTGCCTCGACTAACATGGTAAATACTAGCTTCTTTGTGTTGTTGATATACATCAGAAGTATGATAAAATTAGAACTGCTTTTTGAACCTTTGTTGACACAGCATGTTTCAGAAAACTTTCCATCACTTTCCTTTCCAACAGCAGCACACTGTTCTAGTGACAAGTTTAAAAACAATGGTTTAGATTCTTATTCCAGTGTGAAATTATGCATTCACATACAGATTTAACAATTTTAAAAAGTTGAATTGTGTTTAACAGGGGTTAAATTTATGCATAAATATATTTATATACTGCCCCAAGAAGGTTTGAATAAACTGCTCTTAGCTGTTCACACCCAGACCATACATGCTTTTGTTGTCAACAGGTTTCTGGCATAATTCTGATTAGTTAATTAAACACAAATTGGTCATTTAAATTAGTTGGTTGTCCAGCTATGGACCCAAGTTTTACACATACTTCCCAGTTTTCTATTGGGTTGAGGTTAGTGTCAGTCAAATGTTAATGCCAACCTACTTCCTCCATTCTGAAACCAGTTCAAAGGTGTCCTTGAGATCACTGTGCTGTAACACCAAGCTGCGTCCGAGTTTCAACCATCTGACTCAAACTGATGTTTTCAGAGGAAGGGAAAATGGTTAAAATATTCAACAACAACTCAGAAACCAGCAAAGCCCCAACCCATCATTAACTTGAAGCTATCCACAGTGAAGAGAGTTTTACGTCACTGTGGACAAAGAGGGTGACAAGCAAGTAAGAACATCCTGCTCCACAATCGACACATTCGAGTTCAACTAATATTTTTAGCTACCCACATGGACAAGCCAATCGCCTCAGTTTGCAAAAGGTTTTATGGTCAAATGGTACACAGAGCTATCTGATTACAATGTCTGAAGGGGTCAAGATGAGTCAAGTCAAATGTAAGAACATTGTACCAACAGTCAAGCATGTTGATGACAGGATGATGCTGAGGGTTTGTTTCAATACCCGTAATACTGTTGTCCCTTCTCAACGTGGATGACTGTGAAGATGGAAAACATTCAGTTTAATTCACATCACCTCAAATCAGCAGCTAGATGGTTGAAAGATGGACACAGCTAGGTCAAAGTAGGACAAGGAAGTGGACAAGGAGTTTTGTAATGGATAACACAGGCTAAAGACAAGTTTCTAACCTCAACATTATGGACTGTGCATAAAAGCCAGAAAATCCAGTTTAAATAAGCTGTACAGATTTTGCAGGAAGCTCATTTTCCTACAATAAAAAAAAGCATGGTCCAACTTCCTGCGGATGTGTATGCACTTATTTAAACCTCTATACAACTATGACCCATGTGGAGGTTAATTCACCCAATCACATTTTTTTTTCTTTTAATCTATTAAATTTTGAAATCCTTCCACCACTTGTAGTCAGGTTATAGTGTTGCACATATCAAGAAAGTGGCTGCATCTGAGCTCAACACCTGAGACCAGAGCATCCTTAAATGTTCCAGGTCCCTCTAACCTATAGACAATGCTTCTCAATTCCAGTCCTCAGGCCCCTCTGCTCTGCACATTTTAGATGTTCCTCTATTCCAGAACAGCTGATTCAAATGATTGCATGACCATCAAGTACTGCAGAAGCCTGTTAATCGCCCAAATATTCAATCCAGGTGTGTGGCAGCAGGGAAACACCTAAAACATGCAGGGCAGGGGGGCGTGAGGACTGGAATTGAGAAACACTGCTATAGACTAAGCTAGCTGCTACATTGCTCAAACAGGGAGGCGGGAATAGACAGAGGGTTCCCATATGTCTTCTCTAGCCTCACTAATTCTTAGTCTATAAAACACAAACACACACACTTTCCATAATTACAGGCTTGCCCTTTCGTGGGTGTGTCTGAGAACCATTAGACCATGGCACATTGTACTGGGATGCAGATAGCGAAACAAGAAGTTTATGAAACTGTTTGAGAACATTACCTGTACAAGTTTTTAACACTAATTTCCCTGCACTTCTTTTCCCAATCACATACTGCAACAATCCTACCGATACAGCCAACAAGTAAACTATTTGCATTTCACAGTCTAAGAGTGGATTTATGTAATTTTAGTCTCACGCTGTGAACTTTACATCTCCAACTACAGTTGGATCGTTCCTGCTGCTGCACTCATTAGGTGCAGGTGAAGCTGCATTCAAACACACCTTCCTTCAAACTGCACACTTCAAAGAACCTGTCTGCAGCAAAGACCCTCCAGATTCCAGCCTCCGGGGAATTTTTATATATGCACGTCTGTGTAGTGATATCAACAGCGCACTTGGCTTTCCTAGAATGCTCGCCTCTGAAGTGACTACATACAGCCATCTAGCTGCAGCTCTGTTCTTCAGAGGGGAACCGGGAAGAGGGATTGCAGACATCTCCCTCCGTTTCACCCCCCCCCCCAGTACAACCCACACGCTGCCAAGAACTCACAATGTGGCATTAAAAAAAAAAAAGAGAGGAAGTACTAACAGGCAGCACTGTGTGTCTCCGCTATTGACTGTTGTGTTTGCATACAAGCTGTCGCCATCAGAGACTGGGAAAGGAGCAGAGAAGGGATAGAGCAAAACGGACGGCGCTGTGTCTTTAAGCAGTAATCCCTCCATTCTCTGAGCATTTGTTGCCGGCCATCTAATGGGCGGATCGGTATAATGTCCACAAGGGCCGCTGGGAGATTCTGCACTATTAGGAGGAGAAAAAAAAAGAAAAGAAAAAGAAAGAAAAATCACAGCCGTGCTCTCAAGCTGAGACTGGTCTTGCCTGCTCAGTTCTTAAATAACCCTATCGAGGCAGACGCAGAAAATTAAAGATGCTCCAATTTAGCCTTTCAAAAGGGGAGGAACTGGGCTCATTGCAGCTACAAAAGCGATGACAATGTTGACATCCCCAACGTGTATCCTTCGGTGTTTTTCTTAAAAGGAAACTGGAGCTTGCCCACAGGGGTTGTGATGTGAACAGGGAACGCTGCACAGTGTGTCTTTCATGCTACCTGCTACCATGAAACACATGACAATAAAATCAGATCACTTAAAGATCTGATCAACAGTAAACAGTGAGCCAGAACAGAGTCAACCATCCTCCATATGTTACCACTGCCCCCTACCAACAGGAAACCACTGTAGCACCGTGAATCTATTGGACCTGCTGCATTTATTTCCTACAGACAAAAACTTAATGTTCTGAAATAATCTAAAGTTTTTCCAGTTACAAAAAAAACCCTAAAATGTTTTACTAACGATTGGATATATTCTGAAAAATAAAGAGTTAGTGACAGAGCACAGAAGCAAACAGGTGGCTGCAATTTAGTGCTGGCAACTCTGTGGAAACTGTTGGTTTTTGAGAGAATGTTACAAAGGTTACAAAGGTGCTGGCTGGAGTAAACTACTGCTGCTTCAGAGCAAGGAAACAATGTTGCAACCCTCCTGCAGCTGGCCTGTCTTGCAGAACAACTTCCACCCCATAACAAACAAGTAGAAAAGGAGAAGTTCTCTTCTCATGCAAATTGTCAACCCCCTCCTCCAGACGCTAACAAGTTTCTGAGCTGTAAAAAAAAAAAGACAAATCAGAACCGCTTTCCAAAACTTTCAGGCTGCGTTTCCACTGATCAGCTGTCATCTCCCATGGAGAAGGAGATGATGTTGCTGTGTAAACTGATGCAGTTCTGTTTTAAAAAGTAAACTGAGCGTTTAGGGAGCAATTCTCTTCGCTCAGTGAGCATGTCAACAAGTTTACACTCATGAAAAAGATTGCAGCGCCTCAGATTGTTAATGGGGATTCTAAAAGGGCAAAAGAGATGCAGAGTAAATTAAACAGCGAGTGCAGTATTTAACAGAGTTGCACTGCACGCTGAAGTCCTTACCGCTATGAGCGTGTTGTTCCTCTGCTCCGTGGAGGACGCAGAGTCCGGGTCCTGCTGCTGCTGCTGCTTGATTTGGGGCTGTTTGCTGCCGCCACCGCCGACCGACTTCTTGGCCCTCTGCTCCAGGGTCCGCTGGTACAGGCTGACGGTGTCCCTGCGCTCCAGGTCCAGCTGCTCGGAGTGCGCTTGCTGGTACCTGTTCTCGCAGATGGTGTGGTGTCTCCGGCAGCCCTCTATCCGCTGCCTCAGCCTCTCCACCACCGTGCTGTGCTTAGGTATGCCCACCGCTCCGGCGGGCACCACGCTGCCGCTGGCCGGGTTCATGCTGTTGTTGATGCAGATACTGCCGTTGGGTCCGACAGCGGGGGAGGCGAAGTCCCCCATCACCGCGCCGAGGGGCTGCTATTTTGGAGGAACTTTTCTCCCAGTCAGGCTCTCCTCCGCCACCTCCCCTTGAGTCCTCCGGCCACCTCCACCTCTCTGTATCCTCCCGGTCTGCGCGTGTCTTCCGGAGGGTGAGAGCGACAAGCAGCCGCCGAGGCGGCCGAACACCGCGAGGGTTTAAAGGGCTGCAAGCCACGGAGGAGTCGCGACCGAGCGAGTCTCCGGCTCTAAACAAACATAAATACCACTCAACCTGAGTGAAACGTAAAACAAGCTCATAACTGCATTAAGCAATACAGCTGCTGCCACGCTGCTAACAAAAACAATAACACCAACTCCGGGGGAAAAAGGCGATAAAGCGACAGTATAAAGGTTAGACTCCGGTCATATGTACACAGACCGTCCCGAAGAGGAGTCGCGGCGGCAGCAGCAGCAGCGGTCCTGTCGCTGCTCTACACTGTTGTCCTTGGAGAAAAAGTTTTGCTGCCTAAACCGAACAGGCTCCGGAGTTTCCCAGTGAACTTGCATCTCATATGTTCCCGGTTTGAAAGAAATCCCGGTGAATAATGTGGTGCCGAGTTAGTAAAAGAGCACAGGCGCCCTAAGTAGTCCGTTTGTGAGGCAACTAGAGTTTAACAGACGGCGCAAAACGCGGATATGAAAACCAGGGGCGGAAGTCTGCAGTCAGTGGCTCCAGGCTGCCACCATCAAATCAGGTCCGCTTCTTCACCATGCCAGCAGAGTGATACAGAGTTGAGTAAAAACCAGCGAGCGGCTGTGAGAAGCCGCGCTGATGGGCACCCCGAAAACCCGGAGTAGAGTAAAGGGGGAGAACCTCCTGAGAGGACTGGGCTTCGGTTCCACCTACCACCGTTTCTGTTTATACCAGGACGAGAGAGCTCAACGCACAGCAAACTGGGAAAATACACGCACAATGAAAGAGCAGACAATTGTTTGAAAAAAAAAAGGATATTACAACATGGAAAAACGATTTATATAAATGAATAGATATATTTTCTCCTCAGATTTTAATGCCAGTTAGATGATCTTTTCTGTATAAATAAAATACATTAAGAAAAAATTACACTTTAACAATGACTAAATACAAAAACAAAAAGAAAACAAAATTATCTGAAAAATCTCAAGGTTGTTTAAAAAATACTCAAAAGAAAAAAAATATATATCACAGTAGGAATTTGCAATTTTTTTAAAATTTTTTTTTACCCAGCTTTTTAACAACATTGTCATGTTCGAGGGTTGGCTTCTGACCCACATGCAGAATCAAACTCGGGAAGCAACAGTTGGTTAAGGATTTATTTACAACAGCAAAAAGTAAAAAGTATCTTGCAGGTGATCCCTAGGATCCGGGGTTGTGTTTCCACTGAGGCTTCTGAGCAGGAGGGGGGAAAGAGCAGGATGGTTCCGAGCGTCCAAACGGAAGGTCCAAGGTAAGTGTCTCCTACAGGAGTGAGCTGGGGCTGGAGCGGGCAGGCAGGTGGAACTCAGAGGAGCCAGGCTAACACCGTGACAGAGTAATCATCCGGCGGAGAGGTGAGGTCTAGCAGTTCCTTAAAACCTCTCTGGCTGATGATCCCAACGAGCTGCAGCTGCGCAGCTCTGCTCCAGGCCACTCCCAGCAGGGAACCGATGGGGAGAGACACATCCAAAAACCCAAATCCTGACAATACCCCCCCCTCAACGGCCGCCACCTGGCGGCCAAGAGGAGCAGGATGGACGAGAAGCCTCGAAATCTCTGAGCAACTGCGGATCCAATATAAAAGAACGGGGAACCCAGGACCGTTCCTCAGGTCCATAACCCTTCCAGTCCACCAGGTACTGGAAACCCCTACCCCGACGGCGAATACCCACAATACGGCGGACCGTGTATGTGGGACCCCCATCAATGTCCCGGGCGGGTGGAGGGGGTTTGGAAGGAGGGCACAAAGGGCTTGAGACTACTGGCTTAATCAGGGAGACGTGGAAAACTGGGTGGATTCGTAGACTGTCAGGGAGCTTGAGACGTACTGAGGTGGGGCTGAGAATCGAGGATATTTCGTAGGGCCCAATGAACCTGGGAGAAAGCTTCTTATTGAAAGATTTTAGTGTGATGTCCTTGGTGGAGAGCCATACCTTCTGACCCAGCTGGTATTGTGGTGCAGGAACCCTCCTTCTGTCGGCTAGACGTCGATTCTGAGATGCGGCACGATTGAGGGCAGCAATTGTCTGATCCCAGATGCGTCTGCATCGACGGAGATGGTGCTGGACGGATGTGACAGAGAGGTCTCGTTCCTGTGAAGGGAATAATGGTGGCTGGTAACCAAGGGATGATTCAAAAGGCGACAATCCAGTAGCTGATGAGACATGACAGTTATGGGCATACTCAACCCAGGGGAGTTGTGAACTCCAAGATGCAGGGTTAGAAGTGCAAACACATCGGAGCGAGGCCTCAAGTTCTTGATTGAGCCGCTCAGTCTGGCCATTAGTTTGTGGGTGAAACCCAGAACTGAGCGCTACTCTGGCCCCCAATGCTTTCCCAAACTCCTTCCAGGCCCTGGAAACAAACTGGGGGCCTCGGTCAGACAGGATTTCGAGGGGTATTCCATGAAGCCGAAAAACATGCTTAATGAGGAGCTGAGCAGTCTCTTGTGAGGAGGGGAGTTTTCGTAATGGGATGAGGTGACAAGCCTTTGAAAAACGGTCGACTATGGTTAGGATGGTAGTGAAACCCTTGGAAAATGGCAAACCGGTAACAAAGTCAAGAGCTATGTGAGACCAGGGACGACCTGGAATAGCGAGAGGTTGGAGTAGCCCACTGGGGGGCTGATTGCGGGCCTTACTTCTAGCACAAACTGGACAAGCAAGTACATAGCCTTTAACATCGGCATAAAGGCTGGGCCACCAAAAGGAACGACGGATCAGGGCAAGCATGCGATTGACACCAGGATGACAGGAGAATCTTGCAGTATGGGCCCAATGGAGGAGTCTTGATCTGACTGCAGAGGGGACATAGGTCTTATTAGGAGGTCCAGACCCTGGGTCTGGTTCTAGTTTTTGGGCCTCTTGAATCTCCCTTTGGATGTCCCAACTGAGGGCCCCAATGACACAAGACGGAGGGATAATGTTAGTGACTCTTTCTTCATGGTCTGGGGAGAACTGTCTAGAGAGAGCGTCAGGTTTGGTATTTTTGGAGCCAGGTCTGTATGAAATGATGAAGTTGAACCGTGAGAAAAAAAGTGACCAACGGGACTGTCTGGGGTTGAGGCGTTTAGCCTCACGCAGGTAGGCCAGATTCTTGTGGTCAGTCCAGACAATGAAGGGATGTTTGGCCCCCTCTAGCCAATGCCGCCACTCTTCCAAAGCTAATTTGATAGCTAAGAGTTCCTTGTCCCCCACATCATAATTTCTCTCCGCTTGAGATAAGCGACGGGAAAAAAAGGCACAAGGATGGAGTTTGTTGTCTGGGGTTGAACTTTGAGAGAGGACAGCCCCTACACCAGTGTCTGAGGCATCAACCTCCAGAATAAATTGCCTGGATGGATCTGGCTGAATAAGAATGGGGGCTGTGGAAAACCTCTTCTTAAGTTCATTAAAGGCCCTGTCAGCCTCACAGGACCAGACAAATGGCTTCTTAACAGATGTTAAGCTGGTAAGTGGTAGGGCAGTCTGACTGTAATTTCTTATGAAACGGCGATAAAAATTGGCAAAACCCAAAAACCGTTGCAATTGCTTACGGGACAAGGGAGTGGGCCAGTCCAGCACAGCTTGAATCTTCTCTGGGTCTGACTTCACCTGCCCGCTCTCGAGGACGAACCCAAGGAAGGTGAGGGAGGACACATGGAACTCGCATTTCTCAGCTTTAATGTACAACTGGTTCTCCAACAGGCGCTGCAGGACCAACCGGACATGCCTTCTGTGCTCCTCAAGGGATCTGGAAAAGATGAGTATGTCATCCAGATACACAAATACAAATTGGTTCAGGTAGTCTCTAAGGACATCATTAACAAGTGCCTGGAAAACAGCTGGAGCATTCATAAGTCCAAAGGGCATTACCAGATATTCAAAATGCCCTAGAGGGGTTTTAAATGCTGTCTTCCACTCATCACCTTCTCTTATCCTGACGAGATGATAAGCATTCCGCAAATCTAGCTTAGTGAAAATGGTGGCCCCCTGTATGGGTTCAAACGCTGCAGTGAGGAGTGGCAAAGGATACTTGTTCTTGACTGTGATTTGATTGAGGCCACGGTAATCAATGCAAGGGCGGAGCGTTCCATCCTTCTTGCCCACAAAGAAAAACCCCGCACCTACAGGGGATGATGACTTGCGAATAATGCCTGCTGCTAGAGATTCATTAACATATTTCTCCATACTCTCTCTCTCAGGTCTGGATAAGTTGTAAAGGCGGCTGGAAGGAAGTGGAGCACCAGACAGCAGGTCGATGGCACAGTCGTAGGGTCTGTGTGGTGGTAATGATAAAGCTCGAGACTTACTGAAGACTCTGTGCAGATCATGATATTCAGAGGGGACGTTTGAGAGGGCTGAAGGGCTAACCTGGTCTTCAGGGCCTGGTGCCCGTGAGGGCCCAAAGCAGATTGAAGGCAGGTAGCGAGACAACTAGAGTTCCAGGACTCCACCCTATTCTCTGCCAGTTGATATGAGGGTTATGAAGAGACAGCCAAGGGAAGCCGAGGACAACTGGAGTCTGGGGAAGGAAACACAAAAAGGAGAGATTCCCAATGGTTACCCGAGACCAAAAGATTAATGGGTTCAGTTTTATGAGTGATCCTGGGCAAAGGATTCCCATCCAGAGCGGACACCTGTATCGGAGCCGGAAGGGGGATAACAGGAATCTGAAGTTGGTTTACCAGGGTCTCATCAAGGAGGTTTTGTTCACACCCCGAGTCTATCAGGGCGAAGGTCTGGAAATGGGTCTGGTCAACAAGAAGCGCACAAGAGAGTGTAACACGGGAATCAAATTTCTTAACTCCACCCACCAGTACTCCCGAACCTACCGGCGGGCTCTCCCTTTTGACTGCAGCGAACAAGAAGCCACAAAATGACCCAGCCGACCACAATATAGGCAAGCTCCAGTTCTCATGCGATGCTGCCGTTCCTCAGGTGATAATCTGGCTCGGCCAATTTGCATGGGTTCCTCTGTGACTGGTTCTGAACTGTTGTTAGCAGAGGATGGAATAGGAGAGAAAATTGGGGCGGCAACAGGGAGGAGCTGTCTCTTAGAGCGGGCCCGTTCTCGGACCCTGTTGTCAATTCTAATAGCCTGAGAAATTAAAATCTCCAATGTCTCAGGCTCATCACGAAAAGCCAATTCATCCTTTAATGGTTCGTTTAACGCTTGGAGAAAAGCACCTTTTAGAGCCTCATCATTCCAGCCAGAAGAGGCCGCTAAGGTGCGAAAATCAATAGCAAAATCAGCTACTGATTGGCCTCCTTGTTTAAGACTCCATAATTTCTTGGTGATCTCTGAACCTGACTCTGCATATCCAAAAGTCTGTTTGAAATCAGAAATAAAATTAGTGAACGGACTCTGCAAAAGTGTCTGTTGTGTGTATTTGGCTTCGGCCCACTTTAACGCTCTTCCTCGAAGTAATCCAACAATATAGGAAATGCGGGAGGAGTCATCGGGAAAAGATTGGGGCGAACGTGAAAAAACTAATGAACACTGGAGGAGGAAGCCCCCACATCTGCCGATCTCACCAGAAAATAATTCTGGCGTGGGGGAGACGGCGTCACTAAAACGGGAAGGAGATGGATCCTGCACCGGAACCGCCGCTGCGCCGTCTGTTACGCCGACCGCTGCTGCGCCGGCAGCCGCGCCGGCAGCTGCGCCGGCTGGGCGAGGAGGTGGACCAAGGGCAGAAAGTTTGTGATCGATATTCTGGAAGAGCTCCGCCAAACGATCCAGTCGTTGGTTCGAATAATTCTGCTGGTTAGCGAGAGAGGTTAGGAGGTCGTCATGTCTGGCTAAGACCACTAGCGGATCCGGACGAGATCCTGCTGGGTCAGACTGTTGGCCGGATGATTCTGTCATGTTCGAGGGTTGGCTTCTGACCCACATGCAGAATCAAACTCGGGAAGCAACAGTTGGTTAAGGATTTATTTACAACAGCAAAAAGTAAAAAGTATCTTGCAGGTGATCCCTAGGATCCGGGGTTGTGTTTCCACTGAGGCTTCTGAGCAGGAGGGGGGAAAGAGCAGGATGGTTCCGAGCGTCCAAACGGAAGGTCCAAGGTAAGTGTCTCCTACAGGAGTGAGCTGGGGCTGGAGCGGGCAGGCAGGTGGAACTCAGAGGAGCCAGGCTAACACCGTGACAGAGTAATCATCCGGCGGAGAGGTGAGGTCTAGCAGTTCCTTAAAACCTCTCTGGCTGATGATCCCAACGAGCTGCAGCTGCGCAGCTCTGCTCCAGGCCACTCCCAGCAGGGAACCGATGGGGAGAGACACATCCAAAAACCCAAATCCTGACAAACATATAAAAAAATAAAGAAAAGAATAGTAGGTATTATTATGATTCATCAATTTTCCTGCACCCTTGTCCCTTACTGGGGTCGGGAGGGTTGCTGGTGCCCATCTCCAGTTATCGTTTCGGGCGAGAGGCGGGGTCACCCTGGACAGGTCGCCAGTCTGTCGCAGGGCAACACAGAGACATACAGGACAAACAAACATGCACACACACCTAGGGACAATTTGGAAAGGCCAATTAAACTGACAGTCATGTTTTTGGACTGTGGGAGGAAGCCAGAGTATCAGGAGAAAACCCACGTATGCACAGGGAGAACATGCAAACTCCATGCAGAAAGACCGGGGCCGGGAATCGAACCCAGAACCTTCTTGCTGCAAGGCAACAGCTCTACCAGCTGCGCCACTGAGCAGCCCTATATTTATCATAATATAATATAATGTTTTTCTCTTTACATTTGAATCTTAATGAGACTTTCATATGAATAAATCAATTATATTGTTAGAATAATAATATTTCACTCACATAGATGCAAAATACAGACATACAATACATAGATGCACAATGCTAATAATGAAATTAAAGACCATCAATAAATTAATCACATAAAAGGTCAAACTGTTTTGCATGAAGTCAAAAAAAATAAATATAATAACAAATATAAAAATATACATACCAAAGCAATATAAATACTAGATTATTTTAATATAATCTGAAAATCAGAACACAAAGCTTCATTTTGAGAAAACAAATGACTGAATTTTGTGAAATAAAAGCATGAAACAACTCATAAAGCACAATATATTAGGAAAAGACATCACACCTAGGTTACATTTTAAGTAACTGTGGACACAGACATGATGGGCAGGAGTTGCTGCATTTGTTTCTTTAGGAAACTACATTTTAATTTACAAACTTATTTGCTTATATTTATTCTAGTTCCTCTGGCAGAGATCTGTCTCTGAGCACATTCTTGAAACAGAAGAACATTTTGTGTTTCTTTCTGAGGAAAACCTTTCAAAACTGAATTTGGCAAAAATATGTTCCTGCAGAACAAACAAAAAGGCCACCGGAATGCTTGCAGAGGAATGTTATTAACTCTATTTTTGCCTTCTTTTACTATTTTTTGTACAATTTCATTGCTATTTGTAATTTCTATCTGACCCTTTTATCAATTTGGGATTCACTGCCACCTAGAGAGAGATTATGCTTTCTTTGGGATTTGTTTTTAACTATTTCCAGAGTTAGAAAGTTTTAAAATTCACTGCAGGATGCATAAAGTTCATCATCACAATGACAAATCTCTGTCAGCATTGAATCAGCTTCTGAGAATATAGATGTCTTTAAAACAGAAAAATTATTATCAAGATATTTTAAGAAAATGATTCTATTCATTTTTATTGACTGCTAATCACCATCCTGGAGTGAGTAGCTACATCAGTTAGTTTCTGTGATTAAATGTTTGGATGTGTATTTGAGTGGGAATGTGTGAGTGTACTTCCTGAAATCCCACAATCAGATGAGTGTGTTGAAGATGTGCTTCTGTCCATCAGGTTGTTATCTGAAGACCCAATGGACTCATTCTGCAAAATACACCTGCCAAAATAAAAGTTACAGTGGAAGAAACTAGTTTTCACTAAAGAGGCCTTCTGTCTCTTTTAGTTCTGAGAGTTTCAAAGATGTTGGTCTTTGTTTCTGTGAATGGATGAAGTTCACAAAATTTCCACCAGCATGAGAAACCATTTGTTATGGCAACATTAGCATTTTGATTCCTTATGGTTCAACACTTTGATTTCATACTTAAATGTTTTTAAGTATGATTTATAACAGAGTACTGGTTAATTGTAAATATCTCACAGAACTCATCGAAGAAGGTGGTCTGCACTACAACACTGTGCAAAATATTATCACCCCACTCGGACATGTTACAACCACCAATGTCATGCTATTTTATTTACATTTGACGTAGTAGATCAATTCAAGCTAGTGCATATTTAGGAAATGAAGGATAAATAATTAATTAATTGCAAATCTGGAAAGGTTGGCATGCATATGCATTTAGCCCTCTTTACTCTGGTTTCCTAAATAATACACTGTGCAGTCGCTTTGGAAGTCATTTAAATAATAAACAGAATCCATGCATGTAAGTTTGTATTAGTGTGAGTTCAGCTTTTCAGTGAAGGCCTCTGAGGTTTGCTGGGGAACATTATTGTACAAACAGTATCATAAAGACCAAGAAAGACAACAGACAGGCCAGGGAAAAAGCTGTGCAGACGTTTAAACCCCAATTCTGATGGGAGGATTTGCAAAGATGACAACAATTAAAAAACAATAATTCTTGAGCTTTATTTTTTTGCACAAGTGGCTTTTATTTACGGTGATCAGACAGGAAATGGGCAGAAAGAGTTGCGAAGGAGACGTTATGAGAATCCCAGATAGTTTCTTTGAGGACAAACCTACATATGTCTTCGTTCTACCACACACCACCAAAACAGGACAACCATTACGCAGACATTCCTCAATCCTGGAACTCTATGCAAGATTGGACAAGGACAAAGTCATTGTGGAAAACCCTAAAGTAGTTTGATTTACAAGTTGACATCACACAAGGAATGTTGAAGACATACCAAACATATTAGCTTGGACAGATGAAGCCAAACTGGACTTTAAAACCAAAATTGTGTGTTGTGATTATGGAAGAATAAGACTACACATTACACAAATAACACCATTACATATTGTTAAAATGGAACCATTATGCTGTGTGGATTTTGTTTCTCAGCAGGTATAGGATCTTTCATCAGAGTCGATGGGAAGGTGCACGGAGTTAAGCAGAAGAAAATCTTGGTAGGACCTGTAAGAGGGGACAACACATTCAGACTGAGATGGAAGTTCCTCTTTTACAGTGGTCTAAATACACATATGCCCTTGTATTCGACTCACCCAATGTCTAGATATGAGTCAAAATAAATAGGGAAGACTTGAAAGATGATATTTACAGATAATCTCCATCAAACCTAAGAGATTTTAAGTTGTTTTGGTCTGAAGAATGGATGACGATTTCAGCTTCTATATGTGCAGTACTGATAGAGACGCAGACAAAAGATGTATGGCTGTAACTGCAATGATAACTTTATAAAACATTGACTAAATAAAAATGCACAAAATGGTTTTCAAAATTCATTTGGTAAAATCAAACATAAAACCATACACCATTTTCCTTATACCTTCAATGTACATGCTGCTTTCTCTTGATCTGTCCCAGTGAAACACATGGTAGTTTATGGCTGTACTGTGACAAAATATAGACAAGTTTTGGAAAGTGTTGTGAATGCAGTCGACAGGCATAAATGAGCAAAAGTCTAAGTAAATGTATGAGTTGTTCATTTCTTTGCGCATCCCCATCATCTTCTAGACCAGAAGCATCACAGGTGTGCACACATCTTCTCATGATGTACAGACACTTCCCCCATGTTATGTCATGTCACAGAACAGTTCCCTCTCTCCTCCATTCATGACGTGCCTCTCTCTGTCATTTTTATTTTTATCTACTGTGTCATGTGGGAGTTCTGAGCTCCATCCCCGACTGTTCAGGCCATATGTGCCCGCCTGTCTCTTTCTAGCCATCCCACCAACACACACATGCACACACATGCTGCCATTCACCCGCTCAAATACCGCACACTGACAGACATAAGCACGTACACAGTCACTCTGTCTGCATGGCAATTAAACACGAACAGCATGGGTCTGTGGTTCTTATTCATTTCATTTTTCTGCTTCAGAGCTTAAAGATTCTGGGAATCTTGGATGGACAAGTCAAGATAGCTACAACCACAAATGGGCTTTCTGATCTTTGTACTGTTAAAGTACAAATGGCGTCTGCCGGGTACTTAACATCTCTGATGGCACGGATGACATTTTGGCCATCAAAAATGTTTTTTCAAGTCCGCCTACAGTGTTTTGAGTCAAGATTGTCCAATAAGAAAACTCCCACTGTGATGTAGTTAGAGCCATCACAAAATGTAGTCTGCAGTATGCACATGAATACAAATATTGTTTTTCTTAAAAAAACAACAACAAAAAACCCCACCAACAATCCCATATACCACCCTGTTAAAACCAGACAAAAAGTTGCCAGGATGCCACCTAAATATTCCACTGTCAACTCTGACTGGTATTAAGAGGAAAATGGGAAGTGAATGCAAGTGACTGCAAATGAGTCACAAAGTGGTAGGCCTCTAAACTTTATATGGGCTTCAGAAATGCAAGTGCAGGGAAAAGTTCTCAGCAATGGGTTTCCAAAGTGACGCACCAAATGCTAAGTTTTGGATGCAGGAGGGTAAAGTTCACAGCCTCTGGCCTCTAAATCAGTGCCGACAAGTTCTCATAGATGATTAATAAAGTTTCTCCACATGACAATCCAGCGGACAAGTCTGGATTTGGCAGTTTTTAGGCGAATGGCCCTTCCCTGAATGCATTGTTCTGAGTGTAAATTTGGCTTCAGATGGGATCATGTTGTGGGATTGCCAGGCCTAACCTGCTAATCCAAATGAAAGGAAATTTTTGGTATTAAGATATTTTGGACAATGCTCTTAACTTTGTGGGGGGGGGGAGGAGCAGCATGGGCATGGCCCCGTCTTGTTCAAACATGACTTGTCAGTTGTGCTCAAAGTAAAGTCCATAAACATGTGGATGAGCAGGTTTAGTGTGGAAGAACTTAACTGTCAAGAATATTGACCTAAGCCTGACTGAAAATCTTTGTGCTGAATCACAAAGATTCCACACAAATCTGAATTTGTGAGCCAGGCCTTCTTGTCCAACATCAGTGTTTGACCTCACCATTGGTCTTCTGGAAGAATGGGGAAAATCCCATAAAGACACTTTGAAAAATCTCCCAAACTGTTATACATGAAAAGTGTGAGCTGAAATCATATTGTACCTGATTAATTACGAATTTTATGGTCTTGTGTGCAAAGCAATATGACTGAATAACTTTTGCAGAAAAAGTTTTCTTTCCTGACTTTGTATCATGAGTTTTCTCTTAACTTGGTTTTGTGCTTTGTTTTATTTAGTTTTCTTTTTTTTTGCAATTACCTCTGTCTCACTCTATGTGTTTAGTGCAATTGCTCCCAGTGCCGCTTATTTTAATTAAGGCAGTTTTGGGTTTTTGGTGTTTACTGGCATTGTCTGAACCTGGACTGTGAAAGTTGAAGGATGTGTTTTTTTTAAACCATGAAACCCAAGCCCTCTTCTCTTGCGATTGTATCCATATTTTCTGGATCAATTTTTATTGCTTAGAGTCACTTCTTAGATTTTCAGACTCCCCTTACAGCAGCAATGCAGCCCTTTTTCCCCACCACAGTGATCAGGTGAAATGTGTTGACATGGAATGGGGGGCTGATTTTGAACTATCATCAAAGTTCAAAGTTCTCTAACCCATGTAAAGAGTTTGTCACAAAGCCGTAAAGGCCACTAGGGAAAGGAAAAGCTCTGATCTTTTGTTGTGATAAAAGAGGCCTGTCAACTTAATCTTTGGATGTTTCAGTGAAGATACAAGTTTCCACTGAAAGGTTTAGTAAACTCCAGTGATGCTTTGCAGGTAAAAGTTGTGATCAGCATTGGAGGAGTTTGATTAAAATATTAAATTGCTTCTGTTTTCTTTAAACTTCAACTATTCAGTCCAAGTCATGACATCAAATAAGTGTCAATAGCAGAATTGGTAGAGATGATTATAGATTTCTTATAGGCGCAGATATTCATATCTCCTGTGTTCTTCTTACACATGTGGTGCCATTTAAGAGGATAAACAGGCTTTTCAACTGTATGGGATTTATAGCAGTGAAGCATTGCAGCAACAAAGACATAACCAACCAAACTTTAGTTGGGATGGATGGGAAAATGAGCTAAGCAGTGTGGGTGAGAGTCATAGAAAACTGCTTTAGTTTTTCAAAACTTTGAGTAATTTTGTCTTCATTTGGAACAAATTGAAGACTAAATCCAAAAATGTCTGACAAATATTTGACCCTGGATGAACTTATCACTGAAACTTCCTCTTGTGCTACCCTGTGCACCAAAATCCCTGATTACCACTCTGCGTAACATCTAGCAGCAAAGTCTACAAGCAGTGTGATAACAAAGCAGGAGAAAAAACCACTGTGCATGTGTGTGTGCGGGGGTGGGGGGGTGCGTGTGTGTGTGTGTGTGTGTGGTTGTAACTGGTATTCTTGTGTTGCTGGCCAGTCTGGACGGCTTAGTGCTTTAGGAATGAATGGAATGTTATTTTACACACTCCACACTGGTTTTAAAGGGAGATGGTCCGTCCTTTTTGGTTTTCAGCTCTGACCTTGTGAGAACGACTTGCAGGGTTTTTTTGAAGCGGGGGAGTGTCCAGCTGCATTTTCAGTCTGAAGCAGCTATTGTTCAGCTAAAATATGGGTTCGTTCCATTAAATAAAAAAATAAAAACTCCAGTTTCAGCTTTCTCCTCTCCGCTCTGGTTAGATTCAGTGAATATAACAGCATGTAAAGGAGAAATTCATGCAAAATGTGACATTTGTTGGTAGCCTGAGGAACAGAGTTGTGTTTAGAAAGCCGAAGTGTTTATTGAGACATGGCCTAAGCTGTTTTCTCTCGATCTGCCAGTGCATGCACACACAAGGCACAAAAGATCATTTGTTATTCAGTCTTGAACAGGGGAAAGACATAATTCTTTTCTTTTGTCACCGTCTTGCCGGTTTGTCTGCTCACGACTTTGAGTGTGGGTGGTAAAGAATGAGTTTACACAAAGGACATGCACACGTGTGGAGACAAACAGACAGGCCCACGGTTGGAAAGCAAGGACTGGAAGGAAGTGTTGGGTCTGCATTTCCGTTGCATCACAAACCAATCAAGGATATGCAGACCAAACAAACCCAGGCAGGAGAAATGTGTTTAACCTCATTTGAACATTTCCTCCCACACAGACACCACATAACTCTCCCTCCTACATTTTTATTTCTTCCTCTGAGGTGGCCACGTCTACTTTTTGCAGCTTTTTGACATTCAGGATGCACTGTTCGCCTTCAGGACTACCCTTAGACATGCTTGGTGATGCCCAGAGGCAGAATGGGGTTCTCCTTGGGAACTTGTTGGAGTTCCCACTCCTCCTAGAAGCAGAAGGAAAGACAAAAACAGTCCCCTGTCTGTCTTTCTTCCTCACCAGAGAGGTTGCCGAGCTGTTGCACCAGACCGTCTGCTCTTAAATTTTTAATGTACATAGCGCTGCCTCCGAGAGTGAGATAAAGAGAGAGAGAATCGAGGTGCCTGATATATTGATGAGCTGCAGGGAGAGTAGAGAATTGCATGAAAGGAGGGAGGATGGCTGGAAATTGGTGGATAAAAGGACAAAGGAGCGATACCTCACTAAGGTGCACAAGGATGCTCAACCACAATCCAGATGTTTTCTTTTTAACATCTGAGAAAAACATTAAGCAACCCTTAGTTGTTCAAGCGATCTGTCCTCATAAACATTTCTTGTCATTTTTTTTTCAAACTTAAATGTTTCAGATAATCCATCTACCCCCTTATCCTTGCAGGATTACTGGGAGGGCTGGTCCAGTGGTCACTAGGCAAGAGGCAGAGTGAGCAAGTAAGTAAGAAAGTAAATCTTTATTTATATTGCACCTTTCAAGCTATGATATCATAAAGTCCTTTGCATGGGCCAATACTGCAGTAAAACTAAGTAAAAAATATGGTGCACCCCAGACAGGTCACCAGTCCATCACAGGGCTTCAGACTGTGAAACAGAATTTAATTTTAGACAAAGTCAAAATACACAGGCTGCCAAGGTAATTCATATTAGTGGTTCCAAACATTTGCTTTCTTTTCAGTTGTCATAAAAGCAAAATCTACCTGTTTTTACAATTATTTCACACATATCTAAGTTTCATAGTTGCCATTAGAAATTCAAAGCAAATATGATCAAAGTTTGTGACTTTTTAAAAAAAAAAATAATGCAGGCTGTTGCTGTGTGGGCTGTAGCAGTAGATATGGATGGTCAATATTTATGTTTTATGCCATAAGCATACATTTTGTAATTCTTTTCTAATCTGTAAGTTAATTTGCAGCAATGTGCAGCAATGTTTTGGTTTGTTGAATTTTTAAATGCCTCTAGAAAAGTGCAACATTTTCCAGAATCATAGGACAACTTCTAAGTTGGTTATTTAGGGGAAGAGAAGCTATGATTTAGGAATAAATAACTTGTTTAACCCTGAAATATATCCACCACTGCACTACGTCTCTTAAGGAGGATCTAGATTGGGACTGTGAATCTATGCAGCTCCTCCAAAATTAACATGTGGTCGATGTTCACTAATGTTCTTACCTCTGAGATCTTCTTCAGCAAACAATTGTATTCATACTGGAATTTAAACCTTTATATAAAACAAAATTTTTACTTTCTGCTTGACAATTATATGCTATGTTTTGTTGGTGTTCAACAAGCAGCCCTGATAAAATACGAGGTTTTTATGGTGTAATATGTAAAATGCAAAATAAATTTAAGAAGGATGAATTGTTTTGCAACAGACCAAACTAACTGCTTAATCAAATCCATATTTTGACTTTTAAATATACCAGGTAGCGTATAAGCTAATGAGTACAAAAGCTTTCCTTTCCCCTGCTCTGGTGTTAAACTTGTATGTGCTGAAATGGCTGCAGTTTTTTTTGAACAGGCATGTTATTGCTACCCACTCTTACAGCACAAATCACCCCTGTGTTTACGCTTCCTGCACAGAGCTGTAACAGTCTGAAATGTCTGTCTGGATCAGAAGAGGTGGTGACCACAGTCACCATGGAGGTCGGAGATGAGAAGGCAGAGCATTTTGTTTTCTGCAGAGTCAGCTGTGTTTGAGAGCAGCTATACATAGGATAAGCTGTAAAAATTTTATGTTTTATTTTTTTTTAAAGTTAATTGTATTCATGAAGTTTAATCATGTAATGCGGGACTGCTGAGGTAGGTAGATGAAGAAACATAACAAAGAGTTCAAAAAAACTAGGTAAAATCAGGTATCACAGAAGATACTTCAACGCAGGAACCAACAAACAATGATGGCAGACCACGCTCTCCTAATGAGACATTAAAGAAACCTGCATAGTGAGAGACTTAACTTCAGATTTTATGTCAAGAGTAATAAAATGTGGAGTAGTACGCACAAAGGAGGTGTTAAACAGACAAAGAGGTGATGAACCAGAAGGAGCAAGAAGCAGGCAAAGACATAACATAGTACAAAATACACCAAAATTAATACATAACATGCAACAACCTTAAAAATATCTCAGCATAGACAATGTATACAGTGTCTTTCAAAAGTATTATTGACCCTTCATTAAAATCTGGTAATATTAACACAAACCTCAATAGATTTAGTGTTATCTTATGTGACAGACCAACACAAAGTAGGGCAAGATGGTACAGATAATCAGAAATGCAGCAAAGATGTCAATGGCTAAGATCCACAGTTCAGGTAGGACAATGAAGCCTCCCCAAGGCTTTCTCTCCTCCATTTGGATTTCCTCTGATAGAATTTCAAACTGGCCAATCAGCAAACAGAAGGAGACGTTATGAACGATGACGTCAATTTTCTGCGCTTTTGGAATTGTAGTCTGCCTGTAGTTTAGTAGTGGCAGCAGAGGAAGTGAGTGAAGCCGCTTAGTCCACATTGGTCACGCTTCCAAATGTTGATTTAGCATTAAAACCAGTCTTGTTCAGCTCTGCACTTCTCTCTTTGCAGTGGAGGATGGTTGTTTACAGCAAAGGTAATTGACAGTAATCTTTATAGCATTGAACTGCTGCATTACTTAAATCACAAACAAATGTCAGAGATCAGGTAACATTTTAAAATTCAACACATTTCCATGAAACAATTCTTCAATCAAACTGAATTTGGTTCATTTTGATCAATAAATACAAATCAAAAGACAATGTCAAGTCTAAAATCACAGAGTTTGACACAAATGAAAAACTAAAATTTTCAGATTTTTGTTGGTCAAAATGAACAATTTGGAAAAACAGGCATTTTTAGACAAACATAACTGTGACAAAGGTGGGATGCAGCCAGATACAAAGCCACAAAACACACAAACACACACTTACATGAGCATACCATGATCACAAAGGATGCTGGGTAAATATGCTAATGAAGGCATAATGAGATGCACATGTCCTCCGCCATTAAGCTACATCTTGTTTCTCTTCAGAATATGTTAATTTCCAAAGTGCTAAAGGGTGAACATGCACATCCACACAAATAGGTATATTTGACATATTCTGCTTATTGTGAGCATGTAAAGACCCTGTGCACAAAAGCATGCATACACCCCACTCACAGCACTGCAACAACATGACTCACAACATGACTCTGAGTAGACACATATCCCCACAAACATAAGCAAAGATGTCTGCTATTAAAAACCTGTGACACTCTTTACATACTGGACTGATTTACTGATGGATCTGTGAAACAATGGGGATTGTAGGATGACAAATAAACACAATACAAATACAAATAGAGCTGTCGGAAAAAATCAGAAAAATCCACACAGATGAGCCAAAACTACATGATCAATAAGAGGTGGAACAAATTGAATTACCGAGATGCCAAATGTTGAAAATCAATAATGAACATAATTTATTGTTAATAATGTGGTGCCACAGTCCAATTCTGTTTTAGCTTAATTTTATTTACAGGCGGTCCCACATTTCACTCAAATCTCTCAGTGTTGTCATAACTGATATTGTTGCTATACTCAGATAGCAACAATCAGATAGCATTGTTGCTATCATAAGATGCAGCCCTGGGTGGTTGCCCAGGCAACTGCGCATACACTTTCATACCAATTACCTATAACCTGCTGTGGTTCACGAGACTACCTATTAGTGATGACATTTAGTGGTCAGTGTTGTCAAAACTGATATAAAATATCCATGTGTCCAAATGTGTCAGTAAAACATATGTAAAGGTCTCCTTTTGGCATATGACTGCATGTTTTTTGTAGATATGGAGCCAGTAGCGGACGCCAGCTTAAAATGGTTTTATATTTGTTAAGAAATTAACCGCTTGCTCTAATAAAGACTGAATTCCCTCTAATGTTTCCACATTTAAATAATTGGGGTTTCAGACATAAGTGCTGATGTGCAGCAATGCGACAGACTGACTTCTGAATTTAGAATTTAATGTATGTTTTTAACTTCTTGACAGCAGCGGGACATGTCCTCGCAGGTCAGCTGGAGAAACAGACTGACTGATGTCAACAGTACGACCACACACTGACTCACTCATCAGTCACAGAAAATCCTTTAATAGCTGTTATTCCACGTTTTCTTGTCATGTCATTATTACACAAGGCAAAGAGAACAATTAAGTAGGGCTGTTGTTTCTGCAAAAACAGAAAAACAAAAAGTGGCTCTTTCATTATCAAGACCTCTTAACTTGAGAGGGAATCTTAGTCGCAGTGGCTGTGATTACAATGCGTGAGAAAGGTTTCTTACAGTTCCACTCGATATTAATAAAAAAATCCTGCTGCCATGTTATAAGACAATGTTAGAAACATTCCTGTGTGGATTTAGCTCAATTTAGAGAAAAAGCAAAATGAGGAAGACTGAAAACATCCTCACAAAGTTTGAATGGAGAGCCAAAAGTTTATAAAGTTGACATAAATACATTATATACACTCACATTTAAACCAGATTTTACATTCACTCAATAAGTGAATTGTGACTAACTGTTTTGTACTTTCCTATCCCAATAAGGACATCCTGCAAAAACGTTCTTAGCCATATGTTGAGTCAACATTCTCATGCATTTATGTATTTTAATTTATTAGATGGATGAATGTAGCATCTTCAGGCATCTGGAAATTAAAACCATTGAGGAACCAAACTTAAAGAGGTCTATATTTCTGTAATATTTTGGGTGATTTCATCTGAAAGACTCTTTCAACCATAAAAAAACTTTTCACAGATGGAATTTTTTTAGGAACAAAACTTTAGAAGAGTAGATTGACAACTGCATTTAAACTTAGACAGGCGATCCATCGACAGATTAAAAGCTTTAGACGATAGCTCCTAAAAAATATGCTCATTTCTTGGTACCTCCCATCCTGTCACGACTTGTTGATGGCAAAGAGGCTTTCCATCCAGTAAGGGAGTCATCTCTTAAAAAGTCTAGAGGGCTATAGGTCAAAAAGGAAGGAGGTCCAAATAAATATAACTTATGCAGAGTCATATAATCAGATGGGCTGTTTATGAAGACAGTTGTAGATCCACAACCCAAATTAAAACCCTTACTGTCTGTAGCCCCGAACCATAGAGTATCTGTGAGAAAGAAATAACCTTTAAAAGCCACAAACATCCTCATTTCAACAAAGGAACATCAAAGATGGGACACTTTCGTCCCAGAAAGAAAAACATTCATGAAAGATTGTGCCCTCGGTTTTAAACCACAGCTGGCTATGTTGAGATGTTGCAACTTGCAACTATTGAGGGATGCTGCTGTTTACTGAAAATATTTATGGAAGAACAGCAAAGCAGATTTCCAAAAAAGTCATAGAAGCCCTCCATGAAGCCATCTTCACCATACGAAGCACCAACCTGCAGGAAACACCTCTGGCACATCAAAAAATACATATTTTTCATACTTATTGCCATCAACATTCAGTCAGCTGATAAACAGCCTGTCAGAGTTTAAATGCTGTTTTCAGTACATTACCCACACTGTTTGTTTTGGTTCCTGCTCCTGTTTCTTCTGTTTGCATTTTAAAGCTCAGCTTGAGATGTGTTTACGAGCCAAAAACATGTAACGTCTTTCTTTACCTTATGATTGTGACCAGAAGTATCTTGTATTCAGGCTAAATCTAGCTGAGAATCTGGGATAAGCCTTAAACATAAGACAACTGTAATTAATTTAGAAGATGGCCAAAGGTGCTGTAGATGAAACAATAATCTATGTTTTACAACATGTTCTGAACAGTTTGATTGCCCTTTCATAATGGCCTGGAAATCTACATTTTCTGTGTCGTTCTCTTCAAAATGACATAAATTAGTTAATAGACTAACTTCACTACTTCCACCATCTCTGTACGGCCATGTCTTAACGTACCAGGAATCAACCGTCTGCCCAGTTTAGCCGCTCCAGGTCAAAGGTCAAACTGTATGAACTGAACACACTTACAGCATGATACAGTAAACAACATAAGCAGGAACTAGACTGCAGCAGTTGTTACACCAAACCAAACAATGTGTGGTATTTATTTGCCTTTTTCCACACTATTATAGTTCACTGCATATGTGAGGTTGGATTAATTGGCAACTTGACCAACTCTTAAGCCATAAGTGGAACACATTAATTATTAAACATTAATAGGATACTTTTACTTAAATAGTCTACAACTTTTATTCTTCTCTTCCAGGTGACATTGCATAATATTGGAACAAGTATGAAGAAGTCAGCTTGATCAGCACATGTGGATGGCTTCGTGAAGGTTCTCTCCTGTGTTTGGAGAGTTTAGTTTAATGCTGTGGTGGACAGCATTAAACAAACAAAAAAACAGTTAAACATTGATCTTTGGTTTCAGAGCGTCGCACCTTAATTAACTCCTCCGTAAAATTAAACACAGAAAAAAAATTGACAATAAAAAGGGTTTACAAAAGATGCAAACAAGACAGACATTTTGCCGGTATTGCTTCAAGTTTCGTGGGACAGGTGAGACTGGCGAGTCGAAAGCGCTGCTCTGTGATTTCAGAAAGCGTGAAGAGAGCATGTGTTTTCAGGAGCCAGTTTGTGTGTGTTTTGTCTGCTCCTGTACAGTAAATAAGAGTGAGCTGAGTCTGAAGCAGGAACAGAGGAAAAAGTCAGGAAGAGGAAGTGGAAAATGGAGAGTAAATACACTACCACCTCTACTGGCAGCCTGCAAACCCTTAAGCGGATGGATGGATGGATAGACAGACAAACAGGCAGGCAGACAGACAAGCAGACAGACACATAGATTGATTGAACTGTGACACGACGCCAGGACAGAAGAAATCTATAACTGACCAAAAACTTTTTCATAAATTACATTTGGTCTTTACAGTTTTTCCCACAAGTTTGTTTTTAACTGGTTTGTTGTTTGGATGGTGCAGCCAGTGTGTTCTTCTCCTTGTGTGTCTGTTTTGTATGATTATTGATGGGTAGCATCATCCAGATCTGTGTGAAGAGGGAGCCAAGGAGAAGAGATTGTTCGTTCCCTTTCTGTCTCCACTCCCCTGTGATAGTCCACAGACCAGATGCCCACTTTGGCATAGACTTGCTGCCAGCGTTATGTTAGGCACGGGGGGGCGTACAAACACACATGCACGTGCAGACACATTAGCGCACTGAGAGCAGAAGAGGCTGTAAAAGAGCACTCGTCCATCTGCCCGTCTCCGCTGCAGAGAGAGCACATCAGCATGTTTGTGTCTTCTGCAGGATGCTCAGTGTTGAGTGTGAGTTTGTGTCTGGAAATCTGTTTACTGTGATGAAGCCTAGCTGAAATGCAAATAAAAGGCTTCCTCTGGTTTTTAGCACATCAACTCTGATGATGTTTAGACATCTTGATTGAAACTCTTACCTCAGTTTTGAGTTAAAAACCCAAAAGGCATAATGGACGAATAAAAAAATCCCACTTAAGTACACACGTAAGGTTAACAATGAACTAGTTCTAAGAAATGAAACATGAATAAACATTTCCAGTTCTGATTCTGGAGGACTGGAAATGTCCTCCAGAATCAGAGGAGGATTCCTCTGATTCTGGAATCCTGGAGGAAACCAAAGCATGAACATGAATCTTGTTGGATCCGCCCATGAAGGACCAAACATCTTTTCTTTTGTCTTGTGGCTCTTACATGTTTCAGACTATCAAATAACTTTTAGCACCAGAGAAAGATAGTGTGACTAAACACAAGACTGTGTTTTTAGACTCATTAGTCATAATGAGACTAAAAACATCCCAGCTAACTGGATGATCTGGATCATGTTTGTCCTTAACTGACTTTCCCTATTTTATTTTAAATAGTTTTAATAGTTTTTAAATGAATCAGCCTGCTTCTGTTGTGTTTGTACATGATGGATTGCTGTGAATCCTCCCTCCAGATTGCTCTCAGCTGAAACAGAATGGAGTTTGTCTCTCCTGCAAGATTCAGAGTCAACCAGCAGGGCAGATGTCGCTCACACAGACCAACTGCAGTCATCTACCGCTCTACTCCTCAGTGTTCAGCTTAAATAAGCTTATACAAAGCTAAATCACAGGTAGGTAACCCTTCACAAATCCCAAATCCTGTGAGCTGCAGACTGTTTACATGTCAGTCGCTAAAAGCATTCTTAATGTCAGGTTTAAGTACACGTTTATGAGTGTGTTTCACATGAGCCTTCAGGAGTTTAATCTTTGACCCTTGGTATTTTTCCTGTAGATCGTCTCTTGTGGTGCTTCAGGTGTTGCCATGACAGCAGTGTAACCTGAGCTGCCAGTCAGGTAGGACAGGTAACCAAGCTCGTACGGACGATTCGAGCAGCAGGTGCGTCAGCAAGCAGGGCAAAAGTGAAAGAAAACAGGAGGAAAGAGGGAGCTAGAAACCTGGAAACACTGACGGTAATGAAGGATTATGACAGATAAAGAAAAAACAAAACAACAAATAAACACAACTATCCAAGCTGGAGAACGACAAAGAGACTCAGGCCCAGGAGGCCAACGTGGACATGGATGACGGGACGTTTACGACCATCTCTCTGGCAGACGACTCAGGTATAGAAGTTGTTTTTAATCTCTGAAGATCTCTTAACCAGACCAGATCATTCCTCTGGAACCGGTTTCAAATTCAGCTAGATTTTGTTTGTTTTTTGCATAGAAAATTCACAGTGAGTGATTCACGACTCTGACATAACTGTCCAAATTTGAATAAACTAGCAATTGTCCTACATTTAGCTGACTACACACCTGATAGACGGGACAAAGGGCCATGAGGCATATGGTGTGGCTGTGTGGGTGTGCTCTGACAGGAACAGGACGAAGGCGTAGCTCTGGACAATACTTCACCCAGTTAAACTTTCTCGTCTAAAAACTCTCTCCGTCTCTAAATAACAAATCACACCACAGATTTGAGCTGGAAATTCACAACTGTGACTACATTAAAAATAGGCACATGAATATACGTCGGCATTTGTTTTACTATTGGATACTTAATGAGACTAAAACTTGCCAGAAGAATTTTTTAAGAGTTGCTTTGTACGGTTCTGCTTGATTCACAACATTTGACTTAAATGAGAAAACAGCAGAGGAAGCACTTGAGGACGACACTTGAAACACGCTGCTTCCTTGTGTGACATAAAAAAATCGATACAAATACAAATCCGGTAAAATATCAAGAAGGCAAGTTTATTCATTAAACAGACTATCCAAAGTGTTTCACAGGATGCCAACGTACAGCTATAGGACAATAAAACCCTTTAAGGCAGCTTTATATGTTAGATATTAGCATTGAATACAAGAAAAAAAATATTAATCACTCATCAGTAATGTAAAAACTAAAAATGTCTTACCGTGTTTCGTTCTGGTCGTGGGAACACTGGATACGCAGGTCTCTGAAGACCTGAGGGACCTTTTAGTGCTTTATAGACCAAATCAAGAATTTTCACATATATTTTTTGACAAACCAGGTTCTGGTACGATGATTTAGAGGTGCTGTAATGTTATCCATTTTGCTATAGTTGATTAGGGCTCCTAGAGCAGCAAGAACAGAATTAGTTTCATAAGTCTGGTTAATAATGTGTTACAATAATAATGCACTTTACTGCTCAACAGGCAGATCCATAGACCGTACAATATGTGTATGTTGTATAATTGTATACCATTTAGATAAAAATAAATAGGTTTTCTGACCATATGAAATGTATGACTAAACAACTCAAATGACAGATTGGAGAGCAGTTATTGCTGGACAATAATCCAAGTGTTATAAACTTGTATTTTTCTTGAACAATGTCACCTTATGGGAGCACAAATGGGAAAGAGAGGAAAGAAGAAAATATTTGTCATTGTTATATTTACCATTATATCGCCATCACAAGATGTTCTAATATTGTACAGCCCTAATTGGATACCATGTCTTTATTAGGCTTCTAACTAATCTGTACAAAGATGGTGAAGTTCTCTTTGACTTTTCTTTTCTTAAGAGAGGATAAAATGTTTCTTTTTTTATCCACAGTTTTTGACAAAAGCACCAATACACCGCATAAAAGTGAAATGTTTCTTCCAGTAATGCAGAGAACGAGCGAACCAGCAGAAGAAAAAATACCTCTGGAATAAAAGGTATTAGAGAGATGCCTCAAACATCCTGCCATACTATTGTTGCCTCACATATTCCAGTAGCTCTAACTACAGGCCGCAGCCAGGGGCTGCTCTACTCATTGCTTGAGTTTTACTGGTTTACCTATTTCTGTGAGCTGCTGGTGTTGCGCCCCCTTTCGATAGATGTTGTTACACACATGGTTCAGTTTTTTTTATATACATCAGCTGTCGTCATCCTCCTCATCATCAACGCGGTACAGTAACATCATAGAGTAATTTGGCTAAGCGAAAAGGTGGTTCTTTCTTACTATAGGTAAGTAAATATCCTCTCTGTTTTCTACAACGATGAGGAGAAAACTCTTACCTGGCTGTTCAAATTGGATTATATGAAGCTGAAAGTAGCCACCAGCAGAAAATAACTCAAAAACAGTTCGGATGCTTGCTTATAACACCCAATGTTCAAATTATCGATCAGAGAGTCGCTGCTAAATGCGAGTCTGAAGACAGGCTTTATGTTCCGCGGCTCTCGCGTCACATTTACCCTGCATTTGATGCTGGAAGAGGTTAGCATGGCTAGTCGCTAAGCTAATTAGCTTAAAGAGCTAACTTACAGAAATCCATTATCGGACAGACTCTTTAGCTTTGGCTCAGTTAGCTTATGGCGCCGTTAGGCTTCGTGGTGTCTAATTACTGTTCTTAAATGTAGCTATTTCTCACAAGTTCCCTACTGTATAGACACAATCCTGGTTTATTAAATCGTGACGTCAGTGGTGAAATGAATCGTGTTCGCAGAAAGCAGACAGGAATTCACCACTGACATCCAGGGCGCGGTGTTTTTACCCATCATCACTCAACCAGAGACACCTGAATGAACTCTGGCTTCTGAGCTCTATTAGCATTTTTAGTTCCGACTATAATTTCGAATTTAATCCGCTCCTTGTTTTATACAACTTTTTCTAATATAAAATATCCGGTCGCAATCTCTTTATTCGTTTACTCTTTACGGAAAAAAGTGTTTACTACCGTTTTCATATTTGTTTTGTTTCTGAAGAGACATTTTTCAAAGTAATCTGAATCTTAAATTTACTAACTTTTTGAAGGTCTTCAAGTGAACTCCTTGCTACTTTTTCACTCATCTTTAGTTCAATCTCTGTAGATCATTATCATATGAATTATTCATTCGTAGATGGAGAGCAGGCTTACAGTGCACACGCTGATGGTCAATTCTTACTTTATGAACGAAGCTGAAGCTGGTTTCCGAAATGGCTAAAGGGCGATTCCACATAATTTTTCACTACTTTCAGCATATGTAATCTACTCTAGTTAAAAAACTACAACACAGTCTCTACAAACCTGGACTGGGTTATTCTGCTCTAATAGCAGCATATTTAAAACCATATTTGTGATTTGTGACACTTCATTAAAGTTCAGATTACTATTTACACTCGTTCCATGCAGTCTTTTTTTCAAATTCAATTCTAATTCAGTACCACTTTATTAATCCCAATGGGAAATTAAATGTTGGTGGAACTCATTAATTCTTGAGTTATTGTAGATGGTGATGGCTGTTAGAAGGAAAGATCTTCTGCAGAGGTCTGTGATGCACCGACTCCAGTACCAAAGAAAACTCACCCATCCGACATCAACGACCTGTAACCCTGACATTCCACAACATGGAGGTTCTGGAGAGACTCCTGTTGGCCCGCCTGCATAAGCAGACAAGGGAATATCAAGACCCCCTGCAGTTTGCTTATTGCAGTGGAATTGGAGATGATGACATCTGCTTCAGCAAACCCGCTTTCACCAGACTGTCTTGGGGAGGCAGAGTGTCTTCAGTCAGAGACTTCTTGAGATTCAGTGCAACACAGACCACTGCAGAAGATCTTTCCTTCCAACAGCCTTCTACAGTAACTCTTTTAAGAATTAATGAGTTACACCAACATTTAATTTCCCTTTGGGATTAATATGGAAAAACTTAATAAACAAAGGCGATAAAATTATGGGTTTCATAAACCCCAGAAATTTAAGGTCATTTTTTTTTCAGTACGACTGTATGTGGACACACAAAGCGATTGAAATACTAACTTGGAAACAGATTTTTGTACAGATGTGAGACAAATTGTTCCAGATTCTGTAATTTTTAAATTGATACCAAACATGGAGGAAAAATGTTCTTCCCATATTATCCATATTATCCCAATATTATCCATATTCTCATTCTTCAGCTAACCTTCAACTGATAACCAATTTTCATCTAAGTTTTGCTTGAGAATCATCTTGTTGCTCCTGTCATTATTGGTATTTTGTACTAATCCAAGTGAATAAAGGGGGGAAAAAATTGTGAAATCGCTTTAAGATTCAGTTTGAAATGACTTCTTTACTTAATTACCTGTTAATGTTTGGACAAAATACTGGCTCATCATCAGCAATTTTATGCCTATATGACTCAATGGTTGGCATAGAGGGGAATAAGCAATAAGTAACATTCAAATGAAGAAAAATCAATGAAAGCCCTTTTACACTGAAGGAAAAACCTTAAAATTAAAGACATTTTGCACAAGACTTTAAATGATCCAGTTCTTTTTATTGCTTTCCTCTTTTATACCACAGCAATGTGTTTTATATTTCCTTCATGTAAAGCACTTTGTCCTTTTTGCTGAAATGTGCTATACAAATAAAATTTGTTAATGTTAATAGTTGTAAAAGGCTGGTAAAAGAAGCAAAAACTGTCCCGCCTAATCAGCAGTTTGTTGGTAATCATCCTGATTTCTGCCTTTTTTCCTCAGCCGACAGAGGATCTGCAGCCCTGCATACTAAAGAGGAGGACGAGCTTTTCATCATGAACTGCGACATAGATGGTACGTCCTATGCCAGTTTTACATGAGATAGAATTACTGTTTACTGTAAGTTTAATTGTAACACTAAATTTGTGTTTCAGGAGACCTGGAGAACCAGGCTGAGATGGAGGAGAAGACGAGGTTGATAAACCAGGTTTTGGAGCTGCAGCACACACTGGAAGGTAGACAAAGCTTCCACTGTACATTTTAATGACAGGAAGTTTTACCTAACCCAGACGGAAACTCGTCACATTAAGAGAAGATACAAAGCCCTAACCAACCAGAACACTGTAAAATCAACTATTTTGCTGTTGGATACGAGTAAACTCAAAAGAACAAACCAGAATAAAGCAGCAGGTTTGTTCAGTGCACAGCTTAGAGGTCACTGCAGCTCCTCCAGAGTTACCATGTTGTTCACAGAACAGCTGGATGAGATTCTTCTTTGTATTTTCCTTCCATTTCAATTGTTCTACTTGGTTGGTCTGTCACACACGATACACTAATTTGTAACAACAAAAGTGAAAAAGATTAAGGTATGAATCGTCTTCAGAAACCTCTTGCAAGATCTCCGGGTGTCAGTGTAACATCCGAACAAACTTCAAGTCTGATTATCATGTTTCAGACCTGTCGGCTCGAGTCGACGCGGTCAAAGAGGAGAACCTGAAGTTGAAGTCGGAGAATCAGGTCCTCGGTCAGTACATCGAGAACCTCATGTCGGCCTCCAGCGTCTTCCAGACCACCGACACCAAGAGCAAGCGGAAGTGAGGCGGAGTGGAGCAGAAGGTGGCTTCCGGGGGACGCAGAGCGGAGGGGTTGGAGATCCCCGTAACCATTTACCCGAGTCAGAACTAAACAAATGTAAATATGAAAATAATGTCTGTAAAATACTTTTCTTTGTGTTTATTTTTTTTTTTTATTGAACCCACCAACATTGGGACATTTTGTTGTGTCTCAATTTAAACTTAATGTCCTAAAATGAGTTTAACATCAAACATGTTACCGTGAATCTTATTATCAGCGTTTAATTTATTTTTGGATGTTCTGTTGTTGGACAGCTGGATCTGGTACTTCAGTTGGTCTTGTACCTCATGATGCGCAACTGTTTTCCTCTACTTGCAGCTGATTCGCTGACCAGTGTTATGCAGACTGAAAAATGTGTAATAACAGCATGTTTAAGCAATATCTTAAGTATTAGCATATCTAAAGAAATGTCCCTATATTTAACAGTAAGCTGGATGAATCTGAGGAAGTTTGTAACGCTTGATGACGATAATGAAAGCACAGAGGCTCAAAGCTACACCATCGATCATGATTTTATTGCAACTAAAACTTTGTTTTGGTATTCAAGATGGAAATGCAACGGAGATTTGGTTCCTTGTTCCTCTAGTAGTGATGGAGGGAACATAACGGGTCAAGTAACACGATGATGAGGGAAGAAAGAGACACTTTCAGAGCAGCAGCAAGCTGGCTGAGAGTGGTATTGATCCGATCAGTTTGGCCTGGGATGTATCGGCTGCTAGGAGACAGGCGTTAAAACTTGTCTTCAGGGTGCGTCCGAGCTCTCCGCCGCCTCAAAGAAAAAGGGGAGGCGAAAAGATTAACGTGAATGAAAACCGGATTTTAATGCTGCTTCGAAATTGTGTGTGAACACGGTGCTGCACAAAAACAGCCGCTATCACATTTTAATGTATTCTAATAGGACTTTATGTGATAGACCAAAGTAGAGGACAACAGCTGTTCTTTATTGGAGGGAAATATTGAGTTTCCTGATCTGTTGTGAGAAAGAAGCTCTAGTTTTACTTTCATGATTGGTTCCATGAGATCATCCTGATCAACAGTGGTGTGCAGAGACGTTTTGGGGGAAAGGTGCTCACATGCAACCATAGTGTGAGATTTTAATACAGGCAAAGATACAGATATATGGGGGTTTGGTAATGTAGGCTTTTAAATCCAGAAAATGCTACCTTGGCCTTTACACTAAGGACATCAAAACAACTATTTCAGAAGGGCACTTTGTTTGGTTCCGAGGAAGAAGGGCAGGTGCTCTAGCACCACCTACTGTCTATTTGTGCACGTCTGACTTACATTTGCATTTAGTCCTCCTTTGAGTCGATGCTTAGGTTTTTGGAGCATGCCTGTCCCCAACTTTGCACATCTAGAGACTTTTTGTCCATATTTACAAAATAGCTCAAACTCAGATGGGATGGAGTGCATCTGTGATCTCTGGGTTTTAAGGGCATTAGAGTTAAGGGGATGGAGACAAATGCTTGCCATGTTTTTTTAGATTTTGTAAACCATGTGGTGTTTTTCTTCATGTCCTATTTTGTGTCAGTTTATCAAACCAAATGCTGATTACATGCATTCAGGTTTGTAACAGTCAAAGTTCAAAGGGAGAGTAGGGTATGAATACTCGTGCTATATGTTGTGGCTTTTCAAGGTTATTTTTATACTTTAAGCAGTTATCTGGCATGCTAATGTCCTCCTTTTTACACACTAGCTAGTCACGTCTTGTGTCCACATTTTCCCTTAAATGTTTTTTTGTTTTGTTTAATAAAATCTCACAGTTACCACTCCAAGTCTTATCACCTGCACAGACCTATTACAGTAAAATAAAAATATTTCCCAAAATGGACGCAATGCATCTGATTTCCTTTTGTATTAAATAATTTTATTTCCAAGAGCAAATGTACAAGTTGCAAACAAATGTAAACAGGGGTTAAGTGCCAACATGTGGCAGGAGGGTGAACTACAAAAGCTTTAGACGACGATAAAAAAACAAAGATCGATGTGTCTCCCAGATCTAATCACCAGCTCAAAGAGGAAAGCGCTGCTGCATTTTTTTGTTTTTCTTAAATTTCCTGCCAAGGCAAAGAAATAATGCTACGTTAGCTGCAAGCATTGACTTTGTCAGTTTTCTATTTTCAATTTAAATATTTCACAGACCTCTGCTCACAGTAAGCACATCAGTGGCACATATTTGTGGAAAGTTGCCTCAAGCCTTAAAACACTTTAATATTCAAACCTTTATTCATACCGGTGAGAAACAGTCAAGTAGAAACCAATAAATAGAACAATGGAGCTAATTTTCAATAACACTAAAAAAAACAAATGCTCATTACAAACTAAAATGTAGACTGGCAATGCATTTCATCCGGAATATTTTAACTAAGTTGAGATGAATCTGTTAACCTTCACTCTCAGCTCAGTTTCGAACATTTTTAAAACAAGAACTTCCTCTTCAAACTTTTCCCCTCAAATCAAGGATTTATGTGAATAACCTCAGGGAGGGCCCCCTGCGATATGCGGTACAAAAAGTGATCAGCGGTGTTGGGGCGCTGCTGCTTTCATAAACTAATGGTTTATGAAGAGAGAAAGTGAAAGCAGAGGTGGAAGACGCCGACTTTTTGACGACTTCTGGAACAGAAAATGGTTGTGGGGAAAAAAAAAAAAAAAAGCTATCAATGGAAGCTAGAAGTGGCGGAGAAAGTAACGCGTAACCCCCGGGAAGCTCATCCGGCTGAGCGGACGGGAGGAGGGAGAGGCGCGGGACGGGGTGCGTGGGTCTGTGAGGCTGCAAACCTGGGCAGAGGGGGGCGGGTGGAGCTGAGACACAGATGGGGCAGCCAGGTGACTGCAGGCTACCGGTGGGGTTGGAGGAAACGCCGTGCTGCTCCGCTCAGGGAGGAGGGAGTAGCTACAACAGAGAAGACCCCTTTCACCTCGTCCCCCCCCCTGTCGAGGACAAGAGACAGCAGACGTTGGACTCGACTCAGTCTTTCCGTACCCTCCTCTTTCTGACGGCTTGTTTGTGGCTCTCTCCAGCGACGTCACCTCCCTCTTTCTGCTGAACGATTTGACAAAAGAGAAGCTGCAGTTGACAAACGAATCACTTTCAGTTAAAAACAGTCGAAACCGAAGGGCGAGGTTTGCCTTCACTGTCCACAAGTAATCTACGCTTTTCTCTTCAGTGGTCAGGCTGTAATAGGAGAGTTGAAACTGCATTTAGAAATCGATTCATCGTTAACTGGAGCAAAGACTCCAAACTAAAGGCCATTTGCTAAACAAAACATATTCAGAGCACTAATTAACCAAAAACACATTTAAGATAAAAACACCTGCCTGTATTCATGTTTTCCCCAGATTCACTAATGGAATGTTGTTATTGCATTTTAGGCACTAAAATGTTTACCTTCTTATTTTAAAAAGGAATTAAATTATTTATTTGCATCTTCTATGATTGTGTAAAAATGTTTATGTGGGTAAATGAAAAATCTGTAGAATGTGTCAATCTGTAAATCCAATAAATCCTCAGAATAATCAGTTTCTAAAATAACCGCTGGGTGTGTGTCACGTTAATGTTTGTATAAATTGGGGTTCTGCGGAGCTGTTAAGCAATATCCTACCTGCAGACAAAATAATCTCAGTTTGGAGAATCGGAGGAGGAGAAAGCAAGAGTATTATCATGTTAGGCAGCTGTTTGGTATGATGACTACATGAATGATACACATGAATTATAATATGCAACTAAATACTGCATCCTGGCTGCCTTATGTGATTGCATCATCGATGACAATGATATTGCAATCAAGACTGTGATTCAGTCTGAGTGCAGCTCCTGTTAAAAACTATAAGAAAGCCATAAAAGTTTTAAAATAACAATTAATTTAATTTCAAAACTCAAAATCTGACACCTCATCAGTCTTACATCCTTCTGAGGGTTAGCTACTGACTGCTCAAAACTACTCGGCAAAACTCCTCTTGAATCCTCACTTAATGCCAGATATTCATGTTAGCTAGCATGTGTTCACCTTCTGTATATTCTGGAGACTACATGAAACATTAGATCGTCATGTCAACAAGTTGTTTTGGTGGGGAAATATTCCCAGCCTCCATGCTTACAGAAAGTTTTACCCCAAACAAAGAGAGAAGAGACTCTCACCTCATCTTCTAATGTTCTTTCTGGAGTTTTGTTTTCCTCCGATTCTTCTTCCTCTTCCTCCTCCATCTCTTCTTCTTCATTATCAGCGCCCACTTGATTGTCTCCCTGTCCGTCATTCTCCTGCCTCTCCCCTTCGTCTTGTGCTTTAAAAAGAAAAGCGGCGGTGGTGATGAGGGCGAAGGACAACGCCGCAGTTGAAGTTGAAACACCAACAGATAATCGTCACACCTGCTGCTGGTTCTCCAGCTCCAGCTCCCTTCTCTTCCTCATCTGCTTCTCCTTCCTCCTCCTCCTCCTCTTCTTCCTCTTCTATGTGGGTCTGCGGTTGATCGACCCGTCTGTACACGTAGTCGTCTACTGGTTTCTGGAAACGATAACAGCCGAGTCAAGTAGGACCTGTGAGATGGATTCATGTTGGTAAAGATCAGGAGATTCTCGCCACCTTCGGCCAGCAGAAGAGCACCGCCAGTCCGACGGGCAGACCGACTGTCAGGACGTAGATTATCCAAAGCCAGGGTCTCTCCTCCGCTGCCATCATCAGCTGAGAAAATATCCCCGGCTGTTAGGATTAAAAACAAGAGACCAGAGATGAGCCTCGCAGAAACAGGACAGTACACGATCGGCCCAACCACCCTCCACTGACCTCGTTGGCGCTGGCCACCAGTTTCTTCAGCCCCCAGCTGTCTGAGGCCCAGCGATCAGCCACCTCCTTGTGAGATGTGATGATGAAGTTGTCGAAGTAAATGTCTGAGGTCATGGACCACAGCTCGAGCCCCAAGGCCTTGAACGAAGTCATCTTGAACGGCTGCAGGTCCTCGAAATATTCTGGGTTCATCATTTTCCGTGGCTTCCAGACTCCCTGCAGAGCGGATGCCGTTTCATGGCAGGAACGTCACAAAAATACGGACAGTTCATAGGAAGAGTTCCCGTTACCTGATAGTTGGGGTTGTCAATCAGAGGGGCTTTCCACTTGCCCTTATACTGAGGGTTGTTGATCATTGGCCGCTTCCACTCGCCGCAGCCAGGAGCCGTCTCACAGGACGGGTTAGGAACCTGCGGGGCCTCCCACTCCCCGTCCATCTCCTCGTCCCTGCCCACCATCCCCAGCAAACAGCAATGAGACCAACACATTACTCCGCTTTACTAAACACACATTGTTGGTGCCGGTCAGTTCAAAGACCCACCAGTCCTCTGGTTTCTCTGCATTCGGGTCGGAAACGAACTCTGGCTCTTCATCCAGCCATCCTTCTGGCTTCAAGGCGTCAGGATCCTCAATCTTTGCAGGAGCATCCTCGTCCCTGGAAGACAAAGAGAAATGCAATCAGGTTTTATTTGAGGTTCAGAACGTCCGGAGTGTTTTAGAAACCTTTTATAATCACTGCTTTATAGAGGATGTGTAGAAAGGTTTATGGCTGAATAATTTCTCAAACTTGATGAAGAGAGGACTGTTTGGGTTCCAGAAATGTTTACCTCTTGTCATAAAAACTTCTTGTCCTCTGAGCTCTTTTACTTGGACCTTGTCATCTTTATGACAAGAAGTAGATCAAGTAAGACAAGGTTCAACTTTTTATCTCTAAGACTTTTACATGAATATTTCATTAGCTGGTCCTGGAGGTCTGGTGACCAGGATCTGATGGCTGAACTCCGTACAAGGCTGGAAACTAAATGTGTTTTCATTAATAGACTCAACTATTCCCAACAGGTTTGAGAACTGGGAACTCTGTTCCCAAACAAGAAAAACTATTTATGTAAAAAATACGTTCCTTAACTTTTTATATATTGTGTTGGTTGACTGATTTTTTTAATTTGTTTAAGCACTTTTTTGATTTATGTCCGAAATATTTTCTATAAATCTACTTTTATTGATTTCTTTCTTTCTTAGTTTTTTTTAAAGATCTTCAATTTTGATTATAGACATAATTTGATCTACTGCAAATGAGTTCAACAACATAAATTAAAACGATCTGTATTCTGGATGCAGTTTTGCATGGTTAAACCAGCAGATGGTTTAACACCTTTTTGAAGTAATTCATAGGAGGGCTTACAGATTGCCTCTGTTCTCTCCAGATTTGCAGAAAGCAGATGAAGAACAAACATTAGCAGATTATATGATCAGAACTCTTAGAGAGAAGGAGGTGTCCCGTGCAAATTTACTGCCTTCTGATTCTCTTCCGTCATAGGGGACCACTCCCATCGAACCAGGAGCCTGGGTCTACATTAAGGTCATCAAACGAAAGAACTGGACGAGTCCACGTAGGGAAAAGGGGGGAGTGTTAGGGATTTTTAGGGTATTATCATTTCTACATACGTCATAACCTTGTGTGGCGCTTTTTGGCACCAAGCGTCTGTGTTTTAAGAACTGTGTTTGTATATTGTATCAGGTTTTTTATAACAGCATTTGAGTGAAAGATGTTAAACGTGGCCAGAACATTAGGTGAAACTTCTGCCTGTTAATATTAGAGGCAGAAATTAATCACCAGTCATCGGGCTTCACAGCCTCGGGGTCAGGGATCTTGGCCCTCTCGTCCCAGTCGTCCGGCTTGGAGTCATTTGGATCGTCGATCTCCTTTGGCGGGTTGACAGGAGGCACCATGTCGTACAGCAGGTTGCCGCGGCTCACGCTCGACTGATCGATGAACATCTCGTAGCTGTTGTCTGGATTCAGGACTGAAAGCAGACAAAAGTAAGTAGAGCACACACACACAAAAAATCCCCACAGGATCCAACAAATTAAACGCAGCTCGTCAATCAAACCACACACCCAGAGTGTAGAGGTGAGTCTTCTTGTCAGTGTAGAACTTCTTCAGGTCCACGTCGGCCCTCTTGGCGTGCTTCTCCTCCATGTCTTTGTTCAGGGGATTTTTGTGGCGGAAGATGAAGTGCAGTTTGTAGTCTTCTCCGCATTTGTCGGGTCCAAACATGATGGTGTAGGGTGTGCGGTCATGGAACTGTTCCTGCGTGCGAAAACAAAAAGGAATTCAACATGATCAACAACCTTACTGATTTGGCAACCTTTCACTAAAACCGTAAAATCTACAGTGAGGTCGATGCTACTTGCTCCCTTTTGTCCTGAAAAAAAAAAAAAAAAAAAAAAGAAAAAAAGTAAAACGTAGATGGTTGTGTCGTCACTTGCTACTTAATGTTACTGCAGATTGTTGGAAAATATAAGTCTGAAACCTCAAGTGAAGAACATTTCCTAGAACTCAATAATTGCACCAATTAGAAAAAAATATCAGCAAAGATCTTGTATCGGTTGCAGCACATTATTCTGCTACTTTAACAATGTAAGTAATCTCCTGGGGGAACAGCAACAACCAACAACCCAGCAGCTGCCCAACACATTCCACAGACCTCACATAGCAACCCGAGGGTTAACATTTATGAGAAAACAATTGGAAGAAGACAGAAAAAGCATGGCATGGTTAGACAGATGCAAAAAGGTTTTTTTCTTTTTTAATGAATAAAATGGCATCTTAAAGTTGCATTTGAACAAATGTTTCACACTAATATTTTCTGGCCAGATGAGATTAAAACTGCTATTAAAAAAAAACAAAGGTGTAAAAAGACACAGTCTGACTCTGGAAATATTGAAATTTTGTGCGGCCATTATGTTCAGAAATATTTCCAGTATCCAGTATGAACTGCAAGCCAGAACACATAGAAAATGAACATTTCTAAAATGGTGATACATAAACTTTAAGGAATATAAAACACAAATACCAACCAGACTGAGACTGCCAGAGTCAGACAGCAGCTTGATGTACGCGCCACCACAGTCAATACCATCTTGGAAATTCACCTCATACCTGCAATAAAAAAACAATAAAAAAAAACCTCAACTCTGACTTTTTTTTATTTATTAATAACAGAAGAGCTTGCATCTTGTTCTCATGTGAACTCACTGGACAACCAGAGGCTCATCCTGGAAGACGAAGGGTTTATCCAGCATGGCTGCTATGGCGTGGTGTTTGGCCCGGGACTTGAGCACCAGGCCTTGGTCTCCGGGAACCTTGTTCTCCTTTAGGGGCTCCACCATCCACTTTCCTGAAGACACACAGGTGAGGACAAAGAAAATTTTGTCAGAAATAAGAATGGCTTAAGACTGTTCTATATGTAGAGATGTTCTAAGTAGCTTTAGAGTTGTAGATCTGTGGTGTATAAAAATAAAACAGAAGGATTAGCAGATAAAAGGCTACAAACCATCATATTTGGCGATTTCATCATCTGCATCCTCCTTTGTTGTTTTTGATGGCTGCCATCTGCCCAGATCAACATCCAAAAAATATTTCAGGTATGGAAAACCGTACAGTTTCCAGCTAACAGTGAGCGCTGATCAACCAGACTCTCCATTAAATCCTAATTTTACCTGTCCAGTGATCCATCGTCAAAGGTTTCTGCAAAGTATACATCTCCAGTGGGAACGGGAGTCTTGTATGTTACCTGGAATTAATGGATTATAATGTTATAACTTAAGCTCAAAGGTTTAAAATCCCAATATGCACTTAATGTCGAATCTGTTCCCGACCTGGAAGGTGACGTTGGTGTCAGTTTCAGACTTTTCATCTCCATCTTTATCCTCATCAAACTGCTCTTCATCCGTCACCATCGCCTCCTCCTCTTCGTCATTGTCCGCCATCAGAACCTGCATTTCCTCCTCGTCTAGGTGCATGTCGCCATCGCCGTCCAGAACGTCCGCCTCAGAAGGCTCGTCGATGGACGCCATGGCCGCCACGGCCAGTGAGGACAGGAACACCAGCCGCCACACCCAGCCCCCACCTAATTTCATCTGAGGCAGAAGAGCGGTTGAAGGGGAGAGAGGAGAGGAAAGATTAAGGTAAACGAAAAGAGATGGACAGGGGTCGGACACTTTTCCCACAGTAAAGTTCAAACACTTTTCAAACTTTTCCACCTTGTAGTTAAAAACAATACAAACAAACTAAAAAAAAAAAAGACAGTTTCAACTCAATATTATATGATGTCATTTATTACTGTTATTAATGTCTTCCACATCCTACGGCACTGCCAAGATAAACTAAAATAGAACAAAATTGTAAGTCTTGAAATGTCTCTTTCACACACTCCCTACACATCTGACTGGTCCAAAAACGAAACACTAATTTAAAAAAAAAAAAGAATAGAAATCCTTTAATTTTGATGACATACCAGGATCCTTTATTTTAATTAAACAGATCAATAAGTCATTGAGCCATTAGGAATAACAAATATTCCAAAATAAAATATATGTTTTCGCCAGGCTTTCTGGCATTTAGCAAGTAGTGATCATTTGGTAATTCTAAGTAACCTAAAAACAAAAGTTCAATCTGACTTAACTTTAGACAGTGAGAAAAAAAAAATGTGGAATGTGTAGAGCGCCGTTTCCCAACCCTGGTCTTCCAGGCACACTGACCTGCTTGCTTTAGATATTTTCTTGCTTCAGCCCAGCTGATTTCAGTCATGACTGATTAACAGGTGTTTGCTGAACTGCAATCAGTTGAATCAGGGAAACCTCTAAAACATGTAGGACGTGTGGCTTGAGGACCATGGCTGGGAAACACTGATGTAGAGAACACAAGTACATAAAAGATGGAAGAGACTCAGAGGTTAAGGCTCACGTATTTATAATGCACCTTAATTATTACTTTGAAAGACCCATGTAAGATCCAACGCTTCTGTAAAAAGCTGACCATAAACTAAAGAACAAAACTGTCCAAGAAACAATAACTGCAGTTTACCTCATCTAGACTTCTGATTTTATGACTATATAACTGCAGAGCTACATGCATTGAAACACAATCAGAAAAATCTGCTCAATATTGCCTCTGAGAGACCTATAATAACATATCAGTAGCTTCATCTGGACCAGCTCAGCCTGGCTCTATTTTGTTGTGGAGCAGGAAATTAAAATCCTGACTGTAGATGCAGGCAAAGCACCATGCTTCCCCTGATATACCATATTTTTTCATTGTGATGTTTATCTGTTTTTTTCCACAAATGAGGAGCCTGTTGGGAACTCCCCCCCATCGGCTCAGTTTGGACCAAAGTGTTACAGAGAATAATTACAGAGGATGTCCATAAAAACCACAAGATCTATAAGGAAACCCAAGATTAAGACTGGGTTTTATGTGACTAGAATGTATGTGAATAGGAAATAAAGTCAAACATATACATAACTGTAAAAATTAAACTTAAGTTCAAGATAAACTGAAGAAAAATGAGATTTGAAAAACACATGATGATCTTGATAACTTCCTGACATGTAGCGATCCACCAATATGTCAAGCCATTCTTCACTTTTAATTATTAAATTGGGGATACACTCTTTAAATCCTGTTTTCTATTCACACATTATTTATTCTCATGGCAAGTTCTGTTTTTTTAGATTTTCAAATTACATTTCACAAATCTTTTTGTGCATATTGTCAAACTGATGTTTTACTGTATGTACATTAAAATGTATAATAGCTTTTTATCTAAAACAGAAAAACAACATTTGTTCTCATTGTAGCCAAAAACATAGACAAATACACAAACTTGTTTTACTCCTAACATTACTCTCTGAAAAGCTTTTCAAAAAAAGCAAGAAAAACAACTTTTTTTTCTTTTGTTTGATGTTTTATAGCGAAGCAGAAAACAAAAAGAAAAACAAACAAACAGGAAACAGCTGTACTGGAAATCTGACCAAAAACAGCCAACAGGAGAAAAGAAGTCTGAAAGTCTAGAGACTTTCTAGACTAGAGAAAACATAAAAATTATAAGACAAAATATAAAGTCAAGGGAGATGATTTAAGACTTTCGTTTAGACCTAAATCTGATATATGCATAGAAGCTGCACTGATTTAATTTAGGTTATCAGTTTAATCAGACGATCTACAGGTGTGTTAACCTCCTGGAGTACACAAAAAGACAGGTCATCCTCCCATCCAAACATCTGTCCAACGTCGATGATAATAAACAGCCGTTCATTTTTATGTGTTCGTTATAAAACGCTCTGCAGATTTTATTTTTACAGTTACAGTACCACTGACAGCGATAAAACACAGACAACAGAACGTGGCTCTGGAGCCAACATGGCGGCCACACAGGACCGCAGTGGCCCAAACGGTTTTAGGATGAGCGGCTGTGTCCGCAGCACCTGTTCGGCTGCCTGATGCTAACAGCGCGGAGCGCCACTCACAGACAGCAGACCTTAGCAAAACATGGACTTAGCAGATCAAACTAATGAGTTCAGACAGGCAGCACCATAATCAAACACGCACTGTCGTTCAAAAAGAAAGCTGCGATAATTTAAAAAGAGGCAAAATGGGTTTGTTTTTGCCGTAAAAAAATGAATGAATAGTAGCTACTAGCTGGCTAACTTAGCATTAATGTCGCATTATAAGGGATGTAGAGACACATTCAGACCAAACACTTACCTTATGAGGTGTTGTAACCGCAGAGAGGAAAATATATCTTTGTAGTCTGCCTCTACGTGTCAGAATCTTGTGCTGTTATCCTGCTTCAGGTTTACCGAGGAACAGTTATCGGGGAAAGAAGATATCTGAGGGAGCGTGAGTGACAGCTTGGTCCGAATAACGGCGATGCCAGGCTAACTGAAGTGATGCGTTCATGGACAAGCGAAAACAGCGCCTGTTGGTAGTAAGCGCGGCAAAGCTAAATTATTATTACACCAATAGAGCAAAAAGCTCGGTGTTTTGTAGCATGTGTTTTTTTGCTACATTTTTTTCTGTGGACGTATACAGCCTTGGTCTATCCCTAGAGTTTAGATGTTTCTTTTATGTATAATGTAAGCGTTAAGTTGCATTAATAAAATCCTCTGGTAAGCTGTAAGGTCAGGGACCGTATAGGAATGTAAATATGAATAGAATAAAATAAGCTTACTTGGTGTCTTTAGTTTTTAATCTACACTTGATTATATTTTCTCCCAAAACTAAAAACCTTTTGCCCTGCATTTCGAGAGAAGACTGTTGTAGCGCTTGGACGTCCCACATTTCCTGCCTACAATGAAAGCAGCATATGTCGTAAAATGAAATCAGCTTTATTTGGATTTGGGTTAGCGAATGTGAGCTATGTTCGCCTCAATAGCTCACTCAATTGGAAGTGCTACACTACAAGGATCAAACGTTTTAGTTCAGTTGATATATTTTGTGGTTTAGTCTGTCGCGCTTTAGTGCCGTAAATCGTGCTTTCTCGCGCATGCTCTCAACGTGTAAACACAGATTCCGCATGGTTCCTGAGAAGTGATATAAAAGAATATACCAGAGAAACCTTCATGATGAAGGACACACCACTGTCCAACTGTGAGCGGGACTTCATACTGAAGGCCATCGAGGAGAAAAAGGTGTTTATTGCAATCCTTTTATTTCGTCTATCCATGAAGCCAGAAAACAGTGTGAACGCAATTACCCTCCATCATTTTGCAGTTAGCACAGTAGTCAAATCGAAAAACATCTCGATTGTGGCATCATTTCCTCACATGTTTTATGTTGAAGTGAGGACACATAAGTATATTTACTTGGATGGTTGTGAGAATGGCAGAATAGGTATTTTGTCCTTTTTTTACTTATCTCAAAAAGTAGAGTAGTTATTATAGTCGTATTATTTCCACGACTAATAAATTATTAGTCGTTGAAATGGTACATAACATACCCTAACTAGAATATAATTGTTCAGGAATAGTAGGCAGTGTGTGCTCTTGCTGTTTTCTGAAGATAGAATGGTGTCGGGAGTAGTTTGGTTTTATCTCTAAAACAAACATTTAAACTATCCCTGCATAAGTCCCCTTGTCAAGAAATGTCCTTTCATATTTGTCTCGCTCACTAAATATAATATTTTGGGAAGGTGAGAAGACATATAGTAGGAATAAACTATTCTGCCCAAAAGGAGACATTTATTTAGTTTTGAATCGAAGGTGAAGCACAATAGTGTTTGGACTGTAATTTATTGTAACAATGCATCTTGACATTGTTACAAATAAATTTCATACTGTCTGAAATTTGTTTAAATAGTATATCAGTGATATTTTGGTAAGAAAAATACCAGCCACCCAGAATAGACACCAGTCCTTCAACACGTACAATTTAACCTTCCTGCTGTCTCGTCCTCCAGCGCCTGGATGGACGACAGACGTATGATTACAGGAAAATAAAAATCACGTTTGGGACTGACTATGGATGCTGCTTTGTGGATCTGGGACAAACCAGGTGAGTGTGTGGTCAGTACTAGAACCAGGAACCAAAGCAAACCAGTTTGAGCTCAGGGAAATGCGTGGCCCGATACTAACGTGATCTGTTTGATCCAGACTTTTCCACTATCGTTAGAGCCAATCCATCATGGTGGACTGCAGCTGGCAAAAGCAAAATACAATCCAAATTGTCTAAATTTTAAAATAATCTTGTAACATTCAGGATGTCTATTACTGTATTAATTCCTGTTTGATTCCTTGTTGGAAACTATGGTTGCCTTCTATTTACAATCATCCAATCGTGTATGTTTTATCTTTTTTTTTTTTTTTAAACTACAGCTGAAATAATCTTTACTATATTTTCTTCAAGTATAATATTTTTCCTCTTGTCACTGCAACTGGAAATTGTTTCTTTTATACAATTCTGTATTTATGCTGCAAAGAAGATTAGGTTTCTGCCTCCAGATGTGCCAAGCTGGTAGAGACACACCCCAGCAGACTTTAAACCATAATTTCAGCAAAAGGTGGTTTTACACACTATTGACTTGGTTTGTTATTGTGTTATGTGTCTCTGCTTCTCAGGGTCATGGCCCAGGTGTCATGTGAACTGGTGACACCAAAGGAAAATCGTCCGACCGAGGGAATCATGTTCTTCAACCTGGAGCTGTCGCCGATGGCCTCCCCGACTTTTGAGCAGGGAAGGTGAGGCCAGCCCGAGGATTCGGTTTATTCTGCTTACAGATCGGGCTCACGGCGTAGCTTTTCATCCCCTCTTGTTTACCCTCTGCGTTCCATTACGCCTTAACGAGTTTAGTCGGCCTGTTGGAGCAGAAAATCATTTGTGGGATTTTGTCCTCCCTGCAGGCAGTCGGAGCTGTCGGTGAAGCTGAACAGACAGCTGGAGAGATGCCTGAGGAACTCCAAGTGCATTGATACAGAGTCCCTGTGTGTGGTGTCTGGAGAAAAGGTGATGCACATGGCGAGACACACACTTCCTAAACTGAAATACAACACTTGCAATTAACCTGCTCACATCCCAGCTGAGGAGGCAGGGACAGCTTTTTTTAAATTTTGGTGAAACTTCATACATTTTAGGCTCCAGAGTATTTGATGTTTATTTTTCGAGAACGTTACTTGTTTGTGGCTATTTTCATATTCACTTCGCCCAGTTGACAGGCCAGTTATTGACATCCTTGATAAAAATGTACTAAAAGCAACTGGAACAATTTCCATCTTCTTCTAAAGACAAGTTTCCCAACTTGTATGAATACAGAACACCATGAACTCTTTGAAATTTAGTGAGATATACATTATAAACATCTAGAGAGTGTAGAGAGGATCCGGCGCTAGTGATTGTGCAAGGAGATATAATTACAGACCCCTCTCTCTGTCTTCTGCAACTGTGTGAAATGTTAAAGCAAACATTAAATGAGCATTCTTTAAACTTTACCTTTTGAATGGCAATATTCAAGTTTACCCACAAGGGGGCACTGTGCCCATTGTATGTTTTTTTTGAAACCTTGGAAGCAGTGTTGACCACAGTTGGGTCTCAACTGGACGTGTGCGCTACGTATTTTAGATGTCACCCTGGGTCAACACACCTGAGTCAAACAGGCCTCTGGAGAACTTGAAGATTATCTTCAGGAGGTCATCTAGTCGTTTAAATCAGCTGTGTTGGGACAAGGGCACAACTAAAACCTCCCTGGAGGACACCGGCCCTTAAAGACTGGCGTTGGGCACGTCGGCTTTCAAGCGCTGTGTCCTCCACAACATGTGACTCTGTATGCTTTGTATGCGTTCCCTTGAGAATAAGAGCTTGACTTTTATTCTGAAGGGAACGTATAAGGTCCAGTCGTACGCAGTCACACCGGGCCTATGCAACAACTAGAAAAAGCCATGTATTCTGTGTGACCACGATTCAGGTGTGGCAGATCAGAGTAGATGTCCACACGCTGAATGATGACGGGAACCTGATGGATGCTGCCAGCGTGGCCGCCATCGGCGCTTTGTGCCACTTCAGACGACCCGATGTCAGCATCCAGGGAGAGGAGGTCACCGTGGTGAGTCGGCTGGGTCCAACGAGGAGAGACTTTAAATTCAGAGCCCTTCTTCACGGCGTGACAGTTGTTTTGTTTTTTGTACTGTATTGCCTGCAGTACAGTCCAGAGGAGAGAGACCCCATTCCTCTGAGTATCTACCACATGCCCATCAGCGTCAGCTTCGCCTTCTTCCAGCAGGGGTGAGGACTCACTTTTGTATCTATTTCTGTATTTAGATTATCAGAAATAAATCTAAAGTAGCAAGTTACACAGTAACACAGTAACTTGCTACTTTAGAGAGCTGCGCCAAAATACTGATTTATACTATTTAATAATAATAAAATGTAAAATGGATTTGAAGTTTATCTCACCAGTTTTTATGTTTCAGAACAGGCATGTTTCTGTAGTCTGTAGTGAATTACGTGTGTTTTTCTTTTCATTTCCAAGTAACTTAAAATATAAACTTTTATTAAAGTTTGGTTCTGCAGATTAACCTGATGATTAAATGCTTATTATGCCAGAGAATATGTTCACATTGTAAAGCATTGAATTTAGAAAAAATAAATGAGAATAAATACAATATATAAACTTTTCCCCTAAAAGATTAAAAATCAATTAAGAAAATCTGATTCTGGTTAAATAGTCAAACATAAAAAAATCTTTTCTTATAGAATCTGTTAAACTTTGTTGACATTTGTTGTTCTCCAGCTGGAGATAAATCTAAGCATTCTTCATCTATATCTAATTTTCAGTGGTTTTTGCAGATTGATGCTAAAGTGACTATAACTGATCTGTAATAACTGATCTTTTTTATCGTGTCGCTGCTTTATTAGATAATACATAGAAGTGAAACTGGAGTCCCGCCATGTGAATGCTGTCCTCTCTGCAGTACCTTCCTGCTGGTTGACCCGTGTGAGCGGGAGGAGCGAGTGATGGACGGCCTTCTGATGATCGCCATGAACAAACACAGAGAGATCTGCTCCATTCAGTCCAGCGGGGGCATCATGCTACTGAAAGAGCAGGCGAGCAAACTAGAACGCTGCCGTTCTTCTTCCTCGTCTTCCAGTCTGAACTTTTATCGTTTACTCTTAATGCTTCGAAGGGTTTGCACAGTGCTCGTCTAACCAGTTCCATTCAGGATTGTTAAGAAAACTATCAAATTAAGTAGAAAAGCTGCAGTTATTTCTGCATTATTTGCCTTTGCTTGCATTGATTTTCCATGGTATTTTAATACGTTTTTTTTTCCCCTCTTGCTGAAGGTGATGAGATGCAGTAAAATAGCCAGCGTCAAGGTGTCTGAGATCACAGAGCTCATCAACAAAGCTCTGCTAAATGATAAGACTGCCAGGTGAGCTGTTGGGTGGTGATATATTTAGTTTGAGAGCTGTGGACTCAAGTTAGGTGTTGGAACAAATGTTAACACACGCAACAATAAATTAAATCCATATGTATAGAGGGGTTGCTCTGAATGTTACTTAAATAATTCTTTAAGCTAACATTAAATTCCAGCCAGCTCATGGCAACTTCTCATAATTCACTGATTTAACACAACAAAGAAAAATTATATATAATTTAATTTCTACAAAACTATCTAAAATAAATAAATTTAAGCGGGTAAAGCATTTTGCCTGAAAACTTTAAATAGAAGCAACGCTTAGAACAATTATTTAAAGCTAATATGGTGACTAACATATCATTACCATTAGCCTAAAAAGTTTTTTTTGCTAGCAAATGAACTAATAGTCAGGAAACTCACTTAGCCAAATGGTCACATGGTCAAATGGTTGCAGAGTCCTTAGATATTTACCCAAAAGTATTTGTTTGGTAGATTTACAATATTAAGGTTGGTAATTTTTTTCAGTATTTGCTTCATTCAAATTGAATGATTTCCTCTGTTTATTATGTGTGTACATGCAGTCATGATGCTGTGAGCTTGACGTGGATCAAATCATTTAGAAATTCATTCAATTGTTGATTTATTACTTTGTGATGACTTTGCATATTTTGTCAACTAAAGTGTTTCATACTTGCAATTTTAAGTTTAGGACATGGACTAAGATTAAAGTCCATGCATATCTTGGCTTTGGACTTGACTTGAGACAAAAGTAGAAAGACCTGAAACTTACATGTGATTTGCAAAATCTTGTTCCCAGCTCTGAAAAGTCCTTGGAGGTAATTGTACCAGTGTCTGGTGTTTTTGTAATTCCCCAGGAAAGCAGGTGGGAGATGCGGTTTTGCGGAGTCCATGCCTCAGGAGCGAATCACAGCTCTGAAAATGGACCAGACAGTTGTGGAGATGTCCGATGTCGGTGAAACAGCCAATAGAATTGTCCAGACAGCCGAAGCCCCACCTCAAACGTATCCTGACCTGATCTTAAATAAGAACAAAGGAAGACTGAGAGTCGTATATGTTTATATATTTTTAGTTAGCCTCTTTAACACCATTCATCAGGGTGCCATCCCCGTTGGTGCCAGTCCCTGGGGTCGGACAGGTAGGGGAGGGTTTGCGCAACACCTGGGGCCTGGAAGAAGAGGAGGAGGAGGAGGAGGAGGAGGAGGAGGAGGATGATGGTGGGGAGAGCAGTGGAGGCGACAGTGTGGAGGAAGTGACAAAGATGGATGTGGAACAGCATCAAGAACACAAGAGCAGAACAGGTTTGCTTATTATTGTGTGAAAGTCATAAAGAAATTTTCACAAGTAAATGTTTAAGATCATGTAATAGATTATTTTTTCTTTTAGTGGATGTTGTGGAGATATTAGATAGTGATGAAGAGGAGGAGGACGTGGTCATCCTTTATCCCGAGACAACAAAAAAACCTAAGTAACTGCACTTTATCTTCCTAGTTAGAGATGATGATGTAAACAAATACAGTCATGGCCAAAAGTTTTGAGAATGACACAAATATTATATTTTCACATTATCTGCTGCCCTCTGGTTTTCATGTGTGTATGTCAGATGTATTCATCACATACAGAAATACAATTGCAATCATATTATGAGTAACAAAAGCTTTTATTGACAGTTAGAATGAGTTAATGCAGCAAGTCAATATTTGCAGTGTTGACCCCTCTTCTTCAGGACCTCTGCAATTCTCCCTGGCATGCTCTCAATCAACTTCTGGACCAAATCCTGACTGATAGTCTATTCTTGCACAATCAATGCTTGCATTTTGTCAGAATTCCTAGGTTTTTGTTTGTCCACCCGTCTCTTGATGATTGACCACAAGTTTTCAATGGGATTAAGATCTGGAGAGTTTCCAGGCCATGGACCCAAAATCTCTGTTTTGTTCCCTGAGCCAGTTCGTTATCACCTTTGCTTTATGGCAAGGTGCTCCATCATGCTGGAAAAGGCATTGCTCATCACCAAACTGCTCTTGGACGGTTGGGAGAAGTTGCTCTCGGAGGACATTCTGGTACCATTCCTTATTCATGGCTGTGTTTTTAGGCAAGACTGTGAGAGAGCCGACTCCCTTGGCTGAGAAGCAACCCCACACATGAATGGTTTCAGGATGCTTTACAGTTGGCATGAGACAAGACTGGTGGTAGCGCTCACCTCGTCTTCTCCGAACAAGCCATTTTCCAGATGTCCCAAACAATTGGAAAGGGGATTCATCAGAGACAAAGACTTTACCACAGTCCTCAGCAGTCCACTCCCTGTACCTTTTGCAGAATATCAGTCTGTCCCTGATGTTTTTCCTGGAGAGAAGTGGCTTCTTTGCTGCCCTCCTTGAGACCAGGCCTTGCTCCAAGAGTCTCCGCCTCACAGTGCGTGCAGATGCACTCACACCTGCCTGCTGCCATTCCTGAGCAAGCTCTGCACTGCTGGCAGCCCAATCCCGCAGCTGAAACACTTGTAAGAGACGATCCTGGCGCTTGCTGGTCTTTCTTGGGCGCCCTGGAGCCTTTTTGGCAACAATGGAACCTCTCTCCTTGAAGTTCTTGATGATGCGATAGATTGTTGACTGAGGTGCTATTTTTCTAGCTGCGATACTCTTCCCTGTTAGGCCATTTTTGTGCAGTGCAATAATGACTGCACATGTTTCTTTAGACAAAACCATGGTTCACAGAAGAGAAACAATGATGCCAAGCACCAGCCTCTTTTTAAAGTGATCAGTGGTGTCATTCTTACTTAATCATGATAGATTGATCTCCAGCCCTGTCCTCATCAACACCCACACCTGTGTTAATGGAGCAATCACTGACACGATGTTAGCTGGTCCTTTTAAGGCAGGGCTGCAATGAAGTTGAAATGTGTTTTGGGGGATAAAGTTCATTTTCTAGGCAAATATTGACTTTGCAATTAATTGCTGTTAAGCTGATCACTCTTTATAACATTCTGGAGTATATGCAAATTGCCATTATAAAAACTGAAGCAGTAGACTTTGTAAAAATTAACATTTGAATCATTCTCAAAACTTTTGGCCATGACTGTAGTTTCCTATGCAGGTTTCACTTTTTTTTTTTCTTGTTTAGAAATACGGGATCCAGTTCTGGCCAGAAGGGGGCAGGAACATCCAGGAAACAGAAGAAAAAATGATTTGTCTTGTAGATCTCATAGCATCGTAAAATAAAAGAAAATAAGTAAAATGACATTGAAATGCAATGAAAATTTAACATTGTGCTAATAAATATATTTTTACATCTTTTGGGCTATGTCAAAGAGTTTATTAATGAATCATATAAATCACTACGAAGATTTTATTCATTGTACAGGTTAAAACAAACAAAAAGAACACGTTGACTAATCGAGAGAGTACCAGCATTATTTTACAGACGTAGATGAACGAGACGTAAGAAAACGACAGGTTCCACCGAGATTTGAACTCGGATCGCTGGATTCAGAGTCCAGAGTGCTAACCATTACACCATGGAACCTGTGATACGAAATTAGCGTCACACAGACATATTTGTTACAGCAATATAACTATTAGAACTCGTTATCGCTGTATTTTTATTAGACCTGCTTAACCTTTGCTTTTTGCTCAATGTCTACAAACCGGATAATCTGTCATCACTTTTTTTTAGTTAGGATCGGCGTAGTCTTTGGCTAATCGATTCATAGTCCGAGAGAAATATTTTTCTTTAAAACGGCAGAGTATCTTTTTTTTTGTCGACTACTTTGTAATTAAATGATTAGGTTATCGGCTAAAATGAAAATAATGTCAAAAGAGAAAAGATTGGCCCGTACGGGGATCGAACCCGCGACCTTGGCGTTATTAGCACCACGCTCTAACCAACTGAGCTAACCGGCCATGCAGCTGGAGATCATCAGGTCTCTTTACATCTTACAAAATCATTTGTCAAGAAGATAAAGACTGAGTTTTAGCTTTTCATGGGAGAACAACCCTAATCAATCAGAAAAATCTGTAAAGGAGAGGTTCAGATAAAAACATTTTGATGTTACAATAGTTCAGACAAACTCAAAACTGAATCTATTAAAAACAAATAGGGAAAAACTCAATCTCTTCATATGAAGCTGGTGGAGACATCACAAGAGTCTTGGGAATGAAACTGCAGCTAAAAGTGGTTCTGCAAAGTATTTACTCAGTGAACAAATACTTGCCACACCATTTAGATTTTTATTTGTAAAAAATGTAAATCTTTGCCCTTGATTTCACAACTATATAAATATATATATATATATATATATATATATATATATATATATATATATATATCTCACACAATGCAAAGATGAAACACGTTTGTTCAGTTCAGTTTTCAATGGCGTACATTCGCTATCTGTTTGCTTGCTAGTATTTCCTCCAGACGTCCTTGCCAGATATATCACATGATAACTAGGAGCTGTCACTAAGTAATGTTGCCTACAGTGGTAGTAGATATAACTTTAGTGTGACTCAAAGATTACTTTGTATTTTGATTTCTTTCTCTGACTATCTGATATGATACAGTGAGCTGATAGATGATCTTTTTCCCCACCAAACTCAACGTGCAGCTCCATGAGTGGAAAAGTACCAGACAAAGCAAAGTCTCTTCGGTCTTCATGTCTACCATCTATGGGGTGACAAAGACAGGTTCCCAGGATTAAGCTCTCTATGTGAGCAGTGTTGCACAACAGTGTAGCTGTTCCGTCCTTCTTAGCCATCATAATACATACTTAACCTGTCTCTACAGAGTTAAGGGGCTGATTTTACAAAGCTAGTTTTATTTTAATGATGACTCCTTTATGGACCGGGAGTGTTATTTAGCTTTCATCTGATTTATTACTTGGTGTCAGGTTCAAACTACCTAAAGACACTCTGAAATACACAAAGAAGAGAGAGACAAGTGATTACATTTTACTCATATGAGGAGAGCAAGGTGGAGAGAGCCTTCAGTTACAATCTCCAAACTCACTCTGCCAGCTCATCGCTCTCCTCGCTATTCATTAAGTTCAAGGGTTTCCCTACTTACATATCTGAGAGCTGCACTAAGGGATGAGGGAAGTTCTGCAGCCCTCAGTACACACAATAGATAACATAATAGTTGCATATGTCAAGGTTCGGTCGGCTCTATCAGCTGCAGACATAACTAAAACAAAGCAATTCTTAGTACACTCAGTATTCTTCCATTCCGAGCGCTCCTACACAACACAGCATTCATACATTATAACATCAATGTACATCTAAGTAGAATATATCTGTATGTACATTTACTCCAACACTTGGGAACAAAATCTTGGAAAAATCTTAGATGGAAATGCAAAGATGATACCAATGCTAGCTTGAGTTTTAGAAAATATTTGCAGTCAAGTGACACAATAGGGAACTAGCTGCACACTTGGGTTCAACTTTGATTTGGAAGTGAGAAATCCTTTGCTTTGAAACCTTAACTTCTTCCTTCTAGCAATAGAAGCTGTTGATTTCTTCCATCTGCTATTAATAGGGTGAGGTGGAAAGAAAAGCCTGACAGACTTCTTCAAACCTGCAAATTTGGTACTATATGACAGACACAATACACACAATCAATTTGTTTTTGCAAGTTAATGATTGAAACAGTGTTAGATTAAATCTGGCATAAGATAGATCTGTTTCTAAATCTGATGCATTTTGTTTTTAAATATCTAAATTTTTTCTTGTCATCACAGACCTTAAAGTGAGATAAAAGTTTGTATTTAATGGGAAATTCTCTTGGTGCAACTGTGTGTTTGTCTTTCTTGGAAGTAATTAATTAAATAAATAAACAAATAATTCAGCCTTTATTCCGACAGAACTATATTGTGGTTAACATTGGATTACAGAGTAGGACCTCACCAAGCATTTGCAGGTTTACAGCATGGAGAAAAACAGTTATGCACTACAGGATAAGAAAAACAATATATGTTAACAATATGTGATAATGGTCTTGAAGTGCACAGATAACAACAAACCTTATACTATGACAGTCATCCTGAAGGTGAAGCTCTTAATTTTAATGTTCGGCAAAACTTAAGGCAGAAGTGTTTATATTTTAAAAGTTAAGATAAAAACCTCTTTATAATATGTTCTACTGAACTTTAATAAAAAAAAAAACAAACGTGTGAATACACAGTACAAGAGTATAACAACAGGTGGAAATCAGAACTGCAGCTCTAAAAACATAAATGCATTCCTGCATGTCCATCATGCACACCCAGGTGTTTTTCCCAGCCACCATTGTTTGGATAAAAGCAAGTAAAAATTCCCCATTCTAAAAAAAAGACATCTCTTTATGAAGTATCAAAAAAGTGACTTAAGAGTTCAACCGATGTCATGAAGTCCAACGATAGGCAGTTCTCGATTAAATGAAACCAGATTCCAATGATTCTTAACAAAGCCTGTCTGACTTTCACAAATGAGCCATAAGCCTCCAGATCTTTGTATTATGACATGTTTGTGGAAAAAAAAACAAGCCATATTAAAAAGTGTACATGGCTATGAGCTTTTTCTTTAACATTTAAACATAAATCAAAAGGTTTTCTGGTTAAAACTTATGTTAACATTTGGAGTGTTTCCATTTTAGTTATGTATGACATACGTGCTCATCATAAACCATCATGATATCTAAACTTACAGAAACTGTGCATACAATGGAATCTGTTTTTATTGTTCCCCTCTGTAGCATCCCACCTCCTAGTCAAAAAGGCCAGACTTCAGCCTCTTTAGCTTCTGGTGGTGTTCAGATGCTGCCTGGCTGCAGAGCCATCCTCACTGGTGCCTGACAGTTTAACGCCTGAAACCCTTGCCGTCTGTGCTTCCCTGTGTTTAATGTCAAACACATCCCACTTATCAGAAAGCAGGCCTTTGCTGAAAATTACGGACGCCAACCATGAAAAGAACACAATGGACACCAGCGACAAGAGCATGATAGCTGTACGGAAAGGGAAGAACTGGGTCAGCTTCCCCTCCTTGTCCAACCGGCAGCCAGGGAACCGGATGGCGGGCGGGAGGCCTATGAGCGGCTCACCACTCAGGACCCTCAGGAGAAAGCCCAGGACGTAGCCAACACAGACTCCATAACCATTAGATATCTTAAAGAAGAGGACGCAGACCAGCTGAGGAAACATGATGGTGTAGGACATGTCCACCCCTACGAGCCAGAAGACGAGGACGCTGCTGTCCAAGAAGGTGAGACCAGTGCCAGCTAGACCCACAACTACCACTGAGATCCGGATCACCCACTGCATCTCATAGTCTGAGGCCTGAGGAAGAAATAACAATGTTTCTTTGAGTCCAACAGGTCTATAGTTCTTTGCATAAACTGTAACTATGTAACAAAATTAAACTGTGTATTTTTCATAATGTGAATGCATGCAGGTCTTTTTGTGTGCTGCACTATTTAGCAGCACAAACTGCTAGTACAGTGAGTAGCAGTTTTAATAAAGGGTATGTCCTTTTCTCTTGTAAATCATTGGTTTTTGGGAGGTTCTATAATGTACATAGCCATAGCTCAGAGCCAAAAAGGCAGCGTTTAATTTTGCAATAATTTTCATTGTGACTCGTTTTTATAAAATATCTATTTTTAGGTGAGAACCTTTTTACACCCTTAATTTATATATAAGAGGATTGAACACAAATACATTGTAAACCTTTCATGTTTTTCATTTGGAGACATTTCTTAAAACCTTGTATAATTTTCCTCCACCTCAACGTTTGAAAATGGTGGGAAAGAAAATCTACATTCATATCTCCTAAAAATTTGTCGACCCAGAACCTCCAGCACTTGAATGTCCTCACCTGTTTTCTGATGATGTTCTTGTAGATGTTTGAAGAGAACAACGAGGCTGAGGACAACAGGGCTGAGTCCATGGAGGACATGACAGCTGCAGCAACGGCTCCAATCCCAATGACAGACACATAGGTAGGTGTGAGGAAATGCAGTGCAAGAGGGAGAATGGATCCTGCTTCGTCCCGCTCGTATGGGGTGGGTAATCCATATGTGGTTGAGTTCCAGTCTGGGTATTATTAGACAGAACATTTTAAGGGAACTAAAAGCCAGGCAAGTATTGTACAGATCTTAACAGCTTAGTAGACAAATACAATGTTTTATATCACATGTTTCCACAGGTGGAAGTTAGTTGGTTTCAACAGTACCTGTAGATGCTGCAACAGCCCCGATCAGGACAGATGGGATGCCCAGGACCAGGCAGAAGGCTGCTGAAGTGAAGCAGGTCAGTTGAGCCTGGGTATAAGACGAGGAGGACAGGATTCTTTGGTAAAACGCCTGGTAGGCCAAGCCGCCCAGCGCCTGGCACAAACACACAGGATACACACGGTGACATGAATTAGCTTGGCAGAAATACAGAATAGCAACAGACATGACCCCCGCCAAGTGTTGTTATGCTAGGATTTTTCTCACCTAATTAAAATATTTTTTAACTCAACAACTTCGCAATACTTCATGTAACTGTTGACATGGCAGGAAATAACACCTATCCTCCTGAAACAGTGTAGACCCATCTCCCAGTTGCCACTCACCAACAGCATAAAGTCGTCAAACCACTTGCCGGATTCATTTAACTCCACTGTGCCCACCCAGGGGGCCTGGAAAGTCTGGTTGTACGCCGTGAGCGAAATGTCCAGGGAGTGTGGGTTGGTCAACATGAAGGGAACGCACACCCACTGTAAGACAAAGACACAAATGATATTAACAATAAACTAGCATAGGAGATTTTAAGTTTAAGTTCCTGACATTTTAAATCTAAAGAAAAAAAAGCTGTTATGTATTGTCAAGTTTGATTTCAACAGATTCTTTACTTTTTATAATACCACTATTTCTGTAACTATTTTCTTCCTATTTATCTATAAAGAGTTTAACATTTATAAAATGGAAACATTAACAGAAGAGCCAGTCCATCAGAACTCAAAACAAATATTGTCCCTCGTTACATTGTCATCTATGTCTTTCCACACAGCTGCAGCTCAGTAATCTGAAAAGAACTCTTTGTTGATCGGATTTTATCATCTATTAGAAAAAGAGTCAAAGCCGGCAGGCTGCTGGTTTAAACCTTCAGGTCAGCGTTTACACACCAGGCTGACAAAGATGAGGATTAGCTGGATGACATCGGTGTAGGCCACAGAGTAGAGCCCACCCAGCAGAGTGTAGATGATGGCCACCACTGAGGAGATGATGATGGAGTAGACGTACGGCAGGTCCAGGATCACTCTCATGGTTCCACCTAGAACAACACAGAGGAGGGATGAGCACCAAGGGACTGACAGAGACTGCATGTTTGTTTCTGTGGGCACATGCAATGTTTACTATGATTGTTCAAATAAATGGTGTTTTTTAGAATCACAGTATCTCACAAAGACACAAACAGATGTAGATATATTCACTTCTGTTTTTGCACTAATATATTGTCCTAACATTCACATTTTAACAAGAAAATATGTTACATTTCTGCCATTTAAGGCAAGAATATTAAATACACTTAGAACTTACAGTGGTTAAACTTCTAAATGCTTTGAGAATCCAAAGTAAAGAAAGAACTCAACAGAAATTTGACAAAAGAACTATTAAAAAAATTCAAGTGGACTTACTGATTGCAAATTTTTTTCACCTGCTTGGGTGGAAAAAATATTTAAATACTAATAATCTAAAGAAAAATGCTGAACACTTAATTGTTTTTAAGTGTTTAAAAAAATTGTGAAAAGTAAAAAAAAAGAAAAACAAAAACAAGTTCATAAATAAAAGACATCTTGTTACTCAAGGCAAGCAAAGCACCACTACCTTCACTGTCTCTTCTCCCAAATTGCCATGGATCCCCGTGCAGCAGCCTGCAGCCACACCACAACAAAACCCTTAAACAGAGAAGTGTAAAATCTGCACCGTCTATCGCCACTCACCACCCTACAGAGGGTTCACCTCCGCCCCTCACCTGTTGGTTACCCCCACCTCTCTTTCTCTCGACTTTCTGTCTTCCCCATTGGCTTGGCTTTGAATCATCATAATGTTTTGGTTCAGGCTCTACATCCTCTCTACAATCAAAGCTGTGCAGAAGTACTATAGCAACACGGTGCCAAACAAAGATTTTCGTGCTGTTTGAACTTTGCCACTTCTTGAGGATAAATGCTTTTTAAAGCTTTGACAAAATCTTAAAAGTGTGGCCTGTAAATAGATTGCACCTGTGTGTAAATTAATCTAATTATAAATTAATCTAATTCCAGCTGCATATTTTAATTAATATTTTAGCCACATCTTTTTTTTTATGTTTTCACCTGCTGGATGCACCAGGGTTGCATCCAATAGATTGGCTTAGCAGGAAACAACACAAATATGAGTTGACTTAAAGTGTTAGAATGAATTGTCCTGTGCAACCTGAAATATGAACTAATTCTAGACTTGACCTAGTTAAGTCTGCAGATACATCTAGATCAACCCGGGTTTTAGAGTTCTTCTCATGTGGGCCATGATGTAACACAGTCACTGCATCGTAAATAGTTTCTGGGACGTCCACTTACCAGATATAGAACTACACTTCAAACCTGTGATGTTACTCCCATGTGCTAAATGTAGGAGGAGGAAAGGTGAAAGATTCAAAGACTTAATGTACTGCATCAGAGATGGACTTATTAACCTCTCACATTTAGGAGATACACACAACCACACACTCTGCTTTAGTTCTGTCATCTTACAGACTTCTTCCCAGAAGAAATATGACTCTAAGTGAGTGCTAATACCGTGCCGACATATCACGGGCCACAAAAGTGTGTTTAAAACATTGAGCAACCGAGCCATCTCACACACACACACATGCACACCCCCTCCAGCAAACCAGAAGTTCATTTAATATTATCCTGCAATGCTCGGGTGGGTGAATTGCTCTGCACACTTTAAAATGACTTTGTGAAACACTCTGTGACTAAGTGTATCACATAGTCACTATGTGCATATGCTAGTTGTAGGTCATTTCCAAAAACAACACAAAGTATGATTAAAACAGATATGACATATCTCTGTGAATAAAATGAACTGCTTACCTTAATGAACTGTGAATAGAAACATAAAGGGGCTCAAGCACTGGTAATAGCTTGCTCTTTACAAATATGCTTGCAAACATTATTAGAATTAAAAATAATCATGTCTGGTGTCATGCAAACATATTAATATGCATTACACTTTTTTCTCTCTTTATTTCAACCTCATATTATCCCCTGAGCTGCAGTATGTGAGCTGTGAGATTTATTACGGACCTCTTGGCTGCTTCTCTGATTAAAGCCCTCTTTGCCACTTCTGTCAGTTTAGGTAAACATCTGCGTCTTAAATGAACAGGCTGAACCCTCCCACTCAGCCAGCTGGACACCAGTTCCCCAGTGATCCTGCAAGGGTCCGCGGTTGGATGGATGCACTAAAACATGTTCATTTTTCACATTTTTCTCGCTCACAGAGCAAAAAATCTACTATGCATCATTAGATGCATATTAGATACATTAACACACACAGTTACATACAACATCACAAATGATTAGGTGAATCCTAAACATTAATGTGGATATAACATATCAGACAGTTTACGTCTGATATGTTATATCATTTGTTCTTTATTTATTCTTAAAATAAACTTTTAATTTTAAGAATAAAAGGTTTATTCTTAACTTTTTTTTCATTAAAAGTTAAGGATAAATATGTAAGCACTATGTGTGTTTTTATTCATTCAAAGGCAAACTTGCAGCTCAGCAGTAACATTATAAGTTACTATCCCTCTGCAGTAATAGATCATTTTCATTTATTTGGATTTTCATAGGAATGAAAAACATTTAACAAAGAAAACATTCAGTTCAAGCTTTGAAATGAATTATTCCAAAACCTCCAATCTACTTTAGGGCTTGTTTGTGTTTACAACATTTAAAAATATATATTTTTTGAAATCGTCAGATCTGTTATATATTTTCATGCTTGTCACTATCTGATACTAAATCTCACGAACCCTTTTATGTTTAAGGTCAGACAGAATTAACAAAATTATTTCTAATTGCTAAATGTAGAACAACAGAAGAGACAATTGTTGTTACTTATTTTTTTATTAAGAGTGAAATGGGATGGTTACCAACATAAGTTAAAAGGTCACTTATAGGGGAAGAAGTCATTAGTCAAAAGGCAAGATAAAAGTGATTAAAACAGGCAAAAGCATCAGGCACAAAGACCATTATTTTGTGGAAAACGTATTTGGCTGTGATGAGGATCACAGCATCTCAAAGCATCAGCCAGTTTATTCATGTTGGCCACAAATACGTCTCCAAATAGTCAATACGTTCAGAATGGTAACTCCAGGACAGCAGAGTCAATGTTTTTAGGGTCAGCTAACACTTTTGGACTGATCTCAGTCCAGAAGACTCTTCCTGAGAAGATCTTAAAAGGCAGTCTATAGACCAGACTGCATTAAACCAGTTCTGAAAAAGTAAACGTTCAAAAAAGTAAATGTTTGACAATGTCAGACAAAGAGAAAAAAAACCATTCTGTATCTTTTTATAGGTGTGTATAAATATCTGGTTTCAACTGTTTGTTTTACATGGAATGTTTTCAAGATGCAAAATTTACTTCTCCAACATCTAAACTGACATTTTAGGGATAAATTATTACTTCACCAACTGAGTAAAATGTACAGAAATAAAACACCTTATGCTTTTTCTTACTCTTATCTCAACCATGGTGTCTTGTAGGGAGAGAGAGTTTGAGGATAATGAAAGCCCTTAATGCATTGTAAAAACAATGTGGAGAGAAAGTATCATAATACTAAATCAAAACAGAACATATAAAAATTACTTTAATTGTCTTATAAAAAACTAACTCCCAAAATGTGCTGTTTTGGATACAAGCTTTACATATTTCATGTTTTTGTATGTATTTATTTGCTTTTTCTTATTGCTCTATAAAACTGTCTGCAGTGACGAGGTACCGCCCAGCTGTTTTTCTACTCTACTGCTTACGGACATCATGTACCCTGACGGTTCGGTGCCTACATGATCCTAGAGGCATGTTACAGGACACATAATAGTGTCCAACATTTTGAACAGCATGAGGTAACATACCCAGGCTGACAAGCGTGCGTGCCACCCACAGCACATCGGCCACCAGCGCAGGAAAGATCAGACCAGTGCTCAGGACGTTCCCATATTTCTGTTGGAAAGGATCCATCATTGTCATGTACTTGTTCTCTCTCATAGGCCTGGCAAAGAAGAAGCCACCTGCAGAGGGAAAGCAGGAGCACAAGTTGTGATCCTGTTTGTGGAAGTGATTGAGTAATTAATGTTGGGACAAGATCATATTTCTGTCACGTAAAAACCCAGAGTGGTGAGCAAAAGAGTGAAAGGACGTGTATGTGTGGGTGTGAACAATTGCACAGTGTTCCCTTTTGATAACACAATGAGACTCCTTGAGTTCAGATCAGGCGCCCTTCTGGTCAACAATAGACCACCGCAGAACAGGGGATGTTATACTTCCTGCTCAGAGACTGGGGTTTCCACTTCATGCTGCACTAACATCCCACAGGCCACTGTGACACCAGGACAGTGTCGGCTATTTCCGCTCCTGACAACATTTAACAAATCAATTGGATTGTTAGCTTGGCTCATTCAGAGGTAATCTTCCAAACCTCTTGGCTGAACTCATTTCATTGCACCTGTTTTTTTTTTTCGATTGCTCATAGATCTATTTTTACCCCGAGTGGTGCATTTAATGATGCACAGAGTCAGATCGTGATTGGGTGAGGGGGAGCTGCACTTGTGTCAATGAAGTTTGTTTTACAAAGAAGGTAATGAAGCTACGAGCGGTGTTGATTTTGTTCCCATATAAGAATAGTAACCATAAAACGTGTGCTTGTCACAGTATTGTTGCTAAACAAATAGCAAGCACCGGGTTTATCACACAAGCTTTTATTTGTAAATGGTTAGTGAAGTTATTAGTGATCTGTTGTCATAGAATACAATGAGAGGGAATTCAGTGGGAGCCGATGTTCATCGCACAGAAAAGGAGGAAAAAGGTTGCATGTATTTATTTTTATTTTTTTACTTTTATAAACATGTGATTGTATTTGAGTTATTTTTGTTGGTTTTGTTTCATTTTTGAATATATTTTTGTACAAGCAAAATCTTTCAAGTTGTGCTGACTATCTGCTAATAGTCAGCACAGTGGAGAAAAAAAAAGTTTCCTCACTGCGTCACCCACCCTGGTGACACAGCACTATGAGCCATCTGCAAACTTTACTCACCTAAGAAGAAGGTCAAGACATAAGGAACGGGCATGAGCGCCCAAACCGCACCGAGCGTTGGGTTGTATGTTGCCTCAGCAATACCCAGAATGAAACCTCCCCCCACCCACGTTGCTGGAGGGAGAAACGGATAAAATGTGTCATTGACGTGCGCATGACAACAGACTTTTCAACAACACTTGTGTCATCAAGTTATGAAGACGGTGTGTTTGTCTTTACCAGTAAGAGTGAAGATTCCAACAAGCAATTTGCGTCCAGCCAGAAGCGTCATCTCCATGCCGTCTCCTGTGCTTTTTTTCTCCACCCTCTTGGAGCGCATGGATGCCCAAATGCCTGTGCCCAAAATCACGACGTAGAACACGGCCATCACCACTAGACCGGGGATGTTGAGAGCCATCTTGATCTTAGCTTTGTGTGTTTAACAATTGAGAAAACATATTTCAGTGACTTGTAAACAATAATTAAAAGCTTTATTTACAGAAAAAAACGTACTTCTTCAATCAATTGTATTTATAAAGCACCAATCATAGTGAAAGCAGCTCAAAGTCATGTATAAAAAGTTTAATTCACATGTATACAGAAGGAATAAGTAGGAGGAAAGCGTTGTTCGGCAAAGCTTAATCTTGACATTATTTCCTAAAATGCAGATTGTTAAAGCTTATTGAAGTTTGGATGCCATAAACATCCAACAACTTCAGTTAGCTAAATTTTAACCAAACCTCCAAAAAGTGAAACCTATAGTATATGAACAATTACAACTAAAAATGTTGTTATGTTAGAAACCAAAACTTTTTCTCTGTAATAGTCAACAAGTGTTTACACTAATGACCAACAAGCAGTATTCAGGGGCAGCTACACATGTATTTCAGTGCTACAAACCAGCAAACTGCAGGTACAAGAAATGAAAAATGCAGATTTGATCTACTGGGAATGTACAAATTGACCTGAGTGAACTTTGTAAAATGTTTGTCTTTTCACAATGATCATAGATTAACACAGACTTCTGATTCCCTTTCAGTATTTTCCATCCAGGATGCCACTTTGGTTTACCTCCTGTCTTTTCTACATCTCAGCGTTAGCAAAGCAGGCAGATAATTAGCTTGACTGTCGAGAAGGTGAAGTGTGAAGTTCACTGATGCTCTCTGTGCATCTCAATGCTGCTAACTGTAAGCCACACATTGAGCATGAAATGTGGGTGAGTCAGAAGTGGGTTGGCTTAAGGGAAATGGATTTTCATCAAGAGGAGGAAGGTAGCGCGTACAACCACGATGTTTAAGACAAGGACAGAAAATTGGGATGAGAAAATGGGCGCCTACAACTGCAAGGGTCGAAATACAAAAAACAGGAATACATCCTGACGACAGCTGATATTTTGCTCTTATTGAAAGTTTTGGGTATTTTTGAAGTGCTGGTTATACCAGTTTGTTTATTCCACTACTACAGTCAAAAACTACTTATTTAAAACCTGCATTTAAGCTGAATAAGGAGTCAATATTGAACATGCATACAGAACAGCATGAACCTAATCTTAGCTTCTACAAAGCACACTTTATTAAAACCACTAACAGAGGAGACGTAGAGCTAGAAAGCTGTGGTCAAGTATTTTTGGCTCCACTCCATCTCAGAGCTATTCCTAGGACAGGCAAGCCCTCGCACTTAACATATTCCAAGCTGACAGAGTTCTAGGAAACTTGACATGCAAGCAGTCTGTGCCCTTCACTTATCATGGACACCAATCAAAAACATGGAAAAGTGGAATAACATATGCAGCAATTTGGGAAAGAAAAATAATCAAGAAGTACAGGGGTGAGCATTTTCAGTGAATACATACTTACAGGGAACAGAACGTGTCAGTGATGATGTGAAGAGGGACAGAGGTTTTTTTTCCTCACAAGGTGATAATTTCAGTCCAGAGAAGGAAGGATTCATTCAACACTCATCCTCAGTGTTCAGGAGAGACACAGACTGCCAGGTGTTTGAGGGGGAGACCCCAAAGCAAACACAAATCAGCTTGATGTAATAAGGCCTAACACGAGAATTTTTTTATATATATAACTTGCTCTACAGTCTGGAAAACTTCGGAGACTTGAAATTCAAAGCTAATAAGGCAGCTTCAATTAGCGAGGATGGAAGGCTCTGTAATCAACACTCAGATGTCCCCTGGTTTTAAAGCCGACAGGAAGGGAGGGGACGGAGGTATACAAAAGAAATGGAAGCCGACACACTACCACCTGATTGGTACATCGGTGCTGCAGCCTGTGCGCTTGCCTCAAAATGCAGAGACAGCCCCTCCTGTTCTGATAGATTTTTGAGGATGGCTTTGAGTTCAAAACATGACTTCAGCTAGTTGTGATCAACTCAATTAACTCTCCTGCTGTAATATGGTTTGCTTATTTAAAAACAGCCTTTTCTTTGCTATCAGTAAACTCACTCCCTTCTTCTATTTTATTACACCTAGTCTAGAAATGCATCACTAATGATTCACTGTATGCCACTTTGTGTTTCACATGTGCAATACTCTCCCACATGTTACATGCTGTAAACCAGGTATGGCGATGTGTTCAGAAATCAGGAACAAATGATGGCTTCACTCCATCTGGCTGGATCTGCAACACATTACAGCGTGAGCCTGCTTAAGTGTTGCAAGACCGTTAGGGATGTTTGCTGCGGAAAACAGACTCCAACCATCTCTGTTTGTTCTCAGCTCTTAAACCAAACCCCAGTGAATGTGCTGTTCTGTGGTTCTTTTTAAAGCGCTGAGTAAAATACAACAAGCAAAACACTCACTTGTGTGAATATTTCATAGTAAACACTGAGCTATAATAAGCAAACCAACACATAAAGATACATTTTCACTTTAAAAAATTGCTTAACGGACTTTTAAAGCAGTCAATTTATTTGCCACCAATGCATCACTTCACCACACAGGATCGGTTGGATTCAGTTGGAACCAACTGAATGAGAATGCTGGGTGGTAAAAACAAGCTCAGCAATGATGACTAGTCTGGACAAATCTTGTCCTTTTACAATTGTGCCACAGTCATTTTTCTGTTCTCTTACATTTAAGCAGTGTATACAAATTATGAGCTCACCGACAGTCATTTTGACATGTTTGTTGATAGAAATGTGACTGAATAAACTGTAACTGTAAGAGCTGTAAGCTGTGATTACTTCTGTTTGTCACTGCTTGGAAATGTCTTTTTTTTGGGGCGGAAATAAATGTGTTTGAATAATATGTAACATTTTCTGGCATCATCGCAATATTTATACTATCTTTTATCTTCAAAGATAAACTATAAAAATGTAGAGAATGTCGCTGAAAATTGTCTAACATTGACACAAATCATCATCAGCATATTTTGCTTTGACTGTCTTCTATAATGTATACTGAATACAGTATTCATATCCTGGAGTATATGAATAAAAAGTCACACCTTTCTGAAACACAAGCTGATTATTTTACTTCTCCTGCAAGACCAAGCATCAACAATATGAAAACTATGAATCTTGTTCTGTGCATTTTTTTACCACTGACTATTTTTACCTTCATAAAAAAACACCATTGTTCTCATTTTCTGATTTTGTTTTAATGAACATTTGGAGTGTTTTCTGTGGTGTTTACAGTGTTTCAGTATTCAATCACAGAAAAACAATGTCATGCAATCAGTAAAATGAGCATCAAAGCATTTCTGATTCTGGAACATTTGTTTTTTTCCAAGAAGGACAGCTTGGCACAGGCTATGTGCAAAGGTAATGGATGACGATGTAATGGCCTCCACCAATGTGGCAAAAAAATTGAATTTGTCCTCAAAGTGTTCCTTCTGGAATTCTGGGAATCTTCTGGTGCAACATCAGAAAAAATAAACCAGACAAAAGTAACTGAACAGGAGACTTTTATGGTGAGACCATAAGAAGACTCTTATGGTGAGTAAGAGTTCTTTCTTAAAAAAGAAGGAAGTTGGGATTTTCATGGGTTCGATCTGGAGATGCTCCATTTCTTGTCCAGGAGGTTAGATGAACAACGGTTCTTACTTTTAGCTGTGTAAATAACAAGGCCACTGAAACATCATATCATGAGGTGGTACACATAGAGTAGACCTGACCAAAACATTAGTGAAAGATGTATGAAGGGAACATCATGTACTTTATTATCCACTGTGTAATAATCAGTTGTAAATGTTCATACACTTGGTTGCAAGTTGTCTTTTTTGACAGTCGTTTTTGTTTCATTTTTTAAATATATTTGGCTGATAAGTGCTTTTTGCAAGCAAAATGTGCCACTTTGACCAGGAATGCTGCTACAATTTAAAGCTTCAAATTGTAAAATTGTAACAGAGCATTAACTGTTTTGACTATGTGGAGTCTAAGTTGTCTACTGCATGAAAGCAATCAGGATAAAATGTAAGAGATGAAGGCACAGCAACACATCGTTTACCTCCCACTTACCTTAGACATCTTAGAACTTCTTGTGAGGTTTGCAGTTGAAAGTAAATTATTATTTCGCCAACGATAAAGAACAGAGCTAGCGCAGGCATCATGACAACACTAATTACCTCTTTGAATGAGAAACGTCTTGCAAACAAACCGAAGCAAGCTCTAATAGTTTCATTCATCAATGTTTGCCGCTCACACGACTAACTAAATGCAGCACAGATTTCTACAGACCGGTCGATTGTTCAGGAACATGATCCCTAATTTTGGACTGCTGCAGTGTGATCCAGCGTTTTGTTTTGTCAACCTTTATGTTTATTGATTTAGGTTGTGTTTAATGAATGTTTAAAAGACCTTCTCTAAGCCTAAGATGAAGTTGGTGATTCATGCACATGAATACATTGCTTTATTTTTCCCTTAAACTAAACAAAGATATGCAAAGTCCTTCAGTAAATATGAAATATAACAAATAGCAGGTCAGAAGGTCAGATGATGCAAAATGTCAGCCTCACTTCTGTCAGACTGACCGAGGGCACCTGTGCCTACAATACAGTAGCTTGCCATCATCAGTGTGCGAATTTGCTCTTTGAGATATCAAATTGGTGTAAAGGGCATTATAAATAAAAAAAAATAATAATTATTCCTGCTATTATTGTTATTATTATACTGTATTTTGCCATTAGTTTATACTGGCTTTATTAATTTGCACCTCTAGAAATTGGAATATTTGTACATTCTTCTTTGTAAAATAGCTCCAGGTCCGATTGAATGGAGAGCGTCTCTGAACATCAGTTTTTAACTTTTGTCACTTTTGGATTTGCATCTGGGCTTTGACTGGGCCATTTTACTAAATGAGTATGCTATGATCTAAATCATTCCACTGTAGCTCTGAGAGTTTAGGGTTGTTGTCCCACTGGAAGATGTTCATCTGGCCCAGTTTCAGGTATTTTGTATGTTGACATCCTTGTATCTTTATGCTACCACCCACTTCATATTTATCTGTTACTCTGTGTTGTTGTTTTTTTTACATAAAATCCCAATGACAGTCACTAAAATGTGTGCCCAGGGAGACAAAATGTGCAAAAGGTTAAACAGGAGTAAATACTTCTGCGAGGCGCTGCAGACAGACTCCAGACCTTAGAACTAGAATCTTAGAACTAGACACACTGAGGATATTCTTTTGTCTTCAGCATCTTAGCAGTGAAGAAGACATTGCCAGGTGGCTTCCTCTGCTACGCCTCAGGAGAGGCTCCCTCAGTGTTTTTCCGTGAAGTCTCCTTCACCGCGCTGGCACACAACAGTCCTGTTCTTCTGTAACAGCACAGTAATTTTGTCCATAAATGACCGACTTTCTTGTGAAAACAAAATGTTGCATATGCTTAAGGAAGTGAGATGATTGGTGTTAGCATGAAGTCTAAAAGCAACAGTTAGTGAGGAAAACAAAAGTCTTTGCTTTTTTTCCACAAACTGGCAGATTGTGGCATGTATTAACAAAAATGTTGGGAGATGTTTCTCAAAAGGACCTTTATTTATTAATTTTTGCATAAACATTGTTAAACTTGCTGTAGGATATTTGATCAGCATTCTCCAATGGATCATCCATGTCAGACATTCTCTTCCTCTGAATTATCTCCAATATTAACTGTAGTGCCGTTGACAGAAGAAATAGACTCTGGAAATTATATCCAAAAATATAATGAAAATAAAACAAAAAAAAAATCTAACAAACAAGCAACGTCAATGTGTAGAGCTTATATAAACCTAGATAAATCTGACGCTGCTGTTACCCCAAAATGAAATGTTCCATCTATCAGCGTTTTCTATTCTAGCATATTAGAGCATCATCAAATCATAAAACTAAATATCCTCAGTCATCATCTGTGTTCACTTCATTTCTATACAAAGGAAATGTTTGGTTAACTAACCACAAATTAGTCTGCGATGTTGCAAAATAGCTCCCATTTCCTCTTCAGGAGTTTCAAAATAACTACGCACATGTAAAAAGGTCTGTTTACCTAACTTCAAAACCATGAACAATAAACTCCTTATTATGCTGTAGCTGAATAGGGCTGTAAGTGCTCTAATGTCAGCATAGTAGGCTATTTTTCTGGTGCTGTCCTAAACAAAGTCACAGTACTCATACATGGTGGTTTTCTTGATGCCGCTGAGAAAAATTAGTAGAAATACTGATTCTGAAATGTACGATTTCCTCCTATTATCAAGCTTAACAATAGTTAGGAAATATAATTCAACTTTTTAGACTCCTATAAACAGCCAGTGACAGCAGAGAAAGATCAGCTCATAAATTTATCTGATCTTTGGAGCTTGAATAAAATATTGAAGTCATTAGGATATTGGTGAAATGATAAAGACGAATGCCTAAAGGTTTAATACAGTGATACACTGAATATGTTCAACAGCCCACTTCCTCCAGCTGACATGGTCGTCTTCTGGTGCTGCTCTGCCTTTCCAGGTTTGTGTTTTGCACTGTGAGGCACATTTAGCACACTGGCATGTTGGTATGATCTATTAGGGACATAATTAAAACATGACTCCTTAAAAGCTTTCACGCCAGATACAACAACACCAAAAAAACAGTAGATTTTAAATAAAAAATAACATTTTTATTAAAGAAATGTACATGTAGGAAACCACAAAAGACCAAAGAAATACAAAGTAAACAGGTGAAGAATCATACAGATATTAAAACATTGATTAAGCTTTTTCTTTCACCCAGGTGTTCGGCTCACATCTTGTTAATGATGCAGGTATTTTACAGTGCAGATATTTTATCTCATATTCTGAAATTCACAACTTTATAGCTGTTTTTCTCTTACTACCCCACAGGGGTAAAATGAAATGTTATTTCTAAAAGCACTGAAAATGTTCACATGTATGACTAAACATGATTTTCTTTATAATGTCAAACAAATCCCACGGTCTAAGAGAGAGAGAGAAAAAAATCACCAACAAGATATCACATAAACTAATAATTCTAATATACCTGAATAATGCTAACTGACTAGCTAATTATTGCTAAGATTATTTAAGCACATATATAGTAAATACTGTATGATTAAAAACCACCGTCTATACTCTCTTCATTTGAAGCTCAGAAATACAGAAACACATCAGTTCCTTCTTCTGCACTTTTCTGGACAGGATCTCTGAGATGGTTCCAGGAGTCCCTCCCAGATGAAAGGTCAAAGTGCTTCAGTACTTTACTGGTGGTACCACTACTAGCTACTTTCATGATAACTGTGTTTTGAAGCTTCCAACTAACGTGACATTCAGCTGGTGAGTTTAAAAGTACTGCTAGTCCTGTCAGTATCCAAGTTGAACTAAAGCTACTACTTCGAAATCGGTCTTAAAATTGTCTCTGCATCATTAAACAAAATGTAAATAAAATAAACACTTTGTTGATATAAAATATACACATAATATGTATGTCTGATACATATTTACATAAACTGTGCTTATTGCTATGTCACTGCCTTTATGGACATGAAGTCTCGTAAACTTTGACTTGTATTTTTTTAATTTACAAACCCTTAAACTCATTAGGCATAACTCGCATTTCCTCAAAGAGTCATAATAATTCCTTGAATCTCTTTTTGTTTGTTCAAATATAATATGTTTTCTTTTCATTGTATATTTAGTTAACATAAACAACCCCTTCCACATTCATTAGTACTCCTGGGGAGGATGTGTAAAAAGCCTTAAAAGGAAGTTTATCTTTCATTGCAAGACCTTAGTTTGAGAACAGGGAGAGAAACTACATGCAAAGAAATCAATAGTGCTACAATTATTGACACTGCTAATGACTCCTATAAATTAAATGTAAAAGGAGATCCTTTTATTTCCACTTTACTATTTTAAATTGATCAGTGTCTGGGACATTTTATTTAGCAATGCATGACTTCCAGATGAAAACACCTGGAAGCAGTGACAAACAAGGCAGGAGAAGAAACCATGTTTATTTTTTCAGTAAACAGTAAAATATCTGAAAAGCTCAATGTTTGTGAACTTCAGAACACAGTGGAGTCTTAGGAGTCACCATAGCAACAACTAATTTTACCAGCAGTGCCAATACTGTGTAACAGCAGGACCAATTTCTTGTCCCTTTAAAACACTATTCAAAGTCGCTACAGAATTGACCATGTGAGGAGAAATTGCAAGTAAGTCTGTGACTGAACATGCTGCTCTCCAACATCATTAAAAAGCTGTACAAAAAACAGAGTTGTGTGCAAGTGTATTTGCCTCTTATGGATTTCTTTGGGGGGTTTTTTTGCCAAACATAAATGTTTACAAATATCAAACAAAATGAAACATCGGGCTAAGTTACCCTGAGTAAAACCACAAAAGAAAATTTCATTGAACACATCGAATATTGTTGCATCCGCTGACTTTACATGGTTAAAATATTATCTAAAACAAAAACACAAAGGCCTGTCTCACATTTCACATGATTCTTGCGACCAGAAAAATATACTGTATCAGCTATGTTACATCTGGTGTAAAACTAACAGCATTTTGTAACGTGAACATCATAACAGTCAAACATGGTGGTGGTAGTGTGATGGTCAGAGGCACCCTTGGTTCTTCAGGATCTGGATAACTCGCTTCAACTTTCGGAACAATGAAATTGTTTCTCAAGCAGAAGATTTTCAGTTTGTGGCTTTAAGCTCAAGTGCACTTGGTTATACTGAAGGCCAAACGTTAAATCCATAAAATCTGCATCTGAATGAGTCAAACTACCCAGAGTAACTGTTTTGGAGTGGCGTAGTTAAAGCCTGGACATAAATCGCTGCAACATGATGTGGCATGCAGGCTGTCATGCTCAAAAAACCTCTAATGTGGTTAAACTGAAACAACTGGACAGAGAACAGTGGGCCAAATTCCTTCACTGAGATGTAAAGGACTCCAGTTGTCATGCTCAAGGATGGCACAAATAGTTATTATGTTTAGAGGGCATTTTTCACAAAGAGCTTGGTTTCAATAGCTTTTCTCACTCACAAATGAAATCATCTGAAAACTGCTTTGTGCATTCACTCAGAATATCTTTGTCTGATATGAAAAACTACATAATTATCCAAGACATTAAAGAATGGCAGAAAAGCAGAAACAGAATATTTCTGAGGAACACAGAATTATAAACACAAACTGTTCTGGGTTTAGAGAGCAAAATGTTCTCTAAACATTTTGCTCTCTAAAATGTTGAGAGAGCAAACATTTTAAATGAATGCTTTTGGAAAATAAATTGAAAAGTAGCTAGAACAGAGGGTCTGACTGTAACCTTTGTTAGTTTCAGTTTATAATGGGTGAAAACTATAAACATAACCTCACATACAGAACAAACAAAATTTATATTTCAGTTTGCGACAATGGCTGCAAAGCCACTCCATGGCTGTTCTCGTCACTTTCATCATCATTTCCTGCTTTGACTTTCAGATTTTGTGCAACATCATCCCCTGGTGGTTCAGTGACTACACGTCTAACTTTGAAAACATCACATTTTTCAGGCAGCAAGCCGTGGTTAAACATAACCACAGCCAACCAAGAAAAAATCAGTATGGTCACCAAGGTGCACAGCATGGACACTGTCCTAACAGGAGACGTCTGGACATAGATGCCATTTTCAAGAGTGCAACCTGGAAGGTGAAGAATGACAGGAATGCCCAAAGTGTTTTCTCCCAACAAGATCCTTATAGTCACGCCCACGATGTAACCCACGGTGGCGCCATAACCATTGGTCACTTTGAAGAAAAGGACAGAAACCAAATGGGGGAACAAGAGGGTATAGGAAACGTCTGCTCCAAGAATCCAGAGGACCAGGGTGCTGTTGGTGTAGAACGTTATTGATGTTCCAACAAGACCCACAACTACCACTGATGCCCGAATCACCCACTGCATTTCATTGTCTGAGGCCTGGGAACAAAAAGCCATGAAAGAGAAGATGCTTGGTTATTTATGTAAACACCCATCCTGCCTAGTAGGGATTGGTTCATTTGTTTGGTTTGGTTTTAAGGCTGCCGGGGTTGAGCCTTCAATCTTCTTACCTGTGTACGGAGGATGTTTTTGTAGATGTTTGCGGAGAAAACAGAAGTTGCAGATAACAGACCCGAGTCTGTGGAAGACATGACGGCAGCGGCCACGGCTCCAATTCCAATGATGGATATGTAGGATGGAGTGAGGTACTGCAGAGTGAGAGGCAGGACGAAACTGTGCTCGCCGCGGAGGTAAGGAGGCGGAGAGCCGTACTGAGTCAAGTTCCAGTCTGGACAAGAGAAATTCACAACATAAACATTATGCTTTATTTTGTAATTAATGCTTCTTTCTTTTTTTTTTACAATTTGTTGTGCTTTTTTGCACAATGACAATAAAGAAATTCTTATTCTGATTAATTTTAGTCATGCAGAAATGTTCCAGCCCAACTTTTGAATCCTAATGTACTCTAGAGACTAGGGTTCATCATGACGTTCTAGTAAACCATGAATTTCTAAATATGATTGATATGAACAGACTCTGAGCTACAAATGTTAAAAAAGTCTTCTGCCACCAGCTCTCGCAATATCATTGTGTTATTACAGCCACAAATTAAGGATTTTAAGTGGCAGACATACACAAAAAGTGGTGCAAAATTTATAAAGTAAAAGAAGTAACCATGGATTTTCTATTTTTGTAAATGATGAGTTGAGTCTTCCACAAATGTTCAACTTCTTTTAACGTGATTAACCAGACGTGATCAACCCGATGCTTTCAGAAGTCACCAAATTTGGAAGTAAAGTAAACCTTTGAGTATTTTAACCAGAGTACCTGCAGCTGTTCTGTGTTTTGTTGGAAAATGTCAGTGAACAAACAGCTTCACAGCAGATAGGTTAGTGGTGAAGTTGTGAAAGAAGTTGTTCTGGTCACATGAGATCAGATGTACCACAGAACCTTAACACCATCCCCATGACGAAACATGGTGTTAGTAACGTCATGCAGCTGCAGAGATGCTTTTCATCAGAGAAGCTGGTTAGATTTGGATAAAAGAAAAACTTTTTGTTGCCAAAATTAAGCCCAAAATCATTCAGACCCCTGACAGATTTAGATTTAAAGCAACTTTTCATTTGACCAACATGTTTCTTCTGACAACAAACCAGAATGACGTTCCAAAGTCCTGACTTTAATCTCATAGAGGGAGATGAAGATTAGGGTGATGACTAGGTGACCTTGCAACATTAAGGACTTAGAACTCAGCATCAAAGATAAATAATCAAAATGCCAGCAGAAACTTGCAAAAAGCTGCTCACCAGTTTTTAGAAGAGTTTGAGAGATGCTATGGCAATAAAGCTTTTCCATTGATCTTTGAGAGGAATTATAAATCATTTTTAACATGCCACTTTCTGTGTTTTCTTCTTCCTACAGAAAAGTAGTGAGCGTATCAATTTGTTCTTGGTTATGTATGGATATGTTTTCTCCTGTCCTACCGGTTACTTGTTTCTTTACCTTTAAAAACCCGTTTAAAATAAATAACATAGAATTTACTAGATTGGCCTAGTCAAAGCACAGACTTAAACCCAAGATAAACTCAAATAGTTCTGGAAAGTATATGAAGTATTAACTTGGAAGGACATACACCGCACTTTTGAGAATTTTGATTGTCAAAAAAATTTAACCATCTAACGTAAAACCATCCTTCCACTTCACAATAAGGAATTACTTTGTTTTGATTTGTCACAAAAGACACCTAGTTAAATAATCAAATTTGAGGTTATGAAATGACAAAATGTGAAATTACCTAAATTTTTTAATGTTTTTTGCAGGCAATGTACGACTCTGCATGACTCTAGGATGATTGCAAACAAGAAACTGACCTTTAGCAGCAGTGGAATAACACAAATGCAGCATGTCTTATCTTCCTGCTACATATTTGAATATTACCTGCACTCCTTTTTAGTCTGGGGTGATATGTGTAATACTCAAATGTGGAGACTATTCACAAACATTTATTTATTTTAGGTCATGTTTGTAAAAACATAGCAAATCTGGGGTTCAAACCTACAGCATACGACTTTTCCTCAGAATCTTTATAAGTTACTCCATCAGAAAGACTTTGTTCCTGAGTAGCTCGTGGTTATATCTTGCTGAAGTGTGGCATTTATACAAAGTGTGGTTTAAATGTTATGGTAATAGCTGCCAGAGAAAGGAGATATGACTCTGAGGTATCATTGGTTGTGAAAGGGTGACCAGGAGGTATGGGTAGCATTTACTAGTTAATGTGTACTTTGTCTTTAGCGCAGTTCTTACCTGTGGAGGCAGCCACAGCTCCCACCAGAGCAGGAGGGATTCCCAGAATGGCAATCAGGAATGCTGCTGCAAAGCAGGTTAGCTGGGCTGTGCTCGAAGAAGATGCAGACAGCGTCCTCTGGTGGAAGCTTTGGAATGAAAGACTACCGAGTCCCTGAAAACAAGTGGCAAAGAAAGTCAATTCTACACACAAAAAAAGCAAGGGTAGCAAAAACTGAAGAGGAGAATTCACATGCAAAAATACTGGATCAGCTCAGAACAGTGCCTCATTGTAAAGAATCCAATAAGTAGCCAAAGATTATTAAAAAAAAAAAAGAGTCATGCTGAAAAGCCATTGGACAATAGAGCTACAGACTAAACCCACCCCAAATTCAGCAGTTCAAAATAAACTTCAGCCCTCTATGGTTGGCAGATTATCAGTGTAACCTAAAAACTCCATCTGAGTCCAGTTCTGTCTGCCCACATCTGCTTTTATGGCCTGCTTTGTTTAAACAGGCCTCGTGCAGCAAACTACGTCCCCCAACTTACTGAATGACGTCTATTTGGATCAACACTGTTACTTCCACTGTGTGTCTTTTTAAATAAATCTAAGCAAAACAAACAGCACTATTGTATTCTGGTACTATCATTTGAGCTACAACTCAAACTCTCCAGTCATGCTTATCATTTTGATCACACAGTTAATATATTTAATCAGGTTTTCCAATTTACAGGCGTTCAACAGTCATATTAATGATCATCTGGCCCCCAACTGTAGGAAGTGTGATGTGCTCAAATGACAATAAAATGAAATTCATTCAACAGATGCCGACTTCAGTGGATCTGATCAATGTAGCTCTCGTTGTAAGTTTCAATCAGAAAATTCAGCTCACCCTTTTGTTTTGACTAAACTCAACAGAGAACTGAAGAACATGATCAGTTTAAAATCCAAAAAGCAATGCAATTAATGAACAATTAATAATACATATTTTTTTAATGTATTTAACCTATGCAAGGTAATTTTGGTCACTATCTGAATGATTAGTACCCTTCTGATTCAAAATAATGTCAAGTGATGCTGAAAAGACATGTTGGCCATAAGGCTTCTATATTGATATGAGAGTCTGATGCGATAAAACAGAAGAATATTATTGCGATGCTAATCAGATAAAAAGTAAATTAATGTAAATGGGATTTTCTTCTAGCTCAGGGGAATAGCCAATATTCTGATAGTGTGCCATGGCAGAGAATTTCCAGCAATAAGTAAAGTGCTATACAAGCAAGAGCTTACATGTAAAATGCTACAGAGGATCGCCAAAGTCTCAAAAAGTCCCATTAAAGAAGGGTGCTTCAAGACCAGAAAATACGCTCAGAAAGTAATCATACAATTCAATACAGACACACAGAAGAGCTTTCAACTAGGTTGCAAAAGAAGGTATTGGTCTGTTAGTTAGGAAGGCTAGCAGACATCCTAAATGACAGCTGCTGATCTTTTTGTCTTTTGCTACATTAATGCTCCTACTGTGGTTCCCAAAATTGTTTTTTTTTCTTACATTTTTACTTTAAAATTTTTAAACTAAAATTTTATTTTAGTTTAAAACTATTTTTGTGTTCACTCCAGTTATCTTTGTCTGGTACGATGTGGACTAAGTTTGGTGTCAGAGCTGTTGTAAACTAGATACTAAGATTTCTCTTCAGAAGTATCTTAGTGTGACTGATGTCGATACAACTATCTCAAGGAACACATGGCTCCAGAAGAGCGGGGGAAGGTGGAGTTCAGTATCTCAATGCACTGCTAAAATCAACTGCATGTTGATTGTTTTAGCCAGTAAAAAGAGCTGTAGCCCTGTCCCATTGTTTTGTTTAGCACACTTTTAGAAACAGTGTCAACTGGTGGAACACTGTTTCATCAGTGTCAACTGAAATAAAAGGCATATGCGTTTTATTAGGCCCAAAGTTAAAGAGGTAAAACATACGGACCAGCTTACCAGCATTAACCAGTCATCAATCCACTTCCAGACTGTATCTTTATCCAGACTTCCAACCCAAGGCTCTTGAAATGTGTTGTTGAAAGCCGTCTCAGCAATGTTAACAGATGTTTTGTTCAGTAGAAGAAAGGGAACACACAGCCACTGTACACAGACCAACACACACAATGAGCTCATCAGACTCCAGGATTCAGATGAGAGCAGCAGGAAAAAACATGAGCCATACAGATGACAGAAGACTTCATAACCTGGGCATGTTTGTGAAATTCTCCAAACTTTTAGCACTCAGACAACTGTGAGTACCAACTCATGCATTGGAGAACAATAAAGGAGTTGCTGCTAATGCTAAAGCAGCAATAGATGACTAATTAGGATCAAAATAGCTTTAAAATGATTGTCAGTCATGTACTGTAAGCATTGGTGCTTGTAGTAAATGACCCTCCTGTTACGGTTCCTGACCTCTAGGGGCTTTCTACAAGAGAGCTGCCTGTGTTTTTTTTCTCTTTCCAGTTCCACCTAGCTGCCACAGGTGGAATGTGTTGAAGCTCATCAGCCACTCCATAAAAGGATCCACCCCAGAGATGCCAGATCCCTTTCACCCTGGGCCTTGATCTGTGTGATCTTGTCTGAGCTGACTGGTGTGAATATTTGAGAGTTTGCTGTGAGCTTACTTGTGAAGCAACTAGTGATTAGTTGGAGTGTGTTTCTGTTATTTTGTGGAAGCAGGTAGGGGTTCTCTGCCATTTTTGTTCAACTGTTTTCTCCTGTTTTTGGTTAGACAGGGAGTTTAGGTTTTGTATTTTGGTTCATTTCTTTAGAGAGTGACTGTTTCATTTCCTAAACTAACAGGGGGTGTTTTGTTTGTTGTTTTGGCCTTGGAGACCCTGAAGCTAAAAGCTTCCCTGTGTTCTTTTGTTTTCTCTGTTGGAGATTTTACTTAAATTGTAAAATAAACTTATTTTTGATACAGACATCAGCTGTTTTAGTTTACTGATTTTGTGTTACAGCCAGTGCCATGACATACCCTTATTTTTCTTAAGGGCGGGGTTGTAACACCTCCTACTTACCAGACTGAGGAATGCAAGGGCGAGCTGGATGACGTCAGTGTAGGCTACTGAATAAAGACCTCCCAACAGAGTGTAGACGATAGCCACCGCTGCTGAGATCCACACAGAGTAGCCAAAGTGTAAGTCCAGTATTACGCTCATAGTCGCTCCTGTTGAAAAAAAATTCATTTCCAAAATTATTTTTGGCAAACAATTACTTTTTTTTTTACTATGTTAGGAAGGTGATGAATGCTTCCATAACATTCCTTAATCATGTGCTGCAACACTCTTACATGACCAAACAAAACAGAAATGGCCAATCCCCTCCACTCCCACACATACACAAACTCTAACAGGATGGAAATAAGCATATCGATCGATATTCTTCAAGATTAACACCAGCTGGTACTGATGCTAACCCTTCAAAGGGTGTCAATACTTTTTAAGGAGCTGTTTACTTACCCAGTCCTAACAGAGTGCAGGATACCCAGAGCACATCCACCAACACACATGGCAGCACGAGAGCACCACTCAGCACTCTGCCGTACTTTTCCTGGAAAGGGTCCATCATGGTGACATATTTCTTTTCCCTCATTGGCTTGGCAAAGAAAAGACCACCTAATGCAGGGGTTGAAATATCATCCATTGTTCATTGTATTCAATCAGTAATAAAATGTTTAAAGGAAAGGTTTGGATTGGCCCATAGACACATATGTTTGACATTAAGATCACCGTCTCCTCTTGCCTCTGCGGTCTTACCTATAATGAAGGAAACTGAGTATTGTATCGGCATCAGAGCCCAAATCAAGCCCATTTTGGGAGTGTACACAGCTTCAGCAACACCCAGGATAAAACCTCCTCCAACCCATGTGGCTGCATAAGCACAACAAAAGCACAAATTAAGCAGAGGAGTCTGGGCAAAAGTAAAAAAACAAACAAACATGGATATTTCTGCAACAAAATGATCCTTCAAAGGCTAGTTTACAGATTGTCTGTGCATGCACTGGAGTTACATTGTATAGACAAATCCATGAATATCCATGAACCGGCAAATATTAAACCACTAATATGATAGTATCCACTGTGTAGACTTATAAAGCGGTTGTGTAGTTAAATGAAGTGTTGCATAAAGTAAAACAGTGCAGATATATTCAGGTCTTTTCATGATGTTTCAGTTTTAAGTTCTTTCTGTGGTTTGATTCCGTCCTGGTCAGGTTGGCAGCTTTAAGATTTTGAATGAATGACAGCTGCTGTCCATTTATTTTTCACTTTCTGTACATTAGCATATGTGTAATATGTGCTTCACATAATCCCTCACCTGTCATGGTGAATATTCCAACCACCAGGCTGATATTCCTGTCTCCAAGCAGCACCACCTCAGTCCTGTCTCCAGTGCTCTTCCTCTCGACTCTCCTGGACTTTTGGGCCGCCCACACGCCCGTGCCCAGGATCAGGATGTAGAACAGCACCACGGCAACCACACCGGGGATGTTAAGAGCCATGGTGGTCTGCTGTCATGGATCACACTGACAGGTGGATGGGATGGCTGGGTAACAAAATACAAAGAATGTACACAGTGCAAAGGTGTGCAAGGACGAAGGTCAAAAACACAGATAGGAAGTTAAAATCTGTGTGTTGGAATGACATTTGCTGGCGTGCTTTGAACTTGAAAAGCGAAAGGCAAAGTTCATCTGTGTAATTCCAGAAAGAACTTTTCAGAGAATTTCAGAAAATCACACACAATTGATTGTTTTTGGTTAGTAAAGCTTAAGAAAAAAAAAGATTCATCATTTTTCACAGCAAGTTAGAAACTGTTGTTGGTTTTTATTTATTTTTATGATTTGATGTTGATTACTAACAAATTATTCCATTACAACAGTCAAGTAAAAAAATACAATCAAGTCTTTTTGACTTGATAGTTTTTAAACACTATCAAGTCAAGAAATGCAAAATGTAAAAACTGTCAATTACTGCTGATTTAGAATGGAGCTCAGACCAATAAAACAGTGGAAGTAAAAAGGGAACCTGAACATTCTGGTTTATGTCAAAGCCAACAGGGAGGCGATAATGAAGAAGGAAGGATTTCAATCCAAGTGAAAAAAACACACAAAGTAAAAACAATGTTAAACCCTTAACTTCCTTCTACTAACCCCTTTCAAAGAAAAAATAACATTTTACTCGTTACTCTTTCAAAGAAAGAATCATATTGTAATCAACGAGCAACATTTTGACAGGTTAGTTGCTGCACTGGTTTTACAAGAGTATCAACAAATCTGACAGGGAAACAGATGAACTTGTAGCTAAAACCCCACATACACAGCCATGATTGACAGTGCTAAGACACTCCTCCTGGCTCTGATTGGTTGTTTCTGATCAATCGAGTATGGCAGTGAGCCCACAGAGAGAAGGTGAAGGAGCTCAGTTTTTCACAGATTTTCTGTTTCATGCTGTATTATCAGGACATTGTGAGAGTTTGTGATTGTCAACCTTGTGACTTGATAATATACCCAGCCTGTTAAGAGCACAGCAAATGTTCTTAAATGTGTCTCTGCCTTCTTGTTTATTGAAACTGTTCTTTTTGTTCCCACAAGACTGAGAACCTCTATGTTTGACATATTCACTGCAAACAGAGACAGCAAGTGAAACAAAAACATAGTTTTCATGGTTGGTCACAGAAAAAGTTACAACACCTCCATCAAACTCGCTGTGCCAGCAAGACAAGGTCCTGTTTTTTTGTTAAAGCATTTTCTGTACAGACGATAAGAAGCGTTTTCTCTATCCAACTACAAATGGGGCTCAAAAGGCTATGAAAATGTGTTTTTGGTGTATTTTTATCTTTGTTCAAACATATTCAAATTCTAGATGTTTTAATTTTAGTGGTGCACCGATCGCAACTTTCTGGTTGATCATCGAACTTTAAAAAGCCTGACCAGCCAATTCAGATTTTTTTTTAGCAACTTTATCTAGGACAGACTAAAACTGAAAATCTGACCTTATTTTGGTCAATTCATCAGGCTGACTCAGATGCAAAAATGATGTAAGTGCAGTGGTCCAAGAGAAGATCTTATAGTAGGAACAGCTAGCTGACTCTGTGGAAAGAACTAGGAGTTGACTTTAGATCTTCCCAGGTCTACGCTCCACCCAATGGATGAACTTTAGAAAAACTGGATGCACATACAGCTTTCCTTAAACGTTCTTCTGGTTTCACCTCAAAGATTTTAAAAGTCCTTTCTCCATCCGCGGGAATAGGAGAAGAACAGTTCACGAGTGTGTGTCTCTTGCAGGTTGGCTCCAAAGAAAAGGCTTTGGGATTCAGGTCCACGCTTGAAGCTTCAACCATCAATGATTAAATGGGGGAACCGTGTGATCAGCTGGTGTTTAATCCCCCATTTGACATTAAAACCAGAGTCAACTCTGAACCAGGAAATTTTTAGAGCACTTCATTTCTCTATCTGCTGACAAAATTTATAGAGATGGTGATTTCATTTTGTAGCAGGACTTCTCACACTGCTCACACTGTTGAAAGTACCAATGCCAGCCTTACTGATCATATTACGGTGCTTGATTGCACAACAAACCCTAATAAGATTAATACAACCTATTGTTCAGAAGATGAGTAACCACAACCAACTATGCACATCAAGTGAATGTGACTTTCTTCTCAGAATCCAAAGGCTTATCTGCATTGATGCAGTAATACATGCAGAAGGCGTCGTAACCAAAAATTTAGTGCATACAGTATGATACATGAACGTACTTTTCAGTATGCTGACATTTCTGTATTTAAAATGCTTTTTAATTTATATTCAAAAGTATTGCATTTCTTTTAGAAAACTGCTTATTGGGGGTTATCAATATAGTGTCACGTATCAAAAATAATATGTCACTGTATGCAATGAATTAATGAGTGTCACTCTTTAAATTTAATTTCTGAAATTAATAGCGTTTCTTAGAACATTCCACTTCACTAACATTCACCTGTGTGTTTGTGTGTTCTGCAAATGCTCTCTTCATTCTGCTGTGTTTTTGGCCAATTCACACACTTGCAGCTTAGAATGAAAGGACATGATGGACAGTCCTGTAAGATTCCATCATGTTTCTCCGGGGGGAGGACAGCTGAAAGTTGTGAAACCCGCAAAAGTTCAAAGACTTAGATGCGCAGTAGCGTATCTGCGCAGCTGCTGCTGCTCTTATGGAAAATTCCACATCAGTTGCATCGCTAACTGACAAATGAACGTTACTGCTGCTGCCCGTTGAGTCCTTCCTCCACTTTGCTGTTCAACGCTGCTGCTATTGGTTGAAGCGTCCATATGAAACCCAGCGCCTTCTGTTAACATTACTTCTTAACCCACTGTACGTATACTACTTAAAGTTAAAGCAAGAGAAAAGTCTTGTCTGTCGAGTCAGCTTTAACCAGCATCAGAGTCGGATCTCTCAAGAACGCGAAGAAGAAATAGCGGGTAGATTCCGGGAGCGCGCCTGCTTCTGATGTCGATGTTGTGACACAAAGTGTCAGCAGGTTAGAGACGGAGACATCGGGAGCGCGCGCTGACGGCGAAAGTGCTGCTTCCGTCGTAATTAAGCTAGGTGGATGGTGCGCTTAAAATAATGTCCGTACATCGATGTTTGCAGCTGTGTTAACTATTTAGAGATGACAAATGAAACAGTTTGAAGGCAGAAGTGGAACAACAGAAAAAACAACAACAAAGTGAGGAAAACTGCAAACTTACTTTAAGCTGCCATGAGACAGGAGGTAAAATTCTGCATAAGTCCTCCGTGTTGCTGAATGACGGATTGCTAACTGCATTTTAAATTCAGCTTATAACATCTGGTCCGTATTCAGAAAACACGCCCATTGGTTGCGATATTTTACAGACGCATTGAGGAACTGCATTTGCGTTAGTGTGGAAAATTTTCACCTCTTATCAGTTCTGTTGAAACATGATTGAAAGATATTGTTGAATGCTTCATGGGCTGTAAAGAAAATAGGGGCCACTCTTATGTGGATTATTCATTGTTGCAGTGTGGACAGTTAATTGTGTTCTTTTTTGCTTGTGTACTCAAGCAGATCAAACTGTTCACGCAATAATATTGAAGATGCAAATTATATGGAAAAATAAGTCCAGTTAGTTAGAATTAAAGGCAGTGGAAAACTTTGCACTCTCATGCCTCCTGTTATGGTCAACAATAATCCGCAAAAAGTCCTGGACCACACCCCATTTTTTATTTAACATCCCAAGAGTCTGACTTCCTTGTGAGTTGTACTTGATCTATTGTTCAAGATACCTAAAGGTCTTATAAAAATGTTAAAGCTATTTTTGCGTAATTATGGTTTCTTTTCCAGCCTCTTTCGATCTGCTGCCTGACATTCTTAAGAAATATCCCATTGTTTGTTGAGCTATATAATATTTATTTATCATTCATTCAGCCATAAAGAGGTTAATCTGATTTGTAGCTCTTAGTAAATTAGCAGTTAACTAGTTTTTAGCCTATTGTGACACAAGCAGGCCAAAATATAGATTTGTTTCCAAATAAATGACCGCTGAGCAATTGGTCACTTTAAATTTGTGTTGTGTGTGGATGTTTGTTTCTCCTGTGTGTCCCTGTGTTGTCAGGTGATGAACTGGTGAATTGTCCAGGGTATACCTACCCTCTGACCACAGCGTATTGAATGGGTATTGTATTGTCTAGGGTTTGTGTTTGCTATAAACCAAATCAGAAATATGCTTTTTAATTATATATAGTAAGTCATATTTTTGTGTCATTCACCAACATAATTGCACATTGCATATTTTTCTATCAGCTTTAGATTTAATCCTGGGTGACACTGGGCTTTGGATTTGTTCTTTTTTAGAATATTCTCTGATCTAAATCATTTTTCTCACAAAGAACACCCACCTGCATTTAAACTGAGATTCAATAACACATGTTGATACTATTTACAGAGAGAGTGACTCTAAAGGCAGTTGATTTTTTTTAGTACAGTGAAAGGGACTAAAAATAAATGCATGCCATGCGTTCCAGATTTGCCAGGCATCCTTTTATTTCACAATGACTCACTTTACATTTAGTTGGTTTAAATCAAAGCCACAGCGCTCTCTAATGGACAGAAACTGTGATAGCATGCACGGAGTTGCAACGTGGTCTGATTTTTGGTCTTTCCTAAACAGTTGTTGCAACCAAGTTAGGTTTATGATTACTTTAGGAAAACCTTTGGCAAATAGCCAACTAAATAGAGCAATATTAACAAAAACCAACCAAACAAACAACAATACAAACTGCAAATCAATACTTTTCTTCCATCCAGACCATTATCAGCAGCAGGTTCAAAAGGCAATTATATGTCAATTATATATCTTTGATATATAATATCATAGACATAATCATAATATATAATCATAGACATATAAAGTATAGTAAGGTGAAAATTCTGGAGTGAAGCAAAGAACTGTAGAAATAAGTAAAAACATTGAAGTGTTTTTACTTCAATTTAATCTGTTGCTGTCAGGTTCCAAAGGTAAAGAAGACAAGTCAAGGCACGAGGCTTTCAAGCTGAAGAATTCTTAGAAATAAAAATACACTTCTATGAAAATTCACTGAAAAATTCAAACCTCAGACACTGACAGGAATCATCTAAAGAAGAAGATAATGATAAAGATGAACAGAAGCTGGAGCGGTCGATGTAAATGTAGTTGCCTTATTGATGCACTAATGAAAAATATCCTGTTTAAAATAGATGATCACTGTTATATTGCCTTTGGGTGAAAAATGTTGGACTTTCACCCTATCCTGGATATACGATAAGCTTCCTGAAAATATGATCTGACTTTAATAACGGCATCAGTGGAAAACAGGATATTTTTCTTGCTTTTAATGCATGTGGACACATTCTTCTATGAGTTGTCTGTGTTTTTCAAGGTGTAGCCATTGGAAGAATTGTTTGTAAGAAAGAATGTTAAATGTGGAACATGTGCTTTCCTCTGCTTTAGGCCAGACAAACTTAATTCGGTTAAAGATTTTTATAAAATTGTTCTTAATATGGGCATAGAATCACAAACATTATTTACTTGATGTAAAAAAAAAACAAATATCAAAAACTTTAGAATAACGGGTTGCGTTTCAAGAAACACACTGAACAGTTATTTTATATGCACATGAATATATTTACCTCTAGGTAGATAGCAACTTGGTGCACCACACACTTTACTGGCTGCAGATGTCCACAGTTAAGGTTTAATGTCTTGCATCTGGTTAATGACTGACCATCTGACTTTTACATACTAACAGAGACATTTGTACTTCAAAGCAGAACTTTGGGGATCAAACAGGTTCCTCTGGTTATCAAACAACCAGACGTCACTGTGTTTTGATTTTTTAGTTAATGCAGCGTCTCTTCAACTTGAATTGTGTAATAATATGAGTAGTTATTAAAAAGCCAGTTTTCATGAACTAAAAAAATGAGACAATGAAAAATAACTTCAAACTTTTTCCACTTTTAACTTCAAACTTTTTCCACTTTTAATGTGTCATTTTTCTTGTACAGTTCAGCTAAAAAAGAGAAACAATTCCTTTGGTAAAAATAATATAAAATGGTTGATGAACAAGTCTCCACATTGTTAAGCTAATGCTTTGTTGAGAAATCTTCACTTGAATTTCAGGATTCAGTTTTCAGGTGCACACCTAATATCAGTCACAGGGAATTTAAATAATTCAAAATAAAGTTTTTTGCTTTAGTTGAAGCCATAATTTCTAGGGAGGTTATGCAAGATTACCTACTCTAGAACGGTATCAGTCAGGAGAAGAGTACAAAACAATTCCGCATTGTATTAATAACATAACAATTGTATAGTGAAGACATTATAATTCAAGAAAAATACATATATATATATATATATATATATATATATATATTAGTCCAGTCATTATCCAAGATAAATATACATAAAACAAACATAGAGAGGCTGACAGGAACACTGATGTAACTAGAGATTTCTGGTAACTACTTACTGTGTTTCACATGTGAAGACAATATGTATTCTTAATATACATAAGTCTAAGAAGTAAGGTTGACAGAATAAAACCTTTTCCTCCAAAGAAAACATACAGGCCTGACTGATAAGTTGACATTTTGGGGCCTAATTCTAAAAGGTATCATGACACAAATGACAGTATGCATCATACGACATGAACACAAGATCCACAGTGAAACATGGGGATGGCAGCATCAATTCGATGGGATGAAAAATATTGTCAAGATGGATATAAGTAGAATCACTTCCAAATACCAGACTGATCAAGAACATAAATTTTTTGCACAATGTCTGACACCTTTTGCAAATGAACTATTTGCATCAAGCTAATTATCACAGTATACATTTAGAAACAATACTGTTTGTCAGTTAAGGCACTCTTTATGTTAGGTTTACAATATATCGGGTCATATTTATATTATACACTTTATTCCCATCTCTTGTTGTATTTTTATGCACTCAATCTTCAACATCATATCGATGTGCTCTACTGTCAGACGCTGCTGGTTCTATAAATGCCTTACAGCCCGTGTGGAGGACGTACTGTCCTATTTAACTTGTAAGTGTGCTAAATTATTTCACATTCTCCAAATGAAGAGCTGCTTTGCCACTTGTGCAATACTCACAGCATAGCAATTTTTAGCTTTTAAAAGACTTTGGTATGACAGCAATACTGATAGTCCACCAAATCTTTAACACGTTCCAGGGTAAGTAAACTACAATCCAGGGCATCAACCTCATACACTTCAGCAGCGTTAAGCTCTCTCATCTTCCATACCACTTAATTTGAAATACAATTTTAGAACAAATTTATAAAATTAAAAATACAAAATAAAATCAAGCACATGTTGGAGACTTATCATTCATTCATGTTAAAGACCAGCTTTTACTGAAACATTTTAAGACTAGTGAAACAGCAAACACTTGTCTGATGTTTCTAAAATGATCATTCTTTTAATTTCTTTGGTTTGGCCCCACACATTTGTTCAGCATGTGACTGAGATGTTCACGAGAGAAAGTGAGGCCATTTCAGCAAAAATAAGATTCAGTTAAACTTTGTCCCATCAGACTCAACAGTCATGAATTTGACTGCCAACTTAGGAGGGATCACTTCAGCATTTTAGTGAGGAAGTGTGAGACCACAATTCCTGCAGCGAGGATGATGAACATGACCAGCAGCGCCAACCCTCGCCGTAAAACCAGCTGAGTCCCCGACAGGACGTCCCCCACGGTGGTGGCGGGTTTACTCTTCTCTGGAGGATGGGCCTCCTGGTACACATGGTCCTCCTCGTCACGAGATACTGCAACACCAACCTGGCTCTGGTTGCAGGCTGGAATTTAGATTTAGATATTTTATATTCGGGCACAAGTTCAAAGAAACAAGTTTGAAATCACTTAACAAATGTGCTAGTTTAATCGTTTTATGGGCTCAGTTCTCTTCTTTGATGATTTGCATCACCTACAATTTGAAATTGTGTCCCTTTCTAATTATGTTTTTTAACTGTAAAGAAACATTTCTATATTAGTAAATCTGTCTTTGTAAGACATAAATAGCCCTAAACATTTTCAAACCTAAAATGTATTCTCTTATATATGTTTGGACCAGTTGAAATAAAAGATGATGACTCTAAATCAAATCAAAATAGCTATGAGAGATCTCCTGCTAGTCAATACTGTCTATCAGAGTGATAATCACTTTTCCCTACATAGAAACCCAGCTTAACTTGTCGGTTGTCAAATTAGGCACAAAATTAATCCTTGATGGATATTACTGGGTCAACATTGAGATGTCATGTCACACACATCTCTGGTTTTTTACCCCAAAAAGTTACACAAGAACCCACCAGAACTAGAAAGGTGCAAAATTGCAAAGGGAAGAAATGACCAGATTATTTTGTTTATGTTTTCTAAATTAGTAAAAAAAATTCTAGAATATCTCTGAAAAATATTTGCATATTTGTAAAAATATGCAAATGGGAAGAGCAATAATGTGAAAATTAGCCAACATGTGCCTAACAGGCTTTGTAGCAGGGAAGGAGAAGTTTGTGGCTGGAGTGTAAAAGCACTTCGGTTGACAGAGTGTCACTAGAAAAGTGCTACATAGATACCGTTTCATTTACTTCAAAAGTGTAAGCATGAAATTTAGGCCAAGATTTTGGCCTAAATCATTGTAAAGGGCTTATTTAATCCCCAGTATTTAGGCTACACCAACTACAGTGAATTTACAAAAAAATTGCACAGCTTTTATTTTCAGTAGGTCAGAACATAAAAGAAATCAGGATTATGCACCTTTCCGATTTTCCAACTGAATACATTTGAATGAATATGTTTAAAATTCACAATTATAATGAATTTCACTGAGAGAAGTGGCACTCTGCCAGGACGTTTGGTTTAACGATGTAGCAGAGGGGCTAACAGACAAGTTTGACAGCCAATGCTTACGTAACATTTTAAAAAACTTTACCACTCACTCTGTAGTTCAACCAAATAGTACTAACATCTTCCTGAAAACTTACATGCAACTGAATGTAATTTCTGCTTGAAGTGTCTTTTAGCAGCGGAAATTCCACACACATCTTACATAAAACCAGACAGGAAAAATGCAAAAACTAGCCCTTCCTATTGACATTGTAAGTATAAACATTATTATCTCCATGTTATTTTTGCTCAAAGGACAGTCCAACAAAAAACAGCACCACACATCAGACTGTTGAACTTAAACAAGTGGTAATAACATTTGTGTTTTCCAACTCACCTGAATTTTCTATCTTGATCATATCTTTTTCTTCTTTGCTCTGCACTCCTGCCCTCACAAGAGCCTGAGCAGAGACATGAAGTTTTTGTTAAAGGTGGGGATCATATTTATAAATCATTTTCTTATAAATATTTTTATGCTGTAAGCTTTGCACAGATCTATGCAGCTTAATCCTCGAAAAGTTGTTCTATCTCTCTAACGCACCCTAACGGCTGATCAACACTGCATCTTGATGGGATGCTGGTGGTATTTTTAGGATCAGAAAAAGCATTTCTGGGTGACCTTCCTATGCGTGACGCAACGCAACACTTCACAGACGGTTTTGAGGATGTACAGAACGTCTGTGGAGATGTTGTGGTACTTCTTTATCGTCAGCATTTCTTGGGCTGACATAGACTGGCATGGGTCTGATGATGACATCAGAGAGGAAGGATCATCCTCCTCTTGGTCCAATAACAAAAGATTTCACAGAGCTGACAAACATACTGCAATGTTCATGCCATGACAATAACATTCTTTTCCTCTGCTGCCATTTCTAAAACTACAGGCAGGCCATGATTGCATAACAGCACAAAATATTGATATAATTGTTCACAACCTTTCCCTCTGTTTGCTGATTGGCCCGTTATGAAATCTAATGGAGGTAATCCAAGTCAATGGTAGAAAGTCCAGACTGTGCTGGAAGCGACAACTGAATCAAACGGAAAAGTGCAGGAAGGCAATGACCAGGCTACTAACTGAGGGAAGCAATGAAGTCTGTAGTTTCAAAGTAAAATGTTCTTTTTCTTGTGAACTACTACTTTATCTAAGAGAATCACTGGCCTTCAGTGGTGAGCAGTTCATAGGACAACGAAGATCAGAGGAGGCGTGATGGAACGTATTAGAAGCAGCTCAAGGAAGCAACACAATTCCTCAGAGCCTTGCTGTAATCATCTCACAGCGATGAGCAAAAAATACATATATTTTGGGTTTTATGTGCATTTTTGCTTCTCACTCCTTTTGCCATCATGTGCAGACAGCGCCATGAGACAAGTTTAATTTATTGCACAGGTAGCCAAATCTCTGCAGCTCTGTATTACATGATAGAGATCAAGTTTTGAATGGGCAGCTGTTTAACTCCATCATGATTTTCTGCCCGACTCTCCAAACTGAGATCACTCTAGCTGCCGGCTGCTGTGGGTAATATACGGATGGTTACTCCACACAATCATTCTCTGGAGAAGATAGAATCAAACCCATTTTGTTATCTAATTATATGGCTGCAGATTAATTGGGTAAGTCCTTTAATCACCTCTTTTACAGCCTTCTCCCAGTCAAGCTTGGACAGATATATGATGAAGAAAATCGACTGCATCAACACACAAACTGTAAGTCCTGTCCACAGCCCTATGCAGGAGAGAAGACAACACAGTTTGTGCTGAGCTGAAGGTCAACAGCTCATTTCAACACAACACACAGCGATTGGTTCCTACCTATAATCCCCATCTTGGCTGCAAACATCAGGGAAACGCCAATGGGGAAACCGATGAAGTAGTAGCCCACCAGGTTACACAGAGCACCAATCAGCTGTTTACCGGCTCCTCTGAGGACTCCTCCAGTAACACCCTGCCAAGAGGAAACGGTGATTTGGTTAAGTACATTTTTCACATGGAAATACTAGTTTGAAATTCTGCAGTGAAGCTATCACTTACCGCAACAGCATCACACAGATGTGTGAAGCAAAAGATGATCATGACGTCAGAAACTCTCAACAAAATATCTCTACCGGAAAAAAATAAAAACAAGCATACAGTTTCTGAGTTTATATGTAAAAACATGTCAAAAAAGCTGCAGATCTGATAAACAGACTCATAAAAAGGAACAAAATCTTTTGGACAGTGAAACATATTAAGAATGTTTTATGTAGTAAATGAAACACTCGAAGTCACGAAACATCAGCACGGTGAAAAGAACTCAAAAAGATGAGTTGAATAATTATTTTAGCTCTGTTTAATTTGGCATCACCAACAACAAATTTGACATTTAGCATGCAGTGTACTGACTTCTGTAAATCTTTAAGCAGTCAGGCAAGTGGAACGGGATAAAGGCCAACAGTGTTATCTAATAACTTCACTTACTCATCTGAGGTGAAAATGTACCCAATGATGTCCTTGCAGGCACCAAGAATTGCTCCGACAACACATGCGATTATGGCTGAAAAACATCGAATAAATGAAAGACAATAAATGAAAGACAAGGAAAAAAAAAAGTTCAAGCTACAGTTGTATTTTGTAGATTTATAAAATATGAGTAACTGAAGCATAAGACGGGCTGCACAGTGGCGCAGCTAGTAGAGCTGTTGCCTTGCAGCAAGAAGGTTCTGGGTTCGATTCCCAGCCTGGGGTCTTTCTGCATGTTCTCCCCGGGTACTCCGGCTTCCTCCCACAGTCCAAAAACATGACTGTCAGGTTAATTGGCCTCTAAATTGTCTCTAGGTGTGAGTATGTGTGTGTGTGTGTGTGTGTGTGCATGTTTGTCTGTCTCTGTGTTGCCCTGCGACAGACTGCCGACCTGTCCAGGTTGACCCCGCCTCTCGCCCGAAACGATAGCTGGAGATGGGCACCAGCAACCCTCCCACTAAGGGACAAGTGTGTACAGAAAATGGATGGACGGATGAAAACCATAACTCTAGCGAGGAAAGCAGTGGAGCCTGAACTATGTGTAGAGTTTTACGTTAAACACTTCTTCCTGGTTTAAGAATATCAGCATTTCGCTTCAGTCACTTCAGTTAAAACCAATCGCTCATATTGAGCTGAGTGAACTTCTCCGCTCAAACACAATGGTAAATTCAATAGTAAACTTATTTAGACATGTATAATGAGAGGAATTCAATTAAACCTTTTGATTTCAGATGCCTGTGGAGGTTGAGAAATTTCTGTTTTTGCCATTTATTCTGAAATTTAAACTGGCAGTGTTACAATATTTCACTGTGTTTATGATCCAAGCAAAATCTTCAGGCACCCACTACTTTCCAGTATTAAGGATCATTACCTAATTGTATGGTTAGGAGAAGGTATGGAGCAGCAGCTGCATGTGTGTGGTTACTGTTCTCTGAGGACAGCAACCTCTATGGCAGATCAGCAAGATTCGACCTAGAGTTTAGTCTGCTTGTTTTATTTTCCTGCCCCTAAACTTTTAATTTTTCTCTAAAAATGGTTAAAATTGATCCTTTTATAACTTGCTTTACCCCTGAATAAATGGAGTAAAACACGTTTGATTTAAATAAGGCTATTGATAAGTTATACTTTCTTAAGTAAAATTTTTACATTTTAAAACAAAAAGTCATGCAAACTGAAATTAAAATTAAAAATGTGTTAATTTATCAACATCTGTGGTTTGATTTTATTTCATGTGTGCACCGGATGGGTTGCTACTGACATCTGGAATTTATTTGCTTTAGCATACATATTCATTTAGAAATATGGTTTATTGTTTATTTCACACTGTATGTAACAGAGGTGAGTGAAATTTGTATGTATTGTTCTCACATGCACAGACGATGGGGACTTTGCAGGACAGCTTGGCCTGTTCAATGTTCCCTGCACCAAGAGCATTTCCAACACGAACACTAGCAGCAGCAGAGAATCCTAAAGGAAACTGTTGGAAGAAGAAGATGTGCACTTCAATTTGTAAAAACATAAAGTGTTTCAGCCATGTTTTAATTTACTATGAAACCGAAGTGAGAGAAACTTCAGAACTGGGGAACAGTCTTGGAGGAGTTACCATGTAAGCAACAATCGCCAGCTCGTATATGACAGAATTTGCTCCCAGCTCGACTTCACTGATGACTCCAGCCAGGAATCCGCCCACTTCGAAGATCCACCACTCCAGGCAGAGCATCAGCATGCTGGGGATGGCCAGCTGGATGAACGACCCCCACTCCTGGAGGGAGTCCAGCGACCAACCTGAGGGTCAAAACCTTTAATTTAGATGTTTGAAAAATTTACTAATCGATGGATTTTCAGGGCTTTGGAAAATGATTTTAAACTACAGCATTTTCACATTTTGTCAGATTGCAAACAAAACCTCAACATGACTGAAGAAGACAAAGTATCACAACATTGTAAAGTAGAATATGATACATGGGTTTCTACATAAGATTTTGAAAAGTGTGGTATGTATTTGTACCCAGTCCCTTCTACATTTATCCCCCTGAAGATAATCCTAGTATCCAGTGGTGTTTAAAAGTCACATAATTGGCTACATGAGTCCACTTATGATTTAATCTCATGATAAACATAACTAATATTAGTTCTGCACGTCAAATATTTATTGTTTCTTGAAGGGTGGCTATAGGAAAGCCACTGTTGAAAGAAATAATAAATTGTTTATTTTTATACTTTTTTATCTATTGAACATGTAAAAGAAGATCCTGTCAGAAAAGGCCAAAAACAAACTTTTGGTCTACAGCAAACAATAAAAAAAAACCAAAACTGCCTTTTTATTGTCCTCCAAAAAATGCAGTAATAAACTGACCTCCCCATGTCGCCTTATGGAGACCCTTCAGGCAGATGTAAGCAAACAAGACCACAGCCAGCACATACTGGGAGATAGCATTAGCTGCTGCAGACCCGCTTGAAGATGCAAAATAAAAAATACATTAGCATGATAAAGAAGCTCGACCAAGTTTGACAGAAGTGATGGAAGCTTTTCAAAAACTTACGCAACACCCATATCCAGAGGATACAGGAACACATAGTTGATTATTGCGTTCAGGACATTTCCAATTGCTCCAGTTATAACTTGAGGCCATATAATTCCCTGTAAACATCACAGCGTATACGTAGAGTTACTTTTATTAAACAGACTCTGATTTTAATAATGTTGTTAGGACTGTTTGCTTCAGTAAACCATACCTGGTTTTGGAGGTATCTTCCCTGCAGCTGGTACATGAAGGCAGCCTGAAGAAAATAACACAGTAGTTAAAGCTTCTTTGACATGGAAAAGGAAAACACTAAGATTACTGACTAAGCAACTGGATACCTTCCCTGCAACAGATGAAGCTTTAGTAAAAAAACAGGTAAGGTATTTTAAGTTTCAGAAACAAATTTGTGTTGGGGAAGGTTAGATGAACTGAAACTCACTGGTAAAGCTGGCATGAATATGTTCACATACATCTGGGAGAGTCTTCATGTGGAAGAAAGGGAGAGCAGAAGAGTGACCGTGACAAATATGCAAAACAAGTCGACCTTTGTAGATAAAAACATCAGACAAGTACATCTCAACAATTCGGAATATTGTAAAAAAAAAAAAAATAATAATAATAAGTAAATGTTTTCAGTAATTCAGTATTATGAGCTGTCATTAATAACAGAGTGATTTATTTTTATTCATTATTTCTGATTATTTTTTATGAACTTGGGAATAGAATACAAAATATCTAGTTTCTTAGAAATGGAAACTTTTTTATGTTTCAAATAAAGATTTGAAACACAGAAGAGATATGTTTTGGCATGTGCAACAATGGAGAATACCGGTTGCCTTGACATCTTTCCTGCAGAAAGCCACTGACCTCTTCCACAATAAGGGTAAGCAGCAACATGAGGTCGTTGCTGGAGAAGCTCACTGTTCACAGATATATGCAATAAATTTACAGGAAGGTTAGAAGAAAAAAGTGTGATAGAAATTCTGCTTACAGAAAAAATTGGTATTGTTTCAATACAACTATATATGCAAGAAATTTTATGGACTGGTAACCTGTGCATGATGGATTCTCTTTTATTGTTTTTTTTTTTGTGGAGATCTATTATTTTTGTGGCACTCCCATATTCTACATATTTTGGCATCTTGCACCAATGTTTCATTCAATTTCTCCCTGTTGCAAGACTTTAATTTCCATTCCTCATAAAAAAAATAAGTGACAAGATTGAGTATCGGTTTGTTTTGCTGCATGTAATAGATTGTGAATAGTAGCTGTAGATTTTGTATAAAAATTACATAAACATATTTGCATGTTTTGTGATTAAATATCTGTAGAATATAAAAGATGGAAAACTTTTTAAATAACCATAGTACTTAATTATTTCAGTGGCTTTGACAGTTAGGGTTTATGAAGAGATCAGAAGCAAACGGTTTGGGCACCACAGATTTTTCTGCTAAAGAAGAGATTATGCAAACGTTGCAAAATAGAGATAATAAATAAACAGAAATGGTAAAGCTGAAAAAGAACAATTGCATTTTAAAGGGATTCATTATGTGGCCCTGCATGTGGTGCTGCAGAGAGCTGACCTGGCAACCTCTGGACTCTGCTTGACAGCCAGCAGGAGGGGCTCGGTGTTGATGAGGACAGCCCAGCAGGGGAAACAGGCCAGCAGCAGAATCAGAACCCCCCTCTGGAGAATCACACCCACACGCTTCAGGTTACCGCTCCCATAGGTCTGCAAGAAACAGGCAGACAGACGTTCAGCTAAAAAACACCAAGACTGCTGCAACAAGAAAAGATGTGAAAGATCCCGGAAAGCTAATTTGATCCAAACGCTCACCGCTGAGCTGTTTCAAAGCGTATCCCAGGAAAACCTGGGAACCCAGCTGTAACTGCTGGGACTGACTCGGTTACGTAAATAAAGTGAAAGAACAACCTCTGCTCAGAAAAGTACCTGTGATATGAGCGTATCGCAGGTTAATGACAAGCCGGTGCCAATGGAAATACCGGTGACGTTAACCACCTGCACAAAAACAAAAAGATACAGAAGGTAGAGAAAACACATTATTAAATACAAGGTTGGATGAAACAAAGCAAAAAGAAACCAGGATTCCGGAAAGTCTCCTTACCGCAATCGACAAGGAAACCCCGGCTAGTTCAGTTTTTCCCAGGTGGCCGCAGAACACCATGCTGACAAAACTGATCATAAAGATCATCAGCTGGGAAATGACCTGAAATATATAAATGCATATTTATATATAATCAGAGCTTGTGCATGTCAGACACATGAAACGAATGAAAATGAACGAATAGCTCAAGAGTCATGAAAATCTCAACAGATTTTGTTAAATGTTGAAATATCGGTCGGTCACTCTGTGGGTCACTTTAAATGTAAACGAAACATTTAGAGAATTGGTTGCACACATTCATTTCATGTTAAATTTGCCATCAGAACTTTACAAAGTTCAAACTAGGTTTGAACTTAGTCAGGGGAGAAAAAATCTGTCTTTCCGATGGACATGTACAAGATATGTAAGATAGGAAACTAGCACTCTACATCTCTTAACTTCTTCCTCAAAAATGGCTAGTATCATGTTATTGGTATGCATTTGCCATCTAGAGGACACCAAAAACATGTGCAAAATGTTTCTTTGGTCACATCATGATTGTGATTACATTTTTGGTCCATATGCAAAATGTGAAAAACTATCATACTTAACCCACTATGACTACAGAGAAGCACAGTGGTGTCAGCACCATGCTGTGGGAATGAGTGTTTTAAGTAGAAATAGAGAGAGTGATTATGATGGTAAATGGATGGAGAATAGAATAGAATAAATTATCCTTTATTTTCCTTCATTTGGTAAATTCAGGTATGTCAGCAGGAAAGTCACAGGCAAGTAGAAGCAGACAGATACACTTGAAAATAATAATAAAGAAAAGTAAGAAAATAAGAGACAGTGCAATGAGGTCAAATGTAAATAGTAAGAAAAGCTATGCATTTATAAAAAATTACAAATTTGAAAAATTGTGGAAAATGTGGAAATATTTTTTAAAATTATAAACTGTGCATTTGTTCATATTCATAAAACAGAAAAGACAGTCTAACCTGAAAAAAAAAAACTGCTAAAGGCTGCAAAAGACATAAGACAGAAGTGGGAGTTCACCTTTCTGAAGAACAACATAAACAGAGCTGATGCAAAGAGTTAGAGCAATGCAAATTCATTTGGTACAAAAACATAATCATACTTCATAATAAGCGGCAACAATGGAAAATTGCTGCTCACAGATGCTCTAAATATAATTTTACTGAATTAATCCTCTAAAAATCTGCTAGAGACAAAGATCAGACATTCTAGATTTCAAGAAAGTTCATACTTTTGCTCTTATTCATGTTGATGTACAACGCACAGTCTGCAACCTTTACAATCCAAAGAGCATTCTTTATCCTCTCACTAACTGAATAAGACGTGACAAATACTTACTAAACTTTTAAGAGACAAAAATTTAAACATCTATTTTTTTTTTTTTGGTCATTTTTGAAGATCCACAATTTTATTTATATTTTTAAGTTTTTTTTTTAAATAAAGGAAAACATGAAACCGTTGCAAAAAGAAAAAATATTTTAAAGAACCTAACATGTCCTGATATCGGAGCTTAAAAAAATAAAAATAAACTCAGCTGTTAAAACACGTGCAAAACTAATAATGTGATTTCGGGCGTTGCTGCACTATATACAGTAGACTGTAGAGTGGACCAATCACAGAATGAACACCACACTCTCTTACCACTGGTCCGGCCAGTTTGAACAGCTGTGCCAGCTCATTTCGGTACTTCTGCGGAACAGAGTCCCGTATTCTGTTCAGGCAGCAGCCGCAGCCTTCAGCCGGCTCTGCTTCAGCTGCTTTCAGGTCCACCTTCACTCCCTCGGTGTTTGCAGCCGCTGCTTTGCCCGGACCGTCCATAGCTGACTTGCTCCCAGCCAAGGCTGTGCTCTGGACTGACTCCTGGCCTGCGGGTGTCGGTGGTCAGACAGCAGCCCTGGAAACGTGAGCGGGATGTTTTACCAGAGGAGGGTCACGGGAGGGGCCGGAGCTGCGCTGTGAGTGGACGACTGTCCTCAGAGCCGGACACCCCCTGCTGCTGGCATGGTGGGTTCAAGCGCCACAGCGTCAACGGGGAATTAAAATACCAAATAGCAAAAGCTAAGCTCCCAAAATAACATATTTAAAAACCTAACCCTCAAGTCCTGGCCTTTCTGACAAAGTTCAGCACAGAGGCACAGCTTTTAAATGAGCAATCTATGAAGAAACTTATATTATTTAAAGATGGATCAAAAGCACAGATCTAATGACACATTTAAATAATTATGACATAAGTTATTTATTGTCATTTGACACTCTTCACTCTCCATAAGAGCCAGGACATACTGGAGCAGTAGTTTGGTATTAAGCTTTGAAAAAGCAAGTTTATTCCTATAGTTTTTAGGGCTAAAAGCTAACTATATATATGTAGATATATATCAGAGGTGGGGACTCGAGTCACATGACTTGGACTCGAGTCAGACCCGAGTCATTAAAATCACGACTTGAGACTTGACAAAATGCTCAAAGACTCGGACTTGACTTTAACTTTCACGCCACTGACTTGGGACTTGACTCGACTTGAAGCCGTTTACTTGAAAAGACTTGATATTTTACTCAAAGTCTTAAAATATAAATTACATTATTTATAAAGTGGCCCCATTGATTCATTTCACTCATTAGTATTGACATGCGCAGACCGTCCCTCTGTTTCTCCACTCCGTATGTTTGTGTGCGTAGCTGCAGCTCAACCAATCAGAACAACAGGATTTAAAAATAACCGGGGAAAACGAGAGACGAAAAAACTCTCGTAGTAGATCTGCTGCTGCGAGTCATTTCTTTGGTTCATCAATCATTAAATGTCCAACTAAAAACGGAGCAACATGTAAAACCTGCATGACCAGGATCTCAGATTCAGCTTCCAGCTGTTCGGCATTTAAAGTTTCACAAAGAAGGTGAGCGGAACTTTTGCTATGAGATAGCAGATAACTTTAGCTAACGTGGTTTTAGCAGCTAACTTTAGCTAAGTGTTAGCAGCTCTGGGTTGGTGATGCCGCTTATCTGGTATATATCACTTATATGCTATATTTAGTCAAGCTGTATAAATCCGGTGATTCAAACACAAATAATGCGCACCGTGTTGCTCAGGAAGCCGGTGGACAGTGAGCCGGTCCGGTTCTGACTCTCTGTGCTACCAGGCAGATTTTATTAGCACGGATCGATAGCTCAGTCTATCAGTCGGTGCTACGCGTCCAAAACGCCTACCGTCATGTTTCCAAACAGAAAACTATAAACTATAGCGGGTTGTTTTTGTTAAATATCATCTGATAACATTATTTTAGTGACGGGAATGTAGTGGAAGCTTCGGAGTTATTGTTAGCTTAGCATTGGAACAATTTATAGAGGAAACCACAAGAAGATCCTTCATCTGAATATCCTACCCGTTTAAATGAAAAGCTGTAGATGTGCAGATCTACAGCACATCTACAGCCTAATAAACAACAAATATTTTAAACACAGAGGCGTTTATAAGAATAAAACAGACAGGGAAACAGGTTTTTATTCAAATTAAATTAAACACAGACCAATACAGATCACTGCAGCTCTTTTATGCGCATTAATACTTTGATTACAGACTTTAAGTGTCCACTGAACTGTGCAGGTCACTGAAAAGATATATGATTAATATTAGACCGCGATTACACAGCTTCAATCCCACGTCCCAGTATCGCTACCAACATCTATTTAGCAAGGTTCAATAATAGAGTTATTAAACTAAAATATTTGAACGGATATCGACAAAAAAAGCCACAAAACAACGTATTATGTCCTGATTAACTGACAAACAATAATTTGTAACGACATAATATTCCCTCCCCCAATCCCACAGGCAGGTATGGCTGTATTTGAAGACATCTATGTTGGGAAATGATATTGACAATAAATAGACTGCAATCAGTGCATTAAGTCTACTGTTATTTCAGTTAGAAATCTCTAAATGGCGGCATGATGGTCATTGAAATACCATCTCCAAGTGGTGTAATTTTGCTAGAAAAACAAATCAAAATCCAGTAACTTCTTAGGGTCCCAGACCAGTTCTGAGGATTCTGGATGGTAATGCAGCTCATTATTTGTGGTCCAACGTTGTCATTCAGCAACATGTTTATCAATCTGGATGGAATGGCTGTAGATTTAACTCCATTGCATCGACAGAATTATTTTATCAATACAATTGAAAATTGTGCTTATTTGCAATGAGTGCATATGTATTTGATTCAATAAAAAACCATGGTCTATTATTTACAATTAGCATAATTGGAACATTGTTTGAAAAAAAAAAAACTTAAAAAAAAAAAAAGCAACTCGAAAGGACTTGAAATTCCAAGCTCCCGACTTGAGACGTGACTCGACTTTTGCCTGTCTTCACTTGAGACTGTATATGTGTGTATGTATATATATATAAATATATAACCTATATATATATATCTTACTCTATCCACAGCTAAAGAATACTACATTCTCCTGAAAATGTTCTGTTCAGACCGTCTGCATGTCTAAGACGATGGTTCTCACTAAAAGCTGTTGGAGTCTCAAAGCTGAAATTTGTCCATAACACTTTCCAGACTAATAGATATCAGTGACTTGCTTTTAATCTGGGCAGGTTGAGTTCCTTTTTGATGACTTTTAGCATATTGAGACAAAGCTTAAGGACAAATAGTACTTCTCTTTGTGAAAGCCATTTATAACTTGAAGTGTTTGTAAACCTGTCCTCCTAAATATGTACTGAATATTTGGTTACAAAGTGGCTGAAAGACTTAAATCGACAAAATAAAGTCAAATTAAGTAAGCATAAAAACCGCAAAGGAGTAACAACATACACACACCTTTCACTCTGTGCATTTTCTTGCTGGGTTTGAATTCTCATTGTTGTATTTCTCTTAGTCATTGCATGATATCTATCATTTTAAACATGGTCAAAGCTTTACTCTTATTTATCCAATACATTTCCTCTTTAGGAAAATAAAATGTCTTTCTCCCCTGTCTTGGATAGCTTTCACATTTTGTTGCAAAGCAGTTATTCATGAGTAAGACAAGTTCAATATTTAATTTCCTTTCAGTCAATTTTTCAGTTTCAGCCTTTCTTACACCAGCCATCTGAATTTTGAATGAGGAAATGAATCACAAGTAAAGACCAATTGAAATGTAAACATGAAATATTTCTATTTCTGCCTCCGAATGTGCTAGACATTATACTGACTCATATATGACTGAATACATACGCAGAGAAACCTTTGCTGAAAAAGCACAAATCGTTATTTTTTTCATCTCTCAATAAAGTGCTTCTGTATTCTCATAGTCCAGATAAAACATATTGAGGTTTGGGATTTGCAATGTCACAAAATCTAAACTAGTACAACAGGAATTCATTATTTTGTAAGGCACTCCTCTTTTTGCCCCAGTCTTACTCTATTAAAATCCTCCTTCATCCCTTAAGGTATTGTTGGTGATAAAAACAAACACAAAAGATCCAGCTTTCTGTAATCTGCACTAAGAACTGGATTCACACCAACGCCTGAAGGAAAAATGATCAAAACAGAGTGGCTATCAAATTGTTGCTGATGACTCCAGCCACAAGGATGACGATCATGATCAAAAGTGTCAGTCCACGTCGTAAGACCAGCTGTTTAACCGGCAACACGTCCCCCACTGTGGTGGCGGCGTACTCTCTCCGGCCTGGACTCTGGACCACATCCTCTTCCTCGTTGGTACCTCTGGTCAGAGTAAAGCCATCCTGGATCTGACTTGACTCTAAATGGTGAACAAGTTATTAAGCTTTAGAGAATCAAATAATTTTTATGAATGAATAAATGTGGACAGTGATAGCTGTATGTTCCCACCTAATTGTTCCAGATTAAATGTTTCTTTTTCTTCCATGAATTGAACTCCTGCTCTGACTTGAGCCTGATCAGATAGAGGAAAAAGTAATGAAATACATTAGCCAATAACATGCTGGGTTTTTTTTTTGTCAATAAAAAGAGTAATTCAGTTTCTAACCTCTGCTGAAGCCTTTTTCCAATCAAGTTTGCACAAAAATGTGATGAAGAAACATGCCTGAACTGAAACGGCAACTGTAAGTCCGGCCCACAGTCCTGTGGTAGTCAGGGATAAAGTAGATTTAATGATGCAACAAGTAGACGGAAAGAGACAATGTACAGGTGCATGTGAATAAAACAAATTATCCCTGAAAAGTTCATGTAGTTAAGAAATGTATTTCAAAGAGCGAAACTGAACATCTTTAAGCACTGATAACACTGACTGGTTTAAACTAGTTTGAGGATTAGGGCTCAAAATAAAAAAAACAAACAAACCTAGTATCTCAGGAAATTAAAAATGGGGTAAAGACTGCTACCTTAATAGATGTTCAGCAGACAGTCATTGACCACCTGTACAAGGAGGGTAAGTTACAAGGATTCATAGCTAAAGAAGCAAGCTGCCCACAGAGCACCATCTTCCATGTATTATTAGAAAACTGAGTAGAAAGTAAACGTTTGGATATGCTTTTTAATCATATCCAAAGTAAATGTGGTTGTTTACCAGGAAATGTTAGAGAACTAATGCTTCCCTCTGCTGACAAACTTTAAGGACATGCTGGTCTCACGTTCCACCAGAACTTGGCACCTGCTCCACACTCACAAGAACCAAGACCTGCTCTAATGACAACCATGGTACGTTGTGACTGATTGGGAGTCAGTGGAAGATCACCAGAGCATTTTGCAAATATTATGTGCAAAAGCTGCACAGGTTGTGGACATACTGTAAAATTGTCTGACTTTCTTTAAAATGAAAATGACCTTTTCTTGGTTTTATGTAGCAATGTAATTTATTGATGAAAAACTTTGGTCTTAGGCTTTTAATTCAACTTTATTAAATAAAGAAACTTTCTTGGGCTAATGAATTTACATTTGTTGCTTATCTCACCAGTAATTCCCATGTTAGCAGCAAACATGAGGCTTGCACCTATGGGAAACCCTATTATGTAGAAGCTCACTACATTAAAAATGGCGCCAACCAGTTGTTTCCCAGCTCCTCTGAGAGCTCCTGCAGCAACACCCTAAAAGTAAGAAATGCACGTCTGATTATAATTTGTGTGCAGAAACCTGGAGTCTCAGACTTTGGTGTTTGATTGAATGAAAGTCTTTCTCACCGCAGTCGCATTGCTGACATGCATGAGGCAGAATATAAGCATTACATCTGCAACCCTCTGAATTATTTCCCTAAAAAAGAACACAGGAATAGACTCCTTTAGACTGTAAATCATTCCCAGCAAGAAACATTAAAGAGTACAGGAAGATGATTCACTTTTTTAGTGAGGTAAAGACATGGTAAATGATTTCAGGTTGTGTGACAGGAGCTGGAACTGACTTTGAAAAGTGCTTAGTTTGGCGCTGACAGGCTAAAAGTTTACCACTAATACATCAAACTTAGTGCATAACATTTTATTATCAAGCTACCAATGTTAAAAACAACTTAAACTTGTCTTTTTCTTCAACAATTGTTTTTATTCAGCAGACTCCAACTCTGTTACCAGAGCTTTTAAACATAACTGAAGTTCATTAAACAGTTACAGCTTGTTGTCCAAGAGTCTGCATATTAGTTAATTTATGACTGTCTGAATACAAAGAAATCCTGTTGTGACACATGCAGCAAGTTGCAATCAAAGGTCCATAAATCAGCTGGACTTTAGGAACCAGTTACTGAGTTTGGGGTTTAACTTACTGGTCTGAGGTGAAAATGAATCCGATGACTTTTCTGGAGGCGCTGACGCAAACTCCAACAAAGCACGCAACAATGACTGTGCAAAACAGAATGTCAGTAAAGGTGAACAAAATGAGGCATTTAATCAGTTTCCACTTAAAAGCTGTAAAAAATAAATGACTGCATGATGATGCAATTTTTCTTCTTTAAAATGTTTCTTTAACACTTAGTCTATTGTAGGAATATAAATCCTACAATTTTAACATTTCAGTAAATACATGAAATAGATAACATTATCAGTCAGGTCTGTGCACATGGGAGCTTCTTAAGGGTGTTACTTGTTGTTTTACCCAGTGGTAACTCCAGCAGCTTTCCTCAGCAGAAATACTTTCCAATATGACAAAACCTGAAGAAAACACCCCCGATTTCTCCAAACGTACCACATTCCAATAGAATCAGAATTCTGAGGGGTCCAATGATTTTAGCTCAGATTTATTGGGTTTTACAGGGACAGAGAACCCATTGTCAGAGCTTTGGTTTTTAATCTTATGGCTTATGCATATACCAAATATTGTGGCAATGCTTAAAGACAAAGCAATTTTGTCCGAACTGCTCCAGTTTTCTGAATAAAACACCTAACATCATGTATGAGCACATATGCTGTGGAATGGGTCTTACATGCACAGATGATTGGGACTTTACATGACAGCTTGGCCTGCTTTATGTCTCCGGCACCAAGAGCATTCCCGACCCGGACAGAAGTAGCAACAGAAAATCCAAGAGGGCACTGGGAAAAATCAACAAAAAAGAACAGAGAATGTTGCGTATATTTTTTAAGCGAAGATACTAATGCCTGCAGCTTTTCCAAATGAAATGTGGTCCCCTCACACCAGAAAAAGACTCCTATTCTGTATCCAGGGTCTCCAGGACTGTTTAAGAGAACACCGAGATAATTGTGTGAATGAAAATTTCCCTGGCAGAAGCTGTCCTAATTCTGTTTTTTTTTTAATGCAACTTTAGTCTGGGGATCTAATAAAACACATTTCAGACCATTGATAGACAGGTAGCATCAATGTGTGTGATCTATGGATACATTACCATGTAAGCCATAGTGCACAGCAGGTACGCAATAGACTGAGCCCCCAATTCAACCTCACTGATCACACCAGCCAGGAATCGTCCTGCTTCAAAACCCCACCATGACAGACAGGTCATGAACATGCTGGGAATGGCCAGCTTTATGAAGAGACCCCACTCCTGCAGGCAGTCAAGTGACCAACCTGTGAGTCCACAGAGACAAAAGAAAATAAAACAGAAGGAGATTCTTATAAAAGTATAATGTAAGTTATAAAAAAACCAAAAGGATAGAATACAATCCAGAATGCATACAATTTATAGTGTCTGACTTTGTTCTGAGATTTGAACTGACCTCCCCATGTGGCTTTGTGAAGACCCCTCCCCCAGATGTAAACATGCAGGAGCAAAGCCAGCAAGTACTGAGAGATGGTGTTGGCTGCTGCAGATCCCCTTCATAGAAAACCCAGAGCAACAGCATGAAGGACAAAGACGTAAGCACAAGATATAGTACAAATTATTATTCAGAAATATCTAGTGATAAAGAGGTCTGAAACTAAGTCGCAATATCCTTTGTTCATTTGAACTATAACACTATAGAAACTCACGCTACACCCTGCTGCAGATGATAGAGGAAGACATAGTTGATGAGGACATTGAGGACATTCCCGATTGCTCCAGTTAATACCTGAGGCCACATGATTCCCTGACATTTGAAGCACAGAATCATGCTTGCTTAATTCTAAACAGGCATAAATGTATATATTTTTTTACATTCTATGTAAACAGCTTTACTCTGAGAGACCCACCTGGTTTTGTAAGTACTTCCCTTCCAGCTGGTACATGAAGGTAGCCTGAAGATCGGGACAAAAAAAGAAGGAAAACCTCAGCTTTACTGAATCAGTCAAGCTGTCTTTGTTAATCACAAATTAAAAAGGAGGATCAGAGTAATTTTGACCAGGAGATGGAATTTTCTAAATTTTTTTGGAAAGGTAATTTTAGTGACTCATCAAACTCACTGGAAGAGCCGGCATGAAGATCTTCACATACAGCTGGGACAGACTGCAAAATAAAAACCCACTGTTCAGGAGAAGGACTATGAATTGAAGACATTTCCAACCCTTTTACTTGTTGTCAATCTACAAACTTCAATTCACCCTAATTTGATTTTATGTGATAATCTAACTTTGCACAGTCTATTATATTGGGTTTTTTTGTGAAGTGAAGTGAAAATCTTTGTCTGTGTGCAAAAACTTGGCCAATAAAGTTGACTGACAAACAATCAGCGTCAGTTTTTTATATACAAAAATCTAAATTGTATGACATGCATTTGTTCTCAGCTTTCTTTACTCCATTGAGTTTCCATAAAATTTCTAAATGTGAAAAGGTCTGAGGGAAATGAGATGCACTTGGTAAACTGGACTTGAAAGAGACCTGGCAACTTGTGGACTCTGCTTGACAGCCAGCAGGAGGGACTCGGTGTTGATGAGGACAGCCCAGCAGGGGAAACAGGCCAGCAGGAGAATCAGAACCGCCCTCTGCAGAATCACACCCACACGCTTCAGGTTACCGCTCCCATAGGTCTGCATGCAACAGAGCAAACCAACAGATTTGATACACCTGATGCAAATCTTTTACTGTTTAGCTGTTTGGTGAATAACCTTAGATGAGGACTATCCACCTGAGATAAGAGGGTATCGCAAGATGCAGCCAAACCCGTGCCGACAGAAATACTGGTGATGTTCACCACCTGCGTGGGAGAAAGCAAGAAAGAACTCAAGAATCAACTCAAATCTAAGAGAACAACTTAGGAACGCATCTCGTTTGCCCAATTATGTTCACCGCAGCTGCTAGTGATACTGCTCCTAGCTCAGTTTTCCCCAGGTGGCCGCAGAATGCCAGGCTGATGATGCTGATCAGGAAGACCATCAGCTGGGAAATGACCTGAACACACAGCATCGACCAGGTGTGAAAAATAAACAAGCCTTTTGTTACAAAGGTATTTTAAAACAGGATTTTAAAAGGCCCATAAATACAGAAAGTGACCTTTAGGATATGATTCATCAAATTTGATCAAGATATTGTGAGCTGAACCCCTGTCATCCCTGTCACAATAAGTAATAAATCACATGATAAACCAAAACAAACTTAATAATTTTAATTTGCATGATGTATCGTTTTTCTCTTTTTGCCAAAAACTGGATGGCAAAGTGTTCAATCTGATGCATTGCTCTCATCTATCCATTTTTCAATGACAATTTTATTTAAAGAGACTTCATAATTCATTTTATTTGTTGTTTCTGTCTGACTTGGCCACACTTGTAGAAAATTATGTTTTCTGAGATTCAATATTTATATATTTTTGAGATTGTGTGACATTTTATGAATCTAATATCAAACTCAAATCAAATTTTTTTGTCTCCTATCTGTCAGGTGACCTAGTGGTAGCTGTGTGAATGTTAAAGATAAGATTTGCAGGAACCTGTGATTGGTTCAGAGTGATAATATGTTTTCTGTTCTAACTCCCACAGACGTGGGACTTTTGTGGAATTTGTAATATAAGTAACTATTTAGTTTTGTCTTTTTTTGCTTACTAGTCTATGGCTTCCAAAATGTCTCTATATAACAGATAGAAAAAACAATTGATCAGTTGTAAAATTCTGGCTTAAAAAAAAGCAATAAAAAAAATTATAAGTAAAATAAAAATACAGTTTTAAACCACACATATTTGCTTTCTTAAATCTCTGTGTCCCCAGCTATTCTCTTTTTTACAGTTTAATTTATCCACATAAATTATAAACTTATCACATACTGTACTTTAAAACTTTTTATTTTATTTTTAGGTTTTACTTATTGGGGCTTCTTATATGCTTATGTTAAATTCAATATACACTAAACACTTTAGTTCTTAAAACAAGATTGACTTTTTTGTTTGAATTAATACTTCTATTTTAATTGTATTAATAAAACAAAGAAAAAAAAACAGCAAGAAAGGATTTTTGCAACCTTTCCTGTTTCCGGCCGAATCAATGGCAGCGTTACTCTTGCTTTTTCTAACAAATACTTAATTACGTTCGCCTCGGTCGGTGGCTGGGCTTCATCCTTACCACAGGTCCTGCCAGTTTCAGGACTTGCAGCAGCTCGTGTCGGGAGTCGGTCTGGACTCCTCTCAGTCCGCAGCATTCAGCGCTGGTCTCAACAAAAGAAGGGCATCTGCCAGCTCGCTCTTTGACGTGTTCGGTGTCCTCTGAACTATCCATGTCCAGATATGTTGCGTCTTTGTACACAGGACTCCAGAAAACGGTCTCCTCCTATTTAGTTAAAGGCTGCTTGTTGCTACTGATCATCTCCTCGCGCTCCAAGAGGATATGATGCTTATGACGAAACTGCGGACAGGTCAGCTTTCCCTTTGGTACTGCAACTATTTGGTACAATGCAACTGTGTGCTCTTTTATTTAACTCACCAAATCCCAAACTCTAACTAAGGACAAGGACAGTCCACGTGATACAACATGAGCCAAATTACGTGCAAAAACTAAAATAATCTACAATCCCATTCAATAAATTGAAATACTATAAAAAAATAAGTTTTATGAACTTCATCAACAAATGAAAGACGTTAAGATTAAACAGAGATGAATGTTTGAAAACCTAATTATTATCAAATGAAATGTAATTTTATCAGACCAAAAAACATGTTTATTACAAAACTTACAAGGCTTAAAGAAAATTATGTTTACCACCTGCTTTTATTTTCAAAAGTATGTTTAACCTCTGAGCCTCAACAGCAAAACCCATATTCTAATTTGATAATCTGCTTTTTCACGGTTTGGACTTTTGTATTTCTATGAATATCAACTTCCAGTTAAAAGAGGGGCATTGGGTATAAAAAGAACTGTAGAGACCTGTAAATATTCCCTGGGTGAAATTTCCAGGGTGGTGTTAACATGCTTATTTTTGGGGGGTGATCATTTGGAAGTTGTAAATTCATGAGCCCTACCTTGTTTCCACATTAATAGAGGAATTATATTGGCTTTTACTTACCAATAATTGATAAGTAATGCAAACCTTCCTTGTCAAAACAAACAAAAAAAAGGAACACACACATTGTTAATTTTTAGCTATTAAGCTTTCAAACGGGATTTTATAAAAACCACAAAACTGTCTTGTGTGCTGACCTCAAGAACATTAAAGAGCTCTTTCCAAAATGCAATTTCTTAAAATAATTTTTAATGGTGGAAGTTGAGCATTACAAAGCAAGAAGCAGAAATCACCATTCAGTCATTCACAGATTAAATCCCTGATTAAACAATGTATTCTATATGAGCATGCTTTGTGAGGACAGATGAACTCCTTTAGGCGTCGGACAGCTTCACATCGTGGCCATAATAAAAAGAGAGTTGGTTCTTTTTCCGAGGCAAAGTGGAAATGAAGTTAAGTAAAATCTATTCTTCTGCAACCAAATGCAACAAAAAAGTTCATGTCAGTAAGTAAAGCCTTGGTTGTTTTTATAATAAATAGAAACACTGATTGCCATAAATGGTGTTCCCAGCACTGAAGTGGTAGAAGTACTCCTGATTAATATTTCTCCAGTGCACATGCAAGTCTCGTGTAATTCAAGGCGCTCAATTTTAAGAAACATTCAAAGTGAAAATGCTTATTAAGGTTAATAAACTTTAGGTAATACAGTGTAGTACAAGGTTTTGTGCTAGATGTAATTGGAATTTAATGAATTCTGATGGCTGATGGCTCAAAATAGACTGGACTAATGTGAAGTTTTCAGTGAACTGCCCACAAAACATACGAAAAGCTGAGAAATGCTCAATTAGTCAATAATCGTCCCTGCATCCTGGGGTTATGCTCAGTTTGGGATATCTGTGGCCAGATTCTGCTGTGATTGGACTCTTGCTCTTTGCTGTCAACCGCAGTAAGAAAGCACTTGGTGTAAAGGACAGGTAAGTACGAATAGGTGTTTCTGACTGTGTGCCAAGCTCAAACACAGTTGTGCAGGTTTTCAATGTCTTGAAAACGAGGTATGCAACTCATGACTCTTAAAATCCACATAACTATAAACAAAAATAAATATATATATATAATATTAACAATATTTGGAGAAATGTGTTCGGAAGTTAGTGTTTGTACCAAGAAAAATAAATGTCCATCCATATGCATAGGAAGGTTCAGTCTTAACTACAGGTGCAAAAAGAGGAAGTTGAAAAACAAAGATAAAACCTTTTCATTATATTTAATTTTTCATAAATGATACCAAAGGTTCGTGCAAATTTGCACCTAACTGAATGCAGCTCATTCAAACTGATCATGTAATGCACATACGCCGGCATTCCTCTGCTATGTATAAAAAATAGCTAACAACTTCCGGTTTGATTCCTCGAATCACATAACTTCAGATTTTGTAAACAGTAACATTCAAAAAGGTTCCTCCCAGATGAATAGGGCTATGTAAATATACAGCACAGTACAGCACGTTGCAAAAGTATTTGCTCGTCTTTAACTTTTTCCACACTTCCTATAACTCCAAACTTAAAATGTATTTTATCAAGATTTTAAGTGATACGCCACCACAAAGTAAAGCTATGGATGCTCTTTTGTGTTGGTCTATCACAAAAAAACTAAAAAAAAAAAGAAAAAAAAAAGAAGTTTGCAATCGGGCGTGGCAAAAATGTAAAAAAATACTTTTGCAAGGCACTGCATGCAAGAATAGGTAAACCACAGATCTCAGAGGACCATCAAGTTATATTAGTGTAGAAAGCTGAGTAAACTAAAGGCCTGCGAATGAGTAAATCAAAACCATTTGCTGTGTGTGATGGGACTTACACACATTATTTCTCCTGCTAACAAAGCAGTCTGTAAACATTTCTTCTTCCACTGACATTCTACGCTTCCTTGGACACAGTAGCAACCCTTTCAATAAATAAGTAAATAAATAATACACTTGCTAGATAAAGAATACATTCAAGTATATCAGTTCCTAAATATTACAAATCCACTGTTTGTGGACAGCAAAACTTGTGCAGCATAGAGAAAGTCATCACATGCACCTCTACACATGATCACTGTTTACTGCATCAAACTTGGCTCTGCCATGTTGATTGTTGAGTGTCCCAGCTGATAAAGTCAAGAGCAGCTCTTGGACTGGACAATGACACCAAATCTGAGGTTGTTCTCTCACAGTGCAGTGAGGGTACGAAACAGCTGGGTGAGGCAGAAGACGGAGGCGGTAAGTGCTGTGCACTGTTTGGCCAGCAGCTTGGTGCTCAGGTCTTGACAACTTCGTTTGCTGCTTGCTCGCTCCGCTGCCAAGCAGAAGTCCCTGAATGAGCGGGCAACATCTGCCAGGCCTGCGACTGCCTCTGCGTTTCTTCGATCGCACCTTTCGCAACCAGAGAACCAGAGACAGACTGTGGCCAGCTCCACCAAGGTTCGGAAACTGTCAGCTAGAAACCGGAGCATTTCCTCTGGGCTCTGGCCAGTCCCTGCTACCTTCTGGCAATTAGACATGAGCCGCCGTGCTTCTAACTGGAGAACCCGCTTGTTTTCTGTGAAGTGCGCCGGGCATGTGTCCCTTGCGTGACGACCTCCAAGCCCTGCCACAGAACGATCAGAGCCACTGCTACCTTCCAAAATTGATAGAAGCTTATCAACATCTCTGCGAAGAACTTGGAAGCCTTTAGGAGGTTCTGGGTAGTGCTGCTGACCCAGATGAGTGAGAGTGTCCTTGTGGGTTTCAGACAAGTAAGATTCTGAGGTGTCTGAGTGGGGTGAGAGAAGAGGGCTGAGCTCAGAGGCGGAGGAGGAGGAGAAAAGGATGGTTTGAGGAAATGATGGGGAGAGGGTGGAGGAGGCAGAAATAAAAGAGGGAACAGGTGGAGATGTAATCAGATGAAGACCTGCTCTGGAAGTTTGAGAAATACCACTATTCTGAGAGCGGCAGGAGAACTCATAGACTGTAAGTTCATCATCAAAACTGTCTTCTCCACTGAAGCAATCTGTATATGATGCTGGACAGCCACAGGCATCCAAGGGCACCTGGAGCCCCTCTGCTACTGACTCACACCCAGATGCAAGTATAGAACTGCAACCAAACTCCGATTTCAGGGGTGTTGTGGCAACCAGGTCAGCTGGAGTACTTGTCTGAGACAAATCCTCACAGAGGGTGAACACTCTGCAACCAGCAGACAATACCTTTGATGGGTCTGAAGTCTGTTCCAAGGGACTACAAAGACCCATCAAAGGTCTGTCACTGCTTGTCCTTGCTTTTTGAGATTGACCATGAAAAGCAAGTTGTGGTCCATTCAGATTCTGAGTGGTCACCACTATTGGAGACTGATTGCTCCCTTTGTAACCTGGGATGTCTTCCTGTAGACTATTGACTTTTATGTTTAGTTCTGGGGCATCTGTTACAGGTCCAGGAATGTTGGTGTTAAGCCCAGAAGTATTTCTTTGGAAGAGGCTTGTTACGGATGCAGGAGGCTCTGTTATGGGTCCTGGTGTGTTGTCATTAGGTGTGGAATAAAGAGTTTGATGATGGTGTTTGGGCTCAGTCTGCACAGGTAGCTGACAACCAACTTCTTTTTTCTCAGGCACCAAAGGAGATCTCTTTGTTGTTGTTGTTTCTACAAAAAACTCCCCATCCAATTCAGATCCAGTCAGCGTTGCATCGGAGTCATCTGATTCAGCTGAGTCAGGTGCTATGCATGTCTCTAAGTCGAGGGTTCGTGTGATTTCGGGAACATTGTCGGTAGTATGTGCATTGTCACTACTAGCTTCCCCAGCTGGACTCGGCAAAGAACTCTCAACCCCTGCTTGAGTTAGACTTTCTTGGGAGCGTGATAGATAAAGGGGCAAGTTTTGAATCTTCCCCCTTAGCGTTGAGGCAGATAAGCGGCCCATGAGGCTTGGAGAACACGTCTGTAAGATAAAATGAGATGGGGGCGGAAGCTCTTTGGAGAGATCATTCAGTGTAGCAGCTTTTGCCATCACAATGCCAGCACTTCCTAAACTCTCTCCAGGTCCTCTACTCATCAAGGTGGAGTCACTTTTTGGTTTTGGTGTAACTGTGTTTTTCAGTGCAGTTCCTGAGTTAAGAGACGACATGATGCTTGTTGCAGCGCCTAGTTTTGCCCTAATTGACTTTATAGCGAGAATGTGATCAGCATTGACATAATGGTCCCTATTTTGGACTTCAATGTTTAAAAGAAGCTGAGCGCTGACGTGTGTTTCATCTTTAATTCCCTGGGTTAAATAATCACCAAGGCAACTGTTTGCACTTACAGTCCTGTCTTTCTGTTTCTTACCCAAAGTGTAACTTAGGAAATTACTAGCATCTGCATCATCTTCATCCTCAAAAACATTGTCTGAATTAGAGCTTTCTGTAGATTCGTGAATGAGTTCTTTATCATTAACATTTATTAAACCCTGTTTTAATAATTTAGCAGAGTCACTGTGGTTATTACTCTGTTCTTTGGGAGCTACAGCGGTAGGATTGATTGAAGTTGGTATGTTTTTGCAGATCTCTGCCTCTTTTATCAAAGGCTCTGTTTCTGGTTTAAGTGCAGGAGGTGTTTGAGAGAGAAGCGGTGATGGTGGAGGAGGAGGTGGTGAAATCAGTGAAAGGAAATTTTTATCATCATGTTTGTTTATATGTGCAGTGACCAACCTTTCATTCACTTCTGTAAAACTATTAGGCATTGTGATTGCACTCTGTGGTATTTCAGCAGCCACAAGGGGCCTCTTTAAACTGGATGATAAGTCAAACACATTTTCTTTCTTTTCTTCTTTTCCTTGCTCCTCAATTGTATCAGGCAAAAATGTATGACTAGTAAGTGGCCCATTTCCTGTAAAACCTACTGGATTTTCCTTCTCTGTTTCTTCCTTTTTCTCACCAATTTCTTCCTGATCTTCCCCTTCCTCCTTTCCATCGCCTCTCCGATCTGCACTCTCTTTTCCATCTGGATCAACCCGGCAGCGGACGACTGTGATAGTAGGAGGAACCACCTTTACCAGATCTGTGACTGATTTGGATTCCATTGCATCTGGTTCCATCTCCATTTCCTGCTTCCTGGTCCTTAAGGGGGGATTTAGATTTCTGTTATTTTCAGAAACAGACAGAAAGCCTGGGGCATGTGAGCAAAGCTTTGACAGGATGGGTTTGGACTCTAGTTGAGCTGGCTCTCCTTCAGAATGAGTGAGAGAGGAGATGGTAGGGCTGGGGTTTTGGGTTTGCCCTGAGGGTTCTGGATCTAAAGTTAATATTGGATTATCATTTGGACCTATCAAAATGTTTTTAAGAAACCTGTAGGAGTTTAAATTGGACTCCGATTCAAGATCAGTTTCTGGATACGTAACTCTGGAGGTGTAATCAGTTTCCATGAAAGAGCGTCGCTTTCTGGACTTCTTCCGGAGAAATGTTGATTCTTTGTTTTCTCTTTCCTCTTGGTCTTCCTGTTTGTCCATTTCTGTGTCTGTTACAGAGACTCTGATATCACTCAGGCTGAGAATGCTCAAGGTGTCCAGATTCATTTCTGTTCTAGTGCCTGTAAGAAACAAAAAATGCAGAGGTGATAAAAAACATTTCTTGCATGTTTTGAAAAATACTCAAGTGCTTCCTGTGTAAAAGCAACACAATATTTACATGAGTTTCTCTTTGCTTCAGCTATTCATGAAAGCTGAGTTTTTCCAAATTTTAATTTACAATTATATTTTTCTACAAAAAAATGTTTATGCAAGTGTAGGTTAGTGACAATGGGACAGTCTTTTCCAAAGCTTCATCTGTCTGCCTATATTTTCAAATCTGCTGTGGTATAAGAAGCTGGGAGGCACCACTTGAGAGAGAAACATTGAGAAAATGAATTTATATCCCAATGGAAATCTCAACAAATTAGAAATTTAAGTTCATGTCACTCTTTTCTTGAAGCTCACCCTCACTTACCATCAAAGGTGTTAGATATTTTAGCAACTAGCCTTCATTTGTGATTAAATGTTTGCAAGAAAAACTTGCGTTGATTCATTATTCTATCCATTTGTGTATTAAATTGTACAGCCAGCAGATGGCAGCAAAGACATTAGAAGAATGTTGTAAACAGCTTGTTGGCCAAAGATAAATCACCTCTTGGGACGGCACCTGACGTGGGATCTTCAGGTGAGGTGAAGCGATCTCTTGCATCAAAGAACTCGTCATCTGAGCTGCTGTCCCCAAATCCAGGGGGCGGCTGGAGGATAGGAATTGGGTCACATCCATCAGCCTTCGCTTCATCCTTTTGGATGTTAGGATGCTGAGGGCCTGGAAGGCTGCGAGCGCTGTCAGGGGTGATGTTGGAGCATAGGTTGTAGTAGCAGCGAGCATCGCTCTGGTCAAAGTTAAAAACAAAGTCTTTGTGGGAAGACGGGGATGATGGAGAAGCGGAGAGAGGATGCTCTCCAGCTCTTCCACCTTCATCTGCATTTCTCAGTGTCACACTTATATTACTCTGTAACTTTCCCTTCCGCCTCAGCTCATCATCTTCGACATCATCATCTTCGCTGGCCTCAGGAGGGCTCGGCAGGAGATCTGCGAGACGGGAGAGCTCAGCGAAACACAGCGAGCTGTCTGCTGAGCAGAGTTCACCTGAACAATTTTCACCTTTGGGACTCTGAGACGGAGTGGACATAAGTTTGGGATCAGCTCCATCACCAGATATCCTGCAGCCTCCTCCTCTTTCTCCTGATTCTCCAGCACAGCTAACAACTGTGAGGTGAATGAGGGGATGAGAGTGAGGTGGTGGAGGAGTGAGGAGGTGAGGCTGAACATGTCCGTCAGAGTGGAGGTGAAGCTGAAAAGGGGAGTGGACGCAGACGTGAGCTTGTGAGACAGCTTGAGTCTGGACAGTAGAGGAGGTGCATGAAATTAAATCGTCTTCCTCCAGAGCATCAAGAGAGTCACTGGAGGGACTGGTGAGGACTCGAGAGTCAGTGTGACATGAATCTGATGCTTCTGATACAGATAGCTGCTCTTCCTCTCCAGGTCCAGGGCTTACTTTATGACCCCCTGAATCATTGCCCGTTATTTGAATCTGTATTTTTGCACCAAGCCTCTTTTTGTTCAATGTTTCCACATTCTTTCCCTCTTTACCGTTTCCTAATGAAGCTGACTCTTTTGGAATATCAAGACATTTTTCTTGTTTTGGTTTTTTATTCTCCACAAGGGTGTCTCCCTTCTCTTTGCAGTCTTTGCTTCTCATCCGGTTCCTGTCTTTCCTCTTTCTTCCTTCAGAGTCTGACAGGGATCTAACACGAGGGCGGGGTTTGTCATCTTGAGACGCCACGCTGTACAACGGCTCCATATCCAAATCTGAAGAGTCCTCTGAGTCACTTGCACGTCTTGACACATAACCTGTAAACCCATATCAAAGCAATAGTCAGTCACATGTGAAACAAGTTTTGCTTTTGACATTCAATGCTACAACAGAGCAGAATCTACTGCCTGGCACTCTTACACTTTAGCTTTTTCACAGTACAATAAAATTGTTGTATTTTATTGAAATTCTATGTGTCTGACCAACAAAAAACAGTGAATATTGTGAGGTGGAAATAAAAAGATACACTACTTTAATTTTCTATACAACTGCAAATCTGAAAAGTGTGTCACTTTTATAATTATACACCTCAATAACTACAAAATCTAACTCTCCAGCAGAAGTCATACAATTAGTGAACAGAGTAACTATTTCTAATTTAATCTAAGTATAAACATACTGATTCTGTTCCTTGTTTCCCACATCAGAAACATAAACTTCTCTGTTGAATTAGCACATTAAAACCTGGTAAACAGACTGAAGTCTGTGACAAAATGTGAAATAGTTCATGCAGTACGAATATTTTCATTTGCCTGCATTTCTTTTCTACAACACACAAGATAAAGCAGGAAGATAAACAGTTGACATGTCTAAATCATAAATAATTCATTAATTGGATTACTTCTTTTTGTGGGCAATTTTGATTTTGAATTTATTGAGGTGTGCAATAATAGAGGTGATAAATACCAACATGCTACCAACTTTTCAGGTTTGTAATTTTTTGCTTTTATTATCAGCAACAATACTTTTCTAAGCTGTCAGAAGAAATTTAAATGTCAGATACTGTCAGATTGTCTAACTTGAAAAAACACAACCTTTAAATGTGGATCTTGAAGAAAACACAGAAAGGTTAACAAATTAAATCTTGTTAAATAGTTTTTTCCTTTATGTACCTTCTTCAGCAGAAACTCTGTGTTTCTTGTCATCTATCCAGGGGAAGACGTTGAGGTTAGGGTCAATAAACACACGGCAGTAACCTGCTATGAGGCAAGACATATCCTTTGCTGCACCAGCCTCCAATAGTAATGTGATGGGCTAAGAGAAAGAAAATCAAAACAAGGATTAGATTTAAAAAAGCTCCTCTTTCTCACTGGATAAACTGTCATTATCTTCTCCTTATAAACTTATATTGAAAGTTTGAGCTACTAACCTTACTTTCACTACTTTAATTGAATACAATCAACTAAATCTACCCGACACCAAAGTCAGGCTGCCTGGTGTCCTGTGCTTAATGTCACCAGTCTTAGATAGTGTTTACGGCGACTCTTGTCTTTTGTTTCTTCCAAGCGTTTTTTCTGCCTCAATTACAAAGGCAGAAAAAGTTACAGGCTTGAAGACAACTGAATAAAAGTTTAACTTGAGCCCTTTAAGCATGCACATAATGAACAAGTTTGTGTGTTAGTCCTCCATGGACTTACCTTGATGTCCTGCAGGTATATCTTGACGAGGCTGACTTTGTCTGATTCCGGTAGCAGCTCGACGCGAGTGATGCTGTTGAACTCTGTAAGGGTTGTCATGATACTCAGCTTGTGGTTGACCACCTGACTCACCCCGTAGCGCGCGCCAACCAGCAGGCTCACCATCGACTCCCTGTCCTGAAGCTTGAAGATGGAGATCAGAAAGAGAAAAGAAAACAGCATAGCTGAGGAAATTTTATTTAAAAGAAAAAATCTTGCTGGTCTATGTCAACTTTCTTCTTTTTTTTTTAATGGAAAAAGCCTACCATCAAGGTGGCACCGAAGGACTTTCCCCCAAAGGACTTGAGATCACTCAGCTCCTCTAGATAGTTGATCCGTGCTTGATCTACTGACAGGCTCTTTTGCTTGGGATCGTGCTGGGACTGGGTTTTCTTCATGTGAAAGCCGATTGCCTTCCTCAGATCTTTTTCTCGCATGTTCCTCAGTAACGTGGACGACACAAAATTTTCTATGCCCCAAGTCTTCCTGGAGCAAACACAAAAAAAACAACTTCACATCTGCTTTCATTAGAAAGTAACTGTGCGGTACAAACATCCAGTATCTCTATCGATGACATGAATAGATACCAATCAGTGTCAGAGCACAGAGCACCTCCTTTCTGCATTCCTCACCTTTCATGCTTACACTTTTCAATCGATTTCATTCTTGATGCCGATGTCAGAACATCCTCCTGTGCTAAAACCCGATGGACAGTTCTGAGCAGATAAAAGCATCTGCTAAATGAGTAAATGTATTCTGAGATATCCTTAAGTAGAAGTAAGATTATTTTTTATTGGGGATCATTGATTTTATTCTGCTAGGCAGCTTTGTGTCTTACAAACATACAGTGAGGAAAAAAGTATTTAGTCAGTCACCAATTGTGTAAGTTCTCCCACTTAAAAAGATGAGAGAGGCCTGTAATTGACATCATAGGTAGGCCTCAACTATGACAAACAAAATGAGAAAAAAAAAATCATGTCTGAATTTTAAAGAATTTATTTGCAAATAAGGGTGGAAAATAAGTATTTGCTCACCTACAAACAAGCCAGATTTCTGGCTGTCACAGATCTGTAGCTTCTTTCTTAAGAGGCTCCTCTGTCCTCCACTCATTACTTGTATCAATGGCACCTATTTGAAGTCGTTAACAGTAGAAAAGACACCTGCCCACAACCTCAACCAGTCACACTCCAAGTCCCACTATGGTGAAGACCAAAGACTGTCGAAGGACACCAGAAACAGAATTGTAGACCTGCACCAGGCTGGGAAGACTGAATCTGCAATAGGCAAGCAGCTTGGTGTGAAGAAATCTACTGTGGGAGCAATAATCAGAAAATGGAAGACCTACAAGACCACTGCTAATCTGCTAATACTTTTTTTCCCCCACTGTAAATACACAAAACCACAGAAGCTTGTTTGCATAACTACTGAAAAGGAAATATCCTGAACAGCTTATGGTTGCATCATATTTATGATAAAATGTGTTTTTGAATCTTTGTCGTAGTTTAATAAATCACACAAGGGCTTACGTGATCATCTTCAAGTTGGCTTTGGGGGACAGTCCGCAGCTCACCAGCCTCTCCTGAATATGCAGCGCAGCAAGTCTTAAGGCGGTATTACACCGCATTTCAACAGCGTAGCGTTCCTGCAGCACATCGTTCACCCCCTTAAAAATGGAACGACACAAATTATGAAAATTTGATTTGGCAAATTAATTTGGAATTTTTAAAAGCAATGTTATTATGGTAGCACTTAATGACATCTTCATAACTGGTGCTACTTGTTCCACTTGTAAAATGAATTATTAATGGTATATAATTTATGTTTGCATCTAAAATTAGTTCAATAATTTCATCAGAATTAACATATTAGTTTAGTTATGTTTAGTTTGGTTTTACATATTACATTTCATTACATAGCTATATGAATGGTAATCACTTCCAAAAAATACAGACTAGCAAAAAAAAAACAAAACCTCCCCAGCCTCCCCACACACACACACATCCTCAGGTATCATTTATTTCCCTTGGAGCTGTACCTGAAGGTAAAGATACTCGAAGGCAGTGGGATCCTCCTGCAGCAGGGTCTTGAAATCTTTGGGCATGAAACAAACACGGAACAAACACCTGTAGTTATGGACTTCCTTCTTCTGGACCACCTGAGGACATGCATACATACATACATCATGTCAGACATATATTTGCACAAGCAGATGAAAGCTTAGATGTTCTTCCAATGTGTTTTAATACCTGATGTATCCTCTCCTCTTCATGTAGCAGCAGCAGCTTACTGCTATTGTGCTGCTGTTCTAGCACCAAGGAAAAGTGTTCAATTCGGTTCAGTGAAAGTTTTTCCTTTAGTGTCATCACAATATCCTAGAGTGGAAAAACAAAAGGCCATCTTCAGATAAAATTATGTTTACTTAGATGATGTTTCAACAAGTTTTTCTTTGAAGTTGCAGATTATTTTCACAAAAGTCCCTCTGTGAACGTATATGTGGATACAATGAATCACAATAGTAACCATCGCATCTCAGGCTTTGAGATCATCGATAGTCACATCAAAATACCTTGACAGTTGTGCTGGTCTCAAACTTGAAAGCCTTAGTCTGCCCGTTCTCCAGATACACCTTCAAAACGTTGGGCAGGAAGAGAAGTGAGTTCCCCTGAAAACAAACAAGAACATCAGAGATCAGCGAAAAAGTTTGACAAAAAGGTTGAACAGGGTCAGGTCCAGCATGAGGAAATATAAAGTAACACGCCTTGAAAAAGTATCTGCAAACCTTTTCATTTTTTCAGCATTACAATTATAAACCTTAATGTATTTAATTATGTTTTTGCTGTCACAGATCAACATACAGTGGATGAAAAAGTGTGCATGATTTTATATACTTTAATATAAAAATCTGTGTGGCATGAATTAGGTTTGGACTTAAAGTATAATATCGCCAGCTACATATTTCACCTGGGAACTGCTCATCTAGGGTGATATGCAGTGTTAATTGTTTTGCCACAGTTCTGTGGTAAGCTTTGCATAAAGTTCAGTTTTTCACATCTGCCAGAACCATCTTCTTCCATATTTGCTATGACCTCTAAATGCCTCGTGTCAAACTGCAAGCCAGGCCAGAAAACAGGTCTGGCTTTCTTCTTGCTGGTCTTCCATAAAGACATGACCAAGATTGACGACCAACTAGCCGAGGAGTCACTAGATTCTCCTGGCTGAGCTCTGGATTTCTGCAGCTCTTTCAGAGTTACGACGGACCTCTTGGCTCCTTCTCTGAATTATTCTCTCCTTACTAATCTGTTATTTTCAAGAGTTTTCACAGCCTCTGACAGGTTTTCTTCAAGTATTGCTCTGTACTTCTCTACAATCAGCTTCCTTGTTGCAACTAAAGGAAAGGAACCCCACAGCATAATTGTACTACAACAATAATTCACCAAAGACATTGTGTTGTCAAAGCTGATACAGGAAATAAATGAAGAAACATTTTTCCATAACAAAATGTTGCAAGGCAAGATTGAGCTGTTTCATTTTTGTAGCATGTTTACGATTAAGTTTCCATCTGGAAATATTCTTAATCTGTATCATTAAAAACAAAACATTGTTTACATGTCATGGTGTAATAAAACAGAGTCAGAACATTTGCTCTTTTGCTTTTCTTGCAAAGGATTTCTTTGCATTACACTGGCCTGTTTCTGTCTTCCCTGCTTGTTCTCTGCAGTGAGTCATCCCTGTTCTCCTATGATTTTGGAAAGTGTTTTTCCTCCACTGACAATGTGATGCTATGAAACATTGATGCAGGCATGTTTTAAGTTCAAACGTAGAGCAGTCGATTTGAGAACAGTCGCATTTAGATCCCTCCCCTCTCCTGCTTCTTCTGCTCTGCTTTCTCTCTTGCTTTGTCTCCCCTGAATGTCCCTCCACTTTTTCCCTTTCAATCTAAACAAGTCCTGTAATCGCAGAAATTAGGACTGAAGAGTGGTTTAGGTATCGATCCACATTTCCTCTGTCTTTACTAATGGACACTGGCGTTTTCCTCCTGCAGCTGCTTTTAAATCCACAAGAAAGATGGGACTTCAAACCAACAAGAATGAAGGAAATAACAGGAAAAAAATGCATACATGAATTAATACTGACAACTATAAATCAGCATCAAAAGCAATTTGTAAAGTAAAATCTGTAAATTATCTCCTTGCTTGGCACTGTTGAAGTTGGTCTTGTTTAAAAAGCAGATGAAAATCTTGAATGTTTATGCAACTGTGTGTGGATTCCATGTATCTGCATTAGAAGCCTGTTTGGGATTGAGGGAGGTTCACGTTTACAGTGACATTAACTCGCAAACAAACTGTATGTCCAAAAATAAAGATTGGACATACAATTAATCAATCTGATTGTAACTCTAAAAATGAACAAACATCTATCAGATTGACTATTTTTATCTTTTGCCTGTTTTCACTGTATCTGATACATATCACACATGAAAATAAGTTCTTGAGATCTTTTTGTCTGAGGTAACTAACACCTACCTGAGAGTGTCCATTGACCTCCACCTCCTCTGCAAAGTGGACTTTGACAGGGTTGGACCTGAGCTTGGCCCTCTTTTCAGGTGTGATAAATGACGACTTCGGGCCCTGGGATGAAAACACATTAATAAAACTTGATCTGCAGAGATTCCTTAAATCTCAGTAATGATTTCTTGAAGGGAGAAGCGAATTATGAATCACTTGATAAGTGTTTCCATCAGCAAAAACTCCTCATGAGACTCTCTGAGCAGCAGCCATTTATTTACCATTATCTAATCAGATCAATCTTAATGCAAACACACACCTCAGTTTCACAGATGCAGAGTGAGCTGCATGTTCAGGCAGTAAATAAATGAGCTGCGAAGAGCTTCACCTTTTTCAAGGTAGATCTAGTTGTGGGGGAATTCCTGTGGGTTTAGCTTGCCGTCATATCCAACACTGATAAAGTGGTGTGTGCTGGGAGAGTGGATTGTATGAGGCACACCTCAAGCTCAGATGCAGAAAGAGCCTGATTAATGTTTCTGCTGACTGCAGCATTTCAGAATCCCATGTGAATAGAGATACTGAATTGCACAGGCTGTACTAGAAACAAACTATACTGGTTAATTTACTCAGAAGTGCTATGAGACACAAAGCTCTCCTGAATATTGATCCTCAGATCTACTTTAAATCATGTTTGGGAGAGTAAATATTGGAGACAAACATTGTTCAGGAATCCAAGAGCTTTCAACAGCTTGAAATGAATAAATAATTAGGAAATTAATAAAATATATTAAAAATGATAAACATGTGGAGAAACAGAACATGTCAAACAATACAGTTGCAGTTAACTAAGGCAGCTACATAGTGTCTACATTTGACATCAATGTCAGTGAACTAAGAACTATTGTTGTCTGGAAAGAACGGAGGAAGCAAGGAAGAATAAAAGAAAGGAAAGAAGGATGGAAGCACACAGTATAAACCCTGATATGAAACTGCCAGAGTGATAACAGCTGGAAACACAAGACGATGTTTTACAGTGAGTTCCACTAAACTGTGCAGTCAGGGTGTTTTATTCTCTCAGTCTGCCTCCTCTTGCAAAGATTTTTGTGTTCATTAATATTTTACACCCAAACACTAAGAAATGAGGGCAAGCTGCTTTTTTTCCTTCAGTGTAACATTTAGGCCGCTCTTTCTGCATGGCGATCACATGTTCTCCCTGTGCATGCGTGGATTCTCTCCAGGTACTCCACCTTCCTCCCAAAGTACAAAAACATGACTGGCAGGTTAATTGGTCCAACCAGTCCAACTCAATCCCCACATTCAGTGGTTAGCAGGAGACTCACATGCATGATTCTGAGGACAGTCATGGTCAGCGTGTCTTGACACTCCCTAAAAAACACAAAATGTCTGGTTGTTATGGTTGAACCTGCTACAAATAGATTAAATACATTGAAAGCAACAATATTCAGATAAATGAGTCTGTGTTTTGTGTTTGCATGTGCAGACTTGATTATTTCAGCAGCTTGCTCCGGGGTCAGGTCATCGACAGCCACGTTATTGATTTTCACAAGCTGGTCGCCAGGGACGAGCCGGCCATCTGCAGGACCACCTGGACACACAAAACGTCCTTGTGTTGTCATGCCTGAGGGGCTTTCAATTGGTCTGAGCTCACACGGCTCATGATTGCTGATGACAGGCAGCAGCTTGTGTTCTAGTCATTTCCTTTCATCTGACTCCAATGCAATATTTTCCACCCTGCTCTCTAAAGAGTTCACTCTCCCACATTATGAATATTAGCAGTCAACTAATTGTGCTTCAGTGTTTTACTGTCGTCAACAGGAATCTCCCATGCTGAAGTTTCGTTTCGGTTTTAATACCGGAGACGATTTTTTGATGCTTGTTATAATTTATCAGCTAATTTAGTCTACACAAAATCTCTAATTGCAATAAGGACGAGGAGAAATCAGAATGTTAACTGAATATTATTGCTTATAATCTCTCTCTGATTATTTCTATGTTAATGTTTAACAATATTTAGATGTTTATATTGAAGAAAACCCACTGATGATCATCTATTCTCAAATATCTTTTAACTTTTCTCATATCCAAACCTGAAACATACAGTGTTTAGTGGTGGTGATGTTCTCAGCAGGAAGAACGGTCCCTAACTTTATTCTGCATAAGGCCCCACACCTGCATGGCGAGCCAGAGCCACTGCACTGCATGTCTCTCTGCTGAATGCAAGAGACAAACAGCAAGATTTAGTTTACGTGGCACTACTAGGACCAATGCAACAGTATTAGGTGTTTGTCCTGCTCGAACTGGGCTGCCAGTTCAAGTCCCCACTCTGTCTGTCTCTGTTGTGTTCTTGGACAAGAGACTTCCCCTGTCTTGTTTGCTGGTGGTGGTCAGAGGGTCTGCAAATATGTGCATGAATGGGTGAATGGCCAGAAACAGTGAGAAACGCTTCGGGGTCCTCTGAACTTGACAAAGCGCTTTTCCCATTTTGTGATTTAAGATTGCATAGTTTGAGGCGTTGTAGTGTTTCAAAACAAGAGTGTGTTGCGTAATGCAGGGTGAGCACAGTGACTTCTCCATGGGCTAAACGACTGGCCCACTAACCCATCGACCCACTGGGGAAATCCCTGCTAGTCCCAGGTGCCAGTTCACTCCTGGTTTTGGTTCTCCACCACACGCCGACTTTGATCTTTGCTAACAAGAGCACCTTCTTCCACATGTTTGCTGTGTCTCCTTCGTGGCTTGAGTCAAAGCCTGACAGTGGGTTTTGTCTTGCCACTTCAAATTTTTGACAGGATGACTAGCAGTCCTCCTCCTGTAAACAGGTTGTTCAACAAGAGCTGTGAATCTCTGCAGCTCTGCCAGATTTATGTATCTTGACCACTTATTAATGATTTCTTTGTCCAGACTCTGAGTTTAGCTGAACGGTTGAAGCTTTGCAGTTCTGCCCTAATCTACACTTTCCTTTATAATGGACAGTAAATTTGTCCATGAAATAATTAAAGCTTACAACGTTATTTTACAACCTAACCCTGCTTCAAATTTCATCACAATTTTATCCCTCACTTGTCTGCTGTGTTATTACTCTGCATGATGCTGTTTGTTCAATAAAATTATCCAATTAAATAAAAGGAGTTCTATCAAAAATCTTCCTTGCGCATTAACAGTTTTGCAAGGCACCGTTCTAAAAACAAAATTCATTCTTCTCAAAACGGCAGCAGGAATCTCTCCCTCCTTCCTCAACACTATCATCCACCCTCACATTTATTGTCTCTACGGTTGTTTTTAAAATCGACTGGATGCTCAACTGATGAGGTTTTCTAGCAGCTGTGAATTGTGAATTGATTACAGATACTTCTCCTGGTTGCCACCTTGTTGGGCACGTCTTTCTGTCCTGTGCTCAAGCTGCTACATAAACCATTATGCAGCAGGTTCAGAGAAACAAATGAACAAGGACATTTTGAATGTGCCTGACACTGTAGTAGCTCTCATTTGACAAGATGAAGGCTTAGAGACGCCAAAACTGTGGTCTGCTATCAAGTTGAATACATGAAGAAATGGTTTGAGTTTATATTATGTGAATAAGTAATTAAAAGTAATTAAGTGATTTCAAAATATAAATCAAAGGAAATTATTTGGATCTGTTTATGAACAAAATGCATAAATGTATTGATAATCTCTATCAAGGCTTTCCTCCATTAGTAGATTTGTACTTTGTCCACTTTGCCTTTCTTTAGCGTGCGTTATCAGGTGGCTCTCAGACATGAGACATCACTTGATATTTTCTTTAAAAACAATGTGGACAGCAGCTGGTGACACTGATAGGTCTGAAAATGCTTTTGAATAAAGGATTCATATTTCACTGTCAAGATGCTGCAGCACCTGCCAGATACAAAGAGACAGAGGGTAATGAAACTGAGCCAAGGCTCAGAGGGGCCACTAGTGGTGAGAGGACCAGTGGGTGTGCGTGTGTGTGCAAGGTGGGTGTGACATGGGTAGAAACAGATGGTGACAGAACAAACTTGAGGCAGACATGAGAGTGAAAAGTTTCTGTAATGTGCCTCTGAACCTCAGAGGGATTGAGATCTGTGTCCCTCTGCACTTTCAGTTTCTCAGTAAAACATTTCACAGCTGAGTACTGAAATGTTTTCTGTCATTAAGTGATTTGTCATGTTCTAGCATCTTTGTAGAAGGATGATTTGCAGTATTTAATCCCTTTTATTTAATGCCTTTGATCCAGTTTGTTAGTTTCCAACATGCTAACTCCAGTTTTTAACTAGCTGTGACTGTTGCAAAAATACACAGAACCTTGCAGAAGTATTCATAACCTTCAAATTTTGTCATGTTTTGCCCTTTACAACCACAAACTTTAGTGCATTTTATTGGTATTTTAGGAGACACTCAAAATAGAGTACAAAAAATTCATGGTTAATGATAAGTGCTTCGTTTCCAACAAATTTTATGAATGGAAATCTAAAAAAAATGTAGCATGCATTTGTACTTAGCACCTAATTACCTAATATTGAAAGACGATGATTTTCAGACTTGTATTGCATGCTGAGATTTCACATTAAATCATATGGAGATACAGTTCTATTTTCTAAAGGAGAAAACATTTTTGCAGCTTCATATTTCAAAGTGAATTTACCCGGACTGTTCAGATTTCATTGTATTAACCCTTTACCCACAAAGCCTCAAAATCCGAGTGAATAAATGAATGCACATGTGAAAGCTCAAAAATTAGTATTTTTTTTTACCAATCAAATGTCAGTTTAAAAAAAAAAAGAGTTGGGTCTCATGTTTTCAGATTTTGATTTGAAAAATTTTATTTCCTTACACTTCACCAATTTGCATTATTTCATTTGATGATTTGTCATATGAAATGTCATCGAAAATACACTGACGTCTATGGTAGCACTGTTAGAAAATGTAAATTAATAACTACATAGTTAGTACGGTCAAACCAAATCTCCCTTACAGTATTTCCAAACTCTGCTGCATTTACACTTCTTCGGACACATGTCAGTGTTAAATAATTCAGTTAGGAGGAAGTGCTTGCACTGAGTTGAGGTACTCAGGCATACCTTTGGCTGTGTGTATCTACATTATCTCACATCTTCACAACACCCACAAATGTACACACAAACACAAACAAAGATATTAGCGCCGAGCAGCACTTCCTTCTGTTAATGTAATTTTGTGTGCATCTCTGCAGCATCAGCGTACAGCAGCAGCCCCAGCTGGAAGTTTTGTCAGGTTGTACCAAGCAAAGGTCTGCAGAGGTCTGGCACAGGTTCACGCTTTAATTTGCTGGGAAGACATTTATTATGCAAATTGCAAACAGTGTATCGGAAGCTACACTGAAAAAAGGCTGACAAATGCTTTTTCTTTTTAATACGGCAGTATTTGCCAAAAAATAACAAGAACTAGTAATCAGTGTTTGGCAGCAGGGACCTTGGTTTACTACAAAATAAATCTATTTTATAATGGAAAGTTGATAATTTGGAAAACGTATAACAAGAATTTAGCAAATGTAGCAATTTATATATTTCTACAATTGAAAGCGCTTGAAGCACAAAGAATAACCTCCTCAATATGAACATATTTTAGTGTTTTTTTTCCGTTCCTTCAGTATACCTGAGAGGGGTACAGATATAGGTACAACCAAGAGTTTACTCATTACAGGGAACATTGTGCTGCGGCAGAAGGCACCGATTCAGCAAACTAAAATACTGCAGCTCCTTGTAGAAATGCACCACGTGGCATAGGATGTTGTGACCTGGTGGAGAAAGTCAAACCACCACAACTGGACTCAGATGAACATGAAGATGTAAAATATCTGACTGAAACTATTGATGAACCATTTCTAAATACTGAAACTTTGTGATACTTTTATTTAACAGACATTAAGATTTGCACGCTATCAAAATTATAATTAATGTTGCCTTTGAGGAAATTGTCTCACCTGTGGTGACCTCCTGCACCAGGATGGGGATCTGGCTGGAAAGCGTGAGGCCATGGGAGTTGAGGTCTGGGTCCTTTTGGATCTGAACATTGAATCGGAACGGGTAATTTCTCTGATCGGAGCTATGGGACTCTCCTGTTTTTCCATCCACTGCAACACGATCTCTGCAAAGCATAAGGAAGACATCGTACCATGATGTTGGAGGTTCTATGTGAAAGTATTATAATTTTGTTCCAAAAACTATGGCTTCCAAAACTTAAGTAAAACAAGAGTGCAGGGATTTTAAAAATAAAATGTTTGCAGCATTTCTTGTTTTAAAACTTGCAGAGGTCATGCAGCATAAAGCAGGCTGTCTCTGCCATTTGAGCAGCTCCACCTCCAATATCTGTTACTAATACAGATGTTAGTTTTTAAGTTCTGACAGCAAGCAATCCTATTAACCTCATGGTCACAGTAATTACAGAAGGATTTTTCTGATTTCTGAGCTACTAGACTAGAAGAAAACATCCACATCATTCCATCTAAATTAAACTCAGATCTTCAGAAGGTGGATGTGTCGGCTCCATTTTCTTTTTCTAATTTTATGATAAAATTTTATCTTGGGGCGGAGGGAGAAAGTCTTAGCTGTACATTTTTTTTAAGTCTTTCAATATATTTAATTTAGACTTTTCTCTTAGTCACATATTATTTCATTACCAAACCCTGATTTGATCGATTTCTTTTAAGTTGTTTTGATTTTGTTTGAGAAGACCAAGGACAAAATTCTGATGATTCAAGGTCTTGATGTTGAACAGGTCAGTTTCCACATCAAAAGACAGTCAAGTCAGATAAACCTGATTACCTAATAACTGCATCTAGATGGAAACAAAACAGAAGCCTACCTGCTCAGAGAGTGAGACCTGCTGCCCAAGTCTCTGGACCGTCTTAACCATCGTCCCACCACCTGTTCCACGCGGCTGGTTCTGCGAGACGGGGAGCGACTCCTGTCCTGAGACTCCATTTACCTGTCATTAAAGGAAAATATATATATATATATAAATATGTATATATCATTACAATATTTAAAAGAGATGTATTTTAATGTGAGCTAAATTTAATTTAGAGCAAATCAATGAACAGGGCAAGAATTTAAACAAATAGTTTTGGGTGTTTTGGCCCAAGAAAAGACACAAGCAATGTAATGCAGAAGACTATCTGACACAGAAGATGCACAAACCAGGTAAACAAAACCCAGAAATGGTGTTTTCCACTGATAGCAATGCTAGTCCTAAATTAGAAAATGCAGGCTGTTAAACAGAATGGTTCTGTGATGAGAGCAAACATGCTTTGTGTCTGCAAAATGCATACAGTGGCTCTTCCTGTGCTGAAGAGAAAAGATAAGACCTCTGAATGGACAGGACAGAAAACTGACAGGGATTTGACAAAGTTCATTTGCAGTTGAGCTGAAAAAAAGAAGAACGTAGCATTTATTGAATGCAGTAATCCAACCTAATTAGTTCACATATTTCAGACATTTCAGTTGCAAAGTTTTTCTTTCCTACGTGAATGTAAGAAAGTTGAGAGTAAAAGCAGGGATGTTTGGCTAAGCTTCCAATGTTTTAAGGTTTTAACAACACCTATGGTGTAAGCACCACCATCCTAAAAAAACATAGACATAAAATAAATGTAATTAAATAAATATGGTTAAAAAGCTAAAACTGAATACATCATCTTCTTTTGCTTTTTTGGACACTGCTGTCATATGAGCTGGTATTGTTTGGTGAGGTTCAAAGATCCTTTGTGGCATTTTTGGATTTTACGTGGGCTGAGGCCAACAATGATGTCAGTTTTACCATTATGTAGCCTAATGGTCTCTTAGCCTGATTGATGAACCACCTGATGCAATAAAGTCTCAATAGCAATCAATAAAAATAGTTCATCATTTTAAATAATGACGCACTTTCCTTTAAATGAGTCTCTGTTGTGCAGCTGTGAAGCACATTGTTGTCAGAAATGAGAACGTTGAAAGGCTGTGGTGGTTGGTGGGTAGGACATAATGTGCCAACTTGGTGTCTACAGGGTTTGGTTAATGGTGCATCAAGGAGCAGGGCAACATTTTAGATAGTGACATATCAGCTTACAAGAAAACATGCTTATTAAAAATGTACACACTGAGGCTGGATGAGATGAGGCCAGCTATTTTCACAGATGAGTTTCTGTCTTTAACAGAAAATACTCAAAGTTAGAAAAGATTTTGCTATGACATCTCAATTAAGGTCTTCTGTTTTATAATTTATTTATACTTTACTTAACACTGTTAATGTAAAATGTTAGTTTTAGCCAGAATAACATTGTTACACTAAAAATGTCACATTGGCCAAGACTAACAGTAGCTATGTTCCCGTCAGATTGTCATGCAAATTTTGAGGGAGTATTTAAAATGTTGAAAAAGAAAAAAAAAAAAAAACTTATTAGGCAAATTTGTTTCCATCTGCCTTTTTGTGCATTAACTATGTTTTTGGAAAAGCCAAAGTGAAAATGTTTTTGTAAAACTGAGGAAGTTATTTCAAATTTAATTTTACCATCAACCTTTTCAAATGCCTATAAAAAAGTTGATGGAAACATGGCTACTGTTAGACCGAGTTTTGATGTTTCATTGTTGTCAAGATCTTTTAGTCCACTTCATGCAGCCTTACATGTTCTATTTAAGTGATTTCCTGATTATCCGCAAACTGATTTAAACATCTTATAAAATGTTATAAAATCCGGAGCTTATAGCCACACTAGGACTCGGTTCCCGACACCCAAGATCCCTTTAACATCATCATGACTCCACCAGGCTGGAGCTGAGAAACAGATCCTCTCACACTGAATAATTAAATACCAGAAGAATTATCAAAATGATTACTTATTTTGAAAAAAACAAAAACAAGACTACAACACATTTTTGTTTTGAAAATATGAAAAATAAATCTCCAACTTTCAGAGTAAATACTGCTTTCAAAATACATTTTAAACTAAAATACAAGGCAGATATATGTACAGTAGTCAGACTTTAAAAATAGACAGAAAGGAACTGGATGGATGGATGGATGGATGGATGGATGGATGGATGGATGGATGGATGGATGGATGGATACAATCTCCAGACCTTTGCAGACTGAATTAATATAACAATTCATTGCTGACTAATCACTGAATTATAAAGAGATGAATGATGGGATGAATGAGAGGCAGCGGCAGTAACACTATACTGAGAAGCAGCATTGGGATCGATTAAATGAATGAGTGAATGATCTCAGCAGGTCTGATGTGTCCCTCAGTGAGCAGCTACAGGAAGGAATGTCCCTCCAGACAGAAGCTGAACATTAGCACCGTCCATTACAGGAAGCAAATTGTTGACAGAAGAAAACGTTAAGAAAAGCAGAGATAAAGAGCAAATAGGTGAGAAAAACAGCAAACTAAGGGAGGTGATGACAGACGACAAGTGTGATAAAAGTTGAGAAAGGCGGAGGCGTGTTGAGTGACGCAGGCAGACAGCAGCGTCTCCTGGGGGATCTCTGATTATAATCACATTATCCATCCATCTGGCAGCACATGCCCCTCTCCTGATCATCTCTGCCTTCCCTTTCCTCATATTAGCCCTGTATTACTTCCTTTAACCATCTCGTACTTCCTTTTCACTTACATTCTCCCTTCAAGCACTTCTCATGTTGTATTAGCACAATGCAAAGGGTGAATTTTTAAGGGCCAAGATGTTCATGCTTCCTTACTACTAAAGGAAAGGCTGCCAAAATCATAGATACAATCCCTTCAATTACGCTCTTCCTCTGAGGTTACTTTCTACGAAATCAGATACTCAAGAACAGATTGATTTGAAGCCAAATGTCTGCACTTTTCAGTCAATAAAAATATTGGAACAAAGTGCTCCTTTACAACCTGCCCCCTTTATAAGCTTGTTTCCTTCCAGAATGGCTTTGATTGAGTACACAGATGAAGTCCAAGCCCAGCAAATCAAATCAGCCACAGCAGCACTGCAGTTCCTGTTCTGCAACGACAGCATCCACGATTAGGGATCAGAGAGGAAATGTCAGCTTATTTTCTGAACAGGTGTATTAATAGCATTGGAGGAAACCTTACACTTAATCCCTGACATTTTCAGAAGGATTCTTGTCAAATCAAGAAATAAATGTGAGATTAATCACTTCTTGCTAAAAATGTAGATATATCACAGATGTATTATTAGTTCTGCACCCACACAGTCAATACATCCACTTCTAAATCAAGACCAGTGCAGCCTAAACAAAGCAAACCCTTTGCTGTGGCAGAACCAAGAACTTCACATGTTAGTGGTTGGACTGTGCAGAGAAATTGCCATTTTGAATCTTGATTAATAATTAAGAGTTATGCTTAGTCCTTATTGAAAACAGAAGAATAAAAACAACAACCCTCATTATAGGAAACAAACCAGATTACCATGCCGTTTGTTTTATTACCACTCATCAAACAGCAGAGGTAGATCAATGCATTCATAAAGCTCCAGTCACAATTGATGTTTGCATCTGAATTTATTGACATAGCTTCCAGCTTTGTTCTTTTTGTATTGCTAGCTGGTGTCTGTAAATTCTGCCTGAACGAGACGGTGTCTCTACAGTCAGCAGCGACCAATCAGAGGTCAGGATTCCCAAATAAAAATGCATTTACAAATTAGGCTGACAACATTAAGACGTTGTTACAAACATATGGATGACACATTGTGGGATCTGAATACAACAATCACAAGAAAGCAAGGAAGAGTAAAAAGTTAATAGTTGTTTAGCATTTAGGACATTTTAGAAGGTAAATTTATTGGGGTGGGGGGTTCCTGCATGATATAATTATAGCAGCATTGATTTTTTTCTCTGTGTCTGAGCTAAATGCAACTGTACTTGTAGTGTAAAAATGATTGGATTTGAATGACCAGCCTTCACACAGAGAGAAATGTCCTACCATGCGCTTCCGGGTGGATAGCGTAACGTTTTCTTAAAGGGATGAAAGTAAAAATCTGCTGGTCTGGGTTGTAACTGTAACACATTGCAGCTGCAATCAGTTCAGTGTGAGGCAAGAAACAAAACAAAAATACTGTAGATAATCTGAGTGGACTCAAGCTGCCTGTCTGTGATGTCAGCATCACAGGGGAGATTGATTAAAAAGGTTTCCCAATCCAGACAGAACAGATCCTAAAACTTCATTTATAAGAATCCTCAAAATGCACAACACTCATGTTTGTTGGTGATCTACATTCGCTTTTCCCTTTAATAAAGCATTTGTTTAAAAAGGATTATTTTAAATACTTAATACAAAGATTGCAGTGTGGAAGCTGGGCCTGCCATACAACTGCTGCAGGAAAGAGTCATCTCAGGCAGAAAGGTTGGCTTTTTGTTTATTGCTGAGACAGAAGCTGGGCAGTATAACAACTGCTGCAGAAAAACACACACACACTCTCACAGCTGACTAATGGGGTTGCAGCAGCACTTGCAGTTTATTTTCCAATGTAAACACTTTTTTTGTGTGTACATCTATAGTTACAATGTGATTAATATGTTCCTTTTGGCATATAATTTCTTTATCTATATTTAATCACCTCATTTTAATGTGAGCACTTTAGTAAAGGAGCTGCTCATCAGATTTCTTTCTAATCTGTATCTTTCTTATTTGTGTCTTTATAAAGCTGCACTCAGAGAGAGAGAAATATGGATAAATAAAAATAAACAGTGAAAGCTCATTAATTCTTATTTTAGACTAAGATTTTTCAACTTTCAGACAATGCATAGATTTAAATATACACAATTTAAGAACAAATGTGATTGCAAAATATCAGAACAAGCAATTAATGCAATTGGATGAAAAGTTATAGTTTTGACTCTGAACTGGTGAAGTGAACAAGTGAATGAAATGCATTCAAACCTAGAAGGTCCAAAAAGAGAAGAGTTATGCTTTTATCAGAGTTGTTGTGTTTCAGGTGATTTCTGACACCAATCAATATACAGATTTACAAAGACAAAGAAGAATTTAAGGGAATCACATAACAAAATGAGTCAGTTTTAAAAACACAGTTTCCACCCTTTGTTCTATTCACATGTCACTAAAAGACATGAAGGATGAAGTTTAAAAGATAAAACATGCCTTTTCACCTGGGCTGCATGGTTGCACTGCTGCCTTGCAGCATGAAGGTCTTGGATGACTATGAGTTTGTATGTTCTCCCCATTAAGTGTGTGAGTTTTTAGCAGATGATATCATGTCCTAGTCCATAAATGTACATGTAAGTTTAAGTGGGTTGACCTTCAGAGTGAATGTATGGGTTCATATTTGTTTGTCCATCAGTCACATCAGTCAGCAGAGGAAAATATGCCAACCAGCATGGGCGTGCTCTACCGCTTTCTGTGATGCGTTCATGGGCCTATGAAAACATGGAAATGCGGTTACGTTCTCTCGATTAACATATGCTCTAATGTGATTGATATGCTCCTCAGAGTTTTTGGCAGCAATGTGACTTCATAAAAGGGTACCACCCCCCACTTCTTGAAAAGTGGGCATAGGCAATGGATAGATGAATGAATTTTCTACAGCTTAGAAAAGTGAAACATAGTGTTAATCTAATTTATTTATTTTGTGAATTCCAACATCCTGGTATAGAGAGACACAGATTACGCCCAACTTTTGCGTAACACACTGAGACATGCACAGCGCAGGCAAATGGGATTAGACAGTGTGTCTGGAGCCTGTGGCATGAAGTTTGTGCGTCACTCCTGCTGAGCCAGATTAAACTGAGCTTCAGTCCAACCCTACAAGACAAGCTGCAAAGCTGCAACTCAATCTCTCCGTTTGTCTCATTTTCACTTTTATGCCACACTTTTCTGATCCTCTAATGTCGCATGTGCAAACAGATCTATTTGAAATAGCAAACAGTCACCTGCTCGCTGCCCCCTCTCCCAGGGCTCCCTGAAGGCGCTGGTTGCAGTCACGCTCCACGTTCGGTTCGTCCATCATCTGGCTGAAGGGGACCCGGAAGATGTATCTTCATCTCCTGGTGACATGCACAACACATAAATGACAAGGCAGGCTTTAGACACATTTAGGGTGTTGTGGCAACACTGAAAAAGTATCTACACCCATTTCACATGTTGTCATACACATAAACATCAATTTACGTTACATAAATTGGATGTGACAAAGTAGTGCTTAATTGTGACGTGTAAGGAAAAGGATCATGTTTTTTCCAATGTGTTTTTAGATGGATGGGTTTGAAAAGTGTGGATTGCATTGGTATAACACTGAATAAAAACTAATTTACCCATCAGCTCTCTTCAGATGTCACCTACTTAGTAATTTTGTGGAACTTAATCCAGCTGTCCTGTGAAGGTTGAAGAGGTTTGCTAAAGAACATCAGTGAGCTTAAATTTAAATCATATGGTATAACTCCAAAACTACTAACAGATGGGAGTCACATCAAAAAACAGGGCATTATTCAGAGAAGCGTCCAAGAGGCCCATGCAACTTTACTAAAGCAGCAGAGTTTCACAGCTCCAGAGGGAGAGACTGTCAACATGTTTATTATTATTTGTGCATGCAACTTATCTGGGCTTTATGGAATAGTCGCAAGAAGAAAGCTACTGAGTAAAGAAAAAACATCAACTGTTTTTTCTTAGTTTACAAAGGCCATGCAGGCAACACAGCAAAAATATGGCAAAAGTTGTTCAAATGAAACTTTGCCACAATATGCAAAGTACTCTGTGAGAGAGAAAGCTACATCTGCACATAACCCTGAGCACACAGTTTCTACAGTGAATCATGCTGGTGCCAGAATCATGCTGTGGTGTTGCTGCTCTACAGCAAGTAAAGGGAAACCTTTGATGAGGAACTACATGCAGGCAATCCTAGAAGAAAACCTGCCAGGAGCTGCAAAAGAGTTCAGATTCAAGTAGGACAAAAACCTCTAATCATACAACTAAAGCTACACTGACATAGTTAAATCAAAGTCTTTTGTTAGAATGGCCTAATCAAAGTCTAATAAAATGTAGAATCTGTGGCAACACATGAAAACTGATGTTTCAAGACATCCTCTGTCCAATTTAATGATGTGATGAATTTGACAAGGTTGAATATAAAAAGTTACAAACAGGTCAACTCCACATTAGTTATTTCGATGATCTAGTTATTTGTTTTAGAATAAAGGAGACAGACTAAAAATGTGCCAAACATTTAAATTTTTGTTTGGAAAACATTTTAAAATCCATCATCTTCCTTTTACTTCACAACTATGTACTCCTTTCAGTTCTAGTTTTTCAGTTAAAATCCCACAAAACACATTTGACTTTTTGATTCTAAGGTGACAGAATGTGAAAAGCATTAAAAGCAATGCAAATGTTTTTATTTATTTACATCTAACACTCTAATCTTTGCTTCTGAAAGAGGTTAAAGGAAGGAAAATGAACATAAGATTAAAAACTTCACTGTTCAGCAAACAAAATTAAACAATTCAGTAATTTTCACAAGCAGGAAAAGGAAACACACAGTGTGAGAAAGTGCAGTAAGTTAACAAGGCCAGGATTAGAAGAAAGCCACTTGAGAGGCAGAGTGAAAAATGATATTTCATAAACAAACAGAAATATGAAAAGGAAGACAACGCAGAAAAAAATGGGGAGAAAAGTAAAGGGAGGAGAAGAAAGATGGGGGAATAAAAGAGTCAAAAAATATAGTGGGACTCCATCGCAGCGGGATCGGCCGGGCTGAGCTGTTTTGTGGAGTCCCACTTCCCCCTGCTCTGCTCTAAACACCATGAATTATTAACAAGCCCCTTACAAAGCCCTGGGAAAAGAGATGCTGGGAACGCTTCTTTATCCCCTCTATCCCTTCTCCACCTTCATCCACTCAGTTACCCTCACCTCAGTACTCCTTTCTTTAATAACTCATCTTAGCCTCTTGTTCAAAGTTAATCATTTGATATATGTTCAGGTACTTGAGCTGCCAACAAGGCAGATTTTTATTGTGTGTATATCAAACAGCTTAAATGCCTCAGAGTTGGATAAATTCATCTGTTTCCTGAGAGATGAACAAACAGAATGAATGCCTGCTACTTTTAGTTTCTCTTTCTGATGTACAGTAACAGATAAAAATAAGTTAAATAACTCCAGCATGATGGAGCAACTTTTTTTTCTTCATTTGATGATGTGTGTGTAACATTGCTTTTTATGTCCAGAGTGAGAGTATCTTTTTATCATGCCGGCTAGCGGCTGGAGTTTGTGTGCGTTAGTCAGTGTGCTGCTCACATCAATAATGTATGCAGATAATGCAACCGCTTCGCTGTACCAACAACTAACAGACATACCGATGCACACAGATGGAGACACGGACGGCGAGAGAGAGGAGACACATGAGGCAGCAAAAAAATAATAATAACTGGAAAGATGAGATGGGGAAATGTGAAAAATACAATGCATGATGAGAAAATGGTTTAAAGTCTACAATGTGAGCCAAATTATAATACAATTCAGATTTACTTGCATTTCACCAAACTTAATTAGTATTTTCTTTTTGTTTTATCACATGGCACATGTCCATATGACTTGCAAGAGTCCCCTGCAAATGAACTCAAACAATATAAAAGTCAGTCATGTGCAACAGAATGCAGCTAAAAACAAATATTTACAGACATTGTATAAAAACGACACAAAGACATTTTGTTAAACTTTTTTCTGTTTAAGGTCATGTAGGATGACCTAAATTATTTGAAGGGGGATGGTTGGGGCTTATGTCGACCCCACAGGATGCCGCCCTGGGCGGTTGCCCACATCAAGATCCACCACTGTTTGTGCCACCATGTTAACGAGGCTTCACTTAGAAACAATGGTATATTCTAATATGACCTTTCTGGAAAAAATAAAGGACTATAAAGAAAACATCTGAACGTCACTATGGCCTTTTTACTGACTGCTCGGATCCTTTAAGGGCTGGAAGAGCACAGAACCAGAATAATGCAATGCAGTCATTAAAGTTACTAAAATAATGTATATCAATTGTATCCATCATTTCTTTAATAGGACCTGACACCAACAGCAGTACATGAGATTAAAACAGGACGGCCTCTTTGGTGGAAGGAGATTTCTGCTTTTCAAATGGTTGTGAATAACTCTTGGAATGAGAACAAACGCAGTGATAACACGGTGAGATGTAACAGAAGAATGACTACATAAGGAAACATTGGATTTGAATTTGTGTGACTATATTGGAAACAATTTAGTCACATATAAATTTGTAGGCAATATAAAGATTGAAGCTTAATGCCAGTTTTATTTACCTCATTTATGTTGGACAAATGGACAATGAAAGTCACCTCAGGGCACATGCTGCAAACAACACACAGGTCTACTCCCTAACCTCTGACTGCACCTTGATTATGTTCATCTTTAGAGGTAGCAATCCGATTAGCAGATCACCGTTTATACAGACATACAAGCACACAAACAAACACACATAATCCATGTCACCTAAGGACATTTACTGGTGGAAGACTCTAGGAAAAACTGCCTCATACAGCTAGCGGTCATTTGAAGATGTGAATGCATGCATGTTCCTCAAGTTCCAAATGTTACTGCTACAATAGAAAGAATCAGGAGAAAAACAGAACAATCTACAAACCCAATACCACAAAAACAGCATTTTTGGGTTTTTTTTAGTTTCAAATAAATAATATACAGAAAATAATCAGCTTTGCATTTTGGCCAGTGCTCATCTACCAACCAAACACAACAGAATACATAGAGAAACTTCAACAAATATCTAATACTCTGTTTGTATCAGTATGTTTATCCTAAGCTTCCTGAATTTAAAGCTAGTGCAAAAGTGAAAAATTTTACACAAAAAGTGAGTTATTTATTTCACCAGCTTGATTATTTTGGATATTTTGCAGACACTTGACCATCACATATGATTGTATTGCTTTAACATTTTTACATTCATGCTAACTAAAGACTTCAATGTGTTTTCTTGGGGTTTTACTTGGTAAGGAGGAACACAGTAGGACATATTGCAAATCTGAAATTAAAAGAAAATTAATTTTTTTCCCATTGAGTAAACTATAGAAACTGTCGTGTACTTTTGTATTAAGCCCCACTAGTAATAATTGCTGCAAATGTATTTTGAAATATTTTGGAGAATCAGCTCTTTACATCTAGAGACTGAAATTATTACTACTCAGTCAGGTTAGACATAAACTTTCAGGTTTCTCAATTACTTTTGGTTTACTCTAACATGTGAATGCGCTTATTCTGAGCTGTTCCATTGTACCTCCAGCTGTTTGTTGAATATTTAGTTTATTTAATCTAAAAAATTAATGAAAAAGATTGTGGGCTCAATTTAAAGGCCGCATCCATATAAACTTTTAATCTGTAAAAATGTCTGCATATACAGAAACATTATAAATCCACTCGCAGCCTTTTCATTTTAGCAGTGCTGCAAACTGTTTTCTTATTTAATCAACTCACAAATGGTTCTGTAAATTACTTTCAGTCATCAGTCTAAAGGATTTCCTAGCAAGAAACCCTCTGACTTTTCCACGAATAATAGCTGAGTGTAGTTTCACAAACATGTGGGCAATTAGAGTGGCTCTTTTAGCTCAAGTCCATTAATGACACAGATTTCCTTTTATAACGTCCCATTTGGTCTTTCCAGCACTTAACTGTTCTTGGTTCGATACACACTGTGAACTGCATGTTTATTCTTGTTTTAGCCCCACAGAGGCGAATGAAAGGTTCGTCCCCCGGCTTGCTCACAAGTAGTCATATTCAATAAATTAGAATATACATCCCAATTAGGCTCGGCTGCCAGATTTGGAAATAACTCACCTTTAACCAGGTATTAAACATGCTTTTCATTAAGCCCACATTCCAGTTTTTAAACATAGATTTTTTTTAAGGCATCCGAAAAAGTCAAATTTCAAAACAAGGTTTTCTTCATAAATTATGCAGTCATGTGAAAATAGATGCTACTGGGAAAAGCAGCATATTCAGTCATACAGATATTTAACAGGCATTTCAGCAGTGGGTGTGCTCTAGACTGTTGCAGTGAGAGTGAACATCATGGTGAGATCAAATGAGTTGTCTGAGGCTTTCGGAGGGAGGATCGGAGCAGGTTATGAGTCTGGAAAGAGGCTGAAAGAATCTGAATTTATCCGTTCCACTGTGTGGAAAACAAATCTACAAGTGAAGGACATCCAAGATGGCAAATTATATGCCTAGGTCAGCTAATTCGACCTCAGGATCAGAATGCAGGTTGGTGTTAATTTGGAGTTTTGACCTCTGATTGGATGGAGGACTTGAACGGACCACCCAGGACTCACCTGAGGGGCTGGGCTCATTTTGCAGAGCCTGGTAATAAGGGAGGAATCCATATTAGCAGGATTAAGAACAGGTCGTACACATTTGAACAACACTTTATTTACTATAGGGAAACATGAAACAGAACATTGTGACATTTGTTAGAGCATGGAAACTATGAACCATGATATCTTAGACTGCTGCTAATACTCAGCCGATCAAATGACAACTGATGTACCAAGCAATGTCTGTTTGAAGAGCATGTCAGATTGGGGATCCAGTAAATGTGGGCACAAATATTTTATGTGCTTCCTCTGGGAAACTAGCCTTTCTCTACAATTCTGCTCGAATATAATCTCACTTACAGTACAGTCGTCCCATTCGCTTGATTCTCTCTCTCTTTTCTACCAATCACTGGACAGAAGAAGACGTTGTAAATGATGACATAGATTTTCTGAGCTGTTTCTAGAATTGTAGTCTGCCAGTAGTTTTAGCAACGGCAGGAGAGGAAGTGAAGGAAGTCATTCTCTCTGTATTGGCCAGGCTTCTGAATATTGAATTAGCATTAAAAGCCATTTTGTTCAAATCACAGTGGAGGTTGGTTGTTCCAGCTTTATAGCATCAAGCTGGTGCATTACAGGCAACCTTTAGCAATTGGGTAAAATTTAAAACATCAGCAGAGTCCACTCTTCCAGGAAGCAATAGTTTCCAATAGCCAAGAGCCCAGACTGTTTGTACAAAGAAAAGTGTAGTACAGAGTTTTTATCAGGCTAGTGGGAAGCAGGTTTAAGAAGTTATTAGATCTAGTACCTGAGATGTCGGTATTACACCTTTATGGATTTCATCTGACATTAAACTCCACAGAAGAAGAAGACTGGGCCTCTCCTCCTCGCTGATGACTGTTCTGCACACCTGCAATGCTGCTCAGGTATGTTTGTGGGGAGGGTAGAGGACTAGACAAGTTCCTTTTTCTTAAAACCTCTAGGTAGGTTTGTGGATCTTACCCATGTAATATTTTTGGTGAGTTCTTTTTATTTGTTAGATAGGAATATCTGAGTTGTTTTCTCTTTGTTTTCACACAGAAAACAAATAAAGACTAGACTAGATGCCTGTTAGACCCTTTTGTTTTATTTGTTTCTTAGATTTGGTACAACCTAATGACCCCTTCTCTGATACAAACTTTTGAGACAATAAGTAAAAAGCTTATTTCACTTTTGCAGGAACTCTGTCAACTTATTGTCCAGAGGTGGTAACAGTCTGCATATCTAAATACATGATTTTTACCAAAAAATAAAAAATAAAAGTATTTGTAGTAATTGAAAGGTAACTCCTCCATATCTGTGATTTTTGTATCAAAGGTTAGATCAAACACAGTTTGTACATATGTGTCAGAATTCATATAAAGACTCACCTGAAAAAAAGTTATTTTAAAAAGAGGGGTTCTAGTCATCAAACCACGTGTTTGGCTGATATACCATTTGTTTTAATAAGCAGCTGAACACTTTTTCCATATAACGTTGGCAGGGAATATTTTTATAAAGGTTTTACACAACTAAGGTGTTCAGATTCCTTCTAATTCCAATTAATATCCTGATTGGTCCTACTGATGTAAAATCAGAAGTCTCCGTTCAGTCACGAATGATGTATACTTTGTTTTTAAACATTTAACATTTTCACAGCAGTGAAAAGCACTTCAGAAATTATCCGTGCTCCTGTCAGGGAACCCCTTAATCAGGTTTTGCAGACGGGGCTATGTAAGCTGTCTTGATAAGAGATTAGTGTCAATCCAAAATCTTTTGGATCTCACTACAGATATTACAATAAAATGTAGAAAAAGATTTCACAAAGTAAAGCTTTCAGATGTAATTTGTAATAACAAAGTTATAGGGTGACCTCAGTACTTTGCAGCACTGATCTGGGGACGTTGTTGCTACTTTTAATGCATAGTCTAATCCCACAGCTTTTTAATACAGTAACAGATATAAACTTTTAACCATGAACAACAACATGCTGCCAAAAGACAGATAAAATATGCAAAAATGCATTTTTATCATGTGTAAGCACAAGAACGCTTGTGCACAGAGAAACAAAGAGTCTGACGTGCACCCGTCCTGTTAATTCTCAATATTAAACTTGACAAATAAGAAGCATCAAAAATGTAGCCCAACCTAAAAATAACATCATAAATGAGTAAAACCGAGCAGAAAGGGCCGTCAGAACGCAGCCAGGAAGCCATGCAGCCTTGCAGCCTGGCTCTTCTTCTGTTTCAGCTCTTGAGTGTCAGGACTCAGTTTTCATTAACATCCCTGCACAAAGCACAGGATGGTAATACCTCCTCTGAGGTTGGGACATACAGTCAGAGTATAGACGGAGTCGAGCATTCATTCAACGAGATCACGTTGCTATCATAACACAGTGGAAACAACACAGTGTATTCCAGCATGATGGAGCAAAAAATGTGATCATTAGATGCATGTGCTTGTATATGTGTGTGTGAGAACGCGCAGTGATGCATTAGTAAAATGCATTTCACACAGAGTATGTATGAATCTGTTCATCAATTCTTCAGCAGTGGTTGGACACAATGAAGCGACTGACTCGCTTGCTGCGAGAGCCGCCGGTGGTGGTCTGAGTGTCTCTGTATCTAATGACTGATGAAGATCTACCCTCATGACAACTTGTAGTGTTTTCCATACAAATAGATCAATTAGGCATAACATTATGACTCCTTATAAGTGAATAACACTGATTAAGTTAGCACTGTGTTCTTAATATTGTTAGAAAATGGATGCATTTATTGACGAGGCCCCAGTTGCGATAGACAACAGTGTGCTAACAGGACAGGATGCTCACATGCCATTTATTTACAGGCTTGTTTGCACCATTCTATGTTAAATCTAATAAAAACACTTTTAATGGATGCTGACATCCAGTTTAATTATTCTCTACTTTACTGTCCATGCTTTAGGTATCTTCTTGTGAGTCTAATTGTGAAGGGAAAACATGGACCAATACATCCATGATGTTTGATGATCCACAGCGGCTCCTCTGGCTAGTTTTATTTGATTATTTGATTAGATGATTATTGAGAAGTAAGCTGATTTGATCAATTGGAAGCCTGCAATGTTTTCTTTACGTGGCAGGTGTGCTTTATCCCTTAAGACAAGCTAAGTATTGCCACTTCAGAAAGATCATGTAGAGAGTGTTCTCGTTTTGCTAGAGTTGACAGGACTAAATAACAGCAGCTGCCTTTGGAGAACATCCATTGGATTTTGTTGCATCAGACTTTATTGTCATTGTGTAGTTTTTCAACTCCACCTCAAAAATATATCTGTTTTCAGTTGATCTCAAATGATAATTTTTCACTTTTATTTAGGAAAATGCAATCAAATTTGACTATATAATATGGTATCATTTAATTAAGACCCCTGTATGTAAATTAATATGTACTGAACTTGCTGTCTCAAGAAAAGTGTCTCAAGATCTTTGTTGCAAATTGGTGCTTTATAAACTGAACTGAATAGTTTGATGGGTCAGATAGTTCCTGAGTATAAAAAGTCAATATAGCACTTTCTGGTTACCCACTGGTGCTTATTTGACTGAGGTAAGCTTATGAAAGAATGGCAGCTCTCACCTGCTCACCCAAAGCTGCACTGGTTCTCAAGGAGGAGTAGGGCAGGTAAACTGAAGATAATTTATTTATTTATTAGCTCTGTATAAAAGGTTTATGGATGCTTTCTCATTTAATGCACAGATAAGCCCCATAATAAACACCTAATTATCACCTTTGTAATAAGCAGAACAACATCTGCTGTTGACAGGGCAGGAGGTGGGATATTTCCCCATTACAAGTTGGTTGTTTTTCGCAGAGCAACACAGAGACACACCACCATGCACGCAAACACAAGGCCTATTGTTGATGCGTTTGGACTGTGGGAGAAGGTTGGAGTACCCGGAGAGAACCCACGCATTTAAACTCCATACAGAAAGACTCCAGGACGGGATTCGAACCCAGGACCGTCTTGCTGCAAGACAACATTGCCACTACCTGAACCACAGTGCAACCCGCAAAACAACAGTGGAAGCTTATTAGGCACTTAAATGTAATATTTTCTCAATTTTTATTCTCTCCCTATTTTTTTCATCCCTTCCCGAGATGCACTGAAAGGAAACCAACACAATTGCGATCAATTCTAATCTATTTTAGCCACTTTCTGTCTTGTGGTTAATGGGTCAAGTTGGCTATATAACAACGAGGGCTAAGGACCTTACCGAGTAGCGGCTGTTCCTGTCCTATAATCCTCTCCTGAGCGCAGGGCGGGCCGTCCCGACCGTCCCGACGGTCCCTAGTAACGGCGAAGAACTTGGAGAAGCGCCGCAAAAGAGCCGCACCTTCCTCAGACAGCGAAGAAGCCAGTTAATCCATTTCACCTGGGGGTTTCAGAGCGCCACATCCTCCCGCAGAAATCAGAGGGAGCGCCTGGTAGTCCATACGTAGGTCCCGGAGCAGGTGATGCCGAGGGACGGGGCGAGGTGCTTAAGCGTCGGTAATCTTCTCAATCAACAATCCCATCTCTCTCCCTCTCTCTCTCTCTCTCTCTCTCTCTCTTTGTCTCTCCCTTTTTCTCTCTCCTCTTCTCCCCCAATTTCTCTCTCTCTCTGGCACTGTTCTCTCCATGTCTTTGTCTCTCTGTCAAACACCAACCCAGTTAAAGTTTGCATTAAAACAACAAAAGCCGAAAACAAATATTGGAGTCGGCGTCGCTATTTACACACCTGCACTTGTGTGAAATATAGTCCGTTTACAGGGTGTGAGGCTGTTTTTCAGCCTTCCTGACTGCGCAGTAAACGAGATAGAAGGTATATTCAAAGTCGAAGTTAAATGAGCAATAAATAGGTATACCATTTAATATTTTTAAACTGAGTTAAATGACGCAACCTGATTAGCTCACAAAATAAGATGATGGCACAACATTGAATTGGATAAAAATAGGTATTTATCGCCCCCTGCTGGCGATAGTTCGTCACTACTACGCACCTGAAGTCATTCAAGGCTGGAAGAAGTTAGTTCAACTTAAAATTATTAAAATCCCTGGCAGATTTGAATTTTAAAGCAATTTCTCATAAAATAATAAAATAATTTTAAGGAATTATCAATCTTGAAAATTATTTTTCTATTTCCATCTGCACTTTAATAAAAAGGCATGTTGAATCTTATATATTTGAAAAAGAAAACCACTTTTAAACGATGGATGTTGGTCCATCTATCAGCCAGTCAGGAAAGATCTTTGGTTCTGGCTCAGTTCTGCCACATGCACCAGATAATCTGTAGGTGTGTCTAATTGGGGTGTTCAGTTATGAACACAAGCAGTGTTTTGTTTTTGAACTTCTATGCTCATCAAGGATTGTTCTTAGAGAACACCATGTTTAAGCATAAGGGAGGTTATCGATTTTCTAGTTGATCTACAGTCCTGCACTCTTCTATGGTCACAAGCACAAGTTGTTTTTCCTTTTGTCCCTTACGTTCTTCTGTTTTTTTCTCATTGAGCTGCTTTCTTTATTTTCAAGTCCATGAAGCAGCACAAGTTATTTCTACTTAATCTTATTTAATTTTGTTGTTAAATAAAATTCATGAGTGTCGGTTTTCTATTCTATTTGTTAACATTTTCTGAGTGTATACAGTCAGCTTACACTTCTGGCCCCAAGATGTCAGTGTTGTACAAATTCTCTTTCACTTTCTGTAACTTTGCTTCTGTCCTGTCTAAATTTCCTCCACCAACACACAAACACAGCTTTCACAGGCAGCACTAAGATTTGTAAATTCTTCATGCAGCCTTTAATAATTATAATATCATAATACCACTTCCAGTCATTGCTTGATCATCTTCTTTTTACAAAGCCCACAATCCAACTCAAGTCTGCTTTATTTTAATGGGAGGAAACTCCTTTGTTGCTCTTGTCTCGACCCCCCTGCTTTGAGGTTGGTTTGATCTCTGTCTTTGGCCGTCAGATGGTGGACACAACTATTTTGGGTGGGCTCCAGGGGACTTTTTTGCTTTTTTGGGTGTACTGAGTCATAAGATTCAGCTTTGTTCTTCAGCTAATAAGGGCAGGGAAGTTGTGGTTAGAACATCGTCTACAAGATGGAACTTTGATTTAAAAAATAAGCAAACGCCATTAATGAATGAATCTGAATCTTAGATCTGAGCCCAGGGCAGAAGATTTCTAAAGATTAGTAAATACAAGTGAAGAGACTGAGGCCAAATGCCAGAGGTCTTTGGGTTTGGCTCACAATAAATAAGAATATATATTTCCTTTGGTCATTTTTTCTGTAAACCTTAAAGAAGTTATGTCTTCAAGAATTTTAAAAAGAGATACATTTCTTCTGGAGACCAAAACTTTTAAAGCAGGTCCAACAAACAACTCTAATAACCACAGAATAGTGTACACACATTCTCGTCTTTTCTTCTTCCAGTTTCCTCTCTGTAAGGAGATGAAAAGATCTTTCATGTTGTTTCCTCTTGCTGCATTATTTATTACTGTGTGGCGTTTTATTAGTTGGTTTCATCTCAGATTTTGCAGTCTGGTTTTGGGGAAGCCTTTGAAATGTGTTTCTGACTCCAAACAATCCTTTGCCTGCTTTCTCTCACTAGCTAAAGTCGCCTCCTATCTTATGTGAATAAAAAAAAAGAAAAGAAAAAGGATTTTCAAAGCGGATGAGCCATGCTCTGAAGCCAAAATCCATTCAGCAGTGTCCTAAGGAACAGAGATGTTGTTCTTGTTTCATGGCTAACATGAAAGAAAAGAAGATCATCCTTTTTTGTCATTAGCCTTATTAGCATCATTATCCTAATATGGATGAACTTCAGATGACTGGCTTGGAGTTGTTTGTGTTGCCACTGAAGCAACATGCAACTACATCAGAAAATGCTTTATTGCCAGTGGTTTTTGACAGCTGATGTATTTCTGATACAACCACTAGATGGTGGAGCTACTCCTGATTATAAAAAGAGTGAAGGAAGGAGAAATATATTTATTGGAGCATGTCACATAAATGTGGGCAAAGTTGGAGAACCAAAACAAATGACGGCAACTGATTTAAAATTAACAAATGAAAAGACTGGAACCTTTCCAAATCCTAGAAAACACTTCAACACATATGTATTGATACACAAATATCTTAATTTGATAAAATCCAAACCTATTGGAAGTAAACACACATAGGAAAACTAAACAGCGGCTTTCAACATCCACACCTCCAGGAGACTTCAAAGTCAGGTTCACAACTAAATGCACAACTGCATTTAATGAACTAACTAATTTATTAGTTCATTAATAAACAGATAGAAAACATGTCTTATGTTTTCTATCTGTTTATATGAGATGCATATTATGTTTTTGAGAGTTTGCCCTTTGAATTGCCCATAAGTTATACAATCTTTCAATCTGGAACTCCTAAATAAAATTCAATCATTTTAAGCATATTTATGTTACCAAAAATCCAATTAATAATCTGAGCCAAAACTTGCTGTTCAAAAGTCTCTCCTGCCTCGGCTTGAGCTATTTTGCAAAGATGAATGGGTGAATCCCATGTTTTCCTTCTACTTCATAATAATTATTACTTTGTGTTGCTCTCTTATATGAAATTACTATGAATATATTGAAGTTATTTTTGTTAATATGAGAAGACATGAAAATATTCAGTACTGTTCGGCATTAAAGTCAACAAGCATATAGTTATGAGCTCAGAATCTCACTAAACCCACAAGCATGTTCAACTTGTTAAAAATGCTCTGCCTTATAAAACACAGTCATGTAAATAAGTCGCTGCTGTAATGCTGATTTATTATTTTACAGTTGTAAACAATAATAATGATTATGTTTAATGGTTATGTTCATTACTGCTATGCAGGCGACGTGTGTTCAAAAGACACTCAAATCAAATTTAAGACACAACCAAACAAAGAGCATACATCAGTAGCTAATATTTTATTAGTACATTGTCACAAACAATTGACAACAATAATGTTGTGTTTGTTTATGGTACTTCATATCATAAGGTTATCTACAAGCACTATAGTTGAGAACTTTACCCTCATTGGCATTCATTTTATCTAGAATTTAAACTTCATCAACTTGTCTCTGCAATCTCGTGCTACCGTATGAAATTATTCACCCTCATAATCCTGCGCTAAAACAGTAGTTGCAGATGTGCAGTGTAGATTTCCAGCAGTACAACAAACATTTCAAAGCAAAGCTTCATTAGGATAAAGATGAAAAGGATCCAGATGAAGATCTCATCGAAACCAAAGCCGGGTGTCTAATACAGAGAGAGATGAAGCTGTTTTCTCCCATCAGAGGGTTATCACAGATAGAGACGTGTGCTACTGTAAATTGTTATGAGGACAGACTGGCTAAGAGCTCAGTGCACCAGCATGAGCCTGGTTCAAAGGGGCCATCACGTCGGGTGAGAGATGAGATGAAGGTAAAAGGAAAGAAGAGCTAATATATTTTGGATGGCATGGGAACAGTTGGTGGTGGGGGCTGAAACCTATGTAAACTTAATAGCTGGGCATTTCCCTCCCCTCCGTCTTCTTTTCCTCTGCATGGTTCCTTGCATCTTTATCAGGAAGCTCAACCACTCAGCAGCTGATGGTGGATAAGCCCAGCAGGTCTGGTTTTGGTTTGAACTTGTCTTTTATTCATTCCATCTCTCACAGTACCCACACCTCCACCATGGCCCGGTTTCTCCTGGCAGGCCTTAATCTCACTCCCCAATCGGCTGCAGACGTGAGGCTTTGCCATTCTTCATGGGACGTGCCTGGGAAATGGCCAAGTTTCCCTTGTGACTGTGGAGCTGGTTGGTGCAGTTGTGGTAGAGATGCTGTCACTTTCAGGGGAAGGAAAGGCTACTTGCTGTTTGTGCTTTTCATACTCTGAGTTTGATAGGACAAGAAGCAGCAGCACTGGGTAACATTATGGCTAAAGGATTTTTTTTTTGAAGTGGAGTCATATGGGGTTTGCAGGAGAAGTCAGTATTTTATCTAGAGTAGATAGTAGGCAGAGCAATCACAGTTTGGAGAAAATCTGATCGGAGGGTGAAGTTTGCAGCTACACATAGCAAGGCCCACCTGCACCTTTTTACTTTTGCAAAAGTCAAATGTGTAAATTTTTCTTTTTTTCTCAAAAATCTGTGTGGTATCGATTACTGCTGATCAGCTAAGTCCATCAGAACTTTTTGATTGTCTCTTTGCTTATTCTAAGCTACAGCTATCCTTATTTTCTGAAGTCTGCTTTGCAAAGCATTTTTAATTCAATAAGACAGGATAGAAAATCCTGTCTGATTACCACAGATTCCCAACAATATTTAGGTCTAATACATGAGTTTTAGGATACAATCGTCTCCTCAGCTCTCCTCAGCGCCACCAGACCTCTTGGTTGTTTTTTTCTGAATAACTCTGCATTTGTTTCATAAACATTGTCATTATTGACAGATTGACAGGCTGAGAGAGATGCCCAAATCTCTATCAAAAATGTAAGCTTGTAAATTAAGTTTTTAAACTAAGCAATACTGCTGCACTGGCTGTCCTGGCTGTGGGGTCAGTAAAAAAAAACTGATCAGATCAAATCGATCAGTTTTGATCGATTTGAATACATCGAGCATGAATACAATTAAAACTACACTTCTCAAATTTTCATTTGCAAAAACACTAGCTCCTTAAAAAATCTAATTGTGACATCTCAAAATGTGAAAAAAGTTCTAGGTGTATGAATGTTTTTGCAAGTCACTGCCAATATTTTTACATCTTCTCAGAAAAAAGTTGTGTCATTGTCATGTTTCTTGTCTCTCGTTTTTGTTTGCAGTAGTTCAGTTAGACCAGGATAGTTGTGAGTCACCGCTGGGTTTTGGTCTTTGAACATTCAGCAGCCAGAGGTTGCCTGGACAGACAAAATGAAACATAATCTAAAGTTTGAAACAAAGACTTGGAGAGTTTAGGGTTTGTTTAATTAGTCTTAAATGGGAAAAATCAAACCTGAATGAGTTTTTCTCTACTCAACTGTTAGCTTGACTGCTCAATGAAAGGTTTTACTAAACACGTTTTCCACAGTGAGTTTGGCTCTGACTGCTCAGAATTGTTCCACACAACACTTATATAAAAAAATGAAAAATAAGCAGTCAGCAGAATTAATAAACTTACAAAAACAGCTGGTCTTGGCATCTGTAGCAACAAGTGAGCAAAACCCTTTGATTCAACGTGAACAGGGTTCACCCTATTCCGATACTAAGCAGAAAAAAAAGCACACATGCATAAATAACTCTGCCTTTTATGTTAGCCTTATAAAGCGGAATAAATAAGCACAATCCACTTCACTCAGGGTCTTTGTAGAGAGGAAGCAGCTGGAGATGGCACTGGGCCGCGTTATTGTTTGTCAGCAGCTCCCTGTTTGTACCACTCTGCCTTTTTGGCGTCTCCTGTAGAAGCGACAGGAATGTCAGCATCACAAATAACAGATTGCTGAATAGGAAAAGTGTAGAGATGGTCATTTCTGATTGTCTCACCAAAGTTGGATGAATACTTTGTCTTCAGATCAACCAAATAAAAACAAATTTAGCTTAAATAATTATTGAAAAACTGAAAAAGAGCATTGACTTTTAGATATAGGTGGGAAAAGTGTCTTCAATGTTTATTTAAAGTGTCTGGTGTAAATCCAAATCTCCTGGTCCTAGAGGCTATCGCTAATGATTCCTGCAACAGAGGCCAAAACGCCAATCCAAAATAACAATTTCTATAAACCTCTAGTATGTTGTATTAAAGCTGATGATTAAATACACAGGAACTGATGATTGGAAATGTTTTGCCACTTAAGGCCTTTCTGTGTGAAACACATACAGAAAAGAGAAAAGTATCTTTTCTGTCTAAAATAATTTACTAAATACAAAGTAAGTCAATGCAAGAAAAAACAGAATTCACCATCATGTAAGGAAGAGATAGAGAGAGTGTGGCTAAAACAGCTGAGAAAGCCTTCCTGTTTCTCTTTAAATTTCTTCACCATCTCATTAAAATGACAGTAGCCTGTAGGAAGAGCAGGACAGAACGTTCTCGTGTTTTAGAAAACCATAATTATTTAAAGCCTTGTAATACTGTGTTGTTGATAAATGGCTCCTGCTGACCTTAAGCAAAACTTCACAAACCATTAAGGAACCATTTAGGAACAGGAATATGAAAATTGACTGACATGTCTTCCATACTTTCTGGACCTTATGTATTTGAAAAAAATTTCACTTCCTTACATTCTCGTCAGTGTTTTCATGCTAATTCTTTCCCTGCCATAGAAGTGGGTTTAGACGTTCACAAATCCAACTTTTTGGAATGAGCATCCGGGTCCCTTTTGTCTCGGATTAGAACGAGAGAGAGAAATAGATGGGGAGAGTGAGATGGATCGGTGCACGTACAGCACTACTCAGCACAAACTGGAAAGGATTAGTAGGAAAAACACAGTGTCTCACAAAGTGTGTGTTATTTATTTTGGGAAAAAAAATTAAATGAATATCTCTTTTGAAGACATTTGATTAGCACTTTGCAGGCTAAGTTTCCAAGAAATTGCACGGACTGTTGACTCAAAGAGTCCTAAAAGGTTTGCTTGGCTTTCCAGCCAGCTGGCAGGAGATGTAGGGAAATTATAAAAGAGCCCAGTAATAATGATACAGCCAAAACCGAGGGAAAGTTATGTTTTAGGTTAAAGTGTATAAAGGCTCAAAGGAAAATCAGGCTCTCATTAGCACATTAGATCTTTTTCACAAATATAATAAAATGCTCTGGTCTTCATCTATTTATCACCATGATCCTTTAGTTCTGCTAACAATGTTTCTTTGAACAGACTCGGATGCAGGGTCATATAAATCAGCTCTTTCAAACTATTAGTGAAATACATTTGGCAGCAAAAGTCTAACAAACCATATTTCAAGCCTCCTGTCTCCAGTCGGAGTCATCTGGCATCTGTTGTGCCTCTTGTCAGAGGCACAAGTGCTACCTTGGTCAGTGTAAGCACATTAATTCAGATGGAGAATTAGCCTACCAAATTGAACATCAATGGAGGAATAATCCTACACAGTGCTTTGGTTTTCTGCCAAGTTTCGTAGCCAAAGTTTAACTGACCCTGAAAGTCATGCCCACAGGCATTACCGCACTGATAGCAGGCTTGACTTGCAATGGTGCTAATTTTACGAAAAAACAAGAAACAGATATATAAAAAAAAGGTGAAGGTAAATTTTGTTTCAAGCTTATTTCATATGGTGTTCTACCTCACATAAATCTTCAAGGTGGAAAAAATCAAGAAAATAAAAAGTTTTGATTATTTTGTTTGGCCAAGCAAATCCAAGGCTGCTTTTTACTGCTCTATGATATGTTTCTCTACTTTCCAAGGTCTACGCTTTTTGGTGTTAAAACAAAGGTGAAGGCAAACTGCTAGATGCTATCAGGATAGAGAGGAACAGTTTTGTCAGGCAGATGATGTGGCAAGACATGCAGTGAACATAAAGTGGTCTTTGGACAACACATGCGGGCCTTATGTTTTAGGGAACTTTGCTCTTTGATGTAAACTTTAGAACATGGAGAAAAGAGAGCAAAGCTAACCAAAGACAGAAACACTTTAGTTTTACTTCCCATCTAAAAAGAAGAGTCTATGATGCTGAGTTTCTTTCTCCTTATCATACAGTCGGATTTAAAGAAAAACAAATGCACATTGAGAGCCTTATCACTTCTATGTGATGTGAATATTTCTTACATTTTTTTTTGTGAAATGTTGTAGTAATATATATATATATATGTAAAGTATTTAGCTTCTCCTGAGTCTGTAGTGTTGAACAATATTTTATTGAAATTAGAGCGGCGACTCTTTTCGGGTACCAGTAGACACTTTTGCCTCTACTGCTTTGAAAAGTCGCTGAAGCTCAGTCTGATTGAATGGTCCACAGATTTTCAAGTGGACTGCAGTCTGAATGTCGCTCAAACACAGTCATATACTTTAGATTTAAACCAGGTGTCACATTTTTCCTCTTTACCGCCATACATATGACTTTGTGTTAGTCAAAATAAAAAATCCATGACGGTACGTTCAAGTTTGTGCTCATCACACCACTAATCCGAGGACAACAGCAGCAGGATTGGCTACTTTAAAAGAAGCTCCCTCACTGTCGATGACAAATGAAAAGTGCTTGATGTACATTCATTTCTTTGCTTCACTCTGTTCATTGTTGTTCATTTGGAACAGTGACATGAGAATATGTTGAACAGGAAGTTGATGCTAATAGCTCCAAAGTTGTGGTTCAGAAGGACAGATGTTGCAACAATCAAGCAGGGTCATGAGGAAGTGGGTGACTGGGAGCACAATACCCAGAGTGGTCTGATAAACACTTTGGGTGGAGGAAAAACCATCCGACTGTCGGATGAACATTTGAAGTCTGCTTGCATTGTTTTTTTTGTGCCGTTTACTTGGCAGATAAAAGAGACAGGTGCCTTTGTTGTTGGAGGCTACAGGAATGTGAGAAATGGAGCTTCCATTTTGTGTCATTATATCCTTTTTCATATTGGTTCCCACCACAGAAGACACGTACAGTATTTACAGGAAAAGCAAAGCTCCATTACCTGTCCATTTTATGTTACCTCGAGGTAGTGTGGGTTAAAAAGACTAGTAGCCTTTGATGAAATGGAGCAAAACTTAAACCTCAGAAACCAGAGGTCTTTGATCATTTAACCTGATCTTCTTATATTTAATAGCAAGACCCATAGAAGAAGCATGGGAACAGGCTGTGGGTTCTTTGATGATTTGCACTCAGGTCACGCACGGTGAGAAATGCCTTACCACCAATCATGAAGCCAAAAGAGATTTGTGAGAGCTTTGCAGCAAAACAAATAGTTTGTGGCTGATTTGACATTAGAGGTACTCAGAAAAGGAGCAGACTAATAACTTGACTGGTGAGTGTAAGGAGGTATGTTTAAAACTATAACGGCCGCCCCCCACCACCTATTCCTGGATAAATGTTAGAACATTGGGGGAAGGTCGTTAACATTAAAAAGCTACAGCATTAAGTTAAGGTTAAACAGTAAAAACATCATGGATTACGTTGAAATAATCCATAGCTTGAATACTTTCATTGCCAATGGTTGAAATAAAAAGATTTTATTTTCTTTAAGCTTTTATTTCTTCATAAAAACACTGTTTTTATTCTAACTTGTTAACAGAGTTTTGATGTCAGAGTGGCGAGAAGGGAAAGTCTGCACCGCCCCAACATACTATTAAATTTTTTGCATTAAACATTATTTCCAAACCAAACTCTCTCTCATGTAGCAGGTGCCAGTGTTGCCGGTTGGCCAGTATAAACAGCTCTGCATTTTCTCCCCAAACCCATATAACATCAGCGTTGGACTCTGATCTATATTGTAGTGGGAGCAAAGCAAGATAAATAACTCTCTTTTTTTTTTGTCTGAGTCCAAAGCAGACAAAAACAATCTGTGGTTAAATTTAATGATGATGACTGTTTATCTTTTATTTGAGCTGAAAAATGGCAGCTGCTGTTTAAAGCGGTCTTTGATGTAACTTAGCCCTTTCTGCCTCATACCATTAAATTTAACACTGAGATCCAACTTGGCATAAAGCTTGTTTTTCTTTCTCTTTTCCCCCTGTTAGGTCTTTGTGCACTCTGTTTGATAAACTTCTACATGCTAGAGCTGCAGCCAAAGGGATTGGGCTATTTTTCAAAGCAGTATTTAATCCAAAACTTATCCTCAAGAGGCATTACACCACAAAGGTGACATAGACTGGTTTTAATAGACCTGACTGCATATCAGGGTATTGTATGACTCGCACTGTCAAAACTTGAGTGTGTTGATTTCAGTGGGTAGTTGAGGGTTGGTTGGTTTTTTTGTGGTAGAGAATTAAAGAAAATGACAGAGAACACAAATTGGGGATCAGAGTTTTTTTCTTTTAATTAGTAAATCTCCCCACGCTCCCAAACCTCACAGGGCAAAAGTACTTCTCATACTATTAAGGAATAAATTATTTATGCTGGAATATTGCTTCCAATCTGATTGGTGCCTGGTGACCAACTCCAACAGTCACTGGATGATAGGCATGGCACACCCTGGGTAAGCTGCCAGTTCAGGACAACACAGAGACACACAGGAAAAACAACCATGTGTACACTGTCATAACTAAGGGTCTTTGGACTGTGGGAGGAAGCAGGATTTGGAGGGAGAAAGACTTCAGGTCAGGATTCAAACCTAATACCTTCTTATTGGAAGGCAACAACACTACCAACTGTGCCACTGCTGCATCTCTCCAAATGATGCAGCAGCATTTTTCTTTTTTGTACACCTATGAATCATATCCAGTAAATTATCTGCACAAACCCCCTCATGAATTAATGTTTTATGCTTTCATTTAAAGGTTCATTTCATTTGTTATTTTTAATAAGTCTGAACATAAAAGATATACATTTTGCAAAGCTTTGAAAAGCTTTTTGTATGCGACTAGGTGCTGGATATTGGCAATAAATCAAATAAATACTGTTCATATATCAGTGGTCCTTTGTAGTGATAAGTCAACTGACAAATATTTCTACTTTTCAACTTAACGTTTTTAAGCTTATTTTTTTCATCATTTTTCAGCATTTCCTTTTAAACTCCAGGTTTACTTAAATTCATTTTTTATTTATATCGTCCAATTACATCATACATTGTGTGCGTCTGCACATCCCTGAATGAAAAGCTATGCTCTTGTGAGACCAGTCAGAACATTTTTATCCATTAAAGTCACATTTATGGCAGAATATTTATTATTGCATTATAGTTTGAAGAACAATAATGTCTGCACCTCCTTATATAAATACTTTGTTTAATCACATTTTAATTCATGCTCTTAGAGAAACCCCCTCTGCTTAACTTGTTGGGTTTTCTTTTGCTTGTTTGCACCCTTTAGTTAATATTGTAGAGTTTGTAAAGGATTAAAATGATCTCAGGATTCATGCTTTACCGGAGTGCACGCTTATGCAACCAGGCTGTTGCAGATGTTTAAAATGTTTCCTCTGTAACAAATTAGTTTGTTTTTTTATTAAATTTCAAAGGATAAGTGTTACATAAAAGGTGAAAAAAGATTTGAAGGACTGATTCTCTTACATTAATTAAACCTACCACTTTAGCAGGGGTGTGTGTAGTTTGTATATTTATTATATCAGACAAATTTATCAATAAGAAAACATCGCAACAGTTAGTCCACACAAAAATATGCTAAACAGGTGACAAATACCTGCCTAGTTTGAGTTTGATGGCCACCAGCCTGACCATAGCTGTAAAGTTTGATCTCTAAATAAAAACTATTTTAAGGTGCACATATAAAAATTATAAAGTTAATTTCTTATAAGTATCTTTTTCATGACATTCACAGGAACAGCACTAATCCCATGAACAAAATTGCAATAGGTTACATTTTAAGAATCAAGTTTAGAAGTTACTTTGTGTTGTGAACACAGTGTGAAGTCGCTTTACAAGTAGCCTCCCTGTCAGAATGGGCACTCTCACAAAGCGCATTGTGGGACCTTTAAAGAGTTGCCCAACATTAAAGGGAGTTAGAGGTGGCAGGTGGTGCTCTGGAAGAAGAAGATCTCCCTGTGGTCTCATTCAGGCCTGACAGAGAGAGACAGGTGGTCAAGCCCTTTAATGTTGGGAGGCTTTTAATCCGTGCATGTGGCTTCAAACCAGGCCAAAGTTTACACTGACCAAGAACTCTTTACTGGCAGAGCTGTGTCAGAGTTTCTTCTGCCCCTGTTTCATGTGGTTTGAAGGACTTTATGAATGCTTTGGAGACTTTATCCTCTAGTGACACATGGTAATGCTTTCTTTGTTTTGGAGATTTTGTGCAGTTGAAGTGTTTGTACCATGTCCGTGACAACTGGCAGCCTACTTAAAGTGTATTTGCTCCTGTTTGTTGTCAGGTATTCATTGGAATGGGGTAATTTTATGGCAAAAGATCTAATGATTGTATACATGTATTCTCAGAAACAATTTCAACAACAAGGTTAAATCTGGAGTAGGATATTTGAGCCCCAGCTTGGGTGAGTAAATTGTGCTAAACATTCTTTTTGGGTCTCATTCGAGCCACATGATTGGTTAACAAATGTGAGTTAGTGTTGTGGAAACAAGCAGATGTATTTTGAGGGAGTTAGCATCAACAGTATCACTTTGCATCAGGGCTGCTCCTTCTTTTCATTTCTGCTTGATAGATCACATCATTATCATAACTTAGTTTTTCTGTGTTAAAAGCGGGAAATGTCAGGAGCCACAAAGATCAGGGATACAAATTTGTTTTTAGTTCTGAGCTTTGGAGGCTTCACACCCGAGTCTGAGGTAGCAAAGATTTTTAATGTAATGTTAGCAAACTCGGGGCTGCAGCGTAGTTGGTAGAGCTGTTGCCTTGCAGCAAGGTGGTTCTGGGTTCGATTCCCGGCCCGGGTCTTTCTGCATGGAGTTTGCATGTTCTCCCTGTGCATACGTAGGTTTTCTCCTGGTACTCCAGCTTCCTCCCACAGTCCAAAAACATGACTGTCAGGTTAATTGACCTCTCTAAATTCTCCCTAAGTGTGTGTGGGGGTGTGTGTGTGTGTGTTTGTCTTGTCTGTCTCTGTGTTGTCCTGCGACAGACTGGCGACCTGTCCAGAGTGACCCCCCCTCTCGCCCGGAACGTTGGCTGGAGATGGGCACCAGCACCTCCTGACCCAACTAAGGGACCAGGGTGTTAGAAAATGGATGGATGTTAGCAAACTCTTCACTTTGGGGTCTTGGGAAATTGGATAGTTCAACTTTGAAAATTGTTATTACAGTTTTAATTTATCAAGGTCAAACTGTTGTTTGACCTTGATAACAGGGTTATTGATTGAATCCAGTTTTACAGCAGTTTAAGCTAAAACACTACACTGAAGATTCTGACAATATTTCCCATGCAGGAAGTTGCTCAGAAATGAAAACACCTCACCTCAGGAAGGTTTCCCTTTTCCTATATTTTTGGCTTCTTTAGCTCTTATTCATTTGTTTCTCCATCACAATGACCTCATAAGGGGCTTTTTAGCAGAACATGGCTGTCTGAGATTGAATGGTTTTATATGGAGTCACAGCACTCAGGTTTGCACAGCTGGATGCTACTTCACATCACTCCAAAGAATCCCTGAGGACTTTGATGGTTGCTTAACCTCCCTCTCATTTCCTCCCCTTATCTCCGCTCAATATCAATCTCTCTCACCCTCAAAGGTTTTCCCGCTCACCATCCCACGTTCGTCTCCCAGTTCCAGTGAAACTGGTGGTTAAGTGTTTTACCAGTTTACACACAAAAGAAACATGTAATAGAAGCAAACACCTGGGAATGTTATGGTTCTAAAACTAATTTAATTGAGGTGCCAGAGTGGGGCCAGCATTTTTTAATAGGGGCACAAAGCAAAAGAATGAAAGGAAAAACTAGGGCAATATTTCATTGTTTAATATATCAAATTAACATATAAAGTGAGCCAAAGAGTCACTTGTGGTTCTTTGGCTCTTTGGCTCAGTGACTTTACAGGTCACTGATCTAGCAGATTATTGTGATCTGATCTCAACACAACTGAAGCTTTTTAATGATTTTTAATTCACTGTGATTTTAAAAGATTAAGTTGGACCAAGGAACCCATTAGTAATTGTTTCTGCGGTATAAGAAGCCTTAAGACTATAAGAAATGCATGTAGTATCTTTTCAGTACAGGGCCCATAGGAGGAGCCAGGATTAGTTTCCAGGATTAGAGTCATTGGCCCCTAATGGGGCCTGTCTAGAACTGCACATACTGCTGTGTCAGTATTTATACCAACTGGCTTATTCTGTAATAAAAAAATTATTATGATTTATTATTTAATTCATTCTGCATTAACTCTAATTATAGGATATCATAAAAGATGAAAAAAAAATTCTGATCTCTTGCTCTTGTAGTTTGTGGACTGATAGACGTGCTACAAAAACATGACTTATGCACTAAAATGTGAATAAAACCCTATAAATATAAATACCTGAAAAATAAAATATATAATTTTTCTTTCTCTTATTATTTCTCTCTCCTACAGCCTCCATAACTATCATTTGGAGATTGATAGTTCTTTAACAAAAAAATAAATTATAGTCCTTTTTTTAATAAAAATTATAAAAATTAGGTAAAGATAAGATCAAGCAAGCTCTAACTTGGAAAACTCAGCTGTATATTTTTTTGAGGACTTTGTAGGAGCGTGCAACTTAATGAACAGCAGACATGACTCTCTGTGTCTTAGTAAAGACAGCTTCTGGGTTTTACGTGTTTCCTGTGAATTCACTTTAGACACCAATGTTGGAAACAGCTAACATCGACTCTTCCCCTCACGGTAGTAGCATTCAGGGACTTATTCATGCGAAGGTATGTTGCATTCACTGACTGGAAAAATATAATGTTGGGTAGTATTTGTGGTTGACTGGTTTTGTGCTGGACCTTCAGCTATAGGGGTTTGAGAAATACAGGATTTTTTGAAGTGATCAACATTTTCCTGCAAAAATTATGAAGTATGCAGGAATAGACTTTATTTTACCGAGATGTAGAATCACTTCTACCTTCTACCACTTTTACATAAAAGTGGTAGAACTGGTAGAAGTACAAATCTGCAAAACACTGACAGTTTAAAATATCCACAATCCAAGAAAAGAAAGGCACCGAGTTACAAATGCTGATTAAGGCTTATTGCCCTTTTTTATTTTTTAATAGTCAAAAAGACTATGCATGTGAACTAGGCATTTTAGTTCACATGTAGCTGAAATGTTGGATTCCTGATGTTTCCATAAACATAAACTTGGTTTCTGCATCATCAGTGAGTTAAATCCCTGCACACCAATAAAATAGTATTTCTTTTTTTATATCATTTTTAGTTTTTTAACCTTTTATACTGGTGTGTTTTGGTGACTTATTTTTTTAATCAAAAACATTTTAGTTTCACAGTGTTCATTTTCAAAACTCAAGTTATGAATCAGAAATCACTCAGAAAACCCTTGTCTGACATGTCCAAGTAATCTCAAACAGCATTTTTTCTCCCTATTAGTTTAGAGTCGCTTCCAGATGTGTAAATTCTTTCTGAACATTTCACACACAGTAATTTGATCTGTTGTTTGTGTAAGAATCATCAGAGGAGTTTAATAGTACCACTAGTCAGTAGGATCTCAGGACATGTTAGAAGCAGAGCAGCTTAACAGTTGATGCATCTCATTAATCCAACCTCCCACAGACGTGCATACGCAAAGTCTCGATAGCATCTTCCCTGGACTTTTCAAAATGCCATCTGCAGGCCTCAGCCTGGACCTGTGACATCACTTCCTCTCTCACATGGAGGCGTTTGTGGGAAATTGCACCACCATGACATCATTTAATGGTTCCAACATGCGCTGAGAAAAGTTGGACCGAACCAGCAACAGATGCTTTAAAGTGAGCCGAACTTTGCAGCAAAATCAGTGGCTCTCTCCGGCGTTACCTCAGCCCCGGTCAGACTCAAAAGTTAAATTCTTTTGAGTTTCCAACTTTTCAAAAGTCCATTTCTACCTCTGCTTGCGAGATAAAACTACACATTAAAGCTCTTCTCAATGATGTCATGGTGACCTCTGCACCAATTTCCTCCGCTGTTGTTATCATGTTGCTCAAAGTTTCGCCCCAGTAATTCATCATGACTCCTCAGACTCTTTCATCCTATGTACGGATCTTCACACATCTTGTATCCATCATTTGTCCCTCCTACACACCGAACACTCCTCCGACGTTCTCACGTTAATCCTCCCTCACTTGCTTTCACTCTCTTACAGGGGCCCCTTTTTTCTTCCTCTGACATGGTACATCAGGAACCACTGAGCGTGCGCACTGGTTGCATTTGTCTTGGCACCGGCTGAAGGTTCTAATGTTGCCACTTCAGATTAAGTGTACTGGATGACTGTGGAAAGCAGCTTCCTTCTCATGAGGCTGCAGTAAAAGATCAGAGGAGGTGGGAGGAGATGTCCACTAATCCATCTACTTCTGATCCGTGGAGTTTTGTTCCACTAACTCAAATCAGCAGCCCAGGAGGATGAAGAATGAAAGCTGTTTACTGTACACAACTTTCTTGTTGGGCTTAATCTGTGGAAGAGACGTTTTCACATCGATTTGATGTTGCAGCCCAGAAATAAGAGAATTGTGAGTTCTAATATTGCAACTTTTCAGCTAATTGGAGCTGTATTGGAGTGAAACTTTTGCTTCTTGTACTTCACATTCTGCCAGAAAGGGTAATAGCTCTGCCATTCGTAATGAACTTCAGAGAAAGCAAGGCCCCCAAACCCTCTCCAAATATGTAAGCTGATGTTTGTGTATGTGTGGGTGTGCGTAAGCTGCTGTGCAAATGGGGTGGCCTTTGATGTCGCGCTGCTCGGATCTTGTAGTAGTTGGCTGTTCCCAGGCTGGCTGAGTCTGTCCTTTTCTCTTTCAAGGGCAGAACACAAAAAGAAAGAGGGAGAGAGAGAGAAACAGAGGCAGGAAATAAACACAGGAACGATGGAGTTCTCACGTTTAATGTCTTGACTTCATTCTGTTGGATGAAAATAAGTTACACATACAGTCGCTAAATTTCTCTGTTGCTATTTTAGTACATTGCAAAAAGTAATAGGTCCATGAGGTTAAATGCACTTATTTTATCTCCTAAAGCCGATTTTTTCTCACCATTTTAAGGCAGCTTTTGAAGTATTGTTTCTGAGTTAAATGACTTAAAATGTAATGATTTGTACTTCAGAGGTGGGATAAAATAAATACATTCTTGCATTTATGTATGGAATAGCAACTAACTGATACCATTAACTATTTCTAACTTGCAATTAATTGCAGTATTTGAAAACTGAAATTATAATTCAAAAAGTACTGAATGAACAATGAAAAAAACTTGAAAGAAATGTCCAAAGAAGGTGTTAAAAAATAAATAAAATAAAAAAAAACTCAAAGAAGATATTTGCTTCTGCATCACACATCCTCTCCAGTACACAGGGAAACATCAACCCTTTAGTACTTGTGCAAATATTTATTCAGTGTAAAGTATTTAAAGGAGGAATGTCTGCCACAATACACTCTGAGTTTTCTGAGCCGCACCCTCTAGTGGCCAGTACATGAAATGCAGTTTTAGATATTCCTTTTTATTTCATTATCTCATAAATAAGTATGGATAGTTTTGGTGACAACTGAAATAATTCATGTATAAATCAAGTATAAGCATAGAACTTCTGCGCCCTATACAAGATTTTCCTGACAAGAATACAAGTGATAATGAAAAAGAAACAAGATATTAGTAATGCAAGTGCAAAAACACTATTTTTCATAAAAGCCTATAATTTAATTTAAAGGGGAAAAAGGTGATTTACATGTCAGTTTTGATCTGATATGCCATGTAAATGGCAGAAAAATACATTTTTAAGAGTGAAAAGTGTGATTCTTTTCCTGATGTGCATTTATAATTATCATACAACATTTTTATATCTTAAACATTTTCATAATTGGATAATTTACAGTTAAGAACAAATATATTCATACCCCTGGCAGATTTACATGTGAATCCAAGTGGTGATGATTAATTAATTGTAGCAATCTGTCTCTTATGAGTGGATTATATTATATTATATTATATTATATTATATTATATTATATTATATTATATTATATTATATTATATTATATTTTGGAGTGTCTTGACTTGAATCTCACAGAGAATCTTTGGGGGAATCTAAAAATTGTCAAAAATACAATTGGAAACCTGCAAGAAGCTGCTCAGCAATTATAAGACAATTATTTTGTCAAGACAAAATACTGAACTATTAAACTCCAGTCATGTTTGTTGGCTTTTATTTGACACTCTTTGAGACACTAAAGGAGAAATAGTAGTAATAATGAAGTAATGGATGCTCCAACTATTGGAAGATGAAACACTGAAAATCTCAAGATAAATTTTTTCTGGAAATGGAAGCGATAATCTCTGAAAGAGAGTTTGATTGCCAGTATTGTTGATGAATCTCCTGCACTGAATGGCAGTCTCTCAAATCATGCTGACCTTAAAAAGACTTAATAAGGTTTGATAAGGTACTTGGATTCATGTGAGACAGAAAGCTGCCTCATCTTCAGGGTGAAAGTGACAAAAAGAAAGGGAGAGTGAAAAGGAGCAGGAGACAAACATCACACACACAACTATAAAAAAAGTTTTACCTGGTGCATTTACTGACTGAAAAAAGATTATTATTATTATTATTATTATTATTATTATTATTATTGTTTGTGTCGGACTGTCTGATCAATCACTGGTAAGATCCAGCAAAGCAGAACGAGATCAAAATCTGTTTTCTTCACCAGAGGACTTCATAGTGTGCCCCTAAATACAAACACATTTTCTGTTTTGTGTTTATTTAGATTTTAAAGTCGAAAAGTATTTCTGGCCCTGTCAACATCTCCCTGCCTCGATTTTGACTGTAGCCATGGCTCCAAAATCACAGCCCGATCCTGGGGGCTTCCTTTGCAGTCCTGTATAAATCACTTCCTTTCCAGGGCAAAGGCCATTTTTTCCTTTCCTACACCTTTCCTCCCGCCTCTCTAAAGCAGCGCCTTTGGAAACATCCAAACAGCTCCTCCTGTGTCTGAGCTGTGCTTGTAACATACAGGATAAAGTAAAAAGCCTCTGTGTGTCTCTCTGTGTGTGTATGCGTTTGTACGACTGAAGCAACCTGCAGGTGGAGAAACATCCAGTAACCTACAGTATCTCCAGCCTTCAAAAAGCCCTTCATGTTCCTCTGCTAGATGCACAGAGGAAAACCAAGAAATTGTGGCACAAGGCCAAAAGAGATTGTGTCAGAAGTCTGTTTTAGCAGGTCATTGTATCAAAAAATATATTTAACAATTTATGCAATATCTAAAACATCATCTATGTCAGTCAGGTTTCTTAGTCGCCACATATCCTTTAATTCTTTATCAGGAGACCATTTTATGTCTTTATTTTTTATAAATTACAACATCGTGAAAATTGTGAAGCTCAAACTTTTATTACGTAGCATGTTTAAATTCCAAAAACATTAATCTCAATTTGCAGGTCCTGCAAGGCTCTGTGTGCCAAGCTGTGATTTGATTGACAGCGGACGCTTTTGTTGATTGGCCCATGACTTACGTGAAACTCCAAACAACATTTCTCGTTGTTTGGAGAAATACCATTGTCCTTAAAGTAGGTGTGGATACTGATTCAAAATCTTTGTAAAAGTATAAATCTCCAGAAAGGTTTTCTAGAAAGAAAAGCAGGAATTTCTAAACTTGTCATGAAACTAAACAACGAGTTTATACCTCTTGTGCCTCAGCTTTACTGTGAAGGCTGTTGTTGTCGGTCTTCCGGATGACTGTCAAGCTCAATGATGGCTGTGTCGATCAAAATGTAAGATTTCTGCATTCAACATCTTTGTACCACCATGGTCTCATGAAATGTTCAAACTGTCTGAGAAACTTAATATTTTTTTAATGAAATCTCAAGTTTCACTTTTCAATCGCATGCAGTTTTTATACTTGCTCTATAGACATCCTTTGAAAAGCCGCCTCCCTGGCTTAAAATTGCCAGTGAAGAGGAGAAATGATGGGACAAAAGGAGATAAACACATCAACATTGTTCCTGAGCAATTTTTGTTTTTGTGCTTTTGAATCGGAATTGATCCCAAATCATCTCAGATATCAAGCTGAAAGGCAGCGTTTCTCAGCGATAAAAATCAAGATTTATACATCAGATGGACACAGATGTGTGCGCTCACTCTATTCAGACATCCATCCGCATGAGGGTAACTTCTTGCTTAAGAAAGGTGGTGCTTCAGCCAGAATATTCCTATCTTTTTGTCAGTTGTTCACATCTTGAGGCTTCAAGCTGTGAAGGTGTGAAATGCCTCCTCCAGAGATTTTCTTCTCGGAAAATCAGCCTCTCCAGAGGAGAGTTCCCTCAGGGACTCTATGTCTGTTATCTCACGCATACTGCAACACACTAATGTTCAAACACATGTTTATATCGATGGGCACACGATTCTTTTTATCTTTCTGTGGAACATCTGCTAAACTCTCCTTGTCAGCCATCCACCTGAGTGTGAGTTATCTTCTCTCCACTGAGCCCCGATTGGGGCTCCATAACGTTCCCAATGAACAGATGTCAGGCGAGCATTATACAGATTGATGCTTTTTAATAAAACTGCATCGAGGATGAAGCAGTGGAGGAGAAGGAAAGAAGAGAAGACGCTGTTCTTCTGCAGGTAGGGTGGAGTACCTGTGTGTTCATGACTTACTTGGCAGGTCTTTGCACAAGTTTCGCCTCCACTGATGTGGTTGGCGTGAAACTTTTTTCAAAAGCGCATTTGAAGAATCTCAGATGTTACAAGACGAAACGCCCACATATGTTTTTGTGTGTGCGTGTGTGTGCGTGAGTACGCGAATGCACCATTGGGTAAGCACAGATTGACTTGACTCTTTTCACTTCAATCACATCTTTGTAGGTCTGCCTGTGGATCCTATAAGCAAAACGCAGGGGGAAGAGGTTGCATCGCAGAGCTTCAATGGTTTCTTTGGCTGAGCCATAAGGGATCTATAGCACCAGCAACCTGACTGGCAGGCAGATGGGTGAGGGAGAAATGATACAATATCAGATGAGAATCAGTCAGAATTTTAAAATGCTCTGGCCACTGTTGTGAACATGCACTCAAGTTTGAGATGCACAGAAATACAGACAACAAAGAAAGGAGACAATGATTCAGTAGGAAAGATGGTTTAAGTACATAGAAAAATTTTTATTTCACAGCAGTCAGATAGGAAATCTAGTTGTGAGAGAGGGGAGGACATGCGGCAGGGGTCATCAGCCCAGGACTTGACCCAGTGACCCAATGATGGCCACTTTGAAGACTAAGGCCTCCATACATGAGTATGAAGGCCCATAGCCCTGCGCGACCCTGCTTCAACACATTTGAGTCAACTAATCATTACGAGGGCTTCTGGAGGACTTGACTGAAAATGTTTGATTCAGTTCTGCTGGACCAGGCTGCAGGACACTGCCCCTTCAGGACCAGAGTTAAATACCGCTGCCCTAGATGGTTGTAAAAAGATGCCCGTATGAAAATGAATAAATGGCATCTTTACATTTTTAATTTAATCTTTACAAGTACTAACAGGATTTGGGTTGAAAGGCTTTATGTGTTTCCTCCTGGAGTGAGTTTGAGTTTTCTCTTTGATCCACAGTTGCATTTATCACTACTGAACCTGGACTGAAACAGTGAAGGGATGAAGGATGTGATGAATATTTGACAAGCATTCTGTCTGCAGTTTGTCAGTCAGTTAATTTTCTCTTCTTTTACAAGCAAATTCACATTTATGCTTGTCTTTCAGGAAGAGGCAACCATTTGGCAATAATGTTGGTCCAATATTATCGAGAACCATGTCATCGCCCAGATGCAAATCTCGAGGTATTTTATCTGGACTTTATTTTAGAGACAAACACAAAGTAGCTGAAATTTAGACGTACCAGCAGTAAAGTTGAGGCATGTAGATTTATAAAAAATTAAAAATTGTGGATATTTTTTGTGTGAATTTAACACACAAAGTTATAATCTGAATCTTTACTCAGTCAGCCAGAGATCTATTAGTAATTGAGGGATCTAATACTTATGCTTGGATTCATTTGCAGTGTATTGTCAGTTTCATTCATGAGCAGTTAATTATGCCCATCCTGCAGAGCAGATGGTTCCTCCACTTCTGTAATTTCCTTGAGGCAGTTTGTTTTGATCACAGTCACTGAAATATGTTTGTGACCTACTATAAGCCTTATGACAGCAAAACAAAAACAGAGATGTTTCCTGGCCTTTTAACTCTATAATTAACCTATTGGACGGCATCACAATATTTCATGTTTTTCACATTTGGATGGTATTCCCTTCAAGAATAGCACTGAGAGTCATCTGAGTGTCTGTGTGCGTCCATCTGAGAGACAGTTTAGCTTTTTGTAAGTATCAACATTTAGTTGTAGGTTCCTAAAAAACTTGACAGTGCTGTCTTTGACTTTTTCTTCTATATAAGGATATTAACCAAAGACTTAAGGTCAACTATTGAAACTATCAGACTGCTGAGTATTTTTGGAGTCGTTCTTGTTTATGTTAGTTGTTTGACAGGAGTTCAAGCACAGATAAGCTGTAGCTTTGAACTCCTTTCTCCAACCATCCTGCAGGTAAATTACTGAAAGAACAGAAATTCATTTAATTCAGATGATACTAATGTGCTTAAACAGAATCAGGATTAAGGTGGGACGTCCTAGTGGGTTAACCCACTTATGACAAAAAATTATATGAATTTATTGGATTTTATCAATTTTATGGATCTTGATAGAGACTAGAAGGTTAAAAGTGACCACTGCTACAAATGTAGCCCAAATGGATGCTTTTTGGTTGCCTTCTTCTTCTTTCTTCTTTTTTTATCTTTATTTCTTTATTACTGAAAATCAAAGAATCAAGAATCTTGAGAATTATAACATTGCATTAGTCATGAGATTGATTAATGTTCCAGATGCTGGAAAACTTCCTTGCATTTCACAAAAATGCGAGAACGTTTACTTTTGGGACAGGAAATGTTTTGAGGGCGTCACGAGAAGACTCCAGTTGTCTCCTTGTACTATTTGTTTGCCATGAAGTCAGTGTGTTAATCAGGATCCTGTGGTGACCCTGAGGGTTTGTGCTGAGCCGATACCACATTGTCTTTAGATGGCAATGCTAGATGACTCCTTGACTTTCACAGCTTAAGCCCTGACAAACTTTATCTTTAGGAAAGCAATGACTATCACAAGTCTGAAGGACAACAACAAGTAGGAAGGACAGCATCCTGTGTTTCACTGATAAGAACAGGTGATCAATATTTTGAAATTTATCAGTCCCGTTTGGCTTATCATCATTCACAGGCTTTTCAGAAAAAGATGCAATCAAAGAATGACATTTTACACTGTGCTCCTCCCCCTGTCCAAATATAGATTGACAGACCAAATCACTGTGTGAAAACCTTTTCTTTAACATGTCCAGATTGCTGGTGAACTGAACGTCACAGCAGTGTTGGATTTCCTGCCACTGGACTTCAGATAAATTGTAAACTTTAAAAAAAGGGTCAGTTTGATGCAGGAATGACTGAGGTTCCCTGACAATCCGTCTTGCCTGTATGCTAAGTTTATTGCTGAGGAAAGTAAAGTTTTTGTTTTATCTCTGCATTCCCAGTAATTTCTTTATTGCACATGTTTAAACTAGCAACTTACATTAGCTTTTTGCCTCTTTGTCCGGTATTATATCAGTTTCATTAACATTTTTTGCTGTAGAATAAATAAAAATATTCTTTTTTTGTCAAGATTTGCAAAAGGTTTCAACTATATTCCCCAAAAAACCTGCCAGATTGTTTCTTTTATCAAAAGAAGAAAGAAAACCGCTTCATAAAAGTGCTTGAGTTTGTCACTGTACCGTAGCTCCATTGATGCCTGGGATCCCAATCTCCAGACACGTACTGCATGCTAGACCTGGACCTGGTTACACTGTTGCTACAGCAGCAGAAACAGTCCTGCAGGTCTTCAGCAGTCTGTAGATTGTCATAGAGAGGGTTACGAAACAGATCAGTCTCGGAGCTCAGATTGTTCCACAGATGTGGAGCTGACTGGCTTCCAGCTCCTTTGATGTGACGCTGAAGTTTCTAGATTCCTCGTCTGACTATCTGTGTTGGCTGACGATGCAGGCAGCTGAGGGTTAGATCTCATTCGTGGAGCTGAGCGTAAACAAGCACTCTCTGCCAAGTCAAGTTAAGCTGTCATCCAAAGAGCAGAGCTGTAAGCATCACTGGGAAGATGGGGCTAAGGCTTCTGGTATGTCAGTAAAACGGTGATAGAACCAGTGCAGATGTTCCTGTTGCATAGAGAAGAAAGGTTGTGCCCATTTTAACTCTTTTTATTTCCAACACTGTTGGATAAGCAGTCAGCATCTCAAGAGGGGGGATCACTTTTTAGTATTAGGTGACAGAAGTTCAAAGGCGATGGAGGGGTCATGGGATGGACGAAGCAGGGGGAAGGATGGCATTTGATTGGGACAGGGCTCCTGTTGTCCCCAGCTGTCCTCTCCATGTCCAACCCATGAGCAGAGGGCGCCCTCGGGTCAGGACTCCACCAAGAATAAAGGAAAAAGGGGAGTTCAAATGCAGGTTACAGACTGGAAGAGGGGCGGGGTCTGTTTGTATGACCGCAAGTGTTTTGCGACAGCGCACTTTGTCATCTCCCTCATCCCCTCCGTTCTCTCGCACACACACAAACAGTCACAGAGGGACAGGACGACCAAATGTCCCTGTGGTCTCTGATATATTTATAAGCTTGGAGCAGTTTCTGTTCAGAGAGGGAGACTTGTGAGATCCACCTGAGCAAATATTAACATCCTCTATAAGGAGCCTTTGATGTGCAGAGGCCAAAGCTCCGGGTCAGCACCCCTCAGCAGGCTCATCTCAGAATGTGGGGTCTGCAGAGTCAATAGACAACAGAAAAGACGCCAAAGAACAGACCAGTCGGGTGGACAAGCTGGACTTTCCAAACCACATAGTCCTAATTTTCTAATTCTATCTTGTTAGATACTACAGCTAATGATACTAAAACTAATTCAAAGCAACAAAATAATTGCTTCAATGACAAATTATCCTCTTGCAAGTGTCTTTTTCATATTGTGGCATGCTATATTGTACTGAAGTTATCTTTGCTGGGGTGTTGTATAGCAGACCATTTACTGGCTGCTCTAGACTTGCTTGAGATGATCAGAAACAGGAGAATACCAATGGATGCCCTAATATAAAATGTTTTAGGTAAAATATTCTAAAAACAATGTCTAAGAAAACTTTCATGTGACAAATATGCTGCACTTTGTCTGAGTCTAAACAAGGGTGTGTAACTCTAGTACTGGAGTCGTGAAACTTTTAGTTGTGTTTTTGCTTCAACTTATTTGAATCAGATAATTAGATGGTTAGCAGGACTCTAGAACCTGCACACTGAAGAGACAGTTTCAACATTTGATTTGGATGTTTTGGACCAGGGACACGTCTAAAGGTTGCAGGAAACCATAACCTCAAGGAGTTTCGTACTCCTTTGTCTATCTCACAAAAACCCAATAAAATGTGTTTTAGTCTGTAGTCATGGCCTGGGAAGATGTGAAAAAGTTCAAGCGGTATGAATACTTTCCCAGGGCACTATATAGTTAGCGCCCATCATTCTGTCATTCCAGCCTGCCTGAACTAAACTTCATAAAACGCAAAAGCTCACACAGACAAAATTTATTTGAAAGAGGGAAAAAAGATTAAATTCCAGAGACTTAAGTGTCTTTGCTGCTAAATCCTTTTTCAAACGTTGGGAAGAGACTTGAGGGAAATAAATATATAAAGTCATCCAAGAACGAGGCTAAGGGGTTTATCTCCTTTCATCTTGCCACCGCCGTATGACGACTAATCCTGCCTTGTGTCTTCAGTGCGCAGCCCGAGCCCCTCTGAACTACATTAAATGGAATAGATTAGCTCCTCCAAAAAGTCACGAGGTGGCATTTCACAATCTGCCTTGTTTTTTTTTTTCATTTTTGTTGCCCTCAAAGGATGGCATGAGTCATTATCTGTGTTCGCTTTTGTCTTTGAGTTTGCAGCACACTTCTCAACTTTCAGCAGAGAATAAAGTAAGTTTCTTACAGAATTGGTGAAGTTTGAGACAAGTGATGATGACTGGGTTTGGTTGATGTTTAAAAAAGTATTTAGGGGAAGGGATTATGCATAGATTCATGACTGGGGAAATGAGGAGCGATAAAATCCATAATCTACGGGAGCGTCGTTATCCATCTCCTCATCAAAATGTCAATTCCAGCAGACAAAACAGGATAGCTTGATGCAGGAAGTGGACTGTGGGTGTGTAATGCAATTAAATGACTCCTTCATCTTGTTTGATCTGCTTCATTTCATTTAGTTTTACTAATTTGGAAGATAAATCCGATAAGGATGTGCCATCATGTATTCTCACATCAAAACTTAGGGGTGATAAAAATATGTCTGTTTCCTTTTCATCCCCTCACCCGAATGTCTAAGGACAGCGGTAATTAGATCATCTGCAGCTCTAATGTGGAAAGAAGTGGCCATGATGTGGACTTGCTAGAACAATCTGGTTTACGCCGGGCAAGGGTTCAGACAAAATGCTTCACTAGGAACAACTACAAATTCAGAAGAAATGTTTGCATTTGCTGATTTCTGCTTTTGGTAAAACTATGGGGACATAGGTTTGTGTGTTTATGGATTAATTTGTTATCTTTTTTTCATTTATCTCTAGAGATAAACAACTGCAGTCATTATAAAATGCTTTCACTCCCTTGAATATTTTACCCCAATATCACTTTTTCAAATCAAGAATGACCAACACAACGTGGCTTTTTTTGACCAAAATACTTTGATATGAAAACTAGCTTCTAGAAAATAAGCATATTTAAATAAAAATATGTAACAAAGTAAGGTACATATTTCAAGTCAGTGTTTATTAGATTGCAATTACTGCACAGTCTGTGTGAACATGTCTGCATCGCGCTCGCACATCTGGACTGAGTATGATTACATCTTTAAGCCCCGTCAGATTCAGTGAACAATCCTTTCCAAGTTTAGCAGCAAATTCAGATTTACAGGCAGACTTAAACAAATCTGACATTTCCTAGATTATGTGGACCGCTTGTCCTTTCAAAGAGAATTTCAATAAAGTCCTTGCGTGAATGAAACAGTGGTTACAGATCTTTTTTTTTTATTACACATACTTTCTCACAGCAAATACCAATTTAAAACTTTGAACTCTTGACCTTAAAAGTCGGCAGTAGCTGTATTTCATTACAAAACTTGGTTGAAAATTCTGCTAATGTCAAAAAGCACAATTTTGGAATCGTGGTGCTTCGATTAAATGCTCAACCCGACTAAAATCACGCATGAATAAGTTTGTCCAAAGAGGAGTGCACACTTCTTTCTTTCACCTGAACAGCATGTTCAGGGCTCTAAAATGAAGGCCAGAGATAAAAATCAGGTTGACTTTTTTTAATGATTAATCAAGATATAATGCATAGCACATGATCTGATGAAAGTCCCATCTGGCAGGCAATTTCAGCCCTTCTGCCATTCTGTAATTGTTGTTAGATTAGACTAATCTCTCTGTCATTTCGCATTTTCTCTTCCTCTCCCTGTCCATCCATCCTTTTTTCTACATTCCTCTGTTTTCATTCAAAGTTTGAGGTTGTCAACGTGTCAATTAAAGTGAGCTGTGGCATGGCATTTCATTGCATGCTATGTTTGATGTCTTGATATAAAAGTGCTTTGATTTTTTTTTCTTTTTCTGCTTTTGCACATTTCTCTCTGTATTCATCTGCTTGGTGGCTGTTTTGCTGTGGCTTCTTCTTATCTTTCTTCTTCTTATCTGTGAATAAAAATGAGACAAAAACCATAACAAAAGAATGCAGAGCTCTGGTGAATTATCATGGTGTAACGTAAATACAGGACTGGTCAAGTTCTAGTACTTTCATACGAAAAAACTTGTTCAAATAAAAGACATAGTAAAGAACCAGAATTGCATATAAAGCAGCTTAGCAGGAAGCTGCCCTTCATTTACAGCTATTTTTAGATCACTTGATTTTGCCATATTTACCATCTGGTTGCCATTCACGTTGTGAATTTAGTCAGTTGTGTCTTAATGATTATGTTTGAGACAAGTCTGACTTTTCTGAAATGAACACAAACAAAAGTCACTGTTAGTGTCTGTGTGGGATCAATGGAGCAACAGAAATGCCACTCAATGCTTTATTACAAAGGCAGTAAAGTAAATATATAGATATCTTAAAAAATGGTTTCCTGTGAACATCAACCCCAAGCCTTAGCTCTAAATCTTTAATTAAATAAGTTATTTGTCAAAAGGTTATAAAACCTGGACATTCCAAATTCCATAAAGCAGCTATCATATGCATGAGTGTGTGTGTGTTTATCCATTTGTTCATGCATGTGCTGCTGATCTCAGCATGTCTACATATCAACCACATCCATATGTCCATACAGGACATTCCTCAGTGCCCACACAGACAGCTCTGAGGCGTCTTTGACTCCCACAACATAAAATATAAAGCAGGACTGACAGGAACAATCTGTACAATAACTTCATTCCTGTGTACAGACGCGTCATTTCTCCTCAGAGGAAGAAATTAAACCAGCTGACTCATAAAAAAGAAACCACACACATTGAAATAAGATCCTTGAATGTTTGGGTTTTGCTTTTTACATATGTGTTAATAATTTTCTAGATTTTTTGAATTATTACTCACTAGTTTTATCTTCAGTTTATTTCTCTGTGTTCATTAATGTTATTGAAATATTACTTCAGTCCTTTGTGTTTAGTTCCTTAGTTTATTCTTGTGTTCTGTTTTTTTTTTTTAATTTAGAAACATTTCTCTTATCTCACTATTCATATTTTCCCCTTCTTTTGTAGCTGGCGCTTATATATTTGGACTGTTGATTTATATATTTATTTAAATACTGTAGAAAATGAAGTGGCATTGACTAAGTAATAACTAACACTTGTTTGGCCTCTTAGAATCAGTCATAGGCTATTAATAAAACATTTAAAATTCATTAATTTTGTTAAAAATTGATATTTATTGCTAAAATGTTTTATTTTGTCCTGGAAGTCTTATGTCATTTATCCACACACACACACCCCATACAGTATACCGTATTGTTTAATTTATAATTTTTTAAAAGCGACTCTAATCCAGTGGGTTTTTAGTCTTGATTTAAAGGAACTCAATGTTTCGGGTGTTTCACAATTTTCTGAAAGTTTGTTCCAGATTCGTGGTGCATCAAAGCAAGTGTTATATTTGGAAATCTACATTTACCAAATTATTATTACTTCATGGTGACAACATATTTCTGCAGCTGTTTCCGGGAAAGTGCATTTTCATTTTGTTTCTTGTTATCACCTCTGTGGCTCCAAGTTGATAAAGGAGCAAGGCATTCTGGGGGATTTTGTCTTTGACAGACAATGTGGGCAGGACTGTGAGTCCTTTTCAAACACCCTCATAGTGTTTTGTGAGAATCTGCCGATGCAGTTGTACTCACAGGCTGCGTTTGATACAAAATCAGATTAGATGTAGATTACAGAGCATGCTCGTTGTTGAAGAACATAGTTTATGATTCACATAGGTTTCAGCGGGAACACATCAATGTTTTAAGTGGACTAAATAAAAGGTTAAAGCAGATTCTGTTAAAACAGCTGTCTTATATTGGTGTACAACTCATTGGAGTTACGAAGATGTTTTTGATGTGTAGTGAATTTGTCTCTGTTTCTAGATTGTTCTCCCTAAATATTAAAATTTCCTTTTTTTTTTTTTTTTGGTTTTTTTATTTACACAAATAAACAGAGAGTGGAGACGTATTTAAATCTGTATCAAAATAGTACAAAGTAGGATGAAATGAATACGAATCTTAAAATAGGTTTAGATGCCTCTATTTAAGGTCGTCAGTGTAAAGATGTGTGCATTGGTTTAGGACCGTGCACTGCAAAGGCCTGGAGGCCTGGGCCATTTCTTAAGTTGAGGGGATGGCAATTAGGACAGACTTTGTCTGGGGCCAATAGCCTAATTCATTGGCGCTGTTAACAGCCTCAGTAAAGATCAAATGCACTGCCAGTAGATCAAAGAGAGCAGCAGGCAGTTTGAAAGAGGAAGCCGCAGCCTAAATTAACTAAGGCTTTCATTCTCCAAAGTCAGGTGGCTGGGGGGACAGGTATGTGAACAAGATGAAGGTAACACCTGGTCAATGTCCAGAAAAGCAGCGTCAATTAGGCTATAACTGAGGAGTGTGTGTAAATGTGTGTCTGTGCTTGCAGGAACACCTGCCATTTCACTTGAATAGGGAGATCTGCACTGCCACCTCTCTGCTCTACTACAGCTGATTGAAGATATTTGTCTAAATCAAGAAACCAAACAACCCACTTGTTTTGCTTGCTTATAATGCAAGCAAAAGTCCCAGTCAAATAATGTAAAACATTGTCTAAAGATAGGACTTAAACATAAATTTGGATGTTTTTGTCCTTTGATGCTGATCTTAGTCATTTACTCATGTGATGATACCATGGAAATGTCTGACTCGAGATAGGTTTTAATGCTGCTTTAGTTTATTGTATATAGACTTACAGAAAAGTCATTTTATAAATTATCTAAACTTTGCACTTTTCTTTTAATGCCACAGTTTGTGCCATCTAGAGGTTCAGCTGCTCACCCCCACATGGAGAACTGCACTCTCTCTGAGATGATGTTCATTACAAAGTGTGACTGCTTGGTAAACTTGTTTATTTGTTAGATCAATGCAAAATGTGTGGAGCCCAGTCGATAATGACGTTTTCAAGCCATGCAGAAGGAAAATGAAAGCACATGGCTTGTAGACAAAGAGAGATTACTTCAGTGATAGACTCTGATGCTGTACATTTAAAAGTGCACATCAGGACCCCCAGTCTCCACTATGGTGTCATAATACACTGATGACTATCATAGCAAAACAGTGATGAGACAATGGTAACCATGCGGCTTAACACCCACATGACCTGAAGATAAGCAATCAGAAAACGGTTTTTAAGGAGTCTTTTCTCAGGCAGTTCAGTTATTGCCTAAGCTGAGCCCTTTCTTGCAAACTGTATCATAACATGGAAGATAACAGCATGACAGACAGACGGACGGATGAATGTAAACGACACAGCAAGAAACACACTGGATTAGGAGACCAATGTCCAAATCTTATGTTATTACTGATAAAAGTAATTAGCAGTGATATGTATAAGCTGGGATTGTATTTCCCACAGTCCGTTTAAAACAGGGCTAAGATAAATTTGTGCCTTACCAAAAAATAAAAAATAAAAAAATAAACCTGGTCTAGGAAGTGCAGAACATAAGATGGTATGTTATTTTCTTTTGACGTTATTTAATTAATGAATAGATATTAAGTTGATTTAAGATACGATATAAGTTTTTCATGTCAGAGTAATGAGAGGGTGCATATGAATGGATGCCACAACTTTCACATTTTTATTTTTGAAAAATGTTTAAAAACAATATGTTGTTTTCCTTCCTCTTCATAAGTTTATCACAAAATGAATGAAATACATTGATGATGGTTGTAACTGGACAAAATATAGATTAGTTCAGAAGATATACATACTTTTGCAAGGCCCCCCTGTGTAAATGCAAACATGTCTGCATCTCGGGGTTAACATCTACTGTAAAGCTATGCTCTGCTCCATTTCCCACTGATGTCACTGTTCCTCAGCTCCCTCAGATGACGTTGGTGTTTACTCCATGTTTACTCCTCTCCTGCCTGAGAGATATCACACAAAGCTACCACATGGATCCAGATGCCTGGTGAGTGAATTCCACAGCCAGGACCTCCTTTAAGGCTAATCTATTTGGCCTTGGAAAACAATGACTGCATCATAAGTAATTTGGCCCCTGGTGTGAAGAGGTTCTGGCTTTCTTCGTTGAATTCCACTCCCAGACTTTGCTTTGCCACAAATTTTCTGACTTTAGTTCAACAAAATTCCTTGAGTTTCTTCCTTGAAAGTGATGACTTTCACATTCTGGGAATGTGCGTCATTTTGTCCCGTCTCCAGACTCAGGATGAAGATTCGTTTCCGGGAACGCTTGTTGCTACATGGAGGTGGAAAAACAACTTTGAAGGTGACGTAATTAATGGCTGCAGCACATTCTAGATGTCTGTAATGTCTCTGTGCTGTGTCAAGCAGAAACAGGGGGCTGGTGGGAGGCAATTACACGTCAGGGTTGCAAACACTGTGCTTCCTAGGGATGTAGCCAAACCTGATTTAGTTTTCCCTTTTAAACTACCTTGACCCCTGGCTGTATCCTGCTGGGTGGGAGCTGATGGAGGAATGTATGTAGTTGCTGCCAGTTTTGAATCATTGAATGTTTTCTTTTGACGTGAGTTATGAATTTCAGGCATCCCTCCATTCATGCTAGATGCTAGAACTTAAAAAACCCAACCAACCTCTTGACCCTGTACCGATTTAATGGGATCAGACTGTTTGTTTTTAGTATGAATAAGGCTCAGAGTTCCCAGAATCACTTCATGTCTGTTTCATTACCCATAGTTGTTACAACTACAGATTTTGTACAACTTCAACCTCCAATTATCAGTTTTATCTGATTCTGATGCGTATTTATAAACTTTAATCAAACACAGTTAATTTTTTTCCACCTGCTGCATGAGTTGAAAAATTATCTGTCATAACAGTGAAATGTTTTCAGTGAATTAAAATGTATTTTTTTCCCTGAAAAAGACCCTAAAGTTACAGAGTCACATTTATGCATCAGGATCGATCAATTAAAAAGAAAATCCTATTTATTCTTTCCCAAGATGAATTGTAGCTCAGTAATTTCAATCCATTATCTATACCCGCTTATGCTGCAGGGAGACGATGTGGGCGTCTGTGTCATCAGCGGAGAGGCACTGTGTGCCTTGGACAGGTCACCAGTTCAGGAGTTCAAATGCAAAAAGACCCGGATTTGAGAAAATTGTGTCATGTGAGAAAAAAAAATGGTTAAAGTTGCAAAAGTGACTAAAGAGCAATGCTACTGGAATTCCTGACGTTTTTAACATTTCTGAAAATATTTATTTTTGTTAAGTCTAATTTTTCTTCTTAATAATTTCATTCTTTTCTCTGACCGTTGAATAAATAAATAAAGATTTAATCTAATTTCAAACCTTTTATATTATAATCTGCGTGGACTGAAGCTGGGAGGTCCTGTTGCTCTCAGCTGCCTCTCAAAACAACCTGAAGGCCACCATAAAAAGCTGAAACTTGATAGATTCAGTATATTGATTAACTTACTAAGATAGCAACATTGGTTTGAACAGTGGAAACTCTAGAAATGTATTCTCTGTAGACTGTTTTGTTGAGACTTTACGTTGAGATTTACGAATAGCTTCCCAGTAAAACATTTGCCCTGACAGAAATTGACTCATCAAAAGCATAAAACAAAGCAGCTCTGTTTAAAAGTAACAGCCTGAATAAAATACAGTTTTCTCTTTTGCTTTGTTTTTGAACACCTAGTGTCTGGTTCACGTGGCAAGATTTTAAAATTCTCAGCCGATTTTCAAAATCTGTCAGACCCACATATGACACTGAAAAAATCCTAAACATACCAACTTTGGTCCTTTGGTATGGGCCGTACAGCCACACAGTAAATACAACACCAACAGATTTCACTCAGGAAATCTCAGACTTTTCTGATTGTTATTATCCTGATTTATTATTTTATCACTTATCAGGTTTGGTGGGTAAAATTGGCCAGTTTCTGATATTAACCTTTTACTCTCTCTCACCTCCAGAGCAGAATGTGGAATAGTAAAATTGATGAGGGCTCATGTGACATCCCCAAACATCTGCTGGTTGTTTTACTAGATGGATGGGAGGAGACTACTACCTCCAAACAGTCAGGAAGAATGATTATTAGACTAAAGATGTGCAGAAAAAAGGGGGAGTCCTGCACTTCCTTCTCAGACCTGCTGCTCCGGGCGCATAGCAACATATTTCATTTCATGCATCTGCACAAACTAGATCTTTATGCAATCGACAGATTGGGGAGAATAAATTAAATCATTAACAGCTGCCCAGTCTGGGGACCTGATAAATGTTAGAGATAGAGGGAGTGGGGTACGGATGAGCCAAGCTAATTATCAACTAATTAGGCATTCATAAGTTGAATTGGAATGGGACTTGGACTGCGGTTGGTTGGAAGAGTTTTGAACAAGGCTGGGGCTATAACTCTCTGAATCCGACAGTCAACAGCATGCGGTGCAAAGCAGGAGTGGAAAGGTTGTCAGGGCATGATAATCACAGCTCCATAACCCTGTGAACGACTTCAAAGTGGAGCATGCAGCATGCAGGGTGCATATCAAGTGAACAGTGCAGAATAGGAGCCACACTCCGGTGTTGTAGAGATCGACTAACAGGTTTCAGATAAGAACAAAATTAATTTGGGATGTTTTTTCTTTGTTCTTTAGGAAATGAACAGCTTCACTTGGAGGAAGTTTAAACTGTAGTCCCCATAAATAGTAGATATTCCTGTTGAACTAGATAACGCTGAAGAAAGTGTGATATTCGACAGAGTGGGATGGGAATGGTTTTCCATCTCTCGCCGAGCCTCTTTTCATTGTAACTCTTTTTTCCCCTCTTCTGTGTCTGCTTAAGGTTTCTGTTTCCCCATGCAAATGAGAGAAGCCACATTGATTTGGCCTTCAGTTTTATGTTCCTATGGCAACAACATAACTACAAAGAGTTTAAAGCACAGAAGGACACTTTTATCCATGTGTCCTTCTGATCATCACAGGAAATTAGCATACCAGGAAACAGGAGAGCTTGCAGAGGAAAGCGATTGTGCTTCGAGAAGGCCAAGCTGACTGCCTGAACAAAAAACAGAACTGTTTTTTTAGGGAGATTTAGCAAACAAATGGGTAAAATGGAAAAACAGAAACAATCATGGGGAACAGCAAGTGAATATTTCCCTTTTCATTCTGTCAGCACTAAAGATCATCCCAAACAATTAGAATATCAGTGATTTATTTCAGTAATTATGTTCAAAATGTCAATATAATTAATTATACTGGTTAACAAAACAGAGGTTGGTGTATTTAATGATTTAGTCATGATTACTATAGCTTACATCTAATAAAAAGCTATAAAACCTATTACTAGAGCCAAAATGCCAGCCTACTGAAAAGGATGTTCATGTACAGACATTATCTGAAACTTAGAATAAATGTTCTGATGAGGTTCATGTCTCAGATTAACACCACCTTTAAGCAAGTATTAAACATACTTTTGATTAGCCCCACATTTCTGCAATAAAAGTTTTATTGGTCTGATAAATTATTCTAACATTTCCAGTAATAAATAGGTTTCATTAGTTATAAGCATCTTAGTTAACAGAATTAAAGACTTGAAAATATCCATCTCTGCATTTAATCTGAATAAAGTGTTTCAGCTAAAGAACTGAGTTACCAAAATAAATGTGTCTGTAGTATATAGTATTCACTAAATACTTTTGTTGGGCTCTCTTGTACGGTTATTGTCAGACTGATCTAAAATAGTAATACAAAATATATGTTATTATTTAGCTTCATATTTCCATACTAGAAGTTTTATTTAATTTTTGCTTTGTAGTTTCTCAACACTTCCTCAAAAAAGATTTTTTTTTATTTGCTCTCAAATGATAATCATTTGCACTTTGTTTACTTAGAGAAAAAAATGCACACACTATAGTTTTGTTTTTGTCTTGTTACTATGTTACTAAAGCATTTTGTAGAAACATAAACATTGTCCGAATTCTGCCGCAGGTTTAAAAAAAATGATTGAAAGGAAAAACCACAAGAACACCCAAGGATCAGAAGTTTCATTACACAAAACATAAATAAAAAGTAGTATAACTTACCCCATTTTTAGCTTTTGTTTAACATCTTCCAGAACCATTTTGTTGCTTGTTGCAACCACAGGGTGAGTCAAGTGGAAATCTTCTGGGATGTGTGATTGATGGGAGTGGAGTTGGGCAAGGCCACATGCGCATTAGTTGTGCAGATAAAACTTCAGCCTGTGTTATTGCTGTTGATATAAAAACTTTTCGCCTGCATCTATGATGCAGTCTTCTGGGTCAAATGGAGGGAGAATCGAAAGGCAGACACCAGAGCATGAAAGGAGATCTGAAGATCAACCTGAAATTACACATCAGCTGGATGTGGAGATGGAGCTAAATAAACATATTTTTAAAAAACCCTCCAAAAGCCCCCCCTTCTCTAATGTCACCACATACAAAAATGTGAGGGCTGCAAAGCTTTGAATAGTTGTCTTGTCTATCATGAGATGCAGAAACAGACAATGACTGGAGGCTGAGTTTGGAAAACATGGCATGGAGCTCAAAAAATGTTTCACAATGTGCATTCAGCGGGCATGGGAGAAAACAACACAACTAAACAAAATCTTCATACCTGGCAGCAGGTACATTAGTCAGATGTCATTATTGTTTCCAGTTTTGTTTGCTGTTAGGTGGTTAGCTAACTCACGGAGTCTGTCTGCCCGAAGGCTACCCAGCATGCAATTCTGAAACAAAGAAGGCTCGTTTTGATTTCTACACAGCGTGACCTTTTTTGATTGGGTGAGATTGGCTGGCATGGAAATCAATACTATGCTGTGTATTTGATGCAGCCTTATCTCTTCTCCACACTGTCTGCAGGTAGAGAGGCAAGAGAGGATTGTATGGGTCTTTTTGTATGGTTGTTTGAGGGTATAAATGCACCTAAACAAATGCTCTCCCTGTGTGTGGAATATAACAATAGTTCCTCATCTTAAAGTCATTTACTTTGTTGCAGGAAAACAGGAAAACCGGCGGTTTGAAATGAGAACAGTTATAATGGAAACGGATATTAACACAATGCCTTCCACTCTACTATTGACAAAAGTTTCCTTGAAATGCTCAGTTCAATAGAAAGTACTGGGATTAGACACATTATGCTCCAACATAAATATATGTATATACTTCTGTACCTGACTAATTCTGTTCAGGATGGGGGCCGATGGGAGCCGATGGGGGCGAGAGAGTCACGGGTGGGCTGTGGTTGTCCCTGAGGTGGTGCTCCCGGGGCTCCAGTCTTTCTCATGTCTGCCTCAGGTCTGTGGATGCCCACACTCATTATTAAGATCAGATAGAAGGATTGCAGAGAACACAGGCAAAATGAGTTGAAAGACATTTGTTCAAGCTCAGTCATCTCTTGCATGACGCAAACATGGCAATTGTTTCAGAAGTAATCTACCTGTAAAAATATTCACATAACTACCTAACTAAATGCCATTCTTGAAAGTAAAAGCGGTCTTGGATAGATGAGGACTCAACCCTGTCTGTGTGGCTCCTCCAAACCTAATAACAACGGTAAGAGGAACCAGCTGTTTTCTTCCTGCACACCTCCAGAAAGGAGCAGCTGAAATCATTTAAATCAAAAACAGTCACAGTTTCCACTCTGCATCATTGGCATTCCAACGTTGCGACTTAGTCCACAGTGCCTATCCACGCTCAGCATGGTTAGACTTATGAAGTGGGCACACAGCAGCACATGTATGCAGCCCACTGGTTGTTCGACTTAGAAACAGTAAAAGTGTCTGATGAACCTGTGAAAAAAATATTTCTTTACTCAATCACTTTGGTGTTAAACTTTTTTCCTCTTGATTTGAGAACCTTTCTTTCTCTTTGAATTCTTTTCTCTTGAGAAATAGAAGAGATCTTTCCCTGAAACACCCAAAGATGTTGGAGCCATACAAATGATGATAATGGTTCTTTTTTCCTTACGGATCTGCACTTTACTAAAACAGTAGTCCATCTTTAAGGAGTTTTAAAGTTATATCATTGCCTATTTTTCAGCTGATTAGTGCGTACGCTGTGGTCACCAGTCCCTCGCAGTGCAGCACAGACTCAAGACAAACTCATCATGCAAACTAATTCTCAGTTTGACCGATCAGTTGTTAACCTCACAATGGAGTAACATCATTATGACGACTTTCTAAATGCAAAGCAATGGAAAAAATAGGAGCTTCTTATAGAGACAGAGCCCCAATTTCAAAGTCACATTATATAAAGTCACATTTCTTTTAAGTTATGCTTGAAATATACATCATTTTTCATAACAACTGAAGGCAATATAGTTACTTGATTTTCCTAGAAAATGACAATATATTTTCCAGGGACTAAGTCACTCTGAGGAGATCTACTTGGTTATTTTTAGTGAAGAGGAAGTCACTCCTGTCAACTGTCACCACAATCTTGCTTGCAGGAGGGGTTGCATTAAAATCCTGGTCTTGAAGCAATCATTTCAGCTTCAGCACATTGACAACTTCTGACTGAAATAATTAGATAATCCAGCATGTTTGTTTTCTAAACTGTCAAGTGAATCATTTTTTTGTACAGAAAAGTAAGGGGTCATCCTTGACTTTTGTGCTCTCTGCAGCTGCATTTCTTCTGCTGGATAGGTTTAGGCCAGCAGATGACTCCAGTTGTTCGCTCCACGTGAGGTAAAAACAGCCCATTCACGCCCGGTGGTCTGCTGTCCTCTCAACTTTCATAGAAGACAAGAGGCAGGAAGTATCCACAGGGATCAACAGATGCAACAAGGGAGGGGGGCAACTGTAAACTTTTGAACCTCAAAACAACACATAGGGTTTTCTTTTTCTTATGGTGGTTTCAGAGTTAGACCAGGGCTCTTATACCAGTCAATTCTAAATTAGCTGAACAAATAATTGGTTTTAGGTTTCAAAAGCCACCGCAGTCATTTCACTGAGAGTTTAAATGTTTAAGTATCTCTTTCAGTAAATGTATCTTTAGTGTTCTCTGAGTTTCTGTATGAACCACATCGTTTCCAGAAGTTACGGTGTTTGTCTCACTGTCCATGCAAATAGATGACTTATTTCTACCAGACTAAATCATGGCAAAGGCTTAGAAAACGCTTAATTTGATTCAAGTAGCAATTTTAGGAAAGAACAGCTCTGACAGGTCTGATAAACACTGTAGGTGAACTTTAAAACCACACACGAAGCACATTTAATGTTTAGCATTTCCAAAATAAATGCCCAAAGGAGATATTTTCAGTCCTTGCTTATTTTTTGCTTTTATATGAGGGGGTTAATCAATATAAATGGCTCAAAACTGCATAAAAGCAAAGGAAACAAAAGTTACAAACATAGTATATTGAAATATAGTAACATTAATAAGGTTATCAATAAGTTTCTGCCATAAATTTACCAGTTTTGTAAATGATCTGTGATTTATAAGGCTTGTGATTTTATTATGATTTCCTTCATAATGTCTTGCTAAACTTTATCTGGTTTGGATTTCCTTGCTTGTTGTAGCCTTTACCAAGTTATCTGCCTCTCTGTATCATATAAGAGAAAAAAATTAGAACTTTATTTTTGCTTTATGGCTGTTTGACTAAAGCTTACAGTGAGGCAGGGATAAACTAGGTTTTGTTTTGATAATGTGTCATAAAAAGTAAGCTACCTCACACAGTTGAGCCAACTTCTGTAAAGCAGAGGAGCAGAGCAGTGATCTAACAGTGGAGAGAGAGAGAGAGAGAGAGAGAGAGAGAGAGAGAGATACAGAGTGAAAGAGAGAGAGAGAGAGAAACCTGCTGAATGCCAGAGTAAATAAATAAAGTGAATAAATGGCTGGATAATGTGTAGCAATTGCCGGGGTGTGCATAATCAGGGATTTGGAAGCTGCACACTCTACTGCTCATCTTCTGACTACAAAACCAGACCCGCCAGCCCCTACCCTGCAACACCCACCACCTTCCCCGTCTCTGTTGCTCACTCTCTCCAGACGGCGATAATCTGTTCCAGTACACTTGCCATGAAATGAGCGATGCAGAACTCGTAATGCGCTGGACAGGCAAAGCCTAACAGATAACAAAGCCCCTCCCTTCCCCTTTTCTCTCAGCCCCCCGTCCTCCCGCCTCAGCCCTGCTCTGCCATTACCAGCCCTCATCCACTAGTAAATCAAGGCTGTTCAGCTGTAAACAAGTGGAGGCAGATTTGGTCCATCAGAAGGGGAGATGTTTTCCTTCCCCAGCTTTTCATCCGATTTGTAATATCTGTGGCGAGCAGTCTCATCGCTTTCTGTTTGCATCACATTTTCATGACCTTTGCTGTCAGACACATAATATGTAGCGGCTGTTTGGGGTTTTTGTTCTTATCGCCTGTTTGTAGCTGTGATTGCCATTGGGTGAATGAGTCCATTCATATATATATATATATATATATATATATATATATATATAAACAAAAGATGTTTTGACATCAACAAACAAAGTTATTTTCTTTCTATTCACAGTTTTTCAGTGGTTTTTTTCTGTGCATAAATTGTTTTTCATCTCATCTCTTTATTTTTTTTTCCTTAGCTGCTTTTGCGCTGGCTTTCATTTAAATGTCATGGCATCTTTATGAGTTCACACTGAAGGAATCTTGCTCCCTTAGCAGATTCCATATGTTCATATGCTTCCCTTTAAACCAAATAATTTTCACTCCCACTTTCGCTCCATGTTGAGTCTCATTGACTTGAGATCCTGTTTTTGACAAGGTGTCTCATACCTGAGAGCAGCTGAAAGAAAAGTACAGGATTAAAGCAACAATCTAATTTATTAAACATAAAACAAGTTTTACACATGGATGGATATATTGTTAGGTAGAGTTTCTTATTTCAGCTCTGTAGTTGTGCTTAATTTGGACACTTCCTGCAAACATTGATTCAGTCATTTAAAAGGGTTTAGAAAATATCACCCATCTTTACTCCATCTCATAATGTACTGAACAGCAATTACTTAGAAATTGTACATTGATCAAAATAGATCATCATGCACTGATGCTAACATCTAATGCTAATAATTTGTTGATTTTTGAGCTCCTTGAACATTTCTAAGCGCTACATATTTTAAAATTTTTTCAAGTGACAGTACGTTTTACTGGGAATAAAAGGTTCAGAAATTGCAGCATTGCTTAAACTGGTTTCAGTAATACAGACCCATTTAATAATTTAGAATTTTACTGGAAAGTTTATTTCAGAAAATGCATCACCAATTGAAACATATTATGCAGATTAGTTAGACAAAGACAAATGATTTAGCACCTTTATTTTCCTTAATCCTGATGATTTCTTGCTAACAACTAATAAAAACATGACATTTAAAAATGGAATATTACATCAGATCAACTCCAAACAGGCTGCCTTGTGCCTTTTTATCTTGTTTAGTATTACTTGTTAAACAATTAATGTAATGGGTTATATTGTACTTTTCAAACCGCTACTTGGCAGCTTTCGCATTATGCAGTAGTCACCTGAGCCACAACGCTTAGAATCCATATCTGTGGTGTTAAATCAATCCAGGGCGAAGCAAGTTAAATCAAATTAATTCAGCTTTTAGTCAAGCAGTAACAAAGCAAGGAAGTGCAGATTTTCATGTTTGAAAGAAATTAATTTTTTAAGCTTGCAGGTTATCATGAGTTCATGCTGTAAACAGGACATTTATCCTGTTGAAAAACATTAGTCCATTGTGATCCGGGTAGCTTTCAGTTATGCACTTTAAAAAACTGCCATTTTTTCCCAGCTGTCCATTGTCTGTGTCTTCTTAATCGCATATTTTTCCTGTCACTGATATTTTATGGACTTGATTTGTATACAAAACATTGACAATCAATTGAATTATTTTGTTGCGCCGTGGCTGAAATGATGAAAGCTGGTTTGTTAACAATATGAGCCACGTGCTATTTATTATTGTGCAAACTGTTGACAGTTCTACTAAGTTCTTGGCAAAGAACTCTGCTTGAAGAAAGGAGAAGTTAAAATCTGTTGTGAATTTTGAGCACATCTTTTAAAAGTAAAAAAAAAGGAGCCCAATGAAGAAAGCTGCAAATAAACTGCAGTTTTTAAAAGGAATTATCCGCTTCCATGAACAATTTAAGCCATTCAAATATTTTTATGTAAAATCTAGAAAGAAAAAGAAGTAATATTTATGATGGTAAAGATTATGTTCATCTCTGTGAGCAATGATTACTCTTGACTGTTGACTGGGACCTCCCTGGCAGGAGGTTTGACAGTAAATAGCAAACAGCACCGACTATGATCGATAGGCTCTGGGCCCCAGTCTTCCCCACTGCCTTGTGGTTTTGAAGGCTTGGAAAATCCGCCACGAAGCAAGGGCCCTCCCATCTCGTCTCAACCAAACATTGCCCGGGTGGCTCTCACTCCCATGCTCCTTGCTCACTGGAATGCCGGCATGCTGAGGATGACAGGGTTTCCTAAGATCCGACCAGGACCTCTCTAATTTCCCCTGACCAGAAACCGGTTTAAATTGATAGCCACGTAGAGGCTGGCATTCCCCTTTTCCTCTGTTTTAATGGTCTGTTCATTTCTGTGGCTCTTTTATTTCTATCTGTCTCTCCCCATCTCTGCCTTGGCTGACAGAGAAAGCAAATTTATTTCCGGTCTGAATTATTGGCCATAACATTCAAGTGAAGACCTCATGTGCACTCAGAAAACCCCACTGCCACTACTAATGCCTCTCCAAACACACAGGCGTTATCAGTGACAGGTACAGCACAACTGCAGCGTTAGCGCTCTGCAAGCTGTGTGCTTGTCTGTGTGTTTGTGTACAAGCAGGTTGTTCCAATCAGTACGTACGCTAAAGACTGACAGACCACCCACCTGCTCTGGTTCTTCCAATTGATGTCAGTTTGGCATCAGTGGGAGGGCAGCTAATGGGATTTCACTATCAGCACTTCAGTGTAGCCAGCATGTCAGCTCTCCCTCCTCCGTAACGCTTCTCACAGTCATGCAAGGTAAAACAGCTTGGCTTGGGTTCACTGAGACATAGAAAGAGCAGATGTTGTGCAGAATGTAATGAACGCTGAAGAACACGCGCAGCAAAGCAAATTGTGAGTCAGAAGTTAAGGGCATGGTGGTTAAGTGGGTAGGTGGAATTTTTTTGAAGTGTGTTACAAAGGTGCAAGTAGTTAATTTCTTAAATAACTTTTAAAGCTAACTTTCGTAGCATCTTAGGATGCCAAGTTAGTTGGTACTGAAGGGTGAAGCCAAAAGCTAAACAAGGAATGGTCAAAACCAAAAAGTATCTAAATTATTCTGAGCAGCATCAGAGGCAGGAGCCTAAAAATGTTCAACAGCCCAATAAAGAAGTCTGGTTCTGTTCTGGGGACGACTGTGGAACCTCTGGAGATGATTAAGCAAACACAGATTCTTCTTATGATCAAGAATCTGACCATCCTCTCCATGAGACTGTCTTGGGAAGGCAGAACATCTACAGTCAGAAGTTTCTTCAGGTTCAGTGCTGTACAGACTGCTGCAGGAGATCACCATCTTCAGTAACTCTTTGAAGAATCTAAATTTGTTAGTTTAAACAACATTTAACTTCCCTTTGGGATTAATAAAGTATTTAGGAATTTGAATTGAATTTAAATAAATAAATACATATAAACAATAAAAATCTAAATAAATGTTAAAATATGTTTATATTTTAACCAAAAATATATTATAAAATATATTTTCTACTCCAGTAAGAGTAGCAGGTGTTCATAAAATTACTCAAGTAAAAGAAAAGGAGTACAGTAAGCTACTCCTTGTAAGTATTTTATTTTCCAAACCATTATTCAAGGAAATGTAAGTAGTTATTACCCAGCTCTTGTAACTACTGTTCTGCTCACCAGCTGTTATCAATCTTATGAGAACAGCCTTGATTACACCACCTTTGGCATGAACTGATGGTGAAATGCTGTACAAAAGCAATCTGCACCGACCGACAACAATCAGAGCTAGTTGGCATTATCAGCTGACTGTAAAGGGGAAGTCGTCTAAAGCTGCCACAGTCGCTTAGAGTTGTGTCACAGCATCTGCTGAGGTTTAGTGAGGAGTGTTAAAGGAAGTGTAGCTCAGCTGAAGGAGTTGGGAGACACGAGCACCTCATTATAGCATGTAGCCATTATTCCCTCATCCAGCTCTGCCATAACAACATCACACTATTTAAGTCTTGCCTCAGCCTCACTCTTGCCTACTGCCTTTTAAGCTGCCTATATTTCTCCATTACTTTGTCGTTTAGAGTTCACAACTGATCTCTGCAGACTCAGTCAGCATGGTGGCAGCTTTTTTCTTTTTAAACTTTTGGCTTTTTTTCTTCTTTTTCCTTGTGTTTTGCTCCACACCAGAGATCTAAAGAGGGGCCTTTTGTGTCTGACTTTGCCCCATAGGCAGTTCTCTTGCAAAACAGATTAATAATTACAGAGTACACAAAACAATTTCAACATCTTTGATGTCAAACATGAGAGAAACCAAAAATTACAAAGGAAAAAAAGTATGACGCAGAGAAGCCTTGAAAGATGGTCTTTTTTTCTGTCTTGGCTGTATTTCCTGTTATTGTTGCTTTCTTCTGTTTCTTAGTGAATTAAAACCATTAAGCTGGACTTGAAAGAGATGGAGGCGAGGACAACCCCAGGAGGGCCACATTTGAGAAGTGCTATGATAACCCGTCTGTGTGACACTTCCACAAAAGATGACAAGTATGTTACAAAGGATTCAGTCCATCTGTTTTATACTTTGACACATCAGTTAGCAGTTGTTTGCTTAGTGCCCCTTTAAGAGAAGTAGAAACCATTCCAAACTTAGGAATGGTTTTGTCACAGCCCAGAATTAGGATTACGGGCTCTAATTGAAAGGTTGAGCGTCCTGTTGTGCTGTCCTTTTCTTAACTACCAAACTCTTTTAACTTGTATAAATTGTGACTCACTCTTTTCTGTTTAATGCTTTTTAAGAAATCTTTTTTTGTCCTGGTTAATAAACAGTCAGTGGTCATATAAGCTCACATTTCTTTACTTTTCTAATATTCACGTGATGCTCAATATTAAGAGAAATTGTTACAAATATTTCTGTTAGGGGCTGCACAGTGGTGCAGTTGTAGCACTGTTGCCTTGCAACAGGAAGGTCCTAGGTTCAATTCCTCGCCTGGGTCTTTCTGCATGGAGTTTGCATGTTCTCCCTGTGCATGCGTGGGTTCTCTCCAGGTACTCCGGCTTTCTCCCACAGTCCTAAAACATGACTGTCAGGTTAATTGGGCTCTCTAAATTCTCCTTAGGTGTGTGCATGGTTGTTTGTCACTGTGTTGCCCTGCGACAAACTGGTGACCTGTCCAGGATGACGCCGCCTCTCACCCGAAACATTCACTGGAGATAGGCACCAGCACATCCTGACCTCTAGACCCCGTAGGGACAATAGTGTACAGAAAATGGATGGTAATTTCTTTTAGCTCAAGTTTGGTAAGATTCAGTTGGAAGCCAAGCATTGCCAACGTTTTTCAGTTGAATTTAAGATCCGGTCATTCTAACAAAGCTGAGCTTCTGCTTTGTGTTTCATAACCTCCTACAGGTTTTCTTTCAGGACTGAATTGCATTCAGGTCTTAAAATCTTTTTATCCACAACAGTTTCCCTGACACTCCTGAAGAAAAGCGTCCCCACATCATGATGATACTACCACCAGTGTTATAGTGAAGACCACCTAACTTGAGACCAAGACAAGACCAAGACTTTTAGTGTTTAGCTAGTTAAAAAGTTTCGTTTTGGTTTTATTTGACAAGAGCACTACTTGCTAAGTTTTTGCTCTCAAACTATTGGACTTCTCCTGACAAACAGTTGAAGATTTCACAGAACAGCTGTTTTGACTTTTGGTTTGGTTGCACCAAAATTTAATGAGAGAAATCAGAGTAAAGGTGGACTTGTGGTTTATTATGAAGCTACAACAAAGGTTTTTAACAGTCACAGAGAAAGCTGATTCATTGCTACCAGTCATTTTTATAACTCAAAAATGGATATTCATCAAATTTTTAGTGGTGTAGTCATGTTGATACAATAGTCCTGTGTGAAACTGCATTAAATTTTTTTCACATCAAGTTCAAAGATTAATTTTTAAGAAACATTTAAAATATCTAGACATAGTGTCTCCATGCATTCATAGCAGTAAAACATGTCCTTTTTTATGGAAAGGCCTTTATTCCTGTGCTCTAGGAATAAAGCATGCAGTATTCAATCTGTTGGCATTCTAGAGACACATGAGTCAATTTGACAGGTGTCAGTGTGGATGTGTTTTTGTAAGGAAAAATAAATCTGGATAGTGTTATACTGTGAGCTGAACTGCAACAAGGAACTGAGATATCAAAGCTGAAATGACACCCAGCAGAAGCTCTACTGTGCTCAGATTTTGACAGTGAGCTCCCTGTGAAAAAGAATGTAAGTAAAATGTATGGCGAAGCCAAAAATACAACAGTTGTCTTTTGACAATTTTGATGTTTTTTTATTGTTCTCTGTTGGTGTGAGTATATGAAATTTTAATAGGAGAGCATCCTGTCATATTGTGCTCCCCTGATTATTAAAGGTTTGATATTGGACCACTCAATGTTCTAAAGTAGTTATAAAAATGAGTTGACTCATAATTTTTATTCATCAAATGCACCATTTTCACTTTTATTAGACATTGTCTTGATTTTGTGATTTTTTTTTCTTTTTCTGAAATCTTAGTTTGTATTTTCCATGCTGTAATAACGTTTTATTTTTCAATGGTTTTCTTCTGTTTACATTTCTATTTTTGTTTACTTTTGCTGCTTTCTCTTTTGCACATATTTTATAGAGTTCAGAAATGAAATCAAATAAAAGGTAATAATAAGTAATAATAATGTAAATGCCCGTTCCCTGATTATATATGCTGATTGTAAGTTGTTACCCATAGTACCCAGTAGGGGGTGCTGTAGTTTGGTTAGTGTTGAGTCTGTGCTTTCATTCAAACCGCAAAATAAGAGAAAGTGTCGCTAGTCTCCTGTCAGTCAGCACTTTGGGCTGAAATATCCCATGGAGAGAAGAGGAAGAGGAGGATATTCTTCATGTTTATGACGCTGGACTTTTGGCGCACTCTCTTGGGAACAGGCTAGTAGCAGCAGCAGCACCACATGACTTTACCGGCATAAACTTTGCAGCCCTTGGACAGCGGAGCGAGGTACATGTTTCAAGATGTGCTAGTTTAGGGAGTTAACGTTCGATATAATGTATATGTTTGTGTCAAACAAAGACATTTAAGTAATGTATTTTATTTTCTTTTAGTTTTCACGGTGTATGCATGGTGTATGCACGGTGTATTCGGAACAACAAACTTCATTTCCAAAGTAAACCCGAATCTACTGCACCCGTCGAAGCTCTCTGTGTTTTCTTGGGTCTGAGGGACTGCTATAAATAAGGTTAATTAACTTATCTTCCAGTAGTTTTTGCTTGGATATACTGGTGACAAAAACGAAAACATACAAGCAGAATTAGTCACTTTGATTTTAGACTCGTCTGAAGATTAAGTGCAGCAACGCTGACAGGTTGGCATCCTTGGTTAAAAAAAATAATTTTCTGATTGGAAAATTCCTGGTTTTCCTGCATTGCATTCCTGATTTCTAAGATAAGCTATCTGTGATGGACAAGTGGAAGGCCAGATAATTAATATAAAGTTGCTTTAAATATTGTTGTTGTATTTACAGCAGAAAATCAACCAAGACATGCATGATGGTCATTCAAAATTACTTTTTTTACTTAAAAAGCAAAAGACCTTACTAGTTGTAATGCTGAAACAAATGAACAACAACGCAGCTGCAGCATGCTAGTTGTCTCACAAATCGGTTCAGATCCACTAACGGAGCCGAGGTTGGGAATGACCATGAATTTAAACCAGTCATTCCCTCTGCACTTGGCTGAAAGTAGGAATGTTCACTCTCACCCTACACCTTTCCCCCATGGTGTTTTTTCTAGATTGATAAGGAGGAGACAGCAAAGGCTGCTTTAATAACTTTTCATCCCTTGTGGCAAAAATGTGAAATTTATAGAGAAGTCAATCTCAGTCATTAGGAAATCATAAACACTTTGATCATGTTGCCAGCAGATCTGGTGATATGGAGTGGTAAAGCAGCCAAATCTTATTGAGCAATTGTCTGTGTAGACTTTCCACATTTAATCATTTATAATACAGAATAATTTCTGTTTTATGTGACGGTCTTTTCCACATTTTTGGAGGGCAAAGGGGGCTTGCACAAACACATGATTGTTTTTGTCTGATCAGATGAAATTGCAAACATCCCCACATAATAATTTCAAAAGGCATCCTGTTTTGGAAAACTCTGCACTGCAAAGGAAACTGAGCGATGGCAACAACATGTTCCCCACATGGTCCTGCTTTTCCCATCAGCATTTTCTTTTTAGATCAGATCCAGACCCCTGTTCTTTTTATGAGATCATGAAGTAAATGTCATTTAGGTGTTGATGGTAAAATGGGAATATTTGCACCCATTTGAAGTGCTTGTGCATATCAAATGTCCCTGGTCCTCATTAGTTGGTGTCCTTATTAAGAGTCTCCTTACTATACCCCCGGAGAAGTCTGGCGAGTCGCACACCCCCCTATTCCATTCTCCCCCATGTCTCCCACTCTTTCCTTGTATTTCTCTGACGTGCCCTTTGAACTTCCCTCAGTCTCTAGCCTCACATCAAAGCTTTGATAGAAGCTTCCTCCTTCCTCTTCTCAAGGTGAAGTACCGGGTACATCTGCAAGTGCGTGCTTTCAAGACCGAAATGGCCAAACCATGTGTTTGGATCCATTCTTAACCGTTACCTTTCTTCATTATTGTGATGGAAGCGATTATGCTTTTACTTAAAGGTGTGTGTTGTGTAGCCCTCTCATCTCATTGTTCTGTTTTGCAGTCTGGAGAGCCTGGAGCCTTTTTATAAGACAGAAACAAAAGAGATTCTTTCTTTATTCCTTCAACAACAGTTTGGCTGACATACTGAGATTCGCAGTAAAACGTTTCTTTGCACTTCCTGTTGATGACTGTGCTCCTATCATTATTTGCTGTTATTTAACAACTTTAATTTATTAATGTCTGTAAATTTATGAGAAACTGAAAGTATTTCTGGAGACATGAATTCCCCCAATGACATAAGCCTGGCCTGTTTTATTTTCCTATGCATGTTGTCGCCTCTGAGGAAAGAATGGACGCCTGTTGACTAAGATGTCCAGTTATTGTCATGGATTCTTTCTGCTGCTAAGGAATCCATCCACATGCTGTACTCTGAAGAAAGTTTGCAGCTGAACGACAATATGGAGAATTATCATTTCTTCTTTCCTAGCATTTACTTTGATAGCAAAGTATATCTGCACCATCTCTGGGCTACATATAGCATTTCCCCCGGACACATAAAAGGACCTTTGCCAAGATGCTTTTTTCAAACCGTTTTTTTCTAACTGGATTATGAAAAATACTGCACTGTGATGGAAACGCAAAGAAGCCATGTCTTTCTTATCTTTTTTCTTTGTTTCTGCTCTGCTTTTTTTCCAATTTTCTCATGGCACATCACAATTTTCCCCGCTGCTGGCTAAGGATCAATGTAAGAACTGTAAGATTGCATTGTTGTATCGCGATCTGATTTTGTCAGGCGGTGGTCACTAATGTTGATTCGGTGGTTAACATCCAAAAACTGCACCACACCCTTTAATTTTCTCTATGCTCCTCTTCTGGCTGTTGCACAGCTTGATCAACGTTGATATGTTTAGCCACATGCCATCCTTTGATGACAAAATCTTGTCATAAAAAATTACAAAATATTTTTTTAGCTCAGTCTTGCTAATTGTTTTAGTTAGATTTTAGTTAATTTTTTGTTCTTAGTTAATTATTGTCCAAATCAGATTTGTTTTCCCATTTCCCCTCTTTACGTTCACTCCTCATCTCTCCCTTGTGCCACACTGTCTCTTTCTTCCCCAGTCTGCTTAGTCAGAGTAAATGTTAAACAGATTTCTGTTTAACTTCAAATACAAAGGCTTAAAATCCTGTCAATATATTTGGCCTCCCATGTAGCTGCAGTGTGGCTGTTGCGTAAGATTTTAAACTACATCACTGAAAACGAAAGCTTTGGAACTGTGCGCTTAATTTTAAGGTAAATTAACTGGCTGTGTTGTCTGCAGGAACTATTGCCTCTGTCTGATGGGAATCCCTGTCATGTGGGAGATGTGCACACTGAAATGAGGCTAGATTATTGTGGAGATTTACTAACTTAAATAAATACATTCTCAGACAAAGTGCATCTCATGATACAGCATATTTATCCTAGCTAATGTTTATATTAGAAAATCTAAAGCAAAGATGAAAACAAGTGTGTTTATGCAGTGCAGCTTATAACCTCCTCATTGCCAGATGCTATCTATGAAACAAACCCCCAAACTTATGTCCCTCCACCAACATACTGGACATTCTGGCTCAAATTCTTAATTTTATTTAACGAAAGTTTTAGATTTTTGCAACAACTAAAACGGGATCTCTCAAAAAATAATAAAACAAAGTAGGATGAGACTCAAATTGGATAATGAAAATAATGTATGTTTTTATTTATACTTCATTAAAAATGTTATGGCAAAAATGATTTACAATCTTTTGGATGAGCAGTGGAAAAACCTTGGCCTTACAAAAATCAAACCCTTTGTATTATTTCTGAGCAGGTTTTTGTTTGCTTCCACTGATATTTTGATGGTTTATCTTTGGGGATGAGCTCCAAGTCTTTGTGATTAGTCTAATCTTAGCCTAGATTCTCTCCCAGATTCAAGTCCATCAAAACTTTAATATTACTTTCAGTCAGAGGAAACATAATAGAGAATTAAAAGACTATTAATTTTAAAACTGCAAAGGAGCATTTTGGGGTGAACTGTATTGTATTTACGTGATTTTTTATTTTCCCAATGTCGTAGTTTTCAGCCACAAAAAAAATACAAGTGGAAAAAAAAATCCAAAATGCAACTAAGGTTGACATCTAACTAAAAGCTTCCGACAAACCTGACAGAAAAAAACCCCGCAGATAATATATTTGTGAGTGACATCATCGGGAGTTACATGCAAGAAGAGGTATAAACAGAGCTGATTAAAGATGTGCAGCTCAGTGCCTGTGTTAGTCTTTCATACAAGTTAAAATTTTTAGCTCTTTCTGTCTGCGTTTATACTTGCGATGCAGAAATGCCAACCCCATGTCAGGGCAGCAGAAATAGGTCAAGCAGACGCGCGCGAGTGCGCAAAAACACAGATAGATGAATTACTCATTCTCTTTCATGGTCTTTGTAGATGGAGGAAGCGGATGCCAATGCAAAAAGATCAAAACCTTCTCTCAGTGAAACAAGTGTCCTCCTCCTAGCAGCTGTGCGGGAGGAAGGAAGAGCCGCTCAACAGGTTCGTGCCACTGCTCCAGCTCTGCAGCTCCTCTCTTGCCTGTGCTCGTTTGCATGGTCCTGACAGGTATCTGTTTTTGGATGCTTTCGATGCGGGAGGTACTCTGATATAGCCGTGCATCACTATGAAGCTGCTTTGCCTCTCCGAGTGTTTGTGGAAAACACAATCAAAGAGAAAAATCAATGTGTCCTCCAGCAATAAGAAAGTCAATAGCTTTCATCGAATCTATGAATAGCATTGAGTGAGTTAGTAGTTCTCTGTTCTGCAGGGCTGAAGTAAGATAAAGCCATTTTAGGTACAATTTTATTCATTTTCTTTATTCTGTTTTATGAATCACAACTTTGTAAGTGCCTGACTTGTATTTTTAATGAACGGGGGCATCCGTATTTCTGGACAGGTTTGTGTGCAGGAAGAAAATTCTGCTCATTGTCTGCCAATATCTGGCGCTGACTGCGTGTTTTAACCAATTATAATCTTATCAACTTGGCCAGATTTATTTCTACTTTAATTATGTGAGGTATATTACATCCTGAACTTATCTAATATTGGTATCATATAATCTTGATTAATAATCTCACTTCATTTTACCCTGTGATTAAACTATATCATCCTGATTATTCTGTATAATAAATCAAGACAGCAGTTCTGTTGTTGGGGGACACCTTTTTTCTTTTAAATTGGAAAACTCAAATCCTGGATTTTATCTGGAAGCCTGTGAGGGTTTCCATGTATATAAATTACAGCCAAGTCTTCCTCACTGAGTTAACCAATCACTATCTCTGCAGCAGAGGAGAGTCCTTAGCAACAACTGGAGACCTGCTGGTTACATGGCACTGCAGGCTATCTGTTCCAAGCTGCAGATTTCTTACCATCCATCACACACCTTACGACTGAGTGTCATTTATCACATTCCCCTTTACCCGAAACAATCCAGAAACAGCAGCACAGCCTTGGTGCAGAGAGAAACAGGGAAATCATATAAAAGCTTTCAAATTAAAAGTCCCTTTGATGGGAAGAAGTCCAGGGAGTTGTACTCTCTTTCCAAATTATACTTCAGATCTGATGCCAGTTTATAATTTCTTAGTAATAAGTGTGTCAAATTCTTGAGTTTGAGTCAAGTCAACTTCAGGGTCGAATAAATCTGTGGAGATTTTTTTTCTTTCTGCTTTCCATCACACAGAGAGGCATCACTTTGCATCTTTACTTATGACTATATAAAAGTCAAACTTGATTAGTTTTGACTTATTTCATTTTGATCATCTTATTTTCAGTTTATTTTTTTTTTCTAATACTACTCCATCCCTATGCTGCATGTTTTGATGATTCAATTCAAGTCAAACATAAATAAGGCCAAATGAACTGGATAAAATTCACATGTTTCTAAAGTATTTTTAATAAATTTCTGTTCAGTAAAAGTGGGGCATATAAATTCACGTCTACTTTGTATTTCAGTGTGTGTAAAAATTATGATTTGACAATCAGAATATTTTAATAACTTCATTCTGAGGTGGACATAAGCAGACTAGCTCGTTGTACAATAAAACTGGGACAGAGATGGAGAACCCTTTATGCACTGCAGAGATGTACCTGCATCCAAAGGCCCTCCTACATGGTGGTGTGATGGATCGGGAGGAGAGAGGAATCCAGGGCTGCGGCCTGTTGATGCTTTAGTTCACTCAAACCCACTGATCAGACTGCACCTGGGTGTTCAAATTTCCTCCCACAGAGTCAGATCCCCATTTGCCGAATCCACCAAGGGACTGAGGCCCTGGCCCATTTACCCCAGGGTTGACAGAATCAGCACTATCAAGCACTATCAAGAGCCCAAGGTAATCCACACAACCCCACCCCAATATTCAGTCAACTTCCACCCCCTCTCAAACCTCACCTTCAGAACGCACTCACTAAGGGAGAGGCACATGGCAAAAACCTCTACACTAACTTAAGCGGTCCCAAAGCCCATCAGTGGATTGAAGGCCTCAGGCTTTTGATGCACCAGTGCATGCACCAGCCCCAAACCCCCGGTCACATAACAGTATAAACTAAGCCCCCTACGCCCAGCCAGGACCCCAGATCAAGGGTGGGACTCCCCTAGAATCCATAGCCCACACCAGATTTACCAAGGAGCAGCAAAGCTACCAGGTCAGTAACATGGTTGTAACCTACCAGAGGGTCACTAACCAAAGCCACTGGCACCAGATCCTCCAGTGATCCCAACAATGTTTTATACCAAAATTTAATTGAGTAATTAAACCTGGACGAAACTGGTCCTAATGCCAACCTAAAAAAACTGCTTTGCCATGTTTTTACAAAAGTGCTTTAAAATATTCTCTATTCAATGTAAAATATTCAGCCCAGTTTATATCAGTTCATGTAATCTAGATTTTGGACTAGAGATGGTGCTGTGGAGCCCCAACTCAATTAAAACGGGATATGATGTAAAATTGACTTTTTGAGTTTTGTATCATTTTATAATGTTATCCCATCATTAAAACCATACCTGCAGGAAAAAAAACAACTTTTTTCCAGGAAAATAATTTCCTAACATAATCACACTATTACCCATCCGGCAGTATTGAAGTTGTAAAGGTGAAGACAAACATGGCTGGATGCCTTACTGCAGAAGAGGAGCTTCTGCTAGCTGTCAACAGCTATATTTGTTGACAAACAAATATAGCTGTTTGTCAACCTCCATGAAGAACAAAGAAGAAGCTTGTCAGCTAGTTTACAGTCTGGACTGGACTGAATTTCACTTAATGAGCTGCTATCTGCGATAAGGTAAGAATATACAGCTTGCCTTACTCTGTTACCTGCTTATGTGGATCGCAGCTCTGCATCTCCTCGGCTCTGCTTTCCGCACGAAACGAATTAACAAATCAAGCGGGGTGAAAAACTTTCTGAAACACCAACGTTTTCCCAAAAAATTAATAACCCGCTGCTCAGAGACGGAGAAGAAGCTAGCTGCGTAGCTAGTTACATCTCCTAACTCGTAAACAAGGAAATCAATAGAAGACAGACAATGCGCTTATTTCTCTGTGTCCCGAATCAGCTATTCTTTTAAGGGAAAAAAATTAAACAAGCGTTGCTCATTGTTAGTAAAGTGGAACGGTCTGGTTTTGTGGACATGACTGCGTGAGTGTGTGGTAATGGCGCATGGAGGAGCTGCAGTGGCTACTAGGCAATGTCTAAATCTGTAATCTATATCAACGGATAAATCCTTCAACCGTTACGTTCTGATGCTACCCCATCTTAGCTTACATGTTGAGGAGAAGGACGTTACGCTGGTCTTCAGAGGTTTTGTGCAGTTTTTGTCAACATTCTTAGCATCCAATGACTAGACAGTACAAACTAATTGCATCTTTTCTTTGTCAAACTTTTTTTCTGCTCCCAAGAACCTAAAATGCTGCCAGCCCAATAAGACATCCTTATTAACAACCAAATATCTTCTATTTTTACGCAGAGATTTTGAGTGTCATGTATATAATAAGGTTTTGAGGCTAAAATGTTTGATATCAGTATGACCTGACGCTTATTTTGCTTGTTGTTTGGTAATTGACCCTTTAGTTGCTGTTTGTACAAAGTCAACTCATGTTAACTAACAAAACCTGTTTTTAGCAGTATAGGAACTAAACTGACGTACTGTGCTGCTTCGTCCTTATTTACTTTCATTTGTGGCCTTTTTTAACTAATAGCATCCCCCTAAATGAGCTCCCATTTCCATATCTGATCTGAGCCCACAGATAGATGGTTGTAAACCCTACACCCCATCCCCAATGTGCTTCTTTTAAGTCTGTGTCATTCTGTCCATAATCACTCTGTCAAAATGGCATCCTGTCACCACCCCTTGTTATGAAGTAGCACAGAGCAGGAGGCTGAGACATACCAGAGTTGGAGCAGTCTAGTGAGCCTGCCAGCCCCCATCATGTAACATGAGGAAATGAGTTTGTGTCAGGACTATTTTGGAGTTGCTTTGAAGTCTTATTTTACCCACTTTGCCTCTAGGGGGACAGCACAGAAAGCAAAAGGGGGGTTGGGTGGTACAATGTGGGGAAAACTACTGAAATGCCCTGATAACTAAGACAAGCTCTTCTGATCTGTGCCGGAGTGGTCGAAGTCCATAGAAACGCATCACTAGTTGGGTTAACTACGTATATCAGTGTTGCATACCAGCTGCTTGAGCTGCGGGTCCCATCTTAAAATCACATGTAAAACCCGTCTTCCAATCAGCATGGATTAACATTTCCTTAGGGAAGAGTTTCGTTATCCCGAGGCCTTTTACTATTCTGGGTTTTATTTATGTATAACTTTTTGTACTCATTATTTCTACTTAAATTGCAACTTTTGCATGGCTTTAAAGCAAATTGTGCCTTCAAATAGGCGACTGAAATTTTTTGAGGGCCTGTTTAATTAAATGTTCTATTGTATTTGGCTGGTTTTGCAAAAATGATTTTCACAAAGATAGTCAAGAACATTAAAAAAATAGATAAACAGACACATCACAAACCCACAACTTGAATAGACATGTTACTATTATCACATTGTACAAATTCATAGATCAATAGGCAGCAGTGGATCTGTCGATATGAGCCTGGAGCAACAGACTCCTCAGTGGAAAGTATGAACAGGGGAATATTCCTAAGGCAGCACAAACAATGATTTTTACCCTCTTTCTGGCAAACAGAAATGTGTACAATCTCAAGGGACTGTTTTAGAGTTGTTTTACACACCCATGAAGACGCATTTAAAAAAATAAGCCCAGAAATGTCCAGTCGACTGTGCTTTGACCTCATACACAAGTTTATAGATCAGTGATCAGTTTGTCTCCAGTATCCAATTCTCTGCCATGCATGAGGAGGAACAACAATGTTGCACTGCAAAACAAAATTGGTATTCACACATGCGCGGACACCACACACACAAACACACAGACCCTTTTGCTAAAGATGATGGATGTTTTGCACCCCCGTTGCGTTTGCTGCGATGTTCCCGGACCATGGACAGCAAGAGGGGCATCCCGCAGTGCTGTTTTGGGCGTCCTTGCCACCACGAGACAACTTCACTATCCCTGCCCTAGCAGGGGGCGATAATAACATCAGGCTTCCCTGACAAGAGGCATTGAATTCAGCTCCGGTAGTCTTAAGATTCTGGCATCCAGCAGTCTCTGCCAAAATGCTACTGATGTTACAATGAGAAGGTTTGTGCCTTTTTTTTTTACTTCTGTGATTTCGCTGAACTTTCTTTTTTCAAAATCCAGATAGGTTCGGCAAGAACGCTGAATTGCTTGTCACGGTTTGAAAACCTGAATCGACAAATTTGAGAATCACCGTTACCGCCCATAGTGATCAGTGTGATTGTGCTGGTTAGTGTCTTCTGCTGTTATGGCTAATTTTGTACAAATACCTTCCTTTTTGTCAGTTTATTCCCACAGACTTTTTCCGGAATTTTTTTGTACTTTTTCAATGGACACCAGAAAGACTGGTGTGTCTGGTGTCCTTCCTGAGGTTTTCACCAAAATCTTCAGAAGGCTCTTTCAGTTACTGAATATAAAAAATAAAATGGTAAGACTTGGAATTACCATTGATGACCTCAGATTGGATTTAAGTCCCTACCACATGTTGGGCAGAGACAATACAAAAAGGAATGTACCGCTTTAAGATATTTAAAGCCCTTTGTACCACACTCTATTAAGATTTGTGTGATTAAGTTTATCACTTTGTTGCTTTGGTATATAGCTTGGCCATTATTGGTTTGGTCAAAGTGAAAGTAATGCTCAATGCTGGCTGCGTATTTACTTTTTGTTAACAATTGTGTCACATGTCCATTTTTTTAAACTGCCTCCTCTCATCAACACTCAAACACTAATAGCATTCATGCTTTTAGTTTCTTCTGAAATCTATTAAAACTTTTGAGAATCCAACAGAAACTGGTATGAGTTCCTTTGTGGGCCTGCAAAGCTCCCCTGCTACCCAGGGAGCCTGGCTTCCAGCAGCTATGCCCCATTCATCACCTGCTTTCAGCGGCCACCGCCAAGCTGCCTCCGGCTTGAAGGCCAGGTAGGGTGCCGGCTGGAGTACAATGTTTGGGGGATTAGTAATCAAAGGCTGGAGCCCTCTGTCCTGCATCGCCTTTCACTCCCTCATTGGGGGAGGAGAGCTCCAGCAGCGGCCAAGGTCATCATCTCCATCTCGGCAGGAGGTCATTTGGAGAAAACCCTGGGAACAGGCTAGCTATCATGGGCTAGCAGGCTAGCAGCACAGCGGGTGTCTCAGCCACAAAACATTCATCTGCTTGGGCTGTGCATGGCATGGCTGACAACAGAATAATGCTTTGCTTTTACTTTCTTCCCAGTTTTACCCTCTTTTCTGTCCTCTCCGACTTCTTTATTTCTTTTGTTGTCCTTGATCTGTTCCAGCCTCATTCTGTGGGATTTAGTTTCCCTTTTTTATATTATTGAATGGCATGTTAAGTTAGCATGATGACAAAACTGACAGAATAGTGAGTTAGTTTTGATAATTTGGTCCTAAATGATTTTTTCTTGCTTGAAGTGAGATGTTTGGTTGTAATCTCAGTGCTCACTTTCTAATGGAAACTTGAGATATCGTTTTCAGATGTGTTCTCTGAAATCAACATTCTCAAACAAACCTGGAAGAACTTTTGATTGTGTGCATTCATGCTTAGGGGTTAAAATAATAATTATCCACGGATCCTAACGGAAAAGAAAATCATTGCACTGCTTTGATTTAAAAGGCCATTGCTACATTTGCGATCCACCTCTTGAATTTCATGTGTCAGAATAATGACTATGGTTATCATTTTAAGCTGATTTGGCGTCCTGTGGTGCGAGACATCGGGCAAAGAAATCCTGGCGAGACAGCTGGCTGTAGACTCATAGGTTTAGAGTAGAATGGCCCATAAATTCTCGAAGATCGCAGGCTGGGCGGATTAGCTTAGCCGGCTAGGTCTGTGAAAGGGGGAAACAGCAAGCGCTGAAGTAACGATGATGAAAAATGAGTTGTCTGCTTGTGCCAGTCGGAGGCAAGAAAGCAAACGTGACCTGCCACCCCACCCTTTTACCAACACACCCCTGTTGGGAAATCGCCAAGTTGTCATGACAACAGGGATGTTCTCCTGATGAGGTCTCGCTCAGCGCTGTCCAATCAGATCGGGGAGCTACAACCGCAGCGTGAACAGGGGAGGACGCACCTATTCCAGTTGCACAATGCTGAGAGAGGATAGGCGAAACCTTGGACCACCAACGGCAAATTGGCAATCTGGGGGAGGCTGTCAACGGGCCGCTATGGTTCGACAATCCACAAACAGCTGGGGGTCGTGGAAACAGGGGCTGCCAGGTAGGGGGTCTGTGTTCTGTAAGACGCTATTAGCGCTGCTACTGTTGTTTTCATTTCTGCTAAGTATGGAATTTTTTTATTAATTTTTTTTTGTTGACATGCACATACAAAATTTAGCATTTGTAATTGGATTTACTGACATTTCTGGATGTTGGACGTAGCTACAGGACTGCTCCAGCTGCACTTCAGAAAATTGTTAAATAACTCCTGCAGGTGGTTTTTGACTACCAGCTGCAAAGACTTCAGCATAGAGAAAGAAGTCATAATGCATAGGAAGGATATGTCTTATAAAATTAACTTAAGGGGGATTTTGCATTCACTTCTCTGCGGGATGTGACTTAAGTGTAGACAAGGCTAATATGGTGAAACTCTCCTGGTGTTTGTTTGATTTCGGCCTTTTATTTCAAGCTGCAGGGAGGATTTTTCCATTCACCGTGTCTCTGATTGACCAAAAAGACAAACTGAAGTTGTTCAAAGCTCTAAAAAGATGGAAAGCTTGGAGAGGAAAGTGCGCTCTTTGCTCTGCAGGCAGCCATTATGGTCATTCCCTGCAAAGGCATTTCATTTCAGACTATCAAACTATAGCAGACCGCAATTGTTGTTCTTTTTCTGCAGATCTGATAGCATGTCCCTGCAGTGGTGGTGATGTTGATTTAAACACTCTCTTTTGACCCACCCTTCTCAACTCCCTCTATCACGGGCTCCCTGTTGGACACCTATTGACAGACTGACCCTGGTTTGTTTGTTTGACTCTTCAAATTCAAGAATGAAATGGAGGTTGTCAGCATAACAGAACTTCCTTTATTAACTCCTTGCTGGATGTCATCATGTTTGCTTCTTTTAAATCTTCACGACACTTGAATACTTTTACAAATATTAGTGGAAAAGCAGGACAGGTATCCAAGTGGGACGACTCTAGAGTGGTATGTCGGTTAAAATAGTAGGGAAATCAGTTTGGTGCAAAGTGCCATTATCCCTATTTGACTTAGAAGTGTTCCAGAAACCCCTGATAGTTCATGTAGCTTCTTTGAAAAATACTTCTTTACAAATGTGGATTGTGGAAGCTCACATTAGCATTAGAGACAATGGTGTTTGCTGCAACATATTTTGCATGAAGATATTTTAGGCTTGATTTGGTCATAGGCTAACTCTTTTTTGCAGAACTTGCGGATAACAATAGTCTTTCCTGCATCATTTGAAGAAGAAGCTTAACCCCCAATGGGTCAAAAGACGTGGTTTTATCATCCATTCTTATAGTCTGCAGATGTCACTTGTGTCAGATTCATGTACGTAACATAAACACAATGCAAGGGTTCTGGCTTGGGACTTAAGTATGTATTAAAAGGGCTTATTTGTTTAAAAAATTTCAATGATTAAAATCTATGTAATTAATTAATTAAAGTCTCAACCCTGGTTTAAAGAAAGCTTCAGACTTGAATCGGAACTCAAATTTGATAATATGCTTTTGATAATGTGCATACATTTGTAACGTACTGTAATAGCGTAGTTACTAACAGTTTTAGGCACATTTAAAAATATAAATATTGGTGGCTCCATATTAATATCATTAGAATATTCTATGTATGTATATGGCATATTAGCCTGACCATTGCCTTCCTGCGCAATTCCGTTTGATTCAAATCTTCCTTCACAGCGCAGTCTGGGCTTTCTCCCACTGAACTGGATTCCTCCGGTAGAATTTCTACTGAGCCAGTCAGTGAACAGAAGGAGAAGTTGCGAACGATGATGTCAATTTTCTGCGCTGTTTCAGAATTGTATTCTGCGTGTAGCTTTAGCAATGGCAGCATAGGAAGTGAGTGAAGCCTTTCAGTCCATGTTGGCCCCGCTTCCGAATATTGGATTACCATTAACTGCTGCATCGTTCGGCTCTGCATTTCTCTCTTCACAGTGGTGGATAATTGTTTACATCGCAGGCGATTTTTGGTAAGCTTCATAGCATAATTTACATATGTCAAGGGCAAATGTCAGCGCTTGGGTAAAATTAAAAATTTCAACAAAATCCACTCCTCCTCCAAAATAGTTTCTCATTAGCCGAGAGCCCAGATTCACTGTATGAAGCAAAGGGGGCTGGTTTTCATCAGGTTGATAGCATATATTATTCTTTGCTGTTAATGCAAGATAGCTATTAAAAAACAAAAAAATTCAGTCCTGATTTTTGTTTAGATCCGTGGTCTCAAACTACATTCCTTGAGAGTCAGTCCTGCAATTTTCAGATGTATTCCTTGTCCTACACACTTGAATTCAATTGCAAAGCTGCCTCACTAGCATGCAGTCAAGCTTTGCTAATACAAAGCTCCAGAACTTTGCTTATGAACTATTATTGGAGCCAGGTGTGCTGAAGCAGAGAGACATCTAAAAATTTGTTGAAAATAAATTAGTTGTAACTGCCTTAAGGTAATAAAGAAATCAGTTGTTTTGTAACGGAGTGCTTTTTGCAACTTCCCATATACATTAAATGTTTCCTCCTTCTCAACAATATTTCTCCATCCCAATAAATTGTGATTTCTGCACAAATAAAAGAGTTCTAAACAAGTCATTGTTGAGTATCAGACAGCAAAGACATTTGGCTGTAACAGATCATTTCTGCCTCTGCGTAATAATGAGAAACTGGATTCGCCCTGCAAGCTGATTATTGGGCTTTTATGTAATTTATAGAGCAACCCAGCACTGCCTACAACATGGGAAAATCAGACTAATCATGGCTTAGGATGGGAGTAGTGGGCTCAGTTGCTGATTGTAAATTTGGGAACACAAAATGGACAAAAAATAATACATAGATTTTTTTCCATATTAGATATTTTCCTGTCTGGTCTGGTAATGTCTGCCAATATGAGCACCACACACTGACTTTTTGCACCATCTTGTTAAAGTGACTGTTGCTTTGCTCAAGAAAAGCATTTTTTTTTCTTAGCAAATATGGACATGAAACCATCAAACCAAGCAAAATGTTGCTTATTCATTCAGTTATGCTTATTTGTCAATTGTGAGTTGGTGAAAAGGGAATTCCCTACTTCTTTGAAGTTACAGACCAAAAGAGTTGTGGAGAGTTTGCGGTGTTAGATTGTTTGCAGAGCAAGAGGGTTTGTAAATTAAAAGCATGACAGAGATATGTTTTCCTTTTTCTGCTTCAGTAAGGCAGATGACTGGGATAGGATGTGGTGAGCGCTACAGCATCCTGTTTACTTCTGACCATAAGGTTTGGGTTGACATCAGCAGAAAACAGGATTTATGAAGAATGTTTGTACAGACCTTACTAGCCCTTAATGGTGTGTTTTGTAATATAGTCTTTTTTTTTCTTTCTTGAAAAGATCTGAAGTTTTAACAGGATCGGTTTAATTGAGATAACCACAGAAGCCCTTGGGAAACCCGTGGCAACTTGCTTGGAATTCATTTATGTCATCTTTTGATCAAATTTCTCTGAGTTCTAGATAAATCACAGCTTGGAGCATCCCAAAAGAGAGGGTGTAAAAGTTATGTTTCAATGAGTTGGAATTAATTGCTTGAGACACATGTGTCAGTAAATGTCATCATACAGCTTATTGGACCACCCGGTGGTTACCCGTTTAAAGTCATGCGGTTTCCATTGAAGATGTTCCAGAGTTGCACCCAAAAGGTTTTTTTCCTCCTGCACAGCAACCCAGCAGATTCCGATCCTGTGATCCACAGATGGGCATAAAAATGCTATCTTAGTCAGTTAGCTGACCTTTCTCCTGACAGCGAAACATAAACTATCTGATGAGAGTCACAAAGCAAACACTTCACAATTCACTCAGACCTCAGGCTCAGGATGTCTGTTATGACCATGCGGAGATTGAGGAGGAGCAGTTTGCACAAATTAATTGCCCATCATTTGTCAGCGTAGATTAAACAAAAGCACTACGAGAAACTTGTCAACCAAGGACAATGAATGCATCCCATTTCTTCCCCACCTTTCTACATTTGATCTAATGGAGACGGACGTAGACCACAGACAGAGCTGCAGCAGAAATATGGTCAGGTTGTAAACACACAGACATGAAGAGGAAGAGCGGGATTACAAACAGGTTTGATCTCCTCGGGGCTGTCCAGACCGGCTGACAGTGGGGGAGAAGTGGGGGGCTGATTTAGGCTCCTTTTATTCTCTCCTCGTCCGTCAACCGCCTCTCTCTTGCCGGTAGCGTTGTCATTTGGGCTGTCCAGATTTAACTGAGAGTCCGACATTGAAAGAAGCACTACAATGAAGCTGGAGACAGGCAGGCGAACATACCTGCAGGCTGAAGCGGTGGAAAACAGCTGAGACCCACCAATTTGTTAACAGCACAATTTTCAGTAGAGTCATAGCATTAACCCAACCCGCTCTCTATCTCTCTAGTTCACTTTATCCGTTCATAAATTTCAAACACTGAAAGAGAAGCCCCATCAATGCTTTCCCACAGACCGGTCAGTCTATCTTTAACGACAAACTAATCAAATTGAATTCCTCATTATCGCTTCTCTTTTCAAAACCATCAAGCGCTTCTTTTAATTCCAGTGAAATTAAGTTTAATTTATCTCAGTCCAGTCGTAATATTATCCTCTTTGTTCCTGTCCCAGCATAGGAATAAGAAGGAATAGGCAGATTGTGAGATAACAATGGGGCCAGCCTTTCTTCCCGCAATGTGCTGAAATGTGAGGATGACACGGTCTAAAGATGAAGAAGTGTCCTGCCTGGCCAATTTAGACAAGGGGAATTAAAGGTCCAGAAAGTGAATCACGTCCTTCACATTAATGTGTGACTTCTAATATCATTTGTTGCTTTAAGGCAGACGTCTTTTTTAAAAAGAATAATTGTACATCTGCTCGAGAAATATGACCCATCAGTTGAATCTCCTTTAAACAACTTATGAAATGGGAGAAAATGGGGATAAATCTGTATTATTCTTCGAGACCAAACCAGTTTTAATATACTATTTTACTTTGTTATGCTGGAACGGCTGCTTCCTTCAAAAGTTTTATAAGCACCTATTGTCTTTCCTCCTGTAGATAAATTTTATGAGGCTTTCATTGATTAAAAGTACAGATTAGCTTGTCTTAGACGATGAAATAAAGGGTTAGTCTGAGGGAGGCCAAGAACAAAGTGTATTGATGTCATAGTCATCCTGGATGAAACGTGTACTTAGACCAGAATGTGTGACACATCCGGATCTAAAAAGAATTGCATGTGTAAAGCACAAGTTTTTATCAGGTTAGTTGAATGTTTTTTATGATGGTCTTATCTAATGGTCCCATCACCAAGGCACTCTTCAGTTCAATGATTATATGAAAACCCGTTCTGAAAACCAAAAATGTAACTTGGCTCCAATAAGACTAACTGCCCAACATGAAAGTAAAGAGATATGAAAAGCACAGTTATTATTCTAGATTAAATTAAAAATATTTTATTGATTTCTACACCGCTTTACTTTTCTGTCAGGCGTTATCTGTTAAAAGGTTATCTGCTGTTAATTTCTTACCTGCATGACAAAAGTTCTCTTGTCGTTTCTTAGTTGTTATTTTAGGCTCACACTACAAGACAGTCAGAGGGAGCAAGGCAGGACTGGTGTGTTCTCTCTTAAAACAACTTCAATCATAAAAACGTTAAAGCCGTTCATACGGCTGCTGCTTTAAGAACCATATGTGGACGCCACATATGCAGTAGGCTATAAATTAAACATGATCTCCCTGTGTGAAAGTGTAGTGAGATGCAACATCTCAACATCTGCTCACAGTAACATAATGCAGAAAAGTAATGCTGTGTAAACATCAGTGAAGTATAGATTTTCTTTGGCAACTGTAATATTTCTGTCTTACTTTTACATGTGACCAGAAATACGTCTGTTTTCAGAATGTGCTTCAGGGTGGCAGAGTTCTGCTTTAGTGCTATATATAATGAGTATGAATATGTGTTTATTTAAAGGTGTTTAATCGTATGGATTTGATCCCAACACACTCTTGTCAGTTTGGGTTTAGTTTTAACCATTTCACTTAAGCAGAGTCAAATTGAAGCCTTATAAGCACCAGGGCCAATGACAGGTTTACGTCTGTTAGCACAGCCATGATTGATCTCTAGAGATGAAGTGGAGGGGGAAATAAAACAATAACGTTCTGCCAATCAGGGGAAACACGCAGACTCAAAGAAGTGTGTCGAGAAACACATGGGAATGCAGAAGCGCACATCAAATGGAGCCAGAACATCTGCCAGCCACCGGACCAGTGGTTGAGTTAAAAGATGAGGAGGGGTCTGGTGAATGTTCTGCTATTCATTTATCTCGCATCGCTGCCCATTGGTTTTAATTACGGCTGACTCTTTCAAGTTGGAAATAGGCTTGCTTCAAAAGCAATTCTTTTTTTGTGTGTGTTTCACAATTGTTTCTGCGGTAACACAGAACGAAGGTTGACGTTGACGGCGTGTTTTTACATGTCTGTGCATCTTCCTGCCTCCCCAAATACCCATCTGTCCGGTTGCATTTGAATACGTGCTGTAATTGATGAGCACTTCTTTGTGTGTGTGTGTGTGTGTGTGTGTGCGCATGTTAGCACGCTGCCATATGTGTGTGCAAAAGCTGGACCTGCCGTCTTTTCCCGGCACAGCTGCAGCAGGACTGGATTGATGTGTAACCCAAGACTGCACTTTAAAAGGGCGAGGGGCCTGGGCAGACGTGGTCTTGCTAGTATACCAGATGGGGCTTTATGATGAAAAGAGAGTAATCCCCATCCAGGCATCACTTCCATCAGTTGTGAACTACAAAGCCATTCACAGCATTTTATTGCGAGAAATAATCTCTCTTTTTTTGCAGCTGCACCAAACAGAGAACATTTTCTTTTACTTTTCCTATCTTCTTTTTCTTCTTTACTTATAACACTTTTTCTCAATCGCTTCTTATCTCCCTCATCTCCCTCTTATTGCCCATCCCCACCCAGCCCCTCTTTGCTCTTGAAGACTTGCAAATGTGGCATTAGCTAATATTCTGAGAGCCAGGCAAGCGATCCCTTTTTATCTGCCAGGGCCCGTCTGATTGAGCTACAGTGTGTGCATTGGAAATGAGTGCTGCGCCTGGACCGCCAAGCCCCATTGCCTCTGATTGGTATTCAGTATACATGTCACTGCAGGACATGCTGGTTTTTTGGCAATGGATTCACTTTATTTCTTTCTCGTTCGTGCTCCGACTCTCTGTGTTTTTCTCATCCTCTGCTAATTTCTGCCACATAAAATGTTTCCCTTTTTGCTTCTGTCGCCAGTGAAGAAGAGGCTTGTGCCTTAAATGTGCCTGTGATATTTTTTTAATTTATCAATACTGACAAAACAAGCAGTAATTCATTGATGAAGTTATTGTAGCAAATTGCGCTCTGTTACTTGGCAGACTTCAATTACCTTATGAAAAATTCACCAAATTTTAATTCTGGCCTGTTTTATCTTCCATTCACTAAATCAGACCTTAATTTCAATATTTTACCTGTTTTCTTTTGTTATTGTTGTTTTCTTTTTACTTTGTTAATAATCGCGTATTTGTAAACCCAAACTGGGCGATTTTTCAACCTGTTTGTCTGTAGACAACTTGAAATTTAGGATGAACTGGATCCATGATTCTTAAAATTGCTCTAAAATGCCAAATAATTACTAAAATTTATATTTTTGGACTATCTTGCAAATTCAGTAAAGAAGGCAGTGTAGAGTTATACTGGTATGACTCATTCAATAGAGTAGGCATTTTTTAAATAGTCTAAATGCCACAAAGGCAATGAAATAAACACAGAAACCAGAAAAAAAAATGTGAACCTTCAGATAATAATGGAATATAAATATCTTTTATTGTCTCAAGATGGGAAAATTCAGGTCTTACCGCATACATCGAGATATCAAAAGGTGTTAAAAATGTATAAAAAACAAGACTAATATAAATAACAAAAATAATATACTGTACAAGATTATAACATTAGAATACTATTCCTGAACTATGAGGCAAACTCATTGTTGATGGTTTGTTCTCAAATGCCTACAGAGTTAATAAATAATGTACAAAAAAAAATCTAGAAATTTTGACTTGAAAAGAATCACATTTCTTCCAGAACCCTGAATATGACATATTTCTTGTTTTTCTGTGTTTGTGTATTTTTTTTTCCTTGTTTCTTCTGCTTTTTTGACGTAACATTAGTGATGACGTCCAAGTCTTTCTATTTTGGTAGAAAGGTCATCTTGCTAACACCCTACTCTTACGTTCCCTCCATAGATTCTCTATCAGATTCAATTCTGTGCTCTGGCTATGCAGGTCAAAAAAGTTAGCAGTACTTTAAGTCAAAAGGAACATATTGCTAGCATTAAAATATTACTTTTAAGCTATATTTTATTCATAAGATCTTTTGGGCTTAGCTATAACACAAAAGACTGTAGCTGCAATTAAATGTGGTTCTACAAACAAAGTACATCCAAAAGAGCGTAATCCTACAGCATGTAACATTTTTCAGCTGTTTAGTTGTAAAAATTGTCAAATCCATGCATGTCTTTTTTACTTCAGAGATTTGTAATGTTTTGCAGTCATAAAATTCTTATAAAATATACTGACTTGAAAACAGTGAAGGATTTGAATACCTTTGCAAAGCAGTGTAAATACTGTATGTTTCTGTAGCCCTTTCAGAGCCACTTTTTTAAACTGAAGTCTTGGGAATAAATGTTGTAACTGATAATCACATGGCATGTTTTTCCCACAGGCAAGACAGGAACTGCTCATAGCTAAACCACAAACACCTACTTTGGAAAATGCAAAACCAAAGTAGAACTATCTCTTTAACATTGAAAGACTTGGGTGAACAGTTTTATTTCTTCATCCATAGCAAAGCCCTTAGAACCAGACAGTATTTTCTTTTGGCTCATCTTGATTACAACCAACCACTTTACTGCTGAATCTGTATGCTCACTACATACTGATTGACACAAATCTTCCTTTCCTGATTTATCGAGTGACAAATCCTGCCTGATTTACAAGGCTCACAAATTTGGAGCATTACCCAAAGAAATCATCCACTAAAATAATAATTTTAAACAAAAACAATTACATTTTTGTACAACTTGTGCCAGTTTTGCATTTCACCCTGAGTGTGGAATGACATGCCTCTTTATCTGTGTTTAAGTCTCTGAATTCATTTATTCTTCAGTTACAAAGAACTCAGTATATTCTCTCTTTATCCTTCACTTGTTTTTTTTCTGCTCCTGAAGAATTCCCTGTGAGCAGCAGGATTTCTCTCTATCTCAGACTTACATCATGCTTGCTGAATATGTCAGGGTTTTTTACTTGCAAGTACATTAGCGAAAGTGTGCCTGAAACCTGCCGCAGCAGTGGAAGACGGAGGAGAGGTAGAGAGTCTTTAAAGACAAGTTAGCGCTGATATCCTCCATGGGACTCTGGCAGTCAGGAACTGCAGAGCACCTGTGAGTCAGAGGAGGATTTGCTGCTTTTAAACTGACAAAAACTTAATGTTTGGGAGTTTTCTAGTAATCTGTTTACGAGTTCCGATGTTTTATTTCTCCCTTTAGAGAAAAAAGATTAGCACAACGTGTGCAAATTGACACTTTACTTCAGACCAGAGCATAGTTAGCCATCTCTTGCTGAGGTCCAGAGGTCTGGCCTGTAGGTTGGTCGATGTGGGCCTCGCTCCAGGTGTGACTGGCAGTGATCCAGTTGTGGGTAGTCAAGTGTAAACAGTTTACCGAACTGCTGTGTCTGGGGAGGACTGAGGGTTCTTGCTGGGGGAAGTGAAACCCAGACAACGTTTCACAGGCAGGCAGCATCCTGCACGGGAAAATGACCCAGCAGTTGAAGGAAAAGTCAGCACTGGCGTCAAGGGTGGGGTGGGGGGAGGTCGACATTCAACAAGGCTACTTTGCTTTCTCTCTAAATGTAGTTACGTAATGAAGTTACTGAAATAAATAACACTTTTCAATAGTTTATTAAAAATGATTGTATGTTTTGAAATATTAATGAGAATATTGTGTTTCTTCTCTGAAAGTGTTGCAGAATCCACTGGCAGCTTTCTCAGATGTTATTCTTCTGTGGCCAAAAGAACAACAAATCCAGCTGAAATCATTTTTGCTGGAGCTATTCTATTTTATGACTTTCTGTTGTTTTCCAATAAACCTGGATTGGAATTTGTCACAGAAATGAAGACATAGCCTTGTAAATTATTGATCTTTTTAGTGTTTAAGCTGCTAATGTAATGAGAGAAAGTAACTGAAAACCCTGGGAGACTCTGTTAGACTCAGGAGGTGAGAAAAAATGATCCCTTAGCTAAATTATTTTCAGATTTGTCTACAAGAATGTAAATTATGTATATTCAGAATCAGTTTTATTGGCCAAAGTTGTTCACATTAGCACAAGTATCAGCTTTGTTTCCACTAACACCGTCAGTATACATGTAGCAAATCACCCTGAATACACTGTCTATACAGTAAAGCATGGTGGTGACATGGTCATGCAGCAAGAATGCTTTTTTATAATCAGGATTTTACAGGGAATAAAATCAGAATTGATAGGAAAATGGATTGAGCTAAATACACGGCGAGAAAAACCTGTTAAAAACTTGTTGGAGATTCACCTTACAGAAACATAAAATAAGAATGGAAAAAAAAGGGTAGGAGTTATTACAAATCACATAAATTCTCAATGAAATCCATTGACATGTAAGATTTTAATCTAACAAAAAATATGGAAAAACTGGTCGCATGCATTTGTTCTGAGAAGATATTTTCATATTCTGCATATTTAGCATTGCACATGCTTAAAGCCTCCTAGCGTCCCATAATGTGGTGGGGGTGTCTCTGTTGTCTGAGCCTGAATGCAGCACAGCCTGCTGTTGCTGTTGTTCTAAACCTCAGCACAGGAAAATGAGGTGCTTTGAGGAAGTAGACACATATCTCCAAGGACACATACCACCAAGCAGATCAAAGGACCTTAGAGGGCACGTTTGATGGGAAAACCACACTGGCTTTCAAAGCAATATAGTCCTGCATCTCGGCAGCCCATCAAGGTCCATGAAAGAAATTCTAATACGTCTGCCTGTCAGTTAATTGAAGCCCTGTTCTGTCCCTTGAGGGGGGATAGGATGCTGGTCGTAAGGGAGCATCTTTGTCCTGCTGCACAGTCGCCATTAATTATTATTCCTCATTCACCTCCTCGCCAACACCGTTCCTTGTCTGAGCGTGTTTGTGTGCCTTGTCACCAATCTCTTGTCTTGTGAAAACACACTGAAGTCTGACAGAGAACAAGATCATAGCTATCCGCATACTCACTCACAGCATATCAGCCTACCTTTGGGGGAGTTGTGTGTTTCCCGAGAAGATATTTGGTTGTCAGGACTGTTGCATTTGATCATGAGATGGGGGTTTCAGAGTCAGTAATGTTGTTATTCTGCATCAGGATAGCGGTACACAGCAGAGGACAGAGGCTTATTTGAAAGTAATCTTAGCTGGCAAAGAAGGACCACTACATAGTTTGCTGTAGATTGACAAAAGAACACATGCAAAGACTAGTCCTGTCAATCCAAAGACCTCTTCCCTGGAGGAAGACAGTCTGTTAGACAGGAAGTCATCTTGCCTGTGAAGCTCTGAATGAGGGAGGAAGTGATGAGCGATGGCAGCTGATCTGAGCTCAGCCATGTGTCTGAGTACAGCTTGTGTAGTGTGTAGTTTAAAGAATACACTTGATCTGTGCAAAAATACACACTGCTCAGCCAAACAAGCGTGATTTAAGAGTTATCTTGTTAGAGATCACATCTGATATGCAAACTGGTGTGTGTTTTTACAGCCTAAAGAGTCTGCTTAACCAGTGAGAACCATGATGATGGATTCCACTGACAATCCTGACAAATTGTATCTTAAACCCTGAGGGTCTGCATTAGGTTGCAGTCATATCACAGCGTGTCTGCAGCTCTGACTGCTGGAGGGATGATAGTTCTTACAATGCTGGCCAAAGATTTACATACACTCATTATCATTACTCTTATTAAGTCTTTAAATGTGCATTTTAGCTGATTGCTTTCAAAGATTGAATGATAAACAACTTTAATGCTTATATGTTTTTAGAAATTGTGTAAAATATATTTTGTCCAAAACAATCTCAGCTTTGATATGTTTCTATGTATCACCACTCTGTTCAGACTCAGTTTCAGATACCTAAACAGCAAAAGCCGGATCTGACATCCAGTGAGCGTCTTACAGCTCTGCAATGTCTTTGTCTCTTGTCCAGGGGAAGTAAAACAAGTCAATATTGTCAGTTTTCTGAAGGACCAGATTCTCACAATATCGATCAGCCTCATTATGGTGTGCACAGAGGCACGTTTGTAAGAGTTTTTATTCTCGGGGCAAATTGCTGCTGTAGACTCTACCAAACAGCCCTTTATAAACTCCCCATTAGGGAATCGCTGAACATATCGCAATTTTGTGAGATACAAAGCTGGTCAGGCTGTTGCATCCATGGGGTGGAGCTTTGTATGGAGTCCTAGTTGCTTTCTTAGTTTCACTAGCACTCTGCTGATGCTTGTGTCTGTTTTTGCATGAGTCAAGTCCTTGTACTTCTCTTGTGTCTCATCTCATGAGACACAATCATCTCATGGCTGATAAAATTGTTATCCCTAAACACTGCAGTATGTTCTCCACACACTAAACACAGCTTTATGGTCGAATTCAGCAGAAAAATATTTAGAAATGGGTGAGAGGCAGCGTACACCCTGGACAGGGTTGCCAATCATCTATCATGGGACAACACAGGGAAACTCAGGTCAAGCTCATTGCTGGGGAGAATTTAGTGAGGCCAATAAAGTCATAATGTTTATTTTAAGTTTGTGGTAGAACGATTGAGTAGAAAACCCACACATGCAGGGAACAAAGATTGAAATTCCATGCAGAAAGGCCACAGAGACAATTTGAATCTTGGACCTTTATTCTGCAGAGCGGACACTCTGGTGCTAAAACCAGTCGCTGCAGCCTTAAACTGCACATTGTATGTATATCTTCTTATGTGAAGATATACACATAAGAGTGTCGAAAGGAAGATGTAGCAACGCCAATGATGTGAGAGAGGAGGCAGCTGCGACCTACATTTAGACATCTGATAAACATCTGAAAAACAATTCTAGATGTTGAAAAACCAAATTTACAATAATCAAATGAGCCATATAGACATTGTTTAGACATATTGCCATTTTTTATTGCGAAGCACTTGGATAGGTCTTTGTGGTTAATAGTACACAGTGTGCAGTGATCTTCCAGCTCCTAAATGCTTCACTGTGACCTCCTGTCTCCAAACCAAATGACCAGTTTGGGCATTGAAAGGGAAATAGTCTGCATTCCTCCGTAATCATAAGAGGTATTTACATCTAAATGATTATGTGGTCCAGCTAGAATCATCCAATCAATTTTTGACAAAAGCACTTTCTCCTATTTACATTCCTAAAATGCAATGTGGTTTACTTTTGCTGCTGGACGGGCCAAATCAAAGCATGTGTTCCCAGGGACTGAGTGCAGGCAGAAAGAGTGGGAGAAAATAGAGAACTGGAAGGCGGGAGGGGGGCTGAGGAGAAGAGGTTCAAAGCGAACAAGGTCAAGCTTCAGGGTCAGCCCCTCAGAGTTTTTTCACAGCCTGTGTGAATACATAACCGACAATTGACTTTCTAATTGGAGGAGGGCCTCATCAAATATGTGGTTTAGTAATAACAGTAATCACGGATCCTTTTTTTCTTTCCACTTCTTGTTTTATTCCCAAAGCATTTAAAGTGACCTGTGTATTAAATAATGATGAAGCAGCAGCTGCTGCTGCTGCTGGCTCTTGGTTCTTTTTAGCTTCTTGTTGTGGCCCTGAAATACAAATTGACAGCCAACCATTGTCCTCCACTCCTCACTCATAAAAAGGCTCTCCCTGCTGGATTCTGTCTCTGATTGGATCAAAGGTTTGACCTGTGTTGCTCGGTGACCTTTCACAATTCCTCCTGTCCCTCCAGAGTGCGGACCTTTGCCGGGGCACCTGAGTATTACCTTGACGGCAGCCTTGTCGGCGGCTGTCACACAGCCACTGCCTGTTTGATGTCACCTCTGACATCGGCCTCTGTACCAATCGTCAGGAAGATCTGATGCGCATGCTGGGCTGTGAATAATAGAATATATCCAGCGGCCTGAGACCACCGTTGTCATTGGTGCTCCCCTATGATAAAATGTCCCCGTACTAACCTACAGGGGTGATGTGCTCTTCCTGTCTCTTTCAGGGTACAAAGCGATGCATCAGTGGCCAACCATGGGAAAGAGCTGTCAACACGCTTGCCCAGCTGGCAGTCACAATGCTCCCACGGGGCCCACAGTCGACTGAAGTGAAGAGTTAAGGATGCTGAGGGATGATAAGGGATACCTGCAGGAGCAGGGGAATCTTAACTCTGATGAACCTCTGTCAACAGTGAGAGATGCCAAGAAATGTTGAGGGTGCTCTGTTTTACCATCCCTCAATCACTAGCCTCCCTCGAGACTCATTACAAGTTTGTAATCTCATTTATCTCTTTATTTTGGGTATACACAGTGTGTTATGTGCACATCCCTTCAATTATACTGAGTTATACTGTTTTTGTTTCATACCAATTTTCACCATCCCCTTTTATACTATTTCTATTATTATTAATAATCTACCAAGCTTTGGATGTTATTATCCATTGTTGTCCAGTGGTGAAACATTGGAAAATAGGCACAAACACAAACATATCTTTAAGTTTATTTGCCAGGTGTGGTGAGGCAGACTGAGCTGTTGCTACATGATTGCATTAGAGGCGAAACCCAACAACAAGTAATCTTTTATTGTGCCAACCCCTAAGAAATGACAGGAAAAAAACTTTTTCCAAAACCTAAGATGCATGATGCACACACATGCAATTATCCAACATAAATACAAACACACTTTGTGTTTAGTAGCATGGCCCAATTGCAGCAAACAGGACAATTTTTTAAATTTTGGTTCATGCTTCCAATGGGGATAAATTGGAGCCATTTAGTGGACAAAGGTAAATAATTTGTGAGCCTTTAGTCCAAGATAAAATTCAAACATAAAGACTTCTAGACTCTTTACAGGTTTTAAAGTGTTTTTCCCTAAAACAAACAGTCCAGTATCTTTAACCTAGGCTAAAATCACTGAATCAGAACGAATGTCAAGGTAAAAAGAAATAATGAGTATAAATTTGAGAGAGAGCTGGTTGGGACTCACCCTGTACTTCTTGCGATGGACTCCAAATGTAAAGATGTCTTGTGTATAAGTGATGGCAGGATAGACCATGGGATAAGTAGGTAGACAAAGTCCTTATCTCCTGCAGTGAAGCCACAGGATAAAGAATGCTTATCCAATTTATCTCAGTTTATCCCATTCTCAAATTATTCATATTATGGGAAATATAATAAGACCCTCAATACGAGCAAAAAAGTGAGCCCATTCAGTAGGATGTTTTTAGGGTGGGGGATGTCTTGGTTTCCCCTTTGGACCAGTCACCCTGGCCACCCTACTTTGGATAAGAAAAAAATATTGCAGGGCTTGTATTCACAAAGAATCTTAATACTAAAAATAGTCCTTGTGATGTTATTTTAGGAACATTCTTAGAATGTCTTGAATTGTACATTTTTTCTCAGAATTTTGCCTCAGTAATACAAAGGTTTTTTGAGAAGCATCTTATGCCTTTAGAAAATTCCTAACGTGACAATATTAGGAGTAGTGAGGAAGACCATTAGTGAACGTAAATAAGTCTTAGTCGCAGTCCTTGCTTAATGCTCTGAGAGAGGAAGGAAGATTTCATTGTAGGGTGATAGTGTTGCGATGGGGATGTCCTGTTAGCCTGCCAATTTCTGAAACGATGAAAAAATAAAATCAATGTGAAAACCTTATAAAAGCGCACTGCGGTCAGTCTGACCACTCTGGGTCAATGTATATCTTAATGGATATACATTGAATTGATTGTATTGTGATAATAGACTTAGACAAATCAATGTCCACTCTTGAAATTCCTGCTATTGGTGGTAAAAATGTAAAAATTTCTTACTGGGACTTCCCTTTACAAGTTGTTTTTTCTTGTCACAGTCCATGGTAACCACACATTTAACATAGATGCAAATACAGTAAATCAGAGTACAGGAAATGGTGATCATGGCTGCCTGGACACAATTCATCAAAGTCACTGTCCTTGTGGAGAACACATGTGTGTCAGGCATCATCTGCTGTGGATTACTAAAGTCTGGGAATGTCTGTGTGTTCACCCCCACCCCACAACTAAACCATATGTGAACCTGAAACCTATATCCTTTTAGATGTTTTTGGTATACAAAATGCCTTTTGAAAGTATTCAAACCCTAACTAAGGTTGATTTAATACAGCAAATCAGAGTATTTACTGTATTAATTCAATAGTAAATACACTGGAAACACACTAAACACAGCTGCAATTTAACATATAGATCGAGTATGATATTTATCCCAGATTGAGCAACTTTTCAAAGAAAAATTGGTCAAACATTTCTGTCTCTAAATATGTAAAACTAGTAGAGAACTTCCCCAAAGGTCTTGCAGCTGTAATTGCAGGAGAAGGGTCTGTTTCAAGGTACTGACTCTAGTGACCTAAATATAAATGTGTATGCCATAATTTTCAGATTTTCAATTGTAAGAAAAATGTAAATGCATGTAATATTTTCCTTCCACTTAACCTTTATGCACTACTTTTGTTGGTTTCTCACAACCCAATAACATGCAGTGAAGTTTGTAGTTTGACAAAATCTTAAAAAATTCAAGAGTTGGAGTATTTTGCAAGGTGATGAAAAAAGTCAATTCACCAGTGACCAGAGAAAAAATATCTATGCAAACACCACTTTCTTTCTCCTCTAAGTTTATTTCTCAATCCTCCTCCATCTCTGGTATTTCACTGTCTCTCTACATTTTCTCTCTGAGCTCTTTCTTTCTCTTTTCTACTCTGTAAGCCGGATGAAAATGCATTCCTTGAATGCACATAGAAATGCTGGGTTTTCTAGTGTCAGCACTTCTTAAAATGGGCTGCTGCTTGCAGATGCTTGAGCTGAGGCGAGATTCAAGCAGAAGGAAAATCCGCTCAATCTGCTAAACTCAGGAATGTGTTTTCTGTAAAACAAGTTTGTTTGAAGAGATTGGGAAGGTGGAGGAGACAGCGATGGCATAGCAGAAGTAATCAGACTAAACCAGGATAAACTTCATGAGGTGTTCACCTTCCTTGGTGTGGTTTGAGGTTGCTTACTGTTTGCTAGTATCAAGCCAAAGAGAAAGGGGGAAATCTTAAATTAGCATTATTTTGCTGTTAAGTAGGAATGTTGAGTTCTGGTGTTTTATTCCGCTTTGAGAACAAGCAGTTCACACATGATTATTTATTGATATATATATATATATATCTACATATATATATATATATATTATATATATATATCCTTATATATATATATTTATATATCTCTACATATATATATCTACATATATATACATCATGGACATAAACTGATCAGGCTTTTACCTTCAACTTGGCGTTTCAGAGCTCTACTAGAAAAATAAGTCGATATAGAAGCAGTTTCTTTCCACAGACTGTCTTCTTGATGAACATTTAGCGGTTAGAGTGCCCAGATTCATCAAATGAATATTTAAACTAATTCAACTTCCTCTTCCTCTTCTTTGTAAAAGCACAGTTTATATAAATATTTCAAATATTTCATTGAAAGGAACACAGAACAAAAGTCAAATAACTTGTCTATACAAACCTGTCAAAATCAAGCTGATTCTGACTCTTATTTTCTTCACTAACAGCTGCATTAGTTGTTTAATTTAATTATTTTATTACGTGTAAATGTAACAGCTGAAACTCCTTAAATAAAACATAGAAAAATTTAATTTATGATGAACATAAAGACATATGCTTTAACACACAAGCCGGGATTAGATGTTGTCATTTCACCATAGGGCAGAAACATCCGTTCTTGCATCATGCCTCTCATTTGCTGTGTTTCAGCAGTTTGTTATCTGTCTCAAATATGTCCCTCAGGGTGTATATGATCACCTAACAATCTGCAGCGAGGAAGAAAATTATCAATCAATATCATTTTGTGTTCTTGGTAATCCCTGCTTGTGAGTAATAGCTTGCTGGAATCCTTTCTTTTTTTACAAGCTGACTCAGTCAGTTTAACAGAGCCACCAGGCCTTTTTTTTTCTGTATGCTCCTCCCAGGGTGGTGGATGCACATGGGGACCACCCCTGGATTAAAAGAGCCTATCGCTTCTCTGACTAGTGGGGATGAATTCTAGCATGCTTCTAATTATGCACAGGCGCATAAAGGGAGCTACATATGTATGTGATTACGCAAATGGAACATCATATGGCAGAATATGAAACTAATTTGATGACACTAAAGAATATACAAATGGAAAAGGGCCATGCACCACCCCATTTGTGAAAACATGATTCCTGTATGCAAAGAAAGAGTCAAATGTTGACATGTCAGAGAGGCAACAATCATGCAAGGATGCACCTGTTTAAAGGCAGTTCTGGAGCATGAGGTTTAGTTTCTTAGATCCATGTTGGCAGGATGTACAAGTATTTATACTCGATGAGCTTTTTCATAGTTTTCACTTTATAACCACAAACTTGATTGAGCAACACAAAGTCGTTTAGCAAATAAAAATCTGAAAAGAGATTTCTGCATATACACTCAGCCCTTTCTGATCTGATACCTAGTGATTACCTTCGGAAGTCTCCCAATAGGTCAGCAGTCCACCTGTGTGTAATGTAACGTGGTTAGAGCAGCCTGGAGTTTCATAATAACTATGGAAGAGGTGCAGAGAGACTGCAAAAGACTTCGGACAAGAGCATTTCACCTTCCAGCTGGATGATGAATCTGAATTCAGGGATCCAAATGAAAACATACTGCCCTGCTAGAATGGACCAGTAAAAGTCCAGACCTAAATCTATCTGACTGTAAAATGGTAAATGGCTTTACTTCCATAGGGCTTTATGAAGTCTGAGGACTCCAAAGTGCTTTACAATCATTCAATCACCTGAAGCCCTGTGTAGACTGATAGAGGTGAGGTTGCCATTCAGTCGGCCTTCTGACCACCAGCAGGTAAAATGGGCAAAGTATCTTGCCCAAGGACACAACGGCAAAGTGACGAGGAGGACTGAGAGGGGCTTAAGGTGGCAAATTACTGACCACCGGGTCAAATCAGATCAAATCCCCATGACCTAAGCCACTGCTGCCGACAAGTATATAAAACAAACTGGACAATTCTCACAAAGGAGAATTGTCCCCCAGCTATTTTGAGCTATTTTGCAAAAAAAAAGAGAAAAAACTTTACGTTTCTTGATGTAGCAAAGCTGACAGAAACATGGCCTTTAACGCAAACTGCAGCTAAATGTGGTTTTATCAAACATCTCTTCAAAAGTGCTGAATACAAATGAAGACCCGACTTTTCAGGTTTTAATTTGTAAAAACCATATCAAATAAAATCTGAAATACATCGAAGTTTACATCTGTAACATCACAGGCTGCAACAAAGTTCCAGTGGAAAACTGACTTTTGCCAGGCATTGAGCCTTGATGTCTGGATGCTGCTGCAATGTTCGAGCCAGATGAGGTCCATTCACTTACTGTCACATGCAGAGTAACTCCCACAAACTGTTCAGAGAAGTAAGCTGTCAGTCTGTCGCTGTCTTCCTCCTCCTCCTCACTCCTCGTCTCAGCTGTTGCCATGATGCTCTGAAGGGTGATGATGGGTGTTTGAAGGCTGACGTAGAGAGAGGTGTGGGCTTAAAGATGGAAGCAGACAGCAGAGAAACACAAAGAGTAAAAGGAAATCTAAGATGGAGAATGAAAATAATGAGAATAGCGGGGAAATGATAGAGGAATACCAAATAGCTTAGTGATAGTTGATGTTCTCTTTATTCTTGCGTCCTTGGAAAATTGTTTTAGTCTCTGTGCTTGACTGACAGCAGGGGTACTGGCATGTGAACACACGTCATGCATGTGTCCAAAGTACACGCACACACACGCATGCACAAGGATCTTTTGCTCGTTCTACATAGCAATCACCATGGCAACAAAATGTACAGAACACAGTCAGGGTGGGATATTTTTAAGTTTCAAAGGAATGGAAACAACAATGGAGACGACAAAGGAAGGAAGAGACTAGAACAGTTCAGAGTGAGGGAACAAAAGTGAAGCCGATAGAAGTACAAGCAGATGAGTGAGTGAGTCTGTGTTGGGGAGTGTGTGTCCAAGGTCACACAGTTTAGAGCCATAGGTACCTGAGAAAAGAGGAGGATGACAAGTAGAGTAAAAAAAAGGTAGAAATATCTCCACATTTGCTGGTGTTTTAGGGTAAATGGCAGCTATATCCGCCTATTCATTACAACGATGATGCAGTAGATGACTGAGTGCATCATGTCTTGACTGTGATTTTACTTCTCAGACTATGCATGTGAGTCACAACAAATAGTGCACATTCAGTATTTGCTGATGCACCAGAACCATGTAAGATATGGACTGACACAAGTGGTGCTATATTTGCTTTTGCTGAGAGCTAAATTCTAAAACGTAACTCGTGCATCTGTACGTTTGTGTGTTTGTGAGCTCACAGCTCGTCCCTCCTTTTTGGGTGTGGATTTAGCGGGGACAGCTGAGTTAATTTCAGAAGGTGAAGCAGGTCAGAGGTCATTCCCCAGTGTAGGTGGCCTGTTGTACCCAGACCACCATCTAGCAGATGCCAAATAAATCACAGTCTTGCTGAGTGGTTTAGCAAGCAACACATGCCTCACTTCTCACACTGCCTGTCTGTATATGTGCCTGTCTTTCTTTTTCAGGCTCTTTTTGTTTTGTTAGCACACAAACACACACACCCCCACACGCACACACACACACGCAGCTCATAAAGGCACATCTGGCCCAGAGATCCTCACTGGACATGATCAACAGTGACCTTGAACAACTTCCTGTTTGTGTCTTGGCATTTGTCCAGATCAGAATTAGGTTTCTTTTTTCCAGTTTATTTGTCATAAATTTATATATGGGGTTTTGTCATGTAAATTAATTGAATTACAATAAAATACAATTAAATAGAAAATACAATTTAAATAAAATAAGAAAAAAAATGCAATCCTTATTTTTAAATTTAAATAACACTGCATTGTTTTTCAAGACAAAATGACACTTTCCCTGTGTGGGGACTATGTTGTTCCTATTAAGCATGCAATGACTTTCTGTGGATAGATTAATTATTTGAACATCAGTTTGTAGAAATTGAGTTTAAATCTCCTTGGAGAGTTTAGCCTTTATACTGTCCTACCTTCACAAACATATACAAGTGAACTTGCTAAGCAACGTAAAGACAACTGGGAGTTCAATTGGGGTCTTATGCATTGAAAGGAGACTAAGCTTGAGTTGTTTTTTTTTCACCAACAAACATTTTTGGTGTGATCCAAAGAATTAATATGTGGAAATGTCCTTGGCGCCATGTTGCTGCAGTTGTTAGCTCTGGTGCCTTGCAGCAAAAGGATTGTAGGTTTGAATCCTGGCTGGTGGCCCAGTATGTTATGTTCAACCTGTTCATACCTGGATTCTCTCCAGATACTCCTGCTTCCCCCTATAATCCCAAAACATGTTTGGTCAGTTTTTCTTTCTAAATTTGCAGGAGTGATAAGTCTGTGTATGGTTACAAATTTTACATAAACAGACAAAGAAAAACGTTTAAAAGTTTCACTGAAACAATCGAGCAGTCTCCTAAAAGGATTGTATGTGAAATGCAGTTCTTCTGCTTTTTCTTTAATACAGGTAGATTTTTTTCAGCAGTTCCATCTACTGTTTAAAATGAGAACTGCTGTGACGGTCATGTGCCTGAAGCAGCAGTTTTTAAAGATAACATTATTCATCTCGGTGATAGAACTGACTTAAAGAAGGACGTTCGAGCAAAACCTCAACTTAATTGTTCTCTGATGTATTAACAGCTGCATTGTATTTAAATTAAACATTTGATTTTTTAAAAACTTTTTCAGTGTGAGATTTTGCTTTTGTGACAAAAGATTTGTTTTGACAATATTTAAACATTTCTACCAGAGATTTCTCTCCTCTTCTGATATATGGGACCACATGACTTTGGGGTGGATGATATTTTATTGTAGCCTTTTGTGGTGCTATTGTGATAATTAAGACAGAATGATAGGAATTATTTATTACTTCTTTTATAAGTAACTATTTGGCTGTAACTGCATGGAACAGTAATCATAGCTCCACCAACACAAATACTGCTCTTGAAAAACATATCCATTTGTAAAAGGCTACTTTAGGACACCAGTCACATAAAAACTGTGATTTGTAAATGCAGTTAGTAATTAACTGCATTTAACTATGTTTTCAAATGTATTGATATTTGTTGATACTCTGATTGAACAAACTGGAGAAAATAGTAAAAAATAAAATAAGAATCCCGAATATAAGGTCAGTTTAACAGGAATTTATCGTAACAACAATAGATGAAAATACTTATTATGACAAGAAATCTATTACAATAAATAATAAAAGATGAGGCAAATGCCCACCCCTAACAGAACCAGTGGTCTAATTGGTTCCAGTTTAAGATATTACATCCAGCAAATGGTTTCAGTTTACTCTTCTGGACCCGTGGTGCGCTCTGAGCACGAAGAGAGACGCCTTTTCAGGAGATCTGGGACGATCTGACTGAAATTTGGCAGCAGGGTCTCCACAGGTTCTGTGGAGACTTCAGCTTTTTTTTTTTTTACTTGCAGTGGTGATCCAAACAGGAGGTGACAGACCACCATTGTGTGCAGCAGGAGATTGCGGGCAGGTTGTGCTCTGTGTGCGCTTGGCTTTTACCATGACGGTATGTCTCTAAAGATAATTTGATGATCTCTGTGTTTTGCTGCCAGGAAGCCCCACTGCCTCCCCCACAGCTTCCTCCCTCTTCCGATTCCTGTACTGATGTGGTAACTTATTAATTTCTGTCAGCCGGTTTTCCTGCCATCCAGAGATACTACCAAATCACATTATATTTGTCATGGGTTAGGTGTATGGGCAATGCACATCGTAACAAAAGAAAGGATAAAAAGGATCAAAGATGTGCTTACAATCACCTCTGGATATGGGAGGTAGAGGAGTTTGCGTGAAATTGTGTCCTACAAATCTTAAATGAGGAACACAGAAAACACACATAATCAGTGTCTTTATTTTCAAGATACTTTTGAAAGGTTGGTCTCTACTCTTTTAGAATTACAAGTGAGGAAAAACTATTATGGTGGTTCAGATGGACATTGCACATGGTACCAAACTAAAATAAACAATGATTTCGAAATGCCAGAGGCTGCAGAACCACAATACTATCTTTGCTCATTAGTGAGTGTGTGTTGTTTGTGTGGCAGAGGATTTAAAGCTGTCACTTTGTAATTACCTCAGCAAATACAGGCTTGGAGAGAGTTGACTGAAGTCTACCAGGAGGACAACCCTGGGAGAAAATAAGAAGTGACATGCTACATAACACAGCGTGGGATGTAAATAACTTTTAGCCCCTTCCTGCTCTCTCTCTCTCTTTTCCTGGATGATTCTTCAAGGATTTTAAAGGAATGAGTGAGGGAGAGCTGAGCTGAAATGAGAGAATATCCCTTGCTTTCATCTTTAGAAGACATCCTTTCTCACTTGCTTTGATGAAAGCCTTTGGTTTTTTGGGGGGATTTATCCTCTTACATTAGATGTATGTGGCGTAGCTCGCGCGCTCCGGTTTGTGCTCGACTCACACTCACATTCACATGCTTTGTTATGCAGCCTGGCACTCACCTATCTACGTTTCCTCACCAGAAGGTGCGTAGGTGGCCTGGGACGTTGGGCTTTGTGTGCCTGTGCATTTGAAGGACTGCTCAGAGCTGTCACTCAATCCACTATATGATGCGAACTCACTGTCGCTTTCTATAAAAGATTTACAGAAGACAAAGACAAAAACACATGTATCAATGTATTTTATACTATGGCAAGGTTTTAAAATTGTCAGGTGATTTTCAAAATCTGAGATCCCACATATGATGATAAAAAGTCATCATCACCTTCTAAAAGTAATGGCATAAGTTACCATTTAGTTCAACATTTTCTTTCACTAAAATAACTTAGATAACCTTCCACATTTTATGTCTGTTTGGTACATAAAACCTCAGCATCCGATGAAGTTTGTCGTTGTAAAAAAGTGAAAAGTGGCCAGGACACTGCAGACATTTTCAGTCGTGGTCTGTTTCTGGTACATAAAAGGTGCATTGGTTTATTGTCTGTTTTTGATGAAATCTGTTCAGGTTGTTGTTGTGCATCATGTGACTGTGAGCTCAGCATTTATCACTGAAAAGGCCTTTAAAAGTGAATGGGGACTGGTGGCATGTTTCCTAACATCCCTTCCAAACCTGAGCATGTACATACCCACACAGCCACACACTGATTTATATTATATCCTCTAAGCTTTATCAGTTTGCCTCAAGCTCTACAACACTCGTATCTTTCTCCAGTTTTTTCCCTCTTCTCTCCTCCACCACTCCACCTGGCTACGGTCCAGCTATAGATTGTTAATTATGGTTTGTACGTGATGCACGGTCTTTCCTCCAAATACTGCAGCAACGTTCTTTGGCAGACATCAAAGTGTCGGTGTTTCATTCCACGGGGATTAGTGATGGGAGTGTGATAATGCTCCTGCCTGCTAGGCGAATTAAACGCCCATGGCTAGGTGCAGGTACCAAGAATCAAATGAACCCACAATCGCACTGGCGGTCATACACAGTGCATAAACCCAAACAATAGGAGGAAAAAGAAAAGACGCAGGTTTGACAGATTCAAACGTGTTGAAAACACAATGAGACCAGCAGCCTCATTCCAGCAAAATGCACAGTGATTAAACTGCGGACTAAACATCCAAGCAAACTCTGGTCCCTTTCATCTGATTCCTTTCAGAGAAAAAAAGCATAACATTAGTCAGTGTGTCCATAGAGAGAGTCACAGTACATCGACTGTCCTTCACTCATCTCTCATCTCTCCCCCCGTGGCAAATTGGATTTTTAAATGGCTCGTTTTTTTCATCATTCCCCCACACTCATAATTGACAGCAGTTTTCTTTCTCACTGTCCATTTTCTTCTTCTTGTTTCTCTACGCCTGACCAGAAAACTTAATGAAAAAGAAGAACTGTTGAAAACATGAAAAAATATTTGTCAGAAGTCCAGTTTCTATAGCAACTCTCGCCATAATTTGCACAAAGGACAAATGACAAGTGTTTAAAGGACTGCAGGGCATTTTAATGTTCAGTTTTTGGTATTTTTGTTGGTTTCTCGGCACACAACTATGTCACGGGAGACTGGCAAGAAAAACAGACATGAAAGGGAAAATAACGGCGTCAGAGAGAGCGAGACAAAGGCAGTAGAAGCTCGTCCTTGGTGATCGATGCAGGCGCTGCTGTCTGTTCTTGTTTCTTTGTCCACAAGGACAAAGGCGGAAAGGAAGAGGCAAAGTGATATGCATACGAACATTGTTCAAAGACCTTCTACCAAATACCTGATGGAACGCATGGCTTACAGTACAATTCACACTTTCTGCTCAGACGCAGGCCTGACGACATGAGAAGAACATATGTCCAGAAAAAGACAGAAAACATGCAAACATCTGAATTTCAATTTCCGTGTTTACGCAAGACCAGTTTCCTCGTTATTTCATAGCCTAACTAATTTTAATCAGGGTTTTCTCAGTTTTGTAGCATGTTGGCGTGTGTTTGTATTATTAGTATCAAGGGATTAAAGGTTGTAGACAGACAGATCAACAACAACAGAAAGTTGACCTTTAGTTCTCCTTGTACACTGGTTTAACAGCCCATAGTGGCAATGGAAAGAAAGGGAAAGATAAGGGTGGCAACAACAAGCGGGAGGGAGTCTCAAAGAGATAGTGGAAGAAGTAAGGGTAAAAAAAGGACCAAAAAAACACAACATTTAGAAAAAAAGGTTAGCCTAAACAACAAACAAATATATCTCTCCACCTGTAATCGCCTCCTGCAGGTCAGCCTCTGCCTTGCCTCGCTACAATCCCCCTACTAACACCAAACCAAGCCATCAAACAGCTTCTTGTGTCCCCCCCCCCACCCTCCCTTTTTTCTGTTTACGCTCACACATAAGACCTTGATGTTTTTCCAATAATTGGCAGCAGAGGTTGACTTTTTCTTTCTCACCAACCTCCTCCCCCACCCCCTTCTTTTTTCTGTTTATCTTTTCTCTTTTTTTTCTGCTCTTCCTCTTCCTTTAGAGATGAATAGTTGGCCCGGGATCAAAGGCAGACTGCAGCCGGCCATTCTGACCACCACAAAGGGGCGTTGGGCGCTGGCGCGGGGCCAGGTGCTACACATGGTCACATGGGGACAAGCAGTGCAGATGGGCTCTGCAGAGGCCTTGTCACCCTCCACCCCCCCGCCTGCACACGAGAGGTCAGCAGCTAAAGTATCAGAGCATGCGCTTCCTGTAAGGTGATCTTGTTGTGCAACTGATTCCCATTTGTTTTCTTCTGTTTTTTGTGTTTTTGTTTCTCTTAGCCTGTCTGCTTCCTGGTGCAATGTTTCTTCATACACGTCTTGTGAGCTTTTCTTCTGTTACTGCATTTTTTATTTATTTTTTTTTACTTTTCCAGAGCACAGATCTGAGACTTGGGCCGCCTGTGGAACAGAACCAGCTGAGGTAAACAGTTTCCCCTCAAAGACAGACCAGTGTGTATAAATGTTAGAGAGAACCAGGCTCTAGTTTAGTCGAACATTTCCCCCTACCTTCAACAGTCCTTGTTCAAATATATAAACAGAGTCGCCCAGTCCAATGTGGCTGGGGCCCAATACAAATAAATTTATGTGAAGGACACAAGAAAGTGGTTAGATAAAACAAATGAACAAGTTGCTGAACTCCAAACATGTATGTAATTCCAGGCTTGGTTTTCAGCTCCTTCATCTAATGCGTTTGAAGAATTTCATTGAGAGGGAGACAGAGACTGAGTTACTGAATCAGTCTGGAGTCTTGATTTCAGTGCAACTTTTAGATCATTTAACATCAACAGGATCCAGTCTGATCTTTGCTGTTTTACCTTGTGTGAAATTTGGAACAACTAAAAGTTTTGAAGTAAAAATTAGAACCAATTCCAGTTTTATATACACCTGTCCTTTGTTTCATTCGTTTCATATATCTTACAAATAAAATGGTTCCTTTTGCCATTTCTTTTATAGCTTTATGTATATTTTTGCAAGTATGGCACTTGTTTCTATGTCAAAAGTGAATTTAAATCTGCAGTTCCTTACATATATATTATACTGTTTGTTGTACCGCCACAAACACTAACAATAATGCATTTTATTAGTTTTATATGCAAGTAGTGGATGATTGTGAGATAGAATGAAAAGCTAACAAAGAACTAAAGTTATTTTCAAAAGAAAAAGTTTGTTGGAAAACATAATTGCACAAATGCCATAATGACCAACATGTCATTAGTTCCTTTTGAGGAGCCACAGAAATCCACAACTTAAGTTGGTGAATCTGTCAAATATTGATTGTGTACTACAATATCCATCCATCAAAGTTGATAGGGCAATAGATAAAGCTAAATACAGGGCCTTTTTGATAGAAAACCTCTTGGAGGCTGTACAAGATGGTGAGGAGGTTTATCTTCTAAGTGAGAGCATTACCATAAACACACAGCTATAATCACAATAGTGCCATTTAGACCCAATCATTATAAAGTGTAATGATGGCCCAAAGTCCAGATTCTGTGCAAATGAGAATATATGTGTGAAAATCGACGTTTGACCATTTGATCTGTCTGAGTTTGGGTCATTTTTTTAAAGAAAAGTAACTCAAAATGTGTGTTGATGTGATTAGCTAGTGGAGACAAAACCTAAAAAGACTTGCAGTTGAAGCTAAATCCAAATGACCCACTTTTCAGATTTTATTGACAAAACATCCCAATGTTGCACTACTTTCTGTTAGTCTATCATATAAAATCTCGATAAAATCCATTAAAGTTTGCAAAATGAGAAAAATATAATTTTTCAGCTTTTGGAAGAGAAAATGGAAACATGATGTCAAAGAGCAAACATGGATTTTGGTCTTTGAATAAAAAGAGGCAGCAGCAGTCATTCTCTTTATGCTGCCTGTTGTCATGCATAAATCTTCACTTTCGGCCACATGTTTAAGATTAGATGCACTCTGTGAGATAAAAACACAGCCAACAAAATTCAGGCTGATTCCCTGCTGTTTAACAATTAATTAACTCCATCCACACCTTCTCCTGTGGGGCTGACTGGGAACTGATAACAAAACATTTGCAGTGTGTACTGTATTCATTTTAGTGAGGAATGATGCAACTTCATTCATGTGTTGAGAAGAATCAAAATAACAGGATGAGGTAACTTTGCATTAAATTTTTTTTAATGCATCACAAATTACATTTCTGCCTTCAAAACACAGCAGAAATAATTAAATGACTGTTCCTCAAATATTACTGTCATAAAAATATTCATACATGTTCCTCACAAAAACCAAATCTGGATCCCAAATTTGATTTTGCTATTACAAAAAGAGAGACTGTAAATTTCTATATGTGGAAAATTTACCAACCTTCTTTAATGTGCAATTTTTTCTGGTAAAATATTATAATTTTCATATTTTGCTCTTCAAACCTTGATTAGTGGAACTTTTAAGTTATATTATCTTTTAATTGTCAAAAGTCTCCCTTTTTATAAATATATATATATATATATATAAAAAAATTTAAAATAGCAGACCATGTAAAATGATCAGTTTCTCCAACTTTAAATTTAACATCCATCCATTTTCTTTACTCCTGCAAGAGTGGTGTCACCCTGGACAGGTCGCCAGGCAACACAGAGACACACAGGACAAACAACCATGCTCACACACACTCACACCTTCGGACAGTTTTGAGAGGCCAATTAACCTGACAGTCATGTTTTTGGACTGTGAGAGGAAGCCGGAGTACCTGGAGAGAACCCACACATGCCCAGGGAGAAGATGCAAACTTCATGCAGAAAGACCGGGGTCGGGAACCAAACCCAGAACCTTCTTACTGCAAGGCAACAGCTCTACCAACTGCGCCACTGTGCAGCCCCGTAAAATCGAACATTTTTCTTTTATTCTATGAACTACTGAAAACATGCCTCCACAATTGCAAACAAAAATTTTGTATCTATCTGCAGAAAAAAAGGAAAAGGTCAAAATAACAAAAAAGATGGAGGGCTTTCAGACCTCAAATAATGCAAAGAAGCTCATATTCATTTAACAACTATTGTTTTAACTCAGGAAGAGGTTAGAAATCAATATCAGTTACTTGCAGTAAAAAATACGGAGATTGTTTTTCATGCCTTATGTGCGTTGTTCTTTCATGAATTCTTGATCAGTCTGTGCAACACCATTAGCGTGAACAACGGCTGTTTTTAAATGCGAGTGATTTTTTATGGTCTACTTTTATAGTAGCAAACTCTACTTGAGTTTGCTACAGTCTGTCCATTAAAACTCCAGCAAAACACATCCTAGCCTGTGGTAGGAACATCACAAAATATGAAAAAGAGACAAAAATATGTTGGCAAAGTATTCACTCTCTGTAATGGTAAAAGAAAGAGACCAAAAAGCAACCATTCCTGTCAAATTTCAGTTTAAATTTAATACACCCTTTGCTCAAAGCATAGGTGATGTAAAATGTTAAGCAGTCTATCGGGAGTGAGACAGTAACTACTCATAAACTCTTTAAATGACACCACAAAAAAAAAAAATCTCTTTAAAAATATATAGATTCACTGTACAGTTTAGGTAATGTTACCCCATACAGAGAAGAGGTTAATAAAAAGAAGTAAATTAACCCCCAAAACAGACTAAACCACCATGAAAAAGTAGTTCCAACTTAGATAATAGCTCACTTACCACAGAAAGCTTCCTAATTAAAAAAGCAGAGAAAATGCTAATGAAGTTACCTAAATAGAGTCAACTTTTGGGTTGCTCAGCTTCTGAGGTAAGATCTTTGCTGTTAGAAAAATTACGAGCAAAAGCAGACTGATGTTGTTTTTCTGTAATAATGGGCATTATTTTCACTTTTATGTGTTCCTCCTACAGAGAAAATAGGCCTGATCTCTCCCTTTGTGGTTGCTCCAACTGTTCACTTCCACCGCCCACACAACACATTTTCCCAGGCAACAGTGTTCTTCCAAAGTTTACACACAATAAATAACGCTAAGCCCAAAGCAGTTAGCCGTGGCCCCGCTCTCTCCCGTTTCCTGGCTGGAGTTGAAATGAAATGGTAATTTTGACTTGAGGAGGATTTCAAAGGGATGGCCTCCACTTTTCATCTTGATGCATACCACGAGCTCGCCGACACATTCACGCTGGGATTTAAAAAGGAAAAAAAAAAACTAAGAAGAGGAGAGAAAAAAAGCAGAATTTTAAGGTTTTTTTTCTATAAACTTGTTTCTTTTTTTTCTCCTGCCATCTCCCCAAAGATAGCGAGATGTAACGTTGCTGAGATCTCTCCCCCCAGATGGACGGCATTTATATAAACAACCACCCCCGGTTCAGGGATCGTTTGATTGATGTGTCATTGTCCAAAGATTGTTTCCAGGCATTTGAATAGATAATTCAGCATTTGATGTAGACATTTCTCTTCAAAGGGCCAGGGGGCAGATGTGGGGGTAGAGCAGAGGTGTCCTCCATCTCCCATGCTATTTTTGCATCCAAGGCTTCAACCGCCTTCAGCCGTCTTCTTCTCTGGGGAGATTGACTGACACTTGAATCATTCTACTCAAGATTACAGCTCAGTTTCCAAAACTCCTTCAGAGAGCTGCCTGAACACTCTGTTATGCTAATACCTTTGTCTCAAACAAAAGAACAGTGTAAAGATGCATCTTGTTTTTGTTTGTTTTCCAAGACTGCCTACATTTGGATTCCAAGATTGGACCAGGACCAAAAGGAGCCGAGCGAGGATTGTCAGAATATTTCAGTATCTCGGCTTCCAGGAGTGAAAAATGGAGCTTAGGCATCCAAAACAAGGTATGCACATCTTCCACTCAAAGAAAACCCCCAAGGTTCCCTCGTCACAGTGTTATCAGGATCATCCATTTGGCACTGCAATACTGGGGGTCCACTAGGCCAATTACATCCCATTGTCAGGCAGTCGTTAGGGAAAGTCAAGATGACAAAAGCTTGGTGAGAGAAAAGAAAGCAAATAAAAAAAATCAAATAAAAAAACGATGTGATGTCTTCATTATCTCCCAGCTCTGCAGCTTGTGTGAAAAAAGGGCCGGGGTTAATTACTGCTGATTACACGTCAGCACACCAGGCTCAGCGGGCGCACAGATCGCTTAGAGGGGGCCACAGAGACCCAGAGAGGAAAGGATGAGGTCGTTTGCAGACAATGATGTGAAATGAGTGTCAAGTGGTCCTCCTTGGTGGGTTCAGCTGGTTGGGAAGCAGATGAGGAATGTAGATGAGGCACCAAAATGGCGGAGTTTATCTGCCTGCGTGTGTATGTGTGTCTCTTCTCTACAGACCTTCGTGGTTGTTGTGTTTGGTGTGTAAAGAAATGCTGTGCTTGTGGTTAGAGAGAAACACGTCGACATAATGAACCTGCTTAATTTCATGCCGCAGCATTTCAAACAGATTTAATTCTGCACTTTGACTAGGCCACTTGAAAAACATTCTCCTAGCTTTTTGAGCCATTCATCCAGCTTTGCAAACTTCTAGGAGGTCTCTACTCGTTTTGTACATCTTAAGACAAAAACATTCTACCAACTATTCTTTCCTTGTCTCGCTAAAGAAAATCAGCCTTTCAGCATTATTTAATATCACTCTAATAACTGTTAAATTGCCAATAGACCACCGAGGAAGGATTTTTATCCCTTTCTTCTTTGCAGAATTGTTTTAATTCAGTCAAAGTGGAGGGACTGTGAACATGAGAAAGTCCATTCTATGTTACTTTCCAAAATGCTGTGTTAGTTTTACATCAGGTCTTGTTTTAGATCTTCCTAAATGTTAGATATGGCTGCATTTAAGTGTTTTCTTGATTAGGTGTGCAGTAATCTGGCCTGGATTGCTCATTCAGATTGCTTTTTTTTTATTATAAATGAAATCATTTGAAAACTACTTTTCATATTTACTCATGTTGTCCTGCTTTTATAATAAAATTGGTCTGATCACATAAAACATGTCAGTGCGACCAAACAGCAAAAATCAAGTAAATCTATAAAAGGGAAATCTATTTTTCATTCCATTACTCACAGAAATGTTGATGGAGAAGTCGCTGAAGTATATTTAGCTCAGAAATATATTTTCTTTTTTATCACAAAGTCTCTGTAGAGGTAAATACATTACTCTTACAACCGTTGGAAAGTCTGACTTCAGCTGCTCCAAAAGACAAGATACGGATCTGAAGAAACCGAAATTCTAAGCTGAACACTTCCTCTCCTTTCAGACGCTCACCACCATCAACAAGGAGGTTTGCTGATAGGTCACCAAAACAATTTCTGTCTCCGTTTACTTGTGTAAAATACAAACAAGCACTCAGGCCACCTCTGGGTTAAGTTTGTCTTTATTGTGTGAATTGTATCGCTCCGTTGCTTTTGTAGCCAAAATAACAGCGACAATAGAGGTGTTTGAGACAGGCGGCAAAGCAGGCAGCCGAGGGCACGGCGTCGCAAACCTTCCTGCCGCTTGCAGAGCAAGAGCTGCTTTGTTTAAATTTCCCCAGATCAAAGGGTGCAATGCAAATTCCTGCAGCTTCCACGACGCCATTTGATGTTTGAAGGAGCCAAATTATTGCGGCGATTACAGTAGCCGTGCACAATCGATGGAGCAGTCCAAACAAGCTCTTTATTGTGGCTCTCAATTAGCAGTGTGACATCTCAGCACCCAACGTCTGAGAGGCGTCCTACAATAGGAGAGGCTGTTTGGGCTGATAAAGTGATTTGGCTTGGTGGGGTCCTTTCATCTCCACTGACAGCGGGGTATTCAAGGCTTCTGGGTATTCTTTCTCCACATCCTCACGCCGCGCCTTTATTGTGACAATAGCGCCACTGTGTTTAGTGTCTCAAAACTGCCACAAGCCTCTTTCTCTGTGCGTAACTCCAACTAGTTGCCTCTCAGACGGGCTGTTGTGATGAGCATCATTGTTTCAAATTAAATGATCAAAGATGTCCTGAGATAAACTCCTGTTTCTGTTGCAGCAGTTCGTGACTATGTGCGCAGTTAGCAGCGGCACTCTGATACCAAACACGAAGTTGGTGAAGGCAGCATTATTGTTGAGCTGAGCAGCAACTACACGAGTTGAAACGATAACTTTGCCCGTGGGAAGGACGGAGAACCAGAGGATCAGGTTCAGCTGATAACACTTTGCATTCTGCAGGCGCCAGTGACGGCTCTGATGCCTCATGTTTGATTCTCTCTTTCATGTTCTGCCTTCACTCTCGGTGTAAGCAGCGTGGGTGAGGAGGAGGTGAAGCGATGGCGAGGTGACTACAGAGGTTTACAGAAACCAGGATTTGATGCTTCTCTGTCAAGCTGATGGACAGAGGACTAAAGGGATGTTGGTTTTAAAACGCTGCAGGCTCTCACAGCAGGCTGCATCACGGACAATAATCTGAAGAAAGTGGTTTGCCTGCAAAGAAATGCTACATAAGAAAGCTATATATTTCTTTAAATGATTGTAGATAGAATGACATGCAGTTAGGATAAGTGTCATACTGGTTCAAAATAATTGTTTAAATAATATTCTGTATTCACATGTTGTTTTGTTACCACCACAAATGTAATCTGAGGATTACAGCTTTAAAAAAAGCAATGCATGATGGTGAAGTTGTTGGAAAATGAATCACGGTTTTCAACTTTTTACGTACTTGGATTTGTATTCAGCAGTCGTGACTCAGTTATATATAGAGCCTCCTTTCACTTGCAGCAATTTACTGTTACAGTTGTGAGTTTCTTTGGGATGTCACTACAAGCTTTAAACATGAAGGGACGGCTGAGTCGTACTGCATGCAGAGCATCACCTCACGTTAATGTTTAAGTCTCACCTAAAAACAAAATCTCAGTTAGTTTTAGGTCGAAGTGATGAGAAAACATAATAAGTAATGCTTTGATTGAAACTACTGCACTGTATTTCCAGTGTTTAGTGGTGTTCTCAGGCTGGAATGTAAACTTCTACCACAGTCTCAAGTATTTCACAGCTTCTACCACGTTTTCTCCCAAGATTACTTTATATTTCACTCCCTCTTCCTTCCTACACACTCTGACCAGCATTTGCATCTCTGATCATGTATGACATTCCCAAAGGATGATGCTACCACCACCGTGAGATTGTAACCTAATAAACTCAGTGTGTTAGAGGTCCACCAAATGTAGTGTTTTGCATGTAGGTCAAACATTTCATTTTAGCTTTTAGCTCCTTCTTCCACATGTTTGCAATATTCTTTACATGGTTTATGGCAAATTTCTGAAGAAAAATGTACTTGCTACCTGAGCTGTGGATCTCTGCAGCTCCTCCAGAGTTACAATGTACCTTTGGCTTTTTCCCTTGTAAGACAGTCACTTTATGAGGTGACAGTAATCTGTGAGATGTTAGCATATTATTGTTGTCTAATCTTCTCTAAAGAGAGAAAGAAAGAAGTGTATAGTGCTAATTTGTCAGAAGTAGGGTCTGAATTCAGTTTACTTGGAGGTATTTTCCTTCATGAATTGTCTGCGTTCACCTGGTCCAAGATGTTCATCGCTGTGAGAAAATCCAGCAGTAAGAGAAACATACAACACTAATAGATTTAGCTTAATTGCACATCACCTCGCAAAAGTGCCTCTGTTTTCTCTCGGCCGTAAAAAGGCTTAGTGTTTGTTGTCGGTTCAAGGCTCTCTAAAAGCTATGCTGGCATCTGTAGGGTTCTGGCAAAAGGGGGAACCTGTGGTGCTGGTGGGTGAACTGTTATTGTTTGAAAATTGTGCAAACAACCCTCACAATGCCGCATCCACAGAAAAAAAAAGCAAAGACAAAGCTAAAAGGGAAGAGAAACGGGCAAAAAAAGAATGGGAGAGAACAGGAAAAAAAAAGTCTTGTGAAGCTTTGACTGACAACTTAACAGGCGAAACCGAATTTGTCTTTTGCCGCAAGATGTCAGATGCCTTGCCAGTGAGTGAGGGAGAGAGATGGAAAAAGCACACCACAGGATCTCTCCTGTGTCTTTTCTCGCCCTTCTCTTTTCTCCTCTGGTTTAAGACAGCTTGGTAAATGTGAAAACATCAAAGGCCCAACACTCAGAAAGTACACTGTTGTTCCAGTAACCACATGAAACAGAAATGCAGAGAGATGGAGGAAGGCGAAGGCTTGGAGAGATAGAATAAGTTTTTTTTTTTCACCCGTCTTGCATTTAAATAAAGACCTTATGGAGGAAATCGGCTAAAAAACAGGATGTTAACTCTTTCATCTCTTCGCTTCGAAGTCCACTGCGAGGCTAACCAACACCACAACAAAAGCAGTGGTGGCTCGTCCTGCGTAACAACACGTACGACTCCTCCACAAACACAGCTGATGGGCGCAGAAATAGATTCGGGGAGGTTTATGTAGCTGCAGCTCTGACTCATTGTCATTAAGGACAGCTCTCTGTAATGGATGCTAAACTTAGACAGGAGTGAGCTCTTGCCACAGACATTCCTCACGTGTTTAAAAGAGGAACAAAACGAAACGGTCCCAAACTCAACGGGCTTTATTCATGCAAACTCTTATCTCAACACTGAGACCACCCAGGACTGACAAGTCACTTCCCACCTTTGGTTGTAAGTGTTGTGCTTCATACATACATCTGTGAATGACTGCATTCTCTCTCTCTCTCTCTCTACACGTGTGTTTCCACCTCCCACCATCTGGGTCCTGTTCGGAGAGATTTTCTGTAGAAATCACAGTCACGCCGTGGTAGGATTACCACTGTGAAAAGCAGCACCTGGAAGAAACTCTGTGCTCCTTCTCCCTTTTTTCCTCTCAGATGCTCAAAGAAGTTTCTGGCTTCCCAGCTTGAGGCGCAGGATTTGTTTTTGACCTACATGGGCGTCCTCGGCCTCGCGTTCTCCTCCAAAGAAGCGAGAGAACACATCTGAAATTCACACTCAGCTGCATCCAACAAGGTTACAGCATTTCAGAAGATAAACAAGCCCATTTCTCTCTCTCTCTCTCGGTGTGGGTGTGTGTGTCTGTGTGTATGTTGGTGGGGAAACACATCAGGATATGTTTACTTCATATAAATATATACACTAAGCATGTATCATATTTTCATTTTTTTATTACGGTGAGCCAAACTACGGATGATTATCCGCACTGAGATTTAAGCCGATGAAAGAAGGAATTGAGTAATCCTGGATGAGAGTCTGAGCATCTCCACTGAAGATTTCCCATTAGAAATAATCTTAGTCCAGGATTAGCCACAATTAAAACTGTTTTTGATGTTCTCCGTACACACACATAACATGAGTAGATTATTTATTTTCAGCATTGAGTGACGCTGTACATTTGAGGAAATTGCTTGAGCATTGAATGAAATATTGGACTGAAGATTCACATCTTTGCAGCTGTGCAGCATTTTTCACTTCCAAATCCTCGGTTGCAAGGATCTAACATCCTCTGTAATCCTCTCAGTAATTTAAGAAAAATATGATTTATGTTGGTTTGCATGCATCGTTTAAAGGAAAAGTACGTTGATTTACATACTATCCCAGTAAAATAAGCTAAATATTAAGCTTGAAACATCAGTAGCTTTGACGTTAAAATGTAAATTCTTCATATCTCTCAAAGATTTAATCTTAAATTAATTGATTAATTTTACAAACATTTCTTCTTATTGGACGTAATGTTAATGTTTTTGGAGTGGCTCAGACAGAATCTAAATATTAGGGTGATGGAAATGAGGCCTTCCAACCTCAAAAATCTGGTAATGCCAGAGCACACCTGGTCAGGAATTAAAACAGGGGTTTGATTTCTGTGATGCCAAAATGATTTTCAACTACTGAGAGGGACATGACTCATTTTGAATGTACTTTTATCTTATAACATGCAAATAAAAACATATCCATTCGTTTTTTCAGAACTGGTACCAATTTTATTATCGTATTAAAGGTGCATGCTTTCTGAAAATCTGTTTCCTATTCATTACATACATCAAAACTAAAAACTCCCACAGTTTTGTTTATTCATTTTAAAGGTACAAAACACAAAGAAAGGATGACGCACTTTGCCCCTGTTGCCTAATTTTGCGTCTTTTAAAAGTCCAAACCAAATATCTGATCAAAGGTAAGTTATATTTGCATGCAGTTTTCGCAAGCTCGCCATTTTTGCAAAACAATAGCTACATCCTGACTGAAATCCTTTTAAAGAGGTGCAACTACATCTAATAAGCCACTAGGGGGACTGAGTTTAGACAGAGGTGCTAATATGATGTAAAAGGCTTTTCGGTGTATGATGTTGCATTAGATTATTGCCTCTTTTTGGGATAATTCTGTAAAGCTATAATGCTTTACTAACAAAAATAATAAATGTTGTCAATCACAATTATGACATTGACAAAGGTTTGAAAGCCCTGTTGTCCTAATATACAACAGGTTGTAATATTTGGATGTAGGCCTACAAATCTGACAGAAAATGTGTAAGTAAAAGTGATCAAACTTGTGAATGCGTGGAGAACTGTAGGCTATAACGTAAATAATGCAGTGTGGGGGGGATACAGTTAAGTGTGATTGCTTTGTGCAGGGGAGTTGAGTAGCGTGACACATTATTCATCTGTAATCAAGGCTGTGGGTTCAGAAAATATTCTGGATTATGCAGCGCTTACAAATCCTGCATATCCTGTTTTTATCAGCTGTATCACAGTAGTTCAAAGCTCCTGCTTTTGTCCTTTTTTATGTGCATGAATGTACATTGTTTTGCTAACAACCCTCTATGTCTTTTATATCCATGGTGCCCGAACTCTCGACTCCCCGCCTGCCCTCCAATCTTGACCCTTTGACCCTGCACTCCGCGCCTGGCAGTGCCAAGCCCCTGATGTCAGCTGCATCGCTCATCGCAAAGTGTCCACTGCCACCTCGAGCCCTACTGTCCATTGTCAGGCCAACTGTGAGCGTCCTTGTTCTTGCGAAGGACAGACGCTGGCGTGGCACGCTTCCTCTGTAAATGATGAAAGAGAGTGGGAGAGTCGGGCTGAAAGCGCAGGCTTGTTCGTCGAGCACGCTGGACGCCGAGCTGATGGGAAGGCGCCTTTCTCCCCCGACAGTAACTTCTGTGATCTGCCAGATAAAAAAGAAGAAAGAATGTGTTTGATGTCTTGATTTGAATAAATACCCTGATGGTAATCGTTTTATAGTCTTTGTGCGAATGTAGGACTGTGTACCAGAACATTTATTTTGTCTTTATGACTGTGACCTAATTATTAAAATGTGAGGATTTATTGTTGCATTTTGAAGAGCGTTTGTGACCCTCAGGCTGAACAATAAAGACCAGCGTGGCTCCTTAATCTCTTTCACTGCCTTGAAATCTTTTTGACATCATGAGCATCTCTTTGGGCAAACATACAGAGCACATGATTCAATCACATGCAATATCATTTATATATGCAATATTTCCCAGAAATACTGTTGATCAGGCCACATTAAAGTGGCCAAACGTTCAAAAGCAAGGGTGACGCATCTTCAGCAGCGTTCTCCCCACATTTTACAGCCTAAGTCATGGTGACCTTGTGTTTTTTCACGCATGAGGCACATATTCTGCAAGTAAGTGAACAGATCTGTGTGCATTTCCTGGAAATTCACAGGGATTCACATCTGGAGCAAATTCTCTTTACTGCATTTTAAAAAGTCAGGAGGGGGAAGTGAAGCAGAAATGAACAACAGCAGCTGAGTTGATGTGGTTGTACACAAACTCTCTTCATAAGGTAACCTGCATAGCTCACTTACATGGTGAGCTGCAGGGCCCTGTATCCGTGTTCAGACCTCTCTGACCCGTCCACTTTGTGTCACGATACCAACACAAACTTTAATGTGTCTTAGTGGGATTTTATGTGGCAGACCGACACTAAGTAGTGCATAGTTATGAAGTGGAAGTTTTTCAAATGAACAAATAAAAGTCTGAAGGAGCTTCAGCCCAAAATGAATGCTTAGTGGAACCTTATTTCACTGCAGTACAGCTGGAAGTCTTTTGGAGCCAGTCTTTAACACCTTTGCACATTCTTTTCTCAAGCTCATGCATTTTGGATGGAAAGAATCTGTGAACACCAATTTTCAACTCTGTTGCATTTCAGTCTGGACTTAAATAAAGTGGCTAATGTAATATGATCCAAACCGTTCCTCTTTCGCTCTGGGTTTGCTGCCCCAGTAGAGGAAAAACTTGGTCACAGCATGATGCTGCCTCTACTATGGGGATCCATTTAGTTTGAGTCATGTGCATTGTTGGTTTCCTGTCATGTATTGTGTTTTGCATATATGCCAAACAGTTACACTTTGCTCTCATCTCGCCTAAGCATCATAAATGGTTTTCTAATGCCTTTCTTTTACTAATAGCTGTTTCTGTCACTACACCATAGAAGCCAGGTTTGGTGGGTGAACAGTTGTTCTGTTGGTTGATTCTCCAACCTGTGGATCTTTGCAACTCCTCCAGAGTTACAGTTGAAATCAGAAGTTCACATACACCGAATAAAATAACACATGCAACTTTTTCTCTCGCCGACTGAAGTTAAATCGGACCATACCAAAGTCGGACAGAAGTGGTCCGACTTTGACACATTTTACAAACTGTTTCAGGTTTGTAAAATGCCTGGGTTGGGGTTAGGGTTACATGCCTTTGCAGGTCTACTTATATAGCTTTGTGATTGGCCACCGCAAAACATTGACTTTATTGTCCTTAAGCACCTTTATAGCCACTATGGCTGAACGCTTAGGCTCATTGTCCATTTGAAAGACCCGTTTGTACCCAGGCTTTAGATGTTGTGTCAGTATTTCTACATTATGTTCTTTTCTCATGACACCCTCTGTTTTATGAAGTGCACCAGTTTCTCATCCCTATCCTTCACAGTTGGGACGGGTTCCCAGACTTACAAAAATTCCCCTTTTTTTCCCAAAAAGAAATGGATGTAATTATGGCCAAACTGTTCTACTTTAGATTCATCTGACTACAGGACATGTCTCCATAAGTGAAGACATTTGTCTCTGTGTGTATTTGCAAAATACAGTATTTCCTTTAGAGTAATGGCTACATTTCGTTGTGGACAATGCCTCCATCAAACCACACCTGTCTTGACTGGGGAGTCAATTTGAGTGGAAGTTCCTTGTAGGTTTTACAGCTTTGTAAAACCTACAAAGCTGTAGGTTTTCTCATTATGTTCTCAGATGATGAATTGATCAGGGCTCTGTCAGATGTCCAAACTCTGCTTAGTCTCCTGCTGATATTCTCCATGACATGATTGCTTTGCTTATTGGCCTTAGTGATGCTGTTTGTTCTCTAATGTTCTCCACGAAATTGTTGAGACATTTAGAGAACCGCTCTATGCATGTCCATGCCATATTTCTGGGCTTCCATTTGTGAAAACCAGGTGTTGTTTTCCTGTAACCTTGTGCACATCTTCGTGTTGATCTAGCATATGAATTCCAAATAAAATGCATCTAAAGTTGTGCTTGTAATGTGAGAAGTTATACAAATAGTCAAAGGATGAAGCTACCTCTACAAGGGATTGCACTAAAGATATGGTAAAACAATAATTTTACCTTATTTTTAAGACCTTACAAAACATTTTTTGTTCACCCCTTCCACTGTAGTTTAATTAATACAGGTGTTTGATATGTTTGATACGACATGTTTGTTTGATCATATGTTTTACCTTAACCGGCTGAGACAGTTGGGTGTCTTTTGTCATGTAAATTCAACATTATGTGGCCTGCTTCCTTTGAAGGATTGCAAAGGCTCAGACAGACCTAGACTGAGACTTTTCTCAGGAATTCACTGTAGGTGTCACACACACAAATCTTGCTCCCCCCTTGTCAAAAAAAAAAAAAAAACCCATCGTGCTTCCACACCATATGGAGAATTGCCCCAATTTCTTTTCCTTTATATCAAATACAATCCTTTTCAAGTCAAGCCTTTTGTAGCATATACCACATGCGATTTCGGCTCTTGTGCAGTGCAGCAAACTTTGTGACTTTTTTGATATTGCCGTGAGTTGTGTCTGACAAGTTTCCATCACTCACTTTACAACCTCAGCCCCTCTTCCCCTCTCCTTCCATCACAAAAGAATATTTTCTATTCCATCGATTGATTAGCATACATCAAGCCCCGTTGTTACTGCAAAGCTTCATTTGAATCTTCTGTACCTTCCCCACGTCTTTCAACCGCCAGCTGTCAGCCACATCAACGCAGGCGTGCTCTGCGCCACACAAAGTTAAATTGAAGCGCTCTCTAACACTATATATAGATAAAATGTCACTTCCATCAAGAGACGCGGTACCTTCGAAGTCGTCAATACAGAGCGCTTCATCACGGGCAAAATAACTTTGAAATCGGAGAAGAGAGGGAAGATGAAACAACTATTCTCTTCTTTCCACTTTTGTGCTTGAAAGAGGGGGAAAAGAGAGATTATTTTCTAAAGTGGGTAAAAGCGTTTTAAGGGGCTTGTTTTTTGATCTGTCTGTCCATCACGGAAAACGAAGAACAACTCCTGACGCTTCTGATCGTTAGGTGTCCTCAAAGTGTCTCAAAGTCTCTTTGTTATCGCTGAGTGCGTCGATTAAAGGAGGAATATTATTTATTCATTTTGCCATTGAGCAAAAGGAAGAGATCCGAGAGCTTAGTGCTCATTTTCGTCAAACTCCTGAGGTGAGGTGATGAAGTCAGCTCTCTTTGTAGAGATGAGCCGAGTTGAGGTAAAAAGTTGTTAAATTAAAGTTTTTTTGCTCTGCACATTTTCAAAAGGTCTCAGTGATGTTTTTGACAAACTAAATGCTGTTCCACCTTTTTTAAACAGTTGAAGTGAAATTTAGTCTAAAATGTATTTTGTTGCAGGCAACGCAAACACATCCTCACCATGGAAAAATAATAACGGCACACATTCAAAAGCTTGTATCGAGCTAATTTAAGGTGTGTGGGTGATTTGCAATAAATAATAATATCATCAACAAGTTAATTAATTGGCAAACTCATCCATTGCCAAACTGCTTACAGTTGCAGGGTCGCAGGTGACTTTCTCCAGTTATTTGTCATGTGGACATCAAGCACTCACTCACACATACAGACAATTTAGAGAGACCAGTTAACGTAACAGGCCTTCGGCTGTGGGCAGAAGCCAGAGTATCCAGAAAGAACCCACACAATCGGGTTTACAGTACCAGAGAGAGCATCAACAAACCACTGTACTTTACTGTTGCTGTTTCAGCCTGTGCTTCATTCTCTGTTCTTCAGACCTACTACCGTTTCAGAGACCAAAAAGTTTCAGTTTCGATTCAACGTTCTTCAGAGAAGCATTCTGAAACATACTTGCTCTGTTTATAAAGGTGTGAGCCACCTGGAGCTGACTTTTCTTCTGTCTTTCTATCAGCATTAGTGAACATCTTGAAGGTCAGGCATGCTGTCCTTTATCAATTCAACATGTTCATTACTTTGTGATCTAAAACCTCAGTGGCTGCTGCTGCCAAGCCTTCCTGCAGGTTCTTTGCAGTAAGTCAGGGGTTTTTAATAGGTGTGCACCGATTGCAGTTTTCTGGCCGATCGCCGATTACCAATCTTTTAAAATGCTTAACCTGCCGATTCCAATTTTGGCCAATTACAATTTTTTTTGTCAGAAATGTTCAATATAACAAGAAAGTTGTTGAGTTGGCAACAGTGGGGTCACTGTTGTTCATTGTAAACATGTAGACATAACTTGGAGGGCCGGTGTGTCAGTCAAACCTTTCTTACTGGAGAGCAATAGAGAACAGTGGTCGATTCTTTGCTGAGCTAGAAATGATTGGTGGATAAGACCGGCTTCATATGTAAAAATTGGCCGATCACCAATCTGTCAAATTTAAGAAAATCGGCACCGATAAATTGGTGCACTTCTAGTTTTTAAATACTTTAATCCTCCAGTATCTGGTATCCATCATTAACTGCTTTTCCTTTCTGCCACTAGGTGGCGTAGCCAGTGCTCCTATAACTTTAAACTTGCGAAAATGCTTCCCACCATGTATCTAGAAACATTCTGGGTCTTTACTGTCTTCCTATAGGGTGACTGTCTGCCTGTCAGCAGTCAGGTCATCACTTTACCCTGTGATTCTATATGTCAAAACATAACTTTTCTATATAAAAAATATTCTTCCTCATATACTGTTCCAATTTTCAGAGAAACTGGTTTTGGGGTTTTCATCAGTTGTCTAATCGGAAGAATTTAAAGAAATATACAGTTAAAAGTTGTCAAAAATCTATAAAACGAGTTGAACTTTTTTAATTGAGTGAAGGAAATAAATGATTTTTTTCATAGTCACGTTTATTAAAATGCACCTGTGCAAGCAGAAAAAGTATGGCACAATCAGCACGCCCTACGTGCAACTGGTTCATCTTTCCACCGCGAAGACGATGTCACATTCATCTTTGCTCCATTTTGAAAACACGCTTTCTGATTCTCTAACGTGCCTCTCAGATTGGAAGTCCTTTCCATTCCCACTGTTTCAAGGTTTTTTTCTTTTACGCTTTCCTTTTTTTTCAAATGCTCTATCCTGTTGCGAGGTTGTCTCTTAGAAGTTGAAAAGTTCTTTTCAAGCCCAAAGTTTTTGCCGTCTTCACTTTTTCAGCTGGCAAGATGAATATCGTCGGGACAAAGCAGAGAAAAAGGAAAGGCTTCTGACAAGACTTCTAAAGGCCCAGGAGCTCGTCCTGTCTTTTCCCTTTTGCAGTTCCTTCCCGTTACCGGCTGCTAAAAAGCTGCACAATCAAATGCAAACTAAGAAGTCGGCCTTTTAAGATACATCAGTGAAGCCCTTGTGGCGAAGCCGCTCGGCTTAGGTTTTTCACAACTTTTTTGAAAAAGAAGAAATTGGTGCATCCTCTTTTCTATCTGAGATGCAGACAGTAAGTTCATGCTCTGTATGTGCAGAGTAGGTGATGCGGTGAATGCATGATGCCCTTTTTTGCTCCAGGTGTTCTCGCGTGCAAGAATTTATCTTGTACGGAGCGTGATTTATGTTTTGTGAATGTAAGCGGTGGTTACAGTCGCATGTGAGGCAGACCTCCCTCATTCATTTTAAAGCTGAAATGTGGGAACGATGAGCAATGGAGAAAAGAGGCTAGTGTATAAAAGCGACATGAATAGCAGATGGTTTATTTTTCCTCTCAGTCTGGTCATGAGTTGCTCTTTGTAGCTCGTGCTTTCTGGTCAATCTACGTTAGGTATTTGAAGTCTAAACAGTCGGTGTTTTCTGGGCTGAGGTGGAGGGTTGCAGGGGGGAGGGTTTATGGTTCAACACGTTCAAGAATCACTTAGTGGGGCGGCATCACGGGGTGGCCTCAAGTAACCTGAAATAGCTGAAACTAGATCTCTGGGCAAATAATCACCTTGGGCCTGCATAAAGTGCAATGTTTATGCATTGTAAATTGTGAAAGTGAATGCTTTAACATTGTGTGGCATATGTATTTCAAGGCTTTGAGAATTGGATGCTATCCCGAATTTCACCCACACAACCACAGGCTTTTGCGCTAGCGCTCTTGACTGAAATATCTTTTGCATTCCAAAATGGACAAAAAAAAGCAACCTTTTTTTTCCTCTTTTGAGGCTGCTTAAAGAATGTGTCTGAAGCCTTCCCCCTGCTACCAGGCGTAGCTATCACTGCTCCAGGGTCACAAACCGTCCATTGTCATCTTACATTTTTTAATTGATAATTTCCCCAAAAGTGAAAGATTTGTGTGTTAAAATCAAACATGGTGCAGTTTTAGTTGAAACTAGACTCACAAGGTAACCGCAGGTCTGATGATCTGAACAAACAAGAATTATTTAGATATTTTGAGCGTTCGCTCATCCTCCTTTGAAGAGGTTTATATGGGAGACTTTTTGGCAGCGGAGCAAGCTGTCACAGTCGTTGTCTTCTCCCTGCATTGTAATTTCCCGGACTTGTAACACACCTTCTCCTTTGATGTGGGTTTCCGAAACCGCGTCCTTCAACCTGTTTACCCTGCGAGCATCTCAGTACCGGTAATACGCTTAATGATGTCATCGCACATAGGTCTCTTTTTTGTTTCAATCTTTACTTCATCAACAAGTTGGGTCAGTTATGTCACCGACTCAGATCTTTATAAACGGGGGTGTGTTACTGTTTTTTCCTGCTTTGTTCTGTGGTTATACAACTATGTCTGTGAAGGTGAGTTTAATCATTGCACAATCATCCAAAAATCAACACGACTCGTCTGTGCCTCGAACATCAAAGAGCGAACTCTTCTGTATTCGTCTGTTCAGCTGCCTTCTCATTCCTGACCTGTGGTTTCAATGTTTTTGTTTTGTGCCAGTTCTTCCTTAACGAGAACTTCTTCTAAATTCAGTTGAGTCACATAGAAGTGAATCATGTTCACAGTTCAACACTTAAATATTCTGAACTAAGTTTACAGCTCCAGCTTACATTCCTCATTCATTTAGTGTAAATAGATTTCAGAAATACATAGGCAATGGGTATAAGGATTATATTATTGACTAGCATCAATTTATTCTCTCTTATTGTCCTTTGTAACATAAACTGTATTTTATAGTTGCTAATTATAATTGACAGCAGCAGTGAATAACCAAGTTGAAGTTATCTTGGTGAATTCAGATCCTAAATTACTTTGACCAGTGGAAAGTTATCCTGATGTCCTTAATTCAATTCCTTTTAATTATAATTCACAGCACAATGCCAATTCTCAATAATGTCCTCTAATGGCTGGACAGGAATGTTTTACTCCATCTTCACTCTGTAAACACAGAAAAAAACCAAACACTGGATGTAACCTGATAGATTGAACTTTAACCTTCAGTAATATCCCTATTTATGAAGCAGAGCTGGTTACAGCGTAGTGAAGTTTAAAGCGAGAGGAGCAGCTAAATGACCTATATGAGTAAGCAGACTCAGAGAGCACGCCTTGAGGGGAAATGACTGAATATGTCTTTTTCTCTGGGAATTTTTGGAAGTTTTCCCCTAAAAAACCTGTAAGTTCTTCAAACAGTCACTGTGAAATGACTTCAAGATAAACTGCCTTCCCGTTGTGCTCCTGACTCAGAAATCAGTACCGTTCAGCTCAAAGTTCTCAACAATGTGAGTTCAACTCATGAACACATTCGTTTGAACAATCTGCGATGTTTTGCTGTACAATAATAACATGTGCACACACCCAGCAGAAAGGCCCTTCTTGTTGTTATGCAGAAAGGAGATGGATATCACTGGAGCTAGCTGCGGTAGTTTTTTGTGCTGTGCAGCTGTGCCGGGGCTCTGAATGGAAATATGACGAGATTTGTCTGTGGAATGTATCAGCATGAATGTGCAAAGATTTTGAACTTTCACCTCATGTGTGCAGCAGCTGAGGTCTTAGCTGGGGCATTCCTGTTCTTCTAAAGGCTTTCAGCTAGTATCAGCACTGCGGTCTATGCATTATTCTAGATTATCTCACGACTTCAAGAGCTTAATGTGAAAAATCAGGATAATTTGGCGGAGGCGTTTTTGGTCTGTTGTTTATGGTGTGCTCGTTTCAGCATGAATATAGTTTTGTGTTTGTTTCTTGCAGGAATTGGCTGATGAGTGGAAGAAATCAGTAGGACCTGCTGCAATAAGTAAGTGAGGTTTTTAAATGTTTTTATGTACTAAAATAAAACTTTGCTTCATGTTAGATATCTGTAATAAAAGGAAAGCTGGTCAATACATTTATTCATCGCTTTAGCTTTAAAAATGGGGCACATTAAATTTGCACCAACATGCAAACTGGTAGCGTTGCACTATAGTTTTTCTCACTGAATTGCAGAACCTTTTTAAAACACTTGATTTTGATTTCTGATTCTAGATCTTCGCCATGTTGTTCTGCTGATTTTGCTTTGTATTGTTTGCTAATGTGTTGTGTTATTTGATACCTCAAAATGGAGAGCTGAGAGTAAATGATAGGAAAGACAAAATAATATTTGAATTCAAATTTTGTGAACTTGCCATTGAAAAAGACTAACATATGAATAACTTAGGCAGACTAAGGTGAGTCTCCAGTGTTCATCCGAAAAGTTTGCTTTTGCTATCATGTTTTAATTGTGAACCTTCATTGCAACATGAAATCTAAACAGACTTTATATTTAACTTTCCAGTTTTAGCTGCATGTTTATCCTACTAGAAGTGGAACAAACATTCTTCCAGGATTGCTCTGTTTTTAACTCCATCAATCTTCCCATCAACATTTATCAGTTTTCCTCAACATGCTGAAAAAAGCATCCCTCCATTTTGCTTCCTCTACTATATTGTTGTTATTGGCGTAATATTTCCATATTTCTTCACTTTATTACAAATCAGATCTGTGGAGGGCATGAGCTGCTCTCCCATCCGAGCTGTGAATCTCTGCATCTCCTCCAAACTAATCGGGGGCCTCTTGCCTGTATTCTCAGAGAATTACTCTCCTGTCCTAACTTGTCAGTTTAGATGGAGGGTCATGTTTTGGTAGGTTTGCAGCTCAGGCTCAGGATACCGTTTTATAAATATCCCAGACTTGTCTGGTGTGTTTCTTTGCCTTCATGATGAAGTCTGCTCACTAATTTTCTCTACTAAATCTCTGAGGCTTTCACATTATAGCTTTAATGTAATTAAATTACAAAAACACTAAATGTTAGCTAATTTGGTCATGTCTAAAAGCAATTAATTGCACAAGATTTTATGGATTTTTATTACAACTTTGTTTTTGTGAAATCAGTCCTATGTTTTCCACATCATGACAACTTTGCTTTGTCTATCGAAAAAAAAAATCCTAATAAAATGCAGAGATGTTTGTGGATTTAGAATAACAAGACATGGCAAGGAAGGACTGTGAATGTTTCACTGTAAATCACATATAAAATGTAAATATGTGTCTCAAACTACAAGCTAAAATGATTTAGAGTAAGCAAATAAAAACAGAAATTCTGTTTTTATTTGCTAACGTAATCACCACTACTGGTCTGCGAGAGTTCTTGTAACTTTTTTATCCTCTACTGGACCTGAATATTTAATTTCAAACTGCGAGAAGCCTGTCTACAAGTAAATATGGAATAATTTAGGTCAGCTCTTGTTTCAAAGCCTTAACCTTTTGAAAACAGTCACGTGTCCAGAAATGGACATAACCGTCCAAACTGCAAAAAGAAAATAGAAACTCAAGCTGTGTGATGAATTTTAAATGTATGATTTTGAATTTGAGATGAAAAATGTGAAAAGGACTCTAATTTAAAAGGCTCAGCACACACTCACACCGTCGGTCCCTGGTGCCGCAGCTGCCCAGGATCTCTAAAGTCACGTTGTCCCAGTGTGATTGAAGGTCCAGCTGGTAGACCAGACCTTTTCATCCCTTTCCCTTTTATGAGAAAGACAAACAGCTCCATGTCATCACCTACACTAGAGTGATTGATACACACACACTCACACCCCGACACGCACACATGCACCCCCCCACACACTCACATTTTCTTAATGGATGCCCTCTCTCCCACTGTAATCACTTTGCCAATGACCTGCTTGAACTCTGGGTTGGAACAAAAGGTGGCTGTAGCTTAAAACATGCAGCATGTGAACATGGCTGACTGGATACTGAATATCCTAGTAAGGGAAACAGCTTAAGATGACTTGAAAGAAATCTAGTCTGCACTCTAAGAATGAAACAAATAGATGACTACTTTTTCAGTTTTGGTCTTTGTATAGAAAACATCCCAGGACAGATGACTTTTCATTCCTTCTTTGACAACCAATGTAGTTTTCAACAAAATATCTGCAGGTATAACTCCGTAAATTATAACATGCATTCCTCTTAGGCTCGTTTGTCAGGTTCAATATAACTTTTAAAAAATAAAAACCTGTAAGCAGGTATTACAGGTACTGTTCATTATTTTTTTATTGGTTTTATATGTCATATTTTTTGCTCCTGTTATCAGAAAATCGTCATGACTAGCAGAAATAAAGGCTTGAAAAACTATTAGTATGTGTAATTAATCTATGCATGATATTGCACTTGGTAAATTGAGTAACTTAAAATAATGAATGTCTAAATGATATTCTAATTTGCAGAGATGCACCTGTATGGTCTCCTGTAAGGATATGTGGTGACATTATTCCCCCTTCACAAACTGCTGCTCCTGTTCTGCATTAGAGGTGCATCAATCAGAATTTATTGCCGTATTTTGTAAAGTTTTGATCTACCGCTGCTGATTTTTACCCATTCCAGCTTCTCTTCAATGAGTCTTGCCGTAATTACTTATATCAGGAGCACTGCTGATGGGGGTAAAAACTAATTTCACATGAATGATTAAAAACAAAAAGCATAATAGTGAGGAACATCTCAGGTGAGTTTTGGCTTGATGGTAGTTTTCATAAACAACTGGAAGCTGTAGTTTGGCTTAGTGATCACAATTCAAACAAATAATAATGGACATTTGATTATTGCTCGGATGGTTTAAAGTAGTTGACGCGGCCTCTTGTAATATGTTCTAGTCTAAACTTTATTGGCACAAAATAGTTTTTTATTCTAAAAAAGAAATTAAAAATATTGCCTTTTTTTCTATTTTTATTTTCGTTTATGTACTTTCTGACAATTGCAGTTAAAGACTTATTTTTTAGCTGAAATTACTTAACCACCTGATAAAGAAAATGCTTTATGCATTTTTACTCTATGCTTTTTATCCTCATGAAATGGCTTAGTTTGTACAAAAAGGGCCGACATGCTAATATTGTTAGTATATCAGCATAAAAACCTTTAAATTCATCAGATTACGAAGTCCTGCTTTGATAGTTGTTTCGGCGAGTCCTGAATTAAAACTTCTACATGATTTTATTTAATCTCAAGAGATAATTGAGCTCTCAGATTAAACGAACACAAATTAAACTTCTGGTACGTAGATCTCCTCGTCTTTACTTAAACACAGTGTAGGATTAAAATAACTGTTTATACTTCACATGGCCTGAATGAATCACTGAATACATAACCATGAGTCATTCTGTGATTTGTAAGCCAACATCCTACCTGCATGCTTGAAGAAGGGTTTTCTAGTAAAAGGCCTTTCAAAGCTGCTTCCCTGTTCCTCTCTCCCCTTTCAGCAAACGGACACAACAAAAGGCGGGACAAGAGTCAGACAATAATAAAGACAGAGGAGGGGGGAGAAGAGAATGAGCAGCCGGATCTTAACTTCCTGGGTGTGTGCTGGCCCCAGAGGCCACTTGAAGGGTCATTTTTACATGAGACTTAACTGTAACAATGAGATTTCAGAAAAGAAAGGAAGACATTGGCCCCCCTTCACATGGAGGGCCTTTTTTCTAAAATCATTTGTGAGTTTAAAAAAAAACTCACCTTCACCGGGAACTGTTTCCAGAAATGTTTTCAACCTCTATTTTTACTACAGATCTGTAAGTGGCGCTGAACCTCCACACATAGTCGCCAGTAAATACAATAAGAAAACAACAAAGCGCGAGTGTATAGAGCACTGATGAAATTGAACTTCTTCTCCTTATCATGTTGAATTATAAAATAAATAAATTATAAGATGGCAAACATGTAAACTACCATTGTTGTTGTCATGTATGAAGTGCCTGTTGTTGTAAGTCAGGTTAGAAGTATCAGTGTTTTCAGAAATAAACATTTTTGTCTTTCTATGTAACTACGGGAACCTTTGTGCCATTTATGAAAACAAAAATAGGGACTCTTAGTTTCCCCAGCTAGTAGAGGTCCACAGCTGTTGATTATTGGGACAGGGCCAGAGGAGTGAAAATATCACAAACTATATTTTTAATAAAACATAGCAATAAAAAGAAAGGGAAATAGATCCAATCAACACCGCACAGAACACATAATAACAGAGTGAAATAAAAAGATGAGGTCATAGATCAGTTTCTTGCATTTGTTGCATCCTGTTGGTTGTCTAATGTGGCTGACTGTTTCTCTCATGAAAAGCTGTCCGGTAGCAGCTTGTTGTCAAACTCCTTCATAAATCAGAGCTTGTATGAAATACCAGCAGGAGGCAAAGGTCAAAGGAGAAAATTAGCAGCTGTTCTTTCCTTTCCTTTCATGTTAGCTGCGGGGCTAATCACCAAGTCTGCCATCAGCCTCATTTCCACTTTAAAACAACTTTGCCGACAGCGGGGGCTTTTCCCCTCTGCTTACATGTTATGGCACCAGTGACCAGATTTTTATCTATGCAGAAAGTAGGGGAGACATATAGTTTAGAATGAGGGGCTGTCCTCTTAGCCTTTTGTTTCAGCATTCGTTTCTGCACATCTTCTTCAGGTTCTGCTTCTTTCATGCAGCTCTGTTGACACACTTCAGCAGCTCCAGAGCAGCAGCGATGACAGCTGAACTTCTTTTGCTCTTCTCAACTCCAAGGTGGTTCTGCTAGTTAATGTGAAGCCTGGTGAACTTTGATGACCCCCTCACTCTCACAGTGGCTGTTATTCTCCTGCCCTACTGGTGCAACTTCAAAGGAGATTAAATAAATGTAATTATGAGATATACATGTTATCACTAGAATTAACATTATGGAAGTTTTTCCCAATATCTCAAAGGGAAGTTTTTAAGATTTTTGGTGTCCCCATTATGACTGAGATGCCAAAGAAAGAGTATGATGTCATTGTTTGTCAACAACATTCAACAATTCCTCAATTGTAAAGGTTTTTCTAAGTCTGTTGGCCCATATGATAGACTAACACAAAGTAGAGTGGATACGAAATGAGGTTTGCTTCAGCTATGCTAATGGCAGAGAAACAACATAATATTACAGGAAAACTGTTCACTGTCACCGGTGGCCATGCTAACTACTCTGCCATTCACTGTAGGCTAACTGTAGCGTAGCAAAGAGCAAGGGGAGGGTGTGGGCAGCGAGTATGCAGGGATGATTGGCAGCACTAAGACCTTCCTCCTAGGCCTGATTGGTTGTTTCTGATCAGGAGCAATGTTGTAGGTTACCTAGTGCAGCTTTAATGACAAGATGTGCTTAGAATGATTTTCTCTAAAGTATTTCTGAGCTTTGCTATAACTAACGTCACCAGAAAGTGATAAAAAGAGATTTATTTTCTCTTTTTTTAGTTTGCTATTCGCTTCTTCTCAGGACAGAAGTTTCACAAGTTTTCTACCATGAGATCTGTTTTCAACCCCACATTCAATGTGGTTAAATTGCATGAAAATGACATTATACATATTTTTCTGTCCTTCTATAGCTCCCTCTCCATTCTTTGACCCTTTTCTCCATTTTTTCCCCCTTTCTGTACTTTCATTTTACATCTCTCTTCTCCAGTTATACACCCTTTCTCGATCTTTTTTTTTCCTCTCTGTGGGAAAGTTTTCCCTATCGGTTGTCAGAGCAGCCAGTGAGGTGCAAAGCAGCATAGCTTTGATGATGCTCCTCTTTGCCTATCTGCTGTGCAATATGTTTTGAAACTCCCCCTCCCCTCTGCACACCTGCTGAGAAGCTGCGTGACACTGGGAAACATTCCACAATAGGGTCAGAACACTTTTATCTTAGTTTTAGTTATGGATTTGGAAACTCTTTCAGGATTAAAGGAACGTTATGCAGCTGGCCGGCGCTGAGCACCTGTATGATTGCTCTTTTTTGCTTCATGTGGGACTTCCTTTATTCCCAGTAGGTGGGTCTGGCTCAGGAAAAAAATATCACTGCCTTAAAAAAGAGGAAAAAAAGTGAAGATCAGTGTTTCATTCTGGAGCCAAACATTCTGTTTTCCTCGAACCATTTTGTTTGTACATTCATGAGTCATTGCGGTTTGAGACTAAAAGTGATTGAATGCTGCAAATGAGGCTTTTGGGTGGTTTTTGCCCAGCAACTTCACTTTGTGATTTCATATGAGATACTTTTGGAGACTTGCGCGTTAAGCGCAGCCTAAAGAGATTGTGACTCACACTGAAACCATCAAAGTCTGTTAATTATTATTTAACTTCGTCACAGTAAAGCAAGGAGTTTTGAGTTGTTTGGTTCTTTGACTCTATATTTGCAGTTTGGGTGGGTGAGTTTACTTTACTGAGTAAATAAACAAAGACATGTTACTTTCACATTTGGGATTCATTGAACGTTTATGCAATCCCCATATTTTAAGAGGATAGCCATGCTCCAATGTCTGAATCATGGGGCTGCGGTAGACTTTTTGTCCTTTGAAATTCAGCATTTACTTATACTAAACACAAATTCAATACTTTTACGACTGTGTTATTTGTAAAAAGCACAGGATTCTATCAGTATTGCAGGGACTGCTTTGCTATTGTAATTGCGTAGCAAATAAATCATTCAACAATAGATCGTAGGATGATGCAATACTGTTTATTTTTTGACAGCAACAGATATTTTGGTTCCAACCAGAAGTTCTTAAGGAAAGTCTCTACTTTGGGCAGTTTGCCACTAAAAGTGCCTGGCATTTGCCATTTGAATCTAAAAGTATGTGCCAGCAAAAGCAATCACTCATTTTGCCTTCACACACGAAACTGAGTGGTGTCCCATTTTTAATTGATATAATTTATCATGTTCTTTTGAAACTGCTTCAACTCTCTGAAGGTTTCCTGTGAGAGTTTATGGGACATCGGATCGTTCTTCCAGAAGTTCATTTGTGAGGTCAAACACTGATGTAGGACAAGAAGGCCCGGCTTACAATCTCATCTCTAACTTATCCAAAATTATAGATTTTGGAATCAAAAGTTGTCTTACTTTTGAGCAGAAAAAAACCCAACCTTCTTTTTACCACCCTGGACTTTTATCTGGCTTCTTTTCCTTACATGCTGTTGCTGCGGCATCAGATAAATATTCAACAATACGAACGAGAGATGATTGCCTGTTTGTCACATCCTGTATTCCTGTACAATGTGAATCTAACTTTAAAATTATGCATAATAGTCTAGTTGCTTTTATCATCGTCCTTCACCTGGTCAAAAGGTGCCAAACATTTTTACGTGATGATTGAGTTATTTTGTCTCTTTTTTTGTTGGTACATCCTGTGAAGCGCTCTGAGTCCAGCAGCAGGAAGCAGCTTGGTGTTTAATGGGGCAGAATGTGAATAAAAAGCAGGGTTAAAAGTAACAACGCAGACCAGTCTTTTCCATGAGGACGGTATTGGAATATTTGATTAATTCTATGTACACAGATGGTTGTTTCACGGAATCTGACTTTGTGTCAACGCTGCCATGCATCAATCATGCCTTTCAGTCGGAGCGTGACAGAACTGGTAGGGTGTGGATATGCTGATATCACAAGGACCGTCTGTGCCAGTTGTTCTTCAAACAAAGAAGCGTTGTCACCTCTCTCTGTTGGTTTATGGTGTTTTTTCTGTTTCTTGTTGCTATCATGTGAAGATATAAACAGTGGCATTGTGTACCATCCAGAGAGTAGGACTCATTAATCTGTCATAATGATAAATTGACTTGCTGTTCAAATTAGCCTCAGTCTATTTGCTTTTGCATTGCACAGTCTGCAACTGTGGTCCATAATGCCAACAACAGTGAACATAATTCATTTTTACATCAGTCTGACATTGATTTATTGTCTTCTTCTATTTAAGAATCCTGCCAAAAAGCATCTACTAACAATATTACATGTTTTACCAAACTATGGCATCTCTTTTATTTAGCAGTACTTGTCATAGCGTCAGAATTGTGGTCTAAAATATCCAAATTATAGCCTTAATCAATGGCATGTTTTAGTCTCAGGTCTAAACAACATTTTCTGGTATCTCTTTCAAATGAGTCATGTCTTCCTGGCACTGATTGCATGTTTTATACAACCTGGTTTAAATACAACCCAGCACCACTGTGTTACATAGACATTTAAAGCAGGAGCTTCACAAACAGCCACCTTCTTTTGAGTGTAGAGGTCAAAAGTTAAATCTTAGATTTATTTTTAACCTGTTCAAATATGTTATTAGGCACTTATGCAATCAAGTTTTTGCTATTGTATGTTTTTACTGTAGATGTTCACATATTTAGACATTTAATCTGCCCCATTTGGATTTTAAAGTTGGAGTTACAACTTCTTAAATGTTCTATGGCGTAATCTGTTCATTCACTCAGCCTGGTTTTTGATTGGTCAGCTTTGTGACTTTGTGAACAAAAACAAGGAAGTAAAATGTGGAAAGAAGTGTGGAGAAGAGAAAAGAGCTGTTTATAAAAATGATTTGTTGTTCATCTTGCTGTTTCTTGTATCTGAGCGTGTCCTCACAACAATCTTTCAAACCCACACGTTAAATCAGCTTACTAGTTTTTCTTCTGTTGTTTCAGTGCAGTCATCTATCCTCACATTGAAAATTTTGAGGGACATTTTTCATTTTCAGTATATTTATTTACTGAAACAATATTGTCAATAACTTTTTTAAGGATTTTCTTGGCACTAGAGATGTATTTTAGAATAATTACACTGGAAACAGTCAAGAAAGAACATGGTACAGCTACTCTACCAACTGAGTCACCCAGTCCTCCATGTTGTCCAAAATAAAGTTTTGTCCACCTAGTCATGTGCTAAAACCAAGGTAGAAACCTACAGAGAGAGCAAAACCATTCTCAATACTTCTTTGCACAAGCTCTCTTGTAATAATTGCTAGATGTGTCAGTAAAATATAATGCGCTCAAATGAAGGCTGGATATTTCAGATTTTTTCTATGTGAGATCAGATAATATTCACATTTATAATGATCAAAATGTTACTTGGTTTTTAGCTTCAGCCTGTGTTAACAACCCAGTTTGCATAAATAAAATGTGGTTTTTTTTACTTGTATTACTTTTTAGACAAAAAATGAAGGTGATGTAATTGCTCAAAGTCCAGCAGCGGTAAAAAATCACTTTACATTTCATCAGTATTACATGTTCTACATTAAAATCATGATTGCATCCCACTTAACTCACTCACACAATGGTAATGATGGTTTTCCTGACAATGTTGGGTGTTTTGTCCCAACAGGCGTTTCTGCGGGACAATTTTATGTTTCTCTGATTCAAACTAAGTGGCTGAGTTTTAAAGTGATGATGTTCCCATCATGTGCATCTAAAGTGAGTATAAATGTGGGGAGTTTCCTAATTTATTCCTCACCAGAAACTGCTTTTTGCAGTTTGATTTCACAGAACAGACTTGTTTATTTTATTATTCTTCGCATATTATATATGACTTGACAATTTCAGTTTCGTTTAAGCATCCATCTGCGACAGACTGGCGACCTGTCCAGGGTGACCCCACCTCTCACCCAGAATGTTAGCTGGAGATAGACACCAGCACCTCCTGACCCCACGAAGGAACAAGGGTGTCAGAAAATGGATTAATGGATGGATGGATGGATTAAGCATCCATTTAAAAAAAACAGGATTTTATAGTGTGCCATATTTTTCAAATGTTTTTTTTTTTATTTCAGAACACATTAAATCTTTCTTAAGCATGCTGAATATATGTGGTTCATAAAATCCAATACAGAATAACTGATTTTAGGTGTTTTTAGGAACATATGGAACATTTTCTGCTAAAGATTGTGAAATAAGGTGCATGTGGTAGCAATGTAAAATGCACAGAAGCACATTGGAAGAATACAAGGACGCAGTCTAACAAGCCACTGCTAGACTGCGTCCTTTTGCACATTTAAACTGTGCAAACTGAATTACACCTTGGAAACGCAGACACGCACAGACTCTGTCTGTCTGCCTTGGCAAACATTTACTCACATTAGGTGGAGTTTGAGTGCAGCCAAAACGGATTAGACAAAGCATCACAGGCATTGTTCCTACACATTATTAAACTTTTAAGCCACTGATAAACAAGTTTGTAGAAAAAAAAAGAGAGAGGGGGGACGTTAGAGAGATTATTCATCCTCAGCGCTCACACATTCACTCAGCCACAGTTTTATTATCGAGTCTCTCAAATGAGCTTCAAAAGATGACTATGAGGTTTTGCTTATTTTTCTATCTGCTGGCAACTTCACCTGTTTCTCATCACCAGTTATTTATTAAGACTTTCCCTTAAATTGACATTAGAGTTTGTTTTTGTCAAATTGGGTCTTTAAAGAGGAATGCTCCTCTAACAAGCCATAACACGCGAATGAATGGCTGGCTTCTCAAACTTTAAGGGTGTTATGCACCATGTCCAACTTCAAAGCCCGTCTTAACTCCACACTTTAATTGTATCTTCTTCAAGCCCGTCTGCCTGACCGCCATCTGATTCTGCTGACAACTGCACTCCTCTTACTTCTCCACACTCATCCCTCTATCTCCCCGTTCCTGCTTCTCTGTCTTTCTCCATCTGTCAGAGCAGATAGATACCCTCTCCACCCCCCATCCTTCTTCCTCGCAGTCCCTTCAGCTTCTCCAACAAACTCTCTCTGCTACAAGTGTCAGCTATAAATTACTTTTTTTCTGGGAATGTGTCGACATCTGCAAGGAGAACGATGCTGTTTACCACGCTCTCCCTCCCTCCCTCCCTCCTTTCCTTGTTTATTTCTCTCCTTTTTGCCGTTTCTCTCAGCGCCTACAAACAGACATTCACGCTTCTCTCCATATGGGCTTTAATTTGCCATTGTCCCCCAAGATATTCTTCGCTCAGGCTTGAGATAAAGGGATAATCACTTCAAAGGGAAGCTGGGGGGAGAGACTGCCCCCTCCCTCCCAGCTGAAAGGAGAAGTGGACAATACGCTAATTGAGAGGGGGAACTGATCACAGGGTCTGTTCAAAGGGACGCCTGGCCACGCCCCCTTCTCCCCACCGACGCACTTAATTTTATTAGTGTTTATGGCGATGCTTCAGCCAAAATTATCACTCCAACCCTCCACAGCCTTTGAACATCCAAATTTTGGGTTATTTACAATTATCCACCCTTTCGTCTGTGTGTTTTTTTTTCTTTCTCTGCTATTTCAGTGCAAGTATGGGGATTTTGAGAAGAGCAAAGAGTGATTAAAAAAAAAAGAACACCCCAAAAAAACAAGCTGTATGGGATTTATTGTCCACGATGTGGGAACACAGGCTGTTGGCTGTGATGTGATGCAAATCCAAAGGTTCTTGTGAAAAAGTGACAAAAAGGGGTTGAATACGGGCCTTATGTTTGACTGATGCAACTAATGATGCACCATCAAAGACTTCCGCAGTTCGGCAGCGACGTCGCTAAAAAGGAAACAGAGAGAGAAACAAAAAAATGAGGGAAGACGATTTCTTTCAAACAAATCATCTCTTCCATTCCAGTGCCATCATTTAACTCCTCTGTCTATTTCTGTGCATCCTGATGACACCTCTGCTGACAGGAGCAAAATGAACATTTTCCCTTGCCATGTAAGGGAGGGAGGCTCTAATTAAAGACGAGTTTCATTTCCAATTTGCGGTGGCCCTACCAGATGCCTTTAATTTCTCCCAGATCACGAGCTCTCAATTAGCCTTGAGGTCACCCTGTTTTATTGGGCTGGGGGGGCTTCGTAGCCTGTCGGTGGCAGCACTTTTGTTCCTGTATTGTGCTTTTAGTGCATTTGGATCCCCCCAGATAGTTGGCAGGAGTCCTTACAAAGGGGTCAGGGCGAGGTCAACTTCAAAAAGGAGTTTCTTGTGGATAGTTTAGGGCAACCTCACACTTTTGTTACTGCTAACACAAGAGCGCTCTCTCCGCGGCCAACAGGTGTGGTCTTTTGGGTTCAACATCCCACAACAATTAAAACAAGAAGAATTAAAGGAGGGAGCATCTATAGCACAGTGGTTGACTGAAAATGTTTCTGGATATTTTTAGCTTTTGACAAGTTACATCCACAGATATTAGTTAATTTTTTTAATAAGGACTATATTAGTAAAGGGGGCTGATTACAAACTCATGCCACACTTTGTTAAAGAAAATTAAGACCTTGTTTGTTTGTTTGTTTTCCATTTACTTATTCCACACTATTGCATATGCAATAATGTGGGCGGGCATGGGGCAACATTTGTCTTTCTGACTGTTAAATAATTAGATTTGTTTCCCACTTCTCCCCTCTGGTTTGACTGGATGATTATGGTGGGAAAAGTATATGATGCACTGCAGGTGCATGGATGGTGGAGCTAACTGGTTCGACTTTGGTCATCAAACGTTGTGATAGCATTTTACACAAATGCAGATGTTTTGTGGAAAACATGCTTTTCACATGTTGCTTAGATGACAAAAAAAAATATAAAGGGATTTTTCAGTCATTTTAAAATTACTTAAATTATATATGAAGTTAAGGTGTAACCTGAATAGATACACTGCAATTATCCAAATAACAGCAGTAGCTAAAATATATCTATTGTAGATATATATTTTTCAAAGTGGATGAATTAAGGGGCAAAGATTTCACACAAATTTAAGTGCATATTGTTGTTTCTACATTATGTTTCTTTCCCTGCTTCCTAAAACTCAGCACGAATTAATCATCTTTTAGTGACCTCAGAGAAGCTGGATTTCATTAGCTGTCCTGTCCTGTACCATCATGGGAGTTTTGTGAATTTGAATCCGCTGACTTATATAATTATATCCTCCTTTAAAGTTGATTTTCAACATCAAAGGGACAATATAGCCTTTGAAGCACCATGGGATTGGATCACTGTCTAACCCACTCTTTAAGATTCTGTCACAATGACATTAGGGAAGTCATGTGAATTAAAAGACTAGAGAACAGCTCTTTGCCTTTGCTCTGTGTCCAATTTCAATCAAAATGTCATGCTGTGCCATTTTCCCCTGAATGTGGAACTGGCGAGTGTGTTACACTCACATCTTTGTGGCTAAAATCCTGTGACTAATATGTAAATTATTTGACAGTTTCACTCCACAGGATTATTAAATCGAGCCCAAAAGTTAAAGAATAAGTTTTAAATCATTGTGTACACCAGTGCCAAGGTCCAAGGCCACATGAAGGCCCAAAACAGAATTCAGCTCAATTAATGTCCCTTTTATATTACCCAAATGTTTATGCGTTATACATCATTTTCCCTTTGTAGTTTAGGCAATTCTGCCATGTGAAAACACAGGGAGCACAAACAAAATATTTCACTGAAATTAATCATCCGCCACATGGATTCAACTTGCTTGAACATCAAATAAGTTTGATTGGACTGAAACCTAAGGAATTAGGAGGCCAAGTTCACTCCCCCAAACTTACTACCAGCCCCAAACAACTTATATGTGTTATGCTGCTGAAAATGTGATACTTTTTTTGGCATTAAGACTATGGCTTGAGACCAAAGCTATTCAAAATTATTTTACAGTGTTTACATATTGATCTTGCCCATCTCTACTGAAAACCCTCTTACACAAAATCACATTTTTTAGTTCCTTGTTCTGAAAAGCTGTAGCTTTAAGCAGCATGGACTGCTGTGGATCTACAAGGAGGGGCTCTTGCCCAGGGCACCATTCATGCAAGAACCGCTACTGTACAATAAAAATATACAAGAAGAGTTTTAATTAGGCAGGTTATGATGATAAAAGCCTACAAAAAGGAGACTATTGTAAAAATAAAACGGCGGTACGAGTGCTAACCCTTCTCCTGTCAGTTAAGGAGGTCACAGTCAACATACTGTTGCTTTTGTTTGCTTTGTGTCCCTGTTGAAACTTTGTGTTGTAACAGAAAGACAGTGAGAATAATAGTACTGGCGCGGTGGATCAAATACTTCTGAAGCTCCAAAGCCTCAGGGAGTTGGCTGAAGATTGCTTTCTTTGATAAGGTCCTGGCAGACAACTTAGTCCTTCCCTGTGTGTAAAAGTTTAATAAACCCTCATAAACGCCTCACTTATGACGCTCGATAGTAGAAATTTGCATGGAAAACAGTTTAATATGTTAATCATGTACTGAGTATTATTATTTCGCCCCCGGTGGTTAATTTTTGCTTTATTTTGCTTCTAATTGTGAAGACTGGATGCAGCATGTTTTTTTATGTCTCTTCCGGGACCAGGCCAGCGGTTCTTCACTTTGAAGTCCGCACTTAAACCTTTAGCCCAGTTGGTGTAGAAACAGCCGCGAGGATTTCAACAGCCTGCCATGACTTCTCGAAACACCTACCTGCGGAGACAAAAAGAGGGATAGAGGAGAACAAACAAGCGGCTTTCTTTTATTTGTGACTGAATTAAACTTCTCGAATGCGAGGGATAGGACAGGGAGCGACGCCAAGACCGCTTGTTTGGGACCATATTTACTTCACTTTTACGTTTTCTAATCAGAGCGGCAACATGGATGGTGAGTTGTGGAGGGAAGCTGTTCCACAGGCCCCCTCTCTCCGCCGCTTTGATGTGCTGCTCCTCAGCTTTGAAGTTGAGAAATGTGGGCTGTGTTCCTTGTTTGTGGGCGAGAAATACGGTATGATAGATAAGAAGCCTGTGTGCGTCTGTGCGCGTTTGCTAGGGAGCGAGAGGGAGCGCATGAATGTATGAATGTGTGGCTAAGACTTTAAAAACCAAGTATTTGTCGGGTGGTGGTGCTTCTTCTTTTCTCTGGGTTAAAAAAAAAAACAAAACGTGTGACCCCTCTTGTTCTCCACCCTCTTTCAGATTTTTGACACCCCCAACGATCTACATAGGCGTAGAGCCTGCCTACTCTGAGGTCAGTTGTTGAATGGGACAGAGCGCGTTAAACTACCAGCGCTTGCTTGACGTGCATGTGGCGCGGCGGAGCCTCGGTATAAGTCCGCCCGTCGCTGATTTCTTCTCTTATTGGGGACTATTTAACCACTTGGAGAGTTTTGGACTGATCTAAAAATGGACTAAGAGATCAACGGCTTTTTTTTCACTTTTTCATGGGCTTTATTCCGATCTACTCTGCCATGGTATGTCACATTTTTTTTTTTTTTTTGTTTACATGCAGTTTAGTGCGTTACTTCGCCATCCGTTTCCACTTGTCCTTATGGCTACCGTCTCTTAGAAGTTCCCGATCCTAATAGCTTTTACTTAGCTTTTCCCTCCCTTCTTCTTCTTCATCTTCTTCTTCAGAATCAGCTCAGTCGTTGGTAGTTCAGACACGTCTCCGGACTGTAAAAACATGCTGTAATCCCCCGCTCTGATTGATAATAATCACGCACCGTGTAGAAACGTCTCCGCTCAAGTTCGTCGCGGTGCATATGGGGAGCCTGTGCGGACAAGTGGAAGTGAGTGGTCGTGTGTGATTGGGAATTAATTGGAGTTGAAGCCTGTGACACGGACTCGTTAGGAGAACACGTGTAAGCCGCTATAGTATGCGATTCTATGAAGAGAGTTACCGTGTGCGAGGTGATTATTCTGCTGAAATGGTTTTGATGTGGCAGATCAATGCACGTAGAGAATGTGGGCTGCAGTTGATCTCTCATTTAGGTTATAAATAGATAAATGAAACCAGGGAGAAAAAAGGGCTTTCATTTTTCCCTTTATCTGTGAACCCTTAGTTTTTTTTCTTTTCTTTCTTTATCTTTCTTTCTTTCTTTCCTTTTTTTTTTTTTTTTTGAAAGGGACTGTTTACTTGATGTCTGTCTTTTGAAGTTCAGGCAGGATCTGGCTTTGATTAGATCAATACTTTGTGTTTCAGAGTGAAGAGGAGCTGAGAAGCTCCCCCGCTGCTTTTAGAGAGTGAGTGAGGAGGATTTTATATTTTTTTGGAGGTGGGGGGTGGGGGGGAGTTTGGAAGCTGGAGCGGAGGTACCACGGCGGCACTCTCACACAGGCAGCCGGAGCCATGAGCAGGGCGCTCACGGAGCACATCAGCGGTAGCTTCCGAGAAGATGCTCCCCGTCCTCCGGTGCCGGGGGAGGAGGGAGAGGCGTCATGCTACAACCCGAGCAGATCTGGCAAAATGAGAGCCCAGAGCAAAGTTAAAGATCTCGCCGCCGCCGCCGCTGCTCTCGTCGGCTCCATGCCGCGGAGGAACGAGGATGGACTCGGGGAGCCGGAGGGCAGCGCGTCTCCGGACTCGCCGCTCGTTCGGTGGACCAAGTCTCTGCATTTCCTCCTCGGCGACCTGGACGGCGCTCACCTGTTCAGGACCTTCTTGGAGCGGGAGCGCTGCGTCGACGCGCTGGACTTCTGGTTCGCCTGCAACGGCTTCCGGCAGATGGACTTAAAGGATACCAAAACGCTGCGAGTTGCCAAAGTTATCTTCAAGCGGTACATCGAGAACAACAGCGTGGTGGCGAAGCAGCTGAAACCCGCCACCAAGACCTTCATAAGGGATAGTATCAAGAAGCAGCAGATAGACTCGGCCATGTTCGACCAGGCGCAGACGGAGATCCAGTCCCACATGGAGGAGAACGCGTACCAGATGTTCCTGACCTCTGACATATACCTCGAATACGTGCGCACTGGCTGCGAGAACGCCGCCTACATAAACCACAGCGGGCTGGGCAGCCTGAAGCTGATGTGTGGATATCTTCCTCCTCTCATGGAGGAAGAGGAGTGGAGTTGCAGTGACCTGAAGGCGAAAGCCTTGGGGTCTGTGGTGGGACTGTCTGCGAAGAACCTGAGGGCTACTGCTACGATCCGGACTGCAGCTGAAGTGCTGGAGAAGACCTACAGGTAACCTTTGCATTCCTGCTCACCTTTCACATGTTAGGACTGTCTGATGCCTTCAGTTGTGTATATAGCCAGGATCAGAGCCAGTTGTTGAACCGATCAGGATTGTCTTGATTTCAGATTATTTTTTCTTTCAGACCTGATTCTCTGCATTTCAGGTTATACCACAAATTAGAAAAGTGTCCAGAATGATCCCAGTTTATGACTGAAAACATAGCCAATCTTTATCAGAATTTTATTCAGCTTAAAAGTACTCAAAGTAGCAGCTGGTTTGTGTGTTTTAAAGTCTAGAAATGAAGGGAATTATTAGTCTTGATGCATCTGACCTGTCTTTACCCGATCGGAGCAGCGCATGAGAAAATTGGCTGATTCTGATCCGTGGACGACACATTGGTGCATTTTTAGTTATTTCACAAATGATTAAGGGGAGAGAGTTAAAGGCACATGATGACATGATCAAAGGGTCTCGGAGGAACATGCCTGTATATTTGTGCCCTCCTGCCTTGCAGTTAGTCAAGAGGTTGGAGGGGTGGAAGGGGCGGGGATGGGTACAGAACATCAATGCATCTGAGCCTTCCTTTTAAGTAAATGGTGTCTTGCAGGCAGCCCTCTGCTGGTTTGCTCAAGTTTCCTGTGCTTTGAAACGTTCCTCCGGTTCAGGAATGAATTCAGACACCAAAACCTCATGACTGTTACAGCTACATCGAGCAGTGCGATGATAGTTTTTTATTTATATATATATATAATCTGCCCTCTCTGAGCCTTTATAAATTTTGTTTACTGCCACAGAATCTACTTAATGTCTGGAAATCCAAACACATAGTTAAAGAAAAAAGAGCCAAAAAAACCCCTAACTTTTGCAGATATTGCTCTTTTGGTCTGAGATGAAAGCAGAGCTGTGTGGAAAGCATTTGTGTTTTATCTTAAGAAGTCATCCCACACATTGTCCAACAGCTGCAATCTTTTCAGGCCAAGAAGATTTTCCATAACTTGAATTGGGTGCATGAGGCTTCATCAAAGGAAATTCAAGAACTTGTTTTTTTCTTATTCAACCAAACAAATCTGTCTTATCTGAAGGCCGGCACGACTTTATACGCTTGTTTGGCTGGAAAACGCCAAGTTGTAGATCATTTGTACCCGTCATATCGAATGGGTTTGTGACTGGTAAAAAGGTATGCTGACGTTTTGGAAAGTCTAGCTTTAGTTTGAGATACCGCAGTGTTGGGGAGGCTGCAGGACTGCCCTTTCCCCACCTGTTGCTGGCTAAAGGGGCTAAAGGAAGGCTTTCTGTTTTTATTGTACTTCAAAAAGCCACCACTTCAGCTGCTTTAAAGTATTTAACAGGTTCTTTGATATGAAAATAGCTGTAGCTAATTCCTAGTGATGGTGGAAATTTGCTTAAAGTAGGACTTCAAAAAAAAGTTTTAATCTAAATTTGTAGGTATAACCAGATTTTAAACAAGTTACAGCTTTAAAAGTGCTGGAATTTTCTCTGTGAACCGTTTCTATGATTTAATGAGATGAATGAATTATGTAGTGCTATGTCTCAGTGAACTGTTGCTGCACACTGCTGGTCAGCTGGTGAACAGCTGCTAAATCTTTTCATATTTCTAGAAAGGACCAATTTGGAAACATAAAGCTGTTGTGGAAAAAAAGCAGTCAGATCATGTTGTACATTTTTGTTTTGAGACTCTAAAACCGTGATGCTATTCTACTTTTTTTTTTTTTTACTCAAGGTTATCACACTGTGGGAATACCTTACTGGCACATACATAGTGCAGAAGTATAAAAAAATGTAGCGTAATAATGGTATTTGAGTGTAATAACTCGACTCCAGTTTGTCCCCTGAGAGTTTTTTGCCTTTCATGGGAGCAGATGTGAGATAACAACAGTTGCTCATTTGCTTGGAAGTGGCCATGTGGAGAGCGGGGGAACCAATAAGTGCAGGGTTTGTTGACATGTGGGCATATCCTGCTTTCCTGGTGTGATCTCCTGTGTTCTTGTTTTTCCTCTTTAAAAAGAATAGCGGGAGGGAGAAAGAGGTTTTACCCTTTCGTTCCCCTTTCTCACTGCCCCTCACCATCTCTGTGGGTCAACCAATTTCCATCTCAAACATGTGGAACTAATTTTGCCACAGCACAGACTCCTCTCGTCACTTTTCGGAGGGACCTCCAACACTCCCAGACTCCAAAGCGGTGGAACGGCACGACAAAACATCCTCGACTCAGTTCCGCCGCTCCGACCGCAGATGCCGCTCCGCAATGGATTTATGTGCGTCAGTGTTTTCCCTCCTCTTTCATTTCTGTCCTGTGCTTTTATCTCTTCTGCATGAGAGAGGGGGGAAAAAATCCGTCTGACAGAGACTAAGCATGCTTTGGAAGGAGACAGAAAGACAAAAGGAGGGGAAGAGGGAGAAAACAGGAAGGGTGGGGGGGGGGTCATGAAAGAAAGATGTGGAGTTGAGGAGGGGGTTTGCAGAGAGCCCAGCTGTGCTAAATACCTGACTCTTTGCGTGGACCCTCCAAAGGTCAGATTTGTGCTTGGGGCCTACAGCTTTAGTCATGCTGGGGTTCTCCTCAGCTCTCCCGGCAGAAGGCATTCTCATAAAGAAAGGGGCCCTCCTTCCCCCTTTTTCCCTCTCTCCTTCTCACTCCCTCTCTAAAGCTCAAGTTCCCCCTTCCTCTCCTTCTCTGTCCACCCCTTCACTCCTGGAGCAGGAATGCAACACAGCAGGACAGAGAGCAAAGAGACAGAGAGACTTTAGAAAGGAAGGCAGGGAAAAGGTGGCAAGGGGGGAAGACTGGCTGATAATAAAGCGAGATGGAAGAGTAAATTCGTCAGGAAGGTGAAAGTGGGAGAGATCAAGAATCTGGGCCCAACAAAAAGCTGCAGTCCTCACAAGTTAGAGAAGAAGAACATGAAAGTAAACAACAACCAGTAGAATAACGCTGATGCCGCATTCCTGGACACTTCTCACACACGCCGCTGTAATTACAGAAATCTGCAGAGGACATCAGCGAAACAAACTCAGAGCCGTTCGACTTTACGCCAACAGGAGCAGAAGAGAGAGCAAATAAACTGTCACCTCACCCTTTCTTCCCTGTCTTGAAGTCTGGAGAGCATGACGTTTGCTTTGGTTATTTTTCATATGGATTAATATGGAGAAAAAGAAAGTGGAGGGTGAAAACATGTTTGAGTTTCTGTTGTCTAGAGCTCGGGTTTCCAAACGGTTCAGCTTTTGACCCACCTAAGAACAGTGGAAGAGACATCTGATCCCCAATAATACAATATACAAACTGTGTCAATTAGAAAGGACAGCAGTGACACCTGGATCACCAGTGACAGCAAACATGCCTACTCTTGTCTACTTGAAAATAACATTCTTATGATAAATTATCTTTCTTACAAACAGTTTAATTTCTAAAGAGGTTTCTTACACTTTCTAATTTCTTACTCCAACTTTGGGAAGCAGTGGTCTAGATATTTGATTTACCACGACATTAACTTTTTTATATAAAAGTAAAGCATGTAAGCAAATGTTCAAGATTCACCTGAAAGGACTTAAATTTACTTTAGGACATCCAGTTAAGATTAGAATCAAACTTAGGTGTGTTATACTTTTATTTAGAGATGACTTTGAGGTCTGACTTTCTGATCCCAATTTTTACTGGTTCTGGTCTTTTTTTTTTCTCTTGAGCAATATTGCACAAAAAGAGAAACAAAATGTTACACCTGTTCTTTGATAGTAGTAAATTCTAGTTGATATTTTTACTCGCCAAAAACTGGTGGGAGTCTTTGGTTTTATTTTATTTAATAAGAAATAAAGAAATTCTCAATCCTTTCTGCGCTGACCAACAGAAAGAGACGTCCAATTTCTTGCCGATTTATTGCTGAATCTGTAAAAATGGTGTGTGTGGAAGAGGAAAATCTGTTGAGACCCTTTACACTCACATTTTATTAGGAACCGGCATTAAAAACGTATCTTTGGCTCTCTCTCAGGTCCCATCGACGAGGAGACCCCGCCAGCCCGTACTTTATCAACTCCGGCTACATTTTCGCCCCCGCCACCAGTGCCAACGACAGCGAGATCTCCAGCGACGCAGCGACAGACGACTCTCTGTCAATGACTGACAGTAGTGTGTAAGTGTTGAGCTTTTATGCAGGTCCTAAAACAATGAAACTGCGTTTTCGGGAGGCTCATTCCCATGCAGCCGATCGCAGCCAAAGCTCTGTGCAATTTATTACTTCCATCGTATCTGAATGAGCCGCGGCCAGAAGTCAGTCAACACCTCTCCAGGACAAAGTCCAGGGGTGTAAAGAAAAATATTTGGCCTTGTAATCCAACAGGTTTAGCTTTTCCTTGGGGCCAGGGGACTGCATTGCCAAAGAATAGTGTAATGTATTTTAATTATCCTCTGTGATTGACTCCAGGTAATTCTATTAATGTGTAGTTGTTACTGTGGCCTCAGGGGAGATAACTCTGGGAAAGTCATTACGTCTGAAGGCCTTTTGAAGTTTATTCTGATGTGTTGCAGGCTGGAACAAGGAAAAAAAAGACATCTTGATGTGGGTGGGGGCGTTGCCTCATTTCCTCAATGTTGATATGTATTCATCCCACCCACCCTTCTGCCACCAGAGTTTTTTCTTCTTTTTTTCATATTATCTAATCGCTTTTCCCTTTCGAAGACCTGCAGGAGTAAGGAGAGTACAGAGGGGTGTGGGTGGGTTGTCCATTCGGGTCTCAAGACAAACTCATTGAAAAAATGTTGGCACCAAATGAAAGGCGGCTTACACATGGTGGGTCGGTTTCCTGCCACCGGCCTCTGCAGTGTGCTGAGATCATGTGTCTGCGAGGCTTTCACGGGGGGTTACTCATTTCTAGACCCCGGGGCAAGACGTAAGGAACCCCCACCCCTTTCTCCTCCCTCTCCCCTCCTGGCCAGGCTAGTTTACCCATGCAGCGTCTCTCTTCCATCTTCCAGAGTTGTAAGCAAGAGTGGCGAGGCTCCCAAGTGCAAGAGAGTGAGAAAATAAAGTGCACGGAGTATAAAGGGCTTAACCGAATCGCTTTCAGCCTATTGTTAGGTGAGGAGAGCTTAGCAGGATAAGAGGGTGGCTAGCTGCTTTGAAAATGACTTGCACCGCTGAATAGGAGATCCCCATAAAAGTGAGGGCCCATAAAACCATTCTCTTGCTGTCCAGTCAGCAAGAGAATGGGAAGATGGGATGTTTTGATAAAGAGTGAAGTTGGTAAGCTTTGTTTGCTGCTAACTTTGGAGCTCAGGTTGGGTTTCCCACAGCTACTTTCTGTCCCTTCAGAGGTTTGTAGTCTCCAGTTGTAGTTGGGCAGCGTTGAGTTTGAGGTAGAAGAAGCAACATAGGTGGAAGTTGCCAACCTTGTGTCCGTGATCAAATCTCTGTGGTATTAAATGTGATAAGTTCCTCAGATGGAACAAATGAGCTAACTGCTGAGCAGCATCCCTTGTCAAAGTTGCATTCTTTAGCTCATCCTTGTCTCCTTTTCATTCCAGAGGACAGCTTGATTAGCAGTTAAAAGACGGTCAGCAAATTTGAATCTTAATTTCCCAGAAAAAGAACAAAAAGAGATGGATTTTAGAAAGAGGAGAAAGGGTGATGGTGGAAGGGTGGGATTTTTTTTTTCTCTTTTTGCTTATATCTTATTTATGGATTTACTTGGACGCTGGGGAATGCTGCTGCACCAACTTCAAACATTACCTTATCTTACAAACCAGCCTTTTGATGTTGCCGAGATCAGAGGCTCGCTGCGGAGCGCTTGCCAAACGAAGATGGCAGCGGGTGCATATGTGCATGAGTGTGAGATTTCAAAGAGGCAGCAGAAAAAAAGTAGCGATTGGGCTAGGTCAGACACTTCTGAGCGGCCAAAGCGGCCGCAATAATTGGCCGAGAGTAAGTGGCAGCTGACTGGAGGAAGCCGGCAGAGAGAACTGGAGGATTAGATTCCCAGAATAAATTCTTAATTGTCCAGAGAGTTTTAGTGTTGCTTGCTAAACATCTCTATTTCATCTAACTGTAAAGCAAAAAGAACCTGAGTACCTTTTGACATGCTGCTTTAGTCTTTTGTAGCTTCAAACTAACCAGATACTGAAAGCTGCATTTTTTCCCCTCAGTTTGAATAACAGAGTAGGTAAATCAGAACGGCTGTCTTTAGCTCAAATTTTCTTTTATGTCCATATGTTTTGTTCTGTGTTTCTGTATTTATCTTGACTTGAAGAGCTGCCTGAGCGTTTGGTTGTATAAAAGTGTGAGAAGCACTGAAAAATCCTCCGCTAAACTGAATTCATACATTTTGATGGGATTCTGTCCGGTGGCCAGGCTGAAACTCTAAAATCTGAATATTTTGAGATCAGTTAATGCACAACACAAGCGATACCAGGTTATGCTAACTACAACACTCTTTGTTGTGGAAGCTGTTACTGAGTGAAGACTCAGTTATTATTTTCCGTATCAGTGAGGGACTAAATGAAAGCAAAGACTGAGATTTAAGAAGCTACTTTAAACCAAACTCCATTCTGCAGAAACATGCCTGTCATTCAGACTGTGAGAGAGCAGGCCAAGAGCAACAGATGACCAAATCACATTACAGTAAACTGGACAGCAAAGTTGTAATGAAATTACTATGTAATGAAACTTGTTTGAGATGGAACTTTTGAAAAACTCAGAGTAAAGATAAGGGTCTGAATTCTCAAGCAAATATGGAGACTGGTATTTTACTAATGCTAGCTATGCTAACAGCACCAACCATGTCAATCATGCATAAAGGATACTAAAGAGTTGCACATTGAAACTCTAAATATTAAATAATAATCACAGATATGAAAGTCTGGGATGATAATGATATCTGATGTCATCTCCCATTATATAAATATTACTATTATGGCCAATAGCTGATATTGCTTCTCTGCTTTCAGTTTTGCACCCCGATCTGTTAGTGACGGGACAAATACCACATGGTCCCCCATCCCCAAAACACAGACAGCAACATTATGACAGCAAACATTGGTTGTTATTATGTATTCTTTTATGGTGCTTTAAATGAGTAAAAAAAATTAACATTAGCGCAGTTGTTGCAGAGCTATTTTTATACAGTGATCAACATGTTACAAAGATAAATAGGTTATTATTGGATTTTAATTACATTTTACAACATTAAATGGTTGGTATCTTTTGCTTTTATTGCAGAGATGGAATCCCTCCTTACAAGATGTGCAGCAAGAAGCAGCTCCAGCGAGAGATGCATCGTAACGTTAAGATCAATGGCCAAGTTACGCTACCCCACTTTCCTGTAAGTTCATCTTTATTAGAATCTACATTGAGTTTCGGTTTCTTTTCAGAGTATGATGAATTCAATTGCGTTCATATTCCAAGAAATCCTTAAAATAAATATCTTTGCACGTTTCTAATGTCTAAATGTCTCTGTTATATTTCTGTCTCAGTTGCATCTTTGGCTATTATAATAGAAATAGTTGAAATCTTTCTGTCTCCATAACTACATGTAGACAATCGTCATGATGTCAGATTACAGACCAGGAATTCCTCAAGAACGTGTATTTGGTTTAACTTCTTTTTTGTGCGACCCAGACAGTGTAGGTTGGTTGATTTGAGATATTTTCTGACCTGCTGAACTTGCTGCAAGATGGTTTAAAGAACAGGGTGAAAACAGGTTGACACAGATTAGGAAGGAGGAACATAAACACACATTTCTTTTGTCTCCATATCCAAACACAAGTATGTGTTTGTGGAGGAGATGCGTGTGTGTGTTTGTGCATGCATTTTTTTTTTGTTTTTCCCAGTTTTCTCTCAGTCTATCCTTCTCTCTCTCTGTCTCTTTCTTTTCCACTTGCTCTTCTTTAATGTCTCCCTCCTGATTTGGAGATGGCTCTGTCTCCCATGATGCACCAGCCCCAGGCAGCGGGGGCCCCGTGCAGGGCTGGCGCTCCTTTGCCAGCAGCTCCGCTTGCCTTTTTTCTTCTTCCCTTTATCGTGTCTACAAAGAGATGAGAGAAACAACAAAAAAAGTCAAAATCAAGAAAGCCAGTGTGCCAAATAACAAAAAAAAAAGTATGAAATGGAGAAAGAGAAGCCAGCGCATATAGTTAAGGAAAAAGGAGGATAATGTGACTAGAGTACCTCTGAGCTGCCCTGCATGCAGCCTGGAAATAAATTACTACTTTCCTTCAGATCTTCCCAGTATTTGACTCGTCTATCTTCTTACTCTCTCTCCTCCCTTCTTTGCCACCAATGCCACTCCACAAACACACACATCTCAATCTTCTTCTTCTCCCTTCATGCTGTTAATTTTGTCGCCCTGCGCCCCCCCCACACACACTCGCTCTCTTCTCCGTCGATATCTGGCTTTTATTCGGAGATTTAAAGCCGCGTGTCCCTCCCACCCCTAGTGTGCGTTTGATGTTTGACAAGGGCCCTTTGAAGTGTACTGACTTCAGAGGCTGCCTTGCTGATGGTTTGGTCGGGCTACAGAGGGTACAGGCAGGGGGCCTCCCCTCCGAGCGAGACCAACTGCTACCCCTGTCTCTTTCCCTCACCCGGCAGCTTGGCACTGCCAAGGGCACTGGGCATGAGAAGATCTGGGTCGGGATGGGCAGCAAGAAAGGTTCAGGTTAGCTTGAGGGCAAGGGCGTGTGTATTAGGTCCCTTTTTTTGGAAAAGTAACAGGCTTTTTGGAACGAGATATAAGATTAGGGCAAGGGCAAAGGATTAATGCACCATATTGCATCCATCCGAAACACCAAGTAGCCACACTTTCACACTTCCCTGTGTTGCTTGCACCACAGAGGACACACCGGCTGCCTAAGGAGATGACCCCAGTCGAGCCCTCAGCTTTTGCTGCCCAGCTCATCGCCAAACTGGAGCAGCTGAAGCGCGAGCAGGACACCATGAGCTCTCTGGAGGAGAGGCTGCAGCAAATTCAAGAAGTGAGCATTTACAAATACAGAATTTTTCCAGAAGTATTATCTTTTCACATTTTTTATTTTAGTGATATTTATGTGACAAACCAGCACAAATTCTACTTAAGAATCACATATGTTGCTTCCAAATTTCATTTATAATAGAGAAAAGTTTGCCCATTCTTATTTGAAAAAGACAGCATAGTGTTTGCAAATATCAATTTTTCAAGTCTGTTCACAGATCATCAGGTTTAGGTCTGGACTTTGACTGGGCCATTCGAACAGATGCATTAAAGCCACATTTCTGCCCCTTCTGTGTTTTACGGTGGGGCTGCTGTGCTCAACATATTTCTCTACCACACAGTGTTTCATACGTTTGTCAAAAAGTTCAACTTTAGCCTCATCTGACCAGAACACATCCTTCCACATGCGAACCGTATCCTGTGAAACAGCAAAAATGTGGAACGTTTAAGGAGTGTGAATATTTCTGCCAGGCGCTATGCCTCCTCAAAAATAGTCTTAACAGCTACTTAAAGCATGCCTCCCACTTTGTAAATTCCAACTTGGATCCAATTAATTTCAGGCAGCAGTTCTAAACTTCAGTACAAATGCCTTTACGCCAGCTTTAGCATGACGAAGAACAGGGTACGTGCCATGGGATTGCAAAGTTTGTCTGGATTTAGCTGCTTCTTCACTTTTCCTTTGTGTTCTCTCCGATTCCATTTGGAAGGAGGAACTTTCAAACTTATGTTTCTAGACACACTTTAAGTGCCTTCAAATAGCACTTAGTTACTCTCCAGTGGCACATTTGCTGAATATGTGTAGTGCCAGTTTCTTTGTGAAGCACAGGCAGATTCTGCATTATAGATGAAGCGCACCCAAAGCCTGTTAGGGAAGATAACAGTGCAGCAAAGGAGAAAACTCACATCAAGTTATTCAGGCATTTGCTCTCTCTGACTTCACAGGACGAGTGAGAGAAGTCGATGGGAAGCTGACAGAGAAGTTCCTCAACAATATGTGATTATTGTTTTGTAAATTTCCGTTTCTTTTTGGGTTGCAGGAGGACGAAAGAGAGGAGAGCAACGACCTGAGCAGCAGCAGCTCCCTTCATCACCCCCTGCTGCCATCCGCAAGCCAGTGTGAGGAAGACCCCCAGGCCATCTTAGACGAGCACCTTTCCCGTGTCCTGAAGACGCCCGGCTGCCAGTCACCTGGCATCGTCCGGCACTCGCCACGTTCCCGCTCCCCAGATCAGACCGGCGTTCTGGTGTCCTCTGGCCATGCGACTCTTTTCGGTGCTTATCAAGGGTCCGCTAAGGTTCTGATGACAGGCAGGCAGTCCACGAAGCACATCCACCACCACTACATCCACCATCACCACGCTGGGCCCAAAACTAAGGAGCAGATTGAGACCGAAGCGGCTCAGCGCGTGCAGTGCCTCTGCCCTCAAGGGGGCGCCAATTATTCCGACTTCACACCTGCGTGAGTGCAGCATCCTAGCTGTCCCTTCTATCTATCGTTGTGTTTTGCCATTTAAAAGCCCTAATGGCTCCCTGTTTATCGCTTCAGTCGCTGCAGCACTTTGTCCAGACGACCAGTGAAGGCCTCCGATGAGGGTGTGTCTTCACCATGCCTTCCCATGGTTTCCACCGACCGCTCTCAGAATGTTTGGCAGTGGATTCTGGAGAGCGAGAGACAGGGCAAGCACAAGCCCCACAGGCAAGGCTCGCAACACCACCTATACAACCAAAAGGCCTGAGTCACGTCCTGTACTGACCCGCATTTTCCTCAATCAATTCTACAGCACTCAAGGCCTAAAGAAGCCCAGTCCTCTCGATTCCAAGATTCTGCCTGCTAGGACCAACACCTGGGGTGGAGCTGGCACCTGCAACGGGAGTCACCTCCGTGGCCATCACCCAGGCCATCCTTTCATCCAGGATCCCGCTATGCCACCCTTACCCCCTCCCAACACCCTGGCACAGCTTGAGGAGGCTTGTCGCAGACTGGAAGAGGTTTCCAAGCCGCCAAAGCAGAGGTAGTATGCTGACTCGTGAAGAAAATCTTAATCCTTTCAAGCTGCAGTATGTAACTTTTATAAAAACATATGTTTTGTTTTTGTGTTTCTTAAAATTATGAAAATGATGTGACAGTATAAGAAAGATAATCTGAAAATTGAGCTCCTCTGTTTTCTCCCAGTACTAACTGCAGAAATACACCACTCCGTCAGAAACAACCAAACAAGCCAGGAAGAGGGTTTTAGCATTGTCAATCACTCTTGTGTATGTGCCGCTCACACCCTCCCCCTTGCTCTTTACTTCACTGTAGCTGGTTTACCACCACATAGTCTGCCACAAATGATAAGGCTGTCTAGCATTGCTGCTAATAACAACGGAAAAACAGTTTTCCTAGAACAATAATTTTTTTCACATATTATCCATCTCATACTATATTATCACTACATGCTGACATTTTTGACAATATTGGGAAAACATATTTTTTACAATAGTTACATCCTGCAGCTTTTCTGTACCCAAACTGGTTGATGGGTCAGGGTCTAATATTGTGTCTCTCTAATCTAACAGGCATTCAACAGCATCTAGCAGCCTACAGAGAGACAGGAGCCATCCACCTGCTGGAACTGGTGCAGGCTCCTCTCAAACCAACCCTGAAGAGTACGTATTCCTTAGCCCTCATTAATCCCAGCTTTGCTTCTTTACTTTGATTTAGTTGGTTGCACTTTTTTGCACACTTGCTGTTTAGTTTCCCAAATTATATCCAATTAGACTCATATTTGAGATTTGATTTTTGGACATGAAACATTTGCTTCTCTGTTTCCTCCCAGATGTTCTCGCATCCTTCATGTAATGAATAGTTGATCTCTCTTGTTTTGCTGTTTTAGTCATTCAACATTAATCCCGCTTACGTGCAAAATCCATAAGCCTCACCATTTCCCCAAAGACACACACACCATCAGAACCAAAAACAATAATTTTTAATAGTTATCTAAAAGCTGATTTTATTTTATATTTTCAGATCTAAGGAGTTGGTGGTAACATACTTTTTCTGTGGCGAGGAAATTCCTTATCGCAGCATGATGAAGACCCACTGCCTCACCCTGGGTCACTTCAAAGAACAGCTCAGCAAGAAAGGCAACTACCGGTAAATATGCTGCTGCAACGCCACAAATCTACAAACGAATTTGCACTGATCCGAAATTTGTGGTTGGCTTACAATCTCAATCTTTCACCTTCTGATAGATATTTACACTGATTCTGATTTGAAACATGGTGTATGTCTTGATGTTGGGAGATGTTTTCATTTTATTTTAGGAGTAGAGGCCACACGATGTCATGAGTGTGAAAGGACAATCACTGTAAAACGAGGCTGAAACAGGCAAATTCATTTGAAGTTGATATTTTCATTTTATTTTCAAATTATAGGGAAATTTAAATGGGAACAAGTAGGTTCTTATCACAGTACTTGAATTTTCAAAAAGATGACAGAGCAACTTCACTGCAGTCTGTTATCTGCAGCAAGTCTTGCTCTCTCTCACAGCCTGAAGGAAATGACATGACATAAATATATGTTTCATTCCAAATATCTCCTGACACCTCTGAGTGTCTCATTCCTACTTTCTTGACCCTTGACCTCCTGCTTAATCATTAAATATGTTACACTAAGGTTAAGTTAACTGTAGTGTTTTCACCACCAACTGGTCAAACAGTGCATTCACGGATTGAAAAAAGATAGCATTCAGCGCTAACGAGCCTGAAAACCATCCAGCAGCTGCTCCCAGGGCCGATTTTTGGTGCACCTCTAACTCTGAATTATGATTAATGACACCTGTTGAGACAGGACAGAATCACTGCAGATGGACTTAGAAAACTCCCTATTGAGTTTTTGTTTTTTTCATACTGCTCTTGTTTGTATGTGTGAAGCACTGGAGCCTGAAAGCTGACAAAGAAACTAAGCCGGGCTCATCCACTGTACTTACAGCTTTTTCAGAAAGAGGGAGAGAGAAAGACGGGATCGGGAGCGAATTTTTCTCACATCTGGTCCTGATTTACATGCTAAGGCAGCCTTAATAAATATGGCTTTGAAGCTAAGTTATTTTATTTTGTGTGCAAAGACCATCGCAATGCCTTCAAATTCCTCCACCAGACTATTGCATCAGACACTGAAATGGATCGCTGGGCTAAGCACCTTGTTCTGGTGAAGGTATTGGGCACGGTGATAATGCCGCCACTGTTGGTGTCACACGGCGAAGCCAAACTCCCAACATCAGGACTTTCATGCGTGAATTCAGTTGTAAGTACCAACAAGTTCTGACTGATCAGCCGCTGAAATACCTGTTTTTGGTATTTCAGCAAGTGAAGCCTCTGCAGTCACATCTGTTTGTTAGGCAAGAGCAGAGCAGAAGCGAAGGCTCGCAAACAAGCCAGCGCTCCCCCAGCTATCCCATAACTCTTCAGTAAGCCTGTGAGAACAGGGGGTGGGGGATGAAGCGCCTGGCTTCAATGGCAGCAGAATGTGTGGAGTTGGTTAATTTGGACATGGCAGTGGTTCAGCAGAGAACAGTACTCCGCAACCCTGCCAGACAATATTGGTGCCAGATGTTGTGAGGAGAGAAAAATCCTGCCATATAAAACATGTTCCAGTGGAAAGACTCCTTCTGTCGCTCTGCCTCTGCAACAAAGTGATGACTTTGAACTATTTGTGAGCATGAAATGTAGTTTTATTTACTTATTTATTCATTTAAATGCAGCCAGTTAGATTAAGATGGGTAGTGTGTGGCTGTTTTTGTGGGAAAAATGAAACGAGAAAGATAAATAATTGAAACCCTTTGAGTCATGCCCAGAAGAAGTTAGACAACAGATGGAATTTTTTTGTGTGTGTGTTAGAAATGCAGTTTGATTACAAGCTTTTTGCTTTTTATCACATTAATGGTGCTGCCTGTTCTGCAGCTGTGATGAAGCAAACCTCCTTCATATTCGTCTGCGATTACAATCAAAAAACGACAACGTATTTGTATATTTATGTACACCCTCCCCGTACATGTGTTGTTTGAATGACTCTAAGCTGAGCTCATAAAACACTCGGCTCCCCCTACTTTTTTTTTTCTTCCGTTTTATATTCCAAATGCAGACACACATGGACAAAATGAGGCATTTTTCCATTACAAAGCTTATCATTAAATCCCCTCCTGCTGATCTTTTTGCTGGGTTTAAAGTAGAGAGTAGAATCATTAGAAACACCAGGAGACTTCACAGCCACTGGGACCGAGCCGGCCTGGGGAGTTGTCTCCGCATGTGTGAAGAAGAGCAGCGGGTTAGCGAGGTGACCCGTGACCTCAAGGAATACCGTCTGAGGGCAGAGGTCCTTCGTCCAAACTGTTGCACACATTTGCTGAACTGCTGCTGCAGATGCACCATATTTTGTGGCCTACTTCCAGCCTCCAGTGTTTGTGCTGCTCTTACTGATTTTGGCGAGTTTTGACTAATTTTTATGACTTCTACAAGAATACAAGAACATCATGTTTTTTTTCTATCCTTCCTGCTTTTAGCGTTCGTTTAAGACAAAGGGAAAGTGGCTATAGGGCTGTGATTTTACTTCTGATTTATGCAAAAGTCATTAGCATTATTGTATATATTCTGGTGAATGTTGATTATTTTCACTTCACACTTTCAAAATGCTGCCAAAATTTCTAAATTCTGCATGTGTTATAACAAAGGTTTAAAGAAAACGGAGCAATTTTGCTGAGCTATGTTCAGCTTTCCTGAAAGTCTATCTCTCTGAGATCTGAATATGATCACAACATGCACTTCTAGGTGGCGAAAACATAAAATCTTACCAAGAATTTTGCCTGGTATTTAGTGCAAATATCTTAACACACTTGAATTAGGATAAAACTAACTTCAAAGTAACTTTTCAGCAAGAAATAGAAGGCTATTTAAATAAATATTTCATCAATATTAATGAAAAAGTCCTAGTTCCACTGGCAGATTATTTTACATATAACATGGGAAATATTAAGTAAAATAATCTGGACTTTTTTTAAACTTGGACTTTTTAAATCAAAATTAATGAATTATTGACTTAAAATAAGTTCCTATATCTTGCTGAAAAGTTACTTACACGTTAATTCTGTCTTAATTCAAGTGTACTAAGATAATTGCACTAAAATCTAGGCAAAATATATTTGGTAAGACTTTGTTTGTGGAGTGCATTTGAAAAACTTCAGTACTCTGATCTCACCAGAACATTATTGTACGTTGGGTTATTACATGAGAATCTCACACCGACCCCGGCCTGTCTCACTCATGCTGAAAATGCTGCGTCCACACTGAAGAGTGTTGTAAGTGTGAAATAGTCCCATTTCGATTGGAAGCTTTCCACAGTGCGTGTTTGTTTCTGAAGAATTTTGGGTTTTGAGGCAGGCAGTGGAGTGCCGTCGCAGGCAGACTCTCGGGCACCTGAAACGTCAACCCTTGTGACAGAGAGGCCCTTGATTTGACAACAAGCCCAGGTAGAAGCCATGGAGACACTGGGAGGAAGGAAGGTGGCGGTAGAGAGAGAGAGATAGAGAGGCAGGGGGGGGGAGGTGTTTCAGGACAGCCTCTAATTAACCCTTCAACTTTAATAAGTCTTGGCAGGACAGATCTGCGACGAGGAGCCGAGCGCTCGCGGACGAGCCGTTTTTAGCGGCTCAAATTATCACAGGCGGCGTTTAAACGAGAAGTTCAGCTGTGTTTGCGCAGCGGTGCGATGTGGAGTCAGGCTCTACCTTTGAAGTGTTCAGGGATGGCATTGAAGGCTATGACTAAGTTGTTTTGTACAAGATCCATTTCTGGCTCTGAGAGAGTGTGAGTGTTTGATTTGGACTAAAGGAAGCGTGTACACGTAAGTAGTCGTGTAGGAGCCTCAAAGCTGTTTAGAACAAGATGAAATGTATCGGTTGCCCTCCTGCTGCCGCTCTGTCAGCTATTGTTTGAGCTTAGTTTTATTTTCTTTCCCAACACCCACCTACGCATTTTCTAATCACAAACTTCTCTCTTTGTGTGTGTGTCTCTTTTTTTTTTTTTCCCTCCTCAGGTACTACTTCAAGAAGGCGAGCGATGAGTTTGAGTGTGGAGCGGTGTTCGAGGAAGTGTGGGAAGATGCCACTGTGCTGCCCATGTACGAGGGCAAAGTCCTGGGCAAAGTGGAGAGGATGGACTGAGAAAAAACAACAATAACACAAACAACCAGTGCCCTTCCCACGCCCAACCACAAGTTAAGCTTTCCCTTAAGAACTTGAGCAACAGACTCTATGAAAAAACAAACAAAAAAAAAAAACCTCTGGACTTTTTTTTTTATATATTTTATTATTAAGCTAAACAGAGTTAATATATCCAGCACAAGAAAAGCGATTGAAGGAAGACGAGCCAATGAAGTATGCCGAACTCAGAGGAGGAGCCGCCCCCTCCCTGACTCGCTCAACCAATCAGCCTTAGATCACACAAAGGGACGAAACTTTGAAGACCAGCGCAAAAATCGGAGGCCAGGGGGGAGGAGAGACCCCAACTCAACTCCTCTTGAAGATAACCACTGAAGAAACCGTTGTGTTGTGACACGACAGCGGATGGTGTCCTGTGCAGAGGGCTAAGCAGGCGCTGACAGAAACGCCCATATGTGTGCATATACATACATATATATGTATGTATATGCACACATATTTATGCATATACATACATATATGCATAAATATATATATATATATATATATATATATATATACAAAAATAATTATAACTATATATGCATATATAGTTATAATTATTTTTGTCTTGAGTTTAAAGTTTTATTTAGTATTTATTAAATGAACCTTCCCTCTCCCCTCCCATGTCTTATCCGTTGACCCCGCCCCTTTTCCCGTCTTCAGCCAATGATCAAGCTGCTTTGAATGTTGGGAGAATTACTGTAGTGATGTCGTTTCATGTTTGTCCGTTTTTATGTTCCGCTAAGGTCGTCACACTAGCCTTGTTGCCACTTTCGACCCAAAACAACGACCTGAGCGTGGGTCCAGTCCAAAGCTTCATTACGCTGACGGTCGATCCCAGTTTTATATGCTGCTTATAGTTTTGTTCAAAGTTGTCACACCAGGATCTCCCAGCACTCATTGTCTCTCTCTCTCTCCCGTCCCTCCCTTTCTCCCTGCCTTTCCCTCTTTAGCGACAGAGCTCAATCTTTTTTTGTTGTGCCTTTGTTTGTAAACCAGGCATTGCACAGGGATGGGAAATAAAGGGGGAGGGTGGAGGGGTAGGCAGGTTCACACAGAGAGAAGGCCTAATAAAGACAGTGTTTACAGCCCGCACACCGAAATAACTCATGCGAACAAGAATCAGTTTGAGCCACTGAGAGCGACTTCTCGACGAAGTCGGCCGACGTGTGCGGGAGGAAAAAGAAAAAAACAACAACAAAAAAAACAAAAAACAGCAAAAACATCGTGAAGAATTTCCGCTCCAGTATCTTTTGAATGTTGTTACAGTAACACCGAATATAGCAGAGCTCCTGCGTATATTGTAATTATGCATTCTGAAGTATGAATACTGAAACACACACAGACACAAACACATGACTGCTGGTGTTTCTTGAGTACAGCACCTGTGCCTACATGGATGCCATACCATGTGCTACCCTGTTTCAGGGTTTTAATATATATCCCTTGGTTTTCAGAAGGGTTTTATGTTTAGAAGATATTTTTATGCTTTTAATAATGTCCTGTAATCATGTTTTTTTTTATTATTATTATTTTGTTTGGGTTCCTTTTTTTTTACACCATGGCCTTTTTTTGGTTGTTGTTTTCAGTTCATAATATCTAAACTGTAAATTATACATTATATACAGAGTTTCATTTAAAGATTTACATGGATCTATAATTATTGTAATTATTGAGAGATGTAGCCTTTATTAAAGTTTTATATTTTTCAAATGAAAGCAGATGTTGTACTTATTTCATGTTTTTACAGAGTGACATAATAAGCATCCATATTGATGTATTTATTGATAGACACCCTCTATCAATAAACCAATAACCAAGCTTCTTCCTGGCAGCAGAGGCTGCCACTAATGCTAAGACTGGTGATGAGAAGCAAACAATTTTCCTATAACTGTAAATAGTTTCTCCACCATGAGCTCATTGAGCAGCACATACATGAGGATGATTAACTGAACTAAGACATTTCTCCTGGCTTTTATTGGATGTTTTTTATCTGGAAGCGTTGCATTTCTGCAGATGAGTGCTGGGAGGAGGCGGAGGAACTCAATTTGTTTCATAGACTATGACATAATGACAGTTTTAACCATCCATCCATCCATTTTCCTGCACCCTTTTTCCCTTACTGGGGTCGGGAGGGCTGCTGGTGCCTATCTCCAGCTGTCATTTTGGGCGAGAGACGGGGTACACCCTGGACAGGTCACAGTTTTAACAAATATGTTAAATAAAATGATTATAGAGCCTTACGCACTGCAGCTTTAATTAGTGTTGCAATTAATAAAGCACTGAATATTAACAGTTAAACTTTAACGTTGCTTCCTCAAATAAAAAGTTCTAAAACTGAAAACATCTTTGCTTAAAAACACAAGAATGGAGCGGGAAACAGAAATCGTCCAGTTCCCCTCTGTGATTAACTCTGCAGGCTTTTTGCTCGGCTCTTAAACGAGAGACATTAAGCGTGAAAATGAAGCCATGGTGCTAATTGGAGCTATTAAAGAGCAATGAGGGCCAGCATTACTCTCTGTAAGTCAACACAAACATTAATGAAGCACCCTGCCTCCCCTATCAGAGGGCCTCCCCATGTTTGCTTCAATTATCTGGCTTTATATCAGCATTTGGGAAAAAATCGTTTAACACCATGGAAATAATTCAGCGCTGGGGACTGCGATGCTGCCTGCATCATGCAGATGCACTCGCTCATGCATTTGAGTTCAAACTGTTTCCATTAAAAGGGAAAAAAGGCTTGCTGTTGATAAAAAACAGAAGTTGCCACATCATAAGATTCAAACAGTCATTACTGATGAGCTTATGCGGCGCACAAAATATATATATTTTTTTAATTCCATGTTTCCTTTTCCCTTTAAGTGAGTACACATGGAAAACAAAGCAGAAGGAAAACAGACCCATCCAAGATCTTTACACACTTCTTCAGAATAAATGCTCCTCTGAGGCCAAACAGTTTAGACGGACCACTAACAGATTCATTTTTTAGGCGCAGAACTCAGAGTGGCGAGACTTTGCGACATAATTGTTACATTATATACCCCACAAACCTTAAAATCAATTATGCTGTGGATTTCACTTGACAATGAAGAGGGTGTAATCAGGCCTAAGCAGCTAGTTTCTGTTGAGCTGTCGGGTTTGGGGCAGGTGCGCTGCTCACCTGCACTGGCACCATCCTCGCCGACTCTCCTCAGCTCTAATTTTACAGTCTTTGGGGACTGAAAAACAGCCTGTCCAGGGAGTCTGCTCACATTTTGAATACCCTCTCTCTTCCCCAACATCAGCTTGCCCACTGACCCCCCACCAGCCCTCACCCCGAGCCCATTTTTAGAAGATCTTTTCACATTTCCTCTGTGACATTCAAGGTGCTTTGTTGAGGTACAGTGCAGGTTATATGCAGGTTCCAGCTTTCACAGCAACTTGACTTAAGTTTGATGCTTCTGATCTTTAAAATTCTCATTTTAGGCGCATGGTTCCTTGACTTTTTGAGAGCAGAAGACATTTCCATGCCGTAAATTTGATTTCAGTTTCTTTCTCCGAACGTCCCAAACTTTGCAGCCTTTACTGTTGTCTTTCCTGCTTAATGGTGGCTTTTATTCCTCTTGCCTTGTAATTGGCATAGCATGGTTGGGGCTATTGTAAACATGGCCGCGTGAAACGGGTATAAAGAGGCACCAGACGCTCCGCGGGCTAAGCCAGTGTGCGAAGCGGGCAGGGACTGCTGCCTATTGTACTGCTGAAGCCTTTGTAGATTTGCAGTGGGCCCCCTTTTTAATCGCCTTCTCATGCACCGCCTGCCGCCTTACTTTGCATATTTAATTGCCAGGTAAAATCATTTGCTCGACAATCCGTTTAATTATTTGATTGTACAGTAAACCGTAAAGAGTGAGCAGGGGGAAGTGGAAGGGATAAAGGGGGACAGGGAGAAGGAGGGAGAAAGAGAGAGAGCAGCAGGCAGCGGAGAAAGAAAGGAGTCTGTTGCCAGAATAGACATCAAAGCTGTGCCTTGATGTTGATGTTGAATGGGCATTAATGGTTTCTGAAGGCAAGAGATTGCACAGGGAAAAAAAAAGAAAAAGAGAAGAAAAAAATAAACCTTCCTTTTTCTCTGACAATCCCGCCAGCCATCTCAGTAAATGCATAAACATTGGAAGCCAGTACAAGTTAGAGCATTGAAGAGAGATAAAGAAAGAGACTGAGGGAAGCTGGTTAGATTGCTCACTTTTATTTCCTGTAATGACTAAAGATTGAGTTATGGAGAGAGATATGGGTCAAATGGACTGATCCGAGGTGATTAGGTTGCCTTCATAAGATGTTTTATATTGTTTTTGTTGGTCCTGTAACTGTTTTATTACAATAAAGGTAATCCATAATTTGATTTGCTGAATGGTCAAAGGCTTGGCTATCTGTTTTTTTCAAAGGATATATTGATTTGAGCAGATCATTTTCCTTACTAAATGAAATTTTAATATGAAAGGAGGTTTGTTGGGCCACAAACTAACAAAATATTACTTAGATGCTGTATATTTTAATTGACATTTGAATAGCTATGGCGAATAACTGAGTCAAAATTTACACATTTCATACAAACAAAAACACACATTACATACAAAATGCTTTGAAGAAGGAAAAAACTAGTAGAAAAAAAACACTAATTGTCAAACTATGTAAAGAAAATCATTATGCCTCTTACAAAAATACATCAGTTTCGCATGAAAACAAAGGTATTAAAGTGAAAAATCTATAATGGTACAAAATTCTTTAAATATAATCCACAAAGAATGAAAACAAGCATTTTGAAAAACACCAAAATATTTGTGTTACAATAAAATGTATAAGCTTGTACAAGTAGTTCAATAAGTAAATAACCTCCAAAAAGGAACAAACATACACAATAAAACTTGCAGAATCCCCTGCTAACATGTATTCATCCAAATGGCTCTACGAACATGACACTGCGATGTTTTCCATTGATTTGTCACTAAATTCTGAATGCTGAATGCACAAATATCTCGAAACAATTAGTAAAAGTCCTGATAACGACTATACAGCCATTCTCTTATTCTGAATATTCTGACAGGTTGACAGAATTTAACCCATGAAAAGAACAAAATGCAAATGATTGAGAATCAAATATTGGCCACATTTTGATTAGTTTTTTCTATAATTTATCTCAATAAACAAACTTTAAGAACAATGATTCACAACATGACATAAAATAACACCCAGAATACTTTTAACAACTCTATGACAATTCTACAACCCCATTATGCCGACATATCACATTCGTCTTTCTCTAAACCAAAAGTATAGACTGTACTTGTTCTCATCAACATGTTTTCTGAATATTGCCTCATGTTTCATGATGCTGTCAATAGGACCTGGCTCTTGTGAGTGACTCGTCCAAGCTTGCAGCTTAAACCACAGCTTACCTCAGAGATGTATCCAAAATCACCTTGATCCTCTTTCGACTGGCTCTGCTGGAGATCTCCCTCTCTCTGTCTCTCTCTTCCAGTCGCGCCATCTGTCTCTTCTACTCTTCTTTGTTGTGAGCTGTTCTCATGACTTTCAGTTTCCTTGAACTATCTTGTCTTTCTTTCAGTTTATTAGTGAGGGTCTTTGTGAGTGCGAGGGTCCAAAGGGCGTGTTGGCAAAGTCAGACCCTTGAGTAGTTTGCACGTCTGAAAGTGATGCTGCTCTTTGTTTTTTACCAAATGTACCTTGGTATAGAAGGGCACTCTAACATTAATATGATAGTTTAAAGAAAGAAACAAGTAGATTTTATACTTTATGGAGGAATTTTTTGTTTCAGAGTTTACCCTCAGGTGTGGTGATCCAGGCAAAACCTTGACTTGAGTATGTTAGATAAACTATCTGGGTGGAGCTAAAGATCCAAGCAGGTGTTCCAACCTCAAATATTTGGACATTAAAGCTCAAAATATGTTGCTTAAGAGGCACTAAATACACTCCATGATGTTTTCACTCTTCTAATTTTCTAGCTTTTTCAGAGTCACTTAATCAGCAGGTAGGCTTCGACTCAGTGGTCACCAAAGAGTAAGAAGCTGGACCTTTAGAAGATCACCTACACCATCATTCTTTTTAAGTTGTGTTTTGTCTTGTACAATGCTGGGAAGCATTGTTTATCTTACCGAGAGATGCTCTGTGTCCCCAGGAATTCTAAACACAGAGGAAGGAGCATATTGGCTCTGCTCTGATATAAAAGCATTCTTTTTGGGCAGTTGTTCATTTTATTTTGGGTGCATCCATTCATCTCTTTCCCTCCCTCTCTTCCTCTGCCAGTTCTCTTTCAGCTTCGGATAGGCATTGTCTATTTAGTCTAACTACCCCCTGTCGGGGTTGCAAACCACCCCCCAAGGGAAGCCTGTGTTCTTTGGGCAAGACTCGACTTCAGGCCAAAAACCGCTGTCAACAAGGAGAACAATTTGGCTGGCAACAGCCATATTTACAGATTGGTGAACCACAGCTCTATTTAGCAGTGTTCTTTCGTCAGTAAACACCACAGGTCGGAGTCTTTGTCGGATCTCAAAAGGAAAAATAGAGATAGAATTATGCATTGTGGTTTAAGGTTGGTCTGTACCAGCCACTTCTCAAATCACCATTGTTTGGAAGTTCAGAGCAGCTAAATGAGCCGATAACGCAGGTTTGTCATGACACACACTCCACATTCCTTGGTGACCAACTGGAATGCAGTTCCTCAAAAGACTTCGCCTGTGGCCTCTGTTTGGATGCTGTTTGGTATATTTTCAATCTTGTCTTTTCTTGTACAGTCTTTCTTTTAAATTGGAATGGACATTTCTAAAATTACTGTGATTTGGACTTTGTGGTAATTCATATAAATGGCTCAATCAAACTCTGTTTGCACCGTGATACAAATACAGTGTCCGCCACTGTGCCAATACATTTCAGCCTTGAGTCTGGTTAACACACTAGCCCACATCAGAGTGTGGGCAGCTTGGTATGCAGCAGGAGAACACATTTGGAGTTTGGGATCAGAGAAGGCTTCAACACATTGCAGTAATGAAGTAAATCTGGGAGAGAACAGAGCAGTGAAATGATAATAGATGCCACTGACATCTACAGGGAGGCGACAATGGCAAAGTTCAGGGTAGATCAGGGGCCCTCCAACTGTTGTGGTAAAAATTTTAAATGAAATTTTAAATTGGGCTGTCTGTGAATAAAAATGTAGGATTAACATTGATGTTACGTAACCCTTTATTGATTTTTTTCTTCCTATTGTGGTGAAAAACTTGCCCAATGTCTCTAATATGGTACAGCCATTGACACAGCCACTAATTTGTTTTGAGTTTTGTTTTGTAATAATTTTACTACCAGGCACTTCACCTGCACACAGAATTCGTGCTGGAGGTGAGCGGTCATGGATGAAGCCCTGGATTGGCTGTTTTGCAAACCCTGGACAGTAACATGTCATGGAACAATGCCACCTGGCATTCAGCCTTATTGACTTGTCATAAATTGTATATATTTTTTTCTTTTACAAAACAGAAAAACAGTATTAGGTTGTAAATATTCCAAGTTTTTTTTTCTCACACAACAGTTCTTAATCCATGTTCTGAAAATGTAAAGAGCATGTCACAACTGCAAATCTACCAAGACAGACTTAGGTCAGTGAGGTGGACTAACCGCAAGCTGCAGACAGCATGCAGGCAGCCAGGACTTCAGAAGTAGGCGGGTTGCGAGCTGGACGTGGACCGCGGGCCGCTGTAAAGACAATGGATGAATGACTGGAAACTGTAGACAGGTTAAGAGGTCATAAAATGATCCTCATATAAAATCTCATGGTTTATTTTCTCAAGAATGAAAAGGCTTCTTTAGATCCAACAGTAACTTAGTTAGGGGGGATGGAGAAATTTTACTGTCATGACTTCAGGTGGCGGTACTCCTTGTTCTGCGAGAGAGCAGAAAAAATTCATGAGTGAGCGGAGGTTTGCAAGTAGAGATTTGATCCGTGCAGAGAGAAGGTTTGCACGCGAGGGAAAAATCTGAGCATGAACACAAAGATGTGAGAGAATGCAGAGAATATTTGAAAAATCATTGCAAGTTTTCAGAGTATTCCTGTTTTCAAATTGAAAAAATAAGCTGAAGTATCAAGTTTTGAGAGCAAGCAGGAGAAATCCTATTTTCAAACTGAAAATGTATGCTTGCAACTCATGACAGTAAAATTCCCCGGTGCAAAATGTATTAATAAGCAACAAAAGGAAGATCAGCACTAAAATCATTTAATTTGAAAGCAGGTGAGTCATAAGACAGATGCAGTTAATGTTCAGTGGCCCTGAAAAAACAAACTGCAGCAGCGACCAACATTGTTGTCCGTACATGTTGTCTTCCCTGGGTGTGGCCGCCACAGACAGTATTGAACTGAGCTTGTATTTAGAAACTGGGGAATTTCTCTGTGCTTTTATCCTAAGACGACCACAGTGCTTCAGTATTGTGCCTCACACATACCTTCAGCTCTGCAGTCCATTCCCCAGACAGCTGTGGGAAATGTGGTGAGGCCACTCTGGCTTTGGACGCCTCCCAGGCACCACAGGGATAAAAACTGGCCTTGGTCATGTGACCCTGTCATGTGACTCCTAGGAAACAGACGAGGGGAGTTAGAGGGCTAATCGCTGGATTTTCATACACCTTAAACAGTTTAAAACTGTAAGTCAATTACACCTCCCTTTGAGTATTGGTGATTCATATCCCCCATAACTCTAAAGCCTGGCTAAGAGATCACAGATGCATAAACGATTCTCAGAGAATCACCTGGGCTGTGAGCTCTGACTGTTTCCCATCCAAGACACTCCGCCTGGTAAAGCTCTGGGCTTAGCCGCCATTGTTTACTCTTTCCCCACAGATCCGAGCACCTGTTACAGATTGAGCTATACATAATCCAGCTGCAAGCCATTTTCTTCTAACACCCAAGAAGATAACAACCCCTCCAGCACAAGCGATTAGGCTAATTGGTCTTGATGATGGGAAGAAACAAAGTCGGATGAGAGGGTAGAAAGTTTGTGAGCCAGAAATGGTGGTCTGCAGGGGGAATCTGTTCAAAACAAGCAAATGGATATGTGTGCATCAGCACAGTTGTGTTTTAAATAATGAGCAGTGACTTCTCTTGTTTGTGCTCATCATCACTTGTTCCATGCTCTGGCTGGCCGACTTGCCCACCCCAGCACAACTAACCGCTGTTATGGCTAAATGCCTGCACATATCTGTCTGTCTCCTCTCTCCATTCTGCCGCCAGCTTGCCCATCATCTCATTTGCTTTTCATACAGAGACAATTAAGTCAAGTTTCCCAATGCCCTACAAGATTCTTTGTTCTTGGTCTTTGTTTTTGTTGTTGTTCTCCCAGTTCCTAGCTGCTCTTTCTTTCTCGCCAGTTCTTGCGGGTTTATTTCGCGGGTGAGGAGGTCAAGGCTGGGGGCGTAAAAAAAGAGAGCAGGGAGTTGGTGGGGAGCATTTCCAGCTTTATGACTAACCACATGTGTTTCTGGGTCTTAATATTTATATGTTTCTCATGGAAAATAGGGTGGTGAAAGAGGATGCTAGGAGAAGAAAGACAGGCATATGGTTCTTGTTTGCAAGATTGCGCTAAGAGCTGGACTGTTTGTTTCCTGCGATGAGCAGAAGGAAATGCATTGTCCTAATCATCTTCTAGCTTGGCTCTTGTCCAGGCAGTGGTCACGTTTTATTGCATATATAAATCCTGGATGTAAACAAAATGCAGTTTGATAGAAATGCCTCACGCCCTGCAATGCACAATTTCTTTTTTAGAAAACATATCTGAAGGGTGCTTGCTTGAGTTTTCCAATGAAGTAAATATGTTTAGTGATTGTAAGAGAAACTCTCCTTGTTTCACAAGCTAAAGCATCTTACTCCATGCATGAAGTTCTGCTGCTGTGACTCTTACACTTATCTTGGGAACTGTTGGCAGAAGACTGATCAGCATTATGAGAACCAGAACCAGGTGCTTTGCTCCCACCCTTCTCTTCTCCTGTGTCTGAAACCAAACCAAATGCCTTGTAGAGGATGGTAGTAGAAGTCCATGGTGCGTTCCATTCTTTTTGGGATGTAATCTGCTCAGGATCAGGCTTTGCATAAAATATTCTGCTATGATTCTTTCCACAGGTTGTGGGAGGCAGCTGTTTCATGTGATTTCTTTCATGTAGAACTCCACTACTTGAAAACAGAGCCTCTTTTTTGGAGATTTTTTGGAGAGTTCTTGAAAATGACTCCCCCAAAATGAATTCCATATATCTCAGGAACTACAAGGTGTATTTGACTGGTTCTGGAATCAAAACAAAGGTAATATTCCAGAGAATACTTTAGAGGTCTAAAAATCAACATTTGCATTATTGAGTAAGAGAAAATACTTATGGCACACAGCAAAAATAAATACATTCTAATGGAATACATTATGTAATGTGGCTTTTCCTTAAAAGCATGCAGTTCAAACCCAGAACCTGTAGCAATCCACAGTACAGGTTCTGACCACTTACTGTACCAAATTTCATTCCAAAAAGATGAAGCATAGACATTTTGAAAACATATTAGTTGATAAAATTCCAGGTGAACATTTTAAATGTTCCATTTTTGGACATTTTGGCACCATGTGTGCAATTACAAATTTTATTTTTTATTTATTTTTTGCCTCAATATATATCTTCCTAATATTGTTTGCAATTATTAACAATGGTTTTTGAAACAATATAACAGTGAAGTGCTACTAAAAAGCACTGTCCTGGACGCTCTGGTTATGAAAGCGTTGGGGTGATTGACACATCCAATAGCCAATAGAATCAGAAGGGATTACAAACATCAACATCATTCACCAATCTAGCAAAAATGCATTTGCCTAAATTACCCGAAAGCTCAAGGTGAAGGAAGTCCTTTGTATCCATGGAGACAGAAAAGTTGAAAATAGTGAATCAAATCAGTGACACCAGGACAATGACCTGAGTTTACTCTAACATGGATTATGACACTGACACAGCAAAGGCAGGACCGAGTTTATGCATTTAGCTTTGTGAAATTAGCTAGGTGAGAAAATCATGGTGTGGGGCCGGGGGTTTTTTCTGCATAAAGGTTCTGGCAAAATTCATATAATTGAAGAAAGGATGAATAGAAAAAAAATGTATCATGATATTCTTGACAAAAATCTGTTGCCATCTACCAGGAATGATGAAGAGGAAGAAAATAAAGCTGTTGGAATGGCCCAATTCTCAATTGGACTTCAATCCAATTGAAGTCCAAAAAGATAATAGAGATAATAGAAGAGGCTCACATAACCTTGAAGATTTAAAGACTGAATGGGCCAAAATCAAACCTTAGCAGTGCAAGTGACTAGTTTCATTGCCAAAAAAGGCTTTTTCTTATTTTATGCAAAGTATTATATAAATATCTGCATATACATATTCACATTGCTCTGCATATTACAGCTAAATAAATTGACATTTTATGTAGTTTTTTCCATTAAAATGTTTTTTTCTCCTTTTCATTCTTTCGTCAAGTACCGTCTGTTGAAAATAGTTAGTAAAATGACAATAAACAGCTAATGACAACAGTATGTGTTGCTTCAAGATATTGCCTGATTTAAATCAGTGGAAAATTACCCCACAAAACAACAGGACTATAAAGGCATGTCAAAACTCAGCAGAACATCAAAGCGATGTGTTCATCCAAAACAGTTGAGCACTAAATGAATCACAGACATCTTTCAAGGAGGCATGGCCTGTCGTTTGTCGAAATGGGACACCGAAAAGGCAAACAGATTATTTATTTATGTGTTGATTTGATGGTTGTTTTGGTCCCTCTTGTCACAATTCCAATTCAAATGTCAAAGGACCTCATTTAGGCTGTGTCAAAGAAGAAGTGCCACGTGGAGAGAGGAGCGAGTCAGCTGCTCTCGCAGAAAGAGACGGCACTTTTTCAAACGATGCAAGTTTAGCTTTAGCCTTCGCTGCACACTCTTTGGTCTTTCCTCATGAATATGGATCTGGTTGTGAAAAAAGAGGGTAAAGGATTCTGTTTCCCTGATCCCATCTCCTGCTTTGGATAATTTTAAGAGGATGAAAAAAAAAACAACATAAAGAAAATCAGAGCAATGAAGTAAGTGGAGGTGGAAGGTCATGAGTGACAGCGGGATGAGTGCGAGCCAGGAAAGTGAAAGAGAAGGATATTCAGTGCTGCTTTATTTTGCCAGGGTGTAGGCTGATGTAAACAAACACAGAGCTTATGCAAGCTTTTGATCTTATGATCCGTGAAATCTTCTCGGAGAAAACAGGAAAATTAGGCCTCACTGCAGGGAAGGAGGAGGGGCGCAGTGGGCAAAGGCTCATCGGAGAAGATATTTAGTGGGAGAGCTGGAGCTAAATGAACGTCCCGCTGCACTTAATTTGATGCAGCTTAACACTGTTTTCCCTGAATGTTGAACCCTCAGGTACTCATGAGGATTGGTTCAATGATTGTTCGTTTTTACTGTAATTGTCTTTATTCAATAGTGGGTCCTTCTGGCGAAGGACCGTTCAGCAGGACCACACAGTGGATTACAAAGCACCAATAACCAGGAGATTACTTCTGTTTCACCATAGACCGGATTCGCATGGGGAGACAGAGGAAATCTTTTTAAAATTCTTCTTAAATGCGGATCTCATTGAGCAAAGCTGATTTTCATCAGATGGCCACATTCACTGAATTTTGTTGACACTGCACTGGCGGCTGAAGGTGGTGGGGGGCGGGGATAGGCTGCTGGGTGATAAAAGTGGGATAGGGAGGAGGAGGAGGAGGAGGAGGCTACTTGAAAGACAGAAAAGAGGGAATCAGTTTCTTTGCCCACAAGCTGCACTTTTAAAAAATTCTTTCCCCTCACGTAGCTCCCTGGTAGGATATGTGAGTTTGGTACAGAGGTGAGCAAGCTTACCCCCCACCCTCCCTCTGTGGAAAACTCGTGCCCAAGAGCTATTCATTTGAACTTCAGTGAGAGGCAGCCTTCTTGTGAGGACTTGAAACAGGCATCTTATGGAAGCTGTTAGAAGTGCCCAGGCATGCTTTCTTTATCTGATGTGATGTGAGGCTCACTTTTGTTTGATGAATCCATACATGGATACAAAACTGGTATCCTAGGATGGAAAAGAGAGAGATCAGGACCAAAAAGGGGAAGATGGGAGGATGAAGACCCTGACACTGTAGCTGTGCCACACCTGTTACAGCATGTTTCTGAGAGCAGTGACAAAAGGCAAGCCAGACATTCGGCTTACGTTTCTTAACAAAGTGCTAAACATCTTTCATCTACATACAGATGCTAGGTAGTATCTGTATGTACATTTAATGGTTGTTTATCTCCTCTGTAGAGCATACCAGGACACAGAGCTTTATAGGGTACAGTACACCCAAGAAATGCAATTTTTTGCAAACTAATCTAGTTGGATTTGGCATGATTATGGTACAACTCTTATCAGATTTTTTTTTAAGGTTTTATTGGCTCCAGTGGCCTTTATTTAATAGTTAGTGGACAGGAATGAGGGAAATGAGAGAGGGGGAAGACATGCGGCAAAGGTCTCCAGGCTGGGACTCGAACCTGGGACAGCCACGTCGAGGACTAAGGCCTCAGTATGTGGGTGTGCTAAACCTCTGCGCCACCAAAGCACCCTCTTATCAGATTTTTAAGTTTAGATGCTTAACGATTTAATGTAAACATAAATTGAATTTCACCACTCCCAACATTGGCTGTTGACCTTTTAGTAAAGTTTTTTGCTACCATCTTCTGATGTTTGCAGTCCACAGTGTAACATAGGTGTTTAAAATTACTTATGTTGGTTGTACTCGACCTGCATATGGTGTGTTCCTTTTAAGAATGATGCTCTTTTTGGTGCAGAAGGAATGATACATATGACAATGTTATGTGCTAATCATTGTCACAAATAGGGTGGTTTTGGAGAATCGAAATGGAAACCCTCACTTTTAAGAAGGCTTTATAGTTTAACAATATTTCACACCTATCAGGTTTTTAACAAGTTTACATCAACCTCTCTTCTTTTTTAAAATTTGTTTATATCCTTTATTGTTTATTCTTCCTTCTCCTTTTGCGTCCTCAGATTGTGCTTAAGATCTTAAGCTTATTCAGTATAATAATCAAAGTATAATTATAATCACACCCTGCTTAGATTCTCAAATAAAATAAGAAGAGCAAGAAATGGAAAGTAAATATAAATTAGCTAAAAACATCTCAGTGTAAAGACATCAGGGAAACATCATTTTTCAACTGTAAGCTACTGTCAATAAAAAATGAAGATTTTCATGTTAAACTTGACTTCATATGGTATTTCGGCCACAAAATAGATGTAAATAGAGAACGGTGTTAAACATCGTGTCACTGATACCTTCCTCCACAAACAAGAAGGCCATCCATCCAGCCATCCATCCAGCCATCCATCCATCCATCCAGCCAGCCATCCAGCCAGCCACCATCCAGCCAGCCATCCAGCCATCCATCCAGCCAGCCAGCCAGCCATCCATCCAGCCATCCATCCAGCCAGCCCAGAACATAACAGGATAGAACAGAACAGAATCGTGACTACAACTCTCCAGGACACCTTTGAGATGATTAAGAGCTGAAACTGTCAGCCAGACCTTCACATCATACATCAGTGTCTGACTTCAAATATGAGCTTCCGGGGGGGGAGAAAAAAGTGTACATTTGCTCCCAAACCTTGTGGATAGCCTTAGCAAAAGAGTTGAAGCTTTAAAATCTGTTAATTAATCTGTCAATCTATCTATTTTTTCCATAGGCCACAACCTCTTTCTTCACCAAAACAGACCAGAGAAAAGCTCTCATTACTGCAGACAAAGCGTTCAATCCATTAATCCATATCTTACTCTAACTTGGCATCGCTTGGGAAAAAAAGCCACCAAAATGCTTAATTCTTCCTTGGAGGCAGACGTACCCTGGATCTGCTTTGAGCATTCCACTTTTTATATATCATAAATTATGTTTTTTTTTTTTTTTTTTTCATTTGTGAAAGAGGCAGAATGTATGCAAGTCATTATTATGAGTTGTGCTAGAAAAGAAAACAAGCTATGGACGCTTTATGAACACAATAAATGTCTCAGTCTGTAATTTGGCAACGTGCAACCTCAGGAAAACCACAGGATGTCACTTAGAAACAGACAACTCTTACTTTGAGACCAAAAATAGCTACTAAATCCATATAATTTGGAAAGAAATCCTTGTAGGAGTTTTTCTGAGCAAAGGTGCAGTATTTAGAGAAAAAAAGGTCACTTTCGAAAGGGGTGAGTTTGCTTTTAGTATTTCCTTATTTGACCATTTTATGTTTTATTTTAAAATCCATATATTGTTTTTCTTTCTCTTCACAAGTACACAACTGTGAGTTACTCTGTTGCAAATCACAATGAAATACATTGAAAGTTGCATTTGTATCTTAACAAATTTAGTGAAAATTTAAGACCTATAACTGCATTTGTGAGTAAACATATGTTACAAACACGTACAGTAAAAATATCTCATTACATTTAAAGTGATAACTATCAAAGTATAAATGTGCTCTCCAAACTTCCAGCTTTGTCTCAGACATGGGATGTTTTACCACCAACAATGTATCAAACGTATCAACACTCGGTGCTGAATACCCAAAATGCCACGGCACATTTCAGGTTTCATGCCCTTTTGTCTGCGTTGCTTGCCGTTCAAGTTTGTATGATAACGAATCAAAGCTTTCCCAATCTAAGTTTGTTTTCCACTTGAAATGCAGTCTTTTTGTGTTTGCTGCTCTTTGAAAACATTTCGTTTTGAAAGTGGGGAAAAAAGAAGCCGTGGAGATGACAGGCACTGAGCTAAAATGGCCAAGTAGTAAAAATGTCACCAAAAAAGCACATTCTGCATTACTTTTGATGGAGATCCGCCTTTTAACAAGTTCTTCACTAGAGATCTTTTCAAATCTCAAAGAGAGAGAGAAAGGGCAGAAGACAGCAGACAAAAGAACCCAAACGCAGAGACTTCACTTCTGCCTTGAAGATGTTAAAATTAGTGTCTCAAAAAAAATCAAAGGCTCAACATTAAACGCTGAAAGATGCTTGAAATGTCGACACTGCAGTGTTTTAGAAAAAAGGACAGAAGATGAGAGATACTTGCAACAGACTTTGGTGTCACTTCAAAGCATTGACTTTAAGAAAGTGGGCTAATGTAATACTGATAGGAGAATCTTTACCTGGCTCTGTTGACCTCATCTTTAGCTTCTGACAGTCCAACCACACATCTCAGGACAATGCCGTCAGACCAGGAGGTAAGGTGTGGGCTGAGGGGTCTGCAGGTCGAGGGAGGTTTGACGTGTAACCCTTGAGGGCATCTTTGGTCTCTTGTTCTATGACGGCTTCTTTCTTTCTTTCTTTCCTTTCTTTTTTTTTTTCTTGTTATGCTTCGAAAAAGATGGCCGCCTTTGAACTCTGCAGCAGCTATAGAAACGGCTGGAGTTCCTCCACTTTATGGCCTGGTTGTCAGCGTCTGACTGGGCTATCGTGATGGGCCGACATCATTAGAGGCTGCCATACACAGGACACATATTGATACATTTGCTGACACAGAGTACATAAACAAGGCTCCGTGGAAGTGAACGTGTGCGGGTGTGTTTGTTTTTTGGGGGCCATTTTAATTGGATCGGCCCGCAAAGTTACGGACATCAAAAAGCCCGTGAGCAGCAGAGGCCTGATGGGTTTGGACTGGTGAGAACTCCCCTTTCATGTCTTGGATTTCAGACTTTGGGAACAAAATAAAACTTTTACATCTCTTGTTAGCCTTGAATCCTCCTGGATCAGGAGGAACAATTTTATGAGTCGAATCTTATGAGGTTAATCCAAAAAAAAAGTCAATAGGGCATTAGTAAAGGAGCTAAGTTTGCTATATGTTGCATGACACAATTGCAAATTGCCTTGCAAAAGTGTTCATTTATTTTTTAATTAATTTACTGGATCTTATGAGATAGACCAAGACAAAGTAGTGAATGTTGCAAAGTGAAAGAATTATTATTTTTTTCTTTTTAAATAAAAGACGAAGAAAATGTGGCTTACATTTTTGGCTTGGTTCAACACATATCTGAATCCTGGTGGAAAATTCAACCATTCACACAAAGATTTTCACTTTCATTGATCAAAACATCCCATTCTTTTGCTCTCTAAATGCTCTTTTTTGTTTTATATTTTGAATATTTCCCTTTGAAATTTATTTTTGCTTGGCGACCCTGTGATCCCTGAAAGGTACCTTTTGAATAAAATGTATTAGTAGTTTCAGTAGAAGTTGAAAAGCAGCATCCCGTGCTGCTGTTATTTGGACACATGGTGTGAGCCTTCTGGGTCGTTATGCAAATTTGCTTTTGTATTTATGGGCGGGAACAGGGCGGTCCACAGAGCAGCTGCACATGCACTCTGATCACTTATGATGGGACGTGTGAAGGAAATGTGTGCACAGTTTTAGACCGCTGAATATTTTTTGTGCATTGCATTTTCCAAAAATGTGTTCCTACTCCAACTTTAAGCTTGAAAGCTGCACGCTCTTTCATCCATGAAGCCCAAGGTGTTCGCTCAAGAGGAAGAATTGCTGCAAAGTCAAAGATTGAATGCAGATGATCAGGAAAGTCTATTTAGTAAATAAACTAATTACACTGTCTTACAGTGAGGATCAGATGAAAATGTCTAAAGTCACTTTGTATCTGCTTGTGTGGTTGGATTAAATTGACAGCATTTTTTCTTACCATGAATGGATTTTTTTTCTCATAGAGAGCCTTGAGATGTTTGTTGGGAATTGCCTCTATAAAAATAAATGGAATTAAGCTGAACTAAATTAAAAACTTCTCACTAAACTATTTTTATTATATTGCATAATTATTACTGCTGCACTTTGAAGAGCAGAATTGTCAGAGACGAAACAGCTTTAATAACACCAGCAGGATTAAATTATAAAAGCAGGGTTAGATTCTAAAACTGTTGTTCAAGCCTGGGTTTAAAAAATATGGAGAACTGCCTTTTCCATCACCTGAAAATGGAAAGAGTTTTGCACAGGACAGTTGGAGACATGTAGGCAGCAGTGGGCAGGAAGATATTGACATTGCATATTGATTCTGGGGAATTCATGGGGATTCTGGGGAAGCTGCAGAGATGGACAGTTCAGATGTGAGAGTATGTTGACAGAGAAAGCATTTAGTTGTGAACCCTGCAAATCTGGCTTTGATGGGAGACTGGCAAGACGAAAACCATTGTTTATAATAAACTTCTAAAAAGTCTGGGTTCAAAATGAGAGACACAGCAAACACACGGATGTTAAAGTCTCTATTAAAAATATGATGGCAGAAATTTACCATTGTAACTTAACCTGAAAGCACCATCCCACCAGTGAGGCAAGATGATTGTAGCATCATACTGTGGGATGCTTTTCTTTAGGAGCTGAAACAAACAGTGGTCAGAATTGATGGGAAAAGGAATAGAGTTGAATTGCAAAGTAATTTTGGGAGAAAACTTACAAAAAGTAAAGATTTAGTAAAACTTTAAAACTGTCATTTGAAATCCTCCCCATCCCCATAGGCAAAATTGGCTGCATCTAGCACAAAGTCGGTAGAGACATCACCCAAAGACTAAAAACAAATGCATAACACTTTTCAGATTTTCTTTTGTAAAAAAAACATGTATCTTTGTCACATTAAAATAAAATCTCAAATTGAAATTTGTAGTTGCAATGTAACCAAATTTTAAGAAGTTGTAGAAGGATGAATAATCTTGCGAGGCAATATGTGAAAGCAAAGCCAAGAAATGGTTAAAAAAAGAGCAGCTTTGGTACTTGACATCTTCAGCCTTGTGTTTCCTTACAAGCCTAGTAAAATGTAAAACCTTTCTCCTCCCAAAAGTTTTTTTGTGAAGACTTAAATATTCCAGTCTCCGTAACTTCAAAGAACTGACGATGTTCGCAAGTCCACATCCCTGCGAGCGCTCTGCTCATTCCCGCTCTGCTCATTCCCGCTCTTTCATTCCGTCGGCCCCTTCAGTAAATATGTGCAATGGCTCGTCTTTTCAAACAGATTCATTTTCCATGTATTTATTTTAAATGAATATTATTAGCTGGCCAGGCAAGAAAAGGTTCTTATGCTAATCCGCCGGAATCGCACAGGCATTTTCATTTAATGCCTACTTATGGGCCATTCTTTAACGACTATTTGCCTCACAGTCTTAGCAAATGAGCTCTGCACCCTAGACTCCTCTGTGCTCATAATTTCATTGCTAACAAGAAGATACCCCCACCTCGTCCTCCACCCCCTCCCCAACCAAGCACCCCCTCACCCCCCCGCAACCCCCCCCCCCCATTTTTTTTTCTTTGATCCCAGAATGTGTTTTTTGAATCTGCTGGTTGTGTATTCGAACATCAATGGAGCCACGGTTGCAAGTGCTTGCTTTCATTATTTTTCAAAGAGATAAAACGAAACAACAGAGGGATGGGAGGAGACGCAGGGGGTGGGGGGTGGCTTGGTTGGGGGCATCATGGGAGGAAGCGCAGGGAGGGTAGGTGACAGACCAGGACGAGCCTCGCAATGTGTGTCAACGTGAAGTCACATCATTATCAAGTTGTGTCCTACGTATTACAATGGCTGACCTTCCCTCCTTGGCTTCTGGTTTTTACTGGACTGCTGCTTTAAATGCTGCCTTGTTATTCTCTCTAAACAAACTGACATTTGTTTTTTTATGCGATTATATCTTCTATTGCTTCCAGGTGTGTTTTCATTTTCTAGTTACCCCACTAAGACAAAAGTAGAGCCAGAGTTAAAGTTTTCAGTACAGTGGGAAAGACAGACGGCTGCAAATAAAGGAAGGATTTGTAACGATACATAACATAAGCAGAAGTTTGCAAAAGCAGCAACTTTTCCAAACTTATATTGTATTTTCACATTACATGAAAATACAAGTTAGGAGTGTTGCTAGATATTTTATACATTTGGCAAATGCGTATAAACTAAGAATAACAAATCTCAAAGGTGACAAACCAGATTGAATTTATTCCACGTTCTCTACCACTGTAACATATTTCTTCATTAATAGCTCATTAACAGACCAGAAAAAGAGATAAATAATACTTTGTTTCGCAATTATGCATAAAATAGACAGAGCACAAGATAATTTAAAACTGCAAACATTTAACAACAGTTTTATAAAGCATTAATGGAAGTAAAACAAATCTACATCCACATATTTCATACATTTGGAAACAGCTAGAGCCTTGCTCTGATTCTTTCATAAAAATAAGTAAATTAATAGCTAATTCGGAATATTTAGTGATTATGAAGAAGATATGTGATATTGATTCCAAGGTATGTTTTTAAGCATAAGAGCAAAGTCCAGGCAGTAAATGTAGCTCCTGGTCCTCCACTCTGTTTTTCAGGCATTTCCAAGAGGCAAACCTGCATGGAAAATGAATCAAATGCAAAACATTGAAGTGCAAACACTTTCCTTCTCACTGCTTGTTCAGCTTCTTGATACATTTTTATTTAAACACCTTTCAAAACACTCAAGGACACTGTGCAAACAAGAAGGAAAACAAACTTAACATTAAAACAACAAACCATCAGCCACCTTCATAAGTTAAGCATTACATAGAACATGCAAATTTGAACAGATGATTTTGATGTAAGGCGGTTTTTAAACTGAGGAAGGGAATCAGTGCTACGGGCATCAGGATCCAGCTGAATCCATTGCTGGGATGCAGAGTAGAAGAAGGTTCTGGCCCGCATGGTGCTGAGGAAGGAGGAAGAGAGGAGACAGACGGTCTGACGGAGTGGTAGACCATGTGAATGAAGAGGAGCTTGGACAGGCAGGGTGGTGCCTGGTGGGGGATGGCTAGAACGTCACCAGGAGGCTCTTGTTAGCGTCAGTATCGTATTCTAGCTCAAACATATCTTTAAGGCTGAATTATTTGCAGCTGGAACGCCTCTTCTGCCACACCTCTGTTCCTTAAATAAGAGAACTGTCTAGATAGATAAAAAATCATCAGAATCCAAATTAATATCTACTCAAAATTCTCATCCAGCATATTGCTTGAGACTTACATCTTTATATTAGTCTTGTTGTTTAGAATCAATCCAACTGTCTAATTTCTTAAACACTAATCAATTTTAAAACATAAATTAAACTTCAAGGAAGCATAAATTACATTTATTGTATATGCACCATATATTATTTTAATGTGCTTGTTCTGTAAAGCACTTAGAAATACCTGGTCATAAATGATGCTGTATTCATCAACATGCCTGGCTTTACTTTGGAGGAGTCAGGTGAGCAAAGAATGACTTTAAAAAATGGTCACACGAAACCAGAGCCTATTCTGTTTTAGGCCTGGGATGTGAACTGCACATTTAGTCACCATTTTGCCTTAACATTCACATTATAGATAAGCGGCTGCGTCTTTTAAAGATCGCGATAGGTCCTGACCTTCACCTTGAATCCCCGTCCACCTATTGTGGCACCCATTGCTGCAACTGTGGTGTATAGGTATTGAAGTTTTCTACCAAGGTATAATGAGTGACGGGGCTTCTTTGATTCCTTGAAAGCTTTCATCTTCAGTCAAGGTCCCCACTGGTAGAGTGCACTTTCTCTTTTCCTGTTCTTCTTTGTCTCCTGCCTTGATGTCTGATGGCAAAGAAGGAGAAAAAGATCTTAAATACAGTCCCCGTTCGATTACCAACCTTCTGTCTGCAATTTTCTCATCATGCGCCCTTTCTCCCTGGATTTATGCTCATAATTGGGATGCCATAACTGAACTATGGAAACTAATTTTGCCAGTTGTCGTGTCTTAGAAAGTTAGCTAGGCAGTTTTTTGCTTGTGCAGCAACTCAGAATCATTACTGCCTGAGCTTGTAACATCCCTCTGAGAGAGGGCTTTTGGAGGGCTTTAAGAGCACAGCAAGTCACTTGGAGGCAGAGTTTTATATTTTTGCGAGATTTGTGGTGGAAAAAGAAGGAAACTTGAAAGGAGAACAACAAAGACAGCATTTGTTCTTTCTCCGTGCTTGCGCCCTCAGTCTGGGGTTCTAATCTCTTATTGTTTCAGACCCAAACAGAGACAAAGGAGTCGCAGATCAAAACAAATGACTATCAAGCTATCAAACAAGCATCACCCTGCTATGATTCCAAACGCTGACTGCGGGAGAGCGAGAAGAGAGTCAGAGTCAGATGGGTCGCACATTGTTTCCAGTCGCTTTGATGCAAAACTTAAAACACTTGGAGAAAAAAAATATTCAAACATCCACCATGAAAGAAGGAGGAAAAGGAGAAGACGGAGAGGAGAGGAGAAAGAGGGCGTGACGCGAAACAAGCTAACACCCTTTGCATATGTGCACTTGTCTTTGTTTCATTAGTGGTCCAGCTGATAACCTTTATTAGGCCTGATCTGGAATTAAACTCGTGGACCAGCAGCGCTTTGAAGCTACAACGGGCTCTTTTCCTGTTTGTGCTGTAAATGCAGGTTGTGGTGTGGCGATAAAGCACTTCTGAAGGATATTAAGACTTGAAAGTCCCGTGGCTATTCTTTGGTACATATTTGATGTTGTTCTTTTGCTCCTTGGCTAAATTAGCATATCTCTTTCAAAGCTCCTCTCCCCAGCATCCCCACTGATAAATGTAATCCTCTGCCATCATGTGTTCACTTAAAAGTCATAAATGATGGAAGTACATTGTGTTCACCGCTGACACATCAAAGTGCGATAACACGATTAGCAATGATGACTCGAGTTTGTTTCTGCCCCCCTCTGCTCCCCGTCCTCCTCATCATCAGCAGCCATTTGCTCCTTGCTGTATTTTTATCTCTTTCATTTTGGCGCACATCACAGCCTCTGTTTCAAAGTCACCGTACCAGTTGCAGAGGGGTGACAAAACCTTTGCTTCACTTTGCTCACTTTTATTCAGACTCTCTGCCAAAAATTTTCCATCAGCTAAATTTAGTACAGATCACATCATCATCCTCTCTCTCTCCCTCTCTCCCTCAGTGTGTGACAGCTTCTTCTCAACTTTTTTTTTCCTCAAATCGAGTCATGTTTGCTGGGTTAGAGGGCAAACGCGCTGCACCACTGTAAATGAGTCTGTAAGTTAAACTGCAAGGCACACTTTCTGGCTCATCAGAGTGCACGCATCAAAACAAAAGACAGTGACAGCACATTTGTGATCTATTATTTAGCCCCTTCTGTATTTGATCACGAGCGCTTGCCAGAGTGATGATCATGCAGATTAAGTCTGTTTCTTTCACTCACCGTGCTAAACGCCTTTGCTTTTCTTGTTTTGAGATTTTTCCAGGATTTTTTTTTGCTACATTTGCAATTGGAAGTATGAGCTAAAAGTATTTTTCTTAAAAAAAAAAACTATATTAAACACAGAAGGTACTAAAATATCAGTTTTATTGTTTGTTGCACATACAGTACAATGAAAAAGTATTTACCACCTTAGTGTTTTTTATGTTAAAATGCTTTACATTGTCATTAAAATTAAATGTCAGGTAAAGATAACCAGAGTAAATACAAAGGATGACATAATATCTTAGATATAAACCTAATAACAGGTTGTGGCAAAAACTGCTACCAGTTTTTTATGATTACTGGCAAGGAGTCCTGTAAATTGCTGTGGAGATATGTCGGCAACTCCTCTTTAAATAAATCAGCCACAATAGTAACAATTATTTATTTCTGAGTCTTCTTTGTACTTATGCATTTTTAATTCATTACCTCCTTTTTAGTCATGACAGCAACTTGAAATATTGTCTTTTTTATGTCTTCTGAAGAACTTTGAAAGCTACATTTGAGACAAAGTAACAAAAATAAACTATTTTAAATGAACATTCAAGAATTGACACGTCCTCCGATTGGTCATCTTTGATTGTGTTGACAGGTGCTGCCAATTTCTCACTTGTCATCACTTGAAATGGTGTAACCATTTTATTGCTTTGCAGAAATCATATCTTTTACATTTGTAATCAGAAGAATAGCCATGAGGCTTTTGAACATTAATAGTTGGCATGGTTTTCAATAGAGTAACTCAATTCGACCAGTTATTTTTGTCGTCGCTTTAATTTAAAAAGAAAACTGATTGTCTTTATTTGCTTTAACATGGGCTTGGAATAAGCTACCTTAGCATCTTAATTATCAACAGCTAGCTTTCATTCATTTCCTTTTCCCTCTTTCAGGCTAATTCCGAAACATAAAAGAGGCAGTTCAGGTACTTTATTAGCCAAATTATTCCTGAGAGGGCTGAAGGGACACACCAATCAGAGCTAATCTCGTTTGATTCCAAACATGAACGCTGCTCCCTTTAACCTTAACCACTCAGCTGTGCAATTGTTCACTCAGTAGAGAGAGAAACTCTGTTCGTAATTAGCGGGAGACCCCTTCATGAATTGAATTAGCATCATCTTTGTCCTCTCACTAGGAGTGTAGCCCTAATTATCCGTCTGCATGTTCCAAGGGAGGCCATGCACAACACAAAGGAGAACCTTCTGGTGGCCCTCCTTTTCTGATTCGCAAGATAACAAAATATGCAGAAAGAAAGACTTTTGTTTGGAAAATGAGGGCAAACTCTTGAATGTTAATTGAAGTCTGACTGCAGATGGGTCTCGTTAATTTTCCACCACGGGGTCACACCATAACCCCTTTGGCATGCCCCTTTTATTTGTGTGTTTGTCTAAATGTGTGGTTACTGCACTGGGTGTTGTAGGTGAGATCATTTCGAGGAGAGGAAGAGCGGGCACCCAGAGAATAAAGTTACAATTCAAATCCAGGGTGCCTGCGCAGCGTCAGGTCTCTCGCCGCTGATTAAAAATGCTAATATGTCTCCTTTGTGCTTTGATGTGGGTTTAACAATGGTGACTGCATTTGGGGTGGTGTGGAGATGTTACCATGTGACGATGTATTGTCGCCCTGCAATGACACCCAGCTGAGCGCTGTGGCAGTCCAAATCAATCATGTCGCAGGGAGCCGCCATGAGTCCGCCAGCTAACAATCCCCCCTGCTCCTCAACTTCCAAGGCTGAGCAAGTCTAATTAGCTTCCCTCTCTCCACATGCTTCAGAAGGCAGGAAACCAAGAACGGCATAAAGAGAGTTCTGAACACATTCAGGCAGAATACGCACAAAACATGCCGACATGTCCCACACATTGCCATCATGAATTGGTTCATATTTGATAGAAACATAGACAAAAACCATAAGAAAAACCTTCATTAGCTGTTTTTCAGTGGTGCATATTTTAGAGGTAAAGTGGACTGCAAACGTACTGTTGCCATATTTGCCTCTTTTCACATTTTGTTACATCTTTGAGCAACTTAAAGAAAATCCAGAGATGGTTGTCAGCAATGCATACAAATAAAAATTCTTACATTTTTATTCATTCCCTTCTATTCAGATATCGCTAAATGAAATGCATTGCAACCAACTGCAGTCAGAATACGCCTATTGATTAGATCAAGTATTTTTTGTGATTTATTTCATCTTGATATAATCCCTCTGTTATTTGAAGGCATCAGATTTTTAAAGAACATTAGAGAACAAACAGAATAATGAAAACCATTATGTAAACTAGCAGGCAAGTCAGGGAAATGTAAAGTTGTAATGTTGTAGCACTGTTCAATCCACCATCCAAAATTATAAAGCGCCTCTGTAAGCCTACCTTAACATGGCCAGCTGTCAAAACTTGAAAACTGATGTTTTAAGATGCTGTCCATCTTACTGCACTGAACTGTTTTGTAAAGAAATCAAAACAAAACAATCTCTTCATTTCCTTTAACAATTGCTGCTGCTAACCAGACACATATTTAAAGACACAATATGATGCTGATGCAACAAATCTGCCATATCATGCTACCCTATACTACAAGTCACTGAGCTTTGCTATTACCGACAGATACCTGCAGTGATGTAACATACTAGCTGAGGGCAAAGACACCAGTAAGATAAAAAACAGTGGGTGCTTTTTCTCCAGAGAATTTAATGCTTTAGATTTTTTCAGCTCTGTGGCCTGACTATGACTTTCTACAGTACATTTCTGGTTAAGTAAGTGTTCATAAAAGAGCAAGACTGATCATAAAAACAAAACAGTCATTTTAGCACCTGCAAAGAAAGACAACAAAAATGATGCTTAAGTAAATCTCATCATCAAACAATCTAGGGAGTGTAACAAAACTATTTATAAAACAAAATAAGACTATAATTTAGCAAAATGACAGACTAAAAAAAAGTTTTTACATCACAAGCCACATGCATGGCGTTTAAAATCAACAGGCTGAGTTAACAAGATAAATTTTAAAGTGCACTAAAATACAATAAACAGAGGTGTGAATGAGTCTTATCTGCCATAAAGGCTTTGCATGAGATTTGCAAAGTTTCAGCTGAACAAACTGAAACAGCATTTAAATGGGTGAGACCAAAGAGAAGATGTTTGGCCAATGCACATTATAGAAATAAAATAGCATACATCAGGACAAATGAAATAAAATCAGCTGTCAAGTATTGTGAAGAAGGGCCGGCGATTAGGGCAGATACAGCACCTGGGCATGTCAGACTGCTTCCAATTAAATCCTTTGTGATGGGAGGAGCAAAATTTGACTCGTGTGAAACAGACAAGCAACTGCAGATCAAATTGCAGAAGAAGGTACTGCTGGTTCTGACTGAGAGGTGTCTGCTGCATATGGGTCTCCATTGTCCCTTTTGAACAGGACAATGTTGTAATATGTTGGACTGTTTTTATTCTTTTAGTCTGGTTCTTTCAATACTTTGTTCTCTGTTTCTGTTCCCCTTTCTGAGCTCCTTTTTCTCTTTTTGTCTTAGTATCTTAGTAATTCTTACTAAGATACAGTCTTACTAAGATACAGAGATCAGACTGATCTTTCAGTCTGATCTCTGAATATCTGGCTCCAGTTCAGGTGGTCATTCCAGTAGATTCTCTCTGTCTGTCCTTTGAGGTTTGAGGTTTCCCTCTCAGCTGCTCCCAATTAGTCAATACCCTCAGCATATATTTTCCTTTGGTTCACTCTGGTGTCATCCCTTTTTTAGGTTTCTGGATTTGGGACGATTCCAAAACTGCTCCCACGAAGTTGAGGGAGTGAAATTGTCCAAAATGTTTTTCTATGTAGCAACATTAAGAATTATTTTCACTTAAACAAATCAGTAAAGCCCAACGCCTGACAGATAACCCAACACTATAATATCTAGTACATGAAACTTGACACGATGCAGTCAGGCAAATGCTGTTCTCCTGCAAACTGCCAGCAGTTTGTCTAAATTTCCAGACAAAGGGACATGATTCAGCACATCTCCACTGTTATAGCATGTTATCAGAGGGTCACATGAAGTTTGGAAGTCTGTAGTTATTGACTGCAAAAGGTCGGTGACCACTGATCCTGCTGTCTTATTTTATGTGGCCTACCACTTAAAGGCATAGATCAGTGGCCTCAAACTCTAGTCCCCATTGGCCGGTGTCCTGCAGCTCTCACACATCTCTCTGTTTCAGCACACCTGGCTCCTGCAGAGCGTGACTGCATGACACTGAGGCAGTGTCATGCAGTCACTGCAGGTGACTGCAGGTGTGCTGGCTCCTGCAGAGCGTGACTGCATGACACTGAGGCAGTTTAGCCATTTAGTTCAAGTATGCAGGACAAGGGAGACATCTTGAAGTTGCAGGATGCTGACCCCATGAGGACTGCAATTAGAGATTACCGCCTTAAATGCTGTCGTTTCCAGTCACTTCCACACTGTAATAATAAAACAGTTAACTGCGGAGTATTTAGCAGCAAAGAAGTTTTCTAATTGGACCTAATGAACAGGAGTCACAGTACCGTACAAGAGTTCACATTCTTTCTCCAATGTTAGCAGAAGTCTTCATGCCTTCGCTGGATTCTATGCATCTGTGGACACGTGCTTCTATTGCTCCCCACTTAAAATAAAAAATATTTAAAACCAGTACTATTTTCCACTATGTCTAGGACACTCCCATTAATCCACAAAGTGCTCTTTACAGGCAGTGTCACTGACAGCCAACCACAGAAGGAGACTTCCACTTCTCAGACACTTGCCATCCTCCCATTGTATGGCTCACTTTTAGATATTTTTTACCAAAATTTCCTGGCATGTTTACCATGTTTATTCTACTTTCATCCTGCCGCGATCAGAATATGACACCGCCTTGACTCTGTTTCAAGAAACAATCCTCAGCTTGAAACCATCATGGTTGTCACACCCTGGCGATCTGTCGCTCAGCTACACACACACCAGGCTTGGTACTATTTTCTTTAGTGAGATATGGGTGTGTGTGTGTGTGTGTGTGTGTTTTTAAGACAGAAAAGGGGGTGCGGGGATATGAAATAGAGGAGCTTTTATCAGGCTCTGAGTTGGAAGTCTTTGAGGGCCTCCTCAGAAGCTCAGCATTTCTTCCATTGTTCTATTTCCATCCCTCGCTTCACTCCTGTCACATGTGAAATCACAAAAGCATCCTTTACCCCCACACCCATACCCCTCCCCTTCAGTCATTTTCCACCCTCCTTTTCCCCCTGTTCCAACGTCAGAGAAGCTCATAACCCACTTAGATTATTCTCAAAATACTTCACAACTTTACAGTGCTCTTGCTGCAAATTGGAGTTCAGGCAAACAAGTGGAGGTGCAAAGCTGAGGTTGTGAACTTCTTTCAGTTTGAAGCGTGAAACAGATCTTCTAATTTAACCCCAGCAATTTCCTTATCCAGAAAACAGTCACACTCCCGTGTTGTGTAGTTACACTGTGTCATATGTCGTGCACACTTGCTTCCAGCGTTGTTGTTCTTGCCTCCGAGTCAGCTATTGTAAATATGCGCCGCCATGTCATGATGTTTCCACCTCCATAACCTTGAGGTGGGGGTACAGGGGGCAGATGGAGTCTACCTAGTGTTGGCACATCATCCTCTAGTGAAACGTGTGTTCGCCGTACACAGCAAGTTGAAATCCAATCACAATGAGAGCAGACTCTGCCTTTCTCACAAAGACGTGCATAGATTAAAACACGGCGATATCTGAGAACTGGAAAAGCCTGCCTGCAGGTCTGCACCCTTTAGCTGGTGATGGCGATGTGACATCTCAACTGCAAGAACTCATTCCTGTCTCTTTTTCTTTTTTTTAGCCCTTCTTTCCATTTTTGTCTTATCTCCACCCCTACATTGTTTTCTGTTGCTCATCCCCTGACTGCTTCCATTCTGTTCTTTCTCCTCAGTCCTTGCTGTCATCATCCCTTCACCAACTTTCTGCCCTTAGGTGCACACTGACTTCAGGTTTCAGGTGATGGAAGAGCGGAGAGGGAAAACAAAGATTACTTGTCTATTTTCTTCAAAATAAACTGCAGCAGGTGCTTTGGAAATCCCCTGGTGTTGCTTCTTTTGCACAGCAGAGATCATCTTTGTTATTTGGTATTTGAGATTCTTCAGTTCTTTGCAAAAGTATTTTTCATAGTTCAGCTTTTTGCATTTTATCCCGTCACAGCCAAAAACTTCAGTTTATTTTATTGGATTTCACAAAATACACCAACACAAAGTAGCACATAATCTTGAACTGAAAGGAACATGTAGGTTTGTCGCTACCAGTTTGTGCAAACAAAAACTAAGCAACGTAATTGGCTGCATTTTTCTGCCCTCTTTCTTTTTCTTATATGCCCCACTTTTTAAATTAAATTAGGTTTCTTCATTCCTCCACAAGAGATAACAGTGACATGACATTAACATGTTGCATTACAGGTTGATCCTCTGCACGTTGGCATGTTTTGTGCAGGCTCACGCACATGTGGGTGTGTGTGCACGTATGTGTAAGGTGAATAAAGGTATCTTTGTTGGCTGCAGGTGTGTGCTTGTGCTAGGCAAGCTTCAGCAGTGGTTCTCGGGAACAATGGCTCTTTGTTGGAGAACGCACCTGAGTCAGAGATGGGAGGTGAGAGGGCCTGATCGCTGTAAGATTACACAAGAGCAGACTTCATTAAACCTGCAGGTGGGGCAGGGGGGAGATAAAAGTGTACAGGAACGCAAAGAGAAGAACGGTAAAAGAGAGGAACAGAGAGGGAGAGGCAGAATTTGGGAAGCGGAAAAGGAGCTTGAAGTGAGCTGAACATTGAAAGAAAAGCAATGTAAGAGTAACCAGAGAAGCCCTGGTTACAGTGGTTGCACAGCAGGTGCAAGTTTGGGTGGCAAGCACTTTGACCCCAATTATTTTCAACAGTATGAGGGATTGCTCTAAAGACAATGACAACAGGTGAATGTCTACTGTCAGTACATGCTCGTTCTGGAGGAGTGAATGGTCGAAGGTTAAGCTTATAGACCGAAACGAAAACAAAAGTGTGTGAATAGCCAAACAAAGCCTGGTATGTTAAACATGTGGATCAAATTTTTTGTGTAAACAAACTGAATTCAAATACAAATTTTTACCATTTCTAAAACATCCAAAACTGCTATTTAAAGCATGGGTGATTTCTTCATGACTTTAATTAGTATTTTAAGCTAAAAAGCAAAAATCTCAGAAATTGATCAGGTTTTTTTTCCCTAATTTTATGCCTTTACTCCTGATTTTGCCTTGTTTAAATATACATCAATTAAGCATTGCATTATAAAAACCTGACCCATTGAGTCAATTAGACCAAGGCGTTCTGTGGTTTGTGCCACTGAGATTTTGGCAGCGGATTTTCTTTACTTCTTATAATTTGCAAGGCAAGTCCTCCATATGTCTGACTTCTTGTTCAGTAGGATGCATAGTTGCCTGATATGATCAAGCTCTGGGGAACATGGACAGTACATCAACACCTCAAAGTTTGTGTTTCTCAAGCCATTGCTGAACCATTTTTGTTGGTAATGGCAGGACATTAGCTTAACACGTTTTGCAATCAAACCAAATCAAATGATAAGAGACAAACAAATTCTACCTTGGGGGGAAATGCACATTATAAGATTTAATAAATACTTGATCTGAATGAGTCAGAGATATTGTTTCATGTTTGCGAACTGATGTAAAAGTGACACTGAGGCAGACATTAACAAACGCTCTAGATGAGCAGGAGCAACAGTGAGGCATGTCATGAAACAAAACCCGTTTGATTCTGTTAGAATTAAACGGATTTTGTTGGAATCCTTTTCTTTCCTACAATGTAATAAAGAACATAGATAATTTGTCTATTAGCATGTCAAACATATGAAGGACAAGATCACAAGGATAACTTGTCTCAGCTGAGTTTTGAGCTTTGAAAGTAAGAGGAAGTTTCATTTAAATTCTAATTTACGCCACTAAAGTTGCATGTAAACGAGGAGATTTGTGGCAAGATATCAAAACAGAATTGTATCAAAACTTTGAGAACGGTAGTCTTCATCTTTCTCCTTCTATCCTTCAATCATCCATTCCCTCTATATTTTTTTCCACAAAAGTTCAGAAAGTCAAAACGTTCCAACGTTCACATAGGATGAACGCACAGTCTGTCTCAGCTCCTCAAACATGAAACACAAATGGTATGTAAATGTCGTCTTTGATTCTGTTTAATGTATCCGGGGTACAAGGTGCAAAGCATAAAAGAGGCTTCTCGTCTCTGCCTATAAAGCATGGCGGAACACCTTTACAGGACATCGGGGCTCCCTGCTGTGAGGATAATAGGAAGAAATTGTTTTGCAAAGAGATGACGTGATAAAGGGAAAAGTAAGATTTTTTTTCAAAGACTTTTCAAAAACCCTCCACGCTCTACTTCGGAAGTGCACAAGAGGAAAAGTGGCTGAGCGCTAATTGAGTGATAGCTGATTGCTGAAATGTTCATCTTTGATGTTTTTTTTTTCTGTCCATGTAAAAGAAACATCAAAAAACGGCGGATGTTTTGAGAAGAATTAGGATGAAGTTAGAATTTGAAAGGGATGGCTTGCAGTGATGTATCTGTTTGTGTGTGTTAGTGTGTACAGACTACGTGTCTGTTTGGGCATAACTGAACTCATCATCATTAAAGGTCTTCCTGAGTCAAACTTAAGTTATCATTATCAACAATTTTGCAACACGAGGCTGATATACTGTTTCAATTGTTTAAAGGAGATGTAAGGGTCAGCATTTCTTAGGGTCTGTATGAGCGTTTAATTACATTTAGTTCAGGTTGTACAATGCAGGGTTCATGAGGATGGGACAAAGGGAGATTTCGTCCAAACTTCAGGAAAACGAATCTCCATTTTCACAAATGACTGATATATTGTGATATTCTTTGTAGCTGCATTTTCTGAGATCAGTTCCGTTGTCAGTCTTAAAAATTAACCCAAAGTCTCAAATATCTTGGAACTTTCCAATGTGTCTATTCCTTCATGTGAAAAAAAAATCTGTTTATAAGATTTTATAAAAGCATGGCTCATTTTTTAACTGTAGCTGACACTAAGCGAATTTTAAGTGACATGTTTGTTACATCTGGACACAGTTTTCATTGAATCCACCAAGATCAGCTGTAAGTGTGATGATTGTAATTTGTTTTCTAAAAGAGCACAAACACATCTGAACCACCTTTTCGATTTATTTGTTAATAAATCTATAAAGAAATAGCCCCTTCATAGCTCAGGTCTCACCAGTGAAAATGCGGTTTCAAGACTCGCATTAAGACTAAGTTCAGACTCTCTGTCATACTTCAGAGTGCTTTCCCTTGTTCTACAGTAAAGTCTTCAACTTAAAGTGTTTGCTGATAAAAAGCTATAAAAAAACTAAATTTTTGTATTTTTTTTTCTAGTTGTGTTTTCCAAGAAGACAAGCACAAGCTTGACAACTGCAAATGAGTCTATATAAGCACATTTTTTTTGTATTTTTTCAACTTAGTCTTTTAGACATAAAAAGATGAGTTTTGGGGCTTTACCATCAGTGGCTTAGCGCTGCTTGTTTCAACACCAACAAAGACAGCATGCGAATAGACAGCCAGGCCTGATCCAGCTGGGCTTGACAGCAGTGCACACATGAAAGAAAGGGATGGAGGGACGAGCAGTAAGTGCAGAGAAAAAAGCGAGGGATGAACAGAATCACACACTGGGATCCTGCTGTTCACAGCGGCAGGTGCAAGAGGGGAGGAGAAACGTGGGTGTCAGCAATGGGCAGCATTTGTGGTGTGTAAGAGGTTTTTTTTAATAGAATAGAGAGAAAAGAATGAGTGGGAGAGGGGTGACACATGAGTGGCATTAAATGAATCTCAAAGTAATGTAATTTTGGTTTTATTTTGGGTCATTGCAAGGCTTTTTATTAGCAAGCCATCAAACTTATGATGACGTTCAAGACTCCAAGCTGCGAAAGCCTGACGATGAATAGATGAATAGAGCAAATTCATAAAATTAGGCTTCTGATAAAAACACTGAATGCAAAAGGATTTATTGACATACATGAGGCTACAGATGGTAACAAAAGAGATGTTTGGGAGCCAAAAGAGCCACCAATTCTGTGCGGTAGCTTGCAATCTCACAAAGATTACTTTTCAGAAAACCAAAACCAAAAGTAGCAGGAATGGAATAGGGCGAAGCAGACTACAGTGAGTCTTGAGGAGGGGCATCTTTCTTGACAGACAACAAGAAAACTAGCAAGGGAGGACAGCAGAAGATCTCTTCCTTTGATGAGACATAACAATATCCAAATCCCAGACCGCCTCTTATTTAAGTTACTGAAGACGCTAAAAAAAGGAAAAGTTCTTCCAAAGTCGTTCAGAAGCTTTTGCGCTTTAGGTGAGAGGGAGGGAATGGAAGCAGTAAGAAGAAGAAGGATGTGGCGGCGGCGGTGGGGGGGTGAGATAATGTTTATGCATTAGATTTTCAAAGAGCTTTTTTTTCTGTAAGGAAATTCAGATTCAAAGGTGTACTTCTTGCAGGAAGATCTAAAGGATTCTTTCTCTCTCTCCCTGTTATTGCTCAAGATACAAAGTCCCTCTGTAGCTTAGCCAAGACTGTATGCACATGGTAACCGAGCGTGAGAAGGCCTTCCATAGCTACAGTACATCCAGTAAGGAAACCGAGGGATGTGTCACTGTATTTTTCATATATAATATTCTCTACGCTCAGACTACACATTTGACATGAAAGAGAGAGGCAGCGCTAAAGTAGCACCTCGCCTTGCCTGTCCAAGGCTGCAGTTACCCCAAGCAAACATTCTGCCGCCCGCCAGCAACGCTGCGATGCTCACAATGAAGCCACAATTATGGCTCCGACGCCAAACATGTCGGAGACTTTTATTTTTTTCTGAGTTTGAACTTGAAAACTTCACATGAAGAACAGTGCGAAAGAGCTGAAGGAGCAGAGATGTGACTGAAAGGGTGTGTATGCACATAGTTGCTGAGCGCAGCACTCGTACGTACGTGTGATTAAAAATTCAAATGAGCGCCTTTAGTAGTAGATGGAAAGCTTTGAGCCTCCGTAATGAGGCTGATATATGAAGTTTAAACATTCGGAGCTGCTGGAAGTGCCACCACAGAAAAAGAGACAGAGAAACGCGGAGGGAGGCAAAGAAGGAAAAAAATGGGGTTGGGGGGGGGGGGAGATTTGTGGCTTTGATGCAGCGATATGACCGTGGGGCACGGCTGGTTAGCTGGGGCTGGCTGCTGCCGGGATCCGGAGCGCCTTGCAGAGTGTTTGTAACGTTCCCCGGGATACCATTTCCAGCAATCCCCTGCCAACAATCCAGGACAAACTGGAAGAAAAGAAGAAGCAAAGCAGAAGAAGTTAAATTACAGAGTGAAAGGAGCTGGAAGAAAGTGAGAAAAAAACGGAGCGGAGTGTTGAAGCTGAGGTGGATCGGAGGGAAGGAACCATGGGAGCGACAAAGAAGTGACAGCAATCGATTTCTCTTACACACTTGTCAGTCACATATACACACTTCACACAACAGCAGGTCGTATGAGAGGATTTGGTGTGAAGAACCAGGACACAGTGTGAGTGTATGTGTAGGACAGAAAGACCGCATGTGGATCCGGTCACACTGTTCCTGTTGTATCTCTGCAAGCAGTGGGACTCTAGTGCCACTTTGAACTTGCCCACCATTAAAAAGCTGAGAGAGTTTTGAAGAGGCCTATTGAAAGGAAACCTGTGCATTTATAATGTAAATCTTTTTTTTTTCCAAAACCCTTTTTCTCTCCTTTTTCATTTCTTTTTTTATTTGGACAGCATTTGAAATGCTTTATATGAACATTCAATTTAACAGCTTCTCCTGCCACCTGTTTTTTGCCATCTGCAATGATCCATCTTAATTTGTACTTAAAAGGAACTGTCTGAATATGTTAAATTTGTTTTCTTAAACGTAATCATTACTCCTTCTATTATTATGTTTCACTCTGATAATCTTCTGTCTTATTTATTGCAATAGCCATTACTTCAAAGAGAGCAGACGAGGTTTCTCTGAACGGCAGCATATTCTTCACCATCACCACTTTAGGATAGATGCAACAATCTTTTATTTTATGTGTGGCAGAGACTGAAATGAAACTGAAAATATATTTTTAAATCATTAATGTCTATTTGTGTCTTTCCTTCCAACCCATGTTCAGAACTGAACAATCCTTCAGGCTGAGCAGTGAAACATTTTAAAGAAACAAAGTTGCCTTTTTGAAGCATTTAGCAGTATAATCTCTGCAATTTCCATTAATGCCATGACACATGGGAAGTCGAACTATTATGTCAAAGAATTATGTATAGGACACAATAAACAGTCTCCTGCTTTTGTGAGCATAAGTTTGGATAAGCATTAATATACATGTCAGGTACTGAGTGTTGTTTGTTCTTATAACAAGGAGACAAGGAATGCCACCTATCACCAGGACATGACAAATGCTACTTAGTTTATTGTGCAATTTTGAGTTAAAACTAAATTTACTCTACAAGCTGTTCTTCTAATTCATTAAATAATAAAATAGGCAGGCTGTTTGAATTCCCCAACATAACTTTCCTAAAAAGTATTTGACTTATTATAAACAATTCCTGTCCTCACTCTTATCATAAGATAATTTTATCCGTAGTTCTCCTGGATCTGGATCAAGATCTTATTTTTGTTGGCCCGTGATTGGTTTTTTTGGCCTGATCTCTACTTGGCTTCAACTTATAAAGTTAAACAAAGAGCTCAGATCAAACAAAGTAATTGTGCAAGTACAGTTGGGTATTTCTTTTGCTTTTCTAAAAACAAAGTCTTTCAGGCTGAGACCTTCTAATCATCACATTTGTTATACAGAAAAACTTACATTTGAATATTCTCATCCTGCCTACCTAATTTTATGAGACAGGATGCAAGCTGTGTGTCTGTGTAGAACTATTTTTCCTCAATCGCAGCTTGTTCTCCATAGATTAACAAACACAGTTGTAGGTTTTAGAAAATGAAAAACAAATCTCAACATCCCTTCCATTCAACAAGCAACTTTTAATGAACTCCAGGTCAAAGCACCTTAACTGTACTATCAACCATAAATGCTGCTGGTCAATATTACAGTACTGTCCATCTGTAGCAGAGAAAATTCTCCTAACACTATTCTGACACTTTTTGACATGAGATGCCCATTATAGCTGATGTGGATCTTACTTCCCTGGTAGACCACCTATAGATTGAGAAAAATACTTTGTGCTGCATCCTTCACCTACATGTTGGGTTGTTGTGCCAGTGGCTTGTGGTTGAGTCTTAATAAAGCCTAAACCCCGCCGTGCTTCCTCTCTCTGTTCTACAACTCCTGCTGCTCGTCTGTCTCAAGTGTACCGTAATTTACTGTCACAGAACTCCTCAAACCGGCCACCACACAGTGCACAGAGGGGGAGGAAGAGAAGGTAGCACAGATCACCGTCAAAAGAAGGAAACAACTACACCAACTTCCTTTTCTGTAAAAAAAAAAGCAAAGAAAGTAAAAAAAAAAAAAGAAGAAACTGTTTTTCAGAGACTCAAACTCACAGCGGTTCACCAAGCCTTGTTTAGGTTTTCTGCTCTTTTTTTCCAGAAAGGGGAAAGAAGGAAAGGAGGAAAAATTGCTAGGTGGTTGTCAACAGTTGAAGCTACAGCCGCACCTGGCATCGTCCTACTGGTCTTTGATCACTTGTCGAGTGAAATTCCACCACTGGATTAAAGTGAAGGAGGGGGCATCCGAAGGTGGGATGACTAGCAAGAGTGACAAGGAAGGATAAAATACAGAGGACGACTTTGCCTGAGACGTAGCCCTGCGTGTTTGGTGTGTTTAATGTGGTGTGCACCGCCCTGTTGGCTATAATTAAAATCAGCGTGAATTGTTAGAGTTGCCTCAAGCCAATCATATCTGTTCCTGCCCACACATTGCAGAAACTTTCTGTTTGGTAAAATAACCCTCCAGAAATAAGTAAAGAACTCTATCTGTGACCTGTCACAAGCAATCAAATGTACATCAATGATGAGTAAATTTCTACAGGGCCTCATGGTACGAACTGAATTAGCAGCACTGGATCATTGGAAAATGTAAATTGTAATTTTTTTCAACATATTTTATTTTTCAGCAAACCAAAAACTGATCATAAAAGGAAATACATTTCATTGTAAGTTATTCATTTAACCTACATTGTATTTATTGTTTAATATAAGGTAAATAGAAATGTCACAAGGTGGGGAAAAAACATTACAATTCAAAATAAAGTTTTGCTTTTCACCTCTTAATGTAGTGCAGGATTAAGAGACACCAGAAATCATAAGTTTCAGATTGAAATTGAAATTTCCCGGTGGGACGTGCCCGGAACACCTCACCAGGGAGGCGTCCAGGAGGCATCCTGACCAGATGCCCGATCCACCTCAACTGGCTCCTCTCGACGTGGAGGAGCAGCGGCTCTACTCTGAGTCCCTCCCGGATGACCGAGCTTCTCACCCTATCTCTAAGGGAGAGCCCAGCCACCCTGCGGAGAAAACCCATTTCGGTCGCTTGTATCCGGGACCTCGTTCTTTCGGTCATGACCCAAAGCTCATGACCATAGATGAGGGTAGGAACGTAGATCGACCGGTAAATTGACAACAGGACCACATCATCTACAAAAAGCAGAGATGTGATCCTAAGACCACCAAAACGGATCCCCTCAACACTCCAGCTGCGCCTAGAAATTCTGTCCATAAAAGTAATGAACAGAATCGGTGACAAAGGGCAGCCCTGGCGGAGTCCAACTCTCACCGGGAACGAGCCCGACTTACTGCCGGCAATGCGGACCAGACTCTGGCACCGGTCGTACAGGGACCTGACAGCCCGTATCAAAGGGCCCGGTACCCCCCACAGGACTCCCCGAGGGATGCAGTCGAACGCCTTCTCCAAGTCCGCAAAACACATGTAGACCAGTTGGGCAAACTCCCACGCACCCTCCAGGACCCTGCTAAGGGTGTAGAGCTGGTCCAGCGTTCCACGGCCAGGACGAAAACCACACTGTTCCTCCTGAATCCGAGGTTCGACTATCCGACGGACCCTCCTCTCCAGGACCCCCGAATAGACCTTGCCAGGGAGGCTTAAGAGCGTGACCCCCCTGTAATTGGAGCACACCCTCCGGTCCCCCTTTTTGAACAGGGGGACCACCACCGCAGTCTGGCTGGATCTCATCCACCCCCGGGGCCCTGCCACCGAGGAGCTTTTTAACCACCTCGGTGACAACGTCCAGGATTGGACCCACCCATCCCCAAGCCCAGCTCCTCAATGGAAGGCATGTTGGTGGATTGAGGAGGTCTCGGTGCACGCCCCCGGCCATAACGCCCTGAGGTCAGCAGCACACCATCTCCACTATACACAGTGTTGGTGCTGCACTGCTTCCCCCTCCTGAGATGCCGGATTGCGGACCAGAATCGCCTCAAAGCCGTATGGAAGTCTTTCTCCATGGCCTTTCCGAACTCCTCCCACGCCCGAGTTTTTGCCTCAGCAACCACCCGAGCCGCATGCCGCTTTGCCCCCGGTACCCGTCAGCTGCTTCCAGAGTCCCACAGGCCAAAAAGGCCCGATAGGACTCCTTCTTCAGCTTGACAGCATCCCTCACCGAAGGTGTCCACCAACGGGTTCGAGGGTTGCCACCGCGACAGGCACAATATCTACTTTTTAAAATGTCTTCACAACTTGGAGAAGAACTTTTCATTTCATTTACTTAGTTCAAAGTAAATCAGGGGTGGGCAACTCCAGGCCTCGAGGGCCGGTCTCCTGAAACTTTTAGATGCATCTCTACTTCAACACATCTGAGTCAAATAATGAGGTCATTAGCAGGACTCTGGAGAACCTGACTGCACTTAGGAGGTGATTCACTTATTTGATTCAAGTGTGTTGGACCAGGGAGACATCGAAGAGCTGCAGGACGCCGGCCCTCGAGGACCAGGATTGCCCACCCCTGAAGTAAATGAAACCTAGGAGCATCTAAGAACTTAGTGATCTTATTGACGCATAATGATTGACTAGATTCATTAAATATGATGGAACATGAACTTTAAAAATTAAAAACACATATATTTACCTTACCAAGATGTTGGAGCCCTCAATGTTAATGCTGACAAGTAAATTAATCTGAAGTACACAGAGAAATGGGGATAAAGACACTTTAAAAATGTTACGAGTGTTAGTGCCAGATGGGCTGGGTTGTGTATTTCAGAAACTGCTGCCAAACTCTACTGGAATTTTCACCCACAACCATCTCTTGGGTTTAAAGAGAATGTTCTGAGAAACTATTCAGTGAGCCATGGCTGTGTGGATAAAAATGCCTTGTTAATTTCAGAGGTCAGAGGAGAACTGGCAGGCTTGTTCAAGATGATAAAACAGCAACAGTAGCTGAAATAATCACTTGACGCAACAAAGGTATGAAGAACAAAGTTCCAAAATGCACATCATTTACACTTAAAGTTGATGATCTTCAGTCGCAGAAAACCACACTCTTGTCACCTTCGGACAGGTTCACTAACATTTCAGATAAAACATTCAGCATCGAACCATCCGGCGTTGTATCCGCAGTCCAGGCTAGTGGTGTTATGGTACAGCAGATAAGACTAGAGAAATTTAGAGGCCCATTTTGCTCTCTATATAGTTACAGTGATTCCCTTCCAGGCCTTGTGATGAAACGATGAAAAAGCAGTTTTTCAAACATGTCGACATCCATGGAAAAGTGTTAGCATTACCATCTACCGTGAGAGTCATGACAGAGCACTGTAGCTTTAAATGGTGAGTGCAACCTTGAACAAAGCACCAGGAACTCCCTTCACTTGACAGCTGGCTCTTGTGTATGCCCTCGACTGAGCATGTGCTAATGCTGTCAAAGATTTTCGGCAAGAGAATTGCTGGCATGCTAATCTCCACTATGTCTGCCACCAGGCTGAGAGGAGCTGTCTGTGGCATACACATGGAAGTGTTGACGGTGACCAGTTGTTCAGGTGTTCAGTCTTGCACACCAAGGGGATGAAAGGGACCCAAGGTTTCCCAGGTTACTGTGGAAACACCTACAGCAAATGATTTGATGATAGGAGCAGTTATTCATGGCAGCTGCCATGTTGTCATTGTGATCTCACCATAGGGATCTAACACCATGCGACACGCAAACTATATTAATTAGGTTATATACGTATAATGAAGTTATATACGTATAATGAAGTTAATTAGGTATATGGTATATGGGGATGTGAACCCTAGGAAGAGTAACCATTGTTACAGCAAGGGCATCCAAACAAACAAACAAACTTATATGTAAAGCATATCAGAAGATGAACGTCTGTGTATGGCATGAATATAATCCTTGTTATGCAAGCACATATTCAGTTCCTTCACACATTGAGTGTCACTAAGAGGAATGGAGCTCAGTAACAAGTTGCAAAGAAACTAAATGCTTATATGAGAGCCAGTGCGTAACGTTCTTATTAATACAGCTGTCATGAGTGAAAGCATTATGGTTTTATGGTTTCTAAAACATACCACACAGGGATACTACAGACAGCCACTTATTGCAGGGTTTTGTTTGCTATTATACTTATCAAGACCTTAATATGTTTGACAATATTCCAGTTACAAATGTAAATTAATTAATTTAAATGTAGAGAGAGTTTATAAATTGTTGCACCTCTGTCTTTACTCAGATCAAAGCCTAATTTATATGCTTGTTGTCAAATACTTTTTGCATGTGTGAAAAATAAACATACATGCTTTTTCCACACTGACCAGAAAATCCAGCAGATATTATAAAGTTTGCAGCTTCAATTGGCAGATAGATTTGATTTTCTTCAAGATGTTGCTACTAATTTCACTCATGATTACAGATATCTTTTAATCCCGACCAGCAGATGGCCCCATTTGCACCTCAAAAACATTTTTTGTGCCATACAGCGCAGGAACTAGATGAGTTCATAATGACCCATTCAGAGAGACTGTGTTTTCTTCACCAAAGTGAAATATAAATATAAATATAAGACTCATGTGATGGCAGAAATTCAAATCAAACTTTACTAAAGATACAAAACCCTGGTCCATGGCAGAGACAAAAACAGAAAAAGGAAAAAAGAAAAATGTTTTAAAAATTTTGTAACTTTTTTCACCTATTCTGCTATTGCAATTACAACTTGAAGTTTGCTTTGGTCTTGTGAAAATTTGATACAGAAAAGGAGATCATGGAAAAGCTGTGAATGTCTTATCTAATAAAGGTAACCTTTGTATTGGCGTGTCAATAGAATCACATATTTAAATAAAGATTGAAAACGTTTCATGCTGCTCATGCTTGTGCTGTATTTCAGGTATGTCTTTGTGCATGTAGTCATGCAGAGGTGTGGCAGTCCGTTAAGGCCTCTTCACTTCATCTTGGTTTCATGGGAACCTGCGTGCAGCTAATCCTCCTTTTGGGTCTAGAGGGCTTCTCCAAACAAATCATCCAGTTCTAAAACCCAATGCTCCTCAAGTGGGCTCCTGGCTCTCTTTGCAAAGTCCCACCATGTAACACACACACATACAAAGAGAAACCCTCTTTTTTCATACGCTACACATAAAACAGCTACCGACCGTGAGGCAAATCCCTTGTCTCTGTGTCTTTTCTTCCAAGAGCAGGGGAAAGAGAAAGGAATGGGGTGTGGATAAGCCAGACCAGCAGGAGACTGTCAAGTTGAAGGACTGGATGACCTGTTTTGGAAGACGGGCTGAGTCTGAATAATGGCTGCTCATGAAGGGGTCATTGTTTGATTGGAAGCTCAAGGAAAGCAAAGATAAAGACTTGGATCTTGATACTTTGATGTGGCTCCATCTGCTGTTTTTCATTATACATCAGAGAGTTGTTGTAGTGTACTGTATCAACACCTTTGCATCAGTTTACAGAATCACTGTGTACCAGATTCGTTCCAGGTACACAGTGCCCTGCCCACTGTTGTCATCATAGATCTCCTTGAGAAGAACCCTCCATAATCTGCTTAGTTTGAGGATGGATTCTGTTCTTTAGGTTCTGAAATAGATAATGCTCTTCATCTTCTCTATTTGTTTTCATCAAGGTTTGTTATTCAACTATCACCAATGAAAAGGCCAAGAGTCTTTTGTGGCTCTCTAGCTTTGTAAAAAAAAAATAGTTCTTTGAGAGAGTTTCTATATTTACCAAATTGAAAATCATGCAAGTTTTCTTGTTTTCCTCTGTAAACCATATTAAAAATAATGCATTGTTAGAAATGAAGGCCCTAAAATTAAAGAATCCTCAGAAAAGACTTTTTGTTTATTCAAGAAAAAACTTAAAAGGCTCTTTGAAGTATCATATTAATGTTGCATTACAATGGTTACTGGGGAATGGCGTTTTGTATTTTTCTCACTTTTTTTTTGTTTATTTGTACCTTTCTTTTTATTAGTCCTGTAAAAGTGAAACCAGTTTTTAAAAAATTTCTGATTTCCTTATGCATACATTTTGATTTGTAGCTTTTCTCTTGACAAATAAAATAAATCACATTCACATTTTGTCAATAGTGAAAAATTATCTGTTTTCTGTGGAAACGATGTATCTAAAAACAAGTCTTGCATGGATCTAAGCATAACCAGATGAATTAAACCCCCTCATCTCTGAGCTTGTTCTCACCAAAAACTCAAACTGATAACTCTTAGCGGTGGATCACTTTGCTCGTGCGTCGATGAAGAACGCAGTTAGCTGCAAGAACTAATGTGATTTGCAGGATCTCCGAATCATATTTTGTGAAACATCAAGTCGTGTTAACTTTGTGAAGTATGAGTGTTGCTTTTATTGCATCCTGATATTGCACGTGTTGTGTATCAGGATGAAGGTTATAAAACTGACGGTATATATTACTCTTGCTGGAATGCCAAATTTAACAGAAAGCAAGTGTGAATGTGTCAGTGAAAGCTGCTTCAGCCACTCAGCATCCTGAAGTGACTGAATCTTTATTAGACTTAAATAATTATTTGGACATTCAATTACATTTATACTGCAATAATTTAGCACACAGGTTATAAATGTAGGTACCAGGTTTGGATACAATTTTAAATATGATTGGCAGGATGAGCAAGGCATATGAGGTATTGTGCAGGTGAAAGAAACCATATACCAACTTAGCATGTCTTGTCTTAGTATTCCAGTCACACCTTGTAGATAAACTGGTGGTCTTTATGTGCCAGAACAATTTTGCTCTGTAAAAATGTCAAATCAAGATGCCATCTTGAAAATGGCATCCTAATTTTGTTAAATGGCCACTATTATGTGTCAGAAAATATAACTTTCTACACAATCAATTTTCCTTTTTGTTTTAAGGCAGAATTCAGACTCAGTACACGTTTGTCATTCTAATGTAAATTCCACATTTTTGATACACCGTCTTTTAGAAAATATATATGCATACTTGCAAGAGAATTTGAATATATTTCTAAAAAATATGAGCAACAATTTTTTTGTGTAACTTTCTGTTGATCGTGTGCATTGGAACTTCCTAAGTAAAAATATTTCTTTGTCATGCTGAAATTACAACACAGAAACAACTATTGTCTTTATGAATGCTTTATTGCAGTATTTTGCAAGTACAAAGGAAGAAACAGAGAGAAAAAATATCAGTACAGATTATCACATTTAGATTGAATTTGCAAACTATGTTCTTTTTATTAATATAAAAGTCAAAGATAGAAATGCCACAAGCAAAAATTATTCAAATCAAAATCCTTGTCACTTGTTCAGTCGTCTCACAACTGGCCCAAATCTGGCTGAGGAGCAGATTTAGCAAACCCCTTATTTAAATCTCCAAGCAGAACCCCGTTTCTGGAGTAGAAAACTTTAGCCAAAGATGCATCCATGGGAGAAGGAATGTACTCCTCACACTGGTTGCCACCAAGGCTTGGTGCACACTCAACAGTGTAGCTAAAATAAAAGGTACCGTGAGTAAACATGCAACTGTTTGAAACTTTTCCTCTATGAAGATCAATGGTGCACTCACCAAGCAGGTCCCTTCTCCAACAAATATCGTCGTCATAAACCGTAAACTTCAGTTTGTTATACATATTCATTTTAATAGGTCCAAAATCAAATGACTCTGACCAGTTGGGATTATCGTTATTATCGATAGTTTTAGTTCGCTTTTCCTGGTTAGCATATTTAACAACCACTGAACCATCTGTCTGAGTGATCCAATCACCATACAGTCCCCTAGCATAAAGATTGTGCACCTTCAATGTTGCGAGACCTTTCCCAGCAGGACAGCAGTTTGACTTAATATTCTGGTTGCTGCTACACACACAAGCACAGGGATCTCTGCTGTTGGATCTGTGTCCAATTTGACAGGATTCTGAACATTTTTTTAACACTACATTGTCCTTAATATACTTTTCCACTTCTGCTTTAAGCCCACTTTTGGCAGGGTGACCATCTGGGAGAATTGTGTGCAGAGGCTTCAGGTTGTAACTCACGATGTCAGGAGTAGTTTTAAGAGACTCTTTCCATCTGATATGGACACTGGGATCAACATACCCTTGGAAGAACACAACATCATTTTTGTCCCCACCAACAACTTCTGTGATACGCTCATGAAACACAGTGTTGAAACTTTGACCATTGATTAGTATCTTTTTCTTTGCCTGGCAGTGTTCATACATAGCCTTAATGCTTGCCGTACTTGCAAAGTTAACTGAAGCTTCAACCGACAGACAGTCACTAACTTCTGTTGCCGACAGCCCGTTCATGGATGCCTGGCAGGTCCTAATCGATGTTGTTGCTTTTATCTCCCCTCCTAGAAAAACCTGCGTGATGTAATGTGTGCCATAAGTATCGATCAAATTGCGGTACGGTAACCCAGAAGAATGTGGAGGAAGAGACTTCACAGCCTTTTCAAATTCATGATGCAAAGGTGGGCTTGTTGTCAGTCTGTAGCTACAGAAAGAATGAAAACAGATAAAACAAGTTACTTTTTGTCACAGTCAGACTTTATGCACATCAGCTTAATGAAAAAAGTTTGCAGTTGTACCGTAAGGTCTGTCTTTGTACTCACTTGTAGTAGTTACAGCTAACAGCGTGGCGGATAAAGGTGTAGCGGTCTTCTTTTGACTTTGCCATACCAAATTCAGATACCCTGGAGTGTGACCCTCCAAAACCAAAACCAACACCAACAGTGGCTGAAGGGTCCACAGGGATATTAAGACCAATTTTCCAGTTGTTGGATACTGATGATGTGGAATCATTGATGAGAGATTCAACAGAATTATACACCATACTGGCAACCTTCAAATTGCAATTCGGGACGCTTCTCCAGTCCACCACAGAAACTGGGACCTTCTGCTTCTTTCCATCCTGGTAGCTGTTTCCGTACATTCTACAAGTGCCATTTCCAAGGTCCCATGTTTCAGTGTCGATGACATAGGCAGCTTTTCTTTGCATCTTGACAATGTCGAAGCCTTCTCCACCCAGGTTGTAACCTGGAACAAAGTGAGCAGTTTTACATTCTGCTGGTGAACCAATGAAACTCACAGTGGTTGAGAGACACAGAGGACTGAATGTCCAGGTCAGGAGCAGGAGCTGCAGAAGTCTAGTCATCTGTAAAAAACAGAATTTAAATGTTTAAATAGCATGGCAAAGGATTCACAAACATACACATGCAAACAGAAAAATTCTACTCCAGGATTTTTAGTAAATAGCCCTATTATATGGAATTTGGAACAGCAAAAATTCCAGTTTAGGAGAAAGTTTTTAAAGTCTTACTCTGACAGAAGACTGCAGGCTCTGATCATCTGTCAAAGGTTTGGCTGGTCTTATACTATTCACGTGAAGGTGGAGCTTTTCTTATCAGCTTAGTTTCATACCAACTGCACCCACAGGGATACTTATAATTTTTTTTCCTTACTTCTTTCAAACTTTAAATAAAAACATGGGGAAGTGGTTAATCAGTGTTCACATCTCACTTGTATTTCATCTAACTGAAACTTCCAATTTTTTATTAACCCTCCTGTGCTGGTTAATAAAACAACTTGCATGATAGCTATTGATTATTTTAGTAATCAAATAACCTCGTGATTATTTTTTTGGTTAATTGAACAGTAGATACTTTTAGTAAGACATCCCCCCATAATCGAGTGTTTAGAATTTTAAAATACAAGAACATTTGTTGCACGTTTTTACATTCACAGTACAACACGGCATGCCAAAAAACATAAAAGCTTAAATTTATGGCCCAGAAAATAGCATTTTTAAAATGCTGATTTTAAATTAAAAGTACCAATACATTTTAGTAACATTTGTACAAAATATTTGTAAGAATAATGAACGATATTTATGACAACCTAGTTTTATAGATCAACTTATAGTCAACATCTCTACATGCTCAGAACTCAGACTTGCCCTGCCACTAGTACCGATTTTCCCAGCAGCTGAAAACAGTCGTTCTGACGGAGGAGGTGGCTGGAATGCACTGAAAGGACTTTGCCAGTTTTGCCAGAGTTGGATAGCATCCTTCATCTGTTTTCTACCAAAAGACTGGGTTTTATTTTGGTTTTCATCATCACTTGAACTTGAGTCAGATGATGATTCCCGTACATTGTCCAGGATCAACAAGTTTTCTTTTTGTTGTCTGCTTCTTCACTGGAGTATGGATCATTACTTGTTTGCATTTATTTCTTCACCTGAAGGGTCATAGTTTGCACTATGCTGTGCACTTTGAATACATCTTCAGGAGGTAAAATGTAAGTCTACTTACACAAAGACTTTATCCTGACTTAATATAATATCAGGTCTAGAAGGCCTTCACTAGTGCTGCTTGAAAGTCTGAATTCTGTGTGGTTTTCTTAAAGTTATGAACAAGTTGTGGGAGTGCAGACAGGGTTGCGTTCTTATCCACTCAGTAAAACAGTTGCCCCCTTAAATGGAACAAGGCCCTGACTTTGTTCTTCTGCAAGACATGACTGTTCAAGTGTCAGATGACTGTGTCTACTTTTGGGAGTTACTGTTGGATACTGTTGGAAAGCTGGTGCGTAACGATTGAACTGTGCCCGTTGTACAAACTGTTCCCTTTGGGCATTTGTCAAAATTTCCGCTTCCTCTTACTGCAATATGCACGCTCCAGCTGGCATGTTGCTTATCTGCTTTTGTTCTGTATCCTATGATAACAACAATGAACCTGGTCTTATTAAAAGCCTCTTATGGTGTATTATCTTGTGAACAGCGTGTACTGTTACACCCCTATCAATAACATGCATGGAGCTGAGTAATCTTAATATATGATTACTTCTTTAAGGGCATTTAAATGCCCTTAAAGAAGGGCATTTAAATGAGCACAATGATGTCTGTTTAGCAGATTTTTAGCAATTATGACTCAGAACAAGACAAATTGAAGCTATTTTCCTAGAGACAAGGAACTATTTTTAGTATTATTGTAGTAAAATATAATATAGAAGAAAAAAAGCAGTGAATGACACAAATCTCATGAGGTGCATATCACATTTTTTTAGTCACTGATCTCAAAGTTACATTTTGCTAAAAGCAAATTGCTGAATTAAATTGTATTACATAATCAGGCATCTTGTTTTTGAAAAGCTTGTAACATAAGTTTGGCAGGCAATGTCCCTTAGAGGAAGTGTTTCTATAAAATGGTGCCAGACATGTGCAAATTATCTTTAACATCTTTAACTTAAGAAAACCACCAAAAATCACACATCTTGTTTTTGGTACATTTTTTGCATTATGCATTTTTCACAACTTGACATTACTTTTTATAATGAGGAAAGCTGCCATTTCTGGTGTAGAGAGACTACTTTGTAAATAAAAATATTTCTCTTCAAAATAAGACCAAACATCTTCTATAAATCACATAGTAAAGTGGAGCACTGTTAAAGAATACATGCTTTTTAAACTCTTTACAAATTAAAATCTAAAAATGGATGCATGTATCCTCCTTTGATGTAAAGCTCAAACAGCATTTAAATCACCATATTGTATTCAAAAGTCACCTTAAAACAATTGTCCTATCCGTCATTTAATCTGAGTATGAAGGCAGATGTTCTGTGAAGGCCTAAAGGTTTTATTTGGAGAACATTAAAAGCAACACGAAGACCAAGGAACACAGGAAACAAATCAGGAATTAAGTTCTGGAGATGTTTTAAGCATATATAGGTTATAAAACAATATTCAAAGTTGTATAAGTGCTGGTTTTTGTGAGTAAATCAATAGCAATACAATTTCTGCTCCTATTAATAAATTCTGTGGCACACTTATCAAACTCAGCTTTGACTAGAGGCCAATGTCCAGATTTTTTCTTTTAATATTACTTGCAGTATTCTGGTGAAACTGTACTCTTTTTCCGTTCTCTATTCTTTAAAAATTGTTATCTAGTGCTGAATATTTTACACGACTCATATCAAGAGATTTTGCTTAGAAGATTGCAACATCAGTATCAGGATGTTTCTTACATGTGGTCATTTCTTTAAAGATTGCACTAGATAAAGGCAAACTAGCTTCTGTACACGAGCAACAAATTCACGCATTCTGCCTGTGGTCAGCTTTGCTTCTCTGTTTTCACAAGATCGTATCGTCTCATATGACCAAACTTCGAAGACATGCAGAAGACTGGTCAGGGAGAATGTTGCAGGGAGATCTAAAGCGGGGTTAGGTTATGAAGTAATATTTTAAGCTCTTAAAATCAGACAGAGCTCCGTTCAACCTATCATTTGAAAGGAAAAAGCATATGGAAGAACTGCAAAATTACCAATTTGACCAATTTTGCAGTTCTAAACTGAAAAGGCAGGCAAGGGGAACATTAATCAGAGAATGAGCCAAGAGGCCATGAAGACTTTAATCTTCATGGCCTCAGGTTTATTTGTATTGAACATTTCAGCAACAAGGCAGTTCAAAGTTTTACACCATAAAGCCATAAAAATATCAAGTCATAAAAGACACCATATAGTCAACAATTCAGAAAACTAGAAGCAAACATTACATTTCAATGAGTGCCATCATCAAAATCATCCACACATCAAATATGTTAGTTTATCATGGTTCAAAAGCATCTCTAAACAGGTGGGGGATTTAGTTTTGATTTAAAGAAGCTCAGTGTTGCAGCTGTTTTGCAGTTTTCTGGAAGTTTGATCCAGATTTGTGGTGCATACAAGCCGAATGCTGCTTCTTCGTGTTCGTGAACCAAAAGACCCGAGAGGTCTGGAAGATTGATAGAACAGCAGATCTTTAATATATTGTGGTGCTAAGCCACTTAGTGATTTATAAACTAACAACGATATTTCGAAGTCTATTCTCTGAGCTACAGGGAGCCAGTGTCGGGACTTTAAAACGGGGGTGATGTGCTCTGTCTTTCTGGTTTTAGAGAGAGTGTGAGCAGCAGCGTTCTGGAAGAGCTGCAGCTGTCTGATGTTTTAGGCAGACCTGAGAAGACACTATTGCAGTATTCATGGGTGAATGTCTCTAGATCTTGTTGAAACCATCGTTAATACAAATTTATCTGTTTTTCAGTACAAAAATATTTCCTTTAAGCTAATTTACAGGTAGCTCTAGATGATAAAGAAGTTCCAATATATCCCAATATATAGTTTTTTTCTACCTGCATGGTCAGCTGTAGTGGACCGCTGATGCTCATAACAATTATATTGCCATTCAGTGTGCCTTGTTCTTAAAATAAATAAGTAAATAAATCCATCTATCCATCCATCCATCCATCCATTTTCTGTACACGCTTGTCCCTAGTGAGGTTGTGAGTGGAGCTGGTGCCTATTTCCAGCTAACATTTCGGGTTTTAGAGAGAGTGGGGTCCAACCTGGACAGGTCGCTAGTCTGATGCAGGGCAGTAAATAAATCTTGACATAAATTATTTTTGGTCTGTTTCAGATGCCATTTCAACCATTTCATGAGTGGCTCTCATAACATGATTTTAGTAAAAGAGTTGTTATGTTCAATCTGAATTTGTGGCGCTATTGCTTTGTGGCACAAATCATTTTGTTTAATTAACAGGTCTTTATGCTTGTTTCTATCAAAATATCACTTTTAACACAAATAATCAAAAAGGATCTTTTACAATCTTTGGATCAATTGAAACTAGAACTATGTCACACTTTCATTTCAGGCCTTATCAGGGCTAAATCTATTGATACAACCTTTTATGCCTAACAGTTAAAAATAAAGAGCTTTTTCCGATGAATACTTCAAATGAAATTATTTTCACTTGGAACTATTTTGGCACTGCACAAATAAAAACTGATGTTATTTTACTGGCAAAATAATCTTTAATCAACATGTGCCAGGAATTTGCTATCTTGAAGTAAATATTTGACTAATTAAATAGTTAAGTTGGGTCAAACATGAAATGAACAGAATGATAAGAATCTGTTCTTTTTAAGGGAGCCACTGCACTGATTCTAAAATAAAAGATTCTGGACAAAATGGAAGACTTCAAAAATAATTATTTAGACACCCAGTTAAAGTTGTAATAATTCAGCCCCCAAGTTATATATGCATGTAACTTGGATGAAAAATGTTGTTGAAGATTATCCCCCATTCTGAAATTAGTCTTGAACTTCATTACGTCTTTTTCATCACATCAAGAAGCCTAAATGCATGTGGTACCATGTGATTGACTCGTGGGCTATCTGGATTATCCCTCTGCTGGATGCTCTCTCAGTCATCCAGCAGAGGGAGCATTAGCTCCACAAATGAACAAGTTGCATCCACACAGAAAAAGTCTCTATGCTTGCTTCAAAGGTAGCATGTTTGCTTTGAAACACACAGAAACCACATTATTTCACAAAAACCAAAAATTATCATGTTCAAAATTGTTAGTATCCTCTTTGCTGGATAACAGCATGCAGTCATTTATTGTAGTATGTAGCTTGTTTTTGACACCTCTACTGTGAAATCATAACCCTTTATTCTTTGGCAAATCTTTATAGCTCCTCCGGATGTGATGATCTTCTCATACGGACCATTCACCTTCTGATGGAGACAAGCTACTGCATAGTAGCCAAAGCTTCCCTGGGGCGGTCTGACAGAGGTGAGGCTGCCATGCACTGGCACTAACAAGCCGTCTGACCACCACCAGCAAGCAAGGAGGGTGAAGCATCTTAACCAGACACCAGATAGAGGCAGGCGGAGCGGGAATCAAACTGGCAACCCATCGAGTGTGTAACAAAGTTCTTTCATCATTGCCACCATCGTCCATTTTATCACCACTTCACTTGTACTTTAAAAGGGTTTTTACTTGTTATATCCTCTGGACATGTTGAAGCTGTCTTTGGTGCAGCTTAAGTGACACATGAGGCATTAAAATTATTTCTTCAGCAAAAGTGTTTGAATCTTTCCATGTATATTGGAAACTTCCCTAAAAGTTTTCAGTAATAAAGTTCCAACTTCTTCTGAATACAGTGTATTTCCTTTTCATCTTATCTAATTTTTCATTTATTAAGTTAGGTAAAAAACATATCTCTGTAATTTTTTCTTATTGTTTTTGGTTCTCTATTTGCTTATGGTGAGGGGTTACCGTTTATTTACATGATACCAGGTTACAACCAAAAATTTTCATTTCCACCTGTAGTCCTTGAACAGGCTGATGTTATCAAGTATGATTAACAGATTATGAACTGGTGTAAACCAGTATAATAATTACACACATGTCTGATAATTTCTCAGTTGTATTGGTGAATTCTCACATCAGCCTCAAGATTTGAGCAGCAGCTAATGCATGTCTCAAAACACTTAGTACAAACTGCAAACCCAGGTTGGCTTTATGCAAAAGTGACTCACATATTCAAAATGGATGAACCATTCATTCAAGTAAGTATTCTTGTCAATGAATACAAGAAAGCAATAGAAAAAATTTAAATATGATACACACTTGTCCCTAGAATGTCTCTTTCCTTACAACTTATTGTTTCATTGTTGTTTGTTATTGGTAAGGATTTAATGTTTATAGGTTACCGTGTTATTATGTGTATATTATATTTACTTAAAATATTAGCACTAGTCAAAAGCCTAATTGTGAAGAAATTGGTGGAAAATGTTGCTTTAACAGATTTCTTTGTCATACTCAGATTACAACACAGAAACAACTGTTGTCTTTATGAATGCTTTATTGCAGTATTTTGCAAGTACAAAGGAAGAAACAGAGAGAAAAAATATCAGTACAGATTATCACATTTAGATTGAATTTGCAAACTATGTTCTTTTTATTAATATAAAAGTCAGAGATAGAAATGCCACAAGCAAAAATTATTCAAATCAAAATCCTTGTCACTTGTTCAGTCGTCTCACAACTGGCCCAAATCTGGCTGAGGAGCAGATTTAGCAAACCCCTTATTTAAATCTCCAAGCAGAACCCCGTTTCTGGAGTAGAAAACTTTAGCCAAAGATGCATCCATGGGAGAAGGAATGTACTCCTCACACTGGTTGCCACCAAGGCTTGGTGCACACTCAACAGTGTAGCTAAAATAAAAGGTACCGTGAGTAAACATGCAACTGTTTGAAATGTCTCCCTTACGGAGGTCAATGAAGCACTCACCAAGCAGGTCACTGTTCCAATATGTATCTTCATCGTAAACCGTGAACGTCAGTTTGTTATACATATTAATTTTAATTTGTCCAAAGTTGAAATATTCTGGCCAGTTGGGGTTGTCATCATTAGCTATAATTTTAGTGCGTTTTTCCTGGTTAGCATATGAAACGACCACTGAACCATCTGTCTTAGTCCAACGATCACCATACAGTCCCCTAGCATAAAGATTGTACACCTTCAATGTTGCGAGACCTTTCCCAGCAGGACAGCAGTTTGACTTAATATTCTGGTTGCTGCTACACACACAAGCACAGGGATCTCTGCTGTTGGATCTGTGTCCAATTTGACAGGATTCTGAACATTTTTTTAACACTACATTGTCCTTAATATACTTTTCCACTTCTGCTTTAAGCCCACTTTTGGCAGGGTGACCATCTGGAAGAATTGTGTGCAGAGGCTTCAGGTTGTAACTCACGATGTCAGGAGTAGTTTTAAGAGACTCTTTCCATCTGATATGGACACTGGGATCAACATACCCTTGGAAGAACACAACATCATTTTTGTCCCCACCAACAACTTCTGTGATACGCTCATGAAACACAGTGTTGAAACTTTGACCATGGATTAGTATCTTTTTCTTTGCCTGGCAGTGTTCATACATAGCCTTAATGCTTGCCGTACTTGCAAAGTTAACTGAAGCTTCAACCGACAGACAGTCACTAACTTCTGTTGCCGACAGCCCGTTCATGGATGCCTGGCAGGTCCTAATCGATGTTGTTGCTTTTATCTCCCCTCCTAGAAAAACCTGCGTGATGTAATGTGTGCCATAAGTATCGATCAAATTGCGGTACGGTAACCCAGAAGAATGTGGAGGAAGAGACTTCACAGCCTTTTCAAATTCATGATGCAAAGGTGGGCTTGTTGTCAGTCTGTAGCTACAGAAAGAATGAAAACAGATAAAACAAGTTACTTTTTGTCACAGTCAGACTTTATGCACATCAGCTTAATGAAAAAAGTTTGCAGTTGTACCGTAAGATCTGTCTTTGTACTCACTTGTAGTAGTTACAGCTAACAGCGTGGCGGATAAAGGTGTAGCGGTCTTCTTTTGACTTTGCCATACCAAATTCAGATACCCTGGAGTGTGACCCTCCAAAACCAAAACCAACACCAACAGTGGCTGAAGGGTCCACAGGGATGTTAAGACCAATTTTCCAGTTGTTGGATATTGATGATGTGGAATCACTGATAAGAGATTCAACAGAATTATAGACCATATTGGCAACCTTCAAATTGCAATTCGGGACACTTCTCCAGTCCACCACAGAAACTGGGACCTTCTGCTTCTTTCCATTCTGGTAGCTGTTTCCGTACATTCTACAAGTGCCATTTCCAAGGTCCCATGTTTCAGTGTCGATGACATAGGCAGCTTTTCTTTGCATCTTGACAATGTCGAAGCCTTCTCCACCCAGGTTGTAACCTGGAACAAAGTGAGCAGTTTTACATTCTGCTGGTGAACCAATGAAACTCACAGTGGTTGAGAGACACAGAGGACTGAATGTCCAGGTCAGGAGCAGGAGCTGCAGAAGTCTAGTCATCTGTGAAAAACAGAATTTAAATGTTTAAATAGCATGGCAAAGGATTCACAAACATACACATGCAAACAGAAAAATACTGCTTCTTATTTTTAATTATGCACTCTACTTGAAGTAATTTGAAACAAAAATTGTGGCTTACGAGAAAGTTTTTAAAGCCTTACTTTGACAGAAGACTCCAAGCTCTGCTTAGTTTATCAAGCGTCTGACCAATTTTATACTATTGATGTGGAGGTGGAGTTTTTCTTCTCAATTGAGTTTCTCATCAACTGCACCCACAAGGATACTTTTTTTTTTTTACTTTGAAACCTTAAAAAAAACATGGGGAAGAAGTTAATCAGTGTTAGCATCTGTGTCACCTCTCCCTTACTTTGCTGGTTAATAAAAACAGCAAACAAGGATGTTGTTCAGACAATGCATTACAATGACTGAATAACTTTAGACTGATATATTTTGCAATTTGAAAATGAACAAGTGTGATCCACAAACATTTCACAACCAAAAGTGTGAAGATTATTTAGAACTAATATCTATTCCTGGACAGACGCAAACCATTCTGCTTTTTTATTTTATTTTTTTATTTTTTTTGTTTGTTTATCTCAAACTCACTACTTAACACCCAGTTTTATGGAGCTAAATTAATTCTATATGTATATTTGAGTGTCATCTTCATAGAATGAGAACTGCTTTAATTAAGGCCCTCTCCACATAAGTTCAGGACCGCACTGCAGCATTTGAAAGACCATGCAGCAGAATTGTGGGTTCAAGTCATTTGACTTGGAAACACCTGAAACTTACTATTGCCAGTAGTCAGAGCAGAAAAGACCTTTTCCACTCCATGTCCACGCTGCACGGAGTGGACAGAGCCGAGTATGGCTTTATGTCAATCAATGCTCAATGTTTCAGCTCGTGACTCACATAACCGCTGGGCCGTGTGTCTGAGGGAGATGGACACCCGAACCAGGTTTTAATGGCACTGTTGAAAAGCCCAAGCCATTTTCCAAAATGTTCAAATATAGCAAATTAATAATAAAATATAGAGGAAAGCAAGCACTATAGATGACCAGAAACTCAAGAAATGCATCTCACATTTTCTTCGTCCAATGATCTCAGAGTTACGTCCCACTAAAAACAAGCTGCTTCCTCAAAATGTTTTATATAATCAGACATTTTGTTTTTTATAGCTAGTAATTAGTTTCATGGGCAATGTTTTTTGCACAGCTTTTCTGCAAAATGGTGCTATATAACTGCAAAGTAGCTTTAACAGCTTTGGCTTGAGCAAACCACAAAAATCACACATCCTTTCTGTGGCCAGCTTTTAGTAGCTCACATTTTTCACAGTTGTGCATCACATTTTAGAATGAGGAATTTCTAATTAAGTCAAACTACTTAGGTCTTGATCTTAAATGATTCCAAATAAGGAGCACTAGATTGTTTGTTGTTCAAAAGATTGCCTTGGTCCTGAAATGACACCGAGGCAAGATCGCTCCGTCCTCCTGCGGTAGCAGAGCAAACAACCACGGTTATAAGGTGAAGGTAGTGAAGCTCACTGTCTTGCCTAAGACATTTGGTGAGGCATTTTTGCCTTAGCAGCCAACATGAAAGCAAAGATAGGTAAAATGTTTTGAACGAGTCTTACATCAAGTCCAGAAGGTTATTTGCGAGAAGCCACAGAAAAATTTGTTTTAAATGCCAAGTGCTAAATTACTTTAGCAAAGAATGAATGCTTCATACTTTGTTCCCTTCGAAAATAATTTTGGCTACGTGACGACTTTCTGATCTCTGGTGGCTGATGATGTTTATTTTTGTTTTTTAAGTAATATGGCCTGCAATGGACTGGCGATCTGCCCAAGGTGTACCCCGCCTCTCGCACAAAATGTCTCCCTGGAGATAGGCACCAGTACCCGCCCGACCTAAATGTAAGAAAATGGATGGATGAATGGAAGTAATATGGCACAAAATTAAACTTTAATCATGGTGTTTTTTATTTTGTTTTTATTGCTTAAATATTATGAGCACTCCGGCTGCGCTAACCTCTCCCACTCAGATGACTGCATGTTCCTCAAATTCCCAGGGTATCCTAGACATAACGCTGTTGTTTGTGCTGTACTATGATGATACACTGGAATTATTACGTTGTCCTGCTGTACAAAATTGGCATTGCTGGAAGATATCTGTATATCAGGCTGTGTATGAATATTTACCACATGACTGAATAGCTGCTGCTTTACAAAGAAACTCTCTCTATTTGTAGCCACATCTTGACACATTAATCTTTGATTTAGCCATTAAGCTATGATGTAATAATGACAAAAACCTCCATATAAACATGTAATTATACCTTTGATTGTGTGGTTATACCATTGATCACCTGTTTTATTCAGCTCATGAAGCATTTATTCATCTTTTACATTTCTGCGCTCTAAATGCTCAGGATAGAGCGTGTTTTAAGTGCTTGCTCCGTATGGACAACATTTAACTATGATAAACCCTGGCACTTTGTCAGAGGTTCAGTTTCTCCAGGAAAGGGACGCTTACTGAGGGAGAAATTGTGACAGCGGAGTGATCAGTTCCTGTCAAACACACTGGATTGACTGATGTGTAGCATCAAGTCAATTAGCGTGTTGCAGATACTTGATTCCAGGTGCAAAACTGAAACAGATCACCCTATTTAAATGAGGACTTTTCACTCTACTGGTTGTTATCATGAAGGGAGTTGGAGAGCAGAGCGCCCAGAAAAAAATTATGAAGTTGAAAGCCATGGAGTTATTCTAATAATATTTTTTATATCAATATGGTGTAATAATAATAAAAAACATCACAATTCATTTACATATATATTTCAAAATGTTACAATGCAACAGTAAAAACATTTAAAGCATTTAAATCAAAATTAAACAGCTGGTTTTAATGCCCTTCCCTTTCAGCCATTGTAAGCTGCAATTATTAGGTGGTCTTGCAACTGTAAATTGACATTGCGATGGGATATTTCTCATCTATTTTTAAATACTGTAGTTTTAGTTTATATTTTTTAATGAGCAATACCTTATGTCATTGGGGCCTGCCACAGCAATGCATAGGAAAGCACTGCAATGCCTTGAAAAGCAAGGCATTTTAATGTCTCCATTCAATAAATAGCAGGCATACTATTCTACACCTCAAAATAACTGCCGCTTCCTTTCACCCTTGATGCGGCTCGTACCGCTGCATAACCCACTCACAATACATATATATATATGATACGGCTCGATCCTGTGAGGATTACTTTTGTCGGCATTCAAATAACCATGACGACGTAATTAGTGAAAAAATATAGCCAAATTCAAATCAAAACAAATTCTAACTGCCTCTGTTTCAAATAGAGAGAATTTTGTCTCCCCCTCTGTGTCTCACTCACACATGACAGTTTTCAGAGAGGATTTAATCACCATAGCAACGGAACACTGAGGAGAGCAAAGATGTAGAGAACTACAGAGATGGCGGAGCACTCAGTTCCTACAGAGGCGGGCAGAGCTTCCAATTAGAACTACAGGGTTCAGGTCCCGTATGGGTTCAATACGGGACGCAACATTTAACGGCCAAATCTAGATCTAGATGGGGGCCAACCGGGTACCAAAAAAATTATACTAAATAAATGTCTTATGTTTATGAGTTCCTTTAAATCTTTGAACCATAATAAATGAAACATTGATCAACATATTTGATGTGTATTGATTATTTTGATGACGGCACTCGACAAAATGTGATGTTTGTTAAACTGCTTTCTTAAATTGATTGTATTTTGAACTGCCATGTTGCTAAAATGAGCTGTAAAAATTAACTTGATTGATATCAGTAACTTCTGTGGTACATAAACAAAACTCAGAACTAAAGTGTTGACTAGAGACTAGCTGCCTCATTGCAGTATTATGGTGACATTGTCCTCTTTGTCCAATTTTGTATTCTTGATTGTCAGTATAATGGGGATAACTATTTTTTTAAAGCAAACACTTCATGAGGGAATGTTGGTATAATTGAGATATGTTGTATTTAGAATATTGCAACATCAGTATGGCATGTTTTTTACTAGATGTTTGATCAATAAAGATTGCACTAAAGCACACTAGTTTCTACACAAGCAGCTAATTCACACATTCTGAATGTGTGAATTTCACAAGACTGTATCATTTCTTATAATCAAACTTCTTGTAAATGTGAAGACATACAGTTCATTGTGGTTTTCTGACAGTCATCTTTCCTTTTAGGGCAATTGGAACTTTTGTATCTCAAAATGAGCTTTGTTTAGTTATAACCAAACATTCAGCTCTTTTGGATTGGTGGTAAATACCATAGACATAACATAAGAATAGACGCCTCGTGGACCGCTCTCGCTATTGGCTCAGACGAGATTTAGGGCGGCCATCTTGGAACAGTCGTCCGCTGGACTCAGTGTAATCTGTTTTACAGGCGCAATCAAGTATCAGCGCATTTAATCAATAATAACTCGCTGAATACAAATCCCACTGTCACATATTTAAATTTTAGGAATACAGATATTGAGGCTGCATGTACATGGACACATGGTTCAGCAAATTTAAATGTTCTTGGTGGGATACAATATTTTAATGTATGACATCTTTTGCAAGATACAGTTTAAACAAATACTAGTATAATAAGCCTCTTTCCATTATGCCAGTCATAATGTGTTTAATGTGTCTTGAACTGAATCTATAAAAGAGTTGTTCTTGATCGTCTGATGTACTTTTTACTTCCAAAAATCACTTTTCCAAATCAGAAGCAAGGATTTGGTTTAAGAAGGCTAACACTGACTGACTAAATCCAGCTGCTTTGTGAAGTCCTCAGAGGTTTGTTAGAAAGCACCAATGCACATGGCAAACAAAGGAACACGGCATCTAAAGTCAGCAGTGTACCACTGTTGCACTGCTGTTACACAGTGTAACGGAGGTATGTAAAATAAAATGTAATAAAGTAAATTGAAAAAAGTTCAATGACAAAATGCAAAAAAAATTAAGGTTATCTAAACTATTCAGAGACTACATGACCTTAGCTCAAAGTTTAAAAAAAATTCTCCTTGATTTTAACAATTTATTTGATTCAAATTCTAACCTTTTAGAGGCATTAATAAAAAGATGTACATTGTATATGTCATAGGAAAGAAATTATAAATTTGATTTTTATTCAATGTATCTATTGTTTTTATATTCATAGGACGTAGTTGAAATAGTTGTAATTTCCTTCCGCATTTGTTCAAAGTATGAAAAATCCCTCCCTCTGCTGTTTCTCTTGCATTAGTACATGTCTGTATGACAGACCCTAAAGTATTTCTGCTTCCTAATCCGGTATACTTTAAAACATTGTCCGACATAATGATACACAAAAATGCCCACAAACTAAGTTTTAGACATCAATAGCTAAAAGGTCTTTATTTGTTTAACGTGTCTTCAAGTACATTTGGTTGATCTTTCCAGCTGAAGTCTGCTGGAAAGGTGCAGCCTCTCACTTTGTGGACAATGTACTGTATGCATGGTCCTCGTCACTGTTATCAAACTTAAAACTCTGACCTCAAAGTAGATTGTATTCCACATAACTTTAACTATGTCTGTTGATACTATTATTTTTTAATGTATTTTTTTCTCAACCAAATAATATGGCCAAATGATATGTTGTATTACCTTACATTTCTGCATTGTAACGTTTGCAGTTGCATCAAAAATTTCTTTATTTTAATGATAGACATCTTTACCAGGGGTGGCAATAGTAAGAAGGTAATATTGCTCCATAATTCCAAAAACTAATAATATATTAATAAAGAGCATAATTCACATTTCAGAGCAACAGGGCTTTCATGAGTTTATTCCATATTTTTAATGATGTTGCAGTTTCTGTCTGCATTTTTTTTCATATTAAGGAAAAGTTCTCCCCCTGCTTGTGTTATTAAAGCTCTACAGTTTCTCTACTCACTAACCTGGTGCTTCTGAAAAGCTGCAGCTCTTGTTATCACAAAAACATAGAGGAAAACTTAGCCATAATCTACATTATCTACATTGCGTTGGTTACCATCACAGAAAGACTTAAGACTTCTTGTTCTTGTTATACTTCTGTTGCTTATCCTTAAAATATCCCATTTGATCATATAGCAGGAATTAAGTAAACTAATTTCTATGCACAGTGCTAGATGTCCACTGGGTGGTGCTATTGTGGTAAAGAAAATGACGTTCTCATAATTCTATCAATCACTCTTATCTTTATTTTACTAGTATTATGGTATATAGGTATGTATTTATAAATATTTATTTTTATGTTTATGTTTTATAAACATAAAAAAAACAATGGTATTTTTTATGTTTTTCTTTTTTTGAAAAATTTGTAATGGCACCAAAAAAAAGTCTTGCATTTAAAAAATCATTATGATTATCATGATCATAAAACATATTAAGAGTAAAAATATGTAAAGAATGTTAATAGATTCAATACAAAAATAATAGCTTACTTGAAAAAAAGATGAATTTCCTGCAGCCCTATATCATGTCTCCTGTGTGGGATATGATAAATACAAAATCAGTAAAGACATGAGAAGGTTCAGCCTCTGTCATGCTCCAAAAAATATTTACTTTGACAGCAGAGTTTAAGTCTATTGGTCTAAAAGGATGTGAAACTTAATGTGAAGAAGTTCTGCAGACTGAGAATTTAAAAAAAAAAAAACATTTCACTTTGGCGCATTTCTCGCACCACTTTCTCACACTAACATTTGCAGAATAGCTAGTGCACTTCTTATAATAGTGCAAACTACAAAACCTAGTTAACTTGCAAAACTGAGTCACTCACTAAGAATGTATAGTTCACCCCTCAAAACCAAATGTTCACATTAATGGAAGTGACAATGGCATCAAAATAAAAAGTCCAGGATTTATGTCCAAGCGAGTCAAAAGGATTTGCCATGTTTTCATTGTGACTCTTCACTCTGCATGTACTTTCTAATACAAGAAAACCATATCTTGGTGACACTGTGTGAAAGTGGTCAAGACAACCCTATTCACTATTTGCACAGCCATTTCAAAACTACAGTGACAGCAAGTGAGATAAATGAGTACCACACATTGGTGCTTCACACTTTTGCTGCAAATAGACTCTTTGCAATTTTGATGCTAGTTTGTTCACAGCACTGTTCAAAAGCTAAGAACAATATTATTTACAGCAAAAGTTAAAAACAACCAATGGATAAAGATGTACACTTATGTAAAAATATAATCTAAGACAAATTGTTCAGTCTGGAGACATTTTAATGAAAGAATGATGAAGAAATGCCAAAAATATACTGTCAAATGACGCTTTTCCCTGTATTTAATATTAGAGGCATAAAAAAATATAGCTATCTGTTTAGAGAAGTCGAGAAGTCCAAATATGGATTTTAATATAAAAAAACATTCTCTTAAGACTTAAAATAATGAAAGAGACACTTCATTGTCTTTGTGGATGCTTTATTGCAATATTTTGCAGACAGGAAAGAAAAGTAAAAGCAGGATTATTGATGGGTATTTTCACTAATATATAATAGTGACATGATATTACTGTGAAATTTTTTCCACACAAAAGTTAAAGAAGACACACTGCAAGCAAATACATTTGTTTTCTCTTTCAATAAATGATTTCAAAACTGGTCTAGACCTGCCTGACTAGCTGGCTTGGAAAACTTCTTCATGGAATCGCCAAGCAGAACTCCATTTCTGGTGTGAAACACTTTGGCCAGTGACGGATTCATGGGGGAGGAAATGTACTCATCGCACCGGCTTCCACCCAGACTTGGCGCACACTCCACAGAGTAAGTAAAGAAAAACGTTCCATGATTAAACATGCAGCTATCTGTCACAATCCTATTACGGAGATCAAAAGAGCACCGGCCAAGCAGATCACTATTCCAGCATGTATCCTCGTCATAAACAGAAAATGTCAATTTGTTTTGCATATTGATGACAATTTGTCCAAAATCAAATTTTTCTGGCCATCTTGGATTGTCATCATCACTGATTATTCTGGTGCGCTTTAGCTGGTCACCATACTTAACCTCCACTGAACCGTCTGTCTTTGTCCAGTGATCACCATACAGTCCCCTTGCATAAAGTTTGTACACCTTCAATGTTGCAAGACCTTTTCCAGCAGGACAACAGTTTGCCTTGACATTCTTGTTGCTGTTACACACACAAGCACAAGGATCCCTTTTGTTGGATCTATGTCCAATTTGACAGGATTCAGAACATTTTTTGAGCACTGCATTTTTAAAAATGTACTGCTCCACTTCTTTTTTCAGCCCACTTTTTGCACTGTGATTTTCTGGAAGTATGGTGTGAAGAGGTTTCAAGTTATACTGCACGACATCAGGTGTGGTTTTAAGAGAGTTTAACCACGTTTTATACACATCAGGGTCCGAACCGCCCCCAAAAAGCTCAACTCCAATTTCATCCCCACCAGTGACCTCTGTGAAACGCTCATTAAATTCTGAGCTGAAACTTTGTCCTGAGTTCAAGTTTTTCTTCTTGCTTTCACAGTGTTTAGTCATGGCTTCAACACTAGCGCTGTTAGCAAATTTAGCTGATGCTTCAACCGTCAAACAGTCACTAACATCTGTTGCTGTAAACCCATTCATGGTTGCCTTGCAGGTCTGAAAAGAAGTTGTTGACTTTATTTCCCCTCCAAGATACACCTGTGTGATAAAATGAGTGCCATAAGTGTCGATCAGGTCGCGATATGGTGATGCTTTTCCAGGAGAATATGGAGGAAGAGAGTTCACAGCTGCAAGAAAGTCATGACTCAAAGGAGGACTGGTGGTCAGTCTGTACCTGTGGAGCAGAGAAAGAATGAAAAGAAGTTAAGGATCGTCACAGAGGCCATTTGAAAATATTATGGTGGTACATACATGTACATGTTGATGCTTTGATGATTGATGGTGGGGATCATCTTAAAAACTGATGGCCTACTATAATACTATAATTTTCCTATCTATCTTATAAGTAGAATTACTGATTTAATGTAATGTGTTGATTATTGAATGTAGTAGTTTGTAGGGCATTAAACACACCAACTTCATTTCATCTATACCAGATACTTCTAGTTCATACTCAGCTTCCGATCCAACTCAAAAGACAGGAATTAGTGACTCCTTACACTAAATAGACCTACTGTCCCATATATAGACTTTCATTCATCCAGATTATTCTCTTAACTAAGAGAATTTAAGGATTCTCAAGTTATGAAAATGTGATTCATAAGAAATCATAAGAAATCGCCATCACATCCCAAATTAGATAACAGGCTTTTCAATGGAAAAAACAACGCTTGATGTTAGTACTTGATTCAAAGTTAGGAACTTGACAGTTCATGAACTGAAATAGTGAATGATGAATCAGAGTCCATAAATCAGATGGAAACTTCAAGACAACAGTCACTGCTTGTTTACAGTATGAAGTAAAATGTAATCTTAAAGAAAATGTTAGAGAAATTAGGATTCAAAGAGAGCAAGATCCTTAATATACAGCGCAATGTAATTAAGATACGCTAAAGACGTAAATAAATTTCAACACGTAGTATGTTCATTCAGTCATTCATTCATTTTTTACTAATTCTTTTTTTTAACTTTTTTTACTAATATTATTTCAAAATCAAGCCCATTAAGTTTATATGTAATGACACATAATTGGGTTACAAAAAATATTTTTTGGAAGTTGTCTATGTTTGTTCAACTGAATTAGGACTATTTTTGCACCGCAAAATCCAAAAATCGTATCTATTTTTCTCAATCAGTTCATGTTTTTATTCTAATTTGATTTAGAGAAATTTGATCTTCTGATTAAATCAGTTACATTTTTGTGACATTATCAGTTAATTTTGTTTAATATTTCTCATACAAAAAAGGTTTTAGAAAAAAAAAAAGTTTTCTAACAAAGTGTATTAATTGTTACAAATCTGGATTTCGTAAATCAAATAATAAACACTAAGTAAGTCCATGTATACTGAACATTATGTCTTCATCCTACAATTCTCCATCTCTTTTCTGTCCTGATGGAATCTCATTTAAAGCATCACTCAATGAACACAAAAACTCATTAACAGCATCCATGTGCATCCTCACCTGTAAAAGTTACAACTGACCGATTGGCGGACAAATTCGTAGCGATCACTTTTGGATTTTTTCATTCCAAATTCAGAAGCCCTGGAGTGTGACCCTCCAAGGCCAACACCAACAGTGACTGAAGGGTCCACAGGGACATCCAAACCAATCTTCCAGTCGTTGGAGACAGATGACGTGGAATCGTTGACGAGAGATTCGACAGAATCATAGATCATACTGGAAACCTTCATGCTGCACTTTGGGAGGTTTCTCCAGTCCGCCACAGAGACTGGGACCTTCTGGTTTTCTCCATTCTGGTAGCTGTTTCTGTACATTTTGCAAGTGCCATTTCCAAGGTTCCAAGTCTCAGTGTCGATGACGTAGGCACCCTTCCTCTCCATTGTCACAATGTCAAAGCCTTCTCCACCCAGGTTGTAGCCTGGGACAAAGTGAGCAGTTTTACATTGTTGGGGAGAACCAATAAAACTCATGGTGGATGAGAGACCAGGAGGAATCCACATCCAAAACAGGAGCATGAGCTGCCAAAGGTTTGCCATCTATGGGGGGGAAAATAACAAGGAACATCACACACAATCCACTGTGTCGCCGGTTCATAGGATAATAACGTGCAATAGTGTTGACTCTGCAGTTGCATTTGTTTTTTTAGTTGGTCTCAGAGTTGATTCTGGTGGGGGTTTTTTAAGGGTCCTGTTTTATGAGTTGCATTTTTTATCATCTGTGTGGGAAGGAGGGAAACTTTCACAAACTGACTGCCAATCGTCACACGTCTGAATAATGTAAACACACAGACTGTGTTTTAAACTTGTAAAACTTGTTTTAAACAGTAAGAAAATACATTTTCTTACTGCTCGGAATGGCAACAGAAAAGGAAATAAAACAAGTAAAATTTTGTTTAAATAGATAAATAGAAAATAATTGGAACAGGCAAAGAGGAAGTGCCTTACCTTCACTGCAGATGGCAAGTTCTTGTCAGTATAGTTTCCAGTTTCCAACTCATTTACAGTGCTAATGCAGAGGTGGAGCTACAGTGTACAAATGTGATTCTCACATGTGTTATTAATAGTTTAATTTAGCAGCTGGCTTGCATTCACAGTGAAATGCAACAACTTCTCTTGAATCTTAAGGTTTTGTTTGGTGGTGACAATGTGAGAATTTGGTTTTCTGTGTGTGTTTCAGTCCCTGTGTCGTGGCTACTTCTTGATTGATTCCAGCTGTCTGACATCTGACATTTCCCCTGACTACGCCCTGGGTATTTAATCCCACGTGTCTTCCCTGCTACCCATTGGGTCCTTGTTGAATGTCGTGTCTGGAACTCAGACAGACCAGTGTCTGAGTCTCTGGCCTATTTGCTCACCTGTGCTGCCTGGACTTCTGTACTCTTTGTGGATCACTGTTAAAGTCATAATTTTTCACCAAAACCTGGGTCCAGCCTCATCCATTCTCACCACCACAAAACTCCAATTCATGACAAATAAGCCATTTGAGTCAATTGTTTTTCAATGCTCACTTGATCATTGTATGACTCTAATGGCAATGCCTCCAGCCTCTCCCTTTTTATATATTTACATTTTTTAATCTCTAAGGTTAATATAAAATAGTTTTTTTTACCTTGTAAATTTTCAAAGAATATCACTTTAAACATGACATCTTGAGCAATATTGTATGTTTAGACAGCACTAACATGAACAAAAATACATCAAAATAGTTTTTACATACCTGGAGTGCTTCTGATTTTAAAGTGCTCTTAATGTTGCACCATAAAAGTACTAAAGTCTAGAAGGTGCCTTCAGGTCTGAAACTTAAGTTATCATCTCTGCTAGAGGTTTTTCTGTTCTAAGCCTTATCACTACACATTATCTTATCTTTCACTGTTTTGGTGGCTGCCTGAAAATATAAAAAATAATGCTATTATAAAGCTCTTCAGGACTAATACTACAAGACAGACAAATACTTTCTCAGTTTCTATTTCTTCTTTTTAGTGTGACTTTCATTGTTTTAAATTACTTCTGTCTTTTATTTGTGGCTCTCAGTCAGCATCATGGCACAGCTTCTAAAGAGCTAATAAAACCTTTCACAAATGATACCTGTTTTATCAAGTTGTGGTGGAATTTCACACTTGGACATGTGGACTGTTCATCTTTAGACTTCCCCTTTCAGAAAAATCACAAGTATTTAAACTTTCTTGGAAATCAGCTGACTGCTAATATACATATGTGTGTGCGTGTGTGTGTGTTGGGGGGGTTTGCTTGCGGGGGTGCGTGTGTGTGCGTGTGTGCAAAATCAGTCTCAGAAAGAAGGAGGGACATACCTTTGCGCTAGATAAATTCTAAGAAAACTTAAGGTATGGACGGAGAGGATGAGTCATGATTGCTGGTGTCATTCCAACTTGTTGCTGTTCATGACAGCCTTCCTTTAGCTAGTGCTAAGTTGATTTCATTTATTAAAATTATGTTCTCTTTATGTTTATTTACAAACAAATAACTACCCATTTTATACATTAATACTTATAGAACTTTTGGCTGAAGTGCTTGTCTTTTTACAACTTGTGCAATGGAAAGGGTCTTTATCGACCTGATGTTGTAGGTAAACCCTGAAATGGCAAAGTTTCTGGTGTGAAACTTCCTTTTGTAACTTCTCTTCTCAGACATTCTCCCTCTAAGTTTCAGGTCTTGACCCTGAATGGATCACTGCAACACTTTGTTTCCCCTGCAACTCTACACACACAAAAAGTCTCTAATTTACAGTAAATTTACAACAGCATGATACCAGTACTTGTTTTGCCATCTTATCACATTTTTACTTTAAATTTGCTGCACGACTGTATGGTAAACCGTTTAGGGCATATTGTCTTTTAAAGTTCACATACCGAGGTGTTTTCTATAGTGGTCATTTGGGGACCAATTTGAGACATTTGGCCTGGACATACTCACAGAAAAACCTCTCCAGAATGATTGCCTGTGTTATTGTTATCAGACTTAAACTTGTAGTAGTTAAGTCCAGAGTTAGCCACAATGCACAGCCTCAAGTCGTGACTGAGTGACTGGTTTAGTTATTATTTGCCACACACCAAATGGAGAGAGCTGCTGTTTTTCACCATTTAAGTTTGTTAAAACAGCAAGGATCAAGGACGAGTCATAGCATAGACAATGAGAAATTATACAAATCAGAATGTTCCTATCCACTCACGACATGTAATCGGTATGAATACAACATACTCTTTTACATTCAATTTAAATTTTTTGTCAAAAGAAACATATTGGTCAAGTTAAAACATTACTTTAAATTTAAACTTGAAAGGAGTATATGGCATTGTTGAACTATAAAACACCTGTATAGAAATGTGACAAATGCATAATGTTGAGGCTTAAAATGCAGAAAATCAAGCCAAAGCTCTAGGCAACATAAAAATAACCCTAAGCTCAAGAGCACATGTACTTCCCGTAAAAGCAAATTACAAGTTTTGAAAGCTAGAGGTGCTAAAACCTCACATCCACACCACAGCAACAGTCATCATGAAAACAAAGAGGTGGGTTAGAATTTTTTTTTTCTTTGGTTTAAACAGCAGTCGGTTTTTATGTGAGTCAACTGTGTCAATTGGAGGATCACACCAAAATAAATCCATACGTGGAGTGCACCACAAGGGTGAAAAGGTAATTTGGGTCAAGGTCAAGCAGGTCCATTATTTATATAAAGTGCGCAGCACTGCTTCTGACAAATTTTAGAGAATAGGTATTAAGTGAATTCATTTATGAACTTGACTATCAGCAATAATAAGAACTACTATAAAATTAGATATTTTGGTTGTTTGTTGGATGCGGATGAACACAATGTCAAGGAGGAAAACATGTCTTAGTTGTTACCATTTATTCATCTGGCAGAATAATGGGACAATTTCCTAAACGTTTAAGACTTAGACTAGTAAAGAATAATTAGTATATTACACAAACACAAAACAAAAATATATAAAAACAGAAAAAATTTATTTCAGTTCTGTCCAAAGGAATGACTCGACCATTTTGTTCTTGGTCAAGATACTTCGCCCACTTTGGCTGCTGGTGGTAGTTAGAAGGGCATCTTCTTATTTTGCAACTGAGAAGATGCAACTTAGCTGCAACACTGAAACTTAGCTAGATAGCAGCTGTGATCCTGTAGCTTGCTGTCACCTGTGTGTGAATGTGTGCATGAATATTTTATTGTAAAGCTTCTTTGAGAACCCTCTCAGGGTTGAAAAGCATTATATAAGTCTGATGTAATTTAATTTCTGCGTCAAAATTTACGCAATTTATTTGAGAAAAAGGATTATCTTTTAATGAGTTACATGTGAGCTTTTATAGCTTCGAATATAACTAATGCAAAGCTGTTATCCACACTCACACTGATTACTTGTACAGAGAGCATACAAGCTGATATAGAATGCGAACTATCTAGATTAATCAAGCAGGTTTCACTTCTTAAACCAGGAAGACTTTTCAGAAGAGCATTCAGAAATAAGCGAAAACAGCAAGATATAACTCATGACTACGTTGCCCACTAGATGGTGGAGTTGTACAAGAATCATGTTTTTAATATTCTCAGATTCAGTATTTTCTTTACTACATTTTTCTGTGAGTTGTTAAATGCATCTTCGTTACTATTCACTACCTTTTCAGACAATTGTAATAGAGATGAATTGTTAAATTACTACGTGGATAACTCTGCATTCAAATGTTCAAAACTAAGTCAAATTGTCAGCTGATCAAATGTGTTTCTGCAGGCATTCTGTTTGGGTTTATAGTTGGTAAGACTGTAATGGAGCCAGAACATGTTTATGGCCTCATGACGAGGCCTTATGGCCTCATCAAATCCTTAAGGTTTTTGTCCCATTAAAACAACACTTTCATACCTTAATAAAAAACATCACTTTAACTATATCAACATGCTGAAAATAAAATTTGTAATCATTGTAGAAAACTGCATACTAAATAAAATTGTGTGAATTTAAGTCGCAAAATATCCATGCAGTTACTCATCAACATTTTCTAACAAAAAATTTAGTCTGTCTTTTTGTACAGACTTTTAGCTTGGAACGACCAAACCTCCAAGCTCTAAGTTCTTGAATGCTAACATAGCATTCACTTTTACTCTAGCACTCAAAATGACAGTCTCCGCAACTTATACAAGAATATAATGTTAAAATGTCATATTTCATGGTTATAATACACTACACAAACACAATAGAGGTCAAATTGCCATTAATACTCTGGTAAATTCCCATTTAGCCTGACATGCACACTGTTTTGCTGCAGCAGAAAGCCTCAGCACACTGGATAAACCCAGACATGCTTGGATGAACATTGAAACACTGTATTTGAGGTATCTATCTCAACTACTAGAGATCTCTGAGTTAACCAAAAAGTAAAAAAAAAATAGTCAGTTAGTTCCTTTAAAATTAGATTTTTGAGCATCAAAATGAAGTTTTAAATGAAAGTTTAGCAGTGTCAGAAGGAGGTGGGTGAACGAAAACATTCACATGAAATGAAGCATCTGACACTTCCTGTCCCATACAGTGAAACTGTGCTTTCCGTCACTGCTGCAAGCATGCAAAAATGCATCCTCCTCGAAAGCACATTTTTCAACCATTTCTAGTGATAGAAGCTTGGTCAGATTATTTGATTGAAAAGTACTCTAATCTGAACTAAAGTTATTGTCAGAAAGAATTGTTCACATTAGCAATTTTCGAGTGAGTGTTGCTGATATTCAAAAATCAACCTCAAATTTTAAACCACCAAGCACCATGTGGGCAATTACATGACTATTTTGGTATATCCTCCTGTGAGTTAAAGTGACGAAACAAAGAGATCTAATCTCGTGTAAAAGAGAAGAAACAAGATTGAATGCCTCCCATCATAACTCACTATTTCAAATCTTTTTATTTTTCTGTTTAAAGGGCAAATATGTTAAAGCTATTTTTTTTACCTGAAAACATTTTTAAAAATTTGTTTTATTTTTATTGTTTTCCAGTCTCTATGATATTGATGCTTAATTTGAAAAATGAATGTCAGGCCATCTAAAAACAATACTTTATTAATTTGGAAATATAGTCTGACTCAACTACACAACAACAAGGCCTTTTATCTAGAGTTTAAGTATTCTTTGTCTCAATGTGCAGTAAATCATGCTGTATTTCTCCTGTGTGTTCAATGTCTACACATACAGTAACTTGGCCCCCTTGAAAGGTTGCAAATCATGCTGTAGCCACAGCAGGGTTGACCTAATCAGATAAATTGTTGATGACAGCTGTGGCGCTTAAATGCTGATATTTATGGCAGTTATAACACAGAGACCTTCTCTGTTCAGTGCTATTCTGGGAAAGGCAACACAGCACTTAGACGACATGATAAGCCACAATGAAGAAAGAGGTTTAAAAACATGCAAATAAATACAAATTCTGAAAATAAATATGAAGTCCCTAAACATTGTTGTGATTGCTTCCATTAAGAGCATTTGTGATCTTATACAATGATCAGGCATAACATTTTAACCACTGGCATCTATGTCTCTACTACTTTATCTTTTAGAGGGTGGAATATACAATATTAAGAAATAAGAGAAAATTTGTCATCAAAATCTGTGTTGGAAGCTGGGATGCATAAGCTTAAGGATTTGAGTGAGCCAAATGTGGTTCTTCTTTTCAAGAGCAGACTATGTTGGAGCACCTCTGCAGCTGCCACTACTGTGAAGTGTTCTCAATCTGTAAAAGACAGGGTCTATTAAAAGTGGGTAAGAGGAACAAGTTTAATTGATGCACATTTACAGCATAGACTGGTCGTGTGTCTTTTCGAACAGATGACCTGCTGTGTGTTGTATATTGATGATTTTATCAATTGTACTTGACAAAATCTTTTGTTTTCACATCTGTTAGCTATATGTGTTTATGATGTTCATGATGTTTTTTATGCTGAAATGTGCTATAGAATCAAACTTGATTGATTGTCACTCAGACTGCTGAAGACATTTATGGTAGTTCTGATTGAGAATTATCAATACACAAAGTGCAATTTGTTGACACAAAAGCTGCAGGAATGGCTTAAGGAGCACAACTGGATTGAGCTGTCATAGTTAGCCAGATGCCAATCTATCTGTTTGCGCTGGACAAACAAGTCTGAGCCACAGAACTTCCATGACCTTCTGCTAACATCTTAGTGCGAAATAACAAAGTACATCTTAAGAGCCCTACTCGGGCCCCTGCCTCTGCTTGTCTGGGCTGTTTTGGTTGCAAAAGGGGGGAGCAACACAATAATAGGCAACTTGTCAAAAATGCTATGCCTCCTTTCATGTACTTATTAGTCTATCTCTCATTCATTTCCACGGTGAATGTAAGTCACAACACAGTATAAAAAACTAAGGCTTCCTCATGCATGCAGTTAGAAAATAACACATTTCAGCTTGCTCCTGAAACCCACTTTTTTCCATTTAAACAGCTCAAACATTTTTCCATGCCTAAATTTGCAAAGGGAAAACAGATGTTCTGCACCTAATCATCTTCATCTCTCTGGGGGATTGAGCAAGCACACACCCACAAACTGATCTTGTGAAGCAATGCTTAAGCGAGTGACAGCGCACAACAAATCTTGTCCTAAAACAAATATCCAATGTGTAATATCGTATTTTACCTAATAAATTGGTGTGGTGTCAACTTTATTACTCTTTTTTGAGAGCAAAGGAACTGCTTTTCATGAGAACTGAAGGTGGGAGGATGACGGCTATGTTTGCATTTGCCTTGTATTGTGGTTATTTGCACCTACTGAAAGTGCACTGCTGCAACCTCAAAAAGGAAGTAAGCAAGTAGGCGAGGTTCATCTTTTACTGCACCACTGCTTCAAAACATATTCCAAGACGTGCTGTTTTGAATGGTTTCAGTAAGAAGATGACACATGGTGGAGAGCAGTAAAGAAGAATTTGATGCCTTAAATTATTCTTGGCTTTTTTATATTTTAATGACTTGTTTTCATAGACACTGCTGGAGAAGATTCTAAAGCTCTTTTTTGCTGCATTTTTGGGTGATTATACCACTAAAAGGACTGAGCTGTGGACTTGCACTGTTTTTCAAAAAACAGAATCTCCAGGAAGTCAACTGAGGGATTGTTTGCAAAGTGAAAGCTCTGTCTTGTGGATACTGGATTGCACGCATTCAACAAGCTTGACAATGCCTGTGATTGTTTTGGAAGCCCGAGACTTCACGAGTCCACTGTTTTTGGTGCGAACATTGGAAGTCTTCTCTAGCTGCACAGCCTTCAGTCTTGTGGCCTCTTTGGAACATAAAAACTCAAACAGTTCATCTGATCCGTCATCGGACACATTCAGGATCTTCTGTATGTTTACCTGGTGTTTCTTCTTTGTGATCACTCTCCTCATACACATTATCAGCATCATCCAGTTCCACAGCCTCATCCCAATATCCTGGAAGAACCTGACCATGACAGTGGCACTGTTGGGACTGTTGATGAGTCTCAGCTCCACTGTGGTTTTTCCCTGGATAGTCATGGATCATGGAACCGTGTCACCACGCGCTTTGGCTGCTACAGTGGCTTCTGGTCTCACCTTCATGGCCTATGCCTCTGAGTCTTGTGTTCTTCGCACCCAAGCGCACGAACAAAGAGGCTACATAAGCAGCTTGCCTGGTTTCCTTAAGATTATCCAACTTTGGGGGGGTTTGAAGATGATCCCTCTGATGGTGATAATCTCCAATTTTACGACTGGAGTACTTTGGCAATTTTGGATATCTTGTGTCTCATATGGCACTTGCATCATCATATCACTCGTCATCCTGGTGGTGATACTGGGTGACTTTGCTGGGCGATGCCTCCTGCCTTTTGACAGATTTTTGGCTGCCTTCAGTCTGATTGGGGTGCTGCTCTACATGTTGGCCACTGTTATTTGTTTGACCAAGATACTGCAGCTGAGTGAGACGGAATCCAACCTAAATGATCTCAATGTGGTCATCATGGAAACAGTGGTTTCCAGCGTCACACTGTTAGCTTACACAGTGGACCTTGCCTTCTCCATCAAACTGTTATGTGACAGGAGTCAGATGTGAAGCTGGTTGTGATGTTCTTGACTGATTTTTGTTTTTGCAACAAAAATTTAATAGAAAAATAATCAAAGTGAATCAGGTTTTGCTCTTAATGATTGCTGTCATGTCAAACTGTCTTTCTCACCCAGGCCATGATTGTGGTTGGTGTGCCACCACTGGTGGTTATTTTTGGGTTCCTCCACTGGTTCTTATGAGACACTTTAGTATCAACAATTTACAAGTTAAAACTATGGGCTGATTAAGTGTTTTAATTATTACTGGAACTGGTTACTGAAACAGGGTTTATTTTGTCAAAGTTTTCATCAATGATCTTTCTGTTCTAACTAATCAAAAACTCACAAAGCGTGACTAACTACAACAATTATGATTTTTTTGGCAATTAATAGAAATAATATTAAAATCTAACTTCTGAAACTGCCAAACGTTGGAAAAATACTAGAAATGTACCTGGGGAAAAAAATAATTTTCTTCATATTTCAGTCAAGAAAATTTCTGTAAATTTCCTCTTTCTAGGAAAAAAAATCTTCCTCGAGTAAAAATTACTCTGTCAAAAGAAAAGGTGGTTAAAATGTAATGTAAATTCAACTGCAATGTAAAATTTGGAGTAAATTTTACTCCAAAATGTAGTCATTGCATACAACTGTCTTTTCCTCAGATGAGTCCTCCCACCAAACATGTACTAATAATATACAGAAGATGTGTTTTTATGATGAACGAACTGAAAATAATTTAAAAAGGCCAAACACTGGATTCAGAGTTGTGCTGTTGTACAAAAGTTCTTACTATTTTCTGACAGATTTCAGATTAATTTTTACATAGTTGCTGATTCTCAACCACTTCATCACACTGAACACGTCCCCAAAGTCAGGTAAGGCTAGTCTGGTTTACCAAGTAGTAAATAGTTTCGTATTATAATTGTACATTATCAATTTTGGTTTGATTGAGCTCTCAAAGATGTCCAAGATTGGTGTTTTCTAAGGTGAAATGAAAAGCTTGAGAACCAAACCACTGAACTAACTTGTAGAGTTTCACTAAGCGCTATAAAAGGGATTGGTTTTATTGTTCTAAAACAAATATGTGTCATGCTGCCTTAAATTAAAACTGATTGTGGAAATGTCCTACTTAAGTGCAGTTGCCATCAAAACCCACTAGATGGCAAGAAAACAGCATGATTTCAAATCTTTCTAAGCTTCATTTGAAAATGTTGAATGTCGTTCACAGCAAAATAATTGTTTATCATCAAAGATTTGTGATCAATAAATTGTCAAACTTTAAATCCTCTTTGTCTATAAAGTTAATTGCTCATACACAGAGATAATTCATTCCTTTACCATAATTAGACTGTGTAATATAAATGAAATAGGTTCTATTTAAACTGAGAAAAAATATTTTTAACTGTAACTATCACTTACACTTACGAAATACGCTAAATTCAATTTCTCAGAAAGTAAAACAATACGAAAAGTAATTGTACCTTGATTTTGAAACACATTTCAAAATCAATCCAGTTCATTTTCTTTTTGGCTCAGGTAAGACACAGACATTGTTTCTGGTCCAGTAGTGCATCATAATACACAGAATGTGACACCAACTAAAAATCGATTTTAGTTATTTATTTTTAAAGCTGAAATTTGGGTCTTCATTTTGAGTAGCCTATAACCACCCAAACAGAAATACACTAAATACTTAAAGTAAATCACACTAACATGAGTTTTACTTTTTATATATTTAAAGTAAATTGACTTAAACGTGTAGCGTTTAACAATGCTGTACTATTCATTTCAACAGTGTGGAGTAACAGTAAAGTAACTTTGCATTTTACATCTGCATCATCTGTTGCAGGCATGTTCAATCACTCTATCGAAATGTAGATTGTTTATTCCCAACGATTAGAAATGTGACCATTCCAGCTGCGGGTTTGATTGCTCTGGTCTGAGAAAGAAAAACTCCAGCGTAGGTTTTTTTCTTTAAGGAACTGGCAGAGGTTTGTCAACAGGGGGAAAGACAAAACGAGGCGTGAAGACTGCTTTATACGTGGAGCTGGTGAACGTTATTAAACGGTTTAATATCCAAATCTTTGCGTTCGTTTGTGGCTCTGTTCGGTGAATCCAGACCGCAATGGAGAGCGCTCTACATGGTGAGTTTCGGCTGTTTTTAAAGCAGCTTGCGAGAATGTTGAAGTGGTATCGGTCAGAGGAGCATTTTGAAGACTAATTTGTGAGTTAAGTCCAGACTGGCGCATTTTAATTGCGCGTTAGTAATTCTTTAAAGGCTGTTTCGAAGTCGAGTTTTAGCTAGTGACGGTTAAAAGTGGGACTTTACATCATTTTTAGGCTTGAGCTAGCTGCTTCAAAACCACAAACTGATTTGACAAAAAGTTGTACAAGTTATTTAAAGATTAAAAAAGTATATTAGTAAAAACCCAGATAATTACCTAATGTAATTAAGTAATTAATTTTGGTCTAAACACGACAAAGAGAGCTATTTGGTCTGTCACACGTGGCTATTGCTAGTTGGTGGTCCACAACGCTGTAAATGCATGAGAAAGAATCACTACAATGTCAGATTTAGCTGACATTTAAAGTGCTTCTTTTAGGAAGAAATTGGACCAACATTTTTAAATGTCGACTTTACAAGGCGCTAGTTTTTGTTCTTGTGTGGGGAAAAAAAGTTTATATATACTTTTTAGATTCCCTAGAATTTAAATCCTCTTAGAAAATGTTCCGATATCGCAAAGCCCCATTTTGAATGGTGGTGAATAAAACTTGGCTAGAATATTTGCCATTTGTATCAACCCAATAAAATTTTTCAAAAACATTAAATTTCCCTGAATGCACGCGGATTAATATTATTAATTACTGTTTTTGCTACTTTCAAATGTGTTTTTCTGAAGGCCCCTGAGCTCCACAGACATGAGAAACTTGACTCTACTGTAGGCAGATGCGAGTCCCCGGCTGGATTGAATGGCCCCGAGTATCCAAGGTAAGCACTTAGCCAGTACATTTGAACTCATTATTGATCTGCTTCCTGTGCTGCAGATGACCAGAGGCGGGGCAAAGTCTATGTAGAGAGAGAGAGGGTAGATAAGAGATGATAGGAAGGAGAAGCACGACTCTAAATAATGAAAAGGTAGACTAATAATGTTGAAACTCAGTGCCTGGTATTACTGTTAAGGAGGGAAGAAAATTTTGAGTCATACACAAGGTTGGGTAATGTTTGTTTTCCCAAAAAGATTTGCAAAAGTTACAGATCAGTTTTTTTGTTTGTTTTTTTTTCTGTAAATTTTGTGCTCACATTTTTCCCTTAAGCACAGACCACAGAACGGTAAAACTATATATATATATACTTTTACATTGCCTTGCAAAAGTAATCCTACTCTTTGAGTCTCCAAAATTACCTGTGCTGCTTTGACTTTTTGAAAATATGATCAAGCAGTGATAAATGGTACTTAAATGCCAACATTTCAGCAAAAGGATGCATGATTTATAAATTATTTTACAAATTAAAAATCTGGAAAGTGTAATGTGTGTGTATTTAGCTCTCCTTACTCTGATGCTACAAAAACAATGGCACAACTGCATAGGTATGGTAGCCCACCTAAATTTCAAATATAAACAGTTTAAATGATGATAATCAAAAACTGAATGGTTGTCAGTCACAACCACTCAAATTCAAAATAAGTTTTGAATCCCTAAATATTGACAGTACAAAACTGTAATAACTAGTGAGACAGCTTAATCATGATCTGTGTTGCAACTGGTCTCATGTTCAGTTGCAACACAACTGCAACTGGGCAACTGTTGCTTGCAAGAGGTCAAGATACATAAGAAGTCAGCACTGTCAGACCACCGCTGTGGCTTCAGCCTCCATGGCAACCAATTGTTGTTCTGGCCAATGGATGGTTGTACTTTTCAAAATGGGCATAACTCTTTTGTATTTTAAAATTAAATTTACTACATCATCAGGATTTCTCCCTGCAGACTCAAAGATGTTGGGCAGAAGGAAGTCGGTCACCTGCTCTTGAACAAAGCTAACATCGCTATGAAAATGGCCAAAAAACAAAAAGCACTGCTGTATCTTGCAGGTGTTGATGATGTGTATTTAAAGGATATGAACCTCCGCATGAAAAGACTGTGGTGTAGGGGAATTCTGCAGGTTGGTTCTAAGCTGCAGTCTAATGGTTCTGCTTCAAACACATCACTATCCCTTCGTTTTCACTCCACGCAAAGCTTCCTCCACATCAAGCCATCTATCATCTTTGAAAAATAATCATTCTAATCATAATAATGAGTTTTATTATCTCCAGCGAAACTTATCATGAAAAACGCCCATTGTTCTTGAAGTCTAAATTTTAACTCCGGTGAACCTGCTCATCAATTATGACCCTTTCACTTCTTCCTAACACCTGACTTTCTTTTTATACCAAACATTATGACAATTCTAAAATCACCTGATAAAGATAGTTTGTGATAGATGTTATGTATTTAATCTAACAACAAACTTATAGCTGCAATCTTCAGCAAATGTAAAAGTGTAAATTGTTTGTTTGGGTGTACAACATTAGATATTGTGTATTTTCCACTTGGTGAAATGTTTTTCCACTCTGGTCTGTTTTTCACCTCTGATCCCGATTTACAAAACAGAGATATTATCCTCTTGTCATATGCTAACTCTGTTTGGCTTCTGGCTCTTAAGCTTTTCATACTTTTCAGCCTCCTGACTCTTGCCTCATTTGGTCTGAATGAAATAGAAGTGGAGATTTGTTTTTCTAAGAACATGGGATTTTCTTTCCCTTTTTCCTTTTTTAAAGCCGCTCTTGCGCTCATGACAATCTGTTGTTTATAGCTATTCTTGATTATGCTATTAAGTGGTCCTGCATGTGTTGGAAAACCTAAATGGTATATCAATGAAGAATCATTTTGAAGTAGTTGACAGTCTTCATAAAAATGCAAAACCATAGGGCCTAACTCCTTGTTGCATGAATACAGTCAACTTTTTTTATCAGAGCAATATCCAAAGCTTTGTTAGAAATGCAGCCTTTGCTCAAATGCACACAGAGGTGTGTCCATATTTCTATGAAAGTCTTTACAATCAATCATGGTGACATTTGTCTGCAAAGTACTGTTATACAGGCCTGTGCAGCTAAAGCTCCTTTCAAAAGTATTGATAAACCTTTAAGCTCCTTCACAAGAGTTTATGTGCTAAAGACATAAAACCTTTAGGACTTTATGTTATTGACTGACACAAAGTAGTGCATAATTGTGGTCTGAATGAAATTATTAATCAAAACATGTATATAAAAAAAGATTTTGGCAGATAACATCTGATTCTGTGTTTTGTAGCTACAAGCCTTTTGGGGTATGTCTACCAGCCTCACACATTTGCGGAGTGCTTGCATTCCCTCCACATGTTAATCTTTGCAGCTCCTCTTGTGTTAGCATGACTCTTTAGGCAACTTCTCTAAGTAGTGTTGACCTTGCCCATTCTGTCTGGGTAGACATATTTTGGTAAGTTTGGATATAAGCCACACTGCATTGTTTTTAATTGATGGCTTGAACAACTCTCGGTGAGATGTTGTATTATATTGTTTTATGGCATAATTCAGCTTTATGCTTCTCCACACTTGTCTGCTGTGTTCCTTGGCCTTCATGGTTAACTTTATTCTTTGTTTGTCCTTAATAAACCTTGGAGGCCTTGAGAGAACACTTGGATTAACACCTTGTTAGCAGGGACCCAATAATATAATCCGGTTATAATATAAGCCAACATAATTTGGTTTATTGGGTATTTTATTTCACGCATGTCTGTTTTCTAAACAGGTGACTTCTGAAGGCAGTTCGATACACAAAATTTTATTTAGGGGGTATAAGATCAAAGAAGGCTTAATACAAATGCATGCCACACTTTTCATATTTTCAGTTATGAAACATTCTTAAAATAAAGCTCTCGTTTCCTTCCACTTCATGATTATATGCTTATCTGTATTGAATTACCACCTAAATTGCAATAAGATAGAAGGTGAAGTTTTTGGTTAAAAATTGTGACAAAATGTATAAAGGAGTCTAAATACTTTTGCTAGGCACTGTATAAATGCATGTGCATCTTGGTTGACATGGCTTTATTTACAGCTTAATCTGAGCTGGGATAACAGCAGCCTACTTATCTTTAAGCACAAACGTAAAGGCACTTGTCCAATCACTGATATGTGGACTATTCGTTAGACTTTGTGGAACTGTGGCCCTGTCAGCTTGCAGCCTGTTTTAGCTGCTGCCTGCCAGCAGCAGCCCTTGCATTCCGATCAGCGTAATGATCACTTGTTACCAACAGACAGACGTAAGGTAGGAGGTGAGGACATGTGTAAATATAGTGTTTCTATAAATAAACTTTAATAGATTCTGGGACTTAAAGTAGAGTGCACACAGTGACGGCAAGAGAGCAGAATTTCTGATGCAGATGAAAACTAAGATGTCTGAGCATTATTATTATTTGTCTTTATTTTTTTGCACTTTAATGTGAAGAATGTTTTCTGTTTCTCAATAGACTAAAACTGGGCTCTTTTACAATTTCATGTGACCTCAATGAGGTGCTCTCACACTTCAGTTTGTTTTGGATAAAGTGCAAATTTCCAGAATTTTATTCGGTATACCATTTTGTTTTTGCTGCATCATTTGAAAAATCAGCAATCCAGTCTGTATTTTTTTTTAGACCTTTTTGAAACTGCTTTTTATTACTGAAGGAAGTCCCTTGGGGCCCTTACATGCTTGCTGTTGTGGAACTGAACTGAGTGGCACAAATTGTAATTACTTGAGACAGATTATTGCAGTGCTTTTGCAGGTGTGATGAATGTAACCAAAAACTGGAAAAATCCACAGCTCTAAACCTAGAAGAGAAACAACCCTGGCTTTATTGTCCTGTTGCACGATCTCATAAACGTCTGTAGTTTTCTTTTAATTGTCTGATTTTAGTGAGTTTGATGAATGCAGCATGTTGACATTAAACAAGGCTTGGGAACTATTTAGAGAAACAAAGGAGTCTTTGTGGAAGGAAAGCAGCATGTAGGATCTGTGCTCTCCAGATTTTGACCAAAGAGGAGTTAATGGGCAGACAATTTCTTTAAAGAGCACCATTCCCATTTTGTCTTACTGGCAGCTGAGTATTTAGTTGGATTCCTACAATCAACAGTCAGCCTGAAAACTTAGTCAGCAGAATCTTAAGGCATCGAAGGCCAAAAATTATCAAAGGAATTTTCCTATGTCAGAGCATGTGGGCGTGGCCAAGCCTCAAATCTGGCAATTCGCGATGAAACATTAAGATGAAATAACTTCCCTATAGAAGTTCCCATCTGCATCATACTTCATTAACATCATCACAAAGCAGAGCTCATCACATTCAAATGGTCGATTGGTGACATCGCTTTAGCTCCCCTTCCAACAGGAACTTACCTATTATAGCAGTTAAAGCAGTCTTTCTTTCTGTTGGAAGAAAGACTGCTCTAAATCATACATGCCTCATCTTATTTACAGTAAACTTGTTAGGGTTTATCTTTGTTAGCTGCTAAAGAGCCCAATAGCTTTAAATTGCAATTCTGTTCTACTGGGGTTGTGCATCATCAGGGAGCGCTAAGGAAGCCATCGGTGTGTGTCGCCTGGCGGACGGGTGCGGGAACTGCGCGAGAGTGCCGGCGGTGGCGAGAGCGTGGCGTTTCTGGTACCCCCGCGGTCGCCAATAGGCCTTCGCCACGTTTTGCTGTAAGGGCCTCCTATGCTGCCTGCGGCTGTAATTGGATTTTTATTTTTGATAGACCAACAAAATGTAGTTGTTGCCAAATAGATTTAGATCAAGCAGAATTAACTAAGAGTTTCCGTGAACAGCAAGTTTGAAGTCTTGAGGGGAGATTGATAGCAGCTTTCTGACACATGAACATACTATGGTCTAAAACAGCGCTGCAGTTTGTCTGTCTGTTTGTGGTTAATGTCCTGCTAGAAGATGAAGTCCAAATCCATCCCAAACCTTTTGCATCAGCTAACTGGTAGAACAGCTCTGTGTTTCTCTCTTTCTATTTTCTCATCCACTATGAGAAAATAGTTGATGATAGTTCCTCAACTATGTCACTGTTGAGGGAAAGTGTCCCCCCTGTATAATGTCGCCACTACCTTTTTTGAGAGTTGGTGTATAGCGATAATGGATGGATTTAACAGAACCTCCAAACAATTGTGGATGTAAGTCATGTTGTGTCACATGAGGATCCACATAAACTACATTGAGGTTTGTGGTTGGAAAGTCACAGCATGTGAGAAATATTTCAAGGAGTGAGAATAGTTTTTGTGAACACTTTATTTAAATATGTAGAAATAAAAATGAAACAAACCTAAAAGTAACAAAAGTTAAAAGGCCTGTTTTCATATTTTAAGTGTCATTGGGTCAATTTTAGTTCCTGGAACTCTTGAAGAGGTTTGTCTGGACGCTGCCATGTTCTTAAGTGACCTACAGGATTATTAAGCTGATAATGGATTAGTTTGGCTTCCTAACAGATCATTTTAGGTGTCGACACTTATCAAACGTTCCTACTTTTCAGATGACTTATCAAATATGTCAGTTTGAGTAGCTTCTGGGAAAGCTGTCTCTGTTGCTGCAGCAAGGAGGCAGATCTTTGACCCACGTCATTTTGTTTTCTCTGCAGCTAAAGGCATTCATGCAAAAATAATGAGGGCTTGTTGATGTGTCTAAGCAGTTCAGCAAAGAGTTCATTATTTGACACCAACAAATCTGGGCTCCTGATCTGACATGGTCTGAACTGTAACTCAATAGGCCTGGGGTTTTTTTTTTTGTTTGCTTATTTACATTAGCAGTACTAACATTTAATCTGTAGGAAGTGTCTTGGTAATGGAAAGATTATTTGTTACCCATTTCATTCTCTCCATCTGTCTATCAGTTTCTTAAATCAGAAGATTTCTACTTCCCTCTTGGTCAACACTCTGTCACATGCTCCACACAAGCTTTTTGTGTTGTAATCCACTAGAGCTGAGGAATTGCAGGCAATAGTTGAGAAACTTGGTTATCTTGCTGGTCATTTGTAGGCAAGTGATAACTGTCCAAATCTGTCAGCACAGATGGCACAGATTATTCCGTAATCCTGCTTGAAATAATAATGGAAGGTGTTTTTTTCCTAGGTGAAAGCGTGTCTAGCTTTGTTTTTTGTCAAATTTTTCAGTGGAAGAAATATTTCATGTAATGATACAGCCAGCAAGCTGCTTTTGGCTGATTTTTGATTTGATTCAGATTTTATTTTGCTTTTTGGTTTTCTGACTATTTACCTATTAAAGAGGAAAACTGGAATATGGATTTTTTTTAATAGAGGTCGTCATTTTGAATGGAACAAATAATACGAGTTACTAGGTTATTCTCATTTGTGTATTGTGTCCCAAACCTTGATCTGATTTTTAATGAAACACATAAGAAGTGCATTCCATTGCATTTCTTAGTTTTGATTCATTCAATGAAAAAAAATTCACTGTGATTTGCTCATCAATAAGAAAAAACCTACACAATACAGCAATAATGATTAGATTTCATTTTATTCTTTTCAAATAGCACCTGTATGCTATATCTTATAATAATCCTTAGAGTGCAGATTCTATGTACAGTTTATTGATGCTGTATTGAGACTACAAACTACTGAATCCCTAACTTTCTCAGTCGCAAATTATTTAAGTATTTAATACAGTGATAATTATGTGTTTTAAAGATAAAATCAAGCACAGTTAGTGAATTACATTTTCAGATGAGTTAACGCTGAAAATTTTGTAAATAAAAACCAGATTTAAAAAAAATTATTTGTTAGGATGTGAAGTTGTTGACCTAGTTCAACTTCTCACTTTTTAGTCAGTGCTTGCCCTTAGTTTAATAACATTTTTGTTAGATTAGCTTGCTGCTTATCTTATCTGGTGTTAACTGATTAAATGGAGCTATCATGTTAAAGAAATTTCATACTCATGCCTCCATTATTACAGATGCAGTCAGTATCCAAGTTCTTCTGTTTCATGGTGATTTTAATGAGACATTTACATGTCTCACTTTACAATAGAAAGACAGGTTTAATATAGAAAACATCTAAAAAAGTTGGATTATAAGTATTTTCCAGCTTTGTATAAGCATTAAAATGTAACAGTATTACGGCCCCGGTCTTTCTGCATGGAGTTTGCATGTTCTCCCTGGGCATGCGTGGGTTCTCTCCGGGTACTCCGGCTTCCTCCCACAGTCCAAAAACATGACTGTCAGGTTAATTGGCTTCTCTAAATTGTCCCTAGGTGTGTGTGTGCATGTTTGTTTGTCCTGTGTGTCTCTGTGTTGCCCTGCGACAGACTGGCGACCTGTCCAGGGTGTACCCCGCCTCTCGCCCGAAATGACAGCTGGAGATAGGCACCAGCAACCCTCCCCACCCCAGTAAGGGAAAAAGGGTGCAGGAAAATGGATGGATGGATGGATGTAACAGTATTGCCAATCCAATTCATTTGTCCAGAGCTAATTTTTAAAAATAAATGCTGATGATCTGAATTGTTTCCTTGGATATTGTAGGGTAAACACCACAATTTAGTAGAAGTGTGTTCTCTGGACACTGCTAATGTTGCTGGAGGAGCTGCTTAAGGTTTTGCAATCAGTTGCTACTTGGGGTGACCTCAACACAAAACATTTTAGTTTGTGGTGTCACTAGTTTGTCAGCATTCTTAAGAACAGGTTTGGTACTGTTGGGCAGCTGACTGCTTTCTGTTTGTCTCCACAACATGAAGTCAGGAAGGTATTGGTCAACTTATTTAATTGATGATTAAAATACCACATGCACAACAGAAGCATAGTGGTGGGGAAAAACTGCTGAAACTATGTCATTTGAATCACAAGTACACAATTTAGTAATACCTAATGACCTTCAAGTACAGCCATTGTTGAACTAGAAAAGACAGCTGTTTTGGGAATAGAGATATTTAGTTTCAGGACTCACCACTGTGTTTTTATATCTGTTGACCCATACTTTAAGGTTGGATATCTACCTACTTGCTATGCATAAAAATGCCTCGCATAGCTTAACAGCAGGATCAAGGTTCAGGTTTTTCCAGAGTTACAACCTGTTACAACCTTACCTGTTAAAAAAATGAGGGAGTGTTCAACCACATTCATAGAGCATTCTTTACAAATGTGTGTTGTCATTTCTTACCCTTTAACATTTAATATGGCTGCAGTAGCTGTAATACTGGCATAGCACTAAAGGGAACACTGAGATGTGAGACCGTCATTTGTTGCCCTTTCAGCCAACGCTCTGGACAAACCATTACCAGCCTAAGTAAACAGCAGGATTCAAGTAAGGACTTCCTCTAATCTCTCTCTTGGCAACCTCTGAGTTGTATCCACGCTTTTCTCTGCTTGGTGTTTTTCTCGTGCAGTTTACCTTCCGTCTCTCAGCAAGCGTCCTCTTAATGTCAGTGACATCGTCTGAAACAGCAGAGCATGACATTTGAGATTCTCTACAGGAGCTAATATGTTGCATTTGCAGCAAGAAAAGAGCAGCGTGAACCGCAGAAATAACCTGACAGAAAGATAATTGAGTTTTGTAAAGTGGAAACTGTCCGCCTGTTCTCCTGTTTAAAGCTCTGGTGCATTTACAGAATTGTCAGGGTTTGTAACTGTAATGGGTAAGAGTTTGTTCTTACTTTGATCTTTTTTTTCATTTGATTAATACTATTTATTTGATCTATTGGTCATTTTCAGATACATATCTACTGGTATGTATCTGAGAGATGCCGTTTTGTTTCACAGATGGCACATTTTCCAGATGTCGCAGTTTCTCAAAAAGTGAGGTATTGATATAAATTAGTTTCTGCTATAAAGATGACCCTAATTGATCTAGCTACCAAAAATTGTCATCATTAAATATTGCAGTGATGGTATTTATAACCAATGATAGATATGTCCTGAATGTCTCTGTCTTTTCTAAAATGTTCTCCCCCACTTTCCCTTAGCTTGGGGCTCTGAGATCTGTATTAGACAGGACTTTGAAAGTCCATCCATAATGAAGTAATGAGACTATAAAAAAAACAATATATGGAACCTGAAGTATAACAGGCTACCAAACATTGCATTTAAGTTGATCCTTCCGATGACAATATTAGACACATTGAAATTGTGATAATTGCTATTTGATATGGGTGCGCCGATAAATCAGTCCTGATTTCCTTAATTTTGGGAGATAGGTGATCAGCTGATGCGACAGACTGGCAACCTGTCCAGGGTGTACCCCGCCTCTCGCCCGAAACGTTCGCTGGAGATAGACACCAGCACTTCTCTCAAGGGTGTATAGAAAAGGGATGGTTGGAAGATAATCAGCCGATATATGTGCAGTCAATCTTATCCACCGATCTGATCAGCCTCTGCTAGGGTCTAAAAACTAACTTCTTCCTTGTTTTGCTCTATGAGAGAGATTGGACTGATGAACCCACCCGCCAGGTTCTGTCTGCACGTTTAAATTTAACAATAGTCACACTGTTGCCATCTCAACGACTCTGTTGGTGTATTTAGCAACATTTTGGACAAAATAAGTATCAGAAGGTCAGGCTTTTTAAAGATTGGTAATTGGCAAAGGACCAGAAAATTGCAATCGGTGCACCGCTACTATTTGATATATTGTACTATATCAAATAGTACAATATATTATTTGATATATATATTTGATATATATTGTACTATATCAAATAGTACAATATATCAATCTAAAATGTTTTTGGTTGGCTGTTAACATTACCTTATGCTCTTAGGAAGGTTTACTGCTTCCCCTTTACAGATTCAAGAGCCTTATAGATCTTTTCTTGTTGCTTTTAAATATGAGTGTGGGGTATGTAGTACAGCTGGGTTTAAGGCTCTTTATGTTTATTGTATCACAGACAGAATCTCTTGGAAAAATTTGTCTTCCTTGTAAGCAAAGGTTTCCAAAGCTTGTCTCCAGATGTTCTTGCTATGTTAAATGTGGTTTAAACGTTTAGCAAGACTTCACCATTTTGTTTCTCAGCCATGATTGTTTCAGTAAGCCTTTGCATGGATGAACATTTGTGTAAATGTTCTTTTTTTGTATATTTATTAAGGAGTTTGTATTACGTTTTGACAAATGTGCATATAAAAACAAAATGTAGCAAAATGGCTGAATTCTTGTAGTAACTACGTACCACTGTGCTTCTAGTTTGCAAGAGAGTGATGAAGGTGGAACAGAGGTACATGGCATGACATGATGGCCCATTTTCTCTACTTCCCTTTTGACCCAGATCCAAAACGTTTGAAAAAATGTGACTTTTAGAGTGATCTAACACTGGTACAAGAAGTCATACTATTGTCAGAAACATCCTCTGTAGTAAGTCAGCTGTTCCTGAACCTCACATCATAAGGAAAACTGTATGTTGTTGGGTGGATATGGGGGTTGTTTGTTTTTGATTCACATATTGACTTCCTAGATTTCAGTTGACAGCAATGTGAGTTTACTAATGAGTGGCTGTGAAGTTGTACTGTGAGAACAGATGAGGCACAACAATCCATCAAGAATCTCCCCACATAAGCAGGTTATGTGTTTCAATATGACTGGCATTTAACTGTATGGCTGTTTGGAAGAGATTTTTTTGTATTATTATTTCTACAAAAACTCAAGATGTTTACTCTTGTTTATATTTGAAGAATTCCCTTCATTTTTGCTAACCATAGTTGAAACTTTAGTTGAGTATTTTGATACAGATGCAGTAATTGGTTCTGGCTCCATGTACTTGTACACATTGTGTTCAGTATATTGAAAACATTAATCAACATCAATTGTAGAAACACAAAGTGGGTTTCTTTCTATGTTGTGCTTAAGTTTCTAAATTGTCCCAGATAACACAGAAATTAAATGTTATGATTATCAAAATGAACAGTGTAACCAGTCATAAGTATGTAGAAAGTCTGTTCAGTTCCCAAAAAGGCTTAAAGCAGGAAGTGGTAACTCGCATCCAAAAGCCAACTTTCAGGTCATATTTATTTAAACTCTGGATGTGTTTTGAAAGTAAGGAATGGGGCAATATACATAACAGTTTGACCAACTCACTTCTAATGTGGCTCCCGATAAGCCACATTTAAAAGTTTTAGATTCAGTGTTGTCAGATTTTGGTTTTATCTGAAAATAAAAAACAAATCCAACTTTATCCCCAATTTATTTAATTTATTTATTTTTCCTTTTTTTAAGATGCTGTTGGAGGATTTTCAGAATTGTGTTGACATGCTATCCAATTCCAAATGCCTACTACAATGGCTCATTGTGTTGCAGTGCACCAAAAGCTGGCTAACCAGGGATTGAGGGATAGAGGTGGCTGGCAGATTGCCTGACTGGGTAACGAGCTCGCTCATGACCCATGTGACAATGAGTGGGTGAGTGGAGTCTGTAAATGAGTGAGCCAGTTTGACCTGCCACCTCCACAGCAGTGACAAAACACAAGGACACAGATGCCAGATGTCAACATGGTATTACCAGAACTCTATTTTCTCCAGAGGACACCACAAAGATGGAAATAGAGCTAAAATTTTGAATATGAATTTGTACTATTAATCTTGTTTGCTTGATGTTTAAGAGAGTTTTGGCCTTTTTTCTCAGCCTCACTAAATGTCGATGGGAAGCTATTGAAACCTTACAGTAAATACTAACCTCAAGGAAATGGCTTGACAATACTCTGTTTTAATAGTTTAGCATTTTTATTACAGATTTGATCTAATTTTTGCCTCATCAGATGGGTGAAAACCTGTTAAGAATTTGGCTGTTATTTTTGGCTTAGTTATTGAATATTTTATAAGTGGCATTCTATTACAGTATTTTTTATTTGGGCTAATCACACATACACTTCAGTAGAAACCCATGATCATATTCTATTTCTGCTTGACTATTAGGTTTCTTTATTTGGCCTTATTTAGAGTGTTTTTTAGCCTATATATCCTGTACAAGTTTAACCTAAACAAAAACATTAACATGTTGGGTATGAAAGATGATTCTATAATGTCTTTGTCTTTCAATAAAAGTTTTCTGTGATGGTTGTTGGTATAACTGTAGAGATAAGTCACACTTGCCTGGCATTACTTCATTTCCATGGATCGAAATATTTGAATATTCCCTGTTGCATACTATAACAGCAGCTCTGCTGTGGTTTTGAATATGCATGTTGGTGTGTAAGCATGCTGTGTCTGTGTGTGTACTTATTAACAAGGTTATGTCGAATCTTTTTATTTACTGTAAGTTCTTCGGTAGAAAACATTTTCCAAGACCTTTACAGTATCTAGGACGTTGTTAAAAGCTCCTGAACAAAGATGTTCCAGGAATAAATGTAGCTTCTGTAATAACATCTACCAATTATTACCAATTCCCATCATGTGGTGTTTGGTTTGACTTCATGACTCCTATTTTTGTTCTGATTCACATTTAATCCTCCTTATTTATATTTGATGTTTGTTTCAGTGGCAACCAATGACAAATATCGAGGGTATATTAATGTTTCTCTTGATTGACTGAAAGGTTATTGAGTTATTTAATCTCTTATTCACTTTAAACTTTGTTTATTTTTTGCAGACTGACTCAGTGGGAGTACTGAAATGACCAGCCAGTATCCTAGCCATGGAGCGAAATCCACAGATAAAAGGCCATCTGCCATGGCCCCTAAACTCCACGTCCAGCGAACACCATCAAAGGAGGCCACCATCCACTTCTCAGCTCTTGGGAAGGAGGAAGAGGAGGAGGAAGAGGGTCTGTTCATCACAGCCTCTCCTACAGTTTCAGCTCCTCTGGACGACTCTAATATTGTGACGGCCCTGGAAGCAAATGAGGAAATGTTTGATGGGGCATCTCTTGATTCTGCAGCCAGCGTTGCTGTCATCCCTGAATCCTCTAGGTTTTCTCCCAGTTCAAGTAATCACACTAACCGTTCTCTTACACAAATTCTGTCTTCAAATGTCCCTGAGCAAAAGGTCTCATCTGTGAATTCTTCTCCCATAAAATCTCTGAGCTTTCCCTCCACCTTGGGCTGGGCAAAGTCATCTTCCTCGGACATTGAGTCCCGTGAAGGGCCCTCTGCTCCAACATCCTCAGTTAGACACAAACAACTCATGAAAAATCTTGTCAAATCTTTATCATCGGATACATCCCAAGACTCGTCCTCTTCTTCCACATCTTACCGTCTTTCAGATTCTCGTCTTAACCTGAATCTCTTAAAGCAATTTGCACAGTCAAAGATGCCGTCTGCTGCTGTGGCATCAGTTAACGACTCTAAAACTGCCCCCTCCTCGCCGTTAGCTTCACCAGACAACCGAAGCTTCTTTAAAGTCTCGGAAGTTGAAGCACGATTTGAAGACACTAAACGGCGTCTCACGGAAGCCATTTCCGAACCACTCCAGCTGCTCAGCAAGATCATGGATGAAAAGAGTGGAGGTGGCATTTACCGGCCTAAGGGGCTCTCTGCCAGTGCCACAGAACTCTCCACCATCAGTTCTGCCTGTAGGAACCAAGAGAGCAACAACAACTACTGCATCAAAGAGGAAGATGGAGTTGACATTCCGGCAGAAAACCCCAACAGCTGGACCTCCGTTGGAGCCGAATCACCTGGTGAGCCCTCTGCTGACACTAAAAGCCCCAACAAACTATCTTTACTTTCCTTGTCTGCGCTGGCAAAACAGGAGGAGGAGGACTTTTGCATTTTGAACAATGAAGACTTTGAGACTTGCCCTGACACAGAGGGTGACGGTAATGAAGGAACTACTACTACTCAAGCTGACAGACAACTCCCACAAAGTGGTAGTTTGAACCCAAGCATTGACGATGAATGTGAAGAGTGTGAGCAAGCACCTAAAGTGCCATGCTATACTCTCGCTGTTCTTACTCTTCTGGTCTATGCATGCTTTGTATTGCCATTCCCAGGCTATATTGGAGGAATACTATTTGGGATTGGGGTAGGATTCTTTTTGGCCATCGGTGTTGTTTGGCTCACAGGACCAAAATCACGGGGAGTTGAAAGGAGATATTCAAGAAAGCTGTCGAAAATCGTCAGGCTGGATGTTAAAGAGCCAGAAACATACAAGGTTGGTTATTTCCACTTTTTTTATTTCAATTTTTTTGCTGTTGTCATTTTTCATCTCCACAATAGATTTTTTAATATATATAATTCTAAAAACATAAATGCAGAGATCATTCAGTGTCCTGTTCGCTAAAAAATATATTTTTTATTTTGAATGTGGAATCAAAAAACTAGATTGAGTTGCCACATTATTGTGCAGTTTGGCTAATCATGTTATTGAACATATTTTAAAGTGGTCAAATAATAGGATTAAAATATTTAGAAAGTAATTGCAATAATTAAATGCTTTCTTAAAAAAAACCTGGCAGCTGTGACTGCATTTAGAAACTTTAATAGGCATGTATTAACATTTTTCTTGCAGCTTGATATAGAAAGTTGTATAATAATTTACTATAATATTCATTTACATGTCCAAATTTGATAACTGTGTAAAAAAGGTAGCATCAGACCATCCACAGCAGTCAAAAGTTGTGAAAAGAGGGCTGTTACTAATGGCATATCAAACTCCCCATTTATGCTCACTGATTTTTCATCAAATAAAATAGTGATGTCATTCTCCAACTGGAATTGGAGCTGATAGGGTGAAGATAAATATGAGTTGAAAGTTAGGTCTCCAAGCTGCTGCCTGCTGCATTGCAGCATTTGCCTTACAGAGCACTGATATGTTATTCTTTCAGGGCTGGATGAATGAGATATCGAACTACGACCCAGAGACATACCATGCCACACTTACTCAGTCTGTGTTCGTTCGCCTTGAGGGCTCCATCATCCGTCTTTCCAAACCCAACCACAACATTTCCCGCCGTGCTGGACACAGCGAACCAAAGCCTGATGTGAGCTTCGTCAGTCAGAAGATATATGACCTTCGCAACAGCAAGGTATGCTTTGACACTACTGTCTTACCATAGTTTGAAAATATAATCCTAGACATCCCTACACCTTTAAAGATTATCTTTAAAGCTTCATAAACGCTTTAAAAAGCAAATCTGCAAATAATAGCTCACTGTGTTATAACTTCCATTGGAATTATAGCAATGATATTAGATTTTTGGAAAGATAATAAATACAATGACCTGAGAAGTCTGTTTTTTCCCCCACAAATCTTCCTTCAGGTCTATTTACTGCCTTTAAATCTAGCCAAAAAGAGAATATGGAACAAAAAATATCCCATCTGCATTGAACTTGGGAGACAAGATGACTTCATGTCAAAGATAGATGAGGCAGATGAGGGCATATTGGAGGATGGCGAGACTTTGAGTGCTGGGACTAATCAAGAGGGAACCAGTGAAGCACAGGACCGGCGGTTCTCCTTGTCCAAAAGAGACCTGACCATCTTCCTGTTTGGGCGGACGGGGAGGGAGAAAGAGGATTGGTTTCAGCGGTTCCTCTCAGCCTCTAACGTCAGGGTGAATATGAAGAAAGTACCTTCTGTTGGGATCAGTACAAAAGGTCAGAGACTGTTTTTTTTTTTATGACTTGTCTTGATAATTTTCTTAATCCTTAAACCAAAATCCCTGTTAGGATAACTTAAAATGGTAATCTGTAATTTGTTACAACCACAGTCTCGGCTTGTCACAGCCCCAGAAGTAGCCGCACTTCTATCGACGAAGCTATTGCACCACTGGTCAAGTCAAGAGACTCCACAAGCTCCCTGACATCATCAGGGAGTCCCAGGAGCAAGCTGTTTTTAGAATACAGTGTGTACATGGCGTCCTTGCTGCAAAACCACCAGGCAGACAATCTCACATCTGCCGGCTCTGCTCAGAACCTGCAGAGCAGCCCTGGAGCTGATAAAAAGGTAAGGCGAGTCTATTATCTTTTTATAAGCTTAAAATATTTAATTCTCTTTTTAAGGTGATAAACCTGTCGCCTCATTTGAAGTCTGTATGATTATAACATGAAAGGTGGAGGAGCACAATAAAATGCAGCAAGTTGAATGTTTCATACTCGTGGTAACGGGAACTTTGTATTTAGGTTCAGAGCAATACATCAGCCCAGGAGCAGCCCAAGGGACAGAAAGAGGACTCTGTTGCCTGGGTGAACGCAGCCCTTGGCAGACTCTTCTGGGACTTCCTGATTGAGCCCTACTGGTGTGAACAAGTCTCCAAGAAGATTCAGATGAAGCTCAGCAAGATACGAGTGAGTGCAACAAGATCTGGGACAAGCTTTTGTTCTCGGAGTGCAAAAAATCCCTTTCTTTCCTATTTTAATGTCCTGTTTGAACTTCAGTAAGTCATCTTTAGTGCATACAGATGGCTACATAATAAATACATAATACATAATAAATAATAAACGTATTATTTTTGTCATATAAATGTCATATAAATGCCCGTTCCACATGGCATTGTGTTTACCAGCATTTACCTGATGAAGTGTAGCTGTTGATAGAGGTTCAGACTGTATGCTTGGGTCTCTTTCAGCTGCCTTACTTCATGAATGAACTAACCCTAACAGAACTGGACATGGGGACAAGTACTCCCAGAATTCTTGGAGCATCTGCACCTTCTGTTGACTGCCGAGGCAAGAGATGGACCACACTACACATAAATACATACATTCATAGGAGTTAATCATACTTTTCCACAAACATTTAAACCTATATCTGCTCTGTGATAATGCACATCAAGGAAAGATAACCTTATTTCTTTTTGGTTTGCAACCAGATTGCAGATTTTGAATTTAATGTGTTACATGATTATCAGGTTTTGAGTCCCACAGTGTTCCTCATGTAACATTGTCACAGGCTTATCTTTCCATATGCAAATATTGTGGAACAGTTGCTTTGACAAAGCTACCTCGGTGTGTGCAACACGCTAACAGGTTCCCGTTGAAAAATAGTTTGAAATGCCCATTATACCTAAGCTGCATTAATTGAAAGTAAGAAGATATAAAACTGTGTTTTACTGGTTGTAAAATAGTTATTCTTTATTAGAACAGAAAGTGTATAAATATATTGACAAAAACATTTTGTGACTTTTGAATTCACCATCCATTCAGAACAGTTTCACCCATTAAAAATAGGCAAGATTTATTTTTTTATGTACAAGTTTAGTAATGTATGCTTTGGAGCTCCTCCCTGAGCTTATCGGGCAGTCAGGTCAGAGAAACATTGCTCTTGTGTGTGTTTAAAGTACAACCGTTTGTCTTATCTAAGTTTGCTGTTCTGTTGGCCACTGTCTGACCAACAGAACCTCAGGGCTTTGTTTTATGTTGTCCTTTGTTATCACTTTAGAAGCTTTGCATGGATGGGTGTGTTGCAGAATGTAAATGATTTTGCAGTGCAGAGTAAATGATTTCATATAGATTCTCAAATTACCGTACAATTGACAGAAATATGCTGCAGTGTGAGCAGCTCAGAGTTTTTTGGGTGCAGTACAGACTGGCCATAAACACCTAACCAGGATGTGCGCAATATGTCAAGCATGAGCCTGTACTGCGAATATTGGACTTGAATTTTGATTAAACACGAAAAAGTGTTGATAATTTGGAGTTACTAATGTCTTAGTGAACCTTTTTTTAAAAAAAACAAAACAGCATAACATATTTAATAGAAACAGTCTTTAATATCCTGCAGAGGGAAAATTCAGGTGCAACAGCAGCATCAGGTGTAAGGGTTCACACAAAAAAGATCATATAATGCTAAAATCAAAATATGTAGAAAAGATCAACAAAAACACAGGTAATAGTATAATATTATATTTACTATTATTACAGTATATTATAATTTTAGAAATGGTTTGTTTACATTTTTTCAAACATTCAGACTCAGAGCAGAATTAAGATTTGCTTCTGTTTTGTCATTATTCCATACAATCTGTCCTTTCATCACATATGTATTTGCTGTTGTTATTTTTTCTGCATTCTGTATTCCCTTTTGCTTTTTATCTTCCTCTTTGTGGGTATACTCTCTTTACGTCTCAGTTTTCACTGTTCTCCTCTGCACCATGAGTCACTGCCTCATTTTTATCGCCTTAGCTCTCATATAACCCTATAATGAGTTGATTGCATCACTAACCAAAATGGCAACTGCTTTTGTTTATGGTTTCAAACAATGTGACCTGAATTGCCATATAAAAGTTAATTCATGGAACATACACTATTGTTCTCATCTTTGTCAGAACATAGATATAGACAAACTCGAAGAGATGTTAGTCTTAACAAAAATTTCTTTGTATTTGTGGATAAAATTTATTTGAGATGTTTCTGGGTTTTTTTGCTAATCAGATTGAACCTTTTCAGAGAAAGCTTATTTTTAATGGGCTACCAAATCTTCCAACTCAAGCAATTCAAACTGTATATATTTTTAATTATTTTTTCAATTTCAAGCAGTTCTGTTTTCCTGGGATCTCAAGTCTTCCCTTTGCTTTTCTTTCAAGCTGATTTCTGGAACAAGCTGGGTGATTGCATCGGCTCAATGGACCTTTACTGTTTTGTGTGCAAGCATCTTGAGCAATTTAACTTTTTCTTTCGTTTTATTATTATTTCATTCTATTATTCCTTTACACCATATGCAACCTCCACTAAACATCTCTTTGGCCATTGTTTCATACAGTCTGTCCTTTTATTTTTTACTTTTTGCCTGTATTGTTTTTTTCTTTACCCCATCTTCATATCTGAAAGCATAATTTGTCATTAATTTTTGATCCAAGCCAGGTAGAACTCTCCCAGTTTAGTAAGTTGAACTATGTGCCATGCAGCCCTCCTCCACCAGTTTCACAGTCAGTCAAAACCCACCAGTCTGAGCAGAGCAAACTTGTTCATCCTGCCTGACTGCTTTAATGACTTTTTTCATCTATTTTTACATACTGCTTCAAGCCTGTTTTCTTCAGACTTCAATTTTTTTTCTCTCTCTACTTTCTGTTCCTCTTTGTTTTTCCATTCCTCCTTTCTGACTTCTTTTATCTGGCTCACCTTGCTTCATAATTCTGTATAAAAACAAGGTCAGTTCTTATCTGCTGCTGATCCAACCTCATCAGCTTTAAAATTTTTAAGTTGTTTAATTTGTTTTCAGTACTATTATTAATCCTTCATTTTGCTTATGTGGATTTTGTCAAACCTCTAGAGTGCTAGAAAAAGAAATGCAAATTGCATACTGGCTAACCCAGTTGAATAGCAATGTCTTTAAGCTATTGCTAGCAGCGGCATCTAATTAAATTAGGTTTCTTAATGGCAGAGAAAGTGACAAACCAAATATGTGGGCCTAAATGCCTGTTTTAATATTAGGTTATCTAAATGGCTCTATATGCAAGTTTACATTTGCACTCTTCACTGATTTATTATTTGTCAAAATTTGGTGCCATCAAGTGGTAGAAACATAAACTACAACTTTGCACAGCCCACCTCATACATGCTTTAAAAAAAAGGGGGGGGCATATAAACAGATAAACAGTTCTGTAATAATGAGTTATTTATATGTCATTGGGACATTTAACAGCATTACATGCTGCAAAATGTCATAAACAGTGTTGTACAATTGCCATGCTAAAAGACTTTTTGGCAGGTCGATTGTCCTCATTTTTTACATTTGGCAAAAAGAGTATCCTTGCTGAATTTAGCCAGGTTTAATCAATGACAACTTTAGCATTGTGTTTTACTTTAAAAAAACTGCTAATACTGTGTTTGAAAATCTCAGTGTAAAACATTAAAAAGTGTTCATGTGCATCAATTGCATATGGTGGTCAGGGTGGCTAATCAAATTCATCCAAATCAATAGAGTGGGAGGATGGTTGCTTTACATTTGTCTCATGTCTTCTGGGCCACCAGACACATTTTTAATGAATTATTTGTATTTATTAGGTCTCTGGTTTGATTTGGAGATCTCCTACGAGGGCTCCTTCCTGATGACTCTGGAAACCAAGATGATTCTTAATCGACTGGGAAAGGAGGAAGAGAGTCTCCGCCTGGGGGAATTTGGCAAAGATGGGTAAAATGGAGGACAGCTAACTTTATTTAAACATTTCAGAACAGTTTTGGCTGAATTTATGTCTCAATCTAGGAAATGGTTGCTTCTCTAATTTTTTACTAATTTTTTCCTTCCCTCCTTTAAAACTTGTTCTTGTTCCTGCTTCTCCTTCTTTTTGACTTCTACTTTTCTACGGCTGTTAATTGGATATTTCCTCCCTTGGTGAGTTCTGCTTAACATCCAACCTAAATGTACAATTAACCAGTGCCTTCATGTTTTCAATAATTAATTTCTTTGCTCTCCATATTTTCAAAATAGATCTGATAAATTACTTCTAAGTAATTAAAACCTTGGAGGACATTTAAGTGTTACAGAACAGATTATTTCAAACTCTCAACCTGTTTAACTGTCACCTCTGAGTGGGAAGACCAGTAAAATACAATTTGTTTAGCATCCCTGGTGCTTATTTGTTTTTTAGCTGTCAAGTTCAAGTCAATCTAGAGAATAATTCAGTCTTCAATTGAAAGATGCGTAGCATCCTATTTTAGAGCCAGGAAAGGTAAAAAATACTTAGTATGATGAACTAAACTAATAAAAATCAGGCTTTCCATTGGATTCTGGAGCATGTAGATCCTTTTAAGATGCATGTTTCTGATATGCAAAGAGCTCTTAAAGTCTCCAGCATTAAAGCCTAGAAATTGGAGATTGATGTTGGCTTGAAGCATTTCTTTCTATATGGCTAGAGAATGACATATTTTTAGCCATAATTAAACCATAGAAATTCTTCACAATCACTTCACATATGGCTTTTTTATATATGGTTTTGTGGTGACAAGATTGGTTTGAAAAATGAGAGGGTCAATAATTATCTAAAATCCCTCCATTGGGTGCTGATTTGATAAGTCCCCAACCTGCTCTATTGAGACTATTAAATTAGAAATCAATTTACATCCTTGATTTTTTTTTTTTTTTGCTGATCATCAAATTATGCTTTTGAGCTTGTAATTCAAGATGTAACATTCAGTCTGGTGTAACTTCCGGTTGCCTTTTTGGTTGCCTTGTGTTTATTTTTCCTATATACAAATACGTATGTGTGTAGTAGCCCTGATCCATTTTGGCTTTTGGTTGCTCCCAGATACAGGCCTCGGATCTACTGCCTATCTGCTAGTGATGAAGAGTCATCGAGTGCAGGTTCATCAGATGAAGAAGACAACACAGACATCTCAAATGATTCAGTTGGATTAGAAAGGTACCACTAAGCTTGTGTAATACTCTCTGTTTACGCATTTAGTTTTTCTAATTACAATTCTGTTATATAATGTAATGCCCGGTACGATGTCTTTGTAAAAATACGTACATGACAATACATAATAATCCACACAAAGTTGACAAGGGAGTAAGCACAACTAGAATGACGATGTCCAAGGCCTTTGCAATAAATAAATGAATAAAAGGACAATCAGTCATTGTTAAATTATGGTATGAAAAATCAATTCATTAAAGAAAAACCGCAAGTCGATAATAGTTCTTTCCTTCTTTTTTTTGAATGCAGTCTAGGGGGTGGACGTAGATCGAGCAAGATTATGCGCTTTGTGGACAAGATTGCCAAATCCAAATACTTTCAGAAGGCCACGGAGACAGAGTTCATCAAAAAAAAGTTGGAGGAAGTGTCCAACACACCCCTCCTCCTCACTGTGGAGGTTCAGCAACTCAGAGGAACTCTAGCTGTCAACATTCCTCCTCCTCCCACTGACAGGATTTGGTATGTAAAGACAGAATCGTCTTACTGTTACAATGTTCAGTAGGATGGTCTTCACAGCAAACACCCATACTTTGTCCAGAGGGATGAATTGTTACATCTTCATTATCAGTTTATTTCCTACAGATCAAAAAAATCAAGAACAAATGAATTTAAGATGACTGCTAATGGTGTTATCATCCCTCCATTTCTGCAAGGAGTTGCTTAAATTATAAATCTGTGTTTATAAATGAAGAGAAATTAACAAGAGGTGTCTGTTGTCATAACAAGTAATTGCATTCTAGCATACAAACACCTGCTTAGAGCTTAAGTATTGTATTTCTGCCCCCCTGGTGGTAAAGGCTTTTTTCGTTTAAAAGGTGCACAGTAGAAATTCAAAATTTTGAAAGTGAATGATTTTGGATGTTTTCTTCTGAAGGTATGGCTTTAGGATACCACCTCACTTGGAACTGAAAGCTCGACCAAAACTTGGAGAAAGAGAAGTGACTCTGTTTCATGTTACAGACTGGATTGAGAAAAAACTGTACCAGGAATTCCAGGTAGGGTTGCATACAGTGACTTGCAAAAGTACACATAGAGTACTTGAGATTACAGGATGTATCGGGACAAAGGAGTGCGTAATTAATTTGGAAGTAGAAGGAAAAGACTGCATGGTTTTCAATTGTTATAAAAAAAATAATTTAATTTTGTACAACAGTTCTCACCACTCTTTCATAAAGGACAAATTTATGGAGTGTTCAACTGATGGTTCCAACTGCAACTCTCTTGATGCGTGAATCTCTTACTGAGTTTCCAGGGACATTTTAGCAGCTTCTGTGATGGGCACTCTATTGTCCCCAGTTGTGCACTCCTTTATGTTGGACTATTTATTTTCTGTATTATTTGGCCCTCTAGAATTGCAAAAAAAATAAAAACTACATAGATTTTTCACATTACAGCTGTAGATGTACTGCAAATTCACTCCTCAGATAATTCATAAAGTGCTTTTACTTGTGTGCTTTTTAAAACCTTTAGTTCACTCAAATTATAACTGATTCAGTCAAAGGCCTGACAAGACAAAATGTTCTCAAAAACTGTATTATTTTCTGTCCTTTTTCAGAAAATCCTTGTAATGCCAAACATGGATGACGTGTGGCTGACTTTCATGCACTCTGCCATGGACCGTCGAACAGCAGGAGGACCCTTAGTCAGCTTCCCAGGAAACGAGGAGCTGTCCTGACAGCAGCCATCAGCCTTGGAGATCGTTTACAGTACTGCCTAAAGCTTCTGGAGTTTCATAATGAAAGTTCAAGCCAAAGTCTTCAGGCACTGTTGTGATTCTCCCACAATCGATTTCTGTCTGGCCTACCTGAAAAGAAATGCTGCAGTTTTCTAGGAACCAAGTAGAAACTAATGGCAACATGTTGGTTGCTGCTATGTTAACTACTACTCCCTAATGTAAGGAACTCATGGATGAATTACAGTTCTTTGAAAGCGAATCATGAATTGGCTCTTAGCTGATTCCAGTGTTCAAGGTAGTAAGTAGGAATATACTCTGATTATTGTAAATATGTCCTATAATCAGAAAGATGGAGATGCATTCACCAGATACCTTAGTTAGTTAGCTAACCAAACATGAAGAGGAGCACTGTATGTTCTGTTTATTTTGCAAGAGACCTGACACCTTTTTTTTTTTAAATCAGTTATTAATATACAGTATTTTTTTTTATTTGTTGTGACCAGACCTGCGCACCCTGTACAACTGCCAAAACCTTTTTAAAATTAATTTTAATACCACTGATGCTGTTATCAAACTGTATGTTAATACTGAACAGCTGAAGTAGTAAGGGTCTGATCTGCCTTGGAAATTTCATATATGTTTATTGCACAAGCACAATAAAGCCAACAAGTGCTTCATAGACTAAGAGACTATATAAAAAAAAGTATATCTGAAGAGTACAATGCCTCCAGAACTTGATTGAATGTATATCAGGAGGCTTTTGGGTCCATTTTTTGGTAGCTGAAAAAGTTTTTACCCAGATCAAGTTAGGCTGGCTTATGCAAACAATTGCACAAACTTGTTTCCCTGCCCTCATGACAAACACCATCTTACTTTGCACATTTTTTTCCAGATGGTCAGCAAAGCTAATGAAATGGCACCTGATGAATTTTTGTCAGACAGCACATGTTAATATTGGGAGAGAATGTTGTTGACCAACTTGGAGTGTGCTTTTAAAAACTACCTGCCAGACTGTATGTAAACAGACGGTACGCTCAACACAGAAACATTTTTTTTGCCAAGAATGTAGCTACAGGTTCCATTTTCCGAAGAAATGTTTCTAAGCCAAAGTCCTTTAGGGTCAGATTCTTTTGTGTGCTTAAATAATAAAGCTTTGTAGGTTCATACAGAAGAGTGTGCTACCAACATGCACCAACTTTGTTTACAGAAGTTCTTACAGTTGCCTTTTTATTTTAGTTAATTGAATCACTGTGACAATAATTATCTTGGTAATTTTCTTTTACTTTTTGTCTGGTTTCCAGTTTACATGGTCTTCTGAAGATGCTTAAAGTGGGTTCTGGCTTCAGTTTTTTGGACTTTTTGGTATTATGAGAATGAAATAAGATTTTTGATGAAATATTAATAAAGATGTGTAATTTGTATCTGTGAATTATTAATTACACCTGACAATGTAATTTAAGACCAATATTCAAATATTATGAAGGCTGAAAATGATTCCACGTGTATCTGCCTTATTTATATAGCAAAATAAATCTGTTAATGATAATCTTACAATTTATCCTTCTGAATTTGTTCTCTGCCTTATATATATATATATATATTATGTATATATACATGTACATATATATATAATTTCTAAATTGTGTAAACATCAGGGTCTTCAGTGAGAGGCTTCTTCAGAATTGCTGTAATATGGAATGCTACAGGAGAAGCAGAAGAGCAACTGCAACTCTGAAGAAAATTGTATGATTAAAGTTGCAACGTTTCATTTAATTAATAAAGTATTTTTGAATAGAACTAAAGAACAAATTTTTAACTTTAGTGTAGTTGTTTTTATTAATGTATTATGTATGGGAATTATTAATGAAATCCTTAACCAATTTGTTGGCAAAGAGTTTACTTGAATATAAACCAAACAAATGTGGACATTGTAAAACTTCACCAATCTTACTGTAGCTTCTGTATTGATGGATGAATTTTCACATTAAGACCTTAATGCCATCATCAGTCTGTAGTACTTTCCTTGTAGCATGAAAACTATTCATGCTACAAATTACTTGAATAAGACCATTAGTAATTAAAATACTTTCAATGTAAGAAAGAGCTTTTGTATTTCAATTAATGGTGTAAAATTATGCAACAAGTTAAATGAGGCGTTAAACAGATAAAATTTAATACAATTTAAAAGAAAATAGGTCATTTTCACATGATATAGAAATGTGGGTGAGTTAGCACAAATGTGTATGTAAATTGAGGCTAATGCATATGAGTGTGAGTGGGTAAGGATATATATATATATACATATATTTAGACATATGTAAACCCAGATAAAATGGAAAATGAATTAACCTGTCTTTATTTTTATGTATCTTTATTATCATTATTATTATTTTATTATTAGTATTATTTATTATTATAAAGGGTCCACTTGAAAATAATGTGAGTTTATGGGGTAGGAGTTCATAAGTTTCTTACTTCTTCCTACTCCTTTTGAGCATGTTAATATTATTGTAGTACAAATATATGTATTTTGCATTCCTTGTTCATTTTGTAGTTTTGTACTTCATGTTCGAAATAAAAATAAAATTAATAAGTAAATAAATGTAACCTCTTAACAAAGCATGTATTTCAACTATGGTAGCAGTGTTTAATCAGGCAATTCATATTTTGCAAAACAAAAAAGCAGTAATAAATTCAGTGCTTTTGTCTATTTGACGATAAACTTAAACGCTTTAACACGCTTTTTTTTACTGTGTAACTCTTTAAATGTAACTGACTGAAAATTCATGTACAGGAAGTTACTGTTGCTGATGAGCCTACCTATTCTCATAAAACGAAAGCTTACCGTTGCCTAGTTACGCTTGCCTAGTCACACTAGCATACTCTGCGTTTTGTTAGCTGCAGGAAAGCGGTGGTAGGTGTTTGTTTTCATTGCTCTTAATTTAACGAATTAAACAAAAATATGAGTAGGCTAATACTTCCTCAAAGTGTTCTGTTTAGTTGTAAACAGTCAACTTTAGTCAAACGGAATAAATTACGATACTTAATTTTACTTGAAAGATGTTGAGTACCTTACAACAATTACAAGGGGGAAATAACCTATAAACGGATAATAATTACAGTGGTGATCATTTGTCAGGCAAAAACCGTTAAGACAGCTTTGCGTGACATGCTAACATTTTGTCGTTAAGGCTACAGGTAAAATGCAGAACGTAAGCGATGAAGATCAACATAACGAAGACAACCTGAGTTCACAAGATGGCGCTAGTGCGGTGACTATCCCTCTTTCTTCCATGAAGCAGACATGTCTTAATTCCTGCGCTGTTAGTTTATTAGCCATTTAGCTCAAGAACGCAGACATTTGGTTTGCTTTCTGTTTTAATGTCCCATAGAATATCAGCAGGTTATTATGACTAGTTTTACAATTTTCAAGTTGAAGCTTAAAGTTCTAATATTCAATGTGAAGCTCATAACAGATTTTTTTTCTCTCATACAGAATCCATCAGAACAGCAGTCAGATGATGCCACTCATGATTCTGATCTTGATCCAAATATGGCAGGTGAATACTTGAATAGTCCTTACTATCCTGTTAAACCTGCCATTACATAGCTGCACAGTATACTCTCTTTAGAATTCCGTTTAAAGTTTAAGAATATTATCCAGGTTTGACCCAACCTGGCTTGTGCAGACTACATCCTTTAGGTGAAGGAACACCCCAACCTGTTGCTTTTTCCATTTGCTTTTACTGCATTTACAGTTAACCCAAAATAATTCAGGCCTTCTACAGATTTAAAAGTATTCCGGTAAGAAGATCTTAAAAGATAACAAAATGGGTAAAACAGGAAGAAGATTTAATATATGTATATATAAATATATATATATATGTTGGAGTAAATGTACATACAGATATATTCTACTTAGATGTACATTGATTTTATAATGTATGAATGCTGTGTTGTGTAGGAGCGCTCGGAATGGAAGAATACTGAGTGTACTAAGAGTTGCTTTGTTTTAGTTATGTCTGCAGCTGATAGAGCTGCAGACATAACTGCAGCTCTATCAGCTGCACTTAGTAGTTGACAACTATTAGTAGTCAACTAGTAGTAGTTGACTACTAGTAGTAGTAGTTGACTACTGTTATATATATATAAATAAGTTCTTCTTGAATTTCTTTTGTATTTTTAGTGATGCAACATACCAACCATTCCACAAGCCCAAGTGCACCATGGACATGATTTTAGTAGTTGACTACTAGTAGTAGTCAACTACTACTATGTGTAGTAGTTGACAACAACATAGTAGTTGTACTATGTTGACAACTACTATGTCAACATAGTTGTTGACATATGCAACTATTATGTTATCTATTGTGTGTACTGAGAGCTGCAGAACTTCCCCCATCCCTTAGTGCAGCTTTCAGATATGTAACTAGGGAAACCCTTGAACATGCGTCTGACTTGTATCGTATGTACCATACATACGATACAATTTCACATCTGTTTGCAACCATTTTCCCTTTCTATAAAGTGTGAATGTAAACATTGAGTTGGGGACCTCGGCCAGCAGCAGATTTTGTGAATTCAAAGTGACAAGAGGCCCTAAAACAGCTGATTCTGAAAGGATCTCAAAAGTTCTGAAGATCATCTGCTGGGTGTCTGTATTTTAAAAGAACAGTCTGCAGAGAATATGAGAAGCAGAAAATGTCACACATGAAGTTAGCAACATGTTACCAACTATAAAGGGAAACATAACAAAAAAGGGGGAATTTTCAAGCTGGTTTGAAGGACAAAGTGAATAAAACTTTTCCAAACTCTATGTCAGACATTAAAAATACCTCCTCTTTTGTTGTAAGTTTACTTCACATTGTACTTCTGTTTTTTGGCACTCTATGTAGCTCTCGTAGCTGATCAGTTGAGCATTGGCACATCAGAAGATAACAGGGAACCAGAACATGACGAGGACTCACCTCAAGAAGAAGAAGATGAAGAAAATGAAGAACTCGTCATCCTAGACCCTGAACATGTCTGTTTGTGTTTTACTGTATAGATTTATGCTTAAAAGTATGTTAATAGTTTCACAAACATTTGTTGAATTTATGAGTCTTTTCAAGATATACGGGTGATCTTGTATCCTGATAATTGTTTGTGTCCTCTGCTTTACAGGAGCTGACCAGAAGATTTCAAGAAGCTCTCAACAGTTACTTCAAAAAACGTCTGGAAGGACTCCAGCTGGAACTGAAGGGAAAGGTTGGCTACTTTTCAATTGACTTAAACAAAATTAGGATTTAAATGAAATATGAACAGTTCTTGTTTGGCCTCATGTAGAAACAGCACATGTATTACACTATTGTGGCCCCAACATAATGACAGCTTTGAAAGTTTTATTTCTAATTCTCTCATTATGCTCTCTTTCTTCTGAGTCCAGCGGTCAGTTAAAAAGGTGGAAAAAAAAAAGTTAGCTGACATAGGTCTGGAATTGCTTAAGATTCAACAAAAGCAGAAAGTAGGTGACACGAAGCTGCACGACATTCAAGAATCCAAGACAAAGACTGAAGATGAACTGAAGAGTGAACAAGATCATCTGGAAAAGGCAAAGAGCAACTATTATAAAATGAAAAATCTGAGCTGTCAAGCCAAAGCTATGGGTAGGATTTGCTTTTCAGTTGATGCTGCTCTTGCACCCTGTTCTAAGATTAATGTTCTTGCTTTTTTTCTTTTTACTCAATTTAGCAAATGACTGATCATCAAACTGTCATATGTTTTAATGTTTAAAATGATTACTTCAGTTTTGAAGTAAATGTAAATTCCTTTAAGTCCATATCTAGTAATCTCTCAGTTTGTGCATCCATAATCAAACATGGAGGTAAATAACGCAGCCCATGGCATCAAAAGCTGAGCTTGTCAGAAGAGCTTTGCTCATCAGTTTAGGTTACATAAGGTGGAAGATCCAATGTGTGCTTGTTATGGTAACTAAGCTCTTCCAAAAGACTCAAAACTGATGTCACATATTGCTTCCACAGAAGCTTTCTGAATTAACTTTTTTGTTGTTGTTGTCTTAACTTAATCTTATCTTATTGGTTTGTTTTTAGATACAGTACCCATAACAGATACCTTACTTTTTGCTTGGCATCCCTCTTAAATGTTTCTGATTTTCAAACAGTTTTTAATATCAGTCATAAATAACCTATGTAAATCAAAAATACTGTATGATTTAATTTATTCAGGGAAAAAAGATTTCCAAATCAAACTTGTCATATGTTTAAAAATAGTAGTTGCCCCCTTTGTTTAATTATTACTTGATCAGTTATTAACTGTATTAATTGTGACACATAGAATAAAGAAATCCCTTGAAGGGCAACACGAAGTAGGTTAAAAGAAGTTTAAAAGCAATTCATGATGCCTTAATCTAATCTAATCCAATCAAAAAATAAGGCTTTGGGACTTTGATGAACTAGAAGAGTTATTTATTCGCCAATGGAGAAAACACTGAACAGCTGTGAGCATTTTCATGAGTGCCCAGCTAGCAGGAATACTCTTAAGAGTTTTTCAACTACTAATCCACAATCTCACAAAAAAACCAATCAAGGAAAAACAGTCAATAAATAAATGATGATCCCTGTGTAAAACAATAATTATAACTGGACAGAATTGTAAATTCATAGGATGTTGAAAAGGCATATGTGGAATGCAGCCCATCATATTATGCAGCGGGTATACACAGTATTGCTGTAACAGTAGAAAGATATTTTTCAGATCAAATATCTAACCTCAAATTTTAAACATCACAACATCTTTTACTTCTCTGTTTTACACCAGCGTCTGCAAGGCAGGCGGACTTAGACAAAAAGCACCAGCAGGTCATATTCGCTCAAGCAGCCAGTGAGGAACTGCAGTCCCAAGTCAAAGTCATGGATTATACCAAATACAAAGTGGGCGCACAGAAGACAAAGGCAGAAGAAGAGAAAATAAAGCAGGTGCCTATGTTGTTTTGTATTGACACGTCTTAACTAATTTTCTAGGTGGTAGAAAAAATCCTGAACTGAGTTGTAATCTTTTGAAAATGCCTCTTTGTCATCAGGACTTGTATGTAGATCATCTGACAAAGGATTTGGACAGAAAGACACAGCAGGCAGCAGAGTATGAGATCCAGAGAAGTGCTCAAGCCATGGAGACAGAGGAAGCCACAAAAGCACTGTGTGAGGTAACTGTTACATCAGTGATAAAAAAAATATAGGAATTTCTAGCATATCAGTTCAAATGTTAATTTTAGAAGAAGATTATGTAATCATGCATCACATTTTTTTTTAATAATAAATTTTTGTAACTGCCTCAGTGCTTTTCTGATCATTTTAATTAATTTACTTTTATTTTAATTCAGTGCTTCCACCTTGGTGTTTTCATTTGACAGGAGTGAATGTCGGTGTGTCAGGTCTTATGACATTGACTTTTCACATTACTTTTGAAATTTTTAATGTAGTCACATAGGTAAACCATTTGACTACTTTTATTGGTATTACTGACTGTAATAGTATATTACAAATAAATAAATAAATACAACTTAATATGTAAAAGAGCTTAAATATGAAAACTCAAAAAGCAGAGTAATTGGCACCATGAATAGTTCCTGTGGGTTTTATGCATTAGTGGATCTTGCTTTGCGGAAAAAATTACTTGTCTCTAAACAAGTAGTGCCTTTATATTTGTGGGATGATGCACCCATTCTAAGGGATTTTCTCAGTATTTGAAAATAATAATCACAAGATGCATATCAAACAGAGCTAAGTTTTTCACTATCATTTATAGACAGGCAAATACTTCATTAATCCCCAGAGGGGGGATTCTTATGTTGAGGCAGCACCTAAAAATCACAAAACACACACACTAAATCACTACCATTAAAATAAGCAGTAAATAATACTTGTAAATAATATAAAGCTGCACAACAGGTGACGTTGTGCAGCCTTATTTCAGCAGGAACAAAGGATCCAATTCTCTGTTCTACAATGCAGAGCGATCTTCCACACAGAAACGCCTGCTCTATGGCTAAAAGTTTGGCTTGATTCATCAGGGTTTATAGATAAATATAGCTGAGAATCATCAGCATAACAATAAAAAATGATGTCAAATATTTTTACACTGGCAAAGCATGGTAAGTCAGACAACAATAAGATAAGCTAAATGAAAAAAGAGGACAAGTGCAAATAAACATTGAGAAGGTGTGCAAGTGTCGTTTTTCACCAGCCAGCTTCACTCATTAAAGAACCTGAGGTCAGACTTGAAAGCTGTGCATTCATGACTGTCTTTGTCTAGGCTGAGATGGAACTGGAAGCGCTGCTAATGATGCATAAGAAGTTGCTGCATCAGTGGAACAGCAACATAACAGACATAAAGAGACATGATGAGACTGTTAATGCGATGCAGGAAGCAGTACGGTAAGACGGAGAGTAAGGGAAACGTTGAAGATGTCAATTTCTTTACATGTTGGTTTCAACAACTTGACAAGGAAGAAGTTTAAACAAAAAGGAAACATTTGTTTGGCTGTTTGAGATTACTCAAGCAGATATGAAAAATATGTTGTTTCCAAAGTTGTATATTTTTAGGATACACTCAGATTTTTATTTATTTTTATTAAACTGAAATGCTAACAATGTCATCTTTGCTTGATTTCATGTTTTTTACTTTAGTGCGGTTGAGGATGAGATGGTCTTGCTGGACAGAGAGATTGAAGGTTATAAGAAATCCATCAATGGAGAGCTGGAGAATAACGAGACACTGACTGTTGAGCTGAACCGGAGTTCAATGGATTGTGTGACTGTGGAAAAACTGATCAATAAGAAAAAGTTGGAACGAGAGGCGCTGCAGGCTCAATACACCGCCTGTCTAAAATCCCTGTCTGAGACGAAGCAAATCTTTGCTACACTCACAAAAGTACCAAGCAAGAACCTTATGAAACCTCTCCCTGCTCTGATCCTTTCTTTCAATTTCCTAACTCAACTTCTACTTTTTTCTCTTTTCAAGGAAATGATGACACATCAAACTGAGCTAAACAGTCAGAAGAACCAGCTAGAGAAACTGAGTGCTGCACGTGCAGCGCTGCAAGAGAAAATTATGGCCTACATTCAGCAGCAGCTCACACACAGCAAGGCGGCTTCACATTCACAAAATCTCACAAGCAAGTTGGTCTCTCGAAAGAAGGAGAAGGTAAAAAAAAATTGGCTTCAAATGTGGGACAATGACAAACTAGAATCCACAATTTAAACAAATATTTTTTTGTATTTTCTTTATTATGTAGAATTTTTTCCTTTTATGAGAAAGTATGTCTTTTGTCTTTCTTACTACATTAACTATAGATGAATGAGCTGCAGCGGCAGGAAAAAGACACCTTGACAGTGAAGCTGGAGTGCCAGAAGGTTGAGCAGCATGTCAACAACCTGACCATTTCTGTGGAGAGCCTTGATGATGAGATTAATAAGTACAACAAGTTACTGAATTCACATGAGAATACATATAGTTCACTTGTTCGACAAATCAGGCAGAAAGAAACATCGATCAACACCCTAAAAATCAGGATTGCTAAAATTGTGGAGATCACCGGGGTAAGAGACTAAATGGAGACAGTAAATTTTAGCCTTGGTACCGCTGACAATGATGTATAAAAGACTTCAGACAAACCTACCTGTTATTGCAGTACTGCTTACTGACACACGGGACTCTGCACTATTCTAACCTTTTGTATAATGAGTTCATAAATTCGGTCGAGAAAGAAGTAGTTGTTTTTACAAAAATGTGCCAGTAGTACAACATCTGGGTTTCTTCTTTAGCATTTTACCAGCTTACTATGAGAATGAGCTCTGATCTCTGAGGATTGGCCGTAGTCCTGGGTCCCCGCGTATGCTCTCCTTTCTTCAGCTCAGCCCTCTGGTGCTCTCTTCTGCACCATTATTCAATTTAAAGACACAGTGATTAATCATTTCCAGGTTTCTGGGAGAGTCCACTTGATTTTCCTTTTATTTAAATCTTTCTGGTGTGTTTTGATACGAGACATATAAGTAAGTAAGTAAAATATTTATATAGGACTTTTCATAGACATAAACTTTATTCCTTGTTTCACACCAAATCCAACTGAGAATTTGTTGCCAAAAAGCTAATCTGACCAAAGCACAATGTCCTAATTAAAGGCTATGGAGCATTAGCAAACTCTACATCCACTTTTGCAGTGGCTACATCAGTTATCTACATAACTGGTTGTTGTGTAGGTAACTGGTGTTTATTGTAAAGATGCCACTTTTTGTTGCAGTTTTCTAACAATGAGAGGTTTGTTTTATCTTTTATCTTATGATCCTTCTTGTTGTGCCAGGTGGTTCATGGTCAGTGAACAAGAGAAATAGGCCTCTATATGCCAGCTTATCTTAATACCCCAGGAAAAGAGAATAAAATGGGTTGTTAATTGAAAGCTCATAGAAAATGCTGTATTTGTTTATTTCAAAAAGTTATTAGTGGATATCTACAGTTGTGCCACTGGTGATTTCTTTAAAAACAATTAGTGTAACTTAAATTAAAGGCTGGATTTTTCCTACATTTTCTGTGGGAGATTATGCTTCTGTAGTGGATTCATATTAAGGTTTTTTACATCTTTTGTATTTTTCTTTTCTTAATTTACAAAAAAACATTTGGTTACTATGAAAAAATAAATATGCACCTAAATTAAAGCACTTAATTAAATTAAAAAAACACTTGAAAAAATGTATGCAAAGTATTGTAACAGTAATAATGTTTTCATAATATACAAATTTAATTATTTTCTATCAATTCTGCTGATAGATGGCTTCCTAATGAAGTAAGGAATTTACCCTTTAGATTGATCATGGATAGATATGAAGCTGAGGAAGTTTATTCCTCATAGGATTGTGATGCATAAGTGTAGTAAAGCAGACTTAGAAATGCCTTTTGTAACTTAGACTTAAAAATTCCAAGATGCATTTTTGATTTGTTTCTTCCTATTTCCAGCAAGAAGATATGCATCCTCTGCAAATCAAGATCCAGAAAATACAAGTTGAGATTGACGTGCTTTCTGCTCACATCAAGAATGAGCAGCGTCTCTGGTTGCTGCACCAGGGAACCCTGGTGGGACTGACCAGAGAGTTGGATGCCAACAACAAGAAGATGCGCAAACTGCAGAAAGACTCCACTGGACTGCAAATGAAGGATATGCGGCTAGATGGTACGCATCCCAAGCACAGAAAATCACTTCTTGGGTTTATAAGACACTTTTAAATTAGATGTAGTACAGTAATTCTGATAATACCACATTTAATTGTAAAGCTATTCACTTGTAGTATGTATATTTAACCGTTAGCATCCCTAAACAATGTTGACTGTAACTTCACCACCCCCAGCTCAGACTAAACAAGAGGAACGAGAGCTGGCAGAGCTGGACAAGAGCTCCCAGCTGCTGAGGAAAGACCTCGAGAAGCTCTGCAAGCTGAAGATGAAGAACAAAGAGCGAAATGAGACTCTGGAGTTGGAAAACATGCAAATGGAGACAGAATTTAGAAACAAACTCAAGGCATGACATGGCTGTTTGATATTTGGTCCTTCTCTTTTTGACTTTGTAATAGAACTAACTTGAATGTATTTTTGTCAGGATGCTGAGGAGCAATCTGCCACTCTTCACATGAAACTTGAGAACATTCAGGAGGAAAAAGAGAACCTCCTCAAGTGTCTGCTGGAGGCTAAGTCAGTCACATTTAATCACAAACTGGTCACCATCTTAATTACGTACCTTAATATAATTTGAAAAATACACAAGAAATTTAAGCTGGTGTGTTGCTGAGGTCATATTCTAAATATATTTAAAAGAACAAAATCTCAGTCTGACTTCAGGCTCTTGTAATCTGCAGGCAGCAGATCATGCTGTGGGAGAGGAAGACCCATATTCTAAAGGAGACTCGGTCAGTGGTGGAGTTCGACATTAGCCAGGGAGACATCCAGAAGATGAATGCTGAAATGCATCGAATGGAGGTAAACATATTTAGCTTCATGTGATGATGATGAGGAGAGATAATTAAACCAGATTCAATTTTATCGATGTAAAATATTGAAATACCAAGTGTTGTCAGGAAATGTCACATCACCAGAATGGCAGTATTTCACATATTTGAAATAAAAAACTAATAAATAATCATTGACTGATATGAAAGTTATATTATGATACATTTTTCAGTCATATCGTCTGATAAAGCTATTTTTTATACTTTATGTCATGTTACACATGTTATGATGCACAGTGAACCTCTTATACGACTAATTAAAGTGTAACTATATATGAGCAAGAGTGCAAATGATAAAAAATGTGCATGTAATAAAAAAATGGTTAGCGGCTAAATTATATGTGGGCAGTTTAAAACAGTTGCAGCTTGAACAGTTTTCTTATGTGATGTAGTAAACTGTCAGCATTGACCTTTCAGCGGACTTCGGTCAGTTTACCTTTTTTGGGAATCCACCATTCCAGACATTTATTCACTGTAGAGGAGTGCACAATAACCCACTTACACAGGCAGCAGATTGTGTTGCAGCACAGTCTGCTCAAATAATTTAAGCTATGACTCGTCTTCAGTTTCATAACATTGATTGAATTGGTGCGCCGCATGATGTACAGGTAGAGTGAGCTGTCATCGCTGCCGTCCTGGGTTTGATTTCAAACCCTGAGACTTTTGTTGTGTGTCTTTCCCTTTTCTGTCACCAACTGTTTCCTGTCTGGTGACTGTCAAATTATTGATTTTCTGCAAAGGTGTGACACCTTTCAAGATGAGGAGGGCAGTGCTAGTGGTGGTTGGTGGCAGGAAAAAGCAGAACACATCCAACTTTATAAATTCAATGACACTTTTCAAAAATATGTCTGCATTTTTTTTATTCCTATTTTGGACCTTTCACAATATTTGTGCAGATACATATTGACAAGCTGACGAAACGACAAGAGTATTTGATGAGGGAAAGCGAGAAAGTGGTTGAGAGAAGAGAAAACCTTGACATACGCAAGGATGCCATGATCCGAGATCGCCGCAAAAGCCTTGCAAAGGGGGAGCTGAAGCGCGCCAGCGCAGGCCTGCGGAGAAAAATCCAAAAAACATTCATTGTAAGAGAAGTAGATATATAAACATAAAGAACAATAAAGGGAGCAAACTATCTAATTATCCTACATATGTCTCTTCAGGAGTTTGAAGCTTGCGAAGCGGAGGTGAAAGAGCTTGAGAGCAAGAAAACGTTCCTGAGTGAGAATGTTCAGCTGCAAATGCAACACGTATCTCAACTGTCAAGCACCAGCATAAAGTTAGGCCATAACTTGGAAAACCTCCAGGATAACAAAGACATGGTAATTCTGCAAGCACCTTTTTTTCCAAGTTCGTTGTATGTATTAAAATAGTTGGTGTAAGTATTTTAGGCAGTACTCATCACTGTCATGAAAATGAACCAAGTGCTGTGCACTATCTTCATTCTTCATGTAAAAAATAACAACTGGTATTCATCAGTCAAACAAGTGAATCACATCGTGTTACACAACAGCCCAGTAAAGGCGTCGTGACAAAGTTTATATTAAGGTTTCTTTTTTTTTTCCTACGTCAAGTCAACACAAGTTGAATTCCTGGCATGAGTATCACTGGTTCTATTTTTAACAGCCTCACCCACACATTAACAATGAGCAACTGTAATAATGTCTTATTGTTCCATCTGCTTGTATGATGTGTGTTGCAAATGCTCAAAAATGTACAAGCACCAAACAACTTCACCTTGTCTTTCTTCGTCTCTTTCCAGAAACAGACTTTCCTAATTGCTATGCAGGATCGAAACAAGAAGCTGCAGGCCGTTTGCAAGGGGAGCTACAAACTGTCAACCAGCAGCGAAACCGTCGGAGCCACTCTGCAGAACCAAAAGGAGCGCCTGGTGGATTGCTGCAAGGTCTTGAAGCAAAGCTGTGAGGACTTCCCTCAGCACCAGGGGGCGCTGCGCCCTTTGACACAAGCAGCAGAAGCTTACATAAAAGTCACCAAACAGTAATGTTCTTTGAGTGAGACGGTGATTGAAACATAACAGTGAGTACAACAAGAGCCTGTGAATGAGATACAAGAGCAAATACCTAATTTACTGGTTTATTTGAATGCTTTTTCCTCTGCTGTAATGTTTGGATTTAATTACTTGTTTTGAAACAACATGTTTCCTTATAGACTGAGGTACAGAAATACAAAAAAGAAAATAGTTTGTGAAGTTGTCAGTTTCTTCTTGGAATCAATATGTAATTTATTTTAGGAAGTAAAGTTCAATGTATTCACGCTTCTTCCACTTGTGTTGTTTGATCTGTGTATTTGTGCTGCTGCAAAGGCGACTTACTTTTTATGAAAAGATACCTTGATTCAGGACATTTTAATGGCTTCTCGTGATGTTTATGAATTAATAATTTAAGGTTTTTCAGGACGCTTCTTAGTTAGCACTGCTGTGGCTCTTAGAATAGTTCTGCAAACCACACTTTGAGCCTGAAAATATTTCCTCTTTAGCCAAGCATGGCGTCCATGATGGAGGCTGCATATGAATACAATGTGAAGACCTTTCAGTGATCAAAGCCATGATGTGGAACTGGCTTCTTCTTAAAATGTCCCAGCAGGAGTTTCCCCAAAACAAACTCCTATGCATGTTTGTGTCTCTGGGCTAAGCCCTGAACAAACTTGTTATTATCACTGCTAACGTGAAACAAGCAAAATCAATGTCATTAATTAAAGGGGTTTCCTCTAAGAAAACTTAATTAGAATAACTAACAAATGACAGAAATTGACTGATTTGCTGATCACATTATTTCACACATTTTCTCTATAATGGTTGTTATGTTGAGTTTTCTGCTGATAGTGGCAAGAAATGCAATGTAAGCATGACTTTACAAATACATGGATTATCTTTGTGAGTTTGAAGAAGTTGCTACTTTTCCTACTGGAGAAACACTGATAATGTAGCAGCTTCAATACTGTGCACCATGGAAACCAATGTAATTATTGTCTAAACGTATTAATTGTTAGTAAGACTGTTAATAAAGTTAATATTTCAAGGCACCATCCGGAAAGCAGAAACGATTAAAGTGATATCACTAGTCTCATATGTGCCTCAGTGTTAATTCTGTACAAATACAACACCTAGAAGGCAGATTAATGAAGTTTTATATAGAAAGATTGAATTGTTATTAGAAAAACACACACACACACACCGGCACATAAATATATATAGTCCACTACATGGAGTTTCTAAACAGTTGCAATCTAAAGATTAAATTTCAGGATCTACCTAATTTAACTGTTTTTTCTACGGAAATCTTTCAACTTCTTGAAAGTTCTCTGAAAATGTAAAATATTAATGTAATTTTCACAATATTTCTGAGATTGGTTTGTCATCAGTTTAAATCAGTCTTCTAAACAGTTGTGTAGAATTCCAAAATTTGTACATGAGTCACACTTACAGTCCAAAACTGACTTGGTTCTGTTACTAAATGTGAGATGATTCAATTTTTGTTGCACTCATTTTTTTTATTATTATGGGTCTCTGTTGTACATTATTGTTTGTATCCTACTGGAAATTTCCACATAATGTTCAGCTTTTACTGTTTTAAGGACCATGAGGCAGATCCTGGTCTGGGGGATAAGCAGAATGCTGTCATTTGAATTAATCAGCCTTGGCTTAAAAACTTTGAGTCTTCCCTGAGCTTTTTCATGGGTGGTCTGTTGTCGCATGATTTTGCTTTTACAATCTAAAACCAGTTCTGTCTTTGTGCATAAGATGTGGATCTGACTTACATGAACCAAAAGCTTTCATTACACTTCCTTACTTTCTATGAGCCCACTGATAAAACACATCCTCCAAAGCACTTACACATATATATAATTTACAGCTGCTTCAATTTGTATACATCCTCCCTTATGACACACTAAGCCCACGTATGTTTGGCTTAGAAAAACACTTTGTCCTGGTAATATTATTTCCTTCTGTGGAAGAGGACTTTGCTCTGCTGCTCTCTGTGTTTGCTCCTGTCTGTGGTGCAGAATGTTTGCCTTACTGTGATTAGGAATTATTAAGCTGAACTCTAATGTGCCTGTTTTAATCCCTCCTGAGCCCCCGAAAAAATATCTGAAAAACTAATCTCAAAACTCATTCACTGTGGCACAGAAGAAGTTTATTATTGTTAGACAAGACACTGAATATGCCTTTAAAAATAAACAGCATCCAAGAGTGAGATGCTTACAGTAATGCTTTGTTTGGCTGATTGTTTTTAAGACTGTGGTTAAAATATGACAAGTATGTGTGAAAACCTCGGTCTGTTTCTTTATTATCAGATAATTGTCTCTAGCTCAGATGCGCAACAAAGTTGTCACACAGGTTTTCCTTCACGCCCACATATGCATGCTTGAAATAAACAGCAGGGCGTGGAAACTACCCTGTCTTTTTTTTTCTTTTTTTTGAATCATGCTTTGCCCGACTCCTTCACTCAGTCTGTTGGTCTGTTGTAGAAGTGTGTGTGTGTGTTCGCTGTCGCCTCACCGGCTTCAGCTGTGTGTATGCATCAGTGATCCAACGTGCTAAGGATGGCGGAGGATTCTGTTCCAGAGGGTCCCAACCTGAAGGAGTTGAGCGAGGAGGACCTTTGGGAGCTGATCAATGACAACCGTCACCGGATCTCCCTCGGGATCCGACCGTGCGTCTTGTTCCCCTATCTGAGGCAGGTCAAGGTTCTCACAGAGGTGGATGAAGATGAGATACTTTCCCGTCATAACCTGACTAATCGCTGCATGAGAACAAGTAAGCTTCCTGACTAGACTTTCTGTTTTAAGTTTGACTGTTTTAAGAAAGTTAGATCTGCTCAAGCTGATAAGAATTTTCAGAGGTTTCTGCAGCTTCTTGTTGTAAAATTATGGGTTTTGATTTGTCCTCTTTTTTTTTTTTAATCAGCCAGTCAAAGGTTTGCCTATTGTTTACATTTTTATTATATTGTCAAACTAATTTATCAGATAAAGCTGACCTGAGTAAATGCAAAGAGCCGACCAAATAATTTTTTAATTCATCAAAGGGAAAAGCTATTCAGACCAACCTGGCCTTATGTAACAAGTAATTGCCATCCAAATCTAATAACTAACTAACTGTGCTACATCAGGTCGCAGCAGCAGCTGCCAACAAGCATGTAGGATAATTGGAAATGCTTTGCATAATTGTGGGGGAATTTTGGCCCAGTCTTTGTTGCAGAATTGTTTCTATTGAGCAACACTGGAGATTTTTTAATCATGATAAGGTCCTACCACAGAGTCTGAATTAAAATCTTCTAGATTTTAGGCAAGAAAATGAGATTCATGCTTCCCTTAATAACAATAAATGGTCCAGGTTCTGAAACTGCTAAGCAGCCCCCAGACCACCACTCTACCACCACCATGCTTCACTGTTGATATGATTTTTGATTTTCTGAAAAGCTGTAAGACAAATATAATGGGACACACACCAGGAGGGTATTATTATTACATTTTCACAAAGGGCTAAATGTCCATCCATCCATTATTTTTCACTCTTAACCTTAGAGGAGTTCTGATGGGTGCTGCTGCCTGTCTCCAGTGGTCAATGGGCGAGAGGCGGGGTCACCCTGGCCAGGACGGCAGTCCATCACAGGACAACACAGAGACAGACAGGACAAACAATCATGCACACACACACACACCTCAGGAGAATGAAAGAGGGTCAAAACTCTTTGCAGGAGCGCAACTATTTGGTCACACCACTATTCAACCAGTTAGACAGATAATGAAGCAATTATTCCTGTATCTTCATGCTGTTATTTTAGCATTCAGAGTAGCAGACATGTAATGAGTTAAGTGAATAGAAAGTTCATTTGATATTCAAGATCAAACACATTAAGCAATATTTAGCACTTTCAATGGTAATGTCAAAGGTTTCTGACTTTGTAAATTAACAAACTTTTACTGATTTAAAAAATGTTTCACTTTTTGCATGAAGCTGAATCAGAGACTAAAGGAGATTAATTGTATCACTTTTTAGGCTACATGTTGGATCTGCTGAGGACCCAGGGAAGAAATGGAGCTATAGCTCTGCTGGAGGGGCTGATGATTCATTATCCAGTTCTCTACACACAAGTAACAGGACGTAAGCCCAGCACAGAGCCCTCGAGGTTCAGTGGTACGTGTCCTAAAACATCTTCTACACTTCCAAAGGGCGTCTTTGTCTCCTGCAGCTCACCTGAATTTTCCTCCTCTCAGGTCTGATCAAGTACTCAGAGCTGACCGAGTATCTCATCAGAGCAGTAACAGGGATGCAGACAGAGTTGCAGGAGGCCCGCAACGAGGCTGGCAAGATGAGCGCCCGCTGCTCCTCCCTGGAGTCGGAGGTCAGCCAGCTGATGGAGCAGGAAGAGAAGTGCAGCCACCTTCAGACTGAAAACGAACGCTTGCAGAGACACCTGAGTTCTCTGCAGCGGGAAGTCACCAAGCTGAAGGATGAGAAGTGTGACTTGTACATCCGCTACACTGCAAGCATTGAGGAGAAATCGGCTATAAACGGGCGACTGCACGACCTGAACCTGCAGGTGAGTTTTTGCCTTAAAATTTCTCTTTGTGTTTTAATAATTTTTACTCCTAAAAAAAAGAAGCAGCCTCTGAGATTTATTTTACGTTATCATTCCTTGTTCCTTCTAAGAGTCTCAATGTTTCTTATTGCTAATCCAGGGAAAGCCTGATTAATGTTAACAATATCAAAAAAAAATAGTACAAAAAGAAGACTCAGAAGAAATAATGAGTTAAATAATCTTGAATTTCACCTCAATTCCTATCTAGTTAAACAATAACTTGTTTCTACCTACAAGACATTGAAGGCGGATATAAAGGGGAGTGTCTATAAACTGACTACTTTTTTTTCATTAACAAGGAAGAACACTTTTTGAAAAGCTCTTTGGAGGACGTGATTAAATCTTAACCAAGAATTCCCTGCATTACATGGTAAAATGCTGTCATGCTATCTGTGATAGTTAATAACCAGTTTTCTCTGGTTTACTAATGACCATTCTGATGAAGCACATAAAGTACTGTGGTTTAAACTGGTCAGATTAATAACAACGGCATGAAGACTAATTCAGTCTTTTACCAATCTCACAATATTCTCTGCTGTCTCCAAACTCCACTTCAGATGTGCAATCTGAAATGACAATATTTTATCTTATGAGCAATGTTCTGGCAGAAGGAAACAAATATAGCGTGTTTTATGGAGCATTGTCCCAACAGCTTTGTTGAATTACTCAGGGCCTTTTTTTAACAAAAGTTTATTGCTAAACATTGCTAAAAAAAAAAAGGAGCTTAAATTGTAATTGTTGTACATGATCTTAAAGTACTGTTTAAAGATTAGACACATTATGTGAAAATTAGTTATTTGTTCACTTTGTTATTCTTGGATATGTGAAGACAATAAAAAATAGTTTGTATCATGTTTGAAATCTTTTTCTATTATTATTATTATTATTATTATTATTATTATTATTATTGTATCTTCACTATCAAAACTTTCTGGATTTTCTTACATCAAAAGTAGGATGATTTATGGGGAGTATATTTTTTCCTAATTTTTTTATATTACACTTAGTAATTTCTCTTTAGCTGTTAAATGGTTACTTTAAAAGGAAATGAGCTAATTATACGCTATGAGTAGTTTACCTTCTCTTTTTTTTATGTCCTAATCAGGAAATATGACTACAGAGTGTCTTTGATGCATGTTTTCTGTACCAGGAAACCACACTGTGCAGTTTGTCACTGAAGACATTAACGGCACTATGAGCAGGCGCTGCTGCTGTTACTACTATTACAGAAAGAAATGTTTTTAGGTAAAAGCCGAAGCTCTTTATCTCAGCTTCAAAACCCAAAGTTTTGGGCTTTGACTACTAAACCCAAAGTTTATGTAATTGGTACTTATTCAGCCTGAAGGATTCTACATTATGTCACCAAAGTGTCTGCAATGAGGCTATTGAAGCAGACTGGGCTCGTTATGCAGTCGTGTTTCAGAGATCAAACAGCTGCAGTGACCTGCAGATAGGACAGATGGGCAGAAGGAGCTGTGGTGACTCAAAACCCATCAATCTGGTAAGAATGATCAGTGAAGGAGCAGATTCACATTTTCTGAGAGATTTTGACCAAAGAATGTCATAATCTCTTGATGAGGACCACAGCATGTATTTTTTTGTTTGCACAAAAGCACAATATGTCTTATTCAAAAGCATTTTTAAATGTAAGAAATTTGTGGTGCGACCAACAAGCTTTGGATAAGTTCCAAACAAATCTTATGTGTTTCTTTGACTTTTTTTAATCATACATTTGAAAAAAAAAAACATACACATGTAACTTAAGTCGTTGCAGCACATCAAACTTAACAAAAAGATGATGACAATGCTTTTGTTCATCTTTGGCTGACTTTTAGGCATTAAGATTATTTTATGTATTGTTATTTTTACAATATTTTTCTGACAGCTCAATGCTCTTTCTTTGTCTCCGTTTTTGTCTTTATTTTTTTTCTTTTTATCTTCTTTTACTTTTGACCTCTTTTTAACCCTCTTATCAGGAAATGAAGACTCTAGGATGTTTGTCGAATTCAAGTGTTTTCTAATTACCACCATCAACCCAAATGCACTTCCACAGTCCTTCTAACCAACATTATGACTGTTTACTACACATTTGTGTACTTTTTTCTTTTCCATTCTTATCATTTTAGAATTTTTCTATTTTTTTCTCACTTTGTGTTAGCCTGGTTTTATATAAAAACTGCTCTCTGTATATAAAATGACTGAATTTATGAGTAGAAAGTTAAGCATCTTTGTGCAACATTACAGTAGGACTTAGGGGAAGGTTGTACAGAGGACCATGTACAACCTTTTTAAACGGAGCAAAAATAATTGGCATTTATGTACTATTGGATCAAACACCTGAATATCAGCTCTTTCTCAAGAGATGGGAATTTATTTAAAAAATATATATTTTTGAGACTTGTGTCAAGCTACAAACATAGGTCTCAATGTTTGCACATTGAGACCTATTTGTTTTGTTTTTTAATTGGAAACAACCTGTTTTGTTTTTTATTAGGACACAACAGTTCATTATCAACATTGGGATATATTTGTTGTCTTTAATGGCAGATATATCAGCTGCAGACGGACTTACAGAGCATTCAGATGGAAAATGAGTTCCACAAACGGCGTTCCCTCCGAAGCGCTTCTTCTTCTCAGACCCCACAGCTGCAAGAGGAGGTCAGAAACCTCTCATTGAGTACTGTCAGTTTTCAACAGGGAAAGGATCAGCCTCTCCTCATCGCTTCATGATCTTGTCTTGTCTGCCTCTCACCTGTCAGGCTCATAAGGACATCCTGCAGCAGGATTTGGCAGAGGCAATCGACAGTCAGGTGGAGCTGGCGGAGCACCTGAAAAGCTACAGAGAAGAGAATGAAAAGCTGCTAAGAGACAAACAGGGGGTGTGTGCATGTTTTTGCTCTGCCATCACTACGAACGAGGAAAAAACATGCAAATTCAGCTTAACAGTTTTAACAGAAAGTGACCTTTTAAGATTTCCATGCACAAAGTTAACCATGACGTAAAAAACTGTTCCTTGACCATAGGAAAATATCAGCTAAGTTTGTTTATTTCATTAGTTTACATGTTGGTCTGGGCACCTTTTTTAAAAAGCCTAGCAGCAGTTTTGCTTCTGACATTGATCATGTTTTTAATTTAGTCATATGCATTTTTTCAGCTCTTGAATCAGACAGAGGCTCTGAGCCTTCAGGTGCAGCAGCTTTCTCTGGATTGCAAGATGCAACAGCAGAAGAGCACCGTGGTCCAGAGCCAGATGAAGGAGCTTCAGGTAGAGAGGGACCAGGTGGGTGCAGTAACTGTTTCCACTCCCTTTTTTTCTTTTTTTTTCCCAGTTGTGTGCTTCTGTTTTATATTTTTCCTTCAGTGTTCAGCTGGATCCTAAGCCGCCATAATGATTTTTCTTATTATTTCCTCAAAAAATGCCACATACCAGCAAAAACAGTATTTTTTTAATGGATTGTTTCATGCTTGTTTTAGCTTCCTGTTTTGAGTTAGGGTTTCTTTTTATTTATTTAATTAGGCACACTAGATTGGTTGACATCTAAGAAAAACATTTTTCAAAGCAGAAATGCGTATTTGTTAATTTACATGAAAAGCATGCTTTGTTGCACAAGTTTTTCCCATGAGGTCTCCAGGCTGCTATTTATAACATGAGCGCTGTACTAAGAAAAGTGTTGACGTTTTACCTGCCCCACCTTCGAAAATATCAAGTGTCTCCAAGCTGCGTCATGGGGTAGCCTTGTGCAACTGTTTTTGTTGTTTGTGCATGAGTGTAATAAACTGTGTAATAAACATTCTTTCTTGACTATGTCTTCTACTTGAATTAAATATTGCTTTTGAATCCTGGGTTCAAAAAGCCTGTTATCCCCTAAGAAACCCTCACCATTTAATACTTCACTTATTTTTAAGTGAAATCTTTATCTATCAGTTAAGAATAATGAGCCTAGCTACTGTATTTGTACTGTGAAATGTATCATTTTCTGTACGTAATTTAATCATGCTGAAAAAAGTTCTAATATCAGATCCTATCGTTAATAGATTAAGAATAAAAATTAAAAACTTACTCATACTGTACACTTTTTAGATGAATCCTTATTTTTCTATTCCACATTTTTGTCATTTATTTTTTAGTTATTAAAAAAGGAAATGTGACACCACCACTTTAATCTGCACTTTTTCTTGATGGAAGCCATCGTCAGCAATGTTATGTATTAACTAGAACAATCCCTGACTTCCAATATGCATTCCAGGTTTAGTTGGTCCATAGCCACTTTTCCATGGTGATCATGTAGATGACTTAGGAATGTGACCGAACTTAGCTATTTAGTTTTAACTGAGCACTTTTTGATGAAATTGAAATCTTCCCCTGTGTGTGTAGGCCTACCAGTCCAGAGACGATGCCCAGGCCATGATCGCTCGCATCCTGGCTGAGAAGGACACATTGAGGAGTCAGCTGGTGGAGCTGCAGGAGGCCGTCTTCACGCTCCAGGCAAAGCGCAGCCCCAGACCTCGCCTGCGGAAATCTGATGTATGTTTTTAACACACCACATTCACAGAAAAGTACAACAGATGCACAACTAACTTTACTGATGCCTTGGGGTTGAAGGTGAAGGAGATCAGCTGGGAGAACCCACCTTCCAGCTCTGAAGAATGTCCTCTTCCGGTCAGACAGAGACTGCGGCGCATGGATGCACTTAACCCCATGTCCCTCAGTTCCTGCACCTCAGAGGTATGTAACGTCGCTCTGAGAGATGGGTTCCTATTTAAGAAGAATTTAGTGTTAAATAATACTGTAGTAGTCTGCACTGCCTTTCAAAACGTTGTACTCCTTAAACTTGATCAGACTCCTTAGGTGATGGCTTGTAATTATGAAGTAGAAGGAAAATAATACACAATTTTATTTTTTTGACAAATAAATTATGAAATAAAAATAATCTAAACTTTGTTCCACTGGCTATGTACCCTTCTTTACTGAGGAAAAACCATCAACATGACATTTCTGCTACCACCAATATTGTTGGGAAATCATGCTCAAGATGCAACATCATGTTCTCTTGAGCTTAAAATAACTAGTCCACATGACAATGCAAAATTCCAACAGAACTTCAGAAGCTTTGAATGAAACCAGCACTTTTTATTTACTGTATTTCTGTTCTCTTTATCCTTAGTCAGAAGATGCTGTCCCCTCCAGTATCCGATCCAAAGGCGTCGAACCACCCAGTCCGGAGTCTTTTCGTAGAAGACAAGAAGTTTTTTTTGAAGGCAGCAGGTGTGTGTGTTTGTGTGTGTTTTCATATATGTACATGTACAGTGGATTTGTTCTAGTCCATAAGGTCATTGGTGATGGTGGGAGTGGGAGTCACCTTACATACCAGGAAAAAGGACTATTTGAATTCTGTCCTCTGCATTATTTTCTGCTGCTGTAAAATAACTTTGAGGTGAATTATTCATTCACAGGAATGTGAGATTCATGTCCTGCAGTCATGGAGGCAGGCGAGAGTTGTTGAGCTGTCTGTTTTTTATTTTTTTTTTACTTTTGCTCCTGCCGCCTAAGGGAATGTTCCGTGTTAAGAGTTGTTAGAAGTTTTTGCTTTGTCACCCAAAGGCTATAATTATCTGCTCCCCAGGAAACCAGTTAGTGCAGTTGCATGATTTAAACTCAGCTATTTGTAGAGAGCTGTTCTGGACTTCTGTGTCAAAGCATATTTCCAAAGTTTATTCTAATTAGTTCTTTCTTCTCACATAGTTTGGAAATGGCAGACACTGACTCTGTGCTGGACGACTTTGTGTTACTTTCTGATGGTAAGTAGAGGCAAAAGCTGTCCTACAGTGAGCTATCATCAGTGTCTGGTCTTTTGCTGTTTAGTTGAATACCCTTATTACTTATTGTTTAAATCTGAACCTTTGTCAGCACTGAAAAGTGATATATTAACTCTGGCATATTATTGGCGGGGAAAGCAGCCCTGGTGCCAGATCATCTTACAGCCTCTCTTTTGTTCAGCAGGGAGTGAAGACGAGCAGATACCCAGACCTTCCTCTTCTCATGGCTCCAACTATGTCTGGTGAGGACGAAAAAGGATTTGGGATTTGTAAAGTACAGCCTAAATATGTAAATAGTGTCACTTGAAGACGAATGCCAGTGAGAAATGGGATAAACTGTAAAAACTTAAAATATCTTGTCAATTAAAAAGAACAGGCCTTTAAGCCTCTATGAACAGATTTAATAAACAGATATGGTCTTAATCAACTATCTGAATTAGTGCAATGCATTCTGAGAACTGGATGCATTTTTAAGATAAAAGAGTGACTGGTGCCAAATCTCTTACTTCCTCATTTCTCTGCCAAGTCTCAGCTAATCAATGTGCGTTAGTACTTTTAAGATGTATTTTAAATGTATTTTTTCAAAGTTTAAGAAAACTTTAAAACAAAGAATTCTCAATAATTGGAGTGCAATACTGGAAATCAATCCCAATTTTCTCTCTTTTCCTCAGCGTCTCAAAATCTTCAGCCCCTCCCTTCCTTGTGCGTTCTCGTCCAAAGGCCATCCGCGTTAATGGCCGTGTTCTTAGCCTCTCCCTCCAGTGTGAGGCACTCCTAAGCCAGCTCTCAGTGGTGGGAGGAAACAAGTCTGGAGTGTTTGTGCACCAGGTGACTGAGGGCAGCGCCGCCCATGCTGTCGGCATCAGCCCCGGGGCGCAGATTGTGGAGGTGAGTGTACTGAGAAAAAAGGTGAAGTTTTCCTGTAATAAATAATGCAATTTTTATCAAATTGTTGTTCTGCAGATCAGGTATGAGCAAAACAACAGGGCTCTGAGGATGGTGCTGGAGGACTCCACTCTGGAAGAAGCTACGTGGGCTCTGGGCCAGGTCACAGGCTTCTGTCAGCTGTCCCTCCGGCCCAGGCAAAACGGTAAACGTTACAGCGTTAAAAAGACTAAAAGACAGAGCAGAGTCAGTGCTACTGTGCATGTTGTGTTTTCTTTTCTAAGTCGGTAGGCAATAATGGTTCCAGTTCATGTGAAGCAGATCAGGAAGCAGATTTGTTCTTGCGATTGTAAAATTAGATAACGGCTGATTTGTCATCTTGTCACAAGGAGACATTATATCAGAATGTTACCTTTTTCTCATCCACTAACGGATTCTGACTCATATCAGAGTGGAGTAATTAAATCATGGAGTTACAAACAAATAGTCCAGCAAATATATTCCATCACCAATTTGTCTGTTGAAAATTCAAACTTTCAGACATTTGCAACACTTACCCTAATCAGCAAAAAAAAAAAAGTGCAGTGGATTTCCAGAGAGCTCTTCAATTCAGCCTTTTAATGTTCAGTCTTCAATGAATTTACAATATGGTCGACCATGTTGTACATCATAGGTTCATTCTTGACTAGCAGGCTTGTTTCAGCTCATAAGGAGTTATTGCACTCAATTGATGCAAAGTCTACTGCTGATGAACCCTGTGGACGCCTCCAACAGCCAGAGATGTGACAGTTTGCCAAAAGTGCTAATTCATCCTTCAGAAACAAGTCATTCATGTTTTCCATTAACCTTCATGGTCTTGGGCATCTAAACTAGTTGGACTCCTCTCTTGGAGTATGTCAGCTACATCTAAGAGAGCACAAAGTAAATAAACATTGTCAGCATCATGTGCAGAACACGATTAGCGATGAAGGTGTTGCAGCAAATTTACTGTCGTTGTCGTCCTGCACAGACTACGAGGCGCTGCTGCAGCAGCTGCAGGGCAACACGATGTCGTCAGGAGACTCCTTTTACATTCGGGTCAATTTATCCCTTCCTGCTGGTGCCAGTGGAACCTTGGCCGTGTCGTGCAACAATATCCTGCATGTAACAAACACGAGACCTGCCGGCACCGAGGATCTGTGGCAAGCGAGCCAAGTTCACCCCTGTCAGCTGCTTGACCTGCAGAGTGGAACAGTACCCAATTATTACAGGTTGGTGCTCTGCTGTGAGCTGGTAGTAGACCCTAATAGGTCACGATGAGAACAGATTCCTTCTGTGTTACAGGGCCCAGAGACTTTTGATTCAAACTATTGAAGATATGAGCTTTCAGACAAAGAATTCCCAGAAGGTATTTAAAAAAAATGTTTAAGCAATCTGACTAATAGTGCTCAGGGCTTTAAGTTAATTATGGAAAAACTGTCATCATCCCAGGCTGGACGAGAAAACACCCGGAGTGAACAGAAGGCAGTGAGGATTGTCAGCACGGGGCGTCAAGGAAGGAACCCTCTGTGGGTCAGTGTGGATGAAGAAAACACAAACAGCACAGAGTCAGGTACAGTGAGCTGCAGCAGCACCGTCACCAACGTAAAATGCTTGTCGCTGCAGTGTTTACAGTTTTTAATAAACATTGCACATTTGCCTGTGTTTTTCCCCCTCTGAAGGTTCTCCGTTGCCGCCCAAAACTTGTGTAACCCTCATGCCCTACACCCTTGTTACTCCTCATTTCCCACCAGTCTGCAGGCCTATCCTGCTGCTGCCAACAATCCTGGGACGCATGCTGGACAAGAAGCTGGCCAGCTGGCAGGGCTTTCAACTCTGTGAGCCTGGTAAGAAATGCTGCGGCGTCATCGCCTCGCAGGCTCATCTCTGTCAATTCAGTCGAAGCAAAACGTGTTATAACATGGTAAAACTTTGACACATAAAAATGTTTGAATTTCTTTTTCTTTTTTTACATCTTGTCATTTTACAATCATAAACCTCAATATATTTTATTGGGATTTTGTGATAAGTCAACACAAAATGTGCATCTGTGAAGTGGAAGGAAAATTACATGCATTTTTTTATTTCACAAAATTGTGAAAAGTGGAAAGTACATCATTTCTACTCTGCTCTCCTGAATCAATGCCTTGTTTGAAATGACAAGTCTTTGGGAGAATGATTTTGTCAGTTTTGTTCATCTACAAATATTTGCTCACTCAGATGACTTCTCAAAGTATTTAAGTGACTGAACTTATTTAGGAATGTCAGAGTGAAGAGAGCTGAAATGCACTCCACAGTTTTCAGGTTTAAATTGATGAATTTCTAGAACCATGTATCATTTTCTTCCCACTTCACAATCATGCAACACTTTCATGTCTTACATGAACTCTTTTTAAAGCTTGCTGAGGTTTGTGGCTGTAACGTGACAAAGAGTAAAGACGCTTACAGGGCATAAATCCATTTGCAGCACACCTTATGTTCAGTAGACATAACACGTTTTATTGGTGAGATTACTGATTCGACTCTTCCTCTGCTTCCTATTTTACACTGAAATGATGGTGTGTCTGACTAGCTGTGTAAACAATCTGCTCTCTTACTGGGCAGAGGTAAACATTTCATTGTGTTTATCTGTAATCCAGGAAGGAAATAAACCCAGTAGGTAAATATTTCTTTAAAAAAAAATCTGCAGCAGCTATAAATAGTAAGTGTGAGCCAATGTTCCCTGCAGTGGGGTAAATTAAATGTTTGTTGATCTTTGTGGGGAAGTTTGATCATTACAATAACAAAGAACAAGAACATTTAGCGTAAAACATGTGGAAATTAAATATTTAGTTTTCAGGATTAGCGGATGCAGTATTTGTGTGTGAGTCAGTGTGATCTGTCTTTGTCCCTTCAGAGATGTTGACCTCTAGTGAACATGCTGCTCGGCTCCAGAGGTCCGAGATTCTGGAGGAGGTGGAGCCTGGTGGAAACCAGTGCTACACTCTTCAAAGTGTTGAGAAAGTCATAAAAAAGGTCAGAACACACTCTTTTTTTAGCATGTGTATTTAGACCCTCTGTATGTAAAATGAAGTTCAATCTGTTAAATCACATATTTATGTTTTACTTTGTTTCATTCCTCTTAGTCTAAGTTACATTATGTCTATGTATGCAAATCTCCAAATTGCGAATTGTTGTGGTTTTAATTTGAGACCAAAACTACCAGACACACCAGCACAAGAAGACAGTCATCTTTAATTATGAGGAACTCATTTCAGTGTGAGTTTTTCTGATTTAACGGCATATTTGAATCCCCTCCTTCACTCAGGGCCTTCACTGTGTGCTGCCGTTAGGCCTGGACTGTGTGCGTCGGCTGCACCGCTCCGAGATCTTTCCAGTTATCATCTTTATTGGCGTATCTTCACGCAACGCACGTAAACTGAGGTATGTTTGTTTTGTTTTTTTCCACAGAAGCCACAGAGTTTTTAAGCACTACATGTGCATAAGTGAACAAACAGCAGGAAATGTAAGAAACGGAGCAGACGGGTCAGATTTAAACCAGTAGAGAAGTTTAAAGCAAGTTTGTAACAGACAACAGGCGAGTAGGAGACAGTGAATATTTGGAAAAAGGTTCCGGTTCCAATGAGACCACAATTAAGCTTTTTGACATATGTGCACAATGCTATTGGTGGGGAAAAGCACTCCAACTGTGAACACCATGTCCACAGTGAGACATAGGGTTGCTATCTTGATCGATGAGGAAACCAGTCAGTGTTGATGAGAAGAGGCAGGTAAGTCTCTGTCTCTTACTGGGAATTTACCTCTGCCCAGTAAGAGACCAGATTGTTTACACAACTAGTCACCATCATTTCAGTGTAAAATAGGAAGTAGAGAAAGAGACGAATCAGTAATCTCACCAATAAAACGTGTTATGTCTACTGCACATAAGGTGTATTGCAAATGGATTCATGCCCGGTAAGCTTCTTCGCTCTTTGTCATGTTACAGCCACCAACCTCAGTGTGCTTTAATTCTCCTCTTCCAGCAGGACAATGACCCCTACACTACCACATAGTATGATTGACATTTGAGCATTTATGCAAAACACCACCTACGATTTCTTGAATGGTAGCAGAACTATCATGTTTTAGCTCAAACGCTGCAGTAAGGAACTCCAGTGAAATGATTTTATATTTCACAAGGTCTTAAGTCAATGCTCCTCTTTTATTTTCCGTTTCGCAGGTCAAAGTTGCAGCGCAGTGGCCAGACGGAGGAACAGCTGCTTGCATGTTCAAACAGCGAGGAGCCGCTGTTGGACAAGCTGCCATGCCTGTATCACAGCATGGCTCCCGACTCCTGGTGCGACCAGAACTCCCTGCTGACCAGCCTCCGCACCATCATCTGGGAGGAGCAGAGGAAGATCGTCTGGGTGGAGCCGGACCTGTGGTGAAGATAAGGGGAGGAAAGTAGAGATAAAGTTATATACATGTATATAAGATGAATAAGCTTTACAAGAGATATTTTTGTAAACTTGAGTATGTATCCATGATACTTATGAGTGTATAAAATCCTGCAGGAATGCTCTGTATAAACTATACATTATCTTCCATTTTAGGAATTTGTTTATAACAAGCCTGTGTAAAAACATAATTGTAACCATAAGAAATTGTTTCTCCACATTTGCTGTAGGTCAGTTCTTGTTATGAGGGATTGCATCTGGTGTAGATCTCTTTTAAACCACTACATATACCACTACTGTTTTTTAAATGTGATCTAGAGGGCATCTTATCTTACTCTTTTTTTTATTCTCTTTTGTAAAATAAAAGATTATTGTTACACATTTAAAAAGTATTACAGATATCTCTGGAAGTTTAGTTTACATTGTCACCAACTCTGAAGCAAGCCTGGAACTGGTCACATTGTTTGTGCCACTCAAAACTAAACTCTGAACTCAAAGAATATGTTGAACCCACTTCCTCATAGCTTCTTTTCTTTCTCTTTCTTTTTTCGCATCAGGAAATATGATATAACATTTTTTCACTCAGTTTGACGCAATCACTTTAAAAAAAAAGAAACTACTGCCTTTTTTTTCTCAGGAACCGTGCCAAACTTGAGCATGATTTGTATGTGTGCGCCTTTCTCTCTTCTCTGCAGCCAGCCTCTTTGACAAAACCTTATATTCATCTGTTTTTCTCCTTCTATCTTTTCTTTGCCTGCCACAGTTTAATTCACATTAAAAGTGTTCTTACATTTCTGGTATATAAATGGTATCATTCTAAATTTCTCAGAAATTTGAAATGTAGGGAAAATGCCTCAAAATGTTTTTAAATGCGTGTTGACTGCCAGATCCTTTAGACTAAAATGTAAAGTTTCTTTTTGAAGGCTTAAGTTTTTTATAGGTTCTTTCTGTCTTATGCATTTTCATACTGAATTCAGCCATAAAGCTTAGATATAAATGAGGGTTTTTTAAGAGGCACATCAACCTGTTATAATCTAGATTAACATTGCTAAAGAGCAATAAATTAACAGCAAGATTGTCTGTCTCTATTACCAAGCTGTTTCTATTTTTATTGAAATAAAATAGCCTGGAACCATTTCATAACATAGAGGTATGATATGCATCTAAACAAGTAAACTGTTCATGAAATGAACACAGTTCTACGAAAACAAGATGAACACATATGTTGGTTATTTCAATTCTGTTATATCCAGTTCAGTTTATTTGATGAGATATTAATCACAACCAAATTATGTCTTTGACATAATAACATTTAACATAATAAACATGTCCATGTCTAATTAAAGGATTATAGTCACAACAATCATTTTCACATTCAATTTTTTAACAAAGACTTAAATTTGCTCTAATTAAAATGCAGTGTGTATGCCTACAGGGGTTTAATATAAAATAAACACTAAACATTGTTTAACATAAAAGGAGTTTTATTTGATACAAAATTAGAATCAGGAGCCCATTGTGGGGTGGAAATCACTTAAAAGTCAAACTAATATATGATAATGGTGAGGTCCATTTATACTGTAACATTAGAAGTGATAGAAAACAGAACTTAAAGTAGCAGAAGTGAACACAAGTGCAGGAATCACCAATGAGATCTGGAAACTCCATAATTGGGTTAAACGGGTTCATGTACACCTAGACCAAACCCTGTGAAGCTACAACAAGTTCCCTTAGACTGGATCTTACCATTTAAAGGTGAAGAATACAAAAAATAAAAAATAGACCAAAGCAAATATCTGACATTCACAGGTTGTTGGTGTTACAAATATTAGAGATAGTGCCATGGTATTGTTGTCCCGATATAAAATCAATTTGTATGCTACAGCTACACATCGTAACATCAAGAATGCAGAATAATGTGCTGCTCTGCTTTGGATTATTGTTTTGGCATCAGTTGCTAAAAATACCAGTGAGTAATTTTAATATGTTCAGTCTAAAAGTTATTTCTTGACATTTTTCTTTAAACAGGTGAAATCAATGTAGTTTATAATGTTTTTTTTTCCAGCGCGTGCGCATAAGAATTATAACGTAATTTGTCGCTGACTGGCCACAAGATGGCGCACAATATAAATATCGCTGAAAAGAAGTGCTGTCGTCTTTAGCTCGTTTGCAGTGTCGCGGTTGAATGCTCGGAGTTCGTGAAAGGGTCTGGAAGCAAACTAAGAGGTGGGTGAGATTTTGTTCTGTCACACTAAACTGGCTGGAAGTTCCGGGCTAGAGGCGGAGTATCGCAGGGCAACATGACAAACAACCATGCACGCACACACTCACATCTAGGGAGAATTTGGAGAGGCCAATTAACTTGACAGTCATGTTTTTGAACTGTGGGAGGAAGCCGGAGTACCCGGAGAGAACCCACATGCAGAAAGACCCCAGGCTGGGAATCGAACCCAGAATCTTCTTGCTGCAAGGCAACAGGTCTGCGCCACTGTGCAGCGCCGCATTGCACGACCGTATTATCGAAACTGTTGTTTTATTGTTCTAAGTCTCAAAATAATTTACAAAATCAGTTCATCAAGTGAATCAGCAACATTTAATAAAGAATACTAAGTTTGAAAGAGAAATAAGTGTAATTGATTAACTGGAATGCACATTTAACATTTATTGTGGGGGAATTTGCAGCATATTGCTTATATTTCAGATTGTCAGAAATATAGAAGAGATGAAAAGTGTATAAGATTTTGTATTAACAATATAAAGGTAGGTTTCATCTATTTCCTGGCCTTTTTCTGTTGGTTATGATGGAGTATAAGGACCAGGCTCTGAGTTGTTTCTGCTTTACTGACATCTGCTTTTCTTTTAACCGTCAAACTCCATCTCTCCTCTATGACTGTAGCTATAGATCAAAACATCCGCGCTTGTATTTTTGTCTCCGGTTTTTCTTTCTCTGATTCGTTTACAATGGGTGCTGTGTAGCTACTTCTACTGGCTTAACTAGGCAGCCTGTTGATTAGTTTGAACACTGCTGCCACCTAGTGACCGGAGGCTTGTTTATCAGTTAAGCATGAATAAAGACAATTATAAAGTCCTGCTTCTCGCCCCCCTGACACTTCGCGCCCCACTATTTGAGAAGTACTGACTTAAAGAAAGTTAAGTTAGCCAAATGGTTTTGTTTTATCAGACAAAATACAAAAATATGCATCAAAATATATTGTAAAGATATTCTAAGGTAGTTTTCAGCCTATTGTCAATTTTCAAAAACTAATAATAATAATAATAAATAGTTATTTCTAATAATGTAAACTGAAAGGCAGTGTAAAAACAATAAAATAGTGATGGTAGTCTGACTACCAAAGCTAATACAGCTACAACATTTACTACAAAGTACATACAGGGAAAGTTTAGAGTGGATTGTATCTGCTTCTTTTGTGTAAATAACAAAACAGTAATTTATGAGGTCAGTCTTTACTTAAATTGCACATACAAACCACATGGGATGCACTGTAGTAGCACTAGAAAACATGCAAAAAAAAAAAAAAATTCTGTAAAAGAGCCAACTCTGGTTTTTGCAGCACTTTGCCTGAGATTTGCACACCTTCAACATTTGTATGAATCTCCTATTAATTTAGGTATTTTCATGATGTATACAAACTTCTTTTTCCATGTGGATCCAAGCATTGATGGAGCTGCAACACTTTAGAAAAATAAAAGTTTGATGCACAAGTTTGAGTTAAGCACTTTTGTTTAATATTTGGTTAGAAGAAATCCTAGTTTTTCCTTTTTATCATTTTTGTTGTTTTAGATCCATCACCAAGATTTGGGCCTAAATCTGAAAAGATAGCGTTCGTTTCAAAGGAACCCAGGTTAAGCATAGTACATCTTTTCCTGATAGTGTTCAGGTCAGAACTGTTCCTGCCACTTCTTCTTAATATTTGCTTTCCATTCTGTAACCAGTTTGGAACGCAATGTCACTGTTTTAACAACCTGCCTCACACTTTCACGTTTGATGAGAAGAAACTGGTTTGCAGAAACCATGCCAGGACAATGCTCATGGCCTTAAAACCCTTGTGGTTTCTCTCAAAGCTGGTAAAAAAAGATTAAACAAATGTTACTGGGTGTGTAAATATGTATAATTTTCAGCTGGCTCGAATGAGAAAACGGCCTCATAAGTTCAAACCCATGTACCCGGTTCTTGTTTCAAAGATTGGTTTAAAGTTCTGTCACGATCTCACCACGTTAAATCTAGAGCTCTGAAATTAGAAGCCCGTAATGGCTACGACTTCAAAGCCATACTTGATGAGTGTATGTCAATGCCTGACACGAAAAAGTGAGAAAATGTTCAAATTATTTGTTTTGGACCACACTGTGATTTTTAAGAGTGTCTTGATTGTCAGTGACCAGTAGAGGGCAGCAGAGATAAGCAAATGTGGTTTGGAGGAAGCTGGAGTGGCGATAATGACAAGCAGGGGGAGGGAGAGAGAAGAGAGGCAGCTCTTTGGTTTCTGACCACATGCTCACAGCATCACTGTTTCACTGGCTGTTTCCCAGCTAATGTGTTTACAGCCTTCACTGTGAACCAGAGCAACCCCCGCTCTGCACCCGCACACTCTCTCACCTCTGTTTTCTGTCTTTAATTAGCTGTTTATTGTTTACTGACTAGATTTAAGGCTTTCTAAGACTTCAAGGGAATCAATTTCCCCGACTGGAAGGTATTTTTGGCTCCATCAGGGACCCAAACCCTCCCTCTTGTTGCTGGGAAACCACTCCAGTGATCTGTGTTGTCAGGGTGCATTAAAAACAGCAAAGAGGCAAAGTTGGCTGGAGAAGATAGAAAAACAGATAACAATATGTTTTTGCTGTCATATTTCCTTTAGTTTTTTATACTGAAGGTGCAATGATCACACCTTCATTTCCTTTTTTAAGCCTCTCTTGCTTCACACAGATATTTTAGTCAGCATTGTGAGCTTGAATACAAAATTGTATTCACGGTGATTGTACACATTAATGGAAGAGGGTGATATTGAATGAATTTATTAGATCTGCTGCTCTGAATTAAAAACACACATATGTGTTTTTATTTATTTATTTTTGGTTTGTATTGTTCATTGGCCATATTATTTATTCATTTGTGTTGGAGGCAGCACAAACCTTTGAGAAAAATGAAGCACAAGCAAAGTAGTCCACTGTAGTTCCATTTGTGTTGAGCACAACAAAAGCTCAATCTGTGAGTTTATGTAATTTAGAAGGCAGGCAATGTGAAAGTTGATTCCAGATTCCTATTTGGAGTTCAGTTGAAGGAGTATTTTACTATATACTTAAGAATATAGACCTTTCTTGACCAACATAATTTAACATAACATAACATAATTCTCAAGGAAAGGTAACAACAAACTCAAGTGTCCCTGCTTTTAGTGTCTGGTTTTAAAAGTGCCACATGTCCCTTGCTATATTTAAATGTTGGCTTCCTCCACACCCACCAGACAGTCCATGCCTCTCTTTTCAAACTGTGATAAAGTACTTTGTCTAGATTTATGCTTCAAAAAAGTAAAACCTTTGCATTAACTAGAATACAGACTAACCTTTAGAGAGAGTCTTCAGTCCCCAAAAATGCAGCTTGCAGCCAGCAGGTATCCTCTAAGATCATTCTAATGAGCAGAATGTCATTTATTCTCTCTATATACCATGTCATCGTTCTCAATGTATAGGTATGTATACAGTCAAGCCCAAAATTATTCATACCACTGACCGATTTAGGTTTAACAAAGTCTTTAGCTCCAATAGTGTGTCTTTTAACAAGCAATAATATGAGATTAATCCAGTCAGAGTCTGGCTGGGTTACATCTGTGGAGGGTGATGGCAACGAGGTTTTCCAACCTTAAAGATTTTAAACTAATCACCCAAGTTTGTAAAAATATCAGTGGAAACATGAACTAAGAAGGATCTTATTGCTGAAATAATAGTAACTTACTGTACACTGTACATCTGTATGAAACAAAGGACAGAAAGCATTCCCCCATGTTTTTCTGTTAGAGTTAAAAGTGTCACATGCTTGTTTGAGACAAAACTGGAAAAACCTGACTTTCATCTGTATGTCTCACTAATTGTTGACTATTCAAATGGCTGAATAAGTAAGTGTATGCAGACAAGAATAAACAGTGTTGCTCTGGAAACAAGTTCGTTTTATAGTATGTAGCATTTTGAGTTTCTGTGAATCCTTGATTTGCATTTCTGTTTGTGATTCAGTCTTTGCTTTGTTGGTGATATTTCTCCATTGTCTGATTTATCCAGCACCTTCTCTCTGTGTCTCAGCTCCCTCTACCCCCTGACTGTCTGTCATCTGCTCATTAACTCACCTGTCTGACACTCCAGTAACACTAAGTGGTTTTCACAGCCTGCATCAGGTCTTTCTATTGTTGCCACCAGCATGCTTTGTTGGTTTTTCTGAGGTCAGTTACCATTAAATCAGCTTTCACCTCCAGTCCTCATCTCTGTGTTTGGGTGCTTAACTGTTTTGTGATCATGTGAACCTTATTAGACAAAATATTTTTATGGTTATAGTTGTTTCACTGATTTAGAGCAGAACTCAATGTCCTGCCTAAATGTGACCATTAAAGGTCATACGTTGTTGGATCATGTGATCAAAGCCCAGCAGTCTCTTGCTTAAATTTAGACGATAGACGTGTAGTTGAGGACCACTTTCACTCTTCATTTTATTTATCCACATTTATGTTTTAACTCAAAAGCAACCTTGTCTCTTCAAAAATCTTTTTAAAACAGTTTGGAAACACGAAGGTTTGAGTTTATAAATTAAAACTCAAAAATGATCAAAAATGCGAATCTTTGGGAAAATGTTCAGTTTGTGGCTTTCGTTTATGATGAAGCAATTATTTTGTTATAAGCTAATATATCTGATTTGGGTCGACAATCTTTCAGTATGGGTAAACATTTTTTCAATGGGGGTTGGCCTGGATGTTCTTAATTGGGTTGAAAACTAATTAGTTAATTAGCTAATTAATGTTCATTTTTGTCTTTGCATGAGTAAAGTAAGTTTTTGTTCGTTTCAGTCTGCATTAGTTCAATAGTGAAGGCAAAGAAATATAAGAACGCTACATGTTTGTTCTGCTTGTAAGTCTAGAGTAAATAAAAGTTATTATTTGAATCTGAAACAACATGAGGGAAACATAAGGAGTGTACGATTATCTCAAACACCCAATGATATTGAAAAAGTTGGATCTTATATTAAAAATTATGTTGATAAAGTATATTTACATGAATATGTTGACACAACTATATTACTTTGCTCTGAACTGTGTATGACTTCATTACACTTGCTGTTTTTAGAAACTACTTCACTTTATCTAACAAAAGTATAAGATTAAATGAGCAACTTGAACACTTCTAGGTCATTCTTATTTACATTTTTTTTTTTTAGTATAGAGCGTTAATTGATGTTTCATCATAACAATTTTACCTTCTCTAGATTATTCACAAGGCTTCTTGATTCCAACAAAAAACATATAGGTTTGAAAAATCATGACCATAATAATAGCCAAATATTTAATAATCAAAGAAGTAAATGAAGAGGAAATTTATTTCAGCAACTCAATTCACAAAGTAAAGCAGATTAATTACACACGGATGTTTTTCAAGGCTTTTGTTTCAGTTAATTATGTTAATTTTCTGCTTGAAGCTAAAGCTAACTCTACGTTTAAGATTAGAATACTAAATATATTTTAACCCAGAAATAGTCTTAGTAAAAATATGTTTAATGGCTGCTTTAAGGTTGCTATTTATCAAACGAATGTTCCTCATCAGAACATATATGTAATTTACTGAATATTACTGGATGTGTGTATGTAAAATATATTTATTTGGAATTAGATATAAATCAATATTACCAATGCAATGACCAAGTTTGGACTTCAACAGGGTTGTTGTCTGTTGTGGCATTTGCTCCTGTTCTTAATATGAACAAATAAACAACTATCAGGAATTCAACTACTTTCATAAGCTCTTTTATTTATTTTAAGAAAAAAATTATTTTATCATTAAGTGCAGGATATAATGCTGCTTTCAGTGCTTCAGATTTCTTCATATTTTATTACTTGTTCTATATTTAAGCTGCATTGGTGCAGCTTTGTTAGCCATTGGGTGTACATTACGGATACAGTAGGCTTATCAGGTTTTTCATAAAGACATCTTTCTTCTAATGGTGGAAGACTAAACTCAATGAGCTACAGTTACTGACTGTCACATTTCACATCATGCAGCATAATTTGATCTGCTGTTTGCTTTTCACCACACAAAAGCTGGTATGAAGACCATTAGATCTGCAGCTGATGGTCACAGGGAAATTTGATCATCTCCAGTTTGGTGGCTTTAAACCCTCAAATGTTATTACTGTTGATACAAAAAAAAAATCTAAACTGAAACAGAAATCCGTCTCTTTCTGTGTCTGTCTCCATGCATAGAGCACTGACCCTCTGCTGACCCTGCACAGTGTGAAACATGTCACACAGGAGTGGCCGTGACCTCGTGTGTTTGTGTGTGTGAGTACTATCTGCTGCAAACACACATTTACACAAAGCTACAAAGACCTCAGCTTAAAGACCTGTCATCACTGGAACTCCTTTAAATCAACAGTTTCTTTCTGCAAACCGTCAGTATCAACAACAAATCTGGTATCTTTCATTCGGGGTGTCTTTTTTTTTTTTTTTAAACAAACTTTGAGGACTCCGCCCAGAATTTCTCAGCTTTTGTTGTAGCTCTGTCCCCTGGAGGGTTTTCACAAAGTTAACTGTCAGTGTGACTAAAGTCATATAGAGGGGATGAGAATAGGCTCATAAAGACCTGCTTATGATGGAAAATATACACCTACTACACCTAATACTTAGAAAAAGCACAAACCCAACACTTAACTTTGGTTCACTTCAAATTAAAGATATGCTTTGTCAAACTTAAAGGTTAAAGACATGTATATAAGATCTACCATTGTGACTTGAAGTTCCAAGTCCTATGAGTTCTACTTGCTGCATTGAGTGTTAATGAAACAGCCGCCTACCTCATTGTGCTGTGAATTCATCTATTCATTTACTGACTTATTTTCTGTTGTGGACTTGCACTGTTTCTGTGCCATATGTCTCTCCATTTTTATTCTCAGAGCACAGCTAAACCGGTTACAGCAAAAAGAGATTCAATTCAGTCCCATAGCAGCAACTCTGAGCACTTAGGCATTAAAAAAAGAGGTGAAAATTACTTGAAGTTCAAACTGAGCACCAGAAATTAGAGAAAATTGGATCATCTAGGTAAGAGTGAGCATGTCAAGGTAGCTGGTGCCAGAAAGACTTGTCGTATGGTTTACAGCAGAGGTGTCAAACTCTAGGGCATAAGGGCAGAAATCCTGCAACGCTTCTCCCTGGTTCAGCAGCTCTGAATTAAATGACTGCATTGCTGCCTCAGCATGCACGGACAGTCTACTAGGCTCTACCTGTATTTGATTTAGGTATGTTGAAGCAGAGGCCCGTCTAAAGGTTAGAGGACACCGACCGCCGAGGATTTGAGTTTGACACCCACGATCTGTGGAGGATCTTGCACACAATCAATTTCTCAGCTTTCAAGAGAAGAGAAAATATTCAGTGAGCATCAGCTGTGTGGACGAAGACGACAGAGTTAGACGACTTTGAGACTACAGAAAGACAAGAGTAACTCAAACAACTTTCTAAAACCAATTTAGACTCCATACTGTCTCTGAACACAGAACATGTGGAGCATTAAAACTGATTAGTCAGAGCTGCAGAAAACCACACCCACTGCCACTTCTGACAACTAACAAAAACGACAACAAGAGATTGGGAAGATATTGGTCTCAGTTTTAGTTGCAACATTGAGATGGTAGGGTCAGCATTTGGCAATAACAACATGAAGGCACAGATTCATCCTACCTTGTAGCAAAGGTTGCTGACCGTGGATAACCCTTTGTAACAGCAGTAGATCTGAATTGATGGCTACTTTCAGCAGGATAATACATAAAACTGAAAGCTCAAATAATTTCTAAATGGTTCCTTGACAAAAATAATAAATTGATTGTACCACTGGGGGCAGTTTACACTTTAGTTTACATTGATGTAGGTAAATATTAATTATCTATTCCAATTACAAACTCTGGACTGTGCCAAATTGTAATTAACTAAATTAGAAAGTAATTAAATTTCAATTCATTAAGCTGAAATAGATGTTAGTATAGTGATATTTATTTCTTTAATGTATCTACACCAGGACTTAAGTAATATATTAGCACTATAATATACTAACCTGAATTAAAATGAACAAATGGTGAACAATGTTCATTGTTAGCCCATAAAACAAAAGCACATAGCTCAGGCTCTTAAATGTAAAGAAACAGAGGGAGCAAACAGGCCTCATGAAGTTGAACAATATGACAAAAGGTTTACATGCAATTGTGATTTTATCTTGTCTGTTATGTTTCTCCACATTCCTGCGTGTGGTGGAGCATTTAAACAACCTGGTCTCACTCTAATATACCGCACTGTCTCACATATATTTGTATTGTTTGTTGTATCCTAAATCTTTTTTTATAAGAACAACTAACAGTGTCGGATTCTTTTTATATTAATCTAAAAGTTTTGTCAATATAGTTTTACCAGTAACATTTAACATAAAAACACGCCTGATATTATGGATTAGATGTCATGTTTATATTGAAAATGTGACTCTTTTGTGAAAATACATAAAGGTGAACAATCTCTTATCAATACGGACAAACAAATGTGGCATTAAAACTGAATCAATAGTTGAGTGGAAAATGTTCTGGAGCATTTATTACAACAACATCTGAATCAAATCTTCTTAGCTGAAGTTTCTAAGCAGGTTTGTTTTTGCTTTTCCACAATGTTTCTGTGACAGTTGAAAAAATACATTTTGATTTTAGTTCTGTAACAGGGTTTGAAGGTAGACCTGTATGACTGGATTTTTACAAATTATCATGTTTGCTCTCATGTGACAAGATTCTCAAGTGTTCTTCATGCGACTCTAAAAATGCACTTATGATTAACCTGCCTCAGATTAAATCTTAAGGAGGAGTAAAGCTCAGTATGGCGTCAGACAAAATGAAAGCCACAGCATTCAGTTATCAGCTGTTAGGCACCTTTTTTGTTTCACAGACTGGACTGCACACATTCTTGTTCACACCCATAGAGCAACGTTTCTCACGTCACAGTCTCTGCTGTGTTTCTAAAGAAATTCCTCTGAAAGTAAAATGTGGCCATACAAAGTGAAGGACTTTATTAAAAAAAAGACAATGTAAGTGTGATAAACCTGAACCTGGAATAGCAGAGAATAAACAGCTGCATATATTTTTACTGAAACCAGAGTCTAAACAGAGTGGAAGGCAGCAGATCTTCAGTCTGACATCCTGCTATGGCCTTATGTTACTCACTAGAATAATAAAAAAAAGATATTTGAACCATTTTCTTTCCACATGCATGGATGAAACATTTTGTTACATTTCTTCAATGCCCTTATGCTTTATTCACAGTTTTACTAAAATACATCAGTAGTCATAAAGAAGAATTCATTTTTTGTCTTTGTTCCTTATGCGTCCAAACTACGTTACAGTGAGTGATGGTTTTATTTCTTCAGGAAGTTTTTATATGCATTTGAAACGTTATGTTACTTTCTGATCGATAACCAAGTCTTAAAATGTAACTCCCATCTTCAGTGAAGTGCTAATGTGTTGGCATGAAGCCCCCATCCAGTCTATAAATGTGGCCTCAGCTGAAATAACCACCATGTATTAACTGACCTGCTGTCAAGCAGCCACAGCCCGATCAATATTTTCAGATAATGAAGTCATTGACTCTCAGCCAACGCTAGATAATGACAAGACTGAAGGTCTCCTGTTATTGCCTTATTTTATGGCTTTGTCTCTTGGTAACATGTCAATGAGTTCTCCATGCTGATGTATGAATGATGGAAATTGTGAGTATTTTAGGGTTTGGAGTGTAAAAAAAGCATCGCTGGAGCACAGCAGATTAATGGAGTTTGTCTTTTAAAATGCAGCACGCTTGAACTCGGCTCGGCTGTAAACACTGCAGACCGAACTGCCTCCTGTGTTACAACATGTGGCTTTTTGTTTTTTTACATCTGAAAACTAGAAAAAAGAAGTCTGTTGTACCGCTGAGAACTATGACAGATAATTAAAATATTGTCAAAAACGATGGACTTTTTCCTAACCAAATAAAAGCCAGACTAATATATTGATGATGAAAACCAGCCAGATCTCATTTTAGTAGAAAAGGTGGGACTAGTTATTTATAACTCCACTCAGAATATTCTAGGAAAATAATTTCCTGGAGGAGTCATGAAATATTGTTCCTTTTAAATTGTAAGATTCCCTAAATAGGAATGAATTAACTACACACCAATAAAATAAAACTAAAGTAAGCAAGAGATTGACTAACACTAAATTAAAATGTGTTGCCTATAGTAACACTGACTCCAACATGGGAGAGAGAAACTTTTTTTTTTATAGTTTAACCTATATGAATGTTTACTGAGAAACAAAAGGGATGTTTTCGTGTGTGTGCACATTATTTTCTGTTCACAGCCAAAATCTTTCTTTAACAGTCTATGAACGTCAAAGGGTCAGAAGAGAAAGAAGCTTTAGCTCCATAAATATAGTTATAAGAACTGCATATGCACATGTGAGTTATTAACATTACGTCCTCATTTTTACACCTGTTGTTTGTGTTGAAAATTATTTAAATAAAGGTGTTGTTGTTATTATTGCTGAGGTAACCACAAAGCATTACATGTCCAGAACTGTACCTAAGTTATTGGAGTTTTACTGATTGTCCAACCAACTGACCAAATAATGTGAAGTTCATTGAATTAATTAATTTTTTTGTCTGCTTGTTTGCTAGGACACACCAGTTCAAAGCTCTCCTGTTAGGATATTATGGAGTTGATGCTCTCCAAGCTGTTCTGTCGTATTGTTTCACTTATTAAATAAATGCAGTTAATCATAAAGCATCTTTTAGGTGTCAGTACAATATGCAAACCTTCCCCTCAGTTTCCCCTAGAAACAAACTATTGCTCAATCTTGCTTAATGTCAGGTTATTGTAAAGCCAATAGTGTTTCAGTATACGTACATGCATATGTTTTGTCTCTATAAAAGCCCCAGGAAGCCTCCATGAATTTCCCAAAAACAGCTGCATGGCAGAATGTTTTGAATCTTCTAGGATTGTCTTCGATAATAATGTTCCCATTGTTGAGGTTTTTGTGTTTAAGCCTGTTCTGATCTTGTTATAATGAAATGTTCTCATGTACATGTTGTAAATTCATACTAAGGTGAAGCCTGAGCCTCAGGTTGATCCACGGTTGATCTGACAAGAAGCAGCGAGAGTCAGAATCTGCCTGCGGCCAAATACCCCCCACCCTGGTGCACTTTCTTCTAAACACAGACATTCACCCCTTTCTCCTTGATGTTTTTACTTCCTCCACAACATTCTTCATCCTTTCCCTCTACTCCTCTTCTCCCCTCCTCTACCTCCAGGATGAGAGTTAAGACAGACACCCTGAAGTGGATGTCGGGGTGAATTAGACACCAGCAGACAATGTGATTTCTCCGTCTTTAAGGCTTCCCCAGAAGAAAGCAAAAGGGGTTGGTTTGACATTTGCAAAAAACACTCAGCTCAGAGGAAAAGACTGAGGAAAGAGAAAGGCAATATAATGTAGAAACACTCTGCTCAGAGGAAGAGACAGAAAAACAACAGTACCATAAAGTAGAAAGTAGGTGCAAGACGAGTACAAGCAAAGAGCAATTTGAAGTGTAGAAGAAATACAAAGCAGGCAAGGTAAAAAAATATAAGAGCAAAATCACAATGAAAAGAATTTCACATAAAAAAAAAACTAGTTAAAAACTGAGCAGTCAAAAGGTTGTGTGAGTCAGAAACACAGGAAGACAACAACAGGCCATCCAGGCAGCCACTTAACAGTCCACCCACTCACTGCTATCCAAATGGATAGATTGACGCCTCTTAGCTCCTTTAATAGCTCCAATAATGGACCTCAGTATAGGTGGGCTGTGAAGAGGATAGTCATCCTATCCAAATAACTCAATTCCTCAGTTCTGGTCTCTTGTTTCAGTAGCATTCAGTACATCAGGGTGGGAAGTTCATGGGGTAATGCTCCCAGATTTACCCAGACACAGAGAGCTAGTGAGATGATGAGTTATGGTGAGAGTGGCTGACGTTGTGGTGACATAAGGTCAGTGCAAGTTGTGTCTCTGTGGGCACAGGACGAGAATTTACAGGATAAAACAGAGCTGTATCATATTTAAGCTTCTGATTTCAGCACAAAATGCTGAAATCACCACTTAAGCTTGATTAGGTGATGATTTCCACATTTGGGAACTTATTCAGAAATGTAAGCAAATTCCTAAACAAGATCCTAGATAGAAACTTTGAATTGAACTTTATTTAACAAAAACACTTTCAACTTTAAGCTTATTTTCCCAACACCCCAGTCCTGTTTGTTTCATATCTAAAGCTCTGTGTGTCATTACTGTAGGTTCATTTATCTCTGTTGTACCAGAATTTAAATATGCTGATAAGAGTAAATAAAATATATTTGTATAAATCTGTTATTACTTTTACATGTCAGGCCTATTTTAGAAAATCCTAGGACTGCATTTTACATATCTATTAACATGACGTTAGATTAATGTCTGATTAGCAGCCAATGGGGTCAGTTGTGTGTTAAGCTGCAAATGGAGGTTCATAGGCAACTTTTTATGTCTTCAAGGGGAATTTTCCAACAGGTAAAATGTGCAAAAACTGAGATACAAAAGTTATTGGGGAAACTGGAACTCCAGCTATGTTCATTACATCCAAGTTTAATAAATTCAAATTTAGTGTAGTTCACAACCAGATTCATATAAGTGTATTTATGAAAAAAAACTTTTGTACTAATGGTTTCTTACGGAAGAGGATTAGGGCCACCGAGAAAAAGAAAGAAAAGAATTCTGACTTTAAAGTCAGAATTCTGAGATTAAAGTCAGAATTTTGAGATTAAAGTCAGAATTTTGAGAATTCTTTCTTTTTTTTTCGGTGGCCCTAATCCTCTTCCGTAGTTTCTAATCTTGGTGTTCTTTTAGGCATATTTAGATTATCACTAGACTTATCCTGCTGGAGTACTTTGCACGCAACTATTAGTCTATTTTCTCCCACTGCTCTCCATTTACGCATTAGCTGCACTTATTATTGCCAATAATTTTATCTTCTCTGACTTCCTTTCCATAGAAGATATTTTTGACTCAGTGATTCAGGCTTTAGCTGCGTTTCCTGGATGGAGTCATTGATATAGTCATCAGTGACTTAAGCAAGCGAAGCAAATGATCCACCATTTTTAAAATGAAGCAATAAGACTTTTGTTTCTAGTTTGTCATTTTTTTGATCAGTCCCTACAGTTTGTAATTTTCTTTTTCTGTAATATTTTTAACTATTAAAGAAAAATTAGAATATCAGAGACCAGGGAAGCAGGGATTTGATCAAATTCACCCGGTACACCACAACCTGATGTAGAGGTGTAAGTTGCTTCATCTCAGGGTTATTTCTTCATTTAGACAACAGCAACAGACAGCAATGAACAGGCTCTAAATCTGCATTTTAAGTGTTATTATAATGTTGCGTCTCTTTCACTCTTTATACAATGAATAAAATACAGTGTAAAACATTGAGTAGCATTGCAGGTACAGACTGTGGCCACTGTTCAACATGCAAACACATGATGGTGTCTGCTGCTCCTCTCCACCTGTTAAAGTAGGACAAAATAAACAGTGACTTCTTTAAAAGTAAATCAAGATGTAATAATGATAAACTCAAATGAGTAGAAACAAACATATGCTAGGAACTGAAAGGGGACAGGACTTAAGTTAGTATTTTTAAAGGCTTTTATGAAGCTTACAGTAAAATATAATTACAGAGCAAGAATGAATTGATTAAAATTTTGGAAGAGTCAATTTTAGCAAATGGACCTTTAAATATTAATTACAGCCAACGGGTAAAATATTGGTGCCATAATTTGAAACATAAAGTTGTAGTGTGAAAACGAAGAGAGGTTTTCCAAAAATAAAATGATTTGTTTTAATTTTTCTCAATTGTGGCCTGTTGTTGTTTATTAAATTGATAGTGACACCATGTTTGTTCAGACAGACTGATAAACGAGAATTAGAAGAAAGTCACACAAATTGCAAAGTACTAAATGCACGTATTCCACCCCAGCATGGTTACAGTTCTGGCTGTGTTCATGTCAGTGCCTTGGTGTAGTTTGTGAAATCCTGTCTTCAGCTTTAGTAGACCAGCCTCCACTGTTGTTCAATAGCTGAGCCTGCAGCTCTGTACCAGCAGAGGAAACTGCACATCCGTTTCAGACCTTAAATACACCCCGAGTGAGTCATCAACCATTCACTGCAGCTTACTCCATCCCAGGCGACGTGCTTTGCATGTGTCCAACCTTATAAGCCCCCTTCCCTACCGTCTTGCCGCCCTCCCAGAAACCAGCAGCTGAGGATTGCCAGGTCCTCCGCCCCAGATGTACTGTAGGTTGCCAGAGCGTAGTGAGCCCATGCAGCGTGGAGTGGTGGGGGTCTGAGGCGCTGCCTGTGGCCTGGTGCCACGCTGGGCCTGGTTATTATCTCCAGATGACTTCAGCATGAGTAGCAGATGCCTTTTTGGCCACAGGGGCCAAACAGAGCGATAGAGGGGAAAGTGAGTGGATGTGTGTGTGCATGAGTGTTTGCATGCTGTTCAGGGCTGCATTGAGCAATTTATTACCTTCCCACTTATCGGACCATCTCCCTTACTGTGCTTCGAAGGAGTTAGTCTCATTACAAAATAACAATCCTCTCTCACAATAGCAATCTCACGTGGACTTGGAGACACAAATGATGGCTGTAGGTGTGTTGAGATGGTGACACTAGCAAACAGATTATAAATCAGTGCACTTCTAAATGAAATTGCAACAGAGGGCGGATTTATGTGCATGTGTCTGTTCATGTGCCTCAGTTTGTTAGCAGGTCTATCACCGCGGCTATTTTACAGGCCTCCTTCCCAGCAGCTAATAATATACAGGCAATCCCGGCAGCACTCCGACCAATTTAATAGGAGAGCATCAGGAAATGATATTTCTAATCAGACTGCGGCAAATGTCTTCTTTTATTAAAGTGGGGGTGCATTTTCCTTTCCGTCTCCCTGTTTGTGTATGGAGAAATCTAGCCAGCTGATAATGGCCTCGGCTGGCCTGGTGTCATCATATTAAAGCGCTGAGCATCCCTCCCCCCCATTTACGAACGCTCTCCTCCACACTCCAACACCAACCCGCTCATATTCTTCCTTCTTTACTCAATTGGTAAAAATCCACACGTTGATGTTTTTTAGTGCTAGATACCAATGTGTCTTGTGCCTTTATTTGGTAGCAATAAAAAAATAGGAAACTCAATAAAGGATAATGGTTTGAACTCTAACTCATCGGCTGGTTGTTCTCTTCAGTCCAGAGACCATGAATAAGAAAAGTTTGGTTTGTATGAGAAAAAAATGTTGCACAATTTTTTGTGCAACATTTGCACAACATGTTGCACATTTTGCAAATGCAACTGAATTTTGCAAATGCAACTGAAGCATTTTTATTATTTAACAAGCTCAGATTTTGTAAATAAAAAAGAAATAAAGTAAGAGCTGGTGTGACTATACCTCTAATTTTGTATCATATCTCTGTTGACATGAATACAAACATTTAATTATGATCAAAAGTCTTCATGAAACCTTAATTGCCTTTGCTAATCCTTTTAAATTTTTACTTTCTCTTCCCAAGTGTAATACTGGATTCATAATTATGTAAAGTAATAAATATAACTGTATTAAAGTAACACTTTCAGTCGCATACATTATCATGTCGTGCCTCACTTATTTTAATTCCTATTAAATTATTCAGATGCAGAATAATCAAACATCTTTTAAATATTAAATGAAAAAGTTTGTAAAATGTCCTATCCTACTTTCATTGCCATCAGTACATTGAATTAAACAAATGTTCAAGCTGCATTCCTTGCCTGTTTTCCTGATGCTGTTTGAGCAGCGAGAGACTAAACAGTTTCTCGGGCTGCACCAGTTGTATTTTGCTTACACTGAGCCGTATCATCATGGTAGGTGTAAATCAAGCTAACGTTGCAATTAGAGGCCACTGCGAGGGAGGGAGTTGTCTAAGGGACAGTGAATGGTTAGTGTTGAGAGAGGAAACAAAAGCAAGTGAGTGTCAAGAGTCCGCTTGTTCACTGTTTGGTGTATTTACTTCTTTTCTTCTCATTTTTATTTAGCCAGTCTGAGTGTTTTCCCCGGTGCAGCCCTCGAATATTCTGGATCTGGGCTTGTGACTCCATTCAACCACTGGTATGTGTTCATCAAGACACAGACTGCTGGAGCTGGAGGTAAACACAAACGTCGCCACATACATGTACACACAGTAAGTCTGGCAAATTTAACATTTTGAGACACAAAATTCACATGTTGTTCTAAAGCACTAATGCATGCACATGATGTCTTTATACACACTTGTAAGCAGCAGAATATTTACCAAACATTTTTATTTGTGATCAAATTTTTATTATCCTTTGCATTTTAGTACAGATATTCAACTCTACTTTACAGAAGCACAATGTGCTGAATAAGAATATATATATATATGTGCACAAGGTAGAAAACAAAATCAAATAACATACAAAAATAACATACAAAATGGCTATAAAAAACAAATATATATAAAAAAGGAGTCCTGCCAACAGTGCTCTTCTTGCGTCCAGTATCGGCTCCGGTTTTGGTAAATCGTTCAAAATGAGTAAAGCAGGTGAGCAAAGCAATCGAATTCTAAACATCTTAGATAAATTGGTCCTCACTCCCAGAACATGTGAAAGAATCTACCAGTGTCTCTGAAAGAACAGAGTGTACATCTGGGATAATTAATAACCTTCATCAAATGAAGTTTTCTGGGAGCTAAATATACCCTGTGTATAAAGTTTAGATAAATTTGCTGATGGTCAGGTTTTCTAGATGCCACACCCACATTAGTCCACACTTCATCCCAATCAAACAACGGCTCTATACCTGGGATGTCTTTTTTCCAATTCAGATCTAATGTCAGAGGTCTATAGGTGGGCTGTAACAAAAACCAATATAGTCTTGTAACAAATCCAGCTGTAAATTTAACGGCACTAAACAGTTTTTGAAGAGGGTGAGTTGTGACAGGGCCCTGCAAAGGGACACCACCGTCTTTTATAGATGATCTTAACTGCAAGCAGAAGTAAAAGGAGCACATCAAACTTGTTACATATGTCCTGAAAAGTGAGTAATCCTCCCTCTCCATAAATAATATTTACCAAACATGTTAGCATGACTGTAAAATACTGAACCTATTTCTTGGCCGTGTTACAAATTCTAAACTCTGGTATTTGCAGCATTCAGGGATAATTTACACAGCAGAGATTCAATCTGGTTTCAGGGGTGTGGTAATAATTTCTCTTTTTGCTGTTTGAGTGTATTTAAATATCTCACGAGTGAAAAAAACCTATTTCTATTAGCTGTGTGGAGGTTGCAACCTGATGATTTAGGGAAAGTTTATTATTATGGACTGTAAACAAAGGCTGACAGTAGGTGACATGATATGCAAGATGAAAATTACAACTAAAGACAATTTTGCAGAATAATTCAACTTTCATGAAGGCAGTTTCATGTAATGTAATAAGCAGTTAATGAAATCCACAGATACAAGTCCACCTCTACTTTTATTTGATCTCAGCCAATTTCATGTCAGAGCTAAGCTGGGAAAGGCTCCATAAAAATCAGTGGCTTCTAGTCAATTGCAGTTGCATTTCATGCAACCTTTTTTAATAGGTATTGACAGCAGGTTTTAGCTACGTTCTACCACCATGCTTAAAAGCCCATGTTCTACTGATTAGCTAATTAAAACCTGGAGCGAGGGCTATCGATCCAGGGGAGGGCTGCTGGGAGGCTCCGGTCTCTCAGTGTGAGATGGCCTGGTGCTATCACGTGTTCACACACACATACACACGCAACAATGCACACCCCTTTGGTTGGTTCCTGAAAGCATCACCAAGGCTTTTTACACTCTGCTAGATCTATATATTGGCTTTGAGCAGAACTTATCTCTTCTAAATTGAGGACGCTCGCTCATGATTGCCAGTTGAAGAGGAGATATTTTTGTGCCATCTTGTGTTGTGTGCGGCGATGGGGCTCACCTCTCCAGCTTCTGCTTAATTTGTCCCCCGGCAACCTCTGGGTAATGCTGGGTATTTATATCCAGAGTGTTCAGACACCTGATGGAGGCAGATTACAGGCTTGTGGAAAGAGCAGGTAGCTATAGAGGTGACAGACTTCACTTTTAGAGAATGGCCTTTTTCTGGCACCTCGCATTACAGCTAATTCTAGTGTATGATATCATTGCACCCCTGAGAGTGAAGTCATTTTTAAGAGCAGGCAGAAACAAATGTGGTGTGCTGCATTCATGGAAAAACACAAAGTCACACAAGTAAGTGATGTAATGTTGAGACGTTTTTAGAAACACAAAATAAAGCAGGAACTTGTGGTCTCTTTTTTGCATACAGAAAAATTATTATTGACAGAAATTAATATGTTTTATTTAAGCATGTCGAGGCTGAAACCTTTCACATCAGTTTTGTAAATTTCCTGAAGGTTAAACCCAAAGTCTGTCAAGATTATGCTGTAAAATAATTCAAAGTTATGTTATATACAGTTTGCCCCCCTATTAAAGATAATACCCCATTCTGTCGCTCTTTAGTTGTAAATTATGTTACTGGGTAAAATTAGCACAGACTACATGTAGTGGTGTAAAAAAGAGGTTTTCTCTTTTCCTGATTTCTTTTTCCTTTTCACAAGACAAAAGAGTTCAACTTTTGTCTTGTGAATCCACAGAATATATTTTCTCAAAGTTCTTTGGAGCCTTAATTGTTACTACCACTGGGGAGAGAACTAAAAGATGCAGGATGTTTTAGCCGGCCCTCGAGGACCGACTTTAGGCACCCCTGCTCTAGATAAAAACACTTGAAGCGGTTAATCAAGAGAAGCAGCAAGGACTGAAACGGCCAAATTAAAATTTTTCGAAGGCCTGCAAAGTTCGCACATTAAGTGGTGCAGCTGAACGATCACCTAGGTAACAGTCTTACTCTTCACCGTGCATCCAGCTGCAGTAGAATATCATCATCAGCCTCACCAACACCAGTGGGAAGAAGCATGAATTTTCTTTTTTAACTTTACCAGCAAAAGTGACTCAAAGACCTATGCTTCTTCTTTAGTATCAGCTCTATGACTTACATGTTATATAGAAATTTTTGTGTTTCTGTAATTATTTATGTGTTTCTATACTTTTTTGTTTAAGGGCCTCTTGGTGAGATCATGTTTCTGAAGTCAAGTGAGAAATGTTTCTGTTCCATGTTTAGATTTCATCGTTTTCTGTTGTGACTCACTTTGATGCCATTAGATGTAAACACACTACCGGCTGCAGGGGGAAAAAGAAAACGGGAATGGAAAATTACTATTTATTTATTTATGTTTTTAGTCTTGGCACCACTGGCCACCTCTGCATATGTACTTTCACAGGATCTCACTTGGAAGAAATCGTAACTATCCCTTTAAGAGCCGAACTGTGGAAGTGTCGCATTGTTTTTTTTCCATGACACTCATTTTCCATGATGAACACAGCTGGTTATGTCACACAGATGACTGAATTGCTACAGTTTATTTGTTACAGTGCAGAGTAAGAACAAGTGGCATTGGGGTGGAGAAATAAAGCGCAAGCATTGCTCTAAATGGCAGAACAAAGTTCTGTGTGAGTTTAACTAAGACTTGCATGGCAACATTTTTTGGACTGATGATGATAATTGTCTATTTTACAGACAGTTATGCAACTGATGCACATGATTATCTTTCCAGGGCGATTCGACTTTCATAATTTCATAATTATATTTACCTAAGCACTTATCCAGTCAAAGGTCAATCATATACTGAAAGTAAACTTGTATGAGCAAATTCATGTTTTTTTTTTTACTTTTATGTAAACCTTCCAGCGGTTTAGCAAAATAAAAGTTATCTGTGTACTGTTACATATCAGGACAGTATGCCATATAGGTGTCATTATATAGCTGATATGTATATACTATATAGGTTTGATGTCTGAGCATGAAAAACTCAGATGACCTCCTCTGTATTCATTAGCCACCCGCTCGTCTCTCCTGGGATGGAGGATTAGCTCAAGAGGGGAAATGAACGCTTTCTGGTTAGACGGCGTTCTTTCAGCCTGCAGCAGGAGGTCCATTGTCTGGTCTGATATCCACGAAGGACACGGTACATCTGATCTGGCAACCTTGACGCAGTTGACGTAGTCGTTTGCACTGCGGGACCGGAGAGGAAAGTGAATGATGTTGACAGGAAGGGCTCCTGTTTCCATCTGGGATCTGCTGGCTGAGGTGCTTGGGTTTGACTTTCTGTAGGAAAAGTGTTGGAAAGTAATGAAGATTTTATTGACTTTCTGTTGACAAGCGGGGACATGCGCGTGATGCGAGTCATTAGAACGTGTTGCGAATTGATTTTGATTTGTGACAAGAAGTGAATGGTCAGCATTTCAGCCTGCGAGACATGCAGTAAAACGTGGTGGACACACCCCTGTTAAAATCTGTTTGTTTGATGTAAGCAGACAGACATTAAACCTGGATGTGCACACCTGAGCGATTAGATAAACCTTTACCATTTGGCCTTTTTAGGCTCATAATTGTCATCATTTGTATAGGATTTAATGCGGTGAAATGAAGTTCATCTTCCTTTAGTCAAGTTGTGGAGACAATACAAAGGAATAAATAAATATTGATGAACAAACAGCATCTCTCATTAAGTATTACATAGATTGATAAAATTGGTAAAATCAAAGTAAACCCACTTTCTCTGGTTTTGCACATTTTTTTAAATCACATTTTCACTATTATATATATATATATATATATATATATATATATATATACTCGTAGGTACACGTACATATATTTTATAAAGTTTGTCTCATATAAAAATGTTTGTATTATTGATACTTAATTGCCAACGAATAAGCAATTCCCCTTCAGGATCAATAAAGTCTATTCTTTTCTTATTGTGCATCTGCTTTTCTGCACTGACACACTGTATTGTTAATAGTCTTTCTCAATGTTCAATGCACGTTATGTAAATTTTTGAAAAAGTGATCTAACTCAGTTACATATCTTTTGGATCATTAGTCCTATTTCTAATAACTTCATAGTCTTTTCTGTTATAGTCTTGCACAGTATATTATTATTACAATAGTATTTATTAATATTTTATTTTTTTTAACCCTTTTAGATTTTTTGTGTGTGAACGTTTATATCTGTTGCTGCTGTTCCCCTTTGCAGGACGTTAAAGGCTGTTTCTATTGTTTTTCTTTTTTATTCAGACCTTTACAAAAATGGTTTCTATTGCAGAACATGGCATCAACAGTTGCAGCTACAATTCTAAACTTATGAATGTTCTATTGGCTGCACAGTTGGTAGATTTGATTTCAATGTATACAACATAGTATCTGTGTATTATTCACATTATTTGCTTGAAGTTCCTTCAAACCACATTCATAGTGACTCTGCGTCATATAAATGAGCTGCACTGAACTGAATTGATTTTATGAATATAAAGTCCTAAGACTGGAATTTTAACAAGGTTGTCCATGTTTATCAAGATCCACCGTTTGGTTTGGAATCTGGTTGTTTGGTTTGAGCTGATTTATAGCTCATGCTATGGATAAGCAGCACTGCTCTGAACAATTGATGGACAAAAAAGGACGGATTGAGTCTGATGCAATCAGTGGTAGCAGCATATGCAAAGAGGTTTTCATGTTGCATTAGCAGTCTCTTATGTTATTCCACTTTACAGAATAATGCTGCGCAGGGAAGATGCTTTTTTTTTCATTCCAACCAATGCAAAAGAAATTCTCTGTAGCCTCTCTGCTTTTCTGCAAATGGTGGCATTAAGCTTCAGAAGATAGAGCACATCTTTCACCACTCTGCCCCCTTCCCCTTTCTCTGCAGTCCACCAAATCCATCAAGGGAATTTAAGTAGCTGTTAATTACTTCCCTCTCCCTGCTGAAAAGAGGAAAAAGTGGAGGGAAATCTAGAGAGGGGTGAGATTTTTAAAGAGCCGAAGCTTTGCTGTGGTACAAATCCTCTCTGCCTAACAAAACCAAATCAATCTATACCCCTCAGCCATTTACAAACCGCTCCACGCTCACACATACACACCCAGGGGAAGATGATCCTGTAAATCTACGGTCTCGAGGGGCTATTTGAGTGCTGCTCCAGGGTTTTTTTTTTCCTTTTTAGGGGGAGGGGAGGTTTCTATGTGAGCTCAGGGATTGAAGGTAGAGCGTAAATATCCCCAAATTGAAGCTAAAATGTAGCATTAGGATTGGTAAGCCCCACTTTCAGCCATAATGTTCCACAGCACCAAACCATTGTGCTAGAGGACCTCTATTACAGTGCCTGAACACATTAAGTCAATGCGGGGGAGATTACCTGTGAAACAGAAGCAACTAGCTGCTTCATCTGACATGTGCACCCCCCAACAAAAAAGCCAGGGGCAAAATTAGATTTAGGGTCGGGCGTTGCCCGTGCCTGTAGGCAAGAATTAGAGAGCGTTGGATCGACCACCATTTGCTCGTTACGTAGAAAGGTTTGATCACACAGACGACAACTAAGGGCCGTTGAGTTTTTTAGAGCAGAGCCAGGAATGGTGGGATTTTTATGTCTTGCACCTCATTGACACAAACTTTGACTCTGAACAGAATTACTTTTATTTACCCAGCTACATATGCATCAAACAAGCTGCAGAAAAATGGAAATGAACTGTATTTATTTCATTGAGCAATTTAGAATCCAGACTGAGAGCTCTAGAGATGACTTCCTTAAATTGTGACTGTTGTTCATAATTATCCATATGGCATTTTAATTAACTAGTTGTAATTACTCTGTAACCTTAGCTGCCTCTTGGCCAGTGCTACATTGAACAAGAGGTTTTTAATCTCAATGGGACTTTTCTGGTTGGATAAAAGTAAAATTACATTGTTTACATCCAGATTTACTCTTACTCTTCTGCTGCAGAATTATGATGCATGTCTCACATCAATTATGTAAAAGTTGAACGTTAAATGTGACATGACCATTCAGATGGCAGACGCTTTGAAAACTATTGGATATGTATCCGATTTATTACAAATGGAAGTGGCATAGCTCAATTTTTGGGGGGCTGTGATAAGATTGGAATTGGGTCGTTCACACTGCCATGAAAAAGTTGGATTTTGGTCACATGAACATACAGCGTTAAACTGCATCAGAGCAGTCGTAATTGGCGCTGCATAATATTTAAAAAACATACTATATGCAACAATGTTGCATGTGTTTGTGATAATGTTATGATTCTGTTTTGGATTTTTTAGCAAACATATGCGCCAGTTACTGAATGGTCTGTCCAGTTACTGGAAAAAACATTACAGTTTATTTTTTCCATCTTGACAACAAATCAAAGTGAAAAAGTTACTTGTGACCGATGTCTGAGGTTCACAGTCATTAATGTGTTTCTCCACTTTAGACAAGTAACAAGCTCCACCCTTCAGCAACCACATAATCCAAAATCTATTGCAGTACTAAAATAATAATGACGGCACTTACAAAAAAAGCTTTACTGAAGCACTTTTTTATGAGCCAATTCAGAACAAAATCTCTTGAAACAGAAAAGCTCTACATAACAAAAAGCTCTATTGCCCAGCTTGCAAATTATAATTTTTTTGTAAAACAGAGCTAATTTGTTATTTCAGTCTAAAATCTGACCCCATAGTCATGCCCAAATATTCGTTACATGCTGTTTGATGCATGATTAACCAAAATTAATAAGCAGGGAGTCTCCTGCGAGTGGCAGCTCAGCAGGTGAGTTTTCTTCCTGTATCTGGGGCTCTTACCTGTGAGACGTTTCCCTTTCAATCTTAACTTTCTCTTCATTGCTTCGTGTCTATAATTGTCTAATCTCTGTATAATTCCTTGTAATATCCTGCTGCTGCAAAATCCTTCTTCATTATCATAAATGCAGCAAACATTTCGCAGCTTTTGGCTCGAGGTGTACGTCATCAGCCTTTAGCAACCATCAAATGGCTCAATGATGTAATCAGAATCAGACAGTTTATTTATATATTTTCAAATCCAGTAATAAAAAGTAAATCTGTATATATTATATGCTCTTAAGTGTGAGCTCAGATCCACACTAACAGATAAAAGGCAGGTGTGTGAGACGAACATCCTGAACTTCTGTTTCATTCCTTTCATCTCATTTTACGATCACTGTGTCTAAAACAAAGTTGTGTGTTTGCCCAGAGTCCAGATTTATCGTGCATTTCATTGGCTGGTGTGATGTATATGTATTTAAGGACAGAGAGTTTGGTGTGTGTGTGCGCGTGTGTGTATGCGTGGTGGTGCTTGTTGCCATAGTATTTGTCCCGCAGGGAGAAGACTGCAGTGGAAATGGAGGCAGGACGTTTTTAAGCACTTCAAAGTGGCCTCATTCCACCCAGCTGAGCTCAGAGGTGTCTGTCTGTGTGAGTGTGTTTTTTCTGCACAGACCCCACTGTGTTGTTTGCATATAAATATGTAGATGTAAATGTGCAAATGCATCTATATTCTCCTCTGCATTGATGTCTGGTATTTTTTTCTTGTGTTAACATCCTTTTGGGGTAACACAAGAGGCCTGCCGTACCTGGCTTTGTTTGTGCCCCCTTTTAATCCTGGTTCCTCGTGGGACTGAGCTGCAGACTCTGCACAGCTTTGGATCTCTTTTGACTCGTATATTTCTGCATGCGTGCGTGCATGTGCGTGTGTGTATATAGAAAATAGCAACATCTCCCAGTCGCAAATTGGTAGACAGGGAATGCCATTGTGACCGATGCGCTGCAGGCCTTAGCCTTGGCTGCAGTGAAAGTAGAATCCACTCCCTATTGCTTTGTCTCTCCATTCCCCGCAGCAGAAAATGGAAATAGCCAACATCGAACCAAAGCGGTCAATATCGCTCTCCTGAAAAGAGCTGAAAGGGACGCTGGCTTCCTGAGAGCAGGACCAGTGGAGGGAGGAGTAGGCAATAGCTCAAATATGTCAGACTTCATCTGCCCTGGCTGATATTCAGGTCTCTGACAGCTCTGCTATTCTCTGTCCAGTCTCACAGCAATCTCCCATTTTCCTCTCCCAAGAACTCTCTTTGTCTTTTTGTATTATTTTTCCCAGAAACTCTCTTCCTCCTCTCTCTGTCCCTGTTTCCAGTTCTCACCCCCTCTGGGCTGCCATTCTGCAGCATATTGCTCTCCCACAGAAGTACATGCACTAAAATATGGGCTTTACTCACACTCACTCACTCTCTGTTCCTTTTTTTTTCCTCTTAATTGGCATCACTTCCATCCTTGTGCCTTTATGAATAAGATATGTGGAAAAAAAAGAATCCAAGAACTGAAACAAAAAAATTAAGAAATGCTCTCGACTCATAAATGATTAAGGTGCCAGTGAGGAAGGCAATGCAGGAGAAATGTCCTTCCTGTCATTTGCTGTTTCCACTCATCCTTTGACTGGGCAGACCAGATGTCCATCATGAGTCCTCAGCTCTCAGTCTCAGCCCAACTTCAGAGAAGTTTTACATTTAGCATGAAGCTATTTGGTGGTTTCAGTAGGTGGTCTTACTTGAGACTAGTTGTTATATATCTAGGTTGAGTTATGTGTTAAGATGTTCTATATGGAGGGTACTGACATATTTGTGGATGTTTGTTGCCTTTTCACACAAACAATATTGTACTTTTCCTCAAGTCACAAGGTGGAAAATACAAACTGAAACCTTTTTGTAATAAAAAAAAAGTAGTGAATTTAACCATGGAAGGATGTCAAAAATACAAAAAGAAATTAAAGTATGAAGCAGCTTCGAGTTTTTTTCCGGACCAGTTTGTGTGTTTTTACTGGCTGGATTTTCAGTACGTGTTATTGCGGGAATACTCAATCTCACAAATCCAGTGGTCCGTAGAGTGACTGTCGAGTCGGAGCCTGGATGTCAGGAAAGAAATGGATTGGAGTGTGAAGAGTCAGAGTGGTGTGTCTTCATCCAGCTGGAAGGCAGTGCAAAGCCACAGGTGTGTGAAGGGCAGTGCAGCGCTACAGCCGGAGAAAACTTGTGACGCTTCAGCCTTTTCTGTGGTGTCTTATTAAAATGACCTAAACATAAAGAACAGCATAAATGAAAAAAAAAAAAAACTCGTATGATGACCTTAGGCTGGCAGATAAAGGATTTTTTACTTGTTTTAACAGGTTTTGCAGAGCTTACTGTAAAGGGAAAACCCATTATTTGTATAGGATAAAGTTACAAACCACAGCTTTTCCTCAAAGGGTGTTACAGTCTGTCCGTCAAGCAGCTGTTGTTCACACTCAGTTTAATTTATGGTGGAGTTCACTTTCACTTCCACAGACTGCAGTTCTGCAAAAACATATCAAATATTTTTTTTTGTGGATTCCAGAAATAATTAAGGTTGGATGACTAAGCAACAGAGCATTTAATAGAGTACACTTTTTCAGATTTAATTTTTACATGACTTAGGTTAGACAGTTTAGGTAATTTAGGGAACAATGTTCAAAATTAGAATGGGATGTACCTGTAACAGAAGACATGAATAAAGTATCGCTATATTTATCAATGCTGTGTTGTTTAATTGTAACAGTAGTTTTACAATTAAATATATTTTTTATATTGTGCTATTCTTCTCTTTTATTGTTTCATTCTTTCTCAACATTCTATAAATGTAATCAGTTGCATGTTTTAAGTATGGTGTAATTGTAATTGCCTGCTTAAATTTGAACTAAAACATAAATGTGTAAATTAAGCAGATCTGATACATTTGCAGGTGCATCTGAATAATCGCAAACCTTTTGCATTTTCAGCTTCTCACACTTTTTCCTTCTGCTTAACTTTCTGCAGCCTTTTTACCAATGAAGCGTTGTTTCTTAATTGAATATGCAAATGACTCCTGGAAAACTTTCTGCTGGATTGAAATAACATCTAGCAGGACATAGTCTCTTCCTTTTTACCAGGATGAATAGAAATGAACACTTTGAATGTATCACTCTGTTCAGACAAATGAACATACTGATTTCACTTTTTAAATTAAATTAGTGAAATGAATCTCTTTAATTTTGATAGGATTCTAATTTATTAAGATGCAGCTGAAGTCATTACTGTAGTTCTGTGTGTTTCCTGCAAAGCGGCAGCTCTTTGTTGCCCTCTGTAATTAAATCTCACATGCAGCTTCTGATCGAAGAGCGATTGTCGCATTTCAGATTGAGAGAGAGAGAGAGGGAGAGAAGGACTGAGAGGGCTCTACAGTAAATGTCTGTTACACATTACGTCTGTGTCTGAACGCTGCTGCCGCTTCGTCACCGACTGTGACAGAATGAGGCTCCTGTGTGGTGGTTTGTTCAAACACACAAACTCACTGGAACCGTTCCCTGATGCCAGATGCATAAGGGCACGACCAGTTTAGGATCGTTGAGTAATTATTTCACTACCAAACTAACAACCTTTTACACTAAATTTTTGTTCTGGATAACCAATGGAAGCGTTGTCAGTGTAACTTCTACAAATCTGAACTGATTGTATCAATGGTGCTAATCTGTTTTTAATTTGATTGCATCTTTCTCACTTGTTTGCATTTGTTGTGTTTTGCTGACCACGGCTTTTCATGATGATTCATTTGGTTCATATATCATATGAACCAAATGAATCATATATCTATCTTCTGGATGTGTGTGCGAGTGCGTGTGTATGTGTTTGTTTACATTTGCACAAACAGAAATGTCACTTTTCTGAATGCTTGTCCCTTATATGGTGCCTAAAGGTAAAATGGAAATATATGTGCACTATATGTGTGTGTAGGGGGGGTGTGTGCGTGTGTGTGTATGTGTAAAAGAGGAAGAAGGAGGGAGGTGGAGGTTTCAGGCTCTCCTGTGGTGAGATTGCATTGACCGCTGTGTTATTGCTCTTTAATTATCAATTACGGCAGCCCCCCGTCCTGGGAAGAGTTTGGGGGGGGGGAGGCGTACGCGGAGGTGATAATGAATACAGAGCTGCCATTAGGACAGTAACCATGCTCTCCGTCTGGGGCTTGGAAGCGAGTGAGGAGGAGGAGGGAGAGGAGGAGGGGTGCCAAGGCTTGGTTGGTGTGCTAATGAAACAGGCTGCAGCTCAAGACAAAAGAAAAGCCACCATCCTTCCCTCGTCTTGTTCTTCTGAAATATTTCCCATATTCTCCTGCTCGCTTTGCGTCCCGCTCCTCAGATGTCTACATTTGGCACCACTCCCCCGTGTAGACATAACTCAGACATATTCAAACACACCCATGACATACTGCGGTGTTGCAGACAGACTGCGGTGTTGCAGACAAACTGCGACTGTGTTTACTGAGGGGGTCATCTTTGAAGCTGCAGGCCAATAACATCAGAAACCTCTGCAGCCATTTTGTTTCCTTTTATGGACATATTTTAATGCAATAGATGATGGAGGCAACGTGGAAGAAAATGCACATTTGTAGATGATATTCAAAGTTGTATTTTGGATTAATTAACTTTATAGTCTGACATTAAAATTTGATACATGATCTGACAAAAAAAAAACAGAAACTGAAGAAATACGTAAAGAAAACAAGCTCTTTTTGCACACACTGTGTCTGACTGAAAGTGAACTTTGCACTAACCTCGGTGGAGCCTGGAGCTCCTGGAGCTGCTTGAATTATTTCCGTCTACTTTAGTACTTTAGTGAAAGCAAAGGTATTTTCCAAAAGCATTCTTGCACAGTTATGCAAATAATTACAGCTATAAATAAGACTTATTGCTGTTTGTTGCTTATAAATTCCCCTTTTTTCACTTTTGCTGCCCTCAGATTTCGTCTGCAGTGAGACCTTGTGTCTCAGGTGGACATTAAAAAACCTCTTAGTTAGCACGGTAACAGAACACAGCTTACAAAGCTATTTTATTTTAAAGCGGTAATGTATGAGCTGCCACAATGCTGATTATTAAAACTGATTTTATGCTGAGTCAGATTGACGGTGAACTAAAAGATCAGAAGACGCTCAAAATCTTCCAAATATATGTTTTCGTTATTAAAATTGGATGAAATTTTGCTGCTGCAAATTTTTTTATTTTCCGTTTCTATAAAAACTGAGCGATTATGAAAAAAATAAAGATTTTTTTTGGAACACTGTTTATGCAGCCACTTAATCACTTCACCTGCCTGCAGTGCCTATAAAGAGATGCTACACGGCATCGTGTCAGCAGAGCTCACATGTAAATAGCTCGTTTTATGTGGCTGACATGTAAATGCCACCGCAGCAGCAGAGAGAAAAAAGCACGGCGGGATAGATGGTGACTAGCATCCCTTTGTCCTTTCGCTGCCTGACAGATGAGATCCTGCTTAAACAGCAACAGACAACTGCATCCTGTTTCCCCCTCCTTTAAGAAGATGATTCACATTAAATTGCCTCCTGGAGGGGGGGAAACATGGAAAACAAAACTGCCCTCTGCAAATAAATTTCTGAATTAGATAAAGGCTATAAAAGCTGCGGGGTGACATGATGGCACATTTACACATGGAAGTAAATTTAATGACGCCATCTGAGAAGCGGACCAGAAGAGGCTCTGCTGATTGTTTGTTTTTCTCTAGCCGCGTAAAGCGAAACGTGTTTCAGGGAACGTGACTGGGAGGCAGCCACGCTTCACTTTGTCACATGCGCCATCAGACCCGCCAAGGTTGTAAATCTGCTCGGGTGGAGCGTTGCAGAGGCAGATAAGGAGGTGGGTGAACCATGAACTCTGCTTTTCAAGTTCGACCTGAAAGAAGAAAAGTCAGATCCATTTACGTTTGTTTCTACGTCCTCGACTTGTAAAATATGTGGCATGTTAATTACAGCCTGTGTAACACTCAGGTCCTTGTAGCTCTCTCATGGATAAGAGATTCCCTCATCAGAATGAAGACACATTGTTGGCTTGTTTTTTTTTTTAGAATATATCTTAATTAAAATGAATCTTTATTCCCCTTATGTTCAAATTATGGTGACCAGACAGAGGCCAGACTTCCTCCAAGGCCAGCGCTCTGTCCCCACATTTCAACCACTCCTCCATGTTTTATGTTCTGCATAAACTTGCAGAACATAAAAAACACAAGTGAAAACAATCTTGAGCTCCCGCCTCGGGAGAGGAATAATCGATGACCTTGATGGAATCAGACACTTTGGCCGTTCAAGTCCCCTGCAAGACAAAGATCAGGGCTCCTCTCAATAACCTCAGAGGCTGCACAAATATGCAAGCTCTTCTTTATTGATGATAGAAAAATAGGAGCCCATTCTTCAAAGAAGTCACTGAGATTCATGGTTGAGTTGATGGAAAGAAGTAGATTATTCATTGGCTTTAATCCTTGAGTCCTTTCTACGGCTGCAAACTTCAAGTAGGTCTACAATACATGCCGTGCCTTTGGAAAAGGATATTCATAAATTCCCATCAAATTCTTTTATCACAAAACCTTTATGATTTTTAATGGGATTTTCTGTCAAAGCACGACACAAAGTCACTCAGTCGGACAGTAGTAAGATTGTGAGGATTAATTTCTGTTAGATTCTTAGTTATTATTTATACTGTATGAATATGCTTTAATCTAAACCATGCCACCCATCTCTGGCTGTATGTCAAACGTCTGCAGCGTTTAACGGGTCTCCCTCCAGGTATGCCCTCTACTTAGCTCGATTTTCTCTTTTTAACAATTCTTCATCATTCAAAAAATATAGTAATAAGTTGGAAATGTGGCGCAGTGGGTAGAACAGGCTCCCCATGTACAGAGACAAGCTCTTATCGCAGCTGTCTTGTGTTCAATTCCTCCTTTGCTACACGTATTTCCCCTCTCTCTCCAAAAACTGCACAAATTAAGAGCCTCATAAAAATGTTGTGATTTTCCTGCTAAGACATCAGAATGTGTCTCCATGCAAGGTTTGAGTTACTCTATCCTCAATCCTATACACAGTTTTTTTTTCCAGTCAGCCTTTTTTTCAGCCTCTCACTGCTTCGCTCATCAAGCAAAGTCTTGTAAAAATGTCAGCTGCCGTGGCTCTTGTTGCGCAGAAGCTAGTGGACTGTATGCTAAAATTTAAGAGGAATAATGTGACCTGTAAGCTACTTTTTAAATGTGAAAAGGACAGGAAATCTTATCAGTGAAAAAATAGGACAGTAATACAGCCCTCTTGTGACATTTTTGGTTTCCTAATTTAGCTTGCAAAAATAGAAAGCTCTTCAGGCTATGAGAGTCCCCCGGGCTTTAAGTAGAAATGTTTCTCTGAGAGCAGCCGTGTTAAAGGTCATGGGTTCTGATGTAGACTGGAAACCTTTCAGATCACCAAAACATTGGAGAAATATATGGATTTTTGTTCGTAAAGATTGTTTGTGGGACAGTGAATCTATTTGTTTCACTCACACATATCATATAATGTTTGGGAAATCCTTTCCGCAATGTTTAGGAATGTAATTATGGGAATCTTTTTACCATTCTTCCTGAGGTATATTTAAGAGGTCAAACACTGATGTTGGACATTGAAGTTTTTTAGGCACTGATAAGCTAAGCTGAAGACCAAATGAAGTTTGGAGGTCTGTAACTATTGACTGTGCAAAATGTCTGAGACTTTTGGAAACTGTGCAGCTCATCGTCTGCAGATCCAGCCCTGTGGTTCCAGGTGATCTGCCATTTTGTGACTGATCTTTTTGGTAAACCATCTGGAACCGGGTTCTCGATCTCCTTTCGCTGGACAGATTTTAGACATAGCCCTTGTCTGAATGAAAATTCCTCCTGGAGTTAAGTTCAGAGTCCTGCTAACTACCTAATTATTTGAGATGAGGTGAAGCAGATACACATCTAAAAGGACACAAACCCCAAAAACTCTGCAGACTGAGGCAACTGATCTAGAAGGCTCAAGTTGTTCTTTGGTGAGGGCAGGAGTCATTTCATGACGCTGCAGAGCTGTGAGCTTCACTAAAGAGGCAGTTGACTTGTTTTAATGTTTTGGGAAAGGAAAGCATTTAAAACATGCAGGGTACTGGCTGGCCATTAAAGGCTAGGACTGGGAACCAATGTTATAAACTGTTATTAAGTCCACCTGGACGTTAGCAGAGAGTCACAAAATCTAGAAGATGAACGATGAAGACAATCTGTTTATTCACTCCCTCCATCTTTCTTCGTCCTCTCTTTGTCTTTCTGTGCAGTCTTATGGGGTGGTCACATTTATTCACCCCCCTTCCTCTTTTCTGTCATACTTCTTTTTTCTTTACTTTTTTTTACTCTATCTCTGCTTTCATTACAGTGCTCAACTCCTTCACTCTCGCTCGGGTAGAAAAAAAATGCCACCCCCTCATCGACACCGTGCAAAATAGACTGGATGCTTGTGCTCGCCAAAGTGCCTGCAGAAAGGCTTTCACCGTGCTCTACCAGCAGTAAAAGGGAGGCAGAGCAGGGGAAAAAAAAAACAGGGACCAATTTGCTCCATGTGTCTCGTTTCAGGAAATTGCCTTTTAGAAGGGCAGCGGGTCTTTCTTGCACAGAAGTGAAGAGTGGTAAACCTTGACCTACAGTCCGCTTGTTTGTTTGGGAATATCCTGTGTGTGGTAGTATGTACGTGCTTGTTATGTTATTAAAAATCAAGTTCCAGACGTTGAAAAGATAATATCTCCAGACATTTCTAATGCCACGGGTTGCTGCGTTTACTATCTGCTCATTTTCCTCCCCTGAAGTCATTCTGTAACACAGATTAATGCTGTTTTCAGAGCCTCTTTTTGTTTTCAGCTTGTACTTTGTTCATGCTTTCTTTTTTCCACTCCAACACCGTTCTGTTGTTGTGCCTGAAGGCCTGCAAGGAACAAAGGATGAAAGAAGAGAGAAGATGGGTAAAAAAAAAAAAGCGATTAGCTAATTGTGACGGATCTCCCTCACACTATTATTTCGTCCCAATGCCTGTTTAGATAAAGACTTAATTCCTCTAATGTGAGGTATTCGTAACGCTGGCTTTGTTGGCAGCTGGCTGGCTGGCATTTTGCTGCTCCGAGGAGTCTCCGTCAGCCTGGTGCTATCCATCACTATCATCCATGCCAGGCAGGCCCCAGCGCCCCGGCAGAGGCTCGGCCTTCTTGGATGGCATCAGGGGTTTGTGTGTGAGTGTGTGACTCTGTAACCATGTTTGTTAGTCCTCTCATTGTCACTGTAAACAGCTCTCTTTTTGTCCTCCCACAAGAGACTGCGATATGTGTTTTTGCTGCTCGTTACAGCTGCAGCTCAGATGCAGCTGTAACGTTTTTCTGTGCTTTATTCACAAAGTAAAAATATTAACGCCTTTGTGTTGTATTTTTTGAAAACTGGTGTGTCAGAACATATTGACTCTAAGAAAGCCTCACAAGTTTCAAATCGATTCCTGTGTCGATTATGTTTGAAAAGAAATTCGTTATTGAGTATTTGTGTAACATTTTGATGAAAAGGTCGGCATCATTATCATGGAAATGCTGAGTCAAGTCAAAATAGCCAAAAAACTATAAAGTTATAATGTTGGCTAATAAAATATATATATATTTAACTTAACAGATCATAACTGTCTAAAAAAAAGGAAGAATATGGATTTAACATGTTGTGAATATATATTTTAGTAAATACTTGCAGTGGCAACAGTTTCTCCAGTTTACATATTGTAAAAATACAAAAAAGTAAAATGCAGGGTCTGGCTTGGTGTGTGGTCCCAAACAATTTACTTTAATCACCATAGACACATGAGATGTGTAAAATGCACTGAATGGCTTTTAATCAGCAAGGTGATAATTAGTTCATGTATTGTCCAAATTTCCATTTATTTATTTTTTTATGTGTTTCATAATTTGTTTTAAATGATTTCTTAGATTGATTTGCTGTTTCTGTTGTAGGTTTTATGTATCAACTCATTATTTTAAATTGTCTTGTTTAATGTTCAAACATTCATGAGCATATTGGAGCAAGAAACAAATTATTTGTGCATCAGAGTGTATTGTGTTGGATCATTGATTCTCCCACTTTCAGCCTCTCCGTGTCTTCATAAAGGAAGCACTGATCTCACTGGTATTGTTCACCTATTTCAGTGTCGTGTCTTTGCCTCTCGGTTTGCACAGTCCAAGAAAAGTGTTGTTAGAAACACATCATGATTCGAGTCTCAAACCCTTTTGCATCCTTCAGGTCGAGCCTCGTCTGATAGTCTCAGAAATATAAGGTAGAAAAAGAAAAGAGGACAAACTCTCTAGACAAAAAAACATACTTGATGCTCATGTGTTTCTGATCATGATTATTTGTAGGTAGCTTTACATTTCCCTTTACTTCTGTGCTACAAATGCCAGCATTCAGAAATCTGTCTAATTCACATCGACAGCTGCAGTATTTTCCATCCTGCTGTTAACCTGTCTCTCTCTCTCGTCTGCTTAACCCGCTGCTGTATTTCTTTTTTTCATTTGCGTACTAATCCAGTTCTGACCGCTGCAGAGACACAAATCTTTGGGAACAACATGTACTTAAAAACAAAAATCCTAGGTGATTCATTGTTATGTTTCCACGGGGTTTCGTCATATTTAAATGGTTTTTCACATTTCTTTAAAGTCTAATGTGTATTTAATAGTTTTTATGGTGTACTGTACGTTCCACAAAGTGCACATTTGAAAGTGTTTTGCCCCTGCTTTGTCACTTTAAAAAGTCCTGCTTTATTACATTTTATTTGAGGGAAAATATCAGCTTTCGCCATCTTCCTTTCTCAATTCTGTTTTTTCCCCAAAGGAAATTAACTGACAGATTCCTCCTGACAGACAGCTGTTCCTCCCACAGCGGGTCTTCTTCATAACCTGCAATAGCACCCCCAGCCCGACTCAGACACACTCACACACACGCATATATACACACTATTCTGAGTTACTCCCTCCCAGGAGAAAAATCTGCAATCAACTGGGCCTATAAATAGCTGTGGCACACTTCAGCGCAGCCGCGGCCCCCCTGCCCCTCTTAAAGAGCTGCACACACACAGTCGGGCTTCACCAATCCATTGTGGGTCAACCAGCCTCTCATTCGCTACACTGCTGCCCCTCCTGTTGTTGTTATGTGCTAATATTTCTGCGTGCAAACACATTAACACGAGCTAATTAAAGTAATTTGTCTTTTCACATATCTTCACATTACTTCTAATAGCTTTCAGGCAATTACAAGCGAGAACCAATGGCTATATTAGCCATTCCATCTGAATCTACTTAAACCCTCAGAGACGGCCACTAGCACAACGCTAGAGTACTACTAGTTAACGGTAGCCAGGGCTAATAACCTCATTAGTCAGCAGGCCTAATGAGATGTGTTATTTAAGTAGCTACTTTGTCAGGGGAAGTAGCGTTGAGCTGGAGCTAACCCACAATGGAAAGGCGTGTTTTTCTTAATCAGTCTTATACACCAATGATTATGGTTCTGTGGTAGAAAAAAGCTTCAGAAATAGATTTTATAATATGCACCATAGTCTGTTTTGAGATATTACTGAGTAAAAAAAAGAAGTTTATGAAGTGAATATGCAGACTTATAGAGTGCTACAAGTAGCCTTGTCTTATTTTGGGGGATTTTACTGAATGAAAGTTAAGCATTATGAAACAATAAACATCAAATGACCAGCTCTCTCAAAAAACGTTCTGCACCACTGGAAGTTATAAGTCTGGCATTAGTTTTGGACGGCAGTCAAGGAATGTAGCCGCTGGGATTGAGTCCCAGCATTTCCACAAAGTCACGGTCCATTTCAGGGTCCAGTTTTTTAATGGAAGTCTAGTTTCCTCTGGGAGTTTTTTTATCCCCAAAAAATGGCGTTTAGAATTTGGGTAACTTTTTGTTGAGAAGCTAAACTGTCCTAATTGAAACCCTGAAGTCTAAGATTCTACTTTTTTGGTCACTTTCACAAACAGAGCAGTGGTTTCAGAAGCATTCTGTCTCTGAGATCTTCTCTGTAGTTTTACCTGATTACTCTCTGACCAACAGGGGACAAAAAAATGCAAAATGGTTAGTTTGCATTTTTAACTGTCCACATAATCCTTTATTAACAATTTGTATGATTTGCATGACTAGCATTGTGGATCTGCATTCACAAAAACAATCACAAAACAAGACAGCATTTCCCAATTCAGCATGTTTCATAACAAGCAGATGTTGAAGGCTCAAAAATGTAATGATCTCTTTTCAGCCTTCTTGTTACCTGCTGAAAGTCTTGCTCTCTCTTGCTTTCCTGACTGAATGCAATGCAGATATATGTCAACATGTTGTAGGGAAGTTTCAGTTTTAGCCAACATCTTGATACCGAAAATAAAAAGCACTGAGACTTCCTCAGTGCTGAGCGTTGATTTATGTTAAGTTTTAAATAACTCCGTTCAGGTTAGACCTCACTATTTAGAGGATTTTTCATTTTGAACAGAGATTATATATTGCATTCTGGATTCTGATATAAATGAAAAAAAACTAACTTGTCAGCTTTGGTGTATGGCCTTATTTTCTTATATCCTTTATGCTTTGCACTACATGGGGAGGCACCCATTCCCTGATGACTGCACATGCAAATACGCGATAGAAAAATCAATGGCAGCTCGCAGATATTGGATTGGTTGTTGATTTGAAGAACACTGAAATATTACTATTATACATGACTAGTTGGGAGTCTTAGCCAGGTTTCTGTACCTACTTTAAATTTTAAAATGCATCAGCCAACAAGAACTATTTTATTTTTCTATTTTTTTTTTTAATTAGAATTAACTAAAGGTTAAGGGCAATTAATTTTATGCATCGATGGGGACAACCTTTTAATTCCTCCATTTTCTGTTGGATTTAAACCAAAGGGCCCAGGACCATTTTCAATTTTTAATGTGTTTTAGTCCTGAAGAAAAAAAAATCAAAACCTGTCAAAACTGGAATAGACAGATCAGAGTTGGACCTCAAAAACCCGTCACTAGTTTTGATCCGGTGGAATCAGCATACAGAAAGTGTCCTTTCTTGTTTAGTTCTCCTAAAGGTCAAAGAGCGAAATAAAACTCAGGCAAGTAAGTGGGGGAAAAAAATCCAAGTCAATACTGAAAGGGTGTGAGGTGGTGGGTGGGGGGGTAAGAAAAGGTCAGTGTGACATATTGATGAACCTTGTCAATTACCAGTCTCCCCAAGTTAAAACAAGGGCTTTTTTTTAATTGATCAATCAACTTGTAACACAATCAGTGATTATCGTTTTTGTCTGCAGGTGCTTTTGTGCGAGCAGGTAGATGTGTGTGACATTCAGCTTGTGGGTGTGTGTGGCTACTGCTAGCAGACCCCTGACCTTTCCATGTACTGATAGTGTCCCCAGGGAGCGAGGGATGGAGGCAGGAAGGCTGCGCTGGGAGGAGTTGGTGGGAGGGAGGGGAGCTTTGTTTTTCCAGAGCAGGCCTTCATGTCACCAGAGCTTTGATGAAGCAGCAAGCTGGGTTTTTTTTTTTTGGTTTTTTTTTAATAGCTTGAAAATGCACGCTCATGACCGGGTTGTTCTTGATGCTCCAACGTCAAAACTTAATTACAAATTCTCTCTGTGGTTGTGTGTGTGTGTGTGTGTGTCTTTTGTTCTTTCATTTTGGGATTTTCAGCCACACAGAAGCGTCACAGCAGTGGTGACAGAACCGTACGTATGTGCTTAGTTCAGGAAAAGAGGGGAAAAAATCCCCATGTGAACCAACAGAGGGAAATCAGTCCAGAGTGTTGAAGCCAGATTTAATTGTCGGGGGCAAAGGAGAGTGTAAACTGAACGCCTGGCAGAAAATAAGTGCTACTGTTACCAGGCTGCATGATGTATTAGTGGAGAAGCTGGGAGGGACTGTTAAAGGTGTTTTTTTTTTCTTTCGTTTTTTAAAACAGTGCTTCCGACCCACAAATCACATCACCACACTCCCACCACCCGTCTCTGCTCCCTCTCCTCCCCCATCACACGCGCGCCATTTGCTCATCCATCACCATCACCTCCTGCTCCCCTCTCTCCTCTGTCTTCCCTCTCTCCACCCATCCAATTTAGTCCTCACTCATTTCTCTCTCCTCCGCAGAGCGATGTGCTTTTGTCCTCTGTCTCAACCCTTTCCCCCCTCATTCACCTGCTTTCTCCTCTCTGATCTCAAAATTCAAGCTGTCTGTTGTTGGCAGGACGATAAATGACAGCTCCTTTTGTGCACGTGTGTGGATTTTTTTTTGCCGGCCTGAATTCACTGTTTCATTTTGGTATTTGAAGCGAAGTAGAGATTCAATGAAATCTGTTGATAATTTTCTTTTATATATTTTACAGACTAAACTGAATTGGACGGTTTGAACTTTATTAAAACTAGGAGACACAAAATACTTTAAAAGAAAAACCTTTAACTTTGTGGTTAAAATAAAAAAATGCAGAGGACCAACAGAAAATAACACATAATTGTACAGTGAGAGAAAAAGACCGTGTGGTTTCTAAAATGTGTGGCATTCGAGGCTTTGTGGAAGCAGCTTTTTCTGCAACTACTTTCTTCTCTCTGTCATCTTTCCACCTTTGTAGACTGAAATTGTTCTCCGTTCTTCTACAAAATGCCCACAGCTCAATCAGATTGACTGGAGTGTCTCTGTCAATAACTGTTTTCAATTTCTGCCACAAGTTCATTTGGATTTGGGTCTGGACTTTGACTTGGCCATTCCAATGCATGATTACCCTTTGATTTAAACCACTTCATTGTAAATCTGGCATTTTGTTTAAGGTAGTTTAGCTGCTGCCCCACTAGCAGCTAAACTAGTGGGGCATTAGTTTAGCTGCCCACTAGCTTTCAGCTCCATCAATACTTCAATGAGCTCTGTCCCGCTTCCCTTTCCCTGCTGGAAAAAGTACCACCACAGCATGATGCCGTCACCTCCATGTCTTAAACATACAGTTAGTATTCCACCACACAGAGCATTTTGCATTGAGACTAGAAGATTTGGATGAAGTGTACCAAGTCTTAAAGAAGACTTCTTGTAGCTGTATTGAGCAGAAATGGTTTTATTCATGTCTTCTTTTATAAATGGGAGGTAGAATCACTAGCAAATAAAACACATTAGATTGCATTACTAATCTGAGGCTTCGGGCCCACAGTTAACGGGAACTGAATGCCATATTTTTTCCAATGTGTTTGATCAAGAGGTTTGAATAAAATCATTTTCCGTCCACTTCAAAATGTGAACCTTCACAAATAATTTTAAGAATTAGCTTTTAATGTGAACAAAAATTAAGAGACATTTAAGGGATGTGAATGTTTGCAAGAACAGAACTACACTTTTTAAACTAAATTAATTTGTTTGGATGGACAAAGGATGTAGTTGCTCTGAACTTACAACACTTATTGAATTTGACTATATTTATTTGGATGTGAGTTTTTCACCTCGAGATGCATTTGGACTGGTAAAATGTTGTGTGAAATAAAACTGATATTCTCATCCTGAGTTGGAAGTGAGAGACATACCTGCCGTAAAATAAACCCTCGACTACGCTTTACCATCTGTCTAACCTTAAACCTGATACTCCTGAAACACCTTTTGTCTCTTTCTCTCCCCCTGTCCTGGCACACACACACCCTGAACTAATCCCACCTTTTGGCCTGTTTTTCAGTTTTTTCCAGTTTCAGTGTGAGCGTGACACTCAAACTCCGAATTAAATAGCATTAGTTATGACTGCAGGGTACGGCGCTCTGCCCTCAGCCTATCATGTTCATGCCATTCTTACTACAAACCCACGCTTTAATATTATACCTACCAACCCCACACCACCCCCCGCCCCCCACACTCCACCCGCCTGCTGGGTCCCCAGGCTCTCTTTACCACTCATTAACCCTGTCACGTTTATGGTATGAATTAAATGATTCCAGTGATGCAGCCCCATGCACAGCCAGACCTTACCCCGTCTTCACCCTGCTCTCCCCTCCCCCCCAATCTCTCCACGCCTCCCTCCTTCGCTGCTGCGGCTCAAGGCTGGAGGCTCAGCTCGAGGCGCTGCACTGCGCCCTCATTATTGCAGGCCTGGTGGTCTGCTCGGCACACTGTTGTTTCAGCATGTCCAAGTGTGTCAGGTGTGCATGCGTCTGGTTGATGTTTTAATGTCTGGGTGGAAGCAGCACCCTAACAGAGGGTTTTTTTTTTTTTTTTGTGCACTGAGCTGGAAAAAATGGCCGAACGTGCGAGAGCTTTATTTGTTTTCATTCAAATATCTGACGTCTGGCGTTTTAGATCATTAAAATGATTCAAAGCATGGATTTGCATTTAAGGCAATGAATAATTTCTCTAGAAGTAAACAAATGAAGACCTAAGACCTAGAAAAGACAAGGATGTCTCTTTGCATCCATATTGGAATATCTAGATAATTTAGAAATGAGGCTCATCAAATTTCCTCTGCTGCTTCAGTTACAAATTAGTGTCGGTGATTTCAGTGGTTCAGTTAAAAAGCGCCATTCATATATTACATAGATTCATTAATTGAAGTGTAGCATATTTGCTGTGTTTATTTCTATTAACATTTATGATTTGAAAGTGTTTGCTTTCCTCTCTCTTTTTCACTAAATGTTTGATGCCACACACTTTGAACAGTTAGCACATTGTTTGGGCTTTCTCAGTGTCAGCCACTTATAACATGGCACTAGTGAAGCATTTTATTATTAAATAGTTTTTTTTTAAAGCTGTTCTGATATAATATTCATTTTTTCTGATGAACTAATCATTCTTGCTTTCATTATGTGTAAGCTATAACCGTCAAACCTAAAAAAAAAGGCTAAGATGTGTCACTTTTTCAATTGAGTTACAATAAAATTTAGTATCTATGTATATTTGTGTATCTAGAAACAATCATGGCTTTGATGTTATAGATTAAAATTGTCTTTTACTTATTCCGTTTGTTGTGGTGTAAATTTGTCTGTGTGTTGTGATTATTTTCATTCTGTTCAGCAACAGGAAACCCATTGAAAACAACATGCATTTACACAAGCTTTAAGTTTGTTGTGTACAAATCAAAACATCCTGTAGGAAACGCATATTCAATTAGCAGCAGCCACTCCGTCACAAAATAACATATGATCCTTTTATATTAGGATATAAACTTAAATTATGTTTGAAAAGTTTTGTTTTCGTTTAAAATGTAATGTATCACTATATGCAGAGAATAATATAGACACTTTGATGTTGTGCAACCTCAACAGTGAAATTATTACTTCCTTATCTTTTAAGTTTATGTATTATTATGATGACTGAATTTCTTATTTAATAATTGAACAGATGTCATCTCTTTACTAACACTAAGTACTGATGAAGATCAGTGTAACACAGAAGATATAGTTTTTGTTTTTGTTCTGTAAAAACCAAAGAGGGAGGTCTGGGTTCTTCTTATCTTCACCAGGATTACTGTGACATGGATGATTGAGAATTTAAGCCTTCATCCATTTTTTACAGCTCTCTCTTCACCTTTCAGTCCAGCACCTGTCCTTTTTTGGTATGAATGTGTGATTGCGGTATGAGCCCGTATCATTTTTTCCTTTCGTGGCAGAAAAAGGGCTCGAGTCCATTTACCCTTTTGTCTTTCTGGCAGAAAATTGCGCACAGACTGCTGGGAAGGTCTTTAAGTCAGAACCTTTTTGCTCCGTCTTTTAACTTGATGATAAACAGCAACACATAAGAGAATCTCAGGCTGATCTGACGTTAGTAGCATCTGAGCTTCTTGTTTTCATGACACTTTGCTCAACTTAGGCTGCAGCTGCTCATTAACAATTAAAGACCTTTCTCAGGCCTTCTCTCAGCAACCCTCTGCAGGTCATGTGTAAATGCAGGAAGACATAACTCTCTGTCTTCTTGCCGTGGCAGCACCTGTACACGTGTTCATGGGAATGACTCTAATATGCTCGTAAACTGAAGTCACCCTTGAAGAGTCAGCATGAAAGAAGAGTTTTGCGTGTATGTGTGAACAGTTCAAGGAGCCTTATCAGATAAATCATCCTGCTGCCATCTGTTTGTGGCAGTAAACTAACACACACAGCTCCTTGATTTCACTCTGATTGCACTCGTCTGTTTGTTTTGTATGTTGCAGGTCGAGGACATGTCAAATGTATGCGTTACAACTCATATCCACGTTTCTTCAGATGATATGATGAGGAAAAGATGAACCAGTTGGCTCTCTTTGAGTGCTAATTATGCACAAAAATGTTCTGAATCCCACCTTTTAATGGTTTTTAATGAATAATTGTGGTTGAAAGTAGCTTTATGAAATGGAAACATAAAGACATTTCCTATGTACATAAATTACTTTTGATGAGTTATTTAATGGAATGATGGTAATTATTAAAAACTAGAGCTAGTTTCACCAATTTTAATTTAAATATGGTCACATGATTTGCCACTTCCTCGTCGTTTTGCTGCACCTAAAGGAATGCACCCTTTGATCCCGATACGGTGCGATACCTCGGAGATTTAGGGAATGTCTCAAAATTCATCGATGAGAACCACAGAGCTACACCACCCATGTACACCACTGCTACAGAACCAATGCAAATGCTACTCAAATGTCACAGCAATGAGTCACCCACTCATCTCAGCGTGCTGGATTGTTAAACCTGAAAGTGAAGACATGAATAACTTTCTGATTAATCTGGTTGACAAGTAACAGAGCTACTAGATCACATATCCAATGGTCTGCTGATCCTTAAATGTGAAACCAAATGATGCAATAATGGTAAAGGTAGCGAACATCACGAAGCAACAGAACACTATCAATTCCACACCTTTGATCCCAATAAGCATGCACTATTGGTTCAGCAGAATCGACTTCATTTCTTTACGTTTAGATTCAATGAATATGTTTTCAAGTATAGATGAAAAGTTATACTTGTTATACAGTTATAAAGTTATACAGCAACTTAATATCTAATAGAAATAGAAACGTATTCATATTCAATAAATTATTGCTTAACTACACAATTATTTTAGCCATCAGTGAACTTCGAACATAATTCTGGCTGGATATATTTTTGGCTAAATTAGCAGACGTTCTCTTGATTTTCTGTAGGCTTGATGTGAGGAAGGGCAAATTGAAGAATCCTAATGTTGGTTATTTCTTTATTCCAAAACCATTTCCATCATTTTCCTGTTGAAGAACAGATTTTGTTCAAGTTTCAACCATTTGACCCTCATTTGAGAGGATTGGTTATCAGGAACAATCTAAGATCCAGAAACCCCTGGAGCAAATATAAATATCCACTAAAGAAAAACGTCATACCCAATCACACATATTGTCATTGGAGTCAAATAGATCAGTCTTTGTTTTGTGTAAGAGGAGTAGCTAAAAAGCATTGCAACTGTCTAGCATGGTGGTGGCATCATGTTCCTGTGTGAAACAGGTGAACTCCAAGACATGGATGCAATAATGAAGCAGCAGGACTTCATCCAAGGTCTTCAGCTGCAGCTCAAATCTGTATGATTTAAAGGATACAGGAGTATTTTTCTCCAGATTCTTTAATTTCTGTAACTGAGGCTTTTCTCAAAACCTTCATGCTTCCTTTACTTTGCAAAGTGAGCCATCCAGGCTGTTATTCCTAGTTAAAAAATTATAATCACACCACATATTTCCTTTTTGATTTATATCAAGGTCAACATCTGTCAGGACGACTGTAACATAACACCATTTTGTGAGGTTTCTTTGATTAAAATAGGTTTGAAGTAATGATTTCTGCAATATTTTTGAGGTTTGTGGTGAAACTGAGAGTTGAGTCAATGTTGGCAGATAATCTGGTGTTCGCGAATCGAGTGATTTAACCCCAGCCAATTGGCTGTTCTAACACGCTCATGTTTTTCCAGTTTCTTAACGAAACATGAAGTTCAGGGTGGAGTTTCCATAGTGGGAAATACTCATTTATCTCTCCAAAACTGGATAAACATGCAGCCGATTAATTTGATGGCGCCAGCTGCAATCATGAGAAACAAGTTCTTGACTGAAAAATAAGACACAAGCAAGAATGCTAACAGACCTGGAGGTAGAGTAGTAGTCGTGTGAAAATTTATCCCATAAGGTTTTCCTGAAAACGAGACGAATTACATTATATTCTGTGACAGATGTCACATTTTCTGCCACTCTCACAGTATTTACAGATTATATTGTGTATGAGGGTTGCAGTTTACATGCATATGCGTGTTCAGCATGTGACCGTGTGCCTGCCTGTTTACTTTATGCAGCAGCCGTTGGCAGCTCACTCTCCTCCAAAGCTCTCCTCCCAACTTTAATTAACTACAAACACACACTCTCTCACACACATTCCCCCTGAGAGTACAGGGGAGCGAAGGGAAGCAGGAAAGGAAAACAAAAATATTTCTCTGACTGAAAAAAGGGAACCTGCTTCCAGTAAAGTGAGAAAAAAAATATGTGAAAGGTTGTGTGTGGGTGTGTGTTTGTGTTTAAGTTGACTTGTAGGATGCAGTGAGTCACCACCCTCCTGCGTCATCCCTAACAAAGATGGAAGGATGCACACAGACGAAAGAAAAAAATGTGTTGTTTTTTTTCTAACTCAGATGCGGTCGCTCTCACATCGGTGTTGTTTCTGAAAACAGTCAGGCGTGTGAGGGAGCACACGTGATTCGCCCAGGCTGCATTTATGTGTGATTATTCACTGAGCGTGCACGGTGAGCGTGTTTGTGCACCGCTGCAGCGAGCAGGACGAGCGTCCTTCATCTGCCAGATGTCCCCTTTAACCGAATGCGCTGGAGAAGTCCACAAATGAGCAGCAATTTTTGGGTGGAACGAAATAAAAGGAGATGAGAGGCGAGATGACAGATGGTGAATATCCCAGAGCTCGACGAGCTCAAATTGAAGCCCTTCCACTGGATGAAATCAGTACTGTAATACTTTGATAATCACTGCAGCATGTTAGAAAACTAAACTCGACTCCTGTGGGGAGAAGAACATAACTCAGCCTGTTTAGTCTGTTTCATCTCAAAACACACTTGTTTTGGTTAACACTCAGACTGCCCTGGTATGTCAGCAGCAGCAAGTCTGTTCTTCATTGACTGAGGTTTTATTTTAGTCTAAAAGTTGTTTAATTAAAAAAAGGGAGGTTATGCTGAGTTTCCATGTTTATAGAAATATGGAATTTCATTTCAGTATTTTTTAGGTCTAGAAAAATATGGAAATGTATCTTTTCCTTCCTTCTCTACTTCCTTGCTTCCTTCATTTTTTCCCTGTCTCTCTTCCTTCCTGGCATATTTTATCTGTTTCTTCCATGTGTCTCTCATTTCTTTCTTGCCATCTGTCTGCTCTTTCAAATTTTTGCCTCTTAGTTCCCAAAACACAGAAACAGTAAACCTTTGGTTCCTTTTTGGCGGCTTGAATTGTTGGCAAAACATCTAAAACACTTGATGGACAACATTTCATAGCTCTGTAATGGAATATGGTTATAATTTTATATAAGTTTGAAAATGCTAATTTCATTAATTAGCGTTGGATTAATTTTAATCCAACTACATACAGGAAGCTCTTTGGTTTGGTGGTTCGTCAGTACATCTTAATGCTGCCCAAACTAATGTTCCCATTTTGCCGCTCCCTAAGCCTTTATGTTCACAGAATCTTTTGCACTGTAATGTTATAATAATAAGTGTAATAATATAAATCCAAAGACCCACTGACACAATTTCAGCTGCTTTGTTGTAGAACAGCAGCTTGTCAAACAACTTTTACAAAAGAAGAATAAAAATTTCAACAAACTCCAAATATTCTTTGTTTTTGTCTCCTCTTGAATATTTTTGCTGGGTTTTTACATTTTAAGTTCGACCTTTTATGTACTTTTCTGTTTTATTGTAAACCAACTCTGAGGACACTGGATCAGGTTAGATGACAAATTGCATGAGATTAATGCAGTTCAAACAAGCATTCATCATTTTCCAGGCATTTGTCATCCTTGGAAAATGATGACAAATCATTTTCCAAACAAACCAGTTCCGGAAAATAGGACGTTTAATTAAAAAAAGAAACGTTTTTACACTACCTTGCTATTGATAAATGTGTTCAGTCTCACTTTTCTGGCATCTGTAGAGAAAACTATTGAATTATTTAGCCTAAAGTAAGGAAGGTGGTAAGCAGATAAATAACCGGTCTGTTTTGAGAGATCATCAAGAAATAATAGCTGCTTGTTCAGTGCCACAGGCATTAAGGTTTTATCTGACCTTTTCTTTTTTTTTTTTCCTGTCCACCGTCAGCGATGCACTAACAACATGAGGACAAGGTCTGGTCCAGTTCTCAGATAAAGCCTCTATTATGGCCACTGGGGATATCACATGCGGTCAGAATCAGTCAATGTTGACTCACTATCAGCTCCAGACACCTGCGTCATGAATTTCCAGCTCCGTCAGTCATGTGTTCATCTAGAGAGGGAGAAGTAAACAAAGCAGAGTGCAAAGAGGAAGGATACATCAGAATAAAACAGGCACACCTGTCCAATGTTTTCCCCCAACTGTGAGCAATGTCTGTTTTTTTTTTTTTCCTCAGCAACTCTTGGCAGAAACATGCTGAACAGTATTCGCGCTCCTCCGCCTCCCCGTTTCTCTGTGGTTTGGAGATGTCACGTCTGGCTGGGTCTCAAGTGCTTCGGTGTGGATATGATGGTTATTCTTCTCCGCACACACAGTCGCAGTCTTCTAGCTGCAGCGGGTTTCATCCTGTCTGAAGCTGCAGACTCTGCACAGTGTGGTTTGATTCTGCTTCTGGTCAGTTTGATCTGGATCTCTCTGCTTGCTGCACTGATTGTTCTACCTGCCACGTAATGAGCAGTGTGTGCACGAAGCATTCATTTCAGAAGAGATCTGTTTGTGTCTAAATAAACACTGCGCAACGTGTGTCCTATAGTCGACATCTTTTTCTGCAAAAACAGGATTTAGTTGTTCTTGTTGTGATCACCATGTGAGATAAAAATCTCTTTTTTTTGCTTCTTTTAAATTCAAATTGATCTTGCTCTGTCCATTTTTAAAACCAGATCCTTGCAAAACTTATTCATGAACATTGAACTCGGTTAGGTTAGGTAAATGTAAGTGTGTGTCTCAGGACTTGTACAACACACCAAGACAAAGTGGGGCATAACTGTGAAATAAATGTTCGAAAAGGTTCAACAATATTTTGCTAACAAAAAGCTGAAAAAAGTGTGATGAGGATGTGTGGTCAGCCCCTTTTCTTTGATACACCTAAATAAAATCTAATGTTGCTAATTTCCCACAGAAGCCACCAAAGTTAAGATGTGTTTCATAAAGCTCTGGCCCACATGAACAATAAATATTATCAGATCATTTTTGTATATGAGCCAAAATTAAGATCGTACTATAAAAGAAAAGCTTCAGGACTCTGACCTTTTGAAACATTGAAAATATATATAATAAAATCCTGCAACGTTTGGGACAGAGATGCTCTTTCTACAGATAACCAACCCCCCTCCTTTTAAAGAATTACAACTTTGATAATTTTCTCCTTTACAGGGCAGATTGAAAATACATTTGGAAACTTTATCTGTATCTTAGTTCAACATTTGACTTTTTTCTTCATGTCCTTTCAAACATAGTGTGGTTCACCTTTATATCTGGAGTGAAAGCGCTTTTATTGACTATTATGTGTTGGATTGTAAAAATCATTCTTTTATTTTAATTAGGTTGAAACTTTAAGAAGAGTATCTGTTAATAATCACAGGTTATTTTTAACAGGACCAGAGACAACATCATGCTATATTTGTGATGCTATACAAACGTAGAATTTTACTTGGATTTTGGAGCAAAGACCAAATAAGTTACCATTTTAAACTGTATCTAGCATCTTTTCATTACAACATGGCACATTTAGCATTATTCTGCTTTGTTCAGCAATAAATATCTCTTTACAAAGCATAAAACTGCTATTGCTAATAAAACAAATCCACTTTTATTCCTTTAAACAGTAATTTATACCAAAATAATGAGGTTATTCAACAAACATTGAATAAAATTGGTTCCCCTTTTCATATTCAGTTATCAGAACTTTTAGGTTTAATGTTTTAGTCAGTCGTGTTCATTACGGCTCATTTCTAAAACTGGAAGTCATGATCTGCAGAGGATGTCGCACTGGTTTTTCAGGAGCAATGACCTGGAGCAATCCTCAGGTGAAGATGAAACGCACTCAGTGAAGGACATCAGATCAGATCACCAGGAAGAGCTTAGTCACATTTTCCTATGCGAGTGGATTAAATGGGAAAGACAACAGCCGTGTTGTTTATGTGCGTGACTGTGCATTTAGTGACATTGGCTCAGTAGTGGAAAAATAGGGAAACACTTTGTCTATTCAGGTTTGTTAATAGAACAAACACTGGGTGTGTGTTATTAGAGCTACTGCCAGAAATTACACACCTCCAGTTCATGTTGACGCATGAGCCCAGGTCGTGCACTGGAGGAATCAGGAATATATATTTTTCTGCCCTTTTTGTTACAGTTTCTCCTCTGCATGCTTACAGGAAGCTTAGTGCAATGAAAACAGTGTTGAGAAACAGTCAGACAGCCGTGTACTTTCACCGCCTCACCAGCTTAAAATGAATAGCTTGAGTTTATACCTCTGCACCGCAAAGCCAGGTTTACCACCCAGGTTTAAGAAGGTCGCTGCATAGTCATCCAGAGAAAAACTCACAACCCCTGATTATGAAGCTGCAGCTGGAACATCTTATTTGGGCATTTTGCTTGAACAACATCATGCTGTCAGCTACCATGGGGGCATCCATAGTTAGGAAAAGTCCCAGACTGCAAAACAGCAGATTTTATTTGAAATGTTTCCAGTTACACTGGATAAGCCACAAAAAGATTCTTTATAAGATGAAATTAAAATGAAGAGATATGTTTAATTAGTCCAAATAAAATAAAATAAAGAGTTTTACATTTTAATTTAATTCTAGATTTCTGTCCATCGAATGTCATTGAAATAAAGCAAGTTAGTTTCCTGAAAACCGATAAAGCTGACATTTTAATTTGTTTTGCTGCATCCTAGGCCATCGCAGGCTCCTTCGTTGGAATATTTTAATTTATAAGGCCATACTAGGACTTCTCCCATTGTAATTGTACACAATAAATCTACATAAACAGACAGTCCTCTTTGTTGTGAGATCTTATTTCTATTTTTGGTGCCTAAAATTCAAATTGCAATTGCAGAGATATGTGAATGTAAAGGTGCTGGTGTCTCTAAATATTTTTAAGGCTCTTCTTATTTTATAGCTAATTATTTAGAGAAAGAGTAATCTTTCTCTAAATGTTTCAAATGAGGAATCTTTTAATTAATTTATGACAGTTAATTTTTCTTCTTTTTTTTTGGGAATGTTCTGTAACCTTTGTGTGCTGCTGCCAGTCTTGGCCAGGATTGTCTTACAAAAGAGATTTTTAGTGGGATTTCTTGGTGAAATAAGGGTTAAGTAAAATAAAAAAAAATCTACATAATAATGGTTGTAAGTAGATTATTTTATCTCTTAAACTTGTGGTCTGTCTACTTTCAGCTCTTTTCTCTTTTAAGCCATTTTTGTTCCCTATGTATCTTATTTTTAAAGCACTTACAGAAGGGTGAGCCCTTAAGAAATTAGATTGTCTATTCAAGTGGTAAGAAACCAAACTCCAAAAACATTATAACATTTACAGAGCTATATTCAAGGGTTTGAAAGAGGCAGTCATAATACTCTGACATTATCTAGAAAAATGCTCTCCATCGCCTTCCTACGCAATTTCAATTGATTCTCATCTCCCTTCTGTGTTCCGTCTGGGATTTCTCTATTGAGCTCAATTTCTATTTGAACCGGGCCAATCAGTGGACAGAAGGAGGAGTTGTTAAATGATTACATCGATTTTCTGCACTGCTTTAGAGTAGAGTAGTCTGCTCATAGATTGGCAACGGCAGGAAGAGGTAAGCAAAGCCATTAAGCCATTTTAGTTCACCATGCTTCCAATTATAGAGCAACTAAAGTAGAAGTAAGAGGAACCGCATAACATATTTTATTGCTGACCAAGACGTCTTAGACCCTCTCATTAACAGCCATCTCTTTTGACTCGCCATTTCTATTTTTGCAGTGGGGGAAGAGAGAAGTGCTTATCTAGTGCTGCGTTAAAATGAGTAAAATCAGATCCAAGGCTCCAGCAAACAATCGTATCTCAGCAGCCGAGGGTCCAGACCCTCCGAACAGAGCGAAGCGTAGAACAAGTGACTGGTTTATTTTCTGGCCTGTAACCTTTTATTGGTTTTGTTGACGGACCCAAAAACCTCCTGAACAGGAGGAATATGACTCCACACCATCATTTTTAAACTGTTGGTTTTATACGTCTTTGACTGAAATAGTTTGTTTTTTAATGAAGGTGTTTTTTTCTTTTTACTTGAAATGTTATAGATTATTTTCTTGACTCGTGTCATTTTCAGCAGGCCCTGAAAGCTCTTTCAGCCTGTTGTGTGTGTGTGTGTGTGTGAACTGGTTTGAATCATCTCAAACTGCGGTTTAAGCTCCACTAATCGAACCTTGGCTGCCTTTGGTGGTCCTAAGGATTTCATTTCTCCAATATAAATTTTCTTTATCTGTTTCTCTCTGTTCTTCTGTAAATCACCTTGACATGCCTTGTGTGTGTCAAAGGCAGTAAAAAAAATTGATAAAAAAACAGTTGTATTTTTTCTCCGAACTCATTTACTCTAAATTTTGCTGCAACCCTCCACATTTGCATCACTAGAAAAAAACAAAAAACAAAACAATTCTTCCCTGTTGCCTGCTGTGGGTTGGGGCCTAAAGCAGTGAGTGCTGCTACAATCTACATCTGCCTCGCCAGCTGCTATAGACATAAAGTATCCTGTTGGGCCCTGTTTGAATGTAGGGGAGCAGATGATATGTAGTAGTGACACCCTGATGTATTGCCAAGCCCTGAGCGCAAGCAGACAGACAAAGTATATATCTCTGTCAAACGACTGGGAGGTGGAAACGGATCAAGAAAAGTGAAGCAGATGAGAACAACAGAGAGAGGTGGAATGTGTTTGGATTGGCGGTTAACACATAGCACTAAATCTTATCTGCAACCGATAACACTTCCAGCGCATGTGAACGTGAACAGGTGTGTTTGCGTGTGTGTGTGAGGGTAAGAACGTGGTCTCAGAGATTATCATCCATCCAGAGTTTTACTGCCTGTGTGGAGGCGCTTCCTCCAGAAAAATGTTTTGATCCACTGCCACACATGGTTAAGCATTCACCACCCGATCCTGCTTGGTTTCACCCAGCGGCCTGAGGGGGGGAAGAGGCAGAGTGAGGCACCACTCAAGAAGGTCTCCAGGTTGTGGAAAAAAAAGAGGCTTTAAACTGATCAGGCGTGCCCACCCATGACCTCCAGACTCTCTCTTACCTGCCCCCAGAGCTCCCTACAGTAAACACAGAACCGCTGCAGACTTTTTGTTTTTGTTTTGTTTTTTTCTCATATGCGGACATTAACTTTCCCCTCATATCATCTGTCTTTCCATCTTATTTTCCCTTTGTAAATCTTTGGCCTGACATCTTCCTCTCTGTCTTTTTCGCAGTTCTGCAGGCTGGGAAATCTTTCAGAATCCATAATTCATGCTTCGCCGCTTCTCTCCCTCTCGTCTCCCACTTTTCCTCCCTTTCCAGGCCTCGTGTGTGTGTGTGTGTTGGAGTGTATGTGGAAATGACTTGAATACAGATGTAAGCCCCTTGTGGAAAAACATGAACAAACATATATGCATGTCTCTACATCCATTCGCCCATGTTCGTCACTCTCATGCAAATAACTGCTTGTTTGTTTATTCTGCAAGGAAGGAAGATAAAATAATTACATTTGTAAAAGCCTGTATGCAAATTAGGGTAAAATTTTCCACTGTCAGAATAAATAAAACTACAATATCAAAGTTAAATTTATGACACACAAATTAAAATGCATGTGAAGAACAATCTAAGCTGTCCAAGCCCAGAAGTCATGCAGGTGTTTTGGGGGTTCAGTGTGCTGCTAAACAATTAAAATGTTTCTTTTGCTAATTTCAGACAGAGGCTCCACAGTGGTGCAGTTAGTAGCAATGTTGCCTTGCAGCTAGAAGGTTCTGGGTCTTTCTGCATGGAGTTTGGCCTCCCACAGTCCGAAACATGACTATTAGTAACTATTAGGTTGCTTGGTCTCTCTGCAAGTTGTTTGTCATGTGTGTGCGTGTGACGGACCTGTGCTGGGTTTATCCCACTTCTCTCTCAATCACCCTGCAAGGATAATTGGGTAGAGACAATGGGTGGATAATTCCAGACATCAGTGTTGTGATGAATTACAAACTGACTGACTGACAGAATAATCCCTGCATGGTCATAAATCAAGAATCACAAATGTTAAGACTGGCCCGTTTTCAGTGAAAATACAAGCCAACAATAAAAGAAAAACTTTGAACCCAAGACTCTTTTTGGCACCTCTGGTAAAGTTATACAAAATGTAAAATAACATTCTCTTTATTGCAGCAGCTGCTTCTCAAATAAAGAAGGAAACTCAAACCTTCAATTTGAGTGCATGTGCTTCCCATCTCTCATCCCCATCTCATCCACTGGTGCACTATTTGACAATCCTAACTTATTTAATAAAATAAAAACAATTCAAGATTTTTTTGTAATTTACACTTTGCTCTTTTAGATTAACCAGAAAGCTGGGGAACTCTTCACTAGTACCTTTTCCCTTGATTAGAGATGTGACATACTGCAGAGGCCTTTCCTGCTGAAAAGGAGGAAAGACAAGAAAACATGCCATCCAAGGAAAGCAGAAGTGTGTGTCACTCTTGTGTTGTCTCCCCTGCAAATACTGCCCTCCACAATCACAGTCACCTGGTCGCTCACTGGACAGCAGCCGGTCTTCTTCTGTAACATTTCACAAGGTTGAGTCATAAAGGAATCCAACCTTGGAAGGAAGTGGAATTGTTTTTATTTATTGTTAATATGTAGTTGACATATATTAATAATTGGATAATTAAGACCAGTTTCATTTTTCTAGTTGAAGTCGTCCACTTCTTTTCTGCATTTCAATTAGTTCATGAAGTCAGGAGGTTTGTGGACCATTTGGACCATGAAGAGAAGCTCATCATTCTTAACAGTGTGATTCACCTTTTGTTTTTATGTCTTGGTTGCAACAAACTTCAAGCTTCAAGCTTCATTTCCTCTGACCTCAGCAAACGCTTCTGGTTAAAGTTTCTAACATCTCTTTCTGGGTGTTGTGATGTAATTATCTGTCCTACTTGGTGACGCACGATCTGTTGTAGCTTCTCTTTTTTGAAGTTTTATTGTATTTGAACACAAACTGTCCCACCTTTTTCTCCGTCACGCTCAGAAATGTGCACAGTGTGAGTGAGTGTACGTCACTGCCTTCTTGCAAAGTTTAAAAGCTGAAACTATCACCAGAATCAGCCGAGGTCAAAAGTGAACTTAGATGAATAAACCTATCAACCTATCAAACCGCCCACCCACAAAAAAAAGAAAAAAAAATCAGCTTTTCGGCAGTATAAATTTCCCTTTGAGCTCTGTATAATATCCACGTAATTTTCATTTCCCCCGTCAGGTTGATGTGGTTCATTTGAGCTGCTCTGAAACATGTCAGTCTGCAGCCTGATCCGACACACCCTCAGCGCCTTAGAGCAAAGAAAGCAGTCATTCTTTCAGTCGGCTCAAACTGAATTTAAGGTGCTTTCATTTAATCTTGGAAAAACAGAGGTTAGGGTGCAAATTATAGTACAACTTAGCATTACAAAAATACCAGCTAATGCAGGAAGAATCTAAGAAAGTAGACGAGAAAATTTGCTGAAACCTTGGTGGTCAAAAAAGGGAACCGTGTGTTGCTTTATGAAGCATGCAAATCAGGTGGGACAAGCTGAAGAGAAGCAAGTAAAACACGTGGCGTTATTTAAAGAAATCCTCATAAATGAGGACTTTAGCACGATGTGTCTTGTGACTAACAAGTAGTGATGGAAATGGTACATAAACATCTAAAGGAGACTAGCTCCTTTATAACTCATTGCTGCATTTTTTGCATTTCTGTCAGGATTCTTTATTTAAATTAATTTTTATTTTTTAGGAGACATGGGAAATCTGTATTCACCATGAAATGGATCAAATCGAGTTTAGACTGCAGTATGGTTTTGGCCCGTCCTTTATCTGCCTTCATTTCATTCCAAGCATTTTAGAGGGGATCTTCCACCTCTGGAGCCAATCTCAGCTGTCATTGGGAAAAAGGCAAGGAAAGGCAAGAGGTTTATAAGACCATATATGGTCATTTAATGTCATATTTTGTCATTTAATGACTTACCTGCATTCATTTTAGAGATCTTTAAGTTTAAATTTTTTAGTTCTGTGTTCAATATTTAAAAAAAAACAAAAAAAAACAATCGTGTCCGAAATGGTTTTGGCTTTACATCTACAATTAAAAGTCACACTGATAAATCTGTTTAGACGGCCAGACTATCTTCAGCCAGTTTTGGTTTCTGAAATATTAAAGTTGTTTAATAATATGAATAAAATGTTGAGTATTATCTAGAGACTGATATTTGGCCAAATATTAAATAGAACATATTGTTGTATTTAAACAATATGGATTTTAATATGTCATGGGCATTAAATGAAGGGTCCACTTGTAAATGAAACAAGTGAAGAATGATTTGTTGCTGGGCCAGACTCTGCGGTGCATTAATACAATCTGTCTTGAGATTAGCGGATTGTGCATTCATTTGTATTTTAGCTATTTTTTTATCATGTTGAAGTGAGATTTCATTCTTGGTTTTTTACTGTAGCAGTTCTCTAAACCCACAAGATAACAAATGTATTTTTGTAGTCCAGTGTAGTAACACAGAATGCTCAGACTCTGTTGAATTTGTCTCATGCTTCCCTCCAAGCTGTTCCTTTAAACAACCTGATATACGCCTGAGTAAAGTGATCAGCGTCATAAATCAGCAGGTTGAGAAGGCCGGAAACCAACGGACAGCTCAGACACGTGGACCAGGCACAGCCAAGACTCACTGCTCTCATGCCACCGTCCCTCCCTCGCTCTGTCTGCTTTAGTGTGTGTGTGGGTGTCAGAGTGTATCGGCCCATATTTATGACTTCTTCTGAAGGCTGACTACTGTGTGCTCTCCTGTGAGCCAGTATGTGTATCCAGTGTTGTCTCTGCCAGATCGTCCCCTCGTCTCTCTGTTGTTCGGCTTTTTACAAGGCCTCCGAGTTATGAATGTGCGGACCTCCCTCCCTCTCTGGCCCCTTTAATAATTTCTCACTCTGCCACTCAGCCTTTGTGCAGGCAGAGCATTAAGCTTTAAGTCTTTTTTTGTGCGTGTGTGTGATTGCTTTTCTCTTCCACAACAGCAGCAAACTTGCACTTAACCAGAGGTTTCCTAATAAGTCTGACCCTGTTATGACCACCTGTTCTCCACAGAGGAATGTGCTGTAGGCAAACACTGTGTTGTTTGACATGATTAACACATTAGGTTGGGGAATGGAAACCTTGACAGGAAGCTGCTGGTCTGAACTGTGTTTGTGAAGGTCTGACTGTCTGTTTAGCTGCAGACAGGGATCTTTGAGATGAAAAAGCAGCTGAAGGAAATCCTGACATCCTTGGCAAATTATTAAGCATTTTTGTGTGTTTTATTTTGTTAGGACGAGCTATAACAGAAAATAAATCAAGTCTATCATCTGATTTTTTTTAATACAGACTATTTATTATTATATTTATAAATGTAAAAAAAATCTAGGTTGATTTTTCATTGTTATGCAGGATAATCAAGATTAATTTACTGACAGCGATCACCAGATCACCATGCAAATTGTCCTGGAATTTCAAATAGCTTGTGATGCCCAATCAGGACCTTTTGAAAAGAAAATGCCCACAGCATCACACATCCTCCACCTTACTTCATGCAAAGATTGTTGCTGAGTCCATGCAAGTTTCATCTGACCAAGATGAACAGGTATTTTCCTGATCCACATCCAGATCATGCTGAATGAAAGTTAAATGGGTTTTATTTACAATGATTGAATAACTAAATAGGCTGAAGGGAGACTTTATCTTTGCAGCATCCAGAGGAGAGAGGAGTAGTTAGATTGGGACTCCAAACAAAATGTTTCTGGTGTCGGAGTGGTGGCGGTGTTTTGATGGGCATGAGGAATCCTGGTGGAGAATGATCATCAGTGAGCTCTTCAGCCCTCTTCAGCCCAACCTCCTGTGAGTTCCAGGAGGTTGTGGTCAAAGAGAGCAGGCAGGCAGAAGGAGCAGCAATGGCGACCATGGGAGGAGATCAGACAGCAGAGGTTTAATAAAGAGATCAGAAAGATGGTGTGGAAACCAACAATGAAACTTGAGCCGCAGAGTCCAAATAGCAAATGAGCTAGGAGATGGGAATTACGAAAATATCTAAAATCATGGAGTATGCACTCAGAAAGGTTGGGTGGTGTTTAGTTAATGTGGAAACATCTCTGCTCCGCCAGCAAAGTGACATGTGCAGCACAAAGGGACATTTTTATGTGCATGTATTCAGTGGCTCAAGATAAACTGCTTGGCAGGAAACAGTATTCAGTTCAAAATGTTTTGACTGCCACTTTGTGCCGCACTAGCAGGTGTGCAGGGGCTGCTCTGGTGGAGAAGAAACAGGGCTAAGCGCCCAAGTAGCTCATCAAACTTGCTAGCAATTGGTACACTTTATGACATTGTAACCATCCATAGAAATGACGCACCGCTCACAGAATACGTACAGTATGCCTGAATGTGTGAGAGGATTTAGGATGCCATGATGAACTTTGGTCTCATCCAGCCTTGTTTGTGTCAGTTCCAGTTGTTTTTGTTTTTTAATCTCTGCTCTGATTGCAGATGCAGGCACATCGTCTCTCTGCAGTTCTCTAAGCTCCCATTTTCTTATGTTTTTCCATTTTTGAACAGAAATGGACCTTGTGGTAATGTCATGTTTATAAACCACAGAAACAGGAAATAATTTATTTTTAATTTAAAGTTTCTTGGCACTCATGTTTAAAGACTTGCAAAAAAATTTCAGATACATTTAATTTTATATGTTGTTTTTTTTAGTATTTTTCATATGTCAGATTTTCTCACATATTATTAGCGCTCCAATAATTGTGGAGGGTTATTTAGTAAGAAGGCAGTAAAGTAGACTGCAGATGCAGTTATACAGTTATTACAAGTTAATCATCAAAATTATTTCATTCTTATTCCTCCCCCTTCCTTTGCTCCTCGTTTCTCGCTGCTTCATAGGCAACACTTGCCAGTGAACTGAGGGATAATTCCCATTTTTCCTCGCTCAGCCACTGAATCAAATCTAATTTCTCTCAGGTCCACTCTTGCTAATTCAGCGTTAATAGTTTCGTCTCATCCCCACATATCTTGTGTCTCTCTGCAGCTCTTTGACTCAAAATGAAATTCAAGAGTAATTTTAAAATCTCCTCCTGAATCAAATCTAATTTTTCTCACTGTCTCTCACTCTAATGTGTATTTAAAAAGATCCAATGCCGCCATTTCATCTCGGGTGATCCCTTCCTCTCCATCTCTCACTCGTCTGTGACTCCCTGTAAATGGTGAGAGCGAGAGCAGCGGAGGAATCCTCAAGATAATGTGACCGAATTAAGTCGTCAGGAACTGAATTTTTTTTTTAAACACAGTATGGATATATATCGTTCTGGTTATTCTCGTGCCATCATTCTGTGGGTTCGATTCTGCAAATTGCATTTGTCCACACTCGTCTTTTCCATCAGACAATCTCATTTTGGCTTTGACACACTTTATCTCTTGTGTTCCTTCCCTTCTCTCCGAAGCTGTGAGATGTCTGGTCAGAGAAAATCTTCCCTCATATCAAAAGGTTTCAAGGGTTCTGAGTGGAGACAGGCAAAAGAAGAAGGTCAGCTTGAACAAAGTGGGGAGAGCAGAGCAGTGATTAAACCAGAGGCAGAGGGAGGCGGAGGCACTGACAGGGCACTGCGAGCAGCAACCATTTCATCCTTCATTTCCCATTGGAAATATGTATTTATAGTCCATCACTGTGTGAGTAGCTCCAGTTTTTAGCTTTTTGCTAGAGATGCTAAGAGTAGTGGCTCCAGGGAAAACAAAATCTTCCTAGTTCTTCCTCACAACTAAATAAAAGATTTCAAATTAAATGCATCAGTGTGAAATTATAGTTCTGAGATAAAATGTGAATTCATCTCAGGGTTTCTTAGACATCACTTCAAGAGCTGGAAAGATATCTGTAATTATAGTCTTTGTCTTAAAATGTGAAAATATTTCACTGGGCCTAAGATCTCTAATTCTTCTCTGTATTTCTTCAAAAGGAGCAAACAGCAGTCAGTCAGAGAGGCAAAAAAAGGAAATTACAGAATGTTATAAAATACATTAAACAAAAACAGAAAAACTCATTCATATCAGATTTGTCAGAGAAAACAATTGCTAAAATATTTCAAAACATTATTAAAGATGCAAAGTATCTAATCTAGTAAATATACGCAAATACATTACATTAGACTTAAAAAAAAAATAGGACACCCTGTGAAATTTTCAGTTCTTTATTAAAAAATGGTTACATACGGATGCCTAATTTCTTATTTGTAATTCTAGAAAAGAAAATGTTAAACCAGACACATTTCTGATGGCTTAACATTGCAGAAAAAGCAATTAATATGCCACAACTAAAGAAAGGAACACACAATGCAATGACATAAACTCTATCACAAAAAACCTTAAAGCACCAAGAATTTTCAAAACAAATACAGAATTACACAGAAATTTATAAAACAAGGCATTTAAGTCGAAGCAAACCACTCTGAAATAACCTAAGAGGCCATTACAGTGAACCCCATTGAAAACCTCATGTTTATTCCACCAAATACTGATTTCTGAACTCTTCCTGAGTTAAAAAAATATATATTGTTTCTAAATGAATATGAACTTGTTTTCTCTCCATTATTTGACATCTGAAAGCATTGCATGTTTTTTTGCTATTTTGACTATTTCTCATTTTCTACAAATAAATACAAAATTTTTGCTTGGAATTTCAGAGACATGTTGTCAGTAGTTCATAGAATAAAGGAACAATGTTCATTTTACTCAAACATCTACGTATGAAGAGGGAAACTGGAGAAGCTTCAGACATCCACAGAGAAAACAAGCAAACTGCACACAGAGAGGCCCTGACTGGGATTTCAACCCAGAACCGCTTTGTTGTGAGGCAAAAGAGCAAACTACTAAGCCTCTTTAATTCTCAGCAAGAATGGATTAAAAAAATAAATAAAAATAAGAAAACATAAAGTATTGACCCCATTTGAAGCTGTGTCATGGCAGCAGCAACCTGCATTCTTTCATTAACATTCATTGATTCATTACTTCTCTTGTTCAGTTTCTGTTCCTTTGCCCTACGTTGCATATCACCCTCCAAAAACATTAAAATTCAATCACTACAAGCACAATTTTCTCCCCCTCAGGGATTCCATTAAGTGTCATGCAACAACAGTGGAAGGTACTCCAATCAATGGCCTTGTTCCTCCAGCGTCGGCCCGCAGCTTGTAATTTGCATGATATTCGACACGTTAGCAGAGTCTCCCTCAGTTTCTCTCATTCAGCGCCGCAAATACAATTCCGTATCATCATCATGCTCCTACTGCACTTCATAATGGAAAAAGAAAAAATATATACATATATATTCAAAGGTGTGATATTGGCACACGGGAAGAGAAATTATACTGCAAGCATTGCGTTTTGACACACGTATGAGAAGTTTTTCACAGAAAATGAATTCAGCTTCATGTCGCCACAGCATGCTCTGGTTCCTCTCTGCTCCTGCAAGTCACTAACAGTGAATAGAAGATGATTTATTTGTGCTTGTTCTGCAAATATTTAGCTGGTTTGTGAATGCTTCTGTTTCCAGTAAGAGTAAATATAGCTCACAGTTTTTAACTTGGGAGGTGAAGGGGGGTAAATACTTGCATTTACTACATAATTCATTTTATGCCCAGCAAAACCACAAATTCAGAGGTTTGCTGTTAGTTTCCAGTAGATGTGAGGGAAACTGAAAATATAGCACCCTATTAATGACTTTACGCAAATGCTTCACACCACTGTTACATCCTGGCACTCCACTTAAAGTTTCTGAAATGCCATGCAAGAAGAATAAGGGCAACATGTGAAAAAGAGACCAAATAAAACTTTGAATAGCCATGAAAAATGTGGCTTTACAATCAAAATGCAAGCAAAAAAACAATTCAAGAGAGCCCAGAAATAAATGTTGAAATCACAAAATACTTTTTTGTGAGTATATACAGGAAGCATACTTTTTTTGTATATACACTCATCTATGCTTTTGTTCATATAGATATGTTTAATCTGTTGTTTTGTCCACAAATGTTTCTCTGTAAAGATGTTCTGTGTTTTGTCTGAGCAGCTTTAATGAAACAGTCTCAGGCTTTCCCGGTTTCATTCTTGGTCCGATCGCAGAGCTTTCATCACATCAGAACATCCAGAACCGAACTGAACCGGTGAGTCTTGTCCACTTCTTGTCCTTCTTGTCCGTCTTTGATTGTCATCTGTAGAAGTAGACCGATGCTGCTTCCTTCAAAATCTAAGAAATGTGTTTTGTCCCTCTATTGCGATAAATAAAATTATAGGTTAATATCATGGGAAATGCTTTTAATAAAATGTTTTATAAAATTAGCTATAATCAGCATGATTACCCTACTTTCATTAAAACCTCTTCTTTTTTTGTCCAAAGGACAAAGGAGTGGTTTGCCTTTGTCTTTAATCCGTAAGCTATTGTTTCAAAATGAGCTGCTGATTTACACTCGTAAATTTGCTACTGTTATTAATTCAGGCTTCATGCAGGCCAAGGCTGACGAGGAAGCTTGGCAGGCATAGCAACAGTAGCTGGGGGAGGAAGGGGCCTTGTAAACATTAGATCCACAACCCGCCGTCCTCCGTCTTTCTCCTCTGTGTATCAGGTGAAGGGCAGTGAAAGGGTGCAGCAGCCAAGTGCCTCAATGCACCATCGACTGGCTCGCTGTGGCAACCTGCAGAATACCACCACCTCCCTTCGTCCCGCCTCCTCTCCTTCCCTCCTGTCCTCCATCCTTCCTCCATCTCCCATCCCCCCACTCCAGCAGTGCCGGGGAGGCGGTAACGAGGGGGAGAGGCATGGGAAGAAAGACTGGCAGGGTGAGAGAGACAGGGGGGTGGAGAGGGCAATCGAGCTACCACACCACACAGAGAGAAAGGCTATGAGCGGGAATAAACAGAGATAAAGATCCTCCCTTTCCCTGCGCACCCTGACAATGACACTAGGAGACTCATTACGAAGCAATGAGGCATAAAACGCAGAGCTACCCGTGCCATTCATCCAGCTAAGCACGACACTCAGTCACTAACACGCCACGGTCGCATTCATCGTGGCGAGAATGGCTGCGGCTCAGTGAAATAAGACACAACACTCCGGCTGCGTGCTGCAAAAACAGACTGATGACATGAAGTCAGTTAAACATCAGTCTCTAATTTTTGCTACAACGTGACAAAAGATTAAATGTTTTAGGATTCAGAATTTAAAGCATTGCCATATGATTGTGTGGCAGTGGATGTGTAAATGAACTAGCTGTGCTCTATACATCTTTCCTATCAGTATTAACATTATTTGTAAGTATTAATACATTAAAATGACATGACTGTTGTGTAATGTTGTCATACGAATGAACTCATTGTCTTAGAGAAAATATCTTCTTCTTTAAAACCATGCAGACTTTTGATTAAAACCATGCAGACTTTTCACAGATTATTTCAGAATAATCTGTGAAATCACAGATTATTGTGATTTCAGGTTAAAGGTTAAACGTAAAACATCGTCAGAGAAACTTTGGAATTGGATTTAACCTTTACTTAAAATATATTCTTAACACCCTTCTAGAATAGCATCATGATTAACTTTGGCTCAGTTAGAGTCAGATATACAAACTGCAAGGTTTATCTACATGAGCCTTTATTACAGCAATACTTCACTGTTACATTAGAGGAAGTGATAGTTCCTCATTGTAACCAAGGTTTATCAGAAAATACAGACCTTACAAAGGTTTTCCTAAAATGCAACTCTTCATTCTGAGGCTCCATGGAGAGAAATCAATCTCCTTTTGAAAAAACAGACTTTGATCATTTGCATATTTTTTTTTATCTGAAACGCAAATATGGTTTAGATGAAAACTATCACTAAACATTATTCCAGAAGCCCTGGTTCTTGTTTATGTTTCCTTTAGTCTGGCCTTCAGGTTTTACTTGGAGAACAAAGGTTTTTCCTCTTTTCATTTCTCCTATGGAAGTTCAAATTGTTCATTGCCTTTCTGATTGTGAAGCTTTCACATCGACACCATCCAGAGCCTGCTGTCGGTCCCATGACGACGTTAGGGTTTCCTTTTAGCATCTTGTGGTCGACATTCAGAGTGACCTAGCTTGCACTGCCAGATCTAGGCATCTTGGAAGATGATGTACCGCTTTAACTCCTTTAAATCCCTTACCAGACCAGACTACTACAATCTCCCTTCTGACGGCCTCATACAGCACTTTAGATTACCACTCACACTGAGTGTCACTTATCCCTCTCCAAGAAGAACACCTTGTAATTGGTGGTATTTGATATTTATGTTCTAGCTTGCAGCCATGTGCTACTTTTACCATTTTCTCCTCAAACAATCCAAAATACCATTTCATTTCCTCCAATCAGCCCCCGGACATGGACCGATGATGAGATGGAAAACAGCATGCTATGAAGCTACCAGCTAATTAGCATTACTCCCCCTTTTTTCAGTTTTCCAAACAGGGCCCCTTCTCTCTCCTCCTACCAGCCTCCACCGCTGTGTTGCTGCTGCAGGAGTCTGCCCGAGAGATGGATGGTTCAGCCCTAATCACACCATGCAGAGCACAATCAGAATGGCTGTAGGCCGTTCTTAACATTTACACCACATGATCACACTAACACACGTCATAAACACAAGCTTGTAGATGAGAAAATCTGCTCCTGCCTCCCCTCTCTCTGCCCGGGGCCCGGCAAACAACAACACGCCTCTCGCTGTCACCTTGGATGGATTTCCTGGGATGCGGCTACATCCTGAGGGCCGAGGGAGATAGTGGTTGTCCCACGCCTCCTTTTCCCTTCCCTCCCTCCTCACACGGCTCCTTCCTGCCGTTTCTCCAAGCTGCTCTGGCCTCCAGCGGATTTAGCAGGGTACGGAGCAGCCAGAGGAGCCAGAGGCGAGGTCGCTCTCATATCGGCGTCCTCTCATGTGGGCAACTTCAAGGTTCCTCCAAGGCAAGCTTTCAGCCAGAGCTGCACCAGGATGCACAGAGAAATACTAAACAAATTGGTTTACGAGCAAGGCTTTCCTTTTGCACCCTAAAAAATGATGATGTTTGGTTTAAGTTTCTCCAAAAGATGTTAATCAAATTGAAACAAGACGCTGCAATTACAAATTCAATTAGGTTCAAATCTTCTGCATCTTTCAAGTCAAATTTATTCCAGTTCAGTTTGTCTTAAATCTGCTCGTCTGTCGGATTCAGTAACCAAATGTGGCGGTCTGTAAAACAAAGCAGAAAAATGAATATTTTAGAAGAAAGCAGGCCGCAATTCAACATTTTCTTCCCCGATGCAGAGAAATCAGTAAGCAGGAAGCCATTATTATAATTTGTATTTTTCATATTTATTCCATGATTTAATATTCTCCAGGGGATTTCAATTGTAATGCCTATTAATAATGCAATATGAACAATTGGCATTCATTACTGATGCCAGATGTGGATTCTGGCAGGATGACTGGACTTCACAGTTGTAGAAAAAACAAAGTATTCTGCGATTTAAATCGTTAGATGCCATATATTTTGTGCTTCAAGCTTGGGTGCTTCAGTTTTCATGGGTCTTTTCACAAATAGGCCTAATGTGTGTTTAGAAAAAAAGACAGTGCAGTTTTGTTGACTTGTAGATTCAAATCATTTCTGTCAATTTCAATGATCAGATCAATAATGTTCAAATCCTAGAGCTGACAGAGGGAGTCTTTCCTCTCACAATGACAGTGGGAAGCCTCTTCTGTGACTTTATCCGTTTTTCTTTTAAATTCACACTTTGACCTTCTCTGAGAAGTTCAGAATCTTATGCCTTTAATTTCTAGCTACATATGAGTAAGTGGGGTAAAGAGGGCTTATGGAAAAATTTTGACAGACTTTATTTCCTATTTCATTTTGTCAAAGTTGCATCTATCCGTCCTACAGTCTTGGCTCATGCAGATTCAATGGTGGAAGCTTGACCACTGCAGAAATGTCTGCTATGAATTCCTATAGTAAATCTCTGTATTTGTTCTTCTAACACTGTCTTTATAAGTACAGGGCCTCTCCTTTGTACGATGCAAAATTGTCCTTATACAGGTTTTCTTAAGAGCTTCCAGAATGAAGAAGGTGCTATCCAATGATTTAATGAGTTCTATATTTAAAAAATATTAAGTCATTTTCAAATGGATCAAATGTTTCTCTCTATTGCTTGGTAAATCTTTGATATTGTATCGTAAGCCAGTTGGTACCACTTTTATTGTTTAGATCTTTAGACAAAATTGTCCTCATAATTGGACCATTGTCTCTTTAAACTGTGCCCTTAATAATCACCATGTCATCATATATCAGGATAACTTTACTCACAGCTGAAACCTGTGAACTAATTTAGAAATTTCCTGAGACAATGGGTGGCAATCATTTTTATTTAGACATTTCTGAGGTAAGAAGTCTAAACACAAAGCCACTGCTTTTTTATTTTGAAATATCTGCTACTCTGTTTTGGTCAGTCACATAAAATCCCAGTAAGACACTTTGACATTTGTGGTTCGAATGTGAATGAGTGTATTCCAGGATTATAAATCCATTTATAAACCACAGTAAATGTTAGCATTAGAAAGAGCCAACATGTGGTAAACTTTGTGACGTGTGGAATTGGTCCAGTACTAGAAGAAAAGCAACCAATGACTCCAGTCAGGGTTTTTAATGGAGCTGCATTCAAACATTTGTTTATTTCCTACAATCATAAACCTGAACTGTAATATGAAAACTCTCAAGTTCATTTCAGTTGAAATCTCGTTAGTTCTGTTTATTTATATGACATCTTCTTCCCCCCAAAAAACCTGTGGCATTGTCCTACCCAGGCTCACTCTTTGTCCCACATTGGTTGGGTTGGCCGGGGTCAGTTCACCCGCCTCGTGTTGACCTGTTGACCGGCTCATGAGATGAAACCATGTGTCAGCCCCACCGTCGGGCTCCACATCACCCCCCTCAGCTGCCGTTTCTGTCTCTCCTCCAGCCTCCCCGCTAACAACACACATGTCAGCTCCACCACTCACTGCCAGATACATAATTATGCTGCTTTCCACTGGCACTGCTGACATCACAGCAGCAGCAGACGTAAAAACAAAAATGACTTGAACTGCATCAGGGGAAACGGCGTGGTGTGAGCCATTTTTAGCTCAAGCTGATTTTGGTGTGGGGACTTCTTGTTCTCGTGAGCTGAACAGGTAAAGTCTAACCCATTGTAATTCACCATTCAAATGTCAAAACATCTTTCATGTGAAGATGACTTTACCAGAGTCAAAATCCCTGGCTCCTCAGTCCATTCCCCATTTTTAGATAATAAATATTAAATCCCATCAGTTTATGACAGTTTCTTCTTTACTGTGGTCAGACTTTTCAAACGTAGCCTGCAAAAAGTCTGACAAGTAAGAAAAGAGGAAAATAACACAAAAAAACAGAAGGAATAACAAATTCACAGATGGAAGGAAGGGAAGAAGAAACTAAACAGAAATAAAAGGAAGGAAGGAAAGGGTGGAAGGAGTTAAGCAAACAAGGACAGTAAGATACAAGAGAGACAGTGAGGAAAAATGACACAAGGCACAAAGGAAATAAAGAAGGAAAGCATACAGGGACAGAACAAAGGACAGAAAAGAAAATGTAGAAAGGGCAGTGAGGAGACAAAACTTCAGAGGTTTGATAGAAAACATCAGTGAACAAACAACATCATGAATAATTGAACTCAAAGGATAGGGAGGAAGGGCAGACACAAGGGAGGAAAGAAGGAAGAATCCTGGTAAGGAAAACAAATAGGACATGAAGAAGGATGCAGGAAAGAAGGGAAGGGACAAGGAATGAGTGAAGGAATGGAAGACAAGAAAGAAAACAAGTAAGGAAGGACACAAAAAAAAGACACAAGAGGGGGAGGAAAAAAAAGAAGAAAGGACACCAGGAAGGCTGGAGGGTCAGAAGAAAGGAATCAACTTTAAAACAATAAAATGGGGAGAGAGAGGCCTGGAAATAAAAAATCTTTCCAGCTTGTTTTCTTTTTCCATACTTATCAAAGCCCAGAAAGTATTTAAATCAAATTCCAGATTTTCACAGACTTCATAGGAGCTCTTTTAATTGCATCTTACTTGACCACGTTCTCATAGGTTCCAGTATGAGGGACGATCGACCCACGTCATGATCAGCTCAAAAACCACTGACGCTGACTCCCAAACTGTGAGTCACTGAGCGGAGCGGCCTCCACTCCCCAATGCTACCTGTCTTTGACGCACACACACACACACACACAGAAGAGATGCTCATCGACAGGATGTCTGAGTGTGAGTCAGTGGGATGTAGGGCCACATCTTCCCCACTCCCTCTCCAAACACTCTGGAGACGAGGCAGCCAGCATCACTAGCAGGCTGCGCAGTCTGACGTAAGCGGCAGGCTTCTCAGAGCGTTTGAGCAAATCAGCCTCCCAGGAGAGTCATTTCACCCGTTAGTCATACACACCCATTAACCTCCACGTCATTACAAGCCTGATAAAAATAACGTCAATATCAGAACTGCGCCGTGAAACTTTAATTGTGTGCTGGAGATTTATGCTCAGTGCATTCATTTGTGCCTTTGAGTTGCATTCAGAGCAGGAGACAATAAGTGTGACTCCATGAATCCAGTAGAATTGACTCTGCCACCTCTGCAGGTTAAACACATTAGTTACACGCCAACACACTCTGAAAAATCTCATTCTGCAGAGGCGCCTCTGCAGATTACATTCGGCTTTGATAACTTCTACCAAGATGAATCTGTGCATGCGTGAGTTCATCTCAGCACTGTTTCATCTCTCTCTAAAATCCTCACAAGCAGTGATGAAAACCTTCTGCACTGCAGCTGGAACGTAGTTTCACTGTATTTTGTTCGCTGCAACATGTCAACTGGAAAAATACACCGAAGGGGCTAGAAATATTGTTTTTGCAACTTTTTCTTTTCAGTTCTTCTTAGGTTCACAATGGTCATATTAACTGAGAATTATGTTAAAAATGATCAAATAAAAAAACAAGCATTTGGCAGCCAAATAAGGTTATATATGGAGCACCATACTTTGTTCACCCAAAAATATTTCTAGCACTATAATAAAGTGATAGAAAAGTTCAGCTTGACTTAGAATTTATAAATTAAAGATTCATGTGACGTTTTTTTCTCGTGAGAAGGAGAAAATCAGGAGAATTGTTGTTTGAGACCAGAAACTTTGAGCAAAACAACCCAGCACACAACCAATTCATTTAAAATAGATCAGTGGCAAGATCAGCCTGTTTGCAATTAAATGACTGTTGCTCACAAAAAACTGCTGTACAAAGCACAACAACTCTGGCATTGTTCAAGTAAAAGTTGAAATTTCTGATCAGCATTATTACTCTGATGTGTACAGGTGTGCACCAGCAATCTAATTCTCTCACCACAATTATCTGTTTAAATTAGCAACGCAGTGATTGATTGGGTTAGTCTCACTTTTCAGCACATAATCAATCCATATCTTACAGTAAAACAACTGCCAAATGTTATTCAGAGAACATATCATGTCACTCAAACTAGTCAGAAAGATGTAGCCTGTTTGCAGTTACACTCTTCACAACATGTGGTTAAGCGAAGGCTACACCACATGTGTGGTGCATGAAGGGGAAGTCAAAATGGTGGTATATGACACCAGCTGCAGACGAATCATCTTCCCTTCATTTTGTTCATTAAACTAAACATGCAAGAGGATTATTTGCTTCGACTGGTTGTCGATTGAAGGCAATCTTCATACTTCGTCTGAGGATTTATTCTGACAGACGACATAAAAAATGTGACGTGGGTACATAAGAAAGCATTTATTTTACCTAGTAATGGTCATGCTTGCAGGCCTTGTCGCCTCTGCAGTCTGACTGCTTTCTGTCCTGCTACTGCCATTAAATCACCTGTTTGCCTCCAGGGAGCTACAAACATTTCCCATAAAGACGTAGCAAAAGTGATCACAGCATCTTTCTTCTGTGTCGCAAATCATGTGCTACACATCTATGACACACATTCCTGTTGGGAAGGCCAAGGATGCAGTTTGTTCTCTTCTTACAGTCGTAGATGATGCCGTTACAAAGCCGTTATTGTCGTGTGCGTTATCAGCATTCATGAATTCAGAGAGATCAAACTACACATACTACAGAAGCAAGTCTATTTAAAAAGCTCAACCGCTGGGACTTTACCACGTGATAGTAAAATACTTTGTGGCGATGAGTCAACAGGACTGCAGAAGACGCCACTCCAAAAATACAAGTGCTAATGAAATTCATACCCATTCAAAACATTTTAAAAGGAAGTTGTAAGATCAGACAGTGAAGGTTAAGATACAGGATCCAATGGATGACATTTATTTGCTTCTTTTCTCTTTTTTTTATGAATGTTTGAAAGCGAGATGAATTGAGAGAAGGTCGTGGCGAAGCAGATGGGTGGCTGTCGGATTCCTGGTGAACAAAGGGCACCAAACAGAGAGTGCTCACCTGAGTCAGGAAGCCTTAGTGGGCCTTTCAGGTAGAAACTGGAGGATTGAACCATCAAGTGTCTACAATACTCTTTACATAGGATATTGAAGGCAGCACACAATGCTTAAAGCTCAAAGGGTTTTTTGAAATAACAGGAAGTTATGGTGCATAAAGGAACAACGTCAGATTTTAAGAGTTACCAGAAGATAAACACGTCTTCCTCAAATGTAGTTTGTCATACTTACCTCTTTTTTTTTAACACTTTTGCTCTGCCTGTAGATGTGAACAAGCTGCAGTGACGAGCTGTTTTTGTGCAGCAGCTTGGAAAGTTTAACACACATTTGCCATGTGAATGATATGTTTAGCTTTTTTGTGTGATTTTGAAGAGTGTCAACATAAATTAGCTTGTGTGTGAAAGAATATTTATACCCTAGGAAACAGAAAGTTTGATTAAACATTTTATAAGCAACTTTAAACAATAAACTCTACTTGAGAAAAAAATGTTTGGGTATGTTTATTGCAATATGAGAATTTAGTTTTAAAAGATTTCTTTGGGAGGAGTTTTGCCCCTCTGAATAACTATACTAAGAGCTGGATTTTTTTCTAGATTCTGTATACAACAAATTTATCTAATAGTTTTTTTGGACATCAAACCTGATTTTTTTCAATATATCAGGGGCATCACAGCCATGTGCCAAGCAAAAACATATTATACTAAAATAACTGAATAATATTTCTGCTCTTCTTCACCACATACAAATATTTGAAACTACCTTTAAATGTTAAAATTATGTAGAAAGTCTTTCCCTTATTTATTTTCTCCAAAGCAAGAATTTTCATAATAGAGTTCTCAGTATAGTGTGTGTAGCATCGGGTATAAATAGACACATTTTTAAATGTTGTGCTTCTCTTAAGATGCACAATCTGCTTAGAAACTGTATGAGTGGTTTGATTTTCAGGTATTTAGTTAATCCACAATGAAATAAAGAGGTTGTTTATTCACATAAAAAAAGCTATAAAATGTTGAGAGAATTCACAGAAACCAGATTATCTGATAGGAACTCGTTGCTCTTAATTTCTTAACGTAGATCAGCTGCAAGAGGAACAACTTTAAAAAGTGTTCAAGATGTACTTTAAGAATGACATATGTTGTCATTTCCATGCACAACACTTGCTTTAATTTCTGTAATTTTGATTAGGATCGTCTTGAAGGACACGGATTTTATTCTGAATAAATTGGGCTTTTACAAAACAATTTACATTTCAAAGACGGCGTCACAGTGAAAGGTCAAATGACATGGGCTGTTCCTGATTCTTAAGCCATCTGAACAGTGTGTTGGCTTTACAACACTTTAAAGGCTGCCTCCTTTGTCTCACCCTCCACTTTACGCGTCTGAAGCCATCATAAAAATGTCAGGGAGCTGCTTTTTAAATCCTGTAAAAAACCTGTGTGTTCTGCAGCCGGGACTTACTCAATTCATCTTTGTAAAGACAAGCTGCTTTGAGTCCCAGCTGAGGCAGTGAGAAAAGAGTGATGACAGTTTGGGAAGTCGGGTCATGAACAGCAACAACTGCAAAGCACTGAAACTTCAGGCTGTTACTTCGTCAAGCAACAGACCCGGAAATTAACTCAATAGTTAAACAATGAGAGTATAATAAGAGTATGTTTGCATTTTAGTGTTACAAAAACTGTCTTAATCATGAAGTTTGTAATTATTTACTTTTTGGTCTTTATATATTCCATCTGTATATATGTGACTAAGAATAAAAAATAAAAAAAAAGAAAGGCACTGTCTGATTTCTGTGAACTACTCCAGTCTTACTCATTATTTGATATCCTTCAGAGAAAACATCATTTTAACATGTTTCTCCACATGGATCTCAGGATTTGTAGCGTCCTGAGACCCAGGAACAGCTTTGTTTCTGTCACGTAGAAAGTGTTAATGTCATGATCAGATGTTCTCCCTCTCACAGATGTTCTCAGCAGAGTAATCAGAGCCTAGGAGTCGCTGACTTTAGTTCATGAACATCAGTAGACTTTCATATTACTGTGGGCTAGATGTGGATTTGAATCAAGATGGGTTTTTTCTTTCTTCTCCTGTCATTAAGTTACAATAAATAATAATTATTCGAGCTTCTGCAATTTGTGGAACAAGCATCTGTACCTATAACTGCATCCCTAAGAGATGTGATTGTTTTGTTTTTGTTGGTTTTTGGTGGGGTGCTTTTTATCTTTTATTTTGCTTTTATGATGTGAACCGGTGTGTCTGAAACACAGGTGAATATATATTAATCTCCACACCTGTGTGACAAATGCTTTCATTGCATGAGGTTTCGATGCATTATTTGTTCATCTAAAGAAGAAGGTGTAGGCTAAAGTGTGAAGGCAAATCACAACCTAATTATTAAATGGTGGGAAGTAAAGTAATTCAGTGATTGGATGTAAGAACTGAGATTTAAGAGAAGGGTTGTCATTCAAATAGAACTTGATGGTTTTGTAGCTACCTCTCACTTCCCCCTGACTAAAATCTGTTTGATTCGTTATTTTCTTATTTGTTATTTAGACAACTCTTAATTCAGTTGCAAAAGACACCAGACATGTTTGTTGGTCTCAGTGCGTCAGCTGAAGTGATTCATTGATCAGTTTTTCCCTAATTATCCAAACCCGTTCTGCTTGATCTTTCGCAAAAGATGTCACACAGATGAAATGTAGCAGGACGCAGCTGGAGAGGAGCCGACCGGCTCTGAACTGAGCACGGAACCGACCGTTCTCGTTCTGTGCTCAGAACGGTCGGTTCCGCCGCTCAGGTAAATTCTCCTTGAGAGCACGCGCGCACGTGAGGACATCAAATCCCATCCATGCCCAGTGCACGTGCCACATTTCTGGCTCTATAAACTCGCCGCGTGAGCCGTTTGGGCTCGTTTTGGGTTCATGAGACGTTGTGGTTCTGCGGGGACATCGAATTAAAATATGATGTATGTGATCAAAGCGGGTTTTACGACCATTATACTAAAGATGAAGGGATCAGAAGGGTGGAGGAGTTTAACCCATAAAAAAATCTGACCGCTGTTACAAACTGCGTAGTTCCTGGAAGCGTTGTGGTGCGTAAAGTTTACCCTTTGTTGCCAAATTAATGCCCATGTGTCCTCTGTTCATCTCCAATTTAGGAGTGACGCAGCTGAAATAATCAGACGCTGCATGTGTAAACGCCACTCTGAGCGCGCGCTGCGGCCGCCGCGCACGAGCACAAGGGTACCTTGAACGGATCACACGTGTTTTTAAACTAAATGCGCCCGTGAGAGCTGGTTTTATTGCGCGAATAATCGAGCGGGATTCAGCCGCGGCCGCTCGTTTCTGGTGATATTTCGCCGCCGCTTTGCGCCGCTTGCCTTATAAGGAAAGACAGTCGTACCTTTCTGCTATAGGCCGAGCAACTACAGCCTGCAGGGAGCCGTGTGCGTTTTAACCCGTTCATTGCTGAATTTAATTTGTTCTGTATGAAACAATGCAAGGCAGCTCTGTTTGTTTTCAAATCCCACTTAAATGGCGCACATCTTTTTTAGATGCACAACAGAACAAGACCCTGGAATAGCTCTAAGAGAGTCAAAGTCACAGGTATAAATGAGCTACGAGATAAGTGACTCTGACATATAATTGTGTGTTTTAATGTATATTCCAAGTGTGTGTTTGTGTCCTTTGAGGTCCCCAAAAAACGCACACTATTATGACCTCTATCGACTTTTACTAAAGCAGGAGCTTGACTTTAACCGCGGAGAAAATCTAGGAGAAAAACCCCACCATGCGCGGTGCTTTGTCTTTGTGTGACCTTGACTTATAGAGGATATGGAAATGTGTTCATTGTAATGCGCATCTCAGGCTGCGGCCAGACCTAGGATTCATGCCGCATTATCACCGTGTTACCCACTCTGCGGAGCTTCAGATGGGAGCATGTTTCTCTGTTTTACTGGGATTAGATCAAGAACAGAGAAGGCATCCAATCAATCAATGTCAAACACCCACCATGGCCCTGACAGAGGTTGGGCCTGTCCTCAACACTCATGTAAAATGATTCCACGTTTGTGACTATAAAGCTTATATGCTTATATTTTTCAGATAGGAAAATAACCTGAGATCACTATTAACGATTTGTGATTCAAATAATAAAAATATCTCAGGCCGATCCATGCTTTGATGTGACCTAACTCTGAATAACCAATTAAACAAAGAGGCCTAACTAAAGGCAGGTGAGCAGTGTATTTAAGAATAATAATCATCATTCATAGCACTGTCCACAGCTCCACATTTAGCGACAGAGCAAGGACAGATGCTGCCTTCAGGGTCTATTCTTAGATCGTATTTTATCAAACTTCTGCATGTTGTGATCTGGGATCCAACAGTTGCTTCTACAAATAAGAACTGTGAAAGAATGAAGACTTGTAGCCTCAAAAGCCCTGGGGACTTTTAGTCTATTACTGTTGTACTTGATGGGCACAAGACAATTACTAATAATAACTTTCAGATAAAATTATTTAAGAAGTTAACATTCTACTTGCATAGAAAATTCTGCATTGTCACTCAGCCGGGGTAGCTGGTCTTGGAGGATAAAGCTATCGTCTAATCTAAAAAGAGCTAAGACCAAAAACCTTCAGAACTAATGCGATGACTATTAACTAAACCTTTAAACTGCTGTCTCATTTACATAAAAGCTTATCGTTATTTACAGAAGTAATTGAGGCTCCACACTTTTAATTATCTTCCTGTGTGAAATGGATTCTGAGAAACGAATATGTAAATTATTTCCAGGCAGAGAAAGAAGAGAATTCAATAAAACAGTGTACACATAAACCTCTATAGCATTCTTGCTGTTTACACAGCTTTTCATTTGTGTCTGACTGTTACTCTGTCAGTGTTGGTAGCAATGTTGCCTTAGGAGGTCATGAGTTCAAATCCACCCAGAGTCTTCTTCCATGGAGTTTGCATGTTTCTACATTGGTTCTCTTTGCCATTGTATTTTATTTTATTTCATTTTATTTTTTATTGTGACGGGGGAGTGGTTTGCTACAAAACTGCTTCCTGTTCAAAAACACCAGTTAGGTGTCTCTAAATTGCCCTGAGGTCTGAGTATGTCTGTGTGTCTCTCCCAATAGCCGCTGGAAATAAGTACCAGACACCCACCAAGAGTCTGATAAAAATAAGTTGGTATCTAAAAGCGGATGGACCTCCTTCTACATTTAATTCCCATATAAAAATCCTCTTCCATGTAAATAACCATCTCATTCAATCATGACAAGAACTTAAAGGTCAGTAAAATATAATGATCATATTCTGAGATTCCATTTTTTTAAGTTGTCTTTGATGTTAAAATTGCAGATAGCTAACAATTTTGTGTGGTTTGGTTGGGTCAAATAAGACTGTATTATTACATCAGATAAAGCAAATGCTTTAAGTTTACACCCTGTAAAAGAAACTCTTATTCATAGGAGGAAAGGGTTAGTTTTTAAGCAGCTAAAGGATTGAAAAATCCTCTGCTACTTTTCAATGGTTTACTAGTCAGTATGTGCAGTAGAACAGAAAGAATGGATTTGAGAGACAACATGCAAAATATTTGCACAATGAGAGTACAAGGACTGGCTACCAATAGCTGCTAGCGGTAGCGTTTGCTTTTCCTGTCCTGTACTGTATTTATGTTGTCATTGACTTTACAGAATATAGCTTCTATCTATCTAACTAGCTAGCTATCTAGCTGACTAACAAGCTAACTAGATATCTATCTATCTAACTAGCTAGCTGACTAGCTAACTAACTAACAAGCTAAGTAGGCATCTGTCTAGCTGTCCAGCTAGCTATTTAGCTGTCTGTCTGTCAAGAACGATTCTGATTAATTAGATCAGTCTTTATATTTATTTTAACTAGTATATTTATTTCATTATTTTTGCAGTCCAGTTGATAATTTAAGGCATTAAACTGATTTCCATATTCAGAAAATTAATTTGACTTGAAAACGTAAAAAAACAGCAAAAACTTTAAATAAATTAATCTTTCATAGCCTGAACCTTCTCTCTCGCCAGATGTCTGAATTCGTGGTTCCTCTTTTTCCCCACAGCCCCCGAAAGCAACACAGCGATGAAACCCCACCTCCAGGCACCGCCCCCGTGGTGAAACGTCACATCCACGGCTATTTGCATGAAGTGTTTTCGTGCTGCAGCTCCAACTCGCCTGCAGAGCGAGAGTCTCCGAGGGCTGAAAGCGAGGGAAGAGTCGCAGCGAAAGAAGGAGGAGGCGGAGGAGGAGGGGGATCCTTCATATCAGAGAAGAAGCAGGAGGAAAAAAAGGAAATAATCAAGCGAGCCCTGACAGAATAGATCAGGTGTCCGCGGTAAGAGAAACCGGAGAGTAGCCTCTCTTGCGCTGGAAAATGGAGCTACCCGCCGCTGGAGAGCACGTATTTGCGGTGGAGAGCATCGAGAAGAAGCGCAGCAGAAAGGTTCGCTTTTTACGCACATGCATGCGTAAATGAGACTGACTGATCTTCTCTTTTTTGCTAATGTACACAGCATGTTTATTATGCTGCCTTATCTATATATATTTATCTAATTGTAACGGTGCGGCGCGGAGTAAAGTAATCTTATCCCGTTTGCTCTCTCTCGCTCTCTCTCTCTCTTTCTGTCACAGGGGAGGGTCGAGTATCTGGTCAAGTGGAGAGGATGGTCTCCAAGGTGAGTCCGCCAATGAACGGAAACAACATCAACACCACGACCACATCATCAACAACAAAATAAATAAATGAATAGCAAGCAATAGAATATAACAATTCTTCCGAGCGTGGGCGCGCAGATGGGCGGTTTGCGCGTGCTTGCTTCTGGGCGCCCGACTCGTTGGCCCCGATGATGGATGTGGTTTTACGATCTGTGCAATCCCCAGTGTGCCAATTAGAGAATGACGCGTCTGTAATTGGGGGCGATGTTTAAGAACCGCCCGTAGATGTAGATTTGTGATCTGTATCCAAGCGCGTAAAAGTTGCTCCTGATTTATAACACGTGTATCCACCGAGTAGGGACAAGTGTCTCCGCGTGTTAACTCATGTACAGACCTGCTATAAGAGGGACATGAGGGCTCATAAATTATATGCTGAATTAGTGACAACCAGTGCCTGTCAGCGTCAGCCTTTTCAGACAGACCAGTTTGTCCCAACTACTTTATCTCCCCCTCCTTTCTGTGCAGATACAACACATGGGAACCAGAGGAAAACATCCTGGATCCAAGACTGCTTGATGCTTTCCAAGACAGGTGAGTTCAGAATTGGATAAACCAGCTTCACAAGTAATGTAGCCAGTAAGTAAAAACAAAACAAACAAACAAAAAAACTGGTTTATAGGTTCCCGCTTTCCCACATTTCCGGTTCCATCAGAACACTTGACTTTAACCGTCATCCATCCATTGGAACGCCCTGTGTGTTTGGTTAAAGCTTGGATTCCTGGGTGATCCCTTGTTGATCGAGCCAACGTAGCTTGTCATTCAGAGGTGCTGAAAGTTCAGTAACTGGACTTAGTTTAGGATTTATCAGGGTGTCAGGTTACTTGGACAAACAAAGCCACTTTGTTTAGCAGCTACACTTTTTGGCACCTGGTTGATAGTTGAGAGTCAGAGTCAGGTCATTGTACATTGATGGTCTTTAAATCCTCACATGTTTCTTCTTCAGGACATGCCAGAAGTGAACCACAACAGAGGTCATGCTGAATTCATTAGTTGTAGATTTATTCTGAATGGTTCCAGAAAGAACCTATTAGGCCTTTTCTCTTCCAGGTCAGGCTATCTGCAGTCAGCTTTTCTATAAGCAAGGGAAAAGTGCAGGATGGTTAGAGCTGACTCCATCTTCCAGACAGCCAGGTAGAAATCCAGACATGTTACCTAACAATTTCTCAAAAGAACTTTAAACCATAGGAACAGTATGATAAACCATGATTTAGCTAAATACTTATATTTGGCTTATGTTTTAACAGGGCAAAGATTACTACAGTTTAGGAGTTACAATTGCAGTGGCTGTCTCACCTTTAGTTTTTGCACTGTTTTAGAGGCAGATAACAAACCCTGGTTAGTCTACATTGTGATAACTTAATGTAGAAAAAAGGATCAGAAAGACATGAAGGTTCAAACTAGAAACTTCCGAGAAACCAGTGCAAAGAGTCCACTTGCAAGAGCTGGTCAAAACGATTAACAGTTTCATTTTGGACAAGCTGTAAATCCTGGAAATTATCATTGAGGCAAAGTAAATATGTAGCTTAGATAAAAAGTAAGATTTTACATTTTAAACAATTTTATAGGACTGATAGTTTAGAGATATGCCAAGTAAAAGTAGTGAAGAGTTGAATGTCATCAGCATAGCATGACAGGATGTGCAGCGTGAGACCCAGTCTAAACAAATCAGATGTACATTGAGCATGGAAAAACATCCTAAGGATCACGAGACACTCATCAAGATTCAAATTCAGTCCAAAGGCCAAACTCACAGGCCTCTGTTGCAAAAAAAAAAAGCAAGACTCATGACCATGCAAGACAACATAATATGTTTGTAATTATAGTATTACAACAAAATTAAAAGTTACAAAAAATCTCTAAACTTATTTTTATACTGCCGACTTTCTAATCATACCCTGAGTGTGTGGTCTTCCTGCTGCAGGACTTTGTAATTGAATTTCTCGACGGTGCGCCGCGTTAAACTGTCACTGGCTTTTCTCTCAGCCTCAGCAACCTTTAAGGTGCAGGTCACACGTTGCAGAGCAAACTCTACCTCTGTTTTTGCAATTATCACCAGCCCTCTGCTAAAAAGGCGAGGGGGTTTTATTGAAACTAATTACGCATCCCTCCAGGGAGCTAAATCGTCTGAACGCCAGGCTATGAAAATACACCGAGTCGTCATTGTAATTAGACGTGATGGGGCGGAGAGTGGGGGAGAACTCTGACATCACTCCTGTCTGCGGTGTTCAGTTACTGCCTTTGGAGAGGCTCCCATTTAGATGGAGGAAACCCAAGAAAACTCTAACAGGGGCACCGGGGGGTTTCCTTCACCTTCAAGCAGGATTTGCACAACTGAGCTGATATTTAAGATCACGCTTAATTTCAAAGTAATGACGAGAACAAGCCTTCAGAGAGACAACCATTTGATTCTCTGCAAAGAAAGTAAGGAAGGGTGAGGATAATTTACATAAGGAAGTGTCAATCCAAGTTATAGCAGTGATAGGAAACACTCGGGGTTTCCTAGCCGAGCCTGAGGAGGACACCCGTGACGTTTTGTTGCCATGCAACGGTGGCTGACTGCCTGCTGGTCTCCACTCCCACAGGGAACGTCAGGAGCAGCTGATGGGATACCGCAAGAGAGGACCCAAGCCGAAGCACCTTCTGGTTCAGGTAAGAGAAATCTAAACTCCAGTGGATTTGATTGGGATTTTATTTGGTAAACCAATGCAAAGCACTGCAAAACTATTAAGTTGAAGGGAAAGATGAATAAGGGCTTTTAAAATATTTTATAAATAAAAATGTGCATTTATATTCAGTCACTTTATATCTGCTTTCCCTTAATAAGATAGAGTGAACTGACTCCTTTCAGATTTTTGGAAACCTAATTAGTAATTAAAGTCTGACCAATCATTGCTTAATCTAAAGATAAATCGATTTGTTCTGTGAATGCCTTTGGTGAAGCAAACCGCCTCATAAACGGCAAGGAAAACAGCAGAATGGCCAGGGATAAATCAGTAGTAAAGTTTAAATGAGAGTTGGTTTATGTAATTTTTTACACCTCAAGAAGCACTGTTCAATCCATCGTTTGAAAATAGCGTATGGCACAGCAGCAAACTTTCCAAGACATTACCAATGATCAAAATTGACAAGTCTGGAAGAGAATCCACTACTTAGGTGGGACAATCTGCTCACAGGACAACTGTTAGTTGTGAACTCCACAAATCTGCCCCTGTAGAAGAGTGGCAAGACAAGAAAAGATACCCCTTAAGGCACCAGTCTTACTGAAAGAGTTTTAAGAAAATGTTGACTTAGCCTAGCTGAATATAAATACATGCCTATCTTCTCAAGTTTTTCTTTAAATTTTTTTAATGAACACCATATACTGTAGGCTTTCCATTCCTTACTCTTCAAAATTATGCACCACTTTGTGTTGGTTTGTCACATAAAAGCCAAAGAAAATATATGGAATATTTGTGGTTTTAGTGCGAAAAAAATGCAAAGGGACATAAATACTTTGTGTAGTGGGAAGCATAAGCAAAGTTACCAACAGCAATTTTGTTTAAAACATTGTTTGAACAATGTTTTTGTTTTTAGTTTAACTCTCCAGATTACCAAATTTATACATGCTACTAACTGGGCCAAATCATTCGATTAATGTATCAATCAAGACTTCAGAAAGGCCAAAGGATCCCCTCAGATGTGTGTCTTTATTCCTCTCAGGAGGGTGTTTTGGTAACACATGGGATAAAGTCAGCGAGGATACACAAAGCCGCAAGCGACATTCCTCCAAGCTGAGGTCACAGCCACAGGAGACACTTTGAAATGTCACTCTGATCTCCAGCCGGTGGCTCAAAGAGCTACACTGGACCAGCAGGAGGGCTGTATGAAGATGGGCCCAAGGCCCCTGAAATAAACTGTGTACTCATTTGGGCCTCACTAGAAACCTGTCACACATTCCTATCTCAGCATATCTGTAGTAGCACCATGAGAGCAGTGGAATTGCTGTTGATTCTCTCATTCTCAAAAAAAAATCCTATTTGCAACATTCATCCAATTATTGTGCCATCTGAGTAACTGTTACCTTGTTTTGCAGGTGCCATCATTTGCCAGGAGGTCCAACATCCTGGCGGACCTTCAGGAGGCTTCCTTGGAAGGCAACAGCTGTCAGAAGTCCAGCTCTATCCAGATGATGTGTCCCCAGGCCCAGCAGTTCCAGCTGAACAGCAAGAAACTTCATCAGTACCAGCCCCTGATCAGGGAGTGTGAAGCCGAGCAGCAATCCAACGGCAAGAAATTCTTCTATGAGCTCAACAGCAAGAAGCATCACCACTATCAACCGGACCTGAAGCAACATGAGCCTGTTTTTGCTAAGCCAAGGGACGTCAAGGCTCCCGAGCTGTCGAACAAAGGATACAACCTCCCAGCAGTGCTGCAGCAAAAGTGGGTTCGGGACAAAGACTCAGGCTGCCTGACTAAAGTAAAAGACATCACTATGGAGCTAAAGAAAATTCCAGCCGATCTTAAAGGACAGAAGGAGCCGGAGAGAGTGAAACCGAAAGAGGATGCCTCAACACACTCCAATGGTGTCAGCAGCAGTAAGCTAAAGATTGTTAAGAACAAGAACAAAAACGGGCGAATTGTCATTGTCATGAGCAAGTACATGGAAAACGGCATGCAAACTGCTAAAATCAAAAGCAGTGATCCTGAAGGCGCTGAAAGGCCACTGCAAGGAGCAGAAAGCAGCGTGGAGAGGCACCTGGCAAAGATGAAGCTTGTCAAAAAGCTCGGCCTCATAAACGGTTTCTCGAAGCAACCCAAAGACAACCCAACTGTTTCTAGTTCTGGGATAAAAGCAGATTGTTGCAAAGAGAAAGAACTGTCCCCTCAAACAGAGCGGGCTGTAATGGAACAGGACAAAGGTGTGGAGGGTCAGCTTCCACAGGATAAGCCATTACAGCTGACAAATAAGCCTGACGAACTGCCGCTTGGAATCCAGAATGGCCATCACGGACTAAAGCGACACCTTTCCGACACAGATGCTGAAGAACAAGGACTGGGTAAGAGGTTTTTAAGTTGCAGGAGTATCAGCGCTCCCAACACAGATTCGTCACCCTCCCAGAGCCTTATTGTTGACAGAAACGAACAACAAAGTCCTGCTTTACTGCACGACTATGGCTACACAGACCAAGAGGAACCCATGGACCTCAGCATAGTCAAGTCAAGGCCCACGTCTTCAGTCTGTGTGGAGACTGAGCCGGAGACTCGAGCTGAGGAGCCAGCACATCCACCGGATGACAGTCGAACACAGACAGACACACAAACAGACACACCAACAGAGAGCCAGACTGAAACACACGATCTGTCAGAGGAGGAGAGCGCTGACATTGTGTCTGGCTCCAACCACCAAGCAAAAAAAGACGAGACGTTTCCTTCTTTCCAGCCTTGCCTTGGGAATATAGTCATCACGGACATTACTGCTAACTGCCTCACCGTTACCTTTAAGGAATATGTAACGGGATAGCACAGCTGGACACCACCTGAGGAACTGACATATGATATATTTGTATTTTCTGATTCCTGAATGTACAAATGAAGCGTTGATGTTGTTTTCATTTTGTAAAACTCAGATTTAAACACAAGGGTAAAATAAAAAGACTCTTAGTTCTTTTCTTGCATATTTTTGAAGTATAAACCCAACCTGTTGGTATTTTAAATTTCCAACTTAGTCCAAGCTGCAAACTTTTATTAAATAATTGATGAAACTCTAGCCTAACATGCACTCACTTTTGTAGACAGTCTTCATTTTTCTATGGAAGTGATATGATTTGTACACTTACCTGTCTACTTTTGGATTACGGATAAATGTAGGCTTTAAAGGGAGTTTTTGTAAGGAAGAAAATTATATTAAATCAAGGTACATTACACTGTGTCAGAGTGTGTGGGTGCGTGTGTATGTGAGTGTGAGATGGACGGTTTTTAAAAAGGATGCGTGCTGCTTGGATGCTGATGATGCCATTAGGCATGCTTAGACAGGCAGATACAGAAAAATGAAGCACCTTCACTATCAATTTGTGTCATAGAAACAGAAGATCATTTGCGGTCACTGTTTGATCTGTTTGAAAGACTTCCTCTCCATTCACAACCCCTGGGAACTTAAACTGAGCACAAGTCACTTCCATTTAGTTTGCAGTGTCTGTTTAACCTACTGACAGGCTCTTGTTTTACTGGAACATCAAGCATAATCAACTTTGGAGAAAACATCAGCAATTTTAAGTGTCACAAGCCCATTTCAGACAACATTTTGTCCTGGCTGCATGGGATCTGAGGTGCTTTGAGAGAATGTGAGCACTTGTATGTGCAGACTAAAAACAGGAGGTTTCTTATGATACTAATTGCAATAAAATGTTTTGCAAGAGAATCTGTAAGTGGTCATTTTTCCGGAGTGCTTGACTAATGTGATCACAAACCGTGATGTAGTTTAGAAGCCAAATGTACACCTGCTCTGTACGTGGCTGACTGGCTGATTGGTGGATGAGTGTTTCTTTGAAAAGAGTACCATCAAATCGATCAGGTTTTGCAGGACCGCTCTGTACTACATTCATTCCACAGGTGTAACTTAATAGATTTGAATATAACAGAAAAGTTCATTATTTAAATAAATAATTCCAAATGTGAAGCTAGTATATCAATTCATTCCACACATACCAACATGTTTCAGGTATTTCTGTTCATTTTAATTCCAGCTCTAAGGTAAAGGAAACTCAAAACTGAATTTCTCATTTGCAGTAAAAGACTAAATAAAAGTTTTTGTTATCTTTTTTTTAACAGATTTCAGCTTGCTGTAAAGTATTTCCATGTTCTGTAGAGTCAATGCACTCGCTGGTCTGGGCTGTTTTTGCTTGAATTACTGCATGAGTTCAACGTGGCATGGAGGTAATCATGCTGAGGTGTTAAGGAGGACCAGATTGCAGCCTTCAGTGTGTCTGCATTGCTGCACCTGGTGTTTCTCTCATTGTTTCCTCTGTAGTATGTCATAAATTCTTCACATTGGTCAACAGTTCTAGTCTTTAAAGGTCGGTGTTCTGCCAACGTAGATGTCTCTGCTTCAACGCAGCTGATTGAAAAAGTCTAGTTATCTCCTCAGCATTCAGGTGTGCTGAACCGGGGAGAAAACTAAAACAGGATATTGACCCTTGAGGATGAGCTGTGGACACCTCGGCTCTGGGATTCAGCATCTTTCTCTACAAAGCCTGTTGAATTGCTCTAAGAAAGATGGATGCATTGGCTTTGAACTTGAAAAATCACGTGCATCAACACCAGTAGATGACATGGCTCCTCAAATCATCGCTGTCTGGAAATGTCACACTGGACCTCAAGCAACTTGATGCCCACTCTCACTCTAGACTTTTGGAGCAACCGGTTCCTTACCCTCCTTGTGGAAAGTGTCAATAACTAGACAGTAGTTCAGTCAGCAGTCTATGATTGTACAGACTATAAAACTGTCATAACAATTCTGTAATTATATTGTTTTTGTAATGATTTGTCTGAATGTAACTATTTTTTTCTTCCTGTTATGAGAAACTATATTCTGGATTTTTCAAGAGCTGTAGGTCATTAAAATTCAAAAATACACAACAAATATCATTCCTTGTGCAGGCTATTGAATTTTACAATTTTTTTTTACTAATATTGGCTTAACTTGAGATTCACCTGTACATGTCAGCAAATTCTGTGAGGAGAGTGAATGAGTCAAGTATTCGGTCATGCGTTTGTCCAACACCTGCATGCAGGAGTGTGACCAACATGTTCTCTGTGTGTCACACAAGCAGTATGTCAAATGGCTTCACTGTCTGCCATTTGATTAGTGTATGGATTGCGGCAGACAGCTCATTGAGCGTAAGATGCGCAGCGCACTTGGGCGCGCTTCTGCGCTAATCTTTAAAAAAAGCGTCGATCTGGGTCGCTAGACATTTATAAGCAACTGGTTTACTGATATGCCTCTTTGTACGGAAGCAGTTTGTCGGGACAGTCAGTGATTTGTCGGAGATGGCAGCAGCAGCTCGACCATTTCCCTTCTCTGCCAGTGAAAGTGTTCTCCGTGCGCATTAATGTGAGCAACGACAAAGAAAATGGCTGTCCTCGCTCTCCTCCTCTGTGCACTTTCTGTTCAAGAAAAAAAAACACGCCTCTCGGTCTGTGGACCCGCACCGGAATTCCCGCGCAGTTCAGCAGCTGCAGATTTTGCGCAACATGCAGCTTGCTTTCTCCCACTGAAATAACAGCATAAATAAAGATGTTTGTGTCATCTGATAAATATAGCAAGGACTGTACAGAGACGGAGCTGTCACATCTCATCGCTCCTTCATGCCAACTGAGGCTGAATTTGCACATGCATGACTGAGGGAGGCCCGCCGATGGTCTCGTATTCAGAACCTAATCTAACAAAAAAAAAAAAAACGTGTCCTTTCTGGTTTTGAAAAATGAGCTCTTAAAGACTTGAAAATGGTTTAGCAAGCGTTTCTCGAATATGTTTTTCTACTTGTTTGCACCGTTTTGAGAATGCGTCAAATTAAATGCGTTTTACGCAAATATCTGTTTGATATTACCCGTTGAACTCAAGGGGATGTTTTGAAGGATCTGCAAAACTAATTGATTTGTATAAAATCACTTGCAAATTTGTAAATGTGTGTGATTTCCTTGTCGGAATGACTTAAAAGCTGCATCTTTGATTTTTACATCATTTTTTGCCTCTGATCTTTTACAGAAAATCATTATTAGAGAGTGAAGGAGGCGGGGTGCGCATTCTGCCTGAAAAGATGCAACTTTCACTGCGCCCACTAAGCTGTGTAGACAGATTAAACAGTCGTTTCGGTGTAAGTGATGATTTGTGCCCCTGTGTTCCCTGCAGTTGGAGGTGTAGCCGGCCCGAGGAACATGTGAACTGGGCTGCTGTTAAATTTCCCAGGTCTGGTCACAATGAGGCAGCAGATAGTGCCTAACCTCTCATGCAGAACACAGATCTATTCTAGATCTGAATCGCTGGGAATTTATTCTTATTACTTTTAAATCCTTCCAAATGTAAAGTTTTAATGTATTTTGTATTTGTGGAATCATACAAAGGAAAACACTGATACCCTCAAACATATGTTAACAATTATGATTTCAGGTTGTTGGTTTAATAGATATTGTTGCTGCTCCGGTGTTTGCTGGAGTCCCATGTTGTTAGCAATGCCACTTCAACCTTATCAATAAAAAAAAATGACAGCTATTGGCTCCTTCTCTGCTCTGCTGAGACTATAATAAAAATATTGGCATGACTGCCAGACCAAAGAGGTTATTCAGATCAAACCTTATTTCCTAAGTGTTTTAATTAAATAAATAATGCTAATTATTAATAACTAATGGAATTGGGGCCCCAAATGAAATCCTGATTAGGGTCATAAGTAAATTTGAGTCGGTTCTGTTTGCTTGTATTTTAGGCTTATAACAGCGTGCTTCTACTCTGATCTGGTTCCTCTTTATGTCGGCCTGTTTACGTTTGTTTTCCTCACCTGGCAAGCTGCGGTGGAAGTTTTTCGCTTTCTTGGCAGCCAAGGTGAAAAACACTTAAATTTAAATCTTATTGCGCGGTGTAATGAAACCATGGTGCCGACTGGGATTTTTTCGTTTGCTTTTTTTGTTGTTGTTGTTTGTTTGTCTTGGTTTACGCTATCATAAAATTAGGATTGGATTTCTCCCAAGAAATAAAAAAAATAAATAAAATCAATGTCGGTGGTACTTCCTGGCGCCACGGGTTTCCTCGGAACAATGATGTAATTGTTAACCTCCGTTTACTTCTTTGTGGTCATATTTTCTGTAGCTATTATTGCCCTTGGGAATAATAGCTAAAACTGTGAGCGCAGTTTTTTTTCCTCCGTCTTTGCACCAGCAGCCCCGGCGTCTTTGCCCAGATACAAGCCAGCCAATGGCGTTTGAACGCGGCAGCGGTGCTGCACTGCAGGCGCGCCGAGACCAATCGCAGCCGCTGTCTGAGTTGCGCCCATCTTCCCCTTTCTGTCTGACATTTTGTTCATTCAGCTGCACACAACATTGTTCTCACGGAAAGTCGAGATAATTAATTAAAATCTCATTTCGCTGACGTGCTTACTGAAAGCGGAGGAGGACACCTTTGTACCGATCTCTCCGACTCACTCCTACATTTTTCGTACATTCGTGACGCAAATTATATTTGAGAAAAAATATTTGGTTAAAAAGGGTTTTGTCTCAGGTTTTTATTTTATTTTTATTTTTTCGTGATTTAATGAAAATACTTGACGGATTTGAGGCACGGATTTTTAACCCAGCCTGCAGAAAATCCAGCTGAGCAGAAAGTCGTGGCGCATTTTAGTTCGTCTGCTCCTGGTTAACAGCAGATTTTTATATATTTATATATATTTAGGCTGCAAGCAGGTTTGGATAAACTGGACACTCTAAAACTCTTACCTGGGAAAAAAGCTTAATATGGCTTAATCTGTCAAATTAGCCAAATTTCCCGTTGACGGAAAATGTCAATACGCTGACAACTCTACAGTTTTCAGAGTAGTAAACTCTGACAACTGCATGACCAAAAATCAGAAATAATATTCTTACTGTTTTCAGCCATATCGTAAGGAGAGGGTGAATCCAAAGGTTTCCACTCAATAAACGCCACAAGCGCAATAAAGAAAACGTTTTATGTGAGACAACATTCAGAGTTTTTGTATTTCGATTTTGAGTTTTTAACAGTGTCGATATTATTGGGGAGTCAGGGCTGATTGGAGTTTAACATGTCTTATAATTATTTAGGAACATAAGGCAATCGTTTTTACGCTTAGATAATAGCTGACTTAATTGGATTTCAATTTTACTTGTTTTGCCAAAAGTGGAAAGTTCATTATTTTTTTATAGTTATTTTTGCAAATATTGACTAAGTATTTTAGCATGTCCCTATTTTTCTGAGCAGAGACGATAATTAAAAAAAATATATAAGCTTTAGCCTAACTCAGTTCGGTCAATAGTGCGCGGTTTGTTTGAGTCTGCAACCATCATCTGGTAGAGAATGAAAAAAAAGAAATAATGTGGTCACATACGTCAGCAGCTTCTTTTGGTTCCGGGGCTCAGACTAAATGTTCGACTCCGTAGATCATTTATCCCGCAAAACCAGTTCTATTTATTTTGGTAAAAATCAAAGACATCATGGCAGATTTACAGGGAACTTTGTTCAGCTGCTTGTTCGCAGCATAAGGCCTTTACAGAATCATAACGCTGGAATTCCTCCACGTGAGTTTTCCCTTCAAATAAAAGGTGGCAACGTATAAAGATGTCTGTTTACATTTGGTCAAGTCACAGTGGATCATATGGTCACTGGACTTCGGATGCGTAAAATATAATAATTTGGAGTTAAATGCAGAACAAAAGTGGCAGAACAGGAAAAAAACATTCTAAAATAAGTTATTATTATTACTCTTTATTATTATTATTATTATTATTATTATTATTATTATTTTTTATTTTATTTATAAAAGTACCCTCTCACGTTTATACTAAAATAGTATAGCTAAATGAAAATACAAAATAAGGAGAAGCAAAAAGGCCTAAAAATTTTCACCTAAATCTGACTCTATTCATTTTTTTTCATACTTTGTTGGCAGCCAAATGTGAGCGCATTTAAGTGCTTCTACACAAATCGGTAATACAGAATAACATGAGAAACTTTAAATAACCGTTGTCGCATTTTGTCAAGCATCATTTAATTTTATTATGTTAGTTATGCAGAGGCTACATATGTAGAACAGGTAATCAACCGAAAACATTTTATTTCAATTTTAGAGTCAACTTGTATCTTTTTACCTATCTAATTATTATTTTAAATGACTGAAATAATTTATTTTTAAATTTACATTATTCGGTAATATTTTTGTCTTTTTTTCTTCCTTTTTTTGTTGCACTGTAGGCTACATTTGCAAATATATTTCCAACGGTACTAATACGGTTAAGCAATACAGATAATCTTATAAACTAAATAAATGAATGGGTTCATACTAACATTTTCATTAAACACTTAGCAGAAAAGTATTCAGTTTCTGCCTGTTTTTTTGTTTGTTTGGTTGTTGTTGTTTTTGTTTGGTGTTTTGCGGTACCATCACGTCCCTGGTTATTGACGTTTTTCCTTTTTATTAATTAATTAATTAATTTTTTTTATTATTATTATTGTTGGCGTTACATAAGTTTAGTGAGACGATTCATTCGCTGCGCGGATCAAAAAAAATAAAAAAAATAGGCCACCATTTTATCCAGAAAAAAAAACACCCCGGCTCCTCCTCCACTTAGAAACCCTATTCAAGTAGCAACGGCTGAGCCAATGGCCATCCAGCTCGTGGTTCCTCCGACGGCGGTTCCCTAGCAACACTATAAAAAAATGTGCTGACGTCCATTCTGTTCGGTACTATTATGGTCTGTCGGGAATTCTGGAGGAGGGAGTGAAGTGCAGTGAGAGGAGGGGAGGTATCTGCTCAACTAGCGCCCATCAGGCTAACGGTAGGTAGCACTGGAGTAAACATGGAGCTGTCTGCCGTCGGGGAGAGGGTATTCGCGGCTGAATCTATCATCAAGCGGAGGATAAGGAAGGTAGGAGGGAGGCATAGCTGCTCTACTCTCCTCTGCTGGAGAGCCGAATACAGCGTGAACATCAGCGTAGTGTAACACCGCGGTTGCCTCTGCAAGCTAACCGAGTCCTGCTCTGTTTCTGATGGCACGTAGGGTCGGATTGAGTACCTGGTGAAATGGAAGGGATGGTCGCCCAAGTAAGTATCGCTACTCCGCTTCTAATACATATTGTCGAGCCGCTGCAGAGCTGTCTGTGCACTGACCGTGGTTAGCTCGCCGAAGCTAGCGGGATTAAAATCAACTCGATGGGTTTTAGCTCTGGGGCTAACGAGTCCCACAGACCTGTCAGTCTGATTTAACGCTCTGCTCCGCAGATACAGCACTTGGGAGCCAGAGGAGAACATTTTGGACTCCCGTTTGTTTGTCGCTTTCGAACAGAGGTAATTATAATATTACAACGTAGGTTAGCATTTCTGGATATAACCAGTGAACATAATATATGCAGTAAGTGTGCAGACAGCATGCTCCGTGCACTTTGCTCCCATGACACTTCATTATGGATGTCTGCTGGTGTTTACTTTCCGCAGAGAGCGTGAAAGAGAGCTGTATGGGCCCAAAAAGAGGGGCCCGAAACCAAAGACGTTTCTACTTAAGGTGAATTTATAATGGCATTTTGTTCTGACCAGTTTTTTGGCTTCCTCGTGTTGACTTTGTCTCTTTTATGTTTGTTTTTTGGGCTGCTTGTTTGGTAAGATGCAACAGAAGGGAAGAATAACTTTGTTTGACCATATATGTTAACAATTCCATATTTGTGTCTTTCGGTATTGGGAATGGTGTTCTTGTTCCCTGTTGTCTGCTGAGACATTAATTTTTGTTCCCTGTTCAAAGTATCTGTTTGCAGCAGAAATTCATATTAATAAGCAGAATTTCTTGTGGAGGTTCAACTCCTGTTAAAGCCACCTACCACCACAGCACCTTTGACCTTTATAGTTTTCACCCTTGATTATTTCTAAATACAACACATACTGGTTTAGTCTGTGCTGTATGTAGAATTTTTATTGGCTTAAAATTAAGCCAATAATGGCTTAATTTTGTTAAGTCAGTTAAAATTGGAATGAAGCTCTAATTTTATTTTATTTTTTTCTTGCTTAATTTCTGTTGTAATTCTATCAATCTTTCCTGAGCTCATTGTGCTTAGCACAAGGTTAAAATGTTCCAAATGGATTTCCCTTTATTTCTTTTGTAATCTACAAATACAAAATTAATTCAAGCTATTTTTGGGGTCAGTTTATTTTCTCTTAAGCTTAGGAAGAATTTATTTATTTATTTTTTTAACTTTTTGAATACGAAGCCTAATATTTGTTCACATTAGATTAACTGTGGAGGATTTTTTTTATCCTATGCTATTAACCACATAAAAAAGCTGTTTGTTTCAGAATTACTTATGAATAGTTAATAGTTAGTGCACCTAAATGTTTCCAGTCTGTCAATGATGTGAGAGCTGGAAATCATACTTTGTGAAACCAGCAGCTTGCTGTCATGGCAACTGAAAAAATGCTTGATTAATAATTTGTAAGGAAAGCTTTTGTTGCACTTGCTTTGATTTAATCTAAACAGAAAATATGTTATATCAAGTACGTTGACATTTGAAGATTTCCTTTATAAAAGCATCAAGATTATTGTCATGTTCACAAAAAAAAAAAAGATTTTCCTTTAGTGTGACTTAAAAATTTTTTAAAATATTTTCTGCTAGGCGCAGGCTAAAGGTAAAACCAAGTCTTATGAGTTCAGGAGCGAAGCAGTCCGAGGGATGCACATTACGTACCCGACCCCCGAGCCGGTCTTCACCCCCAGGGCTAGAGAAGGCCTGAGGGCTGTCGTTCCCACCATCTTCCCACCAAGCGCTGTCAACCGTGGAGAAAGTATGCGCGTGCGACCTTTTGAACTGAGTCCCTACGAGCACCAGCGATCTTCCCTTCAACAGACTGATTCAGACGGCCACATCCAAACACCCAAAAAAAGGGGGCCGAAGCCAAAGCCCCGCTTTGTAGACAGCGACTTCAGCCCAGTCGTCTCCGAGCCACACAAGAGAGGAACGGAGGAGGAGGAAGAGAGACACGGTCCTCACAAACTGTCCAAGTTCCAGGGAGATGAGGAGATGAGGTTGCAGAAGCTGGCCCACAGACACTCAGAGAACCATAAACACCATCATCACCACCACTATTATCATCATCATCACCACACACAGAAAGTCTCCCGCGGGAATCCCCACAAGCAGCTCCACTCTCACCGCAACACGGAGCCACACAGGACTAAAGACGGCTCCAGCTACCTGGTGGCAGCGCACTTCAAGCACAACGCAAGCCGCAGTCGATCCACCGAGTTCCCGCCGATGGAAAAGCCTTACTTTCTGGACAGGCAGTCTCCGACCAGGTTCGATGACAGCCAGGACCAAACGGCCTGGAGGCCGTGCCCCGGCAACATGGAGAACGTGCTGGTGACGGACGTGACCGCCAACTTCCTGACCGTCACCATCAAGGAGAGCAGCACCTCCAAGGGCTTCTTCAAGGACAAAAGATGATTCTGGAAGTTTATGGGATATTTAAGCAAAGCTGTTTTTGTATGTAATGTATAAAGGAGTATTGCATAATAATGTTCATACGTTAAAAAAAAAAAATATATATATATATACATATATATATATAAAAGTCTGGCATATATTTAATGTTTTGACCAAATGACATGAAGTCCATTTTACCTGGGGTGTTGGTGAATGTCACGTTTCTTTGCAGCAGAATGCTGCTTTCTGTACAGAGCTCCTAAATTTCACTATTTTTCCACCTATAACCAGCTAGAATGTATTTTTTCCCCTCATCTCTTCCAAACTGAGTTCAAAACTAAAAGATGCCCATGTCCTACATTTAATGTACTATTTGAACTGGTTATCCCAACAGTATATCTGGGAGAAAAAAAAACTGGAGCACTTTGAATACAGAAGTATTAAAAAATAATTTTGTTGTCCTAAAGAGTTTTGTAATGTCTTGTATTTCTAACATTTTTTTTAATTAAACTTATTTTTTTCCTCCAAGCTGCATTTATCAATTTTTTCCCAAGAATATACATCATTTTACATTTTTCATAGATGTGTTTGCCGTAACAGAAAGTTGTCATATTGCTTTTTAGATGCTTTTCAATAAATCAGTTGAGTTTCTGACATCTTTGAGTATTATGGTCTGTTTTTTTTTTTGTTCCAGTCCTATTGCCTTCTTCCACGCTATCAGGAATATAGATTTTTTCTTCTTCTTCCAAACAAATAAATATAGAGGTGCCAAGGCCTCAGGCACACAAGTCTCCTGAAAATGAAATGATCATAAGTGTCTTTAAAAATCCTTATTGCTTTCCTAAAGCAGTTTAGGCCAGAATAAATTTAATCAAGCCAACGATAGAAAGTTGAGCTTTATTTCAGTCTTTTTACTTAAACTGAAAACTAATCTTAACTTTCCCGTCGTATTTATTTAAATCATTCGCATCACTTTCTGCGTATTTTATTATATACAAATTTCAACGGGCCATTTCTTAAGATATTTTAAGGTTTTCACAAAGTGTTTCTCTTACAGCTCAGACTGTGTGCAGCGCATGTATACATAGTTTTATTTTATTTATTTTAATAGAGCCATGAGACACTAATGTCGCGAATTCCTCATCAACTGCGTACCGCTTTAACCTGCGCTGTCTATTCATAAAAAAGCACGTTTTGATTTGTAAATAGAATATATTATAGTAACAAAGGGTTTGAACTCGAGTTTTTATTCGTTGTTTTTTATTTTATTTTGCTGTCAATTGTTACTCAGAGAAAAAAAATCTACAACTACAAAAATGGGTAAACTACGCTTTTCTACATTAGAAGACATTTTGTATTAGTTTGTCTTCATGTGGAGTTTGAAGGACAATAGTAGGAAAAGTTTTTTGCTTTTTCATTTTTTTTAAGATGCCTTGGTGAAATTCGTGTCCCGTCGTTCCTGGTCGTTTTCTGCAAGCAGAGAGAGAGAGAGAGAGAAAGTTAAACATAAGCTCGTGTTTGATTAACGCAAATTAACTCGCGAGCCTGACTTGTGTGTTTTGTTTTTACTTCAGCAGCATCTTTTCACTGTCAGCGCTTTAACATGCAGGTTTAATAGAAAGCGGTCACACCGGACTTTATCCTCAAACTAGATCTGAGAAAGGTTCATCTGAGCTGAGCTAAGCCATAAACGCAACTACAAATGGCAAAAACAATAATCCTTTTGAAAAAGAAATACAAACGTCACGGAAGAAAGTTAGCGGACATGTTCTGCTATGCAAGAAAGTCCACGAAGAAGAGGATCATTTGAGTATTTGACACAGGGACTAGAAGCTCTGATGTGACGTCATCGTGGCGTAATTTGAATAGACAACGAAGGCCTGCGAATTATGAGTGCAAAGCTTTGATTTTATTAGCGAATTTAGCAGCGCACGGATTGAAAGCTGAATGTGGAAAGACTGGGGGAGACCTTGGTGCTCAGACCGGCTGTCCGTAGTTCCTGTCGCAGCGCGGCGGGCAGTGAGGGTTCAGCCAGTATTCCATGTTGGTCTCCTGGGCCCTCTGGTCCAGCGCCTGCATGCGGAGCAGATGCTCCTGTGGAGAGATGCAGAGTCACCTGCAGGAGACATCTGGAAAATCAGCTGAGAGAAGCCCTCTGAGCTGACGGATGTCATTGCTCGTTTTCACAGTTTGCTAAATTGAAACTTTACAGGGAGGATGGCGGAGTCAGAGTGAAACCCCGCTGAGTCAGCTAAAGTTAGACTGGAAAATGAAACTACAGAGACGAGTGCAGAAAAGCGTGTGTGAGTTTATTGAGCTGTATTTTACCACCAACAGGCTTTTAACAATTATTTTAACAGCTTTGTAAAAATACTACATTAGTAACAGAAACGCGATAGGCCTTCCCATGAAAGCAAGACGCTGCAGACAGCAGATAATAACCTCAGATCTCCTCATAATAACAATGAAAACGTCTCTTTAGAGAACCTATGAACACAATAAATGGGAGTTGAACTGTTTTCCACGGTGGAAACAGTGATTATTTTTGATACCCCATCAAAATAAGATAGAAAAAAACCCATGATTGCCATAATTTCTTCAAAGTGAAATCTGATCTCTAACTGGCATCCAGTAACACAGGGGGGAGGAAAACCTCAAGTAGACGAATCAAACTCAGATATTTCACTGCTTCCAGACATAAACATGGCAACAAACATGATGATTCATTTTCACAGTTCACAGCAACCCAATGCACAAAACGATGTTTCACATTCATATCCACTCAGAGTAGAAGCCAGTCTTTGTTTCTAACAGAGATTTTGTTTGTAAGTAATGATATGGTTTACTGGAAATGCAGACATTGCATTGCATTTAAAGCCTCCATGTTTTGCCTTTATTTATTGTTTTTTTTATTCGAGTTGTTGCTGAAAAGTAGAATCAAGGCCAGTGGCATTTTTTTTGCTTGAATTACTCCTTTTTGCATCCCATCATTGACTTGTTCCTTTTCCTGCTCCTGCACAGACAAATACATTAAATATAAACTCCCTCAAGAAAGCGAGTTCTGCAAACCACTAATTTGCAATCATGTACACAAACAGGTATTTATTTGTTCAATGTTATTTTCAGAGACTTCCAATCTGACACTATTTTCAGTGCAATTAGCTTTTTCCATGAATGGTGTGTTTTGTGACAATGTTACGCTGTGCACAACACTGGGGGGAAATAAGCAATAAGCCGCATCACCTATATTATGAGTGGCACAATTGTATTTATTCAATTCTAAGTATTAAACTGCAGTTCTGTGCATTTGAGTTAAATTAAGGTTTTGTAAATGGTTCATGCATTTGGGAAAAACATGGACTTACACAGCACTTTCTACAGTTACTGACTTTCTATGTGAGATGGGAGAAAAAAGACCAGGAAGCAAATTTCTACATTAGAAATTATAGAAAATTCATCCTGTAAGTTGAGCATGTTTATTCAGTTGAGGTTTGGGGGAGTTCACAATAACATTTCAATAAAATCTGTTTTGCATATAGGATAACACTTAAGATTTCTTCTACAACAATGTTGGGACGTACTGAGTATTGTTAAATTTCCACTCTCTCTGGGTTCTCTGTAGTCCTGGGTCTTCTTTTATGGTTTCTTCTCTTCATTTAATTTGATGGGAACATTTCAGTCCTCTGTGGTTTATTTTGCAAACACAACTTCACAGCTGAACAGCTTTTTCTTTCCCAACAACCACAGTTCTGCAGTTCCCAGTATCTTTGAAGCTTTTTCTTTTTATCTCCTTTGCCATCCTCCTTATATGACCTGGTGCCAAGATGAAGGTTTGTCCTCATCCAGTGCTAGTTGTTTGAAATGACTACATATTGATCTGCCCCTCGATATGTAAACGTTTAGACAAGAGGTTATTTTCATGACGTAATTTCACTCATTCTCCTTATTGTTCATGTTCGTTTGTCTTTTCCATTTTGAAGAATGGCTACACGAAACTGACCCACCTCAGTGTCACATAGGCTAAATAGCCCGTACTAAAGGAAAGCGATTGATTACTGACTGAGAAGTTTTAGACGCACTCAATAAAATCAAATCTAAGTTATAAAGAAATGTCAGATATGGCACTGAGTGAAATATACTGGATAATGTGAGATATTTTATGATTGTGTTCTTTTTGTTTGTCACCTTACCCTCATTGGTTCATCGGGGTGGCCGGCCTTCACCGGCCTGTCCTGCCTCTTGCTGCGAAGAAGCTGCTTGGCAAACTTCTCCCCGATGACAGGATTGGCAACTGAGGAGGAAACAAACAGTTTGTCTGGACAGTTCATTGTCTTGTGATACACTCCCCCTCCCTCGGCTCTGGTTAAAGCGATTTCCAAACAGGACTGCAGTTTTTCAGCTCCTGGCTGTGTGGACGTGAGTCAGAGTGCTTCCTCTTGGTATTCTCAGCTTGCAGTTTAACCTCAACCTGTTTTTTGTTTGTCTTTCCATAAACATGCCAGCTGTTTTTGTCACAGCTGGATATTGGCTAATCAGGACAACATCCTTCCTCAACCAGAGCAGCCTACAGACAGAGCTATTTAGCTCTATGCGCTGATGCGAGGCTGTTTTCTTTTTTTACCCCCACAGCCAATCCCAGGGGAGCTGCTCCTGTAAACACTGGTCTCTGCAGAATGAGGACTCTCTGTCCCTTCTCTCTCTCTTTCTGAACCTAGGGCTGTGTTTGGAGGCCGGGTAGGTAACAAAGTGCTCATTCATCCTTCACACTCCCTGGAGAGGGACTCCGAGCAGCACGTGACCCCAGCATGCAGCCGGGGAGGCTCTGTCTTCCTATGGCGCATGAGCAAGCTGCAGGGGAATGGTACCCACTTCTGCCAACATCGGGGCCCCGTCTGGTGTTGAAGCTGCAGGTTCTGCTGCAGCCGTGGCCTCAAAGCAATATGTGGCAATTTTCTCATCCAGAAATATGGACATTAAAAAAAAACACAATTTGAAATCCAGGAGTTTTAGTGATCTTTGAGATAGCAGAAACAACATGCTTTGGGTAATGAATTAATTAGGCTAGGTCATTTTAGCAAAAATATGTTGTTGTTGTTAATACCGTCTGTGTTAAAAAATAAAGTCTTGAAAAAAAAAAAATAAATACATGTTTTCTTCACAATCTGTATAAAGAAGCTTCCCAATTACTGGGGAAAAAAAACAGTTAAAATACACAATAAGTATATTAAAAAGTGCTAAGCTCTCTGCTTTTCTCTTTGACTCTGGTTTTACCTTCAGCTTTATTCCCAGATGCAGTCCTACCTGTTTCAGTGGCCAGCAGGACCAGGCAAAGCAGAAACACCACCAGCTCCCTCTTCATCTTTCCTGCCTGAGTCTTCGCTGCTCTTAGCTCCACACTGCAGCTCAGAAGGTGTGAAGGGAGGAAATTTCTCCTCCCTCTCTTCTTCCCCCTACTTCTCACCCACAAACTTGGTAAATATAGTGCTAAAGCATTTACTTCATATACTTCAGGATTTAGAACAAACTAGAATCCAGAGGAACTGACCTTACTACCTTAGATCAACATTATCAGGACAAGAATCCAGAGGAACAAAAATCCTCTCTAGTTTATAAATTGCTTATTCATAAACATAGGGAACTAAGTTTTATACTTTTTCTTCTTCTGCTCTTTCTTTTAGTTTGTTATTTTGTTTGTATTTCCTTCTAATTCATGTAAAGCACTTTGAATGGCCTTGTTTCTGAAAATGTGCTACATAAATAAAATTAACTTACCTAACCTTACTGCACTGAGCTATGCCATCTGTTGTTGTTAGGTAAAACCAAAGATTTAATCAGACTTGTAGACTTGTCTACAAGTGACAAGCCTACAAGTCACTTGTAGACTTGTAGACTACAAAGTCTTGTAGAAAGTCACTTGTAGAAAGTGACTTTCTACAAAATCACTTTGTAGAAAGTGACTTTCTTCACTTTCTACAAATTTGAAGAAAGTGAAAAAAAAATTATTTCTTTTTTTTTTATTTGGTGAATATACTGTAAACTTCTTGTTTCAACTGTATTTATTTCCAGACAAGCAGGCTATAAGTTTTGAGAAATATTCCAATTCTTTTTAATCGTTAACATTTTTTTATTATTATTTGTTTTTATTTCACATATTTTCAGCAAAGGTCAAGTCTGTACCTCTTCCCTAAATTTAAACTACATGAGATACATAGACCAGCTCCCTTTCTCATTGTGACCTTTATTAACTCTGTCAATAACAGGTTGCCAGTCTGTAGTCACTTTATTAGGTTCATCTGTTGAAAGTGGCAAAGACAACTTGCTGAAACGATAACGATACTTTAAAATGAGGAAAGAAGAGGACTTAGTTAACATCATGCATGCACACCAAAATCTGCAGCAATTGCATAACTTTTTAATCGGTATGAATCCAAATATATGGATATATTTCCAACACCTTTACAAACTACATCATGAAGAAGTAAGGCAGCTCTGTCTGCAAAATAGGGTCCAACCCAGAAAAAAGTCCATTGTTCACCTCGTCTTCTACTAGTCCCCTACCTATGACACTTTTTGCATCTCTGCTATGTTATCTTTGCTGCTGTAAAATCATTTTTTACAAATACGTTTGTCAAGTTCAGGTACTGAATTAAAGTGATCCAAACAAAAATATCTACTGTCAGACATTAAGCCCAAGTCTGAGCTATTAGGAGCAAAACTGCAAAGAAATTAGTTGTGGTACAAGACTTTTGCTCAGTGAAATAGATGATTGGGTTATTAAAAACATTGCTTAAATAAATTCCAGCGAGTCACGTAAATAATATAACATACTGATTTAATAAAAATACTGAAAGTGAGAAAACCCCTCTGAAAAACATGTAACGCGCAGGAGTATCCACTAGATGGCAGTGCTAACACACACGCCAATGGATTATTTTAGCTACTGCGTGAAGACGAATGTGACGCATTTTCCTGAGAATGTAATTGATTTATAAAATACAACTCTGTGTCAAACAAGAATAGAGAGCATCATCACTTCCGTTTCCACATCTCATTGTTTCTTTCTCAGTATTGTGTTTCTAGAAGCCTGGGTAGTTTAATAACCAGTTTGTCCTGATTAAATCTGGAAGCAGGAGACCGCAGATGTTGTCCCCTCATTGTGTGAATGCGTCATTGTGCCATGGAATCTCACCACAGCGCATGCGTAAACTTGACCTCAGGCAAGCGCACCAAAGATAATTTATTAAATGTGAAATGAGGTCTGTGATTACTACTGTGTTCGCTCAAACTGATGGAGGATGAGAAAACTAAGAACGTGTATTTTAATCTGGTTTCCCTTATTTCGTTTCATTGCATCACCAGAAATACTTTTGTATTCTGGTCAATTGTTTCTTGTAAATAATAACAACAAAGACATCCCAATTGTTCAAAAATATTTATATTTTTAAATATCTCACCATTATTTTTCAAGCTAAATTATGTAAATTAAGACTTTATGGGACTGCAGCCTTAATTTACCAAACCTATATATACATAAAACATTATTAAGCAATCACCAAAAGCAAGGTTTAAAACGGGCTTTTAACAGTTTGCTAATAATCAGGAAATGTAACTTTGCAATTTATTGTAAATTTGTAGGGGTGAACTATCTTCGCGTGTAAACACTCTTTGCATGAGTTACGTCAGCGTAAGAACTTTGTGTTTCGACGTGATGCCGTCCTCTTCCTGTTTGTAGTTTTTCATCTTCAAACTACAACGCAGCATCCTGTTGATGCCAGTGAACATGAGCTTGGCGGGGACTCGTCGCTTGGTGGTGACTCCGCGCTTCTCTTCTTCCATTTGCGCTCCTTGAAAGCCCGTCGCTTGTGTCAGGACCGCGGCAGCGATGTGCCAGGACGGGGGCGAGGCGAAGGAGGACTGCGGCTCCCGGGAGGAGTGGACGCTGCTGTTCTGGACCTCTCTGGCCGTCGTCGTCCCGGTCATCCTGACGCTATGGTGCAGCACGCAGCGCTCCAAGAGGAAGACCTACATGAAGGAGTTCTTTAGGAAGAGCAAACACGGCTGGCACTACACGGACCTGTTCAACAAGCCCACCTACTGCTGCGTCTGCTCGCAGCACATCCTGCACGGAGCTTTCTGCGACTGCTGCGGCGTGTGCGCCGACGAGCAGTGCCTGCGCCGGGCCGACAGGAGCCTCCTCTGCAAAGAGATCTTGGCCCCGTCTCGCCCTGACGGATCCATGGAGCATCGCTGGGTTCGCGGAAACGTGCCGCTGGCTAGTTACTGTGCTGTGTGCAAGCAGCAGTGCGGGACCCAGCCTAAGCTCTGCGACCTCAGGTACCACAGATGTCAGACATGATAAAAAAAAGTGCATAAAACGCATCACTGTGACTTCATTAAGGTTTTAGATTAAACATACAAATAGTGAGTAAAACGTTTTCTGTACATTTATTTTTTTTAAAAAGGTACACTTGTACATTAATTAGCACCAATCTTTCAGTCTATTAAGATTGGCAGATGATCCAAAATATCGATGATCGTTGTCGGTGTCAAATCGATACTAATGCGGTAAAATCGATCCCAGTAAAACTACTCCAAAACGTTACATGTTTAGGAATTTTCTACGTATTTTGTGGAAAATGTGGTTTGTCTATTTCTCAAACAAATTGGAATGCCATGGTCTCGCATGAAACCTTCAATAAAATGAAGCAAAAACTGGATTAATAATTGACATCCTATAACAACAAAAGGTTTCCTGCAGGGTAGTATTATAGACTTTAGATATTGTTTTGTATTTTTGGTCTTTGTATTAATACATAACCAATATTTCCTTGGCTTTACTTGGTGACGAGAAGAGATATTTCTACATTTTGTATTCATATTTGAAAGCTTTATGTTCCAGGATATTCATTACTTTTGACCAATACTGTGTGCGAAGCTGCAACTTCAGTGTTTATACCTTTGAGCTTCTGGTTTTCATCTAATCCTGCTATGTTGACAGAACTCATCTGACAGCCGGAGAACAAGCTCAGTTTAACTATGGAAAGACATTCCACCTTATTTCTAGTTCAATGTCTGTTTAACTTACAAATAAGAAAGCCTGTAAGAAAAAAAATTATTATGCATTTGGAATAATTTAAACAGCAAGATTAGGTTATGCAAAAATAAAACATAATATAAAACAGTTGTTCATTTAAAGAGGTAAGTCTGAACTGCTCCCTCTACCTTCCTGTTTGAGGAGCTGCTGCTATCGAACTTGTACAAGCTTGATGTTGCTCTTCTCAGATCCCTATTTGTTGTTCGACCCCAAACTGTCATGGTGCGTCTCCCTCTGCGCCTCCTTCCAGGTGTGTCTGGTGTCAGACCACAGTCCACGACGACTGCATAGACAGCTTGGCGGATGCAGAAACGTGTGACCTGGGCGAGTTCCACAGCCTCATCATCCCTCCTCACTACCTCTACCTCGTCAACAAGCTGCGTCGCCGGCACCCTGACGAGTTCACCAAGGTGCGACGCATGTGATGTCCTGAGTTGCTTTCTTTTCCTAGAGCTGTGGAGAAAGTGAATATCACATAGCTGTTTTTTTGTTTTTCCTGCAGCTGGGAGCTTCCTGTGGCAGAAGCTGGACTCCTGTGTTGGTGTTGGCCAACACACGGAGCGGCAACAACATGGGGGAGGCTCTGCTGGGAGAGTTTCGAACACTCCTCAACCCTGTGCAGGTCAGCATCTGCCCTCCTTCAGGTTAAGCCCATCGTAATAGCCAATTAATCAATTAATCGCATCATAAATTAAGATGAGCTTGATAATTTCCTTTCTGATTATTGATATTTTTGTTTAGTCCATTTTATTCATGGTTTTGTTTTTAAGCGATTTTTTTATTTCTGGTTTATTAGTTGTTTTTCATTCTTGTGTTTTATTTTTTTGTATTCCACTTCTAGTCTAAAGTGTTCTTTATAAAATTTAAATGTTCATAATTTTTTGAGAGAGCAAACGTTCATTATTAAGCCACTATCAACATATTACTTAAAAATTGTCTGTGAACTTTTATCGCAATAATTTCTGGGACAATTTATCGTCCAGCAAACATTGTTATCATGACAGGCCGACAGCAGGTGCGTCAGCCTCCGATTTGATCAGAACAGCTCTGTCCTTTTCCAGGTGTTCGACCTTTCTGAGCTGACTCCTTCCAAAGCCCTCCAGCTGTGCACCCTGCTGCCCCCCGGCCGGGTCCGGGTGTTGGTGTGTGGAGGTGATGGCACTGTGGGCTGGGTCCTGGATGCAATAGATGCAATGAAGCTCAAGGTACGATGATGAGGTTTTGTTCAGCTTTGATGAAGTTCAGAGCTTTTCAGAAATCCTGAATAAACACAGAAAGTCTGGCTCTTTGGAAGAGAAATGAACGAGAAAGGTACAATTAAAAAAAAGAAATAAGGGATTTCATGTGGTCTATCATATGAAATCTAAATAAAAATAAAATATTTGTGGTTAAAATGTTTGAATTAAGCATTTTTTCCAAAGCTGCATATGCCACCATGTTTTTATTTATATGCTTTTCTTTCAGGACCAAGATCAGTTTATCCCCAGGGTGACCATCCTTCCTCTGGGGACAGGAAATGACCTTTCCAACACTCTAGGCTGGGGAGCCGGGTACGCTGGGGAGATCCCAGTGGAGCAGGTTCTCCGTAATGTCCTGGACGCCGAAGTGGTCAAAATGGACAGGTGGAGGTTTTAGTTCTTTTTAATCAAATAGTTTAGTTAAACAGTTCTAACATGAATGTGGATACTGTTCTTGATCTTTTCAATGCTGCTGATCTGCACAATAACAATTTTCAGATGGAAGGTCCAAGTAGCTTCAAAGGGGGTCTACTTTCGGAAACCAAAGGTGATCCATGCACATAAGTTTTTCAAACACACGGCTTTGTATTTCTGTGCTAACATGTTCACAAGCCAACGCTGACCCGCTGAACTTATCCCCCCTCCAGGTTCTGTCCATGAACAACTACTTCTCTGTGGGGCCGGATGCTCTGATGGCGCTCAACTTCCACGCCCACCGTGAGAAAACGCCCTCGTTCTTCTCCAGCCGCATCATAAACAAGGTTCCAGCGCCTCATTTGAATACGCAAATCCCGTTCAAACTTGACCACACCTGTATTTTCATATGAATACAAGCTGCTGCTTGTAAATTTGGTGGCTTTGTTTTTATTTGTCCTCCCTCAGGCTGTGTACTTCCTGTATGGCACCAAAGATTGTTTAGTGCAGGAATGTAAAGATCTGGATAAAAGGATTGAGGTACGGTAAGCTTCGTCATTGTTGATTTTATCTGGTCTGTTTTTATTTTAGACAATAGAGCTGCTGAAAGGAGCACAATATAAGCTCTCCTAATGAAGCAAGAAGCAGTGAGCTTCAGCTGAGCCAGACTACTGTCATCTTCTTTTATGCAAACTGAAGCTAATTAATTCACTAATACATGCAGTTAGAAGAGTTAAAGGCTCCATTTTCATGGCAGAGTTCTAATAAAAAGCTAAATGGATGAAGGAGATAGTCTGTGATTTGCAGATAATTCAAATCTAAAGTAGTGAAACTAAGAAAATAGATTTTATCTAAAGGGAGCAAATGTCGTTGTGTAACCCTGACAACTGGACAAAAACAGCCACCCCAGTCAGTCTTACTGAGCTACAGCTGCAGTTCATGGGTATGAATGTTAAACTTTTAGGATTTATTTAAGCCACAGTATTTTAAAGGGGGAATTGGAACAATGCCTTTTGGACATGCACTCAAAAAATCAGAAATATAAGAAATAAACAAAAACACTGAGGACTGATCCATCTATGAATCATCTGTCTTGTTCTCTTACATGTGAGTTCACCTCCAGATTGTAGTACAGATTCCTGAAGATGTTGAACTCTTTCTCTCACCTTAAATGGTGAAGATTGTTGTTTACAAGTAAATGCTTGAAGAATTTGATATTGTTACCAAACAAAGATAGAATTTCCAAAGTGTCCATAGTTATTTTATTTTATTTAGTTCATTTTTGTGACTTTAATTGTTGATGGTGTTCACCACCACAGCTGGAGCTGGACGGGGAGAGGGTGGCGCTGCCCAGCCTGGAGGGCATCATTGTTTGTAACATCGGCTACTGGGGAGGAGGCTGCCGGCTCTGGGAGGGGATGGGAGACGAACCCTGTCCCCCGACTCGGTGAGACCTGCTTAGGTGTGAAAATGTAAGGAGAAGAAATCAAATTTTTTGATTTTTTTGACCGATGCCCTGAACCCGCAGGCTGGACGACGGGCTGCTGGAGGTTGTGGGTGTGTTCGGTTCTTTCCACTGCGCTCAGATCCAGGTCAAGTTGGCCAACCCTGTGCGGCTGGGACAGGCACACACTGTCAGGGTGAGAGCAAACCCTTCCTCCCCTACACACACACACGCACATGCATTCCTGCTACAAAGCCTCCTGTTTTGCTCAGTAGGAGGGTTTACAGAAAGATGATGAGGGAATCAAATTACTTCATCATACTGACATTTGCTTTCCTGCATCACTTAGGAGTCTAATTTGAGCTAACCTCATTCAACCACTGCTACTCTGTGCCCTTTTTTTGGTTTATAGTTAAATCATTAGTGTTTGTATGTTGACACTGAGCTTTATGAAGACGCAAGATTTCTATTTTACATGAAACCTATCAAGAGTTTTCCAGCTGAAATAACTCCACCACAACAACCCAGATTGGTCTGATCAGTGTTAGTGTCTGAATGACAGCATGACTTAGTGACTGGATGCGTCTGTGACGTTACTCAAGCAGCAGCAGGCCTGTTTGTTGCTCAGCTGATGTGTCTTTGCATGTAAAATAGGCAACTCATTTCATTGCTCAGGGTGGATTTTAAACCCAGGTGTGAATGGCCTACTTGTGTCTAAATAAGATATTATGTATTTTATTACCTGGTCTGAATGAGGCCTTATTTGCATTTAGGAGCATTTTTAAAGAACTTATCTTTATGTCTAATGTTAATAATAAACTGTATTTATTGTCCAGAATATTTTACTCCATCAATAAGTTACAAAAAAACTCCACAGTTTTTAACCAAAATATTTACCAATTTGGTTATAAAAATGTGTATTTGGTTGGCAAAATGTAAAGAAAAAATCTTGAAATCATTCATTTTTATACCTTTCTGAATATATTCCTTGTTTTATGGAACTATATTATTGGGACGCACCGATTGCAGCTTTCTGGCTGATCGTCAATTTCCAATCTTTAAAAAGCCTGACCTGCCAACTCTGACTTTGGTCGATACAATTTTTTTTGTCTGAAATGTCGAAAAGAAAGTCACCGAGATGGCTGGGGTGACTATTGTTGCTGCAAACATGCAGACATGACCTGGTGGTATGTCAGTCAAACCTCCCTCACAGTGGAGAGATGGATAAGATCGGTTCCACATCGAAGTATGGGCCCAACACCGATCTCCCAAAATGAAGAAATAAATCAGTACACCCCTACTATATTCATAATTTTTTAGTAGCTATACTTTCTCCAAATTATGTACTGCGTATATACATTTTCCTCGGGATTATTTGCTGAAAGATGCGTATTATGCACAAAAACTTCCTTGTGGATCAGTGGCGTGTGATATTCTAACATGTGGGCTTTTCCACCTCCAGCTGGTTCTGAAGAACTCCACCATGCCCATGCAGGTGGATGGGGAGCCCTGGGCTCAGGGGCCCTGCACCATCACCATCACCCATAAGACCCAGACCTTCATGCTGTACCATAGCGCAGAGCAGACAGACGATGACGATGACGATGACGAGTCCAGTGCCTCCGAACTGGAGAGCCCAGCCCCTCGTGACTCCTCCAGGCCTCCGTTGTTGACTACTGCGCAAGCGTGATGTGCCTCAGGCGTCACGAGATCCTAAACGCCTCTTATCTTGGTTTCTGTTTTGCAGTCCGACTTCACTGGTCCACTGTCTGCTTGAGCTTGTCTCCACTTCATATGCTGAGTCACAGTTTTGAATCCCTGTTTTGTGTTCTTTGTTCTTTATCTTCGAACCGTCATTTGTTGCAGCTGACAGCTCAGGCGTTTGCTATCTGCAGAGGTGAATATGATAAGGAAAGCTTTCTGTTTATTTGCACTGATCCCTCGTGCCATATAGATTGTAGAGTCTAGAGATAACTGTGCTGTATTTATTCTGCTATATTTAAAACTGAGTGTTCCTTTTAGTGAGCCAAATTGAACTCGTTCTCCAAGCCCTCTAAAAGCCATGTCAAACCTGCAGCGGGCCATGAAAACCTGTGATAAAGGAAGAGTCATGTAAGAGATGACAGACGCCATCAACTCTCAGTGATTCATCTTCTGTTTTATGGTCTAAACAAAGCACAAAAGAAAGCTCTCTCTCGTGTTTGTTGCTGAAACACAACAGAGAGTTTGCGTTTCAGCCACCTCCAGGATTCAGTAACTTGCAGACATATTCTTACATGTGGAGCTTTCCACGTTCTGTCAAGTTACAATGAGAAACATCAGCGTGTTTTATTGGGACTTAATGTGATAGACAGGCATAAAGTCCAGCATAAGTCATGAAATGGGAGGGAAGTGGGAGAGTTTTCAAAAATTTACTGGAAATATAAAATGCTGGGAATACATTTGTATTAAAAACCCTGAGTAGGGGCTGTGCTTCAAGCCTCTCCTGTATTTAACTTCAATCCTTCTTCCAAGCATCTCTGCCTATCTGTCCCAACACAACATCTCCACAGCATGCAGGACACTATTTCTATGTCTATGTGTCTTCTGAGAGCAATAAGTTGCTCCCAGAATATTGAAAAACATGAATACATTTAATTTGCCTTCAAACACTTATGCTGCTTTCTGTTGGCCCATCACATGAAACCACAATAAAACATGCTCAAGTTTGAAATGTTACAATTGTCACCTTTGGAAGTGACTGCATCTGTTTAATCGTGCTCCAAAGCGCTCCTTTCGTTTGCATCTTTGGAGCAGTTTGAGAAGCTTTCCCATGTGCCGAGTATTCAAGAGTCACTGTAGGGACTCGTTTCCCTGTAGGAAACGGGCCGACTCGTTGAGGGTCAGAATGAAAGCACTGCCAAGTAAGTATGGAACTACTTTGCCAGCATATAAAAAACTTCTTTCCTCATCTTAGCAAACTGTTTACATACTTTGTGTTGCTCTTGAACGTAGCTCCTATCCATGTTACTGCCATCAATTATTATACCTGCTGATTAGATTTTACATTGTGCAAGCAGTCCTTCAGCTTCTCGTGTTTTGTCTGTTCTCGCCATAAGGGGGCAGTCTGAGGACAGTATTTAGAGGAAGAGCTTTTCAGACCCTTTAGTTCAGTAGTGCCCTGCCACAGACTGGTGACCTGTCCAGGGTGACCCCGCCTCTTGGGGACCAGCACCAGCACCTCCCGACCCACTAAGGGACAAGGGCGTAAGAAAGTGGAGGGATGGATAGTTCAGTAGTTACAGCATTTGTTGCGTGTACCTCCATGTGTTGCTCGTGTTTGTCGGAAATCCTGGTGCTGGTGGGATTCCTGGCGTTCCGAGCCATTTCAGAAAAAGTCTGTAGGATGGCTGGTTAAAGGTTTGCTGCTGCAAGTTTTAAGGTTGAACGGGATCAGTAATTAGCCATTATGATGCCTTGCTGGACGACACCTGCTTTACCTTTTAATGTGCGTTTACCAGAGCTTTGTGTTGTGATGAAGCAGCTTTTATGAAGCTCAAACAGCATGATTGTCCCTCTGAGTTTTCATTTTTAAGGCCGATTTGACACATTTTATTGCATTATTTTTGCTTGCGCAGACTGCCCTTCTGGGCATTGATGAGATTTTACGCTGGCTTGTAAACAGTATTGATTTAAAGCTAAAAGGTCAGTGACAGAAAAGCGGATTGAGCTTTAAAAACTCCACTAAATTACTTGAAATACTTGTATAATCAACTACTTACTTTTCTGCTGTCAAAATTGCTTATAAGAATCTACTGTAAGAATAATCAGCAACTTTAAGAAGACTTGTATGATCCCAGTTTACCACAAACTACCAAGAAACGGAGCTCAGAGGAAAACAAGCATTTAATGCCAACAATCATAAAAAAATGTGTTTACAAAATGTGACAAGAACCAATTTTGATTGAGATGAATGTAAAGAGGTGATGTTTTGAATTTGAAGACATTCCCATAAATATTTTCATACATACCCAAGGTCTTTGTGTTTTCATTTGATAAGATAAGACAAAGAATAAATTAATATTTACATTTCAGATGACGAGGCGCCTTTAATCTTTAATAGAGTTTGGAAAGCGGTTTGGGATACGTCACCCAAATACCTGAAGAGGAAATTAAACTTTGATTTTTTTGTTCTTCTTTGAAGTTAGATATTCTCTGTTTTCACATACAAAATAGCAACTAATGCAGCGATGAGCCTTTTGTCTCCATTCTTGTTCTTTCTAAACAGATGAATGAACATGATGCTTGTGTTTCTATATACAGTCAAAAATGTGTTCTATGTTTTCTGTGACGTTGTAACTTTTAACTTCTAAATATTGAAACTTGGCATTACAAAGCAGGTGGCAGGATCAGCAGCACAGTTAAGATACATGCAAAGTTTATAAACTGACTTAGGAAGAAATGAGAAATCAGAAATGCTGTCAGTAAGGATTACTTAGCAAGGGACATTGACTAACTGATTGAAATTATAACCCATGGATCCATTTCCCTTCTGCTCCATATAAAGGTTTTTAACCACTACACATTATTTTGTGCATAATTAACTGTAGACTTGCAAAAAATATATATATACATATATATGAAAATAAACTTTATAAAGACCAATGTGGGGAGGAGAGCAGGTGGAACATTTTGAATATTTTTCTAAAAATCTAGCTGTTCCTATTAGAAGGTTTCTAAACTTTTCCATTGGCATTTAAGTCATTGCAAAATGTCACAAAACTATAGTCATATTTGAATAAGGATTAAAGGCTGGTTAAGTTTAATTTTAATACCCAAAACAAAACATGAAGCAAACAGTTATATTTAATAACAATCACACAGTTATAGTGTGTAGGTCCAGCAGGCTGCTGATGAGCTATTTATTTTTTCTAGGGTGTGGGTTGGGCCCAGCTGGTTTCCCTGACGGCGGATGTGCTTTCGGCGGATGTCCTTTCGGCTTGTCTTTCTTAGCAGAATCGGCTCCTTTCCACCCAGGCTTCTGTTCTCCGTGTGCACCTGTTGGCTTTTTGCCTTGCTCTGAAACAAAGTGCAGAACGCTTTTTTTTCTCTCTCTCCGTAGCAAAACAGACAAAATGCTGAAATGAAACATCTGAGTTTTAAACACGGCCTTCGATTGCATTGGAAGAGGCCCAGGATTAAGCCTTATAAGGCCTGAACATTAAAAGTAGTTATTCAGGTTTGAGTGAAGCTACTGTTTTTATTGGCAAAAGCATCCGTGAACTTCGTCCTGAACCCAGCTGACTGCAGACACAGAGTGTGACAAACGGCTGGATGCTGAACTCAGCATGCCTTCATAAAAACTCAGCTCTGGCTGAAAACTCAGGATCAAAGGTCTGCACCAGAAAAAACCACTCATCTGTTAAAAAGGTAAAAACTTCACTGACTTTTAGGATTTTATGTGACAGATCAATGCAAACTGTTCAACTGATCTGAAGTTTCAGGAACAGATGTGTTGTTTACAACTCCCCCCTCATTAAAATCTGAAAACGTGGCAAGAATTTGTTTCACAGTATTTTGCAGCAAAATATCTCATATTTCACACAAATAGAAAGCTCAAAGCGTCAGATATGTCGTTTTTCACCCAATTCAGACGAACAAATAATACCTCCCAATAATAAGGACATAAATTAAACACATAAGCTTGTGATAAAGTGACAAAATATCTTAAATGCTTTTACCCCAATTAAATGTGCCAATGACCACAGCCTATAATAAACCTTAATATTTGATGCATTTATTTCTGCCGGGTTGGTACACGGTGAATATGCAAACAGAATACAAAGTTTAATAACTTACTGTGAGAGGGTTGGTGGCCACCGTCAGCCTTCTTGTCTGAAAGGCGATACAAACAGTAAAATATGAAAGACATTTTATATCTGTTCACTGTGATTTCACTGCCATCTGTATTTTCAGTCCAAATTTATCCAATCTGAAAATCTTTGATCTGTTCTTTAGGCTTGTTCTGTTGCATGGTTTATTTATTTTTTGTCACACTTTCACTATTTAAAAATGCATGCTTTCCCAAAACAAATTTGCTATTATTTTGATTGTTTTTTTGTTTTTTTCAACAATCTAAAGCAAGTTTCTGATCACAGCTGTTTTCCAAAGCACCCATCGATCAATAAGCCTCTCATGAAATCTTTCCAAAGACAACAAGCTGATCCAAGTGTTCACTGGACCAACACTTGCAATGCAAATAGCTAAGGTTTTTTGGTGGAAAGAAAACAAAACAGAAAAAAAACAGTTATATAACCAATTCAAAGAAAAATAAATCAGAAGTTTGATAGTTGCATTGCAGGTTCTGATATCTGTTTTTTTAGATGCAAAATTTTTAGGAACCTATGAGATTTATGTTTATTGAATAACTAACCAATGTTTCTCATATTTTATAAGTCAATTTTAGACCAAGAACCCAAAACATTTCTGAAAATTCACCCGTTCACATTTCACTCTCAACTCATCAGAGTTTCCTCTTAAATCTTTGCATTAACCAGATGGTAATGAATAGACAACTACTGAAACAAAGGGAATTTAAACCGCAGCTGGACAGCGCACTAAAGAGTGGAGATGGTCAGGTTATGGTGTTTGTCCAGTTAGCACATGGTTTTGGATCATGAACATGTCCAAAATCATGGACTTTTGGGTGGACGGTTCTTGGTACCACTTTGCGGTTTTCCTAAAGTTTTCTCAGTCATTTCTTCAGGACTTTTCTGAGAAGCTGAAGTTTGGAGAAATCTGTAAACTGTTTTTTTTTGTTGCTTATAATTTAAGAGAATACATTTTTGTTGCATTGCTCATTTGTTTTGCTAGAGATGCTGGTTTTGTGCTTTATTGGTTTCCTCTTTGTAGCCAAGCAAAATTTAAGTCAAATTAATGCAAAGATGCTTTCAGTAAATAGTCGCGTGTGATGTTTGCGTTTTATGCTACGTACGTGGCTTCTGTCCGTGGAAGAACGGAGGCCTGGAAAAGCCAGATGGCTGACCCTGCTGTGGATTCCATGTTGGCTTTGCCTGAATGTAAACAGGAATATGGACGGGCTGGTAGAGGGTCTGGACAGGTGGATGACATGGAGTATGGGACATCGGTGGAGGTCTTTGCTCTGGGGGCTTTGAGGATTCTGAAAAATAGATGGTGAAAATTAGAGAAATAAATCATTTACATGCATCACAAAACAGTGCCTTGCAAAAGTATTCATGCCTCTTGAACTTTTGTCATGTTACGACCTTAAAATTCGGTTTATTTTATTGGGGAGCGGCACAAAGAAGTGGTCTATGTTTTAGGCCTTTGCAAAGGTAGATAAGATCTCTGGATGACATCGGTTAGTAATCCAAGTATTGACAAATTGCCGATCTTCCAAAATCAAGGAAATTGGGGCTGATTTATTGGTTAACCCCTCATAAAAACATGAAGTTCGTGGGAGCCTTAATACTTTTGCAAGGAACCTAATACGAGCACAGATTTCACTTTTATAAACATTTGCAGGCAACAATTAGTAGAACGTTACATACGAGACTCGACTCGCACGGCTGCACTGTTTTCTCCACCAGCAGCTCCTGAGAAAGAAGCTTCTGTTTGTCCTGAAAAAGGCAAAGTGGCTCCGTTTTAAAACACTAAAATCTTTTTAAAACTATTTCACTACAAAGTTCACACCAGGGGTTGCACGTACATCTACAAGACATCAACCCACCAGATGCAGCATATCCAGTGTTGTGTAAGTGAACATTATTGGCTTTATTTAACTTTTACATTAAGAAGACAAGAGCGACATTTCTAATTATAGAGTACCTGCATATTTACCTGGGATTAGTAGTGGTACTCTGGCCTCAAAAGGCTGAGTAAAGAGCGTCATCAGGCTCTCCTGCAGGATGGCAGCAAAGCTCTGTGTTGCCACCACCTTCTTGGAGTCCAGGTTAATTCGAGGAGGATGGGGGTCAAACTTAACCACCCGGGGCAACTCAAACGAAGCCTGTGAGGAGCAAGTGAAGAACATAAGAATTTGATCATTATTATTGTGGGACTCAGCGAGAAGAGTTTATTAAGGCGTTTTCCACTTGACCACCTCTAACCGGTTCTGTCCCGGTCCTCCCCGGCCAAATTAATTTTCCATTAGCAAATCCAGTGAGACTGTTCTCAGATTTTTGTAGCACAAGCCAGATTTGACAGACAGCTGATTGTCTTGTGATTTACATCACTGAAAAGTCCAAACAACATTATAGTTCAGTTAATGTTGAACTATAACTATAACACAGCTCGCGGCACGTCTCCCTAAACAACAGGCAGCAATACACAAGAGAAACAGTGAAGCTGTGGTCAGATTTCTGACGAATCTGCAGTTTTGCACAGACGGTGTGAAACACCGGAGCTACAAAAGATTAGCTTGTAATATGAATTTTATTTTTCCTTTGGATTAAAAAAATAAATCAAGTTCATGCGTGGCTACTGGTTTACTTCTTTTTACTGCATTACTTAAATCCAAAAGGTTGCACATTTAAAAAAAAAAGTTCCATGATGTTATTATATTTATACATTTGTAGCAAAACTAATCAGCTGATCTGAGTCCTAATTATCATGTTTAGGCCAGCAATTTCTATGAGACCAGATGAAATATCTTGGTTTATCTGAGTCCATCAGAACTCAGATAACCTCGAGGTTCTTCATGTTGACCGCAGCTGCTGCCCGCTCAAGGCCCACCCACCATAAGGACGAACAGAGCTTCTAACGGAAAAGCTCACTACCTTGGGTAAAACCGAACCGCATTTTAACCGGTTAGTGCGCAACTTGCCAGTGGAAAAGAGCCTTCAGTATTGCTACTGAAAGAGGAAGTGAGTTTTAGTCCCACCTGCAGAAAGGCTGGCGTTCCTGCCTGACTCAGCAGATTGTCGATCTTCTCTCTGGCTTTCTTCATCCTCTCACTGTTGTCGTTGAACTTTGTTGTGAGGTCGCGAAGTTTGGCCTGACCAGCTTCCAGCTCACAGTCCACCTCATGCTGGGCCACGCGCCCATCCTGAGCCAACATCTCCCCTATCTGCTGGTACACAGCAGCCAGCGCCATCTTCCTCTTGCTCGCTGCATCCTGGAGACAAGCAGGCTGAGTCACCTGTGCTTCATGAGCCCCGACATGTGAGGTGTAAAAGTTACCTTGAGCTTGCCCTGCAGCTCGTTCATCTGAAGCACGATGGTGTCAGTCCTGTCAATCTTCAAGTTCAGAATATCCAACTTCTCCCTGAATTCAGACTGCAGAGGAAGAAACGAGAAATGAAGGTCAGCTCAAAGTAAACTGCGTTGAGGCTGAAACATTTGAGAAGTTATGTTCCCTTCCCTTTTCTTCCCAAAGGTTTTTTCAGTCATGGCCGAGGACATGCGACATGTCCAAGAAGAGAAGCCAATTAACCTGACAGTCATGTTTTTGGACTGTGGGAGGAAGCCGGAGTACCCAGAAAGAACCCACGCATGCACAGGGAGAACATGCAAACTCCATGCAGAAGGACCCCGGGCCAGGAATTGAACCCAGAACCTTGACTGGCAGCTGCACAGTGATGCCAACTGCACCACTGTGCATATGCAATATGTATGTGTACTAATAGAACATTGCGTGGGTGGAAGAAGTGTGTAAGAAAACAGGCCCAAACAACTTCGTTTCTCCTAAGAATCCCTCCTAAGATTCATAAAAAACCAGGTGAGCTTCTCCAGAAAATATCTTAGTGCTACGCTTACCCAGAAATGTTTCTCCACCAAGTTCTAGGTCAAACTGTGATGGAGGGATCCAATAATTATCTCACTTATGTAAGCCATTTTTTTCTTTGCCTTTTCCCTGATTTTTTTTTAATGATTATATTGTCTTCACACACATATCATTAATACTGATGATAATAACATTCTTTGTGGTCTGACGCTATTGGCCCTCTGAATGATTTTATGAGGCCCACATGACCTAAACTTGACGCAATAGGGAGGCAGAACAGGTTTGGCAAACAAGAGAAACAACCAGACAAGGAAGAGCATAAAAAGAACAAACATGAAGTGGCAAGATAAATAAAATAATCCAGTAATAGCCAAGCAAAATGTGAGAACCGCGACTTGAACAGAAAGTTAAAAGGAAGTTGTGACCATTATGTTCAGTTTTGTTCTTGTCGTTTAAAAAAAAGTGCGGTCCAAAAAGCATTTTCTTATCTTTAAAATGCGCAGCAAATATAAGGTGTTGGATAAAATGCATTTAGCTGAGATCTCACTCACCGCTTTCAGGCTCCTCTGCTCCTCTGGAGAGGAAAAGCTGCAGCCTTTGTGAACCTGCTGCAGGCAGAGGCTGCAGATCAGGCGGCCATGATCGGTGCAGAAGTGCTCCATCAGCTTGTGGTGGTCGGTGCAGATGTGCTCGGATAAATCCACGATGGCCTCGGTCAGCTGGTGGAGGCGAAAGGTGGGGTTTTCCCGGTGGGGCCGCAGATGCTCCTCGCAGAAGGAGGCCAAGCAGGTGAGACACGTCTGAGCCGCCTCGGCCTCCATGCAGGTGTCACAGCGGACCACATCATCCCTCTCATCCTCTTCTTCGTCTTCATCCTCCTCCTCATCATCTTCTTCTTCCTCTTCTACGAACTGTCCGCCTTCGGCATTGCTGGACCTCGCCCTGAATGTCTCCACCACGGTGCTGAGGACCGTGTTCTTCTTCAGCTCCGGCCTGGTCTCGAACTGGGTCCGGCACTGGGGGCAGCTGTAGGAGTCGGTCCAGGTGGAAAGCAGACACTCCTGGCAGAAGTTGTGTCCGCAGGGGATGGTGACCGGGCAGTCAAAGGTGCTCAGACAGATGCTGCAGGTCAGCTCGTCCTCCAGGCTCATGAGAGAAAAGCCAGAGTCCTCTAAGTCCGCCATGATGCGACTCGCAGGGGGCGTTAACAACAAAGCTGCACTGAAGAAACGAAACTTAACACTTGCCGTCCTGTGAAGGACAGAAACTCAGTTCAGAGAGGAAAACGGAGCTGAAACGTTCACATCACCCAGTCTTCTTATCCGACAACAAATTATTCATCTCATGAATCGTGATTATTTCTCCACTCACCTCTGCTGCCAGCGTTGGAGACTCCTGCCAAATGGGATGGATTTCCTCCAGTAAACCTGATCTCCACAGGACGAGTTAAAGCCACTCCCAGTCTGCAGTCCACAGAGAAAAACTAACGATGCGTGGCCATGTCCAGATATTAACCGACAAAACTTCCACAAATGCTGTTGGGAAAAATTAAAAAAAAACTAAAGTTTGTATAATAGTAACAACAGCTGTGTCACATTGCTTTTACACATTAAGAGCAATGTTAATGTGGAAAATCTGTCGCATCATTTTATCAATTTAATTGATTAGTTTTATCATTATTTTTTCTTTTTTTTGACACTTGTCAACGTGTCACAAGTTGAATTATTTACTAAAAATAACTTTTAACATCCTGTACAGTTTCCATCCTTTGGTAAAGTGTAAATATGTAAATAAGCATCATATTTGCCTCTATTATTTTAGTTTTATGATCAAATAGAAAAAAGATTTTTGCACGTCTGAATATGTTTTGTACAGATACAAAACCTTGGATTTTATGTTGATAGTCTGTTCTGTGGGGTTCTATTCACTTTGACAGATGAATATTAGATTTGAAAGTAAAATAGATTGAAAAATCATGAACATGGAAATTATATAGATCAATTTCACACATGCAGGCTGATACTAATGCTGCATTTGCAAACATGACACCAGACTGGCTTTTTTTTATGATTCCAATCTTTTTGTATTCTATGTAGCATGGTTTGCGTTTCACTGTCTGATTTGAATTACTGAAATAAAACAACATTTAGATAATTATCTAATTTTCAGATGTACAAAGAGTCGTAACACAGTACCTGATGTTAATTGACATTTATATGTTGCACAAAAGCCTGGATTTTACTTGATGATGACTTTTGAACAGCTCACGTTGTAAAGTCATCGGTGGAATCATAAATAAAGGGTGAGGCCACCAACAATAAGTTTATTACATGGTGTTAGCTATAAATTCCTGGTACGTTATCAGTCCTGAATAAAACAAACACTGTAACATCACCTAAGAGAATGTTTGCATGCTTATCATTTAGTGACATTTCTCTTTTACATACTTTTATTTGCAGCTGCTGTAGATTTTGGACACAGCTGACTGCTAACAACAATTTGTTACAACCAGTAAGCAGCACAGAAAGACACTGAACACAAAGTTTATTCAATCAATCAATTACACTTTATTAATCCAAAAGAAAAATATCGTTGCATTTCAATACAGCTGTCTGAAGAAAAGCAAACAGGCACACAAGCCATTATGAGAGGCGCCAGGCTTTCATCAGAAGATTAAATACAATACATTCTTACAGATCATTACGTTGTTTATTCCATGTTTATTCTTATTTAGAATGATTTTTAAGCTTGAAACAGTAGAGGAAAAGATTAATTTATCATAATATAATGTAGAAAATGCTTTAAGTTCAGTTTTTGTTGAATATGTCCAAACAACAGAGAATATGACTCAAAGAAAGCTTTGATTAAACATGACAACAAAATTAAAGCAGAAGAAAATAAGCAAGGAAACATTTGCTGGCAATTGAAACAATTCAGATGTGTGATTTCAATAAACAAGTGACACCCTGGAAAGCTCCCTAAACATTGTAGAGTTCACAAGTTTAGAACAAGTTTGGTGTTAAAAACATAATCTGAATGGCACAGCTTCTATTAATACACCGCAGAAACATCACGAAGCATAAAACTCCCTCCTTCCAGTCAGCACACAATAGGCCAACAGAGCATCCCGTTGGCTTGCTTTCCCAACTTCTAGAGGAAACTAAAGTGTTTCATCTCTTAAAAACACAACAGACCCAAGTTCAAATCTGGACCTGGACTGTTGTTGAATATCTCCGCTCTCCCCATCATTTCCTCATCCAAACTTCACCAGTGAAGCCAAGACGTCTTCCAGGTGAACAGAAGAGAGAGACGGATGTTTCAGTTCTTTAGTAAAACAGACTCTATATGACGTCTGCTCTAATCAAAGAAATGATGTCAACACTCAAGGCTTGATAATCCCAACAAAGTCAATGTATCCATTTATTCTGATTGCTCTGATTTTGGAAATGCCATTCTTGATAGATTTGGGACAGTGTCCACACGTATTATTTTCCTCTTATCATATACTTTTTTTGCTGTGACTTTCAATCTAGTTTTTATAGCCTCATCTATAAATAAAAGCAGGTTTTAAAACACGTTTAATATGAAAACACTGCACCTAAAATGACAAGTGATTCATTTTCACAATTTAAACAAAATGTTGTAACATAAAATTGTTTTTCGTGGGAAAAAGATTATTTGATTGAATTGTTAGTATTTTTTCAGGTACATGTTGGGAGTATTTTTAGATACAACTCTTTTCTTCCCCTTTCTAAATACCAAAGCCTCAACATCAAGTTTCTCAACTTCTCCCTGAACAAAGTGGAAACTACAAGACCTGCATGTTCATGGGAAACAAACACCCAGCAGTCAAAAGTCAAGACTTTCCAGGTGTTTGTCCAAAATGGTTTGTTGCTAGTTGTCTTAAAAGGACAGAGCAACACCAGAGAAACAGGGTCTGTAAAGTTTCTGAATCCATCAGTACACTCCTCATCCTGAAGTGTGATCATATCACTGTGGATTTGTCGCAACTGAACTAATCACTGCACTATTCAACAAAAATAGTGCAAGCAATTTTCTGATATTGTGCAGGAATTTCATAAACTGATCTGAAAATCGAAAACTGAACCCAGATTATCGCTCATAGCACATATTTTAAGTGTATAACAATAATAATCTGGTCCACTGACACAAGCTCAGCTCCTGTCCTGCTGTATATTTTCTGTTTCAGATTAGCAAAAGAAAAAGAAAAAAAAAAAGTGTGACCATCTCCAATCCACACTGATTGAAAGACAGTCAAGTCTTATTCCTTGATTACACTGGATGTTTTAAAATCAAATGTTTTCCTTTAAATACATCCCATAATTAGGAACAAAACACAGAAGCTAGTTCCAATCACCAAATAAAAGCACTTGAGTAAAATGCTTCAGCAGCTTTTACTCTAAACCAAAAACCATCACCAGCTTCTCTTTCAGTCATATGACCAAACAGAAGCTCCCACACCATCCACCAAGAGCTAAGTGCTTGAATATGATCCACCCTCAGCTCTTCCCATCCATTTATGTATTAAGGCTTTCATCTGTCTGCTTAGTCAGTCAGCACAGAATCATACCCTTAATAATCCTTTTGTAAGGATCACCTTATGACAGGGCATAAAGGAATGGTCCAACCAAAATAAAGACAGATCCACATATGGATCAGAACACTATGGACTGTCTTTACTGAGTAAGGAAATAAAATAATCAAGAAAGAAGTGTTTAAAGGGATACTAAGCAAGGTATAGCTAAACCTTAATGTGTCATTGTCTTACTCTGTAGGAACTCCTTGTTTTACTTTATGTTGCCAATTCATCTGGGGGAAGACGTCCAGATGATGGTACTACATCACTGACCCCCACTTTCATATTGTCTAGCTTTGTCCACTTAACTTGTAAATATGATTCTGGATCTTATGATATTAAAACAACAATATATCTCAAGGTGAGGGCTGTCTTGCAAAGTACAGTTCAATGGATACTAGAAACTTTGAGTTTAGAAATACCAGCTGTGTACCATACCTTTAAACCCGGAGGAATCTTGGCACCCAAGAGAAAGTGACAAATTGTTGAACATAAGTGTGATAATGAAGTTAAATAGCGTACGCATTAGCCGATCAGAGAAATACATTGGTAATTTTTGGGTTGTAGTTTAAATCAACATTTTAGTTGGGTTAATAAGGATCCTTACTTAGATTATTGTTTTATTTCCACTTCCTCATTCCAGACTAACCAGTGTTGAATGACTCACCAGTTAGTCTGGTGTTTTTCTCATGCTTCGTCGTAAACACATGCAGTTTTCACATTTTAACTGCACGTCAAACTCTACTGAAGCTTGCACAGAGTAATATAAGAGCCACTGGAGAAAATCCAGAAGGCTGGGTAGACAGCCTCAGCAAACTGAAAACTAAACGAGTGGAAGGGATACGCCCGGTCTGCCACGTTATAGAACGTAGCCTTGCCCTCCTCACAATCCAACAGCACCCCGACACGCTTCGGGTTTGGATTGACCAGCACCGTCTCCGTGCTGTTATACCAGGCCGACAGCTTCACATTGAACCACTCGACGCACCAGGACTTGCTGTTGCGACCCAGCCTGCTGGTGGGGCCCTTGCGGTCGATGCTGCCGTAAGCCAGCCCAATGCCGATGAAGTTGTTGCTGCTCAGTCGCACCTCCCAGTAATGGCGGCCTGCGGAGAACCCCTTGGAGGCCAGGACCTGGGAGCAGACGGCAAAGCGCTCTGGGCAGTCGGAGTAGTTTGTGTGCTCGTCGGACACCGAGGCCTTGGTGAAATTCTCGCTTAGTTCGATGCGTTTATGGGATGTTCTTGGATCAAAATTGAGAACAGTGCCATCTAGTGGAGATGGAACAAAAGGCAATTTTAACGACAAACACCTGCTAATGGGACAAGAGGCAAAGAAATTTGTTTGCTTACATTTCATAAGGTCACTTCGTTTCTCAGCAGAGCTTATCTCTGGGGGAATGTCTGTAGTCTCTGTGACGGGAGACAGGAAAACATATTTCAAGCATTTTGTTCCATTTTAAAGCGTTCAGATGCATTTCAAGTTAGAATCTCATCAAAATGTCAATTCATGACAGTAATTCAATTCAAAATGTGAAATTATGATATTAGTCTGTTTCTAATACATTTCAAGTGTTTTGTTGAAGGCTCCAGCAAATGGCTGATGACAATCCAGTTTCTCCGAACATTACACAATATCAATTTAAAAGATGATTTGAAATACAAATATTCTACTGTTTACACTGCCATGGAGAAAACTGATAACTTGACAATCGCCCTGAAAGCAATAAACTGTTGACTGTTTTTGTTTTCAACACATTGCAACATTTAAATCTGGTACCTACCAGTTACTTTGTTTTCAGCAGTAGCAGGACGTCCTCTTGGTTTTTCTTTCACACCAAACTCCAGCAGGTTTTCCAAAGATTGTCCCAGTTTCTGATTGGCTGAACAAGCTTCGGTGATCAGAGAAGGGTTTTTTGCGGCTTCTAGAGAGAAATAAGTCATCATTTTCTGTATGTAAACTATAACAAAAACCTCTGTAACCTTCATAATTACCTGTTACTTGTGTTGTTATATCACACAATCTCAAGAAGAAGACATTAGCTTGTAGTTAATGTAAAAATGTAATGTAAAAATTCTATTATTTTGCCTCATAAAATGCAAAAAAAAAAAAAATGCAGGGTTTTCAATCTCACCTTAATAAATGTAGTCCAAGTGGTGTATGTTTTTGCTTTGTGGTGAATTGAATTACTCTACGAATGTGTTTTGTTTGCATGATGAAATGAAACAAAGTTGGATTTTTCTTACTTTGAGGTTTCTTCTTTTTCTCTGGTTTGGCCGGAGGAGCAGGACTGTGGGATCTGGGGAGTCGAGGCTTCACCGGGGGAATGTTTGGCTCTGAAGAAAGTTACAAACATGACAAATGCAATTTTATTATGGATCTCTTAGGAATGAGATAGACTACAGATACATAAATCGGCAGATTGAAAGCAGGTGTTGGAGAGATAAACACACCAGATTCCTGATTAGTTCAAAGACTCGTAGATGAAAACCAAGAGGCAAAAGCTGTTCTTTCACCTGAAACATGAGTTTTGTGACTTAGCCTTTAATGCTTTCATCTAAATAATCAAATGCATTTCCTCTAAGACACCACCTCGCTAAATCACTGCACCAATGAGAGTATTTGTTTTGATTGGTTTTCTCTTTTTTTCCCTCTCCACATATTAAACCACTCACCTGCTGCAAATGTGCCAGTGTTAATGTCTGAAATAAAATTGAACATTTACTTAACTATACTTTCATCATGTATCTACAAAGGGTGACGCCACCCTTTAAAATGTGCTTTCACAGTCACCTGCGATGAGTTTCGGGATTCTGGCCTCCACTGGTTGCCTCAAGATCTCTGCCAGATAGTTCTTCAATGTCATAGCAAAGGCCTCGGCTTGTACGACGTTTTTGGAATCAAGAGTGATTCGAGGGGTGTAAGGGTCGAAGCTCACAGCCTGGGGAAGGTTAAATGAAGCCTGCAGGAACAGAAAAACAGACAGGTATTCATTCAGAAGTGGAAATTGTGACGACCAACAATCATGTGCAAATATTTTGCATTTTATCCTTCGTCTTTTCGTCCTGTGCATGAAGAAGAGGGTTGGGTTGAAGAAAAGTGAATGTTTTTTTACAGTCCTTGGTAGAAATTTATTCCTTAAATTTGTATGAATTTTATGATATTACAACCGGGTACAATGTGTTTTATTGTGATTTTAGCAGAAAGTCGAGGCAAATTGTGTGAAGGGAATATAATGCATGTCTTAACATGGTTATGTCAACCACGCAAGTCAAAAACATTTATTGCAATTAAAGCAATTGATCTTTTGAGAAACGTCTCCCTCAGGTTAACAGTGCAATGAAGGCTGAAATGTTTTGCCCATTTTCCTTGCAAAATATTTCAATCAGAGTTAGATTGGAAGGCCTAATGCTTAAGTCTTACCAAAGATTCTCAGTTGGGTTTAGGACTTTGACTGTTCCATTTTGACACATGAGTCTGGTTAATGATTCATTCTCTCCTGGTAAACAGTTTTCTATGAGCTGCTCAAAGCTTACAAAACTTAAAAAGATAAAGAAATAAACTTAAACTTAATGAGACACATTGTTCATTTTGCTGTTATCTCACCTGCAGGAAGGCCAGGGTTTGGGACTGACCCAGCAGTCTGTGGATTTCCTCTTTAGCTTTGCCGATGTTGTCGACGTTCTCGCTGAACTTTGAGACGAGACCTCTGATTTTGGTTTCTCCGGTCTCCACCTCTTTGTCTATTGCCTTCAGGGCATCGCCTTCCTCTTTGGTCATCATGTCCCGCATCTGCTGATACCCAGCCGACAAGGCACTTTTTCTGTGGATGGCCGACTCCTTGAGAGGACCACAGCAGCAGAAATTAACCCCACAACAGAACAAACTGAAATCAACAGCATTAAAGCTCTTCATTTTAGCTTTAATTGTCCAAATCATACAAACCTTTAGCTTGTTCTGCATGACCCTCATTTGAGAAATTACGCTCTCGTTCTTCGAGAGCTTTCCATCCAGAAAAACTAACTTCTCTCTCAAGTCCAGCTGTAAGCAGAGAAAACACGACTCATTCAGTAGCGATTCGTTCATTCATATCATCAATCATTATGTATGGGTGGATAAATATACATTCAAATATGCATTTACTACTGCATATTTACTTTATTAGTTGTTAATGACATAATAAACTCATGTTGCTCTGATAAGTGACCTTTGACTTTGGTGTATTCTCGGTTTATGAGGAAAAACTCCTCCTATGCTGTATTGTCTCTGCTCAGACAGAGAGCAGAGACATATAGGTTAAAGTACCTTTAACCTATATGCCCAGAGTCAGCTAATTCATGGGTGACCCATGAAATATTTCAATAAACACTTATATTTTAACAAGATGACTTCAAATGTTAATGAATTGCTCGTTTAATCTTTCATAACTACTTCTAAACTTAAATATTTTTAAAACATAAATTATTGATTTAATGTTTAGAGTTAGGCATTTGATACAGAATGAAAGATAAAAATATAATGTATGGCTGATTCCTAATTTGCAGATGCAGCTCTGATTTTTAACCAGAGCCTCCTTATGAGCAACCTGTACACTATTGTTGCAGTTCAATCTTAATAAATAAAAGTACATGCATTTTTTACAGGCTGATAAAAATGACCATAGCAGAGAAATGTCTGTCAATAAACAAAGCTTCATAATCGTCTCTAGGGTGTTTATATCTGATGCTTGTGCACCTTCATCTAACACACTTTTCCCTCCAACTCTGCTTTCTGTTAATGTGCTTGTATACAAATTCAATTCAAATTTAAAACTATATTGATCCTAAAGAGAAATTAAATGTTCACTCTGTGAACCACTGGGTTCTTTAACAGTGACTTTATTTGGTGGGTGTAAATGACCATCAGCTGGTTGCGACTGTGGGAATCATAATGTGTTAAACATTAAATGCTTCATCTTATTCAATGTGCTAACTTTTGGTAAAACTGAATTTTTGAGTTGCATTGTATGCAAACTATATTCAGAAAATCACAAGGAATTATTTTCATCACCTTTCAATGATTTTGTTATTATTATTTCTTCTTTTTGTTAAGATGCACTTATATTAGACTGAACTACCTCTTTCTGGCTCCTCTGCTCCTCTGGAGAGGTGAAGGAGCAGCCTTTGTGGACCTGCTGCAGGCAGAGGCTGCAGATCGGACGCTGGTGTTGGCAGCAGAAGAGCTCCATCAGCTTGTGGTGGTGGGTGCAGATCCGCTCCATCAGGTCCCCGACCGGGGATGTCAGCTGGTGGAGGCGGAAAATGGGGTTTTCCCGGTGGGGTCGCAGATGCTCCTCACAGAAAGAGGCCATGCAGGTGAGACACGTCTGAGCCGCCTCGGCTTCCATACAGGTGTCACATCGGACCACGTCCCTCTTCTTCTCCTCGGCTTTGCTCGCAGCAGCAGCAGCACCTTCGGACTTGTTGGACCTGACCCTGAATGTCTCCACCACGGTGCTGAGGACCGTGTTCTTCTTCAGCTCCGGCCTGGTGGCGAACAGGGTCCGGCACTGGGGGCAGCTGTAGGAGTCCTTCCAGGTGGCGAGCAGGCAGTTCTGGCAGAAGTTGTGTCCGCACGGGATGGTGACCGGGCAGTCAAAGGTGCTCAGACAGATGCTGCAGGTCAGCTCGTCCTCCAGGCTCATGAGAGAAAAGCCAGACTCGTCGGGTTCCGCCATCATGAAACCTACAGCTGCAGTGACGAAGAAACGAAACTTAAGAGGCGGCGCCTGAGAAAACGAAAGTAAGAGACAACCGGACCGGGACGGATTGATTTACGAAGAAAAGAAGGACAATTAAAAACGCCAAGTTTGTATCAGTCGGCTGCTTTTAAACACGCATGCAAATACTACGTGTCAATTGTAAGGAGCTTTAATTCCTTTAGTTTGACAATGTCGTCAATACACAGTGTCACGCAATTTCATGAGCGAGCACTACTGCTAAACTTCCGCTTTAAATTCTCAATAAATGTCTCTTACAGTACCTTGAAGTTTTTGTAGACGCAGTTCAGATCGGATTTTCGGAGCAGTTTGTCTCAGACTGAGGAGAAGCTCCGAGGTGAACTGTGACAGATCGGCTCTGAGCAAAGTCCGCCCCTTTTGTTTAACAGCAGGTGTGGCGTTACGCTGAGGTCAGAGGTCATTTCACAGCAAAACTCAGCCTGTTGTAGTTATACACATTCGACCAGTGATTGGCTGCTCTAAAATGTGATAAGTTACGTCATTACCTAAAATCTCAAATTTGCTGTCTACCTTTAAGACAGTATGTGGGAGGGAAGCGTTGGGGGATGTAGCATTTCTGATCTGGGAGGTATGGCTCACCACCAAGGGTGGCATCATGTAGAGGGATGGCATACTCAAGTTTTCTGTGTGCCCTAAACTACAGTTATTTACATGCTCAGTGTGTGGGAGTGGATTCCACTCCCACAGACAAACAGCAGCACTTTTGTGTGGAATAAACAATAGGCACTTTATATGGCCAAACACTGCAACATTTTAATGGTGTTTAATCTGACATCTGATTTTTAGTTTTCAATCCACTGCTACGCTAAAGGGCTATTTCAGGGTCTTTTTTTGTAGGTATCCTTAAAGCCATTTGATCATTTTTCATTTAAAACTTATTTTGACTTATCAAAACAGAAGTGGTTAATTAGCTGAACCAAGATTTTTGAAATACAGCTATAGATTTCTAACAGAGGATATTCTAGAGAAATAAGACTCAGTGTCAGAGTTATATTTAGGCTATATCCCTCAGAAACAAAGGGAAAACAGAAAGCCATGGATCACAAAGTAACTGTTCCTATGCATTCTTGGGTTTTGCTTAAATATTAAGCAAAAATAAATGCTTCAGACAGTTGCATTTGGGGGGTTAGATTTAAAAATGTCAAATGGGACTCTGTAGTTTTCTTTTTTTTATTTATCACACAGGTTTACAAGCAAACATATTTGACATTTCGGTACAAAAATGAAGCAGAAATGCTGATAAATCTTGTAGGTTTGTTGAGTTTAGCACAGGCATTTATACAAAATGAGAAGTGTATATCTTTCTGTCTGTGTCCGGGCTCAGGTGCTGTTGATGTGGGGCTTTTCAGGGTGCTGTGTCTTGTTCTGGCTGCTGCTGTAGGCCTCATTGAGCTGCTGCAGGTCCTTCATCAGGCCTGCAAACTGTTCCTCCTGAGAGCAAAGTGAAAGCAGCCATTACTGCATTGTCATCATTTAAAATTGTACTAAAAAAATCATTTGCTTGGGTTCATCTTCTTCAAACTTTCAAACCAAATTCCTTCTAGTCAGGTCCAACGCTACAAAAAAAGCCATAAAACTAGCCCCTTCACCACCGTGCATGACTGTTGTTGATTTCAGATTTTTCTGCTGCTTCATTTTTGTCAAACATAGTGGATCCCATTGAGGCCAGATTTCCATTGTGCTGCCTACATCTCTCATGCATTTCTGTCCTTTGTTCAGATTCAGCTTTGCAAATGTCAGTGGTGTTGCCATTTTCCTCATACAGAGCAGTGGCTAATTCCTGGCAACCATTCCAAACAGGTTAAACTTGGTGTTTACTAATTGTACTTAAATGTGAAAATGTGAAAACTCCTATGAAGACTGGCAGCTGTCTTGAATATTTTGAACTTGCTAAGAAAACATCGTTCTGTTCCATGTTTGAATGAAAAAATGCCTTGAAAAAAGCTTTACAACTCTTAATAGTTGTATTAAGAGCAGATGTTCATGTCTAAGATCACTGCTTTTGTCTTTCTCCCATGGCACCTGAATGCCTAAAACCAGAAAAGGCCAAGAAGTCGTTTTTTTAAAGCTTCCAGCCAGAATTTTTTTTAAACACATCCATTTTATGTATATATATATATATTGTATGTATATATGTATTGTATGTATTTCTTCGTTTACAAGCTTTCAGTTAAGTTCCTTCTTGAAAAGGATTCTCTTGAAGTTTGTTCGGCTACAAAATATATAGTATATATATTTGAGTCGTGTTTGAGAACATCCTACATTTCATAAAAAATTGTTTAGCATTTCGATGGACTGACGAATGCAGCATTTGCATGCTTTCATTCTCAAACTGTGTGCAGCTGAGCAAATAATTTTGACTTAATTGAATTCATTCTAATTTTGAAAATAATTTTAATATCTAAATGAAATTCACTGACTGATATTTGAATCTCTGCTTTCCTTACCAGCACATTCATTCTCTCGGCTGCGGCAAGTGCAACACCTAGCTTCCTCTCATCTTCTTCCCTTTCCTCTTCAATCACTCCCAACCTGGAACAAACAAAGAGACACCAGCAACATACAACATGGTGAAGTTAGAAAAAATGCGGGGAAGTTGTCTCTTCAATTTGAGCCCAAAGATTGCTTTAGCAGGTGCAAAACATTCTATACAATCTCACCTGAAGGTGGCACTGGCCAGCTGCTCCTCTCGCACCGCCAGCAGGTTCTTCAGCTCACACACCTCAGCTTGCAGCATTGCATTCTGGTCCTGGCTTTGGATGATGAAGTCCTCGAGACGTTTGGCCATGTCCAGCTCCCGCTCTGTCACCTGCTCTATCCCCAGACGGAGCTCTGACAGCTCCTGGGCGTGCTGGAGGGGAATCACACGTTTATGTAAATGTAGGAAATTGAAACTGAGTTAGTTGTGGGGATGGATGGATGGTTGAAACATACCCGGTCCAGTAAACTGAACTGCTCGTTTTCGGCTTTCATCTCACCCGACTCCCTGTTGGGGTTGACGATGATCCATGGAACCGGTGCTGGAGCACGCCTGATGCTTTCACTCTAAACAAGGTAGACAGGAGACTGTTGGGTTTGTTTTACTGGCAGAGGAAAAAATATCTCTGAACAATGTCAAACAGCAAAGATTTACTGATTGGTATCGCACACTGAGGCGAGGCTTTACTCACAGTATCTGGTCGTGTTATAACTGGCTCGTTGACCTCCGCTTCTTGCTCTTCATGATCGGACGTCGGCAGAGCTTCAGAACTGGTCTGCCTCTTCAGGGCTTGTTTGCCATGACCGGGACGTCTGTGTGGAGCACTGTGGGTTCTGGTGACTGGTTTCCTCTCTCTTATGTTCTTGTGTGGTCTGCTTTCACTGCCAAATAAACAGATCAGTGGGTCATAATGTCAATATTTTATCCATTATTGAACCGTAAAAAAAGAAATAAATAAATGCATTTTTCAAATTATTCAATGATATCTTTTTTTAGTTCTTTGATAACATGTAAAAATATGATCTTTTGTGATTCTAAAAGGCTAGGACAAAAATGGTTCAAATTGTTTACTACTGATTTTTCTACTCGTAGTTGACACAGCAGAGGTTTGTGGCACATTCAGTTTTATTTTGCTTCACAAACAAAAGATTAGTCTATTGGAAAGCCAAAGTTAACCGAATGCAGTGCATATTTACTGAGTGAAAATCTACTGTTGTCATTATTAGTTTTGACTAACTTTCCCAAGAGATTTCATACATTTCAAATGATCTTCATTACTTGTGACTTATTTAACAAATAAACACGTGTCATATGGCACCTGTCTTGTAGGCCTTTGGAGTCCACAGGCAGTCTCTGGAGGGAAGACTGCAGAGGACTGTACTTTCTCAGCTCTCGTGGAGGAACATACACCGGTTTGGATGGCTTTGTATGACTGCAAAAAAGAGTCCGGTCAAAATAGCAGCATAAAGCTCATGGCAGAGACTCAAGACCCCTAACTTACCTGTTCACAATGATCCGAGGTGCTTCAGGACCAAGTGAATCACTTATCTGGTTCAGGATTGAAGGCAGAGGATGCAGCTTGTCAATTGTATCCTGAAAATGAAAATCTAGAAGTTAGTTTTATTTCAAAACATCTGATGCACAATGCACTTTCATTTGTTCATGATTATCAATCAAACTGGAATCGCTTTCTGTCCCACCTGATCCTTCTTATAGATAATGTCCACAAGGAGGCCGTGCAGCACAGCCAGGCGCAGAGGCAAGTCCACGTAACCATCAAAGGATGTCATCGGGATTTCAGTGTCTTGATTGGACACTGTTTGCACGAAACACCTCATCCCATCCCAGTGCTGCTCCAGGAAATCATTCATGAACAGCATGTACTCCTCCTTCTCTCCAAACCTGAATCCACACAAAACATTTCATTTGCTTCAACATTTCAACTTTCACTCATGTAGCGATTGTCAGCATGAGTTGAGATGCGACTCACAAGGTGGAGTTGGCCAGATTCTGGATGACTTTGGCAGTCAGAGTGAGAGTCCGCAGGGTGTTTGGTTCCGGATATGACTGTGTCAGTCCGAAAAGAGAAGGACTCAGGATAGCAGGACATAAGAAGCGAAGGAAGAGCGAGGCAGAGATGAGTCGTTGCCCAATCTCTGCTTTCCCCTTGATTTCACACAGCTCCATCCAGTTGGAGAAGATCTTGTTTAATTCCTCAGGAAAAGATCTGTGAAAGGGTAAAGATATGCTCGATCAGTTCCTTGAAGCAGTTTTTCTTTTGCTTCTTCTTCATCAAGCCGTCATGTCTTACCCGTGTATCTCAATAATCTTCTGCACCACATCTTCACAGGTTTCCCTCAAGTGCTGCTGGTTGCTTGACAGTTCAGCAGCGGGGCATTTGAGAGGGTCGACTTCACAGTTCTCCACTGAGGCGTATAGTCGGTTGATGAAGTCCCCTTCATAAGAAAAAGACAGAAAGAAATGAAAGCAGATAGCATCCAAAACATTTCAGTTAAAGTATGTGAAAGGAAAACAGAGATGCAGCCAAGCCAGTGTTTGCATCAGATCTGATATTGACCACTCACTTAGTGGATATTAATAGAGGTACCGTGAGAGAAAACTGCAGAACTCTACAGAGGAGCAATAACGATCTTCACCTGATAACAGGCAGGTTTATTTTGTTGATGATGCTCATTTAATTTGTTTAGCTTTTTTAACGTTTAACCACAGCTTGCCATGGATCTTAAATCGTTTGGAAATGTCGAAACCCTGCTGAAAGTCCTTGACTTGAGGTATGAATTTTTACAATCTGGATTTTATGCATTAAGCCTCTGCTGTTAACTACAGCTCCAGTTGAAAGAAAAAAAAACTGTTAAAACGGTTTTAAAATGTTGTTATAACATGTTCTTAACTTAGGAAAGCACTATTGTAGTGAGCTGCTTGGTGAGACTACAAGCAGCTCACTACTGCTTGTAGTCATAAAAGACATGTCTACATGTCTGTTTTAAAAGACATGCTGCACTCGAGAATATTTAATGTCCTCTCCCAACGCAGAAATGTTTGGATGGTGGAATTTAATAAATAAAATAGAAGTTTTTTCGATGTTAAATAATCGGTATCAGCAGATATTTCAAATCATATATTTTAAAAGAAATCACTCTAATCTTTACATTCACCTACCTAGTGTGTCAATTAGGTACTTCTGGCCAACCAGCTTCATATATTCGTCGATGGCTTTAGTAGCCAGTGTGTTTTCTCTGAAGATCAATGCTTCCTTCTCTCCGAGTCGGTCCACCTCTGCCTCACCCAAATCAATGAGGAATTCCTGGAAAAAGCCCAACATGAACAATTAATACAGTTTTAAAACAACATAATGCTAAATTTCTGTTCTTGTGTTGACATATTTTCCCAACCTTGGCCTTGCCAATACTCTGGAGTACGTGGACCAAAGCTCCTGCCAGCTCCTCTTTCTCCTTCACGTTGAGAAGTGGCTCCAGGTTTCCGCACATTTCTACATATCTCACTGTCACGTACTCAGCAAACTCTTTGTATTTCTCCATCGGCAGCACTTTCAGGTTCTGGAACCGGGCCTTGATGCGGAGGGAAGCCTGTGAACTCAGCACTTCCTTGCTCCCAGCTGTGGCCGACGCCTTGAAAGGCATGATGGGATACCACTTCTCTTGATAGGTCCGACCTCGAATATCTGCCAAAGATATGTTGATGCTGCCCAGAGGATGCAAGCTGGAGTCATCCCGGGAGTGGCGTTTCTTTTTGGAGTCTTCCTCACGGAAGAGATGCAGGCTGATTTGGGAGATGGAGGGAAGATTGTCGAGCTCGAAAAATTCCCCCCAAAATAGTTGGCAGCCACCAGCTGCGCCCCCACTTCCTCCCAGGCCTCCTGATGACCCGGAGGCACTGTCCCCAGCCATGCTGGAGCGATTGGTTGGCTTGCCGACAGCTCGACTGCTTGTGCGGGCAAACAAGGTTCCATCGAGGTGAACTTCACAGTAGTAGCGCCGTTTAGGGGGAAGATCCTTTGCTTCATTAACCCACAGACTCAAGGAGTTCTCAGTGCGCTCAATGTTATCCTGTAAAAATTAAGGAAGTATTTTACGTGGTATTTAGATGCTGTGTAACGTATTTTTCACATGCAAAGTTAACTTACCTTGTTGGGCTGAGCAGCACGTCTGAGGTCTTCAATCCAGCGATCCCGTTCGGCAGCAGAGGAACAGCCAAAGCAGTGGGTGTTTTCCGAATTTATCACCTAAAACACAAAATTCATCCAGCTACTGAGAAGACCCAGCACATCCAACTTGTAGAACCCAAACCAAAGTTTACCTCAAAGCAGTACTTTTCCCCTAAGATGGAGCTGTGGACCGGTCTGATGACAGTGCTGGTGTCGGCACTCAGATCCAGACTCCCAACTGGAACCGATACAGACTCCCGGGAACCATATTGCCTTTAATTTACAAACAACAGTGAACAAGTTAAGCAGAGTACCCCTATACAAGCAAGTCCAAGCCTGCTTTGAAAACAGCATGCCACAGTTTTAAAAGTGACAGTTTTAAAATCGTATAAGTTATACGCCACATCTTTTTAATTGTTTAAAGTTCTTATATACCAAGTTATGAAAAGCATGACTGTAAAGAATCTGACTGCAGGTCAATTACCCAAAGTAATGATCAACTAATTGCAACTGTAGTATTTTTACTCAGATTTATCCTGAGAATCTCATGCTAGCTCATGAGCTCATTCACTTTAGTCCAAACCCTATAAAAAAAGTTTAAATGCACTTAGGAAATCATGCTTGTTGACACGATTTCTCATAAATCTATTGTCATAATATTATGACTATTTTATGGATAGATGGTTTTCTCACTAAATGCATGGGTTTACTATTATCTTCAGCTGTTTTTTTTCTTCTTTCATGCTGTGTTGGAAGATAATTGCTTTTAAAGGAAAATGTAGATTTACTTCCTGTGCTAACCTGAGCAAGTAATATTGTGCTTTACCTGCTTAGTTTGTTTAGTCCCGGGTTCAGTTGGGTGGCACTGTTCCTTTTGGCCTTATCCAGGCGGCGTTTGATCAGTCCCTGAGGGTGAAGATGTTACATCGGGGGGATAAATGCAATTACGTGTTTCGTCAAGAGGAAATGCAGTTTTGGCACACAGATTATCTGATGCATACTAACTCACCCGCACACCACCGTCCTGGTTCTTCGGCCGAGAGCCGCCCGGGAGGCCCACAGGGTCGGGGCTGCATTCTGAGGGTCAACATGAAAACTGTCAGCATGAGAAAAGCATGTTAAGGCCAAAAGGACATTAAATCTGTCAGAAGATTTGTGGAAAATATACTTTAGGTAAATAGTTCATTTTCTTCCCTCAAAATGTTTTTTAATCCCGACATTTTTCACAACGGAAATTTTTAGCTTGTAAAGAGAAAAAGCTCATGTTTGAAAGATATAAACCGCCTACAGCATTTTGTTAAATCATTTCGATGAGATTTGGTTATCATTACTAGCTTAGAAAAAAAACAGAAAAAAAGAAACTGCTTCTAAAATTCACATTTTCTACTTTTAAAAGCAGTTTATGACACATCTCCTAGGTAAAATTCAGCACTGTGGTTCCCCACCGAGTGATTGTTGATGAAAACAGAATGGGCCAGACAGGATGTGGCTTTTAGTTGGAGGCTGATAGCTACAGAAATCATAGTCAAACTTATAAGATTCAAGAACAGGGATTCTGTGAGTCTTTCATGTAAATGAACTTCTTCAAAACCTTCAACATATGATTTCCTAATCTTTTTACCTCTAGACTCACTTCTTCAAAATCAGATAAAAGTTAAGAGGAAAATGTATATTTTTGCCAACAAAGCATTTAAGGTAGAGAGCACTGTTAAACTTTTTTCTTACCTAAAGCTCCTCCACAAACAATCCAGCGTCTAAATCGTATCATTTAGTCCAAGCTGAAAAGGGCGTTTCGCTGTTTTACTTAAGAAAATGTGTCTTTAACATTTCCTTTCTCTGTTCAGTAAAACATGCTGCTCCTGACAGCATTCAACAACCGAGCCGACTCAGGATTATCATCTCAAGATTGCAGCTTCTAACTTTCTCTTTATATTAAAGCGGAAATCAAACAAGATGCTGCTTGATCCCTCCCTATGCTTCTGTATCCCCCCTGAGCTCTTCTTTCTCTGCGTCTGTTCATTGGACTGTTTGAGCAACCAGCCGTGATGTTATCTTCCTCAAAAACTCACAGAGGAAGCAATTTGACAGTCAGCCTCACAATCAAACATTCAGCCATTTCCTCTGTGACTTTTTGCAGAATCACACGTCTGATGTCAAGAGACAGATGCTTTTTCCAACTTTGGTATGTTTGTGTCTCACTTCGTGTCTCACGTGTGTGTATTGACCTGTGTCATTGTCGGCGAGGTTCTGAACACTGATGTTGGACAAGCAGCTGCTGACACGGTTTCGGATCCATGTCGCCGGCTGAGAAAGAGACACAACGAAACTCTCCAGAATTAGACACAATTTCAGAATGGCTGTGAAATGTACAGGTGCATCTGAAAAAGTATGGAAGGTTGGCAAAAAGTTTATTTCAGTGATTCAAATCAAATCGGAATTGAAGTAGGTGAGTGTCGCTCTCTATATTATATAGATCCATTAGACACAGAGTGATATTTTCAAGTATTTATTTTTATTATAGCTAAGAAACACAAGACTATAACAAAAACCACAAAATTTTGTGTTTTGGAAAATTGTAGAATTACATGACCACCAATAAAAAGACATAAAATAAATGCCACCACACACAAAATGATCCAGCTTAGTATATAATATAAAAATATAATGGAATAAGCATGTAAGATCATGGATGAATGAATGGAAGTTCTAATTGTCAGTGGAAATGGTCATAATTAAAAGAAATTGAGGCTTTTAGGCATCTATCGGTGTAATTAAACTATACAACGTGTTTCACATGGTGATAAAATTCCTGAAATAAATGGGCTTTTCAGTAATATTCTAATTTATCGAATTGGTCTGTACATAATTTAGAGTAAGTGAATTTGGGGTTTCACTATCTGAAAGCCACAATCATCACAATTTATGAAATTTAGAAGACATCACTCTGTGTGTAATAAATCTATGACCTGAAATAAATTCACTTTCTGTTTTTGTAAATTTTTACATGAACCTGTGTACATCTAGTATAACTGTGTGACATGTTACCTCATCCTCTTGAGTGATGAGGATTTGTCCATCTCCCAGGATGCAGTTGGTGATGTCCCATAAGGGGACCTCCTGCGGTGGGACCCAGTTTTGTCTTGTAAATTCACTGGCTGCAGCGTGTGCCGGTTCAACCTCCTTCAGGTCTGCAAGAGGACATTGACTTCACTCAGACACACGGTCGATAAAAAAAGAGGTGTCTGTGATCTACACCATCATTTCAGACACACGGTGACCCCTGTTTGTTTTTTAGTTCTGATAATTACGGCCTGATGAGACGACACTTATCTCACTCACTGTGTGGCCACTCCCCTTGACTGATGCTATCCGTTTCTTCATGACACACCAAGAGATACGGATATCCTGTTGTTTCTCAGTAGCTTTACTCAACTTCCTTTTTAATTTGCAAGATACTGAGAAAACCACTGAATAAATGAAACGTTGTTGAGAAACAATGTTTTTGAAGAAAGAAAATCCCTATAATGATTAAACAATACTCAGGCCCAACTACATTGCATTCACCCAAACTACTTGTTGAAAGGATCCTTAAGAAAATGATTTGTCTGCTTGATGGCACCTTTTCCTCTGTGACATCAGTGAGACTTTTGGATTAGAAGAACTCGTTCATTGGAGTTTACACTTTGTCCCAATAATCTAAGTGATTATTAGACAATAATATCAGCTGTTGTCAGCTGGTGTTTTTTAAGTGTAACCACCTTCATATTCTGTGGCTGATTGTGTTTGATTTGGGTGAACAGAATAGATGAACCACAGTGTTTTTGTTTTTATGTTCAAGCACCTTCTTCACCTGCAGGATCAGTTCCAGTTTTTATTGTCGCTACTTCAAGCTAAAAATATTTCCTGTCCAGATGCAGTGCAGCTTAGAGTGTGCCACCTGGTGTCGTAAGTTAATTCTGGCGCAGCACTCTGCAGTTCTCTACCCTGCTGTGTGCGATCAGAAGGAGTCATGCACAAAAATACAAAATCTGCTTGTTTTTTACTAATCACTTTCGTCTATCCACACACAAGCTCTAATTTGAAATGTTATCAGACGTCATGTGACCCTGGGTGTTGCTCACACCTTTTTCTGCTTTTCCCTTCTCATCCCTAAACATGATGCAAGGAGATCAGGTTAAAAACTTGACTTGTCAATTGAGAAGCAGCTTGGGGATTGCAGCTCTTCCAAAAACCACATGTGCAATTTGGAGGTGTGTTGTTCTCTCTAGCCTGGGGCTCAACACTTACAGACGCTTATGTCAAAAGGGCTACATCATGGTGTAATGTTTTATTGTATTACCTTTTGTTAATTTTTTTTTTGCTTGATATTATCCTTTTGTCCCAGGTAGAATAGTTAGACAATAGTTAAAGTTAGTTAGGCTACTTAGCCTGGCAGCCCAATGTGTGTTTTAATAGGTTGTAGCCTTGGAATCAGAGTTACTTCTCTAGCGACACAAGCCGCTGCTCCTCTCTACCAAATCTGGAACCAATAATGGTGTCAGCAGTATAATTAACACCCACGATCCTTACACAGATGTTTGTTGCCTCTCTACAGCCTTGCAGTGCCCATCCACATTCTGGCTAATTTGTATTATTAAAGCGTGGCGTCAGTCCAGTGTAAAGAGGAGCTTATTGCAGATGCCAATAAGAAATGCACCAAGCACAGACTCCTTGAGAAGCTTCTATGTTTTCCATGTTTCTCCATGTAGGAAGAAGATGGAGAGGCTGAAATTAATCAGTTGCAGTTTGTGAATTATCTGAAGATCACTGTGACTAATTTACAGCATATTCCATATAAAGACATTTTCATATATTATGCTGTAAATGAGCTTATACAAATTGACTCAAACTATATGTGTAAATTCATTTTCTAAAGTTATTGATGCTGAGTGATTGATGCAGGGTCACCAGCAGGATCAGGACCCTGCAGAGTGATTGATCCCACACTCTGCAGTGATCAGGATCATTGGTTGGACTTAATTTCAGAAAGAATGTTTTTTGCTGATAAACCATAAATATTTTTTTTATGAAGTTCTGTCAATAGTAATTGCAAAGAAAAATTAAAAAGCAACATGTGAGACTGACATCTGAACTTTCACATCAGTGTAAAACTGGAAAAAAAAATTAAGTTATGAAAGTTCTTGTACGCCGTTCTTTCTCTCTCTCTGACTCTTTTGTTCATCATCTGTATCAGCCTGCAATCAGGCTCCATCCAACAGAGATGATCTTATTTTAAACGCAGAATACAAATTCATAACATTTGACAATAACAAGGAGCAAATGTTGCACTGCAAACAAGCTCTTTTTCTTGAAATAAAAACCTATTGCATCCACATTACACTGTGTGCTTCATGTTCAGTGTCTCTAAGTCCAAATTAAACATCTACTGCTTATTGCAGGTTGTAACTTTGAATTGTATTCTGTCTGATTTATGCTTCATTTATTATCAACATCATCACTGTGTTTCATCTGTGCACTGATTGTTTCTTATTTTGATTTTACAATTTGTTTTATTTTAATATCTGATGTTATTTGAATTATTTTATTATTACTTTTATTGATTACGTCTTTAACCGAGGTGACTTAGTTTTTTCCATTATTTGTGTACTCTCATGTCAGTCTGTTGACTGGCAGTGTTCTGACTTTGTACAGAACACTGTACAAAGTTTTCTATATTATTATTATTATTGGATTTTGTTTGTGCACAGGGCCGGGATGCATTTTGGCAGACATAGACCTATATTATTTTTAGGCTGTGATAATTAACACACCACCAAGATGAGCCACTTCAGTCTGGACTCTGAGGTGACAGTAATGTCATAGTCGAGGGCGTGGCCTGGGAGGCGGAGCATGATGGGGGTTGGGTCCACAATGACCAGCTCACCCAGGATGCCCTTCATGCTAGAGCTGCAAGTTTAAATAGTTGACACATTTTTGAATCAACAAATGTTGATTCAAAATTGACCAGAATTAGGATATGTAATTATTTCTGCTGCATGTTTCTGCTCAATGCATCACTGATTAATGTGATTAACTTCTGAAATATTTTCAGTCTTCCACATTTTTGTACATACAAAACAATCCAATAGTAATAATTAAAAGAAGTCATTCACATTTTTTTATGTGGAGTCCTTTCATTTCAAAGTAAGCTATAATATATCCAGCTTGTGCCATTTTTGAATTAATGACTTTCATTTTTAAAGTCAGTTAGTTTACAGTAATAGTGCCAGCCACTTTTTCAGTAATGTTTGTTTTGAAGTTCCTTCTCACCCTTAAATTAAACTTCTCACCATGTCAGCTCAGTGGTTTGATACGAGCCTCATCTGGTTTTGTGCAAAGAGGTCTCACATACCACACCTCTGTGCCTCCAGAACATCTGAAATGCTACAGGAAATCATCGCCTCGCCACATGTGGTGAACGTTTTACTGTGTTAGAGCAAGACACACTTTTTCGTGGGAAAATCCACTTTTGCAGAGATGCAGTTCCATGCAACCTAATCATTGAAAGCTGTTTCATCATCTTAAACGTGAAACTCGGCACAGACTGTTTTATTCTTTAAATACGCTTGTCGTAGACTCAGATTATGTGTCGTTACCTGGAAGCAATGCATGCTCGCTGTTGCGGCTCTGCAGCCTCGGCCTCTTGAGCTTCTGAGTCACGTTCCACAGGTATTTTTTGAAGATCGCTCCCCCACTTCCTTTCGACGAGGGGTCACTGGAGGAGGCCCCTGCAGCCTCTGGGGCAGCTGATGATGAGGATGAAGCTGGCTGGGCTGAGCTGGAGGAACTGGAGGACGGCGTTAAAGCTGCAAAAAGAGATCCAGGGGGCTCCGACAGAGCCCTCCTGAACGGGTTCTTCCTGGTGACCCCGGCACCTTTCTCAACCTTGGTTGCCTCTCCACTTTTCCCACCTGTTGAATTTTTGTCCCCAGGATCCTCACTCAAGGCTTTGCGCCAGTTTTGCATCTTGCTCCACTTGTTGCTGGAGGCCTTCTGGATCTTGTCGATAGTGGATGTGGAGGCGGCTGCAGCCCCATCTCCTTCTTCTCTCTGCTCATTGAGCGCTCCCTTGGAGCCGGTGTGCCACTTGTACGTGTTGAGGGGATCGGTGGTCTCAGACGGTTGACGAAGCTCGACAGGAGACTCCTTTTCCTTCTCTGGTGACCCCTGCTCCTTTGACAGAGGCTGAGCTGCATGCTCTGAATCTTTCTCCTCGATGCCCATTTCAGATGTGACTTGCCTGCTGCTGAACTTCTCTCCAACTTAAAGCTGCATTAACTGCCTTCATAGGAGGTTTCTCCAACGTCCTTTCTGAGTTACTGCTGTCTTGAAGAATTTTTTTTATTATTTTTTTTTGCTCACACAGGCAAAGTAGTCCTCCCTGGTTCAGTCTCGGTGCTTGTCTCGTTTCCTGTCTCAAAAAAAAAAAAACGTTATCCGGCAACAACAGTCGCAGAGCTGCTCCGCCTGTGGTTGCTCTGCTGCAGGACCCAAACTTCTCTGCTTCGTGCGCCGTTTGCTTCCTCATCGAGGGCCACTGGCAACTTCATCTTTTTACACAAAATCCTACTATTTTTGTCTGGTGTTTATGTTCTGAATAATAATAATAAAAAAAACTTCCCTCCCTCACTTCCTGTTCTGCTTTAATTTAATGTTTTAAAAAACAGACTCATCTCCATTAACTATGACAAACTGAAATATAGTTTTTTATTTGTTTCAAAGTAAAAAAAGAAATTGTTGCTATTTTGAGAATGTGGTTCACTGTAGGGCTGTGTTAACAGTTAACAGTTTTTTCCGTAAGATAAAGTTTTGACAGATTTTCAGTTGTCTGTTGTGGCACAGCGGTGTGAGAAAATGTGGCTTTGCATGATTTTACTCAACAGGTTCCTGAGCTTGATGACATTTATATCAACACACTTGAAGTAAAATACTTAGAAAAATGAATTCCAGAAAGGTTTACATGTAGTCTGAGCTTAATGGTATCCATCAGAGTAACACCCAATATCCACCTCTGTGTAATTGTCAGAAGCTATCTGTGGGCGTATTATGGACTGTTGACTGTTAAAATCAATTTCCTGTGAAAGCAAGCCTGTGCTTCCTGTCAGATCAGTCTGTCAGAGTCACAAAACCACTTCCTGTTCTCTTTCTTCTCTCAGCTTGTTCACACCTGCAGGGTGTCCTACCAACGCCTGATGGCACATTGATCCACATTTAGTTCAATTCAGTTTATCTGTAAAGCATTAAAATTCACAGCAAATGTCGTCTTGAGGTACTTTACAAAAATCATTTAAATCCAATCATACATACATTCCAATTGATCCAGTTATCAAACAGCTCAATTAATTACTCAAAGTAGTCTCAACAGTTTCTATCGGAGGAAACCCAGCAGGCTGCAGCGAGTCATCGACCTGCAGCATCCACTCCTCCTCCTGGACTAGCATGTAGCCACAATAGACAACCGCTTGCATTGTGTCGTTGACTTTAAGGCAATCTCTCATATCAATGATGCATGCAGCGACAGTGGAGAGAAAAAACTCCTCTTTAGCAGGAAGAAACCTCCAGCAGAACCTGACTGGGTCCAAATCAAATGCAATGACCGACAGGGGGTTGAGAGGACAGAGCAGATACAGAAACAGAAGTCATGTAGGAGGATAAAGTTACAGAACAGTAAAAAGTTAATAGCAGGAGAAAGAGAGAGAGCGCGAGAGAGCGCATTTAGTTGTTGGCAGCATTATCTCAGCTGATGTCCTGATCTGAACACAACTCTGAGGGTTCAAATGTTGAAGTGTAAGCATAATGTGAAAATAAATGATAGTGGAAATCAAATACACACAAATTCATGGTAAAACATTAAATGTTAGAAATGATGTAGTCCCTTTGGAAAATGGATTAAGTAATAGATTTGGAAACTGAAGGATTTTCCAATGCTGATGTTTTTATACATTTGTAAAATAATAAAAGTAAACTCCAGAGTATTTATTGTAGACTGCAGGAAACCTCTAGAAGCTGGCTATTTAAAAAGCTCACCATCTGATCCCATCACTATGATTTTACAGAGTTATCATTTTTAATTTGTCAAAATGAAGATCTGAGCAGTTTACAGTAATTTAATTTTGCCAGGTAAAGCTGTAAGTGACTGAAACATGGAGTCACCGAATAACACAGTCATAAACTCCCCTCTGGTGGTGACAGCAGGGAAGCACAACGATTTTTCTTTTTTTTCTGAATACATAAATACATAACTATGTGTTTTGGTTATAATGATAACATTTTAAGTTGAATTTATTTACTTTAAGAAGACAATGAGTGGTGTATATCCTGGTTGAGTTTAAAAATAAAGATATTTTTGTGGAGCATGTGATCTGTCATTTTGTTTTGTATGTATGGTGTCATAATGTACCTGGGCACCAAGTGACTTTATGCAGTACCACTTGTACCACTCCGACAAGGTACAGCCTATGAGGTGGGGGATTAGTTTTCCATTTTTTAATGAGCAGAACAAATAATTTACATTTTCCTTTTAACAAATTGTGTTGTTATGAGAAGAAAACCCAGAATATTCAGGTTACAATTCCTGTAGAGAACAAATCAGTCAAAACAAATGGAACAATCTTGTGCGTCTGCTTCTGGCATTTCTGTTTCCAGTTCGTGAGACTAATATGAGGAAGTCGTTGCTTAATTGTTTTTATCATGGGGAAGAACCATGCAGTTTTGCAGAGGATGAAAAGTTTTCACTTCCTGTCAGACTGCTTTTGTTCATTTAAGACTTTTTACATCTATTTTTAAAGTTCTTTACCCAACTGGAGCTTTTTATTGGGATTGGTTCTGTGGGCCACATGGAGCCAAATATCTTTTCTGAGTTGGATTGTACAGGAAAGCTTCATGTCTGCTGACTGGAGGAACTTAGAGAGGGATTATTGGAACTTCAGTCCAGTTGCAGCTCCCAGAAGACGAACTAGACTTTTGTTGGAAAAAAAGACATTCTCAAAACTGTAAAACATACAGTGAGACTAGATCCATCCATCCATTTTCCTACACCCTTGTCCCTTACTGGGGTCGCGAGGGTTGCTGGTGCCTATCTCCAGCTATCGTTTCGGGCGAGAGGCGGGGTCACCCTGGACAGGTCGGCAGTCTGTCGCAGGGAAACAGAGACACACAGGACAAACAACCATGCTCACACACACTCACACCTTCGGACAGTTTTGAGAGGCCAATTAACCTGAGAGTCATGTTTTTGGACTGTGGGAGGAAGCCGGAGTACCCGGAGAGAACCCATGCATGCACAGGGAGAAAATGCAAACTCCATGCAGAAAGACCGGGACCGGGAATCGAACCCAGAACCTTCTTGCTGCCAGGCAACAGCTCTACCAGCTGCACCACTGAGCAGCCCAGTGAGACTAGATGAATAAAGATATATTTTCCTACATGTTGATAAAACTTTGACTTCAAGGAAACAAGGACAAAGTCTTAACCAAATGAGTGTTCAGCTAATTGAAACATTATGAAGACCAGTAAGTTCTTTACATTTTTCCATAATTCAAGTTTATTGACTTCAAAACTTAAAGGCGACATGTTCTCATTCATCCAAAGCAGTTTTTTTTAAAATATAGTTTTCTACATGGAGGTACAGAGAAGATATGCAGTGGTGTCAGCAAAGGAAGCAGGGAGACAGAGTCGTGTTGAACAATCGAGACAAACGGTTATATAGCCCTCGTTAATGACCGAGATCTGAATGAAAAGCGTCAGCAAAGCATGGAGATCTGGCATCCGGTAGGAACACGCTTCTTCGTGCCTGCGACTTAAAACCGAGGTCCAATAATGAACCGAAAAAAAGCACACAGGAGGAAAGTAGAAAGGAAATCTCTAAGATTAGAACATCAGCTCTCAAAGTGCAACTAGACAAGAGCAGGGAAAGATCTGCTTACCGGGTCAGAAAGTGTTAAACATTTCACTTGATATATTTCCTCCACTTTGCGGCAAACATTCATTATTTTACACCATCACACGCACTTCCTCATTCACAAAAGATCCTTCTCCTCATCTTATTGCATTTAACATTTAATGTCATCTAAACAACCATTGACCTTTGTTATAAGTTACAAATGAGCAGTTATGGATATCAAAAACACCTATTTCCACGAGGCAAATTTCCACCAAATCTTTTTTTTTCCTTTTAAATATATAATGAAGTAAACTGTATCAAAAACTGCGGCATGGAAGTGTTGCATTTTGAAATGTGCCAGTGGTCACCTTGAAAATAGCAGATACATTTCTAAGTGATGTTTGCAAAGGCTAAAATGGTATTTATGGACACATGCCTCTTAAAAATGGCTCTCTTAATTCTTAAACAGTCAGTAAACCCCCGTGTGTGTGCAGAAATGCACTCATCTTGTTCTCGTTCCCACAGCACAGTCACAAACCAACACACATACAGTAACACAGTCACCATCTTATATCTGCACTCTGAAATCCACACCACCGAAGAAGTGGAACGCTCTTCCAACTCTGGAATATCATTGGCTTAGCAGACAGCGGTACATTCACCAATCACAGGTGAGGCATCGCTCCTCATTCCGAGTTCCACGTTTGTGCAGACAGAAGGCAAACCTCTCTAACAAAATGTTGAAGAGATGTTAGTGACGGTTATTTTCTTTTTGTCTGCTTGTGCACTACTCCAACATGCATCTAACTAATAAATATTTCACACATTAGAAAGTCCAACCTGTGTTATTGCTGCTAGCAGACCTGGGTCTAATATTCAACTGCTCCTCAAGGTGGGAAAGTTTCTCCTGTAAATGTAGAAATTCGCCAGCAGTAGCTCTGCGAACTTCAGCCATTAGCAGTGAATGTCGGAGCCAGGTCTGTTCGGATGCTCACCCACATTTGACCTATAAAACACAAACCCCGTTTTCCTGTAACAATATGGCAAACGTTTCATTTGTGCACGTCATAAACATCTGTGTGTTTTAATGTAACAGCATGAGTGAGGTATGAGTCGTCTCAGTACTGCGTTAAGTGGCTGCTAAAGTGAATGCATAAATGTAACAGCGCCTTCCAGTGTCTCTCTCCCAACCAATGGGATGAAAATATTGCTTCTTTCCACTTCCACAGAGCTTCACCCACTGACCTCCAAGCAAACCTCCTGTGAATGGTCCGCCACCAAAATATATGACCTTTGTGCAAAAATCAGCCCTTTAAATCTTTCAGTTTTTTGTTTGTTTTTTTGCCTCGGTTTCAGAACTCTTCATCTTTTATTTGTGCGATAGAGTCCAAAGATGAGAGGGAACATGGGAGAGGAGGAGAAGATTTCCACGATGATGACAAAGGCTGTGGAGTGAGGGGTTCAGGGTCCGGCAGCGCTGCTGGTTTCTACCTGGAGATCATGGAGCTGGACTGGGAGTGGTTAGAGGAGGTGGTAGCAGCGCTGAGCTGAGAAAAGCCGCTGTGGCTCGATTCCAAACTGGTCATCGAACCCCTAAAGGGAGAAAGAGATCGAGTGAGTACAGGAAGGTAGCCGAAGCAGCATATTCATGAGTGCAACACCAGAGAAACCCCAGCCTGCTACGAAGGGACTCAAAGCACCGTGTGTGCATGACTCATGCACGTGACGCAGAACCATGCGCTCAGATCAAATCTAATCTAAAGCTCAGGCGATGCCACAGGCTGCAGCACCAAGCCGACACGCCGTCGCCCACAAAAGCAACCAGACCCCTACAATCAGTCACAGACAGGCTGATAGAGAAACTCAAATAAGTTTTCAAACCAGTATGAGGTCGAATCAAATCGTTCTGCTTGTTTGAGTCAAATCAAAAGCTGAACAGAGAGCATCATGGCCTTTGATTCTGTTAAAGTTTAGTCTCAGCAGCCTGTTACCTCATCCTACTGTAGTTTCAGGCAGCTTTGAAAAGTTTTATTTGTTTATTTTTAAAGAAGTTGTTTAAAACATGAACATTTTAGAAAATAAAAATCCACTGTTCATCTGAGCAGTAAACACAATTTAAAAGATACTTAGATACATAATAGATATATAATATTAGATCAATGATAATGTAATAGGGTCCCTGAAATAAAAAAAATAAATGAAATAACTTTATTATCTACTGGCCAGTAAAATTAAAGCAGTTGCCATTAAAACATTTAAATTTATTCAAGACTTTGGTTGAATCTTCAGACACATAAAGGCAATTGTAAAGTCAGCCTTCTATCACCTGAAGAACATTTCTATAATTAAAAGCCTAATGTCCCAGGAAGCTTTATAGAAATTCATCCATGTTATCTCTTTAGTCGCATTGATTACTGAAACAGTGTCAGAAAAAAAGATCCCATCACCCTGGACTAAAGACTTAAAGGTTTCCAAAAAACCTGCAAAAATACAGAAAACACTGAGCTCCTACAAATCAAGGCTGAAACCCAATCTGTTTAAATTTGCCTTTGATCAATAATAACTGGAACAAACAAAGTGCTGTCTGTTTCTCAACGAGTCATAGTTTTCCCTTTCTTTTCCACTGCAATGCTGTTCTTTGCTAGTTTGCCATGTTCTGATGAAGTAAAGCACTGGACTGCCTCGTTGCTGAAAACGTGCTTTCCGACTAAAATTGCCTCGACTCCCCTTAGCGATTACACCAGCAGAGTCCCAGAAACCAAACAGTCAAACACACAACTGCGAATCCAGTGTAGCCACTCATAAATTTGCTCCACTTCAAATGTTTGCAGATAAACAAATTATTTTTTTAAGCTTAAAGTTGTGGTTAACATGTTAATCAATTTGAAAAAGGTTAGAAAAACATCTTGTTGTTGGATGAAACCAGAATGAGTTACTGTTAGGACTTTAAATTTGGTTTTGATTCAGAAAATGAAAAATAGAAAAAAAAAAAAAAACAGAAAAAAAAAGGGAAATAGTGAGGTAGTTTTACAAGTGACCAAAGATGAAACATACATGAAAGCCGGCAAGTGTTTATGAGTGTGTGCATGTGCAGGATAAGAACTATCTGAGAAGGTGTGAACAGAGCTGAAGGGCTAATCATGCAAGCGGAACAAGTCAAGCCAACGAGTGGATTAGAGCCCAAACGGTGGTGCAAAGAGTTCTTCAGCGTGGAAAACAAGCAAGATCCTGTTACCCAATGCTTGGTCAGCATTGCTAACAAGTAGAAGCAAAAACAAGGATCTTTTTTGCTGCGTTAGAAGCGCATCTTCCTTTGAGGGGAGGGGCACTCGGTTTAGCAGCCAAAAGCAGCAAAAATGATCAGCTAAAGAAAAAAGGGCAAACACTGAGCCACTTACAAACTCTGCACATCACAGCAAGCCGTTCTTCATAGGAGGAAGACACAGCAGGAGGAGGAGGAGGAGGAGGAAGGGGTTGTGAGCAATAGAACAGGAGTGGATTGGACAGAAAAAGATCAATTAAAAGAATAATTTAATTTAAAAAGGAGAGAAGCATTTTTCATTTCTAAATTCTGGGCTTAAAAAATGAAATCATGAGGCTGGACTGGTTACAGTGTCCTAGATATTACTGGAGGGCTGCTGTAATGAAACAAATGTCAACATAGTAATAAAATAAAATAAAAAAAGGGGGAAAAAAAGAATATAACAAAAGGATTTATGGACTTGGAGAGGACACAACTATGTCATAAGATGGCATCACATAAACAGTAGAATTACAGTTTTTTCACATACACGGCCTTTCAAACATATCCATACCTATTGGATGTTTCCTATTTTGTCATGTTACAAAATTATAGACATTTTATTTGAATTTTATGCGTCGGACCAACACAAAGATATTTGTAAAGTTTTTAGAAGTAAATTTCAGAAAACTAAGGTACATTTTATTTCAGTCTCCCTATATCGATCAGGAACCAACATTTCCTCACAGTCTTTTCCCCTCTCTTTTCAGAAAAATAGGTCAGCTTTGTCAGAGTGCATGGTGAGCATCTAAAGAGTAATTTCAAGTGTTGCCAAATATTAACTTACTAACTTATTTGTGTGTTATTTGTGCTCATCTAACACACAAATATTCTCATTAACCCCGTCAAGCTAACATGGCCTAAATGGCTTGTGGCAAAAATAAAAATCATACTTTAATCACTTTGCTTTCCTGCTTTGTGTTGGTCTATCACATAAAATTCTATTCAAACAAACTGACCTTTGTAATTGCACATTCTTTCAAAGTGAAAACAAATCCAAGGGGTGTGAATACGTCTGGAAGGCACTGCAGTCTTTAGACAGTTTGTGTGAAAGCTGCTTTTGCCTTTTGCATAAACAACATGAGCTCAGTTACCAACCTGAAGTCCTCGGAGCCCAACACCTCAGTGTAGAACATGACTTTACACTTGTGTGAGGACACCTGCAAGGTGGCCAGCACATCGTCCACCCGGGGCAGATTGGTGGCCGAGCAGGCCGGCATGTTGTGAAACTTCCACTGGAGGATGTAGAAACCCGGCCAGCGAGTGATATGGGAGCCCTGACGAAAGGAAAGAGTAACAGAACATTTGTGACCAGGAATCAAAAAGCTGATTTTTTTTCCCCTTCATGATGATAAATCCTCACCTGCACGCTCTCCCCCTCTTTGCAGGTCAGAGGGGACTCCACCATGCTGTAATCTTGCCCCAGAGTCCAGGACTTGTCAATAAGCTGGACGTTGTTGACTCCCGGCGAGGTGATGCCGTGGGCGCCCAGGGGGTCTTTGCGTGGCGGCTGGGGGGCTCGCTTCGAGTGGTAGATGTTGAACACAATGTCGCCTTTGCACACATCAAAGTCCCAGGTGATAACTGAGGCGGCGTCGATGATCTCGATCACAAGCTGCCCGGAGAAAATCAATGAGAACGGTTCAAGTGAACGGAACAAGGAGGTAAACAGCAGCTAAATGCACGAGTTTCAGCTTATAAAGGACTAAAAATGATTATTAAGATGATCTTATTGATGCAAAAGACAAGGAAAACGTATGTAATCACATTTAAAGCTCTTTTTTAATGTAGTTGGGCAGAATAAATAGTTCCAGATAGCAGAGGGGTAATTATAGATCAGCATGGTTTTAAATATTGCAACATGACAGGAACAGTATGTCACAGCAGACAGATTACATTTCAGAGACATGCTATGTGCTTAGTGCCACTAGATGGCAGATGTTTCAAGTAAACCTCGACCAAAGCTTCCTGCATGTCTCTGTTGTCCTGTCCTACATAGCAGCATGCAAGCCTTCTATCTTTGCTTCGCACTCTGAGCCTCACCTCATGCGGGGCTCCCTTAAAGATGCTGGCACTCTGATAAATCGTCTCGGTCCAGAGACGGACATCTTCGTTCTCGAGCTCCTCAGGTGTGCGGTACATGGATTTAGGAACCAGGCCGCCCTCTGGTACCTCGCACTGGAGGAAAACATGCAAAACCGAACAACAGGATCACTGAAAGAGATCTCAATCTTAATTGCGAGATATAGAAAGTTCATGAACATTTTTTCCTTTAACTTCAAAAATATATGGTACTTTATGTTTTTCTTTTACATAAATATAGAAAAGTTTGAGTTCTGAATAAGTATTTTTTATTCAAAATACAATCTATGACTTTTACTCTCCACTAAACACTTACCATACACTCTCCTCCTAGGAAGTCAGGGATGATTTCCTTGTCTATGTAATCGATGAGCCCTCCAGGGCCCTGGTAGTCATTGCCTGCATAGATCAGGAACTTCTTTCGGGTGTTTTCGTCAATGAATGGGCTCACCTAGATGCAGAGATAAAAGCAAACATAAGTAATAAATAAACCAAATCGGTAAAAAAAACAAAAGGAATAAAAATCTGCTTGTAAGAAATGGCAAATCAGCCACAGAGACAATTTGGAGTCATACTGAGATTTCTGTTGCAGTTATGAAAACGGTAAAGCAAAAATAATGATTCCAGATGGTTTCAGTTCTAAGGTAACTGGTTCTGCTCTCACCAGAGTCCAGAGGACTGGGAAAACTCTTGGTGCCCTCAAGATAAGCAGCCGTCCCAGAGTCTCTGGATAGTTCGCCTCCACAACTTCAATGATCCTCAGAAGCGCCTTGACCCCCGGTCGCCACAAGTGACGCATGTTCAACCCCTCCAGGTCGACGAGACATGTCCAACAACTGCAGAGCAGGAAGCAAGAGGATTAGTGTGGGTAACCTCTCGCCACAAACAAGCGCACGCGCTGTGAAGTGGGCTGCAGCCTCCTCTCTGATCACTTAACACCCGTCACCCTGAGGCACGGCTTAAGTGATGAAGGTAATGCTAGTCAACTGTGAATCCTGAAAAGCATAGTTCGCATGCCTTCTCGCAGCGCCTCGCCTCCTGTTGGAGATTACCGACACAGGCACCATCTAAACATCTGACACTTTGCTATTTCCAGTGACGGAGAAGATAGAGCTGCGATTCTGTGCAGCAACACCACAGCTGCTGAACTCAATCCTAACACTAGGTGTGCTGTTATGCAACAAGCTGCTGCTTCTTTCCGATAAATCCTGTTTCTGCTCAACAGCGACCACTGTCCTGTAGTCCTAAAGAGTTTTGCGACATTGACAGTCGCAAAACTGTTAGAAAAGTCAACATAATAGCTCCTAAATCCTTCACAGCCTGATTTTTACCTGATGGGACGACCAAACACCTTTGTGTTCTCTTCACAGCGCCTCAGGCCCTCCTCGTTGATAGACAGCACCTGCAACGTCACAGTGAAACAACAGCGCTGTCACTAAATGCCACATCATATACAAGCACATAAATAGCCTCTTTATGTAGGTCATCAGTGGAATCCACCCCCTTTCAGTGATTAACCTGTAATGTAACCGTGGTCTGACCTATAAACTTAATGACTTCTGTAGGGAACTGAGCCGGAACAGTGGCTTTGGTTACGTACGTGTCTGAGCAGAGACTCCTCTCCGAGAGCGCGCACCAGGCCTTTGGTGTCCATGTGGCCCAGCCTCAGGATGTACAGAGGACGACCGTCTAAAAGTAAAACAAATATTTACATGAGCCATCACTGTGTTTACATTCTACACAAAGTAAGTGGGAAGGTCTGCCTTGTGCGGCACAATATGTGAATGTGTTCTGAGAAATGGTTTATTGTTCTGTTCAACCTTATCTGGCTGCATGCGATCGTTTGTGTGAGGGAAAACTATTCCAGACAACCAAATAGCTTGAACAGGTTCATTTACTTATAAAAGTCAGAGGCTTACAGCAGTAGGTTGTTCAGTACGACTGAACAAATACTGATGGAAACCTGCTGCTGCAAGGAAGGGCTGTTTGTATAAGAGCAGCCTGCTGCATGTGGAGGTTTGAGTCGACTTCAGGTGCGTCTCCATGCAGAAACGTACCTCTGTCGTGGTGGTGCCAGCCGCCCGTGTAGTAGTCCTGAAGAACCTGCGGAGGGCTCCAGGTCTCCAGCAGGTAGTCCACCTGGTGCTGCTTCCTCCACGTCAGAGACTGGCACAGGATCTCCCGGGCCTTGTCCATGTTGAAGTCTCTGGCCCGCAGGAAGCGCAGGATGTGTTCATCTTTAGGGATCTGCAGGAAGCAAAAAAAAAAAAAAAAAAGTGAGGTTTATGGTAAGTTATTAGAAGTTGTCGGACGACTACACTCTTCCACTTTATTGCAGAAAATACCTTTCCCTTGTGGGTTTCCTGAAGCCATTTGCGAAGTCTTATGAGACAGCTCTCCTGCAGAGGCGTCAGGTCGCCAAGGTAACGTTTGATGTAATCTGCATCCAGTTTATCTGCAACAAAATGCTCCAAATTAAGACAATTTCTCTAAACAGATCTTCACATCGCTGTACAGAAAAAATATTTCCTGCTCTTTTGCAAACATGGCTGATAATGTTAATGAGTCATAATATAAATCTTATTACTCCCTCAATTTCAATAACGTTGTTTAACGTTCCAAATATAAGACGACCTGCACTCTCAGGTTTGAGAAAGGAAATGTAACATGTTTTTCATTCATATTTGTAATAGTCTAAAAACCTTCTACCTCAAGTTATTTCAATGCTGATCACTTGCATTGAGTTTCATTTTGCTCTTTAAAAAACAGCTGCTCTTCTAAATGAGGCAGCAGTCATGTAGATGCATGTATTTAGATGTATTTATCTGAGGAAATGCACCTTCAGGTGTACCGGCCAGGATGTCCACCAGGATATCGGCCTGAGGAGCTCCACTATCCTGCTTTGCCTCCTGTGAGGTGCCATCTTTGATGTCAGCAGGTTGTGAGGTGGATTCATCGGGCGCGCTGGGGTGCTGGAGTTCAGGCGGGCTGGCGGAGAGACTGTTTGGCGCAGTGAGAGCAGGAGAAACGGAGGAACAGGTCCAGCGGGGAATATGAGTGACACCCTCACTTTCCAGCTCCTTTAGGTAGAACTCAATGATTTCCTTTCCCTGTCAGGAATGCAAGTAAATTATGGTGAAATCATTGCTAATAAATTCACATGAGTCCATTGAAATCAAAATAACTAAGAAGGTTTGTAACTATTACATTTGTAAAATGGAGTCAGCTTGGTATTTCCCCACAGTAAAATTCCTGGAATTTCCAGGCATTGTTAGGATAAGTTTTCAAATTTTTTAGCACAACACTTTGGAGTTAAAAACAATACAAATGAACTAAAAACAAAGACAGTTCCAATTCACAATTACATATAATTTAATACTGTTATTAATGTAAAATTCCCCAATTTCAATAACGTTGTTTAACGCTCCAAACATAAGATAACCTTCATTTCAATTACACACATCAGATTCTATGCAATAACCATAACGACCTGATTGTTTCTGCACTCTCAGGTTTGAGAAAGAAAACGTAAAAACCTATTCCATGATGGGATGCACCCCACACACACCTTGTTGATACTACTGGCATACTGCTTCATGGCGATCTTTTCCACTGTGCTCTCGAAGCCAAAGAAGGACTTGATGTCCAAACTGGCCGTTTGTTCGAAACATGTCCAGCCCTCGTTCTCTGGGTGGACCTGCAACATCACACACAAAAACATTACTGTAACCTAAACTGTGTAACCACACAATAAAAAAAAAGAAAAAAAAAAAGGATATTGTTACCATAGTAACCACACAAGAGGATGACGCACAAAGAGAGCAAATTTCACACTGCGTAAACTGAGTGGGAGTATGTGTGCCAATCTGTTTGGGTAAATTGAGGTAGTATTTTACACATGAGCTGTTTGGATTCAAGTGGGATGAAAACATAAATTTAGAAAAATAACTGACCATTATGGAGAATGATGTAAAGGCTGGACCTGGCAAGGGGAAAACTGACTTACTGTGAGGCAATACCCACTTCCCTGCTAAATAATCTATAAACCTCTGTCCGTTACTAGTACAGTAATTAAAATCTAGTAAAAAAAACCTGAGTCTAACATGACTACATTAAAGCCCACATTTAGGGCTGTTGTTAAAGAAACAAATGTAAAACCTCACTGTAGATTTACTGAAAATGTGCAATACATTTCAGCTATCTGTAGGAACCATATGAAAGAAATAAACAGCAAAGCAAAGGAGATAGAAAAGAGGGGAAAAACAAAGATGCAAAGAAGAAAGTAGAAAAAAAAAGGACAATGGGGCAAATAAAAAAGGAACGAAGGATTCAAAACATTAAGGAATAAAGTCTGGATACAGAAATACTTTTGAATCATCTTATTTTCCTTTCGGTTTTCACACTTATCCAGAACTGGAAAACACAGAAATCAAACATGCCGTACTTTTCTACACTGTATGATCGCTGATGCTGGTGGCTAAACGGTGGCAGCTTCATCGCCTTGAGTACTAAAATATTTCAGGTCCATTAGCTGCCTAACTGAGCTGCCCTTCCTGGTCACTGCTACCACAGAGTGATGCAGCACACTGCAAGAACCTCTGTGAGGCTTTGGACCTAAAATTAGCCTTTTGCTTGGTTGGAAGCTAACACAATAAGCTTGACCTCATTAACTCATGACACATCCACACATGAACAGCTAGATCTGGAGTTGGATCCATGCACACTGAATGCAGGAGGGGAGAGGAGGAAGAGATGCTGACAGTGGCATTTGGCAAGTTTAATTCATGTTTGAATTACTCCCGCTTCTAAGACATAGCATGCACACAGAATGGATTTGTGTACAACAGCACAGCTTTAAGATACTGACTGAGTAGCAGCAGGTCTCATGGACAACGACCCTGTTGGAAAATGTCTCATTGTGAGACTCGATGTGCAGAGTCCGCTCCTTTCTGTTCAGAGTGTTTTTCTGGTTGAAGTAAACGTAGTCAACACCTGCAATCTGTGAACCACAGAAAACAACTCCTGTTACTTTCAAAGGAACGGCATGTCATGAGAAAAAGGTTGAAAAAAAAAAAAAAAGTATATTTTACCCTTTTAAGAAGCCGTGGTGCATCGACATCCAGGGCACAGCGCCGCTCGATCCTGTGGGTGGAGCCGTCCTCGCTCGTCTCCTCGTTCACCACGTCACTGTTCACAAACATGGGGATGAGGTGACAGGTGGGGAAGCGGCGTTCATAGGCCTGTAGGCGGAAGGAGGAAAAAAAAAAACAGAGGATGAATAGTTTGGCGCAGGATTTCTTTATGATAATTTCAGGTTTCAAGTTTCTTTCCTGGGAACGCAGCAAAAACAAAGCATAACCAGTTCCAGCTTGTTTGTCATCTTGTGTGTATATAACAAGTTGGAAATATTACAACGGGAGAATTTCCTTTGGAAAGAGCATTACTTTAGATGTACCTCCATTAGCTAGTTTAAAAGTAAAAAGCCTTTAAGTGGCTCAAGCCAAAGTTATTTCCCCATATCTATTGAAAACAATGCAAGTAATCTTCAAAAATGTACGAACACCAAGATTGGACTAAACTTAAGAGCAAAAGAACTAAGAAAATTGTACTACAAAAACAAATGAATAAAGTTAAAAACAAAAGCAGCAAAAACTTAATAGGAGGAACAATTCAGTCTTTATTTGCCTGTGATTTGCATTTTAAACACATTTTGAACTCTAGTGCACTTGGATGCTTTTCCCCAACAACATGCGGAAAACACCCAAACTTTGACGTTTCATCAAAAACTACCTTGGATCTGATCGTCATGGTTTCATACCAGCTATGTTTGAATAGCTAGCAGGTTTATGATTAGTCACATCATCCTCATAACCTCTGGTGGAGATATGCAGAGCTGATCATAATGCTTTTCTTTTTTTAAATGCATTGCTATTAAACTTCACCTCGACTACAAAATGTGAATATAAATTGTGCTGAGCCCTTGGACTCAAACCAGACAGCACATTTCAGAATGTTGGAGAACAAGTTCGCAAAAGAGATTTTCATCAGAGACAACATGAGGAACAAAAAGATATGTTGACAACCTTATCGTATTATTTGAGCTAAACAAAGAAGAGCATTCTTCAACGAGTGCTGCAACCAAAATATGACATTATGCCAGGCCATTCAGATGTAGGTTGAGAATGGTGAGCAGCAGATGGCTGCATTTTTTGTTCCGTGTTGCTGCGAGGCCACTCTGCTGCCCACTGAATAAATGAATGCTGAGCTCTGTTTTTCAAGCTCTGATGCCCTGGAACACCGGGGCGTTCAGCTTTGTTCCGCCATCGACACAACAGCCTGACCTGTAAACATCTGCTTCACCCATCACAAACAAGCTCACGCAAATAACTCACTCACCACAAATGACATGCATTTACAAAAAACCCATAAAGGCTTTTTTCACTCTTCAGCAATAAAACACAAAAAGCTTACAGGTAACGACCAACCACCAGCAAAACAGTGTTGGTGATCTGTTCTGCGTACAATAAACCTAAGTTAAATAAAAACAATGCAACAGAGGAAAATCAGCAAGTGACTGAAACCTTATTTTCAGCTTGATTGGACCCAACCAGTCACTGGGAAGTCTAAAAACTTATTTTTCCAAAATTAGTGAATGTACCATTGTTGAGTGCTAAAAAAGTCCCTGTGGCTTCAACATAGGCTGTTAACGATAAGCCAATTTCAGTTTCAGTTAAATGTTTAGATGAATCCAGAGAAAACGTAGATGATGCGAGACGGCATTTAAAAGAGAAACTATTTTCTATGAGATGTTAAGACGAGTCTGTTGTTCATTCAGGCTGTGACACAGTGAGAGAGAGAGAGAGAGACTTTTCACAGGTAACAGGAAGGCTGAACAGAAAGTACAGCTGCTCTGTTGAAACGTGTCACATTGAGAAATGTGACACGAATGTGACACAAAATGTGACAATCCAGAGGCTGCTTTTTTGGTGAAGCTTGCTACTAAATGTAAAATGTTAAAGATAGTTCAAAATGTTTAACTAGTTTGTCTTGAAATAATATGAAAACCCATTTCAAAGCAACTGCTCAGTCAATGTACAATTTCCTCAGATCCAGATATGGTGTTGAAATGTGATAATTTATTCCATTAAGGCTGTAAAAATCCTGTGAATTAAGCTCTTATATAGGAAGTAGAAATATATCACTGATGCACTTCATAGAAACAATCAAAATGGCCATTCTACTCTAAATATGCATAATACATTTACATTCTGCATCTTTGATAGTCACTGGAATCAAACTACTCTTGGATCGTGTTAGCATGAACACAAAAAGAGGAAAAATCTAGTAAACCAAAATCTTTTATATGAGGCAATAAAGTGTGAGAACATGGATCTCCCGTCTCCACTGTGATGGTTGTTTGTTGGCCAAGTTATGAGTAACCTCGCCTGGAATTTGGTTGGAGAACGTGTGTGCTTTCCAGAGACGGCTGAGAGGAAAAAACAAAACAATGCATCATATCTCAATTTCTTCCTGCAAAAACAAAACTGTTTTCCTTCTGGACAATAAAGTAAATCGGTAAAGGCCATGAGTCTGGAAAAACTAACCTGCTCTGCTCAGGAAGGGAGATTCAGGAAATTCATGAGTTCCAAAAACAAAGGGACAATGAAAATCGAGGCCGGACGGTGCTGCAAGGCGAATTCAAATGGATCTAGAGTTCTACCTGGCAAAGAAACACAAGGGCTGGCAAGGAGCCCAGCACATTCTCCATCTTCAAACTATGTCAGTGGGGAAAAATAGGTTAAATATAGATGAAAGCACATTTCTAACACATTTGTTTTTAGTAATCGCTTGACAGTAATTTTGAAGGAAAATTTCCACTTTGGTGGACAAAAAAAAAAAGCTTTCTATCTCATCAAAAAGGACACTTTCCAGGGAGAAAGAGCAAACTTTGGTTTTAAGTTGTGTGGATTTACAGTTATATTCTACTTGTTTATACGAAACCAAAATTAATTAAGTGAATATACTGCTAAAAAAAACAACAACAAAAAACACATACACGCCCAAAGAAAAAACAAACAGCTCTGCAGAGGCGTTTTTCTAATTTAACGCCTTTGCAGAAACATACCAGAGTGCAAGCTGCAGCAAGTATTTACTGACTGTATTTAAAATGTTCCAGTGAAATGACTTCATTTAGCTGGAACATGAACTCTAGTTGTGCAGCTAATAGAAAACAAACAAGATCCAGGGCCAGCCCGCTTTCAGTTTTAATTATGCTTTGCCAGTACTCTCTGAGATCAATCCTGAAAATATATATTTAACTCACCCCACCAAAAGTACACCTGATGCTGACCCTACAAAACATTGATTAAATAGAATCACAATTACAGTATGACCACTGATAGCTTTACATCTGCACCTAATTAAATAAAAGCTTCAGTTTATTGGGTATACATTTAACTGCAATAAAAGTACAAAAAAAGTAGCAAGAACGCTACATGGATGTTAGGATTAGTGTTACCGATATTTTATTTTTTATGCTTTATAAAATCCAGTCTCCTAGAGACAGTAACTACTGAGAATACTGTCCTCCAAAAGGTATGTCACTGTGTTTTGTAAAAAAAATGAACAAAGCTAAATAATATATTGAAGATCTGTTAACTACTGGTGGAAGGGCCTTGCATAATTCCAATAATGTATTTTTTAGTTATTTATTGCATAGATCTGCCTTAAGAAACCATATTTCTGTGCAAAGTTGCTTGATTGTGAAAACATTAGACATTCTCACCATAATATTCAACAATGCTAGCGAACGTTTTTTGGCTGCAGTAAAAATGTTCAGGAAAAGCAACAGTAATCTAGAGTCAAAAAAAGAAAGAAAAAAATATACTGCATCTTGAAAAATGATCACTTGTTGATCCAGCCTATTTTTTCCTCCCATCTAATAACTGAAAATGTAAAAAGACGTGACAGAGTTTTGTCCCCACAGGTCTCACACAGCTGCTGTTCTTGGAATCAGAGCTATAACTCCAAGGCTTATGAAAACTGTTGTATAACAAAAACAGCCGCCACACATAGGTCAGTTTAAGCCATTATTAAGTCACGTCAGCTTGTGGGGAAAATGGGAACATTTAGGTAGGGGGAACTTTTTATGATGACAATACAGGAAGAGAACAGCTCAGAGATTATCAGAAAAATAAACCAGCCAAGCAGCACAGAAACACTGAAAGGGCAGCAGTAGAGTGTGGCTGGCTTTCCTCAAAGAAAATTCACAAGAAGAGGAAACGACAACTTCCTTCGAACAAACGAGTAGGACATCTGATTCCAATATAGTTAAATATGAAACACTGTTATACTAATAAAAACAAAAAATACTTTTATGTGGTTCATATAAAAGTCATATTTCAAAACGCTACACTTTCCCAAACTAGGCTTTTTAGAGTTTTGGATTATTCTTGTTTTAATGGAGATCCTTCAAAATCAGGCTTTGATCATTTCAGAAAATCCCCCCCACCGCCAAAAAGAGAAAAAAAAAGCAATATCACTGTCTTGGCATCTTCCATGAATGCAGATCAGAACATTGGGTCCACGTTAAAACAGATGTTAGTTAAGAGGCCAGAAGGATTTGTTCAGGCAAACCACTTCTAAAGCTCATCTACAAATATACATTCATTTAAAAAGCTTTTTTCAGAAATTGATGTGCTAGATAATGCAAAATAAGGACACCGAATGAGTCTGAATCCAATCCATTTTCTACACTACATTTACATTTCTATATATTTTTCTATAAAACAATAAAATTCTATTCATTTCCAGGTCAGGACTTTACAGAAACTCTACAGTTACTCATCAATAACTAAAATAAAGCCACATGTTTGGCCTCAGTGATGCTGCTCATTGAGGTCTACATATAAAGGACTCAATAGATTTTATGTAATATGACCACCATTGACGCAAGATACAAACAACAAGTCTCTTTCACTGTGGGTCATTGACAGAAGCATGACGTCAATTAGCCTGATTTTAGTGACTAAAATCATTACGGCCTACCAACCAGCACCTCAGGCATCTCTGAGCCCTGACCCATCATTAAGCAGGTTGACACATTAGACAACCCTCATTTTGTTTTGGAGGCATCTGTTATATGAAATATAAGTTAATGACTTGTCTGGTCTCTGATATTAATAAATTTGCATCTGAACAAGAGGCAATATTTATGACGGACACAACTGGGCATAAAACCAGATTCACAAAACCTTTGTTGATTTAACATAATGATGAAGATGAATGGATACAGAACACAACATACACAATCCTGAAAACAATTAAAAGGGGACAAAAATTACAAAGAAGGTTGCTTGAATGTCTGCAGACGTGCTACAGTAAACATCAGGATGGAATTACAGGGAAACAACTTCTTGGAACTGAAACAAGTTTAACTTGTATACTTGGAAGAAGTTCTTCCTTCTTTCAATTAGCAAGAATTAGTTTACTGGTTTTATGCTGCAAGAGTGAAGGAAAACCCCTTCGACTGGACTTCAATTCCTGGTATTAGTTTTCCTAACAGTTTTGTAAGTCATGCTGACACTAATGTGAACAGTATATGTTTTTATTTAGTTTCCAACTATATAGAGTGAAGCTTAATGGAGAATAAGAAAAGCAGCCTGAATCTTTAAGCCCTACGTCTATCAACCTTAACATTTAAATATGCTGTAAATGGAGAAAGATCAGATGTCATAGCCTTAAAACACATTGGTAATTTCCTAAGCAGTCTGAGTAACACTAGGTATTTACATACCAGACAAAGAACAATACATTAAAACTAATATTTACATTAAAATCTGTTAATATAAAATGTAAATGTTTATTCAGGAGATTGCCAAACATTTACAAGGAACATAATTCTCTATAACTTCTAATCAGAAACCACAGACGTCTGGTGAATTGGAATTTTCAACAATGCTAGTTTCACTTGTCTCACATTGCCATTTGCATGAAAATAAACGAAACAAGAGTATACCAAGCCAGTCATGTGATACAAAGTAAATTAAACAAAAGCCTCACAAGGATTGTCCTTGTCTCCACCCTTGACCAACCAGTTAAATAACCTTAGACCACCAAAACCACTGTGGCCTTTTGCTTAAAATCAATGTAGACAAAAGCTAATCCTCTCTATGCAAGATTGTTTTATAAGATTGAAGATTAACTGCTGCCATACATTAAAACTTTTCTTCCAAAAATAATACACCAAATTATAGAATGGTAAAGGGACAGAATCAAAAGAATTGATTTTTTCGGTCAAAACCGAAACCCCTCTCAGTCGAGGCGTAGACTTGATCAGAAGTAGGAGAGAGAACAAACTCCTGACTTTAGGAATAAAACAAAAGTGCTTTTGGTCTCTGCATGCCACACCACCCACTGCTCCTTTTTTGGTGAGCTCAGTGGGATTCGTAATTGTGCGACTGCCTAGAACCACCAACTTGGATAAAGGCAGGAACAACATGCCAAGCAGGCAGAACGTCTGTGTGGGCACTTGATGTGCCAGCCCAAATAAGCGTCAATAGTTATAGACGTGTAGCCATAAACTACGATGGCTATCTGTCAGACACCGGTACCTGTGCACCACGTAATCTTTAAATCTGAGTTAATTAAGCAGTGCAACTAAAGCTGACCAAAATCAGCTTCATACATTTCATTTTTTTGGAGTTTGTTTTTTTGTCTGGAAAATCATCTGATTTCTGTAAATATTGACAGATAGAAACAAATCTACAGGATGTGTCATTTTGGCTTTCAATTGAACTAAACACCAAACCCAATTGTTTCAAGTGATAAACCAGACCCCGAATACAAGGGGGCAAAAGAAAAAACTGCGACAATCAAAGAATCCATCTCCATTTTCTCTGAGTGACATTCAGCTGCTGCATAACACTGAGTCACTATCCACCGACACAGTATAGAGGGACTGCAGTGTGAAACCACACTAAAGGGTCAGTTGTGTAAGAATATGTGCGCACACACTCCATTCTCTAGCAGAGAGAAGCAGACTTGGGGCAGGGGGAGGGGAACCACTGAGGCAGCATCTCGACCTTGCAGCAGCAAAGAGGGTGAATGAGTGTCTCGGTGATCAGTGAATGAATTTAGCTAAAATTTTCCATTGGCTCCTGCAGTCACATGGTCGCTGAAGGGGCTTGCTGTGTGACAAGCCTCCTGCTCCCCTCCAGCAGGCCATAACTGCTGACTGTTTTTGGCAATCACCAAATGACAAGGTAAATGAATCAGACACTGCAGGAAAGGCTCTGGCGCACTAATTCAGAGGAGTGGGAGAATTATCTAAAGTAAAAACAGCAAAAAGATGGGAATGTCAGGGAATAAAGGCACATTTAAATAAGGAATCACTCACTAAAGCAGACTCAGATAACGTTCTGTCTCTCATTAGAGGCTCTTTCTGAATACTTACACGTTTCACTCCATTAGATTGTTTGGTTCTTAATTGATGCGTTACCATGACGTAAAAAAAGACATCGTTTCACAGTTAAAGCAAGTAAAATATGAAGGAGAGCAATCGATTGTGTAAGTAGAAACTTCGGGATGAAAGTCCGATGCGTTGAGAATGACAGACCTGCCGACAGCTCAGACGAGGATTAAAACAATAGAATAAAGCCTGGGATGCCACTGCAGCAGAGAATTGGGCTGGAAAAGCTTTAAGCAGACCTGGCTGTATGTGGGTCAGGACATGGTGGGACACGATGTCATCCTGGCAGGGCCACTTCACACAGAGCCAGGCCAGACAAAAAAGAAGGGAGACATCGGAATGAGCCCAGAATTAAAACTTTGTGGCAAACACACCACAACATCTCCTGAGTTCACATTTCTAAAGATCGAGCTACAATAAATTGTTAGAGAAGGAAGAGGATGTTTTCTATTCAGAAGACCTACGAGATCAAACTCAACCAAATCGACTCCTCTGATCTGGTCATGCAGAGCGGAACAAAATAGGAGCACTCTTATCAGCAAGACGCGCTTTAGTTTCATCATTTAACTAAGCAAAGCAGATAATGACATGCATCAGCAGCACATGTGGATTACCAGACGGAAATGTTTTTATTTCTTCCTGGCACGAAGGAGGTTAAAGAATATAGCATTTACTTTATAAAGGAGAGGCTCAGATATGCTGGTGCAATAAGGCAAAATAAACCCCACTGAGTTACACAAACACATTCAGCCACACAGGACCTCATTAACACATCTTTGGTAACAGTCCATTTATACAGCGAGCAACAGGTCCAAGTCTGCAATAATGTTCAGCCACAGATTGTTATCTTGTCATTCGTTCATCACTTCAGGAATCAATGATACTTTAAGGTTATATTGTGAAGATAATCCAAGCTAAAATGTTTTGCTTGCTCCGACACATTAGAACAGATTAGCCACCAGGAAGGAAATGTTTTCTCTTGCTGAATCTGCATAAAGCCCAGCAGACAGTACACCCACTTTGCACATCCTGTTCCCTTCCATCCAGCTGAACGTGTGCAGATTGAAGGCAGGACCAGAATACTTTGTTCCTTGTGGATTTGTTAGAAATGTTTTATCAGGAGCAGGTTAGCCAGTTTGCCAACACTGGGCTGCAGCATGAATATAAACTAGCTTTAGGAGACAAGTCAGATCTAGTTACTGTGCTTCACTTGGAGTGAGTGGACGAACATGTCTTCAGTTTATAGTTTCCTCTCTCCTCTTGTGGTTATTTAAGCCCTTGGTGTGTCGACGTGCCCTAAAAGCTAATGTCCCTGCAGGCCAACGACAACAACAGGGGTGTTGTGTCAAGCCTTTGACATTCCACTGCGGCTCCCCGAGGACTGCCTGGATGTTCTGACACTGGACTGCAGCGATAATGGCCGCAACAGGATTGACTACATTTCCTGTTATTGAGATGCAGCAACAAGAAAAAGAGGGTCTGCTGTGACTTAGATTGGGAAAGACATCGCTAATGTACTTCTTCGATTTCATTTTAAGGACATTTTAAAGACAAAATATAAACCTTGTCAAGGAAAAAAAAACAACATCCATAACAGTGCAGATTTTACATTTAACTAAAATGTTGCTGACCTGATTAACTGGTGATATATTTATATCACCAGCTGCAAAAGTTGACTTCTCAAATAAGAAACTTTTTTAACTGGTTAAAGATTACTACACAATTTGACCAGAAGCCATCACATTTTCAGCAAATCGGTACTTACAAACTAATAAAGGTAATGATAACGCTTGATTAAAATAAATAAATAACACCTGTAAAATTCAATGAAATACTCAAAATTTGCAATTAACTCTAATTCTTGCATCAGATAGTTTAGTAGTATATTTTGGTATGCACAGATAATCATGCTGTTTCAGAGTTGCATTATAATTTTTTTCTTGAGCTGGTATGTAACTTGTTGCAACAAAGAAATTAAGCTCATAAAACTATCTGAACAGACGTTCTTGTGCCAAGAATGCCGTCAGCACTAAGTGTACCAAGAATACCAGGCTCCAAGAGGGAACATTGTAAAGCAGCAAAACAAAAACATCTGAAGGACATCTGGGATCCAAGTCTCGCTTATGCAAGAGGTCACCAGAGCTTACAGCAGTGGTGGCCAGAGGTTGAAAAACTTTTGATGGCACCCGTCATTGAGCAAAGTGCCTCCTCGGCGTCGAGTGACAAACTGCTGCATTTCAACTAAGCAAAGACATTCATCCTAGGCATGTAGAGGTTTTGATTTTAGCCTCAAATGGGTAAATAAGTGAAATAACTTAACAAGCTTGTGCAAAGCTGAGTCAGGTCTTATTTGGAACAACCCAACACAATACGAGTAACTCCCTGACAGCAGAGAAAATAAAAAGCTGTGTTGACATGAAGAAACGGCTTTTTGCTACATCACAGTGTCATGTGACGGTTTCCTACAAGCCAGGATGTTTTTGTGCATCTTAGGTGACAGCAGTGATAAAGCAGCTAGAGGAAATAAGAAGGCACTTCACAGGCTGTACGACAAAGAAAAAAGAAAATAGTTGTGACGCACCACTAAGCCTGCTCTGCAGCATCTGCAAAAAAAGTCACTGCAGGGAAGAGTCACAAAAACCTTTATTTCATTAACTTCAGCTTCAGATTACATTGAACTCACACTAAAATAAGCAACACAGTAAGCTGTTGATGTGTTTTTATTATGTCAAAGAAGACAAATACCCACCATGCATTTTTGTCCTAGTTTAAAAATATGCATGGTTCTCCAGATGTGACCCATCTATGAACGCCTAAAGATGAGCTATTTCCACCGTTAGAACAAAAACAAAACATGCAACTCTATGTCTCTGTCATTACAGGTTCCTGGTCTTTGAAAGCTCACATGGTCCCATACCTGCATTTTAATTTTAGCCATCTGTTTGCCCACTGCTCAATCCCGCCTGTGCTAAGGAGATTTACTCTCTCTCTATGCTCCCTCTTGCATGCATCGAGTCGGCTTTCCATTTAACAAGAACACAGCTGGTTTGAAACTATGTGCACTAAAATAAAGAATGATGGCATTGTGAAAGGAAGTGAAGCTATATAATATGTGATCACACATTTTTTGGATGCTTGGCATCACTTTTAATTTTCAAAGCATAATTATATACAACAGCTGCCTTATAAGATGTTTTGACTAATTGTTGGTTGTGTAATCAGGTCATGAATCTGCAAGAGAGACTAAAATCAAAACACAAATGCAGGCTCTTTGATGAAGGTATTAGCTTATTGGTGCATCTTCAGTTTTTTGTTCTGTTTGTATTTTGTTGACCTTTCATGTTTAAATGCTAAATGCTACCATTATCTCCAGCGGATGCAAAAGAAAGGCTGCAGCATGTAGCAACAGGCATTCACCAAATACATCTAGCTAGCCATTCTAGCTACTCAATCTTTAATGCCTCAAATGCAAGACAACCACCAAATCTGTAGCAGGTTTCTGTTTGACATAAAAAGCACAGTTAAGATGCGTATTCCAACATAACGTCTGAAAACGTGCAACACAATGGATCCCATTGAAAATCACATGAGAAACCACTGATTTAGAAAATGCAGCTTCAAGTTGATCTCCATGTTTGATCACTGTAATATTTTTGAATTCAGCCATTTAAATACAAGATCCGATGACTAGCTTCAGAGGACGACCTGTGAATCGCCCACCGTCAGTGTTATATAAGTGCTGATCTAATGTATTCAAAACTCATGCAAATAGGAAAATTGCTAGCGCCCACAGGTTAAAAAGACTTACCGCCATCACCAGCTCAAAGGGATGTTTATACACCCGCACAGGTGACTGATATTTCTGCACCATGATGGGAACTACAGCAACACCAACAACCTGGACAGAAAGTAGAAACCACCAGTTAGCAAAGACAAAACATGTATAAAAGCCTTTTGATATTTAAAAGGAGTAGGATTATTTCTGATGGTCAAATAAATCTACATACATCACTATAAAAAACAGACTAGTGCACACTTAACTAAAAGAGGGTGTGTTTTGGATTGCTTGGTTCAGAGTTCTTGAAAGCAAAATGCTAATAAAAGTATAGTTATGGAGCTGCAGAAGGCAATTCTCCCGAACTGAGACCAAGGATTCGGATGATCAGTGGCTGCAGCACATCCCTCTCATTCATTAGAAAACTGTCACTGCAAGCTACTGGGGGATACAACTAGGCTACTCTCAGCTGCACCCTCTGTCAAAGCTCCTTTCTCAGCAATGCATGACTGGAGCTCATGAAATTTTTTAAAAAGCAGGTGCCGCTTGTTCTTTGAAACGTAAGCAACACAAACCACATGCCGAGCTGGCCTCTGTTTAACAAACCCAGACAAGAGGCTAAAAAAAAGAAAAAAATGGAAAACCGCTGTAACAGAATGTTCTAGATGCTGGAGGATAAGAAGCTTAATACTGAGAGTGATTTTTTTTCTTTTTAATGAAGCAAAGACAATGTGATGTGAAAGGATTTATTTCCTTCACTCAGCTTCTGCTGAGTGAAGCATCATGTGCTGGGATTTTGCTCAACAAGCCGGTGCTTGTTTTTAACTGTAAGTATAGTGTGGGTGCATGTCTGCAGGAAGGAGTATGAGGTAACTTTCAAGAGATTAGCATAGCTGCTCCAAGGTGCAAAACACAACAACAACAAAACAATCTTGTAATCTCGTTTTCTTTCCTACATGTTTTTTTGGTGTCAATTCAAACTCAGGTAAATTTGACTCTCGGTTTAGCTTTTTTTGTCCCATTTTGTAATGCTTTGCTCCTCTGGGCCAGCCAGACTAAAACCAAGCTAAGACTAAATACTATAAGAGCTCCTCAGTGCCACTTTAAACAGCTGATTACTAGTGCCATTTATAGTTACCGTCATGATTCAGGATCTGTCGGCAACTTTGAAAACATCAATACAAGATCTCAGTATGATTTCATAAACACCTCAGTAACTACATTTTAATATTCAGTTGTTTACATATCATTTTTATGTCTACTGCTACACTTTTGCATAGACAGTTTAAATATGCTGACAATCCAAATAATCCGAGTATGAACCTACACCATATAATAAAAGGAATATCATCTACATATTTCCATAACCTTCTACCTAGACTGCTGTTAAAGCTACAGTGTGTAACATTTATAAAAAACTGTTTTTACATATTTGTTGACACCGACACTATGTTGTGACAGTATGGTATGACAATCCATACTGTATGATCTGTATGGGGAAATAAACAAGCTTCTCTGCTTTCTACTTGCGCTTCAAGTCTAACTAGAAACAACCAGTCAGCGCATGAGATTATCAACCACAATCTCCACCATTTAGTAGCAAGTACATGAGGTTGAGTGACAGTATTAAGACCTTCCTTCTGGCTCTGGTTGGTTATTTTTGGTCACCTCAAAATAATAGCTCAGAAAGGAGGTACTGAAGATCAATCCTTTCACAGATTATATGTCTCATAACGAAGTGTCACAACATGGTGAAAGTTTTCACAAATATGTAAAAAACATATTCTTTATTAAAGTTACATAGTACAGCCTAAAGCAATGTTGTGCAGACTGGTTAGCTGGAGTTATATGGTTGCCACGCCACATTCCAAAGCTTTACCAAAGAGTAAACGGTAACATGACTTTTGTTGATTTAGAAACAGGACAATGACAAGAAAGTGACACTGCAAACATTCTCAGGAAAATGTTTGCCTGACTTGTACTGTGTTCACTTGCAACATTTAAGAATAGGTAAAAGCAGAAAAATAAGCTTGTCGTAGAGGTCAAACTAAACTACGAGCCATTAAGAGAGGAAGGACCATAACTATAAAGAAATATTAAATTAAAGTTGCTATAAATGTGTAGATGCTGGTCATTTCACCTCTTCACCATTTCATAATTTTATTCAGTATGCCCCAAACGGAGATCAGAACCCAAATAAATAGAAATGGGTGCAACAAAAAAAAAGCCTTTAGAAACCATAAGACACTAAAGTGAAATGTGAGGATTGGGCATTTTTATTAACTCAATTATCTCAACAATAGAAAGAAAAATAAATTATTACTCAATGGTTTGTTTTCATGGGAAGAAAATGGTTTGTTTACAACTATGAAATTTAATTTGGATGGGACAAAATGTTGAAGAGCAGGTCCCAAAGGGGAGGGAGGAGACAAACTAGCAAAGGTCTAGAGACAAATGTGCAAACTAAACAATTTAGAAGGCAGGAGCCCAAATTAAAAAGGATGGCTGGATATTTAGATATTTTCTCCTCGTTTAGAAAACACAGGTGATCAGCAGGTTAAAAAAATTGCCTCATAAGCGGTCAGTTTGATACCTGGAGCTCTATCCTGATACGTTTTCGGATAATGTTTTGGCCTGGTTTTACTTTGTGCAGCAGAAACCGGTTGTTGTGTTCGAACAGGTATAATCGAACTGAGGACTAAACCTGTTCACTACATTTTAAAAGGGCTATAAATAAAAACTGAAATTAGGGCAATATTTACGCCTAAATTAGAATTGACGCAGCTAAATATGTGGCACAATGCTGATCAATGCAATGGTACATTATTGTTAAAATGTTCCACTGTGTCACTGATGGGTATAAAGGGGGAATTTAAAAGGGAAATACGGCTTTTCACGCAACCCTTCATGTTCGATTAATAATATCGACATTTGACCATATCTATTAAGTATTGTGACGTTTCAAAATCATACAAGAGGTAGACTACCTCAACATACTTAGTAGATGGCATCATGTCTATAATTATCACAGAAAATAGGTCAAACCCGCTCGCATTAGCTAATATAAAACAGTTCAAACTGATTGAGACTAGCCCGTAAGCTAACACTAACTTCACAAATAGACATTAGCTTCGCAAAGCTTTCGCAGCATGTACGTACCGGTGATTCTGGGAGAAGAGTAAATGTTTACTTTTTTCAGTCTCGATCTCTTCTGGAAGGGGAACCAGTGTGAATTCTTGCCATTCCTCTCCCCTCGGCTCTTCTCTTCACTCCCGGCTCCGCAGCTAACGACGGTTAGCTTCGTAACGCTAGCTGGCCATATAGCAGGAACAAATAGCCAAGAAAGCTAACCGTAAACAAAGTTACTTTTACAGACGAACAGTCGAGAAAACTGAATTCTTGGGGGAAATAGACGTCCCACCCAGCCCACCGTAGCTGAGTGGAGCCCAAGTGGATGGAGAAGTGTGGGCACAGGAGGACAGCAGTGGTATTTCTCTCTCCGTGGCTCCTCCCTGTTTCTCAGTGTTTTTCCACCTCCCACTTCTGCGTTCATAAAAATCTCCGCTCATGTGAAGGACAGACAGCAGAGGACACGTTATCGTACCTGAATTAAATTGGGTCCTAAGCTCCAAAACAGAACATACTGTGTTGATATGTTTCTTTTTTTATTTTTTTTTACCAGTTTTACAACTGGTAAAACAAAAAACAGCAACCAAAAAAAAAAGATTATTTTCAGTTTCATTATGCAACCAGATCAGCTTCAGATTAATATCATATGTTCCCCGTGCAAAATAGCGCGGATATTTGCTGTAAATCCTAATTCTCCAGGCTGCATGCTCCTCTCAACGTGTGCGTTAAATGTCATAAGAAAAAAACAATGAATATGATCTTAAAAAATACTAAATATATGTCTGTTGGACGCATAACAAACTGGAAATTACAGAAAACCGATTTTTAAAACACAGATGCAACTACTTTAAAAAGGTTAGTCATTTTTAGATTCATCACATTAAGGTTATTTTAACAGTATGTGTCTGTTAATTTTACTGTTATCATAATTAATACTATGAAAATACGATAAATATGCCATTGACATATATGATTCTTTAGGTAATGAATTCAATTCTATGTTTTGAACTTAATTTTCTAAATGACATGAAAGTTCTGGGATATTCCAATTAACTGAGACGCATCTGTACTGGCACAAAAGTCTCAGCTGTACTTTGAATGCATCAGCATGAATAAAGGGACACTTGGCAACTAAATGCCTTAAGCAGCTGTGTGCTTTCAATGTGAGTTAAAGCAGCTGAGCTCACATGTCTCAGATGAAAAAAACAACATGAGAGCTGCTCTTTCAAGAGAGGAAAAAGACACCGAATGAAGTGAGGATCCAATATTTGAAACGGAATTGAAAAAAGGTTCACAGACTAGAAACCACAAAATATTTTTAAAAATAGCGTGTTAACTAAGGAGTAAGCCTGCATAAGATATTATTGTTAACCACTGATATAGTGATTCCGATTTAAACACCCTTTCAGTTTCTTTTCTGTCCTTAAAGTGTTGGAAACATTTAGCATTTTGGGAGCTGCATCATGAATGAGCAATATCTGCAGTGATACTACATCTCTGATATAATTGGTTTGTGCAGCACAAATGAATGACAACTGGATATTGGATATATTGGATATACTGGATATATTCCACAAAAGAGGTCAAGGGAGGTCCTCTTGGTCCAGGACCTGTGTTGGTTCCCCCAGCAGGTCACAGTGTGCCAAACACTCCACCTGTAGCTACCATAGCTCCTACAAAAACAAGTAACGGCCTGTGGAGGAACGAGGGCGGGCAGGTAAATTAATATTTAAAAAGCATTTCACACTAACATTGAAACTATATATTCTCAATGTATAGATTCAATACAAAGAGATACAAACCTTTGTATCCCTCACAAAGGGTTGTATTACAAACAGCCCTTTATGATGTTAATATTACATTCAGTGACATTGTGCAGAAAATATACTGCATAGTTGAAAACCAATCAACCCATTTATTAACTTAAAGAATTTTGAGAATGTTATGTTTTATCTACTTAAGATATTTCCCGATACATGTAAAAATGTTCCTGTCTGGTTTTAAATCCTGCAACAGATCTCAAGCAGTCCCTTTCAAAGTTAATAATGGCATTCTTTAAATTGTGAACTTTGCATCAGTCTGGATATTTTATATGGTAGATAATCATGTCTTGATTTCTCAGCAGATTGTTGGTGTGATAGGTTTAGCGAAGATTTGAGTTGGTAGCAGAATATCATTCAGAAAATTATGTGCAAAAATAGAACCTTTTAATGAGTCACTAATTTTCTCCAAGGTGACTCTATTCATATTTTTAACCTACCATTTTCAAGGATTACTTTGTCAGACAGCTGGGCCAAAAATAAAAATAAAGCAAAAGAAGAAGACTAGCCATTGAATTGTTGTACACAGAAAAACTTTAAGAGTTAAGAGTTTTGATTAACTTTTAAAGTTACTCAAAATGGCCAAAGGAGAATCAGCTCATGACGCAAAAGCATGCATGGCATCTGTCAAACATAGGGGTGCTTATGCTATCATTTGTGTAAGTCTGCTTGCTACAAACTCAATTACATTTATTGATATTTCACTGCAGCTGCAGGCAACAGGATGAGGTATGAGGAGGGAGCATCCACTAAACCCAGACACAGACAAAAGCATCAGAAGCACTAAAACTTAACTTATTTACAAGCTTTCAAAAAGTGGATGTTTATTGTACTACTGCATTCACAGTGAATTCTACTGCAAAAGAGCTGAAAAATAATGAAAAATAAATAAATAAAAATAAAGACAAATAACACATTCTTCTCTGAACTATTTTTGATATTAAAATCAGAAACAAAATCATAAATGTAATGATAATTTCAAATTCAGTTTACTGAGACTTTACAGGTTAGTGTTTATCCATGAGACATTCTATAGGTTTCAGACACAATCCTACCTGTTTGACCTTTGCAAAATGCCAGAGTACTTAATGGAAGAGGAGGTTGTCAAAAGCTCTTAATAGCTTCTGAAAACAACTTTTCACATTTTACATAGTAGGCAATGATTGGATGTCTGCATTTAGGAGATACGTTTTGTCAAAAAATGTGCAAAGTTTAGGACTTAAATGAGTTATTCAGTAGATTTATGCTGTTTTATGAGATCTATATTGTGTCATATGCTCTATATGATTGATGGTTGATTGGTTCATTTATTGACTGAAATCAGATTTTTGTGAAATCGTTTACAACCATAAACTGTAGAATGTGAACATTTTCGTTTGTTTGAGGTTTTACTGCCATCTAGTGGAGCCACAAATGAGGCCCTCAATAAGCTGATTGTAGGCTTTGCTAGACATTGTTACATACATTGTTAGAACAATTTTCCTAACACATACTATGCTGTAGTGACCGACTGCTCCTTATGAGGCCCAGGGTCCGGGCATCATAGGAAGTGATGTTGTTGGATTAGAAGTTAGGCTTAAGACCAAGGTATGAATTGAAGGTTAGGTTGGATTTTGGGTTAGGCATGTACTGGTAATGGTTCGATTTAGAATAAGGGTTAAGGGTTAAGGGACCTTAACAATGGGGAAGGTCAGCTGTACAGGGATAAGCTGTAGAAATGAATGAAAAATGAATGGAAGTCAATGCAAAGATCCACAATAATTTTGTTTGAAATACCCTGGTTGTCTACAGATATAGGTGTTTATAGTTTTATTTCTTAATACCAGCCTGCAGATTTCTACTGAAGAGACTACTGTATGACTTACTCCGGCATGACAGACTGATGTACTTGAATGATTTATGTAAAATGCAACATTTCAAATAATACTACGAGGAAGGCCCCAGGCCTCTCCTTCCCCTAGATTTGTCTGAATTTATATTGTTGCATTTCTCAACACTCACTCAAAACTTTTATGCATTCATTTTTTAAGAACCATACATTTTCGCAACATAATTTTGAATCCAGAAGTACAATGTCAAGAAAATATGATGTAATTCAAGCATAGTTCCGCTAGAGGGGGCTATATGAATGTATAAGATAAAGACTCCGCCCTTATGCTTTCGTCAGAGTGTTTGCGGAAGTGAACGTCTTGTTTTGTTTTGGTCGCCCGCTTTTCTATAAAAACAAATCAAAACTACAACGAATGATGACCCAGATGCCCAGTCCTCCACCTGAAGAGTTGGTCAAACAATGGGAAAGGTTAGCGCGATCTTCTACACCTCATGGCTCCATGAGCCGGTTAATAGTCTGCAGTTACAACATTAACTCTGCGTTATTACTCTCGCTATTTCTCAATGTTCCTGCTCTGGACTTAATTCAAATTTAAAACTGAATCCATGCTAGCCAGCGTAAAAACAACTGTAGAAATCAGAATTAGTATAAAATGTTTGAAATTAGAGCGTGGAATAATAGAGGCTTTTAACTTTTTAAGGAAGGCAGTTGGGTTCCTATTCAGCCTGAATTTTGCCTTTATTAATTAATTTTTTTAATAAAAGTTTGGACAAAGAAGAACTGAGCATATAAAAGTGTTTGAGGTTCCAAACTTTTCCCTTCCCCATTTCTAAAACGAAAAAATGGGAAAGAAGTTATATCTACCATTTTTCCTAGATATAAATAAATTATAAATGAGTGACGGACTGCAATACAAAAGAAAGAATAGCCAGTGCCCTATAAATGTGTGTTTTTATAAAATTGCATTTAGACTTGAACACAAAAAATGACAGTCACTTAAAAGGTTTTGGGAATTTTTCGGAATTAAAAACAATAATTCAATCACATGTTTGATCAATCCTGGTTCATTATGCACAAATATCACAATATTTCTTATGTACATCAAGCCAAAGATAGTTGGTTAGAAATTGTACCAAATAGCCGCAACAAACCAAACCCAATACATGTTAATTCGTGATGTAACTCAATTTCCTATAACAGTTATTTCCCAGAATACATTATTACTGAGTTTTGGTTCTGAGTGTTACAGATGAATAGTCTTGGATTTTGTCACGTGTGTGTGTGTGTGTGTGTTACTCTGGTGCAGTGAGCAGAAGCGACTCAGGCTGCAGCTTGTGGAGGAAGACACTGAGGACTGGCAGAGGAGCCCAGACTTCTCCGGCCTGGAGCGGGTCGGTGGCGTGGACCTTTCCTTTATCAAAGGCGATGAAGTCAACGCCTGCGCCCAGCTGGTGGTGCTCAGTTACCCGGATTTGAAGGTGAGCTGACCTCCATCACATAGCCTAAACTGAGCTTCGACTCCCTCTAGTGGTGAAAGGACAGGACTGTGGCAGTAAAGAATCTTTTATGCTCTTTTGCTTAACAGACGTGAGGTTGTTTTTTTTCATTAGTGCCATTCAGTTAGCAGAGGAGCTATTAAAAAACATAGCACGATATAATGAAAAAACGAGTTTATAAATATTTGCTTGGCCTTTTAAGGCTTTATATTGACCACAGCTGAAATTTTGTCCGACAGCAGCAGGCGACCTTTAAAAGCAGCCATATTAAAGTGTTCGCTCTTTGAGTCATCATTATTTTTAATTAGCTGCTGTTTTTATGACTTCAGAAAGCTGATGGCATGAGGGAAATATTACTCATGCTTCCAGCTGGGATATTTGCTTGGTGTCTATAGTGACATATAGTTTAAAATGCTTTGTAATGTCTACCAGGCCATTAATCTTCATCATCCAATGCCAAAACCTGTAATGCGATCAATTCAATTTGTCCTATTTTATTGTAATTTTATTGCGTACTAAACAACTCCAGACAGTTTTACTCTGAGATCTATAAAAATGTAAGTGGAGTGAAATACATAATAACAACAGATGAGTCAGTGACTCCATGGAATTGGAGGAAACTTTTAAACAATTTTAGCAATAACTTGAACTTCTCTGCATTATTTTATAGCTAGGATTATATTGGAGTGTATCTGACTGGCTGTTTATTTGATTACAATGACACTTAACACACAACCCTTTTAAAATAGCAGGTTTTTGTCAGGTAAAAAAACATGAGGCTGAGACAATTTTCTGAAAACAATATATTTACCCCCTCATCCTCATACCACCATTGATACTTGGACAAGGAAAGATAATCTGAAATTGTTGATCATGACTTATATTTACACAAATCCCAAACATTTTGATCAGGGGATGTATACTCTTTGTGTATTGCAAGTACACCTATGTAATTCTTTCAAACGTTTGACATTGAACCTATGAAGGAAAGCTGCTGATCAAGATGTTATGTTAAAATTATCGTAAGCTCTTTGCTTTTTTCTACTGTTGAACAAATCTAGTGCTACAAGCTGTTTGTGCCACAAGAACTCAGACTGGTCACTGGTAAGGAATAAAAAAAGAAACCATTCATTGTGCAGTTTGTAACATTGTTATGTGGAGGCTTTTAGGTCATTGGAGTCCATAATACAACACAAATATTTCCTGAAAGCTAGCTGGTATTTTTAAAGGCAGACATTTTTGACAGTTTGTCAAGAAACCAATCATGTGTTGAGGTTCCATTCACTAGTTTCTGTGTCCAACCACCAGCTCTTCAAAGTCCAATTTGTAGCATCTGCTGTTTACTTTGAAGGAAGGTGATTTAGGTCTGACCTTATAGCATCTGAGACATAACAGTAAAGTATTTTTAGAGTGACCAGAGAGCTGTGACAGCTTGTGCTCCAGAGAGATGCAGGTTCTGGTCTCCTGAACCCTGCTGATTATCTGCAGGATCCAAGGAAGGTCATCATGGGAGAATCGGTCACCTGTAACATTGCTGCTTAAAATAGACAAAAGATTCAAGCACTGTACTTAAAGCATATGTGTGCTTAGTGCCATACTTTATAAGCTATTTCTAAACGTTCAAATTTCCCACTTGAGCTGTGAACTTTTTCCTTTTACTTGACAGCAGCTCAACTTTGTGTTGGTTGATCAAATAAAATCCTAATAAAGCACTGTACATAACAAGAAAATCATCTTAGGACTGTTGGATAGTTTAAAACACAAAATTACATCTGAAGATATATCTTACTTGGTATACTTTATTCTGTTTTTTTCAGCGGCCCAAATCGTCTTCCATAGAAAATGGTCTCCATATACAACTCTGTGGAAAAAATAAGACATAAGCCTTTACTAATCTTTTTTTAATATTCATTGCTAAATTCTTTGGGTGGCCATTCAAAACCATAAATAAGCGACAGTAAATTCTGAAAGCATTTAATGCTGAGCAGATTACTTTATCTGAACATCTATATTGTTTATGTAGAATTAAGTTTTAGAGCTTGATGATTGTTTTTATTGAACAGTCAAAGGTCTGAACAGTAACAGCAATGAGGTCGTTGAAGATCTACAAAGACTTATAAAATATATAGTAGTACTAACAGTTATTCTTAAGGATTTGTTTTCATTTCTCGCAGCTTGTGGCAGTAAGATGCTTGCATAAATGTGAATGCATCCTAAACCGTAGAGGTGAATTAAACTGGAACATCTGGATCCAGACAGCATCGCTCCGTCTCTCTTTTAGGAAGCTGTACCAGGAAAGTGAACTGACTGGTTTCTGCTCTTTCTTCTAAGGTTCTGTATGAAGACAGTCACATGGTGACCCTGACGGCCCCCTATGTCTCTGGATTCCTGGCCTTCAGGGAAACCTCTTTCCTCGTGGAGGCGCTGCACCAACTGAAGACCAGCCAGCCGACGCTTATGCCTCAGGTCTGTGTCCAATGAGGAAAGAAAAAGGAGTCTGAATTCTGTTCTGGATTAAACAGGGAGTTACAATGTGAGTCCCTGAATTAGTTTTAAAATAATTATCCTCATCTCTGCCAGATCTGATGCAACGAGTCAGATGTACTCGCAATAATTAAACTCATTTTATTTCTCTTTAAACAGCCTCTAATTGGGACCTGTATTACCCAGGTTCAGCTCGGTTCACTTCAAACACATTAGATCAAGTAGAGCGTCTATGACAAAGCTCCTCTGTTCTCCCTCTCACTGTTCCTCCATGTGTCGCCTCTTAAGTCATCCCCACCCACACGCTTCTGTTTGTCACAGCCCACACGCCTCCTCCTCTTTCTCCCCCTCTGTCTCGCTGTCCCCACGCAAGAACATGTGTGGAAACAGTCAGAGTTTCTCACACACACACACACACACACCCCCACACACACACCCCACCCCCACGCACACGCACACACAAACTGATTTACTTCTCCTGACATTTAGCATGGGCGCACACAGGCTCTGTCCCTGCCCGTTTATCTGCAACCTTTCAAGGGGTTTGTTCCTGATCAGTTCCTATATCCAGCAGAAAAATAGCTACATCGTCTCTTCTGGACTCAGGTATTCATTGGTGTGTTGAAGTGGGAAAATCTCAAGCTCACATGTTTTCATAACATGTCTTGAGTTTTCCAACTGAGGAAGTAAAACTAAAAATAAATGGAGTGAAATTTTAAAGTGGACATCTCAAATTGTTCAGGGCAGTAGGTGATGGATTAAGGCTCGCTTATGGCTGGCTTTATTATTATTCCAGTTAAGCTGATGTTATATAGTAAATGCTCTGTTTCCTTTCAACAGGTGGTGTTTGTGGATGGGAATGGTCTTTTCCACTACAGAGGTACATCTTTTTATAGATTTTAAAGGATATTTAATGCAGCTGTGCTAATACAGGTTAAAGGGTCAATTTCCTATAGATAGAAAACCTGTGGACTGATTTAAGAAGAAGAGAGCAAAAGAAAGGAGCCACCACATTGAAAGATTCAAAGAAATTGTGCCAACAGGAATGGTCAAAAGTCATTCTCTTTCTTAAACTGTGGGTTGTTTTAGCCTGTAGGACAGTTTTTCTTCATCAACAATGACTACAGTTTTTTTTATCTGTGTTCTGTGTGTAAAGTCCACTACTCTTCACTATGAAACAACAAAAGCTATGTTTTTATCCGTTCCAGAGTTCGGCTTGGCGTGTCATCTTGGGGTGCTGTCAGGTCTTCCCTGTGTGGGGGTGGCTAAGAACCTGCTGCAGGTGCAGGGGGTGATTAAAGACGAGGAGCACCAATCACAAGTGAGACCACCAAATGACTTTAACTCATGTAATTATTATGAATGATCAAAAGACTCACTGCATGTTTTGACATGAGAAACTATGTGTTGTGCCAAATTTAAAATAGTTTAAAATGTAAACAATGTTTAAAGTTGACCCTTTTTTAATTAATTTATTTTTCCACATAAAATATAGTCCCTAATTTAATTTAAGGAACCACTAGTGTTCGAAGCCTGGTAAAAACCAGACTCTCTAGAAATTTGAAACAACTGAATCTGATATTAACAAATCGCTAACATTTGACTGTGATGTATGTAAAGTTGTAAACAACCATCCCCCACCATTTCCAAACTACATATATAGACAGACTATAATTCCAAAAGAGCAAAAAAAAAAAGCAGCGTCATCTTTCACAACTCCTCCTGTTCTGCTGATTTGCTCAGCAGAAATGCATCCTAAGGAATTTAGCTGAATGGGACAATTCCTAGACGGAGCAATGAAGTGGGATGAGAATCAAGTGGAACTGCTTAGGAAGGCAATGGCCAGGCTTTGATCAAAGTGAGTTGGTGTAAAGCTCATCAATGTAATATTTGCTTGAAATGCTTAATTTTTTCATGGGGTTTGAAATGCAGAAAAAATATCATGAGGTTAGCTCTCTAATTTGAATTTTTTTGAAGACTAACCACAAATAGCTTTTTTTGTGCTTCATTTAGTGTGTCTCTGTTAGTTTAATTTGCTTCTCATTTAAAAGAGCTCCAATCCTTGACTGAAAGTTTCAAAGAGTGATTAGTTTTTATTATTTTCACTTGTTTCTCACTGCAAATGTCAGAGAGGAACAAAGCAACAGACAGAGTTTGTTTTTTGTGTGTTTCCTCAGCTCACATCCACATGTTTCTGTTTGCTGGAAGAGTGTGTTTATGTTCGGCTTTGACAGTCTGACAAGTCTTTGTTGTGTAGCTATTGCTAATGAGATGCTCTGAATACAAATCAAGCTGGAACAAATACCTTTTGGTCCAAGTGTGCTTCTGGGACTGCAAAACCTGGATTTGATTAATATGCAAATGTTCATTTTGTTCCAGTCTGGCGCCTCGGTGACCTAGAGGAGGAGGGACAAGAACAAATTAAAGTCAAAAATCTACCTGATGGACAAACATTCTGTTGGAGTCAGAGAAAAAAAGATATATGTAAATTTTAGAGGTGTAACGGCACACATTCAGACCAAAATAATCATTACAACCATGTTGTTTTATTACGCACATTTACCAAACAAATACAGCATTGTTTAAACCTGCTGAATGTTTATGCTCTCAACTAAGTGTGCAATGCAACTTTCTGCAGCTCAGCTTTAAGCTGCCATTAAACTCTGCTATTTGGGAACTTTGAGGTTCTTCATGATGCTACAGGAAAAATGTTAAACCAAACCAAAACTTTATATCAGTATTTGCTTTTTTCAACAGCAATAAAGCTCAATTGGTTGGCTCTCTATTCTCTTCCATTAATAAATCGAGCAATGTGTATACGAGCATGATTGACAATGCTAAGACCTTCCTCCAGGCTCTTATTGACTGGTTTTGACTGGGAGCAGTCCATTTCTGCAAATGGCAGTAGGACCACAGATTATCTGTGTCATACCGCAGTGACAGTTTCAACAAATATGCAAAAAACTAATTTTTCTCATTTTAAATTATAAAAGTTACATACTGCAGCGTTTATTGAATAACTCAACTGAAACTGAATGCATGTATTTATTTTTTGCAAACATCAGTTAAAGTCCAAATCTAGCTGCATACACCATTTCCAGTTCTAAATGCTGCACATTTTATAATGTGGTCATTTTCCAGCTGGAAGGAGAATTTTGGTTCAAGTATCAAATCCTTTGCAGCCTCTGACTTCTTGTCTTGTAAGAATTCATTTAGTTTTATTCATCTTCCAATTTCTGCTCACCGGCATCTTTGTCCCTGCTGAAGAAAGGCATACCCGCAACATGATGCTACCACCTCCATGTTGTACTGTTTTGAGGTGATATGCAGTTAGTTTTCTTCTACTTATACGATTTGTAAAATAGGACAATTAAAATGTTCTAAAAATTAAGTGAGTTTCTGTTGAGATGAAGAAAAGACATATTTTATCCACTGGTGACTCCATTTGGATGCAACACACACAATGCTTGTACCTAAGACACTCAAGTGACATTGTAACATGCTAACTGAATTCTCTGAAGGAGTATTCCTATCTCCTTCAATTAGTGTCTGTTGCTTAGGCATCATAAATATCCCGTCTCCACCACCGGGAGGAATCTGATTTTTATCGACACAGATCAGGGCCTCCCCAGAGGATAAAGTCACACACATCCATCCATTGAACGTGTGTACATATGCTAGCTAGCTTCTCTTTTACTGTCAGCACCAAGTAGCATTGGTTTTGCATGTCCGTGCTGCATCTCTGGGCTCAAGCTTGACTGTGGAAAATTTTTGATTTTGCTTCCCATCCATATTTTTGCTGCCATTGTCACTCCGTGGGGGTTTGACCAGTTTGTCTACAGGCACGTACTGAATTGCGATTCTCCACATAAACCACATCTTTGCCAATTGAGGAGTTTAATAAATTAGTAGTGGAATAATGTGTGAAACATAAGCCGCAACAGGCTTCTTTCCAGATTGGAAATTGGACTGAAAATGAGCTCTTTAGAAACTAAATGAGCCATTACGGGATCTCAGATACACATGTAAAAAGCTATGCTGCACAGTTTTTAAGATGTAAGAGAAAGATGACATCTCCAAAAGACAAAAATAGTTCATACGGACTATTTAGCTCCATACCAGACTTTAAAATGACTTAAAGTTAAAATATAGCAGAAGAGAGTTGACATTTAGCAAATCTTAAAATTTTCAACAACCTCAATGGTGTGATAGTTTAACACCACAGAATTTTGTTGCACCTTTATGTTAATTTTTGGTCAGAAATTAATTTTTCCTTGGCATCTGTGGATGCTATTTCTGAAGGTTCGTCTCTATTCCATGTTCTCTCAATTTGTAGATCATGCCTCTCCTTGAAGAGCTCCGACAAGAATGTTTAATTGTTGTTTTGATCTATTATTGAGTGTTCAGAATCTGACATCAAGTTAAACATCATGTAATATATCAAATTTTGTAGAATACCCAGTATTATACACCTTATTTGTATTTACCTCAAAATTGATCTCAGAATTTATCTCAAATCATCCAACAGCTCATACAGATTTTTTTTCAAAAAGCCTTTTATCTATCTGTTGAGACAAATGACATAAACATGTTAAGTAGTTTTGGTTCTAGTTTATGGCAAAAGCAGAAAATTTTTTATTTTTTCAGGAATAAACAGAGGTGCACTTCAGTTGCTATTTTGTATGTCAAACTAAATTAACAGCCACAAGTGTCCATTAAGTGTCCTCATTTAGGTGCCTCACCCTGCTTTCCATTTATTTATATCTCCGTGTGATGCTTCTGAGCTATGATAAAGGCATTCTCTTAGCTTGCTTGGAGGTAAAACATGTTGAAAGATCTGAAACTTGACAGATCTTGACAGAAACTTGATCTGAAATATGTTGACATTTCTGTCTCCTTTCATCCACAGCATCTAGTTTATCTTTCCTGTCTCTTCCTTCTTTACATTCGTATCGTTTTCGTCTCTCTTCTTCTCCCCCCTCATTGGTAACTAAGGTGTGATTTAAATCGGTGTGTTATTGATGACCTCTTCTGTATTTCTGACTTCTGTTCTTTTCTGGCGTTCTGTCCTCCTCTTGAGTCAGAGGAAGCAGGCTGGCCTCTATCTCACACACGGTTGGACTCGTCCCAGCTCGGATTGGATGCTCCGAGCGGCCGTCCTCCTGCTGGCTGCTTGCTGTAATCAGTCATAGTGGAGCAGACACTCCATCCATCACGGAGGCTAAACTCCCTTCATTGCTCTGGCCCATAACACACAGTGCACCTATCAACAGCAGCCCGCATCGCTGCGGCTGACTTTGCCCCGTCTCTTTGACTGTTCGAGCAAAACTTTAGCTGGAACAGAGGTTGGATTTAAGTCCCATTGTTCTGAGTTTTGTTTTTTTTGGAAACATTGAAAGGACTATGTCAAATATTTTGGAAGGTCTTTATTTAGGCTCTTTTAAATTCTGAAAAGGGGATGTTAACTGATTTTTCTTTTCGTAGATATTGAAGTACAAAAGGAAGCAGGAAGGATATTATTTGCTGGCTAAATGAAAAGGAAGATGTTCAGCTTAAATATTTGCTCTGCAGTGCAAACAGTGATTTCCTTCTAGGGCAATACAAGCTATAAAATATCTGAATGAATACCTACAAATATTTTCTGTTATTTGTATGTCATTTTATTTGTTGGGGCATAGACTTGCATTTAGCTGTTAAACTTTTCTAGAAAGATAATCAATATCCTACTTAGTAAACCAAGTTTAGTACATGTCTTTAGCGTATTTCTCAGAGAGAACCTCAAAGTTGATATGAATAAAACTGTAATCTATATCATAAAAATAAAAACGGCTACAGCTGTGGAAAACAATATAACAGAAAATAAGGTTAAACATAAAGCCGGGTTTCAGCGAGACATGAAAGTCAGGTCACTTTGAGGTTACAGAAAAAAGCCCCTAGAGAGTAATTTCTCTCGCTTTCTGAGTTAACGGTGTCTTTCACTAAGCTGCTATTTGTTATGTCATATTGTACATGTCTTTTGACTTTGATTTCTGTCTCTTTGCCTCTGCAGATTGCTGCTCTGCAAAAAGGAGGAGACAGCTTCCCACTCACAGCCGCCTCGGGCAAAGTGCTTGGAAAGGTGCGTCAAAGGACAAACAAACTGAAAAAAAAAAATTGAAACTTTCAACTAAAGTGGTGCTTTGTTGCAGGCTCACTTCAAAGCACAGCCACCCAGTTGAAAGTCAAATTATTTTAGGGATGATCAACGTCACAGAGAGATAGATGCTGAAAAGTTACGGGAGATATTTGTCTTTATTTTCAGGCTCTGAGAAGCTGCGATAAAAGCTCCAAGCCTGTTTACGTCTCCGTGGGTCACAAAATCAGTCTGGACGCCGCTGTCCGCCTGACACACTCATGCTGCCACTACCGGGTACCTGAGCCCATCAGACAGGTACCCTACACACAAACACTGCAGGAGTTCATCAGGTTTAACACGTCACAGCAACATGCCTTGCTGTAAGCCTGCCGAACCGCTCAGTTGTGAGGCTTCGGTGGGCACGTCTTGCTCATTTCTTGTGTAACGGCGTGCCACTGTGAAGGGAGGCGGTGTGAGCGTCACGCTGTGCCGAGCTTTTCAGTAACCAGGCCTGGGAGGTTTGTAGAAGAGGAAGGAGCGTGTGTGCTAAACATCCCCAGTCCCGTGTGGATCTTTTACACTCCATCACAAATACACAGATTGTGCTAACACTCTGAGACAATAAGATCCCACATTACAGGGGCGAGTGTGACATGATACAGAGAACTATTCTGGTTCCAATGCTGAGAGCTTAGCACGCTTCAGACCTGGTGACTTACTGAGATAAATGAGCCTCTTAATAATTTCTTGTTATTTTTGAATGGATGACTTGTAAACTACAGGTCTCTTTTCTAAACGTTTTGGGCGTTTCAAGCTTCTAGCTGCAGCTCAGTGTGGTGATCTTGGTTTAGGAGATCCTCTCTGGAACGGGAGAGGCTAAATGTGTTTTTGCAGCGCTGCTGTGTGAATTCGTGTTCCAGCTTGGGGAGTATTGATTTTGATTTGAATGACTTGCTTAGAATCAGCTACGTCAGACTATTGATTATGAAGGTAATCTTACTGGCAAAATTGACCGCATTTTTATTCAAAATAAAAATAAGCCAGGAAAATAGGAAGATATGGATTATTAATTAGGTTCATAAAAAATGTATCAACTGGAAGATTGAAATTGTAAATAAAAAACACATATAGTTGCCTTTTTCTTAGATTATCAACTTTCCGGTGTTACACAGGTGATTTTGTTTAAAATATTCATTAGAAAACACTATATAATTTCACTGCACTGCAATTATCAGTTAAATTTTAAAAAATGTTTAGTTTGATATTCTGCAGTTGGACTTATTTATTTTTCCAGGAGTGACAACAGATTTATCTCATTAGCTGCTACATTTTTAGCAACATATACAATTTTTCTTTCAGGATTTAAATATTATTTAATATGTTTCACACTCTTTAGACATGCTAAAAAGTACCAAATGTAAATCTACTCATTAAGTTGGAGATTTATCCTAAGTTTCAACAAAAGGTTTACGAAGAGTGAACTTAAATTGAATTGCTGTCCGCTGGTGGCAGTTAAGAAGCTTATGACGTTTTTTAGTGCTTTCTCTGCACTGCCTTAGTTCAAAGCGAGTTGATCTCCTGCTCAGTGAATGCTGGGACCCCTATAATGTTGTGTACAAGCAATAATTGAGCCGTAATAGTTTTGGCCAGATTTGAGGAAAAACACACATAGTAAAAAGTCTCTGCAGTTTGCTAAACATAACACCCAAAGGGCTGCTGTTTTCATGAAAAGTAAACAACTTGCCAAGGTTCATCTCAGCCCCCTCAGGCTGTTTCTCTGTGTGCCACTAGGTTGTGCTGTGCTTCTGCTGTTTTCATACAGGAAACAAGCCGAAGCACACACCTCAGACTCATGCGTGGCTCTTTTTTTTTTCCAAGTGGATCTGCAGTAGTATCCCCCCCATTGCTCCCACACATATAGCCACCACCAGAACGAGAGGGTTTATCTCATCAGATGTAAACATCCGAGAGAGTCGGGGACACTTTCACCTTCCTCCATCCAACCTCTAGTGGCCCCATCTTTAACTTTTCTGTGTCCAGCTGTTTCTGTCTTTGACACAAACATTTTTTTTCCTGTCTCTTATGTTTCTGTTCCAACTGATTTCAAAGAAAATAAGCGCCAGAACAGATCCAGCTAAGACGAGCGCCGAGGTCACGCTCGAGTTTATGCCACATTTTTATTCTTCAGCATTTTCAAAGCTCAGTCACAACACTTCAATACAAATACTGAAACCTTCCAAGGAAAAATAACAGGCTGAGAGAGCTCCCCTTGTGTGCTGACGCTTACTTTTATGCATCTTTATGTTGTCAGATATAGCATTGTGGTTCATCACAAGGTTATGCACAGCAGAGCCCTATAGGTTGTTACATAAGTCAGTGAAGCTGGAGCAGATCCTGCTTGAACTTTTGCAGGGGTGTGTAAGAGAAATGAAAGGCTTTTGCATGGTGAGAAATATAAAAATAAATTGTTTTTCTTGAGTGATCTTTATATTTTCATGCAAGTTTGAGAGCTTTATTAGGAGGACTGACAGCATTAATGTTGTTTTTTTTGTTGTTGTTTTATCTAAAGCCCTTCCAGCTATTCATTTGGATGCAATCAGGCAATCTCATTATTTCATTTTTATCCAAATTTCTTGGGAGCCACTTGTTCCTCCACTAAAAAGTCTATATTTGTTAGATTGGTTTTGTTTACAAATATGTAAACAAAACCATGTTTTGGAAATAAAATCTATTAATATTGTTGCCCTAAAAGAATGATTTTTTTTTCATGCATGTGACAAAATTCTTACCAGCTTCAGGTTTGTTAAATCTTAATGAAACACTAGAGAGGGGGAGAAGTGGGGAGTACAGTGGCTGAAATGAAAAGTTGCTGCATTTAGCGACAAAATTGCGCAACGATAGTGTGATTTAACACACCGTTCTGCTGTAATTCTTTTTTTTTATTATTCATGAACAGAGGCGACATTTTATCACATGTGTACTTATGAGATCATAAAGAAGAAATTTGGTATTTTAGTGAATGCAGTCATGAACTTATGACTGTAATATTTTTCCAGAGTTTTTAACACATTTTATTAAAGATTAGAATTGAATGCAGCCTACAAGCATCATTGAAAGCTTCAGCTGAATTTCTAGCTCTACCACCAGTCGGCTCAGCATGTGCTTTGACATCGTGATTTGTGGACTTGTGGAGTGATTTATTTTTTACATCTGGGATTTTGTCATTTATTTAAGGTTTATGCATATATCTTGTTCAGAGGTCTGCAGTCTTTACAACCGAAATGGCCATTTTGCTCTCAGGACAGCCTAATAAAACTAATTTAGCTCTGCGAATGTCACATCATGGCATTTTGAAAAATGACAAACTTTTAGACAAATATCTACTTAAATATCTGGCTTAAAGAGCCAGTGTTCTATTTCTATTTTTAGGATTGCAAACAAAGATAAAGATGAAAGAGGATGAATTTTTTAAAGACAAAAAAAGAAAAACATAAGTTCCAACCTAATGACTAGGAAAAAAAACATATTACTAGTACTTTTAGTGTCCTTATTTGTGGAAATTCAATGTAAATATTGCAGAAAAAAAATGCAGGTTAAAAACTTGAATTTCTTACAATATCTGTATTTAAAAAATTATCTGGTTCTTTTTAATTTTTTAATTTTTAATTTTTAGACAGTATTATTGTGAAAGAGCAACTTGCAGCCATAGGTTTCTCAGCGCTGATTTAGTTTCTAACCTAAAATTAGATTGTTGTACAAAGTAGGCATCCATCCCTCCATCTGCCCAACAGTCTAGTATGTCATGAAATCATACTGTTTTCAGACCTTTTAAGCTCATATCTTGAGTTTTATGAAAAGATTATAAATCATTTTTCTCCAATTTTCTGTAATCATGCAGTTTCTCATGCAGGATTTTATTTGATTTATTTGTATGAAATTATGCAAATGCATTTATTTGAATAATATATTCATATCTTATCAAGGCTGTGAGCAGGTAATGTTTCTTCTTTGCATTGAGGATATTTCACATTCAGAATGATTTTACTGTAGATGGATAGCAGCAAAACAATAACTAAAATCTCTTCAGCTGCCTTGTTTTTTTTGTTGTTTTTTTTTTATCTGTCTCTCCTTTGTCTAATAAATTCCTCTCATCCCAGAATAAGATAAACCCGACCGTCCACGGCTTGAGGGATTCAGAAAGTTGAAAGGGAAAGATGACATCATGGTGTTAGTCTGCAGTGAAGGCTGATGTGTGAATGCACTGCAGCAGAATATAGAGGATCCACTAAAAACACTCACTCACACACATGCAGGGAGCCAATTCACACCCCGTCTCAGTTGTGCTCCCCCACCCCATTAAATTCTCACACTACCTCAACGTCTCACGCTTGAACATGTGAGGGACGTTAAAGACAAGCAGACATCTGCCTCGGCCCGAACCTCTGCAGTCATCATGGCAGCGAGAGTAACAAGTAGAGGGGCAGACAGGGGGAAGCTCGCATGTCGGATCTAAAGTGATGAATCGAAACGTCTCAGAACTCTGCAGCGTCTCAGCGTCATCAAGCGATGTTATGTTGCTATCATGTGAGGCATGACTCACTTACCGTGTGATTTGTGAATACAATTAGCCAAACTGGTGTCAAGCCCGCTGTGTTGTTTCTATAGTTAACCTTATAGGGACAGATTTACTACCAACCTCGAAAAAGTGCAGTACTTAATGTTTTTTTATTAGTGGAAAGCCTTCTGTGAGGTACATGAATATGTTCTTCTACACAAGATGCACCATTTTGTGCATAATTTAGTCAAGATTTTGGGCTTAATCTCTATCTGTAATAACATCTGATTGATTGTGTTAATCAATTAATACAATAGTAGTTAAACAATTGGGTAAGAGTTTTCACAAATTGTGGAGATAATAAATCATACAAATGCTCAAACTGTTGATTAAAATCTTAAGACAAAGAAAAAAAGCTACAAGTGTTTGCATTTCAGTTGCTGGATCACAACCAGGAGCAGGGCAGAGCTTCAAAATGCAAATGAAGGACACTGGGAAAAGAGAAAAAACAAAAACATCAAGCATGTATTATTACTGCATGCAGGCTGTTCATCAAAAATTTTATTAAAGACCAACAGCCTCCAAAAAAATCTACAAAACAGAATCAGAAGCACAAAGAAAGGACTCATTGATGAGGAGCCAGAAATTAGTTTCAGACATTTCCAGTCAGTTGGTGGAACCGGATCTCAATCTGTTGAAGATGGCTTCATGAAGAATATTCAGTCTGGAACTGACAGTTTGTGAAGTTTTGCCAGTTTTTCATCAAACAGCTTCCAGTGGTAAAGTAGTTATTGCTTTACACCAGCTGTTTTTGTTTCTATCACTGCAGGTTCTTTCTCAGCATCAGTTCTGAAGAAGCTCTTCAGTCAGAAACCAATTTATGGAGACCAGCAACCAGTCAAAGTGTTATGTGAAATGGTAAAGCCTCCTAATAGTTTTATTAAATTATTTTAATTTAAGACAAAACAATGGCATAAAAATGCCAAATTAGCTGAGTAGAGTAACACAAGCTCTCATTTTGTTTTGATATCACCTGCCAATGAGTTTGTATTGGTCAAAGAGCAGCATGAAGCTGCAGATATTTTCCATAAACAACTTTTCAGATTCACTGTCGGCTCACTGTCTGTTATCACTAGGTGGTAATAAATCCTGTTTACACTGTGTTTAGTTCTCACTTCCAGGTGTAGATGGAAGATCAACTGAATAACGTTCGCAAACAACAATTGTCGTTTAGTCGTTGATTTAGTCGTGTGGTTTGACTCTCTCTGATCCTACGCTATGAAACCGTCAGAAGAGAGCCATGATCAAACTTTATGTTAATTAGACGATTAACTTAATTCACTGGTGACCTGTGGTAGGTCTTTGGATAACCAAATCAGTTCTTTTAAAGCGCTGGTAGCTTTCTAAATTATTCTGTTTTGCTGTAAAAACACTTACATTTTTTTTCACTATTTCTGCTTCTCAGTTGTCTGGAACTAGATTTTAGCATTAGAGTTCAAGATGCCTATTACAGCGTTTATACAACATTTTTATGCTATTTTACTGTACTCCACTGAAAAGGACATTACTCTGAAAATGAAGTGCTCTTCATCTCAGTTCTCTTCTTTGAATCCTTTTCTTTTAAAGGTGGGACATTGCGTCATATTTTGAAAATCAGTAATAATTTGAAATGGGGATTTTTTTCCCCCTACTGTCACAAGGATATATTTATTAGAGGGTGCAGCCCTCCAGTTAAATGGTCACTCTTGATTTAGACATTTTGTCAGACACACATGTTCACATACACCACAGAGCCACGCCTTCCTGCTTCCTCCCTTCACCCTAAAGTCACTTAAGGGCTCTAATACATAGCAGTCTGTCAAAAAGCTAATTTTCTTCAAGCTAATGTTCCCTGACAAACTTACTTCAGATTGCTTCACTAGTGATTAGCTGGCCAGCCACTCGCTTCAGCAGAAAATGAAAATAATCTGAAAGGCTGTTGTAATAGATGCAGGCTATAGCTATATCAGCTTAATAGTTATAGGAAGAAAATTAGCACTTTGAGAACCTTCAGACTTTTCTTCTAAACTGAAGGATGAGATGTTCAAGGAACAACATTACAGTTCAAATTCTTAATCTATTCTCAGTGGTGCAGCTGTTTTCTATCATTTCTTTTTCTGTCTTTCTGATGAGGAGAACTTATTTGTTAGTTTTCTGCTGCAGGACAATATTTTTAAAAGCATTTCATCAAACCATCCTCTGAGTATTAGTCACTAAATAGTATTCAAGGTACTCTGAAGCTGGCTGTAGAAAGGTCCTCCATATTGAGGCAGAAGGAACATGGTTACAATGAAAAGCTCACACACTCACTCACAAGTAAATCCAATTAAGGATCTTTGAAAAAAATTTAAATGTTGAAGATTTCACAGTCATGGACTTCTTTTTTAAAGGTTTTGTAGGCTCTAGTGGCCTTTATTTAAAAGTAGTCCAACAGGAAAGAGGGTAATGAGAGAAGGGGAAGACATGCGGCAAATGCCACCAGACTGGGAGTTGAACCTGCGACCACCGGCACAAGGACCAAGGCCTCAATACATGGGTCGTGCTTTGGCCCTGCGCCACCACAGAACCCCCAGTCATGGATTTCTTTGTGTTGATCTCAGATGAACAATACGTCAGGAACAGGTTCGCAGTTGGAACATGACAAAATGTGAAAACAGTAATTCACACAGCCAGTGTCAATTACGTTTTCAGAAAACTGTGTTTGTTCACACTATGCCGTGGGTTTGTCTATAGCTGCATATTTCCAGGTTTGAATCCATTACTGTCCGAAGCACTCCTCCTCCACACTCTGATGGGAACACATCCATTCCTAATGGGACTCTGAGGAGACTCTCCTCCATGTCTGAGTGCTTTGTACAAGGTGGAAGTCCCTCATTATGCTCTTTCTTCTCCATTGTCTTCCATTTCTGTTAAATCAGTTATGCAGGATGTGGGGTGGGAAAAAAAAAAGTTTGTAGCTTCCCAACGGACTAATGTCTGGGAAGTTTTTTTGACTTCTGTGATACAGATTTACACTGGACATAAACTGTCTTCAGAAACCTGTGGAGGAGAAACACTACAGCCCTCCTAGTCCTGCAGGGCTGATTTCAGCATGTGTACAACTTTCAAAGTCTCCACTTTGGGTTTCAATACATCCCCCTTTGCACTGAGTGGGGAAACGTAAAAGCTCTACAGCTGCGCTCCCAGATTGCAAAAACAGATGGAATTTCAATGTGAGTGATGAGCAACGGAGAGCCTGCATGCACAGAATAAAAGAGATTGAGGAGAGGAAGGAAGTACACAGTGCTTTTGGGTGGCTGTAGGGGAGATATTGCTGATGCGTATTTTGTGTAGTTTTTTTAAACCTAAAATATATTTGAGGGAAGGATGATTTCTGGGTTTATTATTTTAGGGGTGGGGGTTCTATAGTGTTCAGATGCAGGAATTTACATTATCACACTGTACACTGTTGAACAAAAAAACATGCTTTTGTGTGCACAAAGTATCAGAACTATTTCCATGAATGGCTTGTTTTTAGCAATAATCCATTTCTTTAACCAACTGGCGTCCTCCATCACTTTGTTCTTCTTTACTTAGCACTTTTTGTTTTTCCACATCCATCTATCCAACAACCCTCTGTTTCCCTCTTTTTTCCGTCTCTCTGCTACCGGGGTGTCGTAGATTAAAATTTGAAGAGTTTGCCTCCAGTCTCCATATCGTCCAAGGTTTTGTTTGCCAACTTGTATCTGTCGAAGGTTTGGTTAGAGTTTCTCCTAAAGTAAATCTGGGCGTCATTTCAAGCTACACTTTGCCTTTGATAACAAACGATAGTTATTATTCATCATTCCCACTGAGATCAACAATTTTTCATTAGGCAAACTATAAAGGCAAATCTGCACATTTCCAGTGCCCTACAAGGGTGTTTTGTTCAACTTTTTTTGTTCAACACATTATTTTCATTGTGCATTTGTATTCAGTCCCCTTTACTCCAACAGCACAAAGTTAAATCTACTGCAAGTAGTTGCAGTAATTGGAACAACTGCAACTCCTGACTGGAAGCAGAAGGCTCAATAGAATCGCCCCTGTATTAAAAACCTTGGATTGGGTTTCTATTTATGACAGGATACAGCTTAAAATTTCAGTGCTTTAAAAAGTCTGAATAGCTTTGGCTCCATACTACTTATCTGATCTTCTTCACTCTTACAATCCAGCAAGGACTTTAGGATCAACAGGTCATTTGCTCTTAAAGCCTATCAGATCAAGACTAAACATCAGAGATTACAGAGTCTTTCCTTTGATAGATACTAAGCTCTGGAACACCCTGCCTTTGAAAGTCAAAGCTTCTCAAACTGCTGATCAACTTTAGTCTGCTTAAAACGTATTGTTTAGCTTTTAATATGTAAACCACTTTGCAAACTCATTCACTTTTAGATGTATATAAATAAATCTGACCGGTCTTGACATTGGCATTGTCTGTAATTACAGCAAAATAATCATTTACAGGACAGGTAAAGATTTCAGACCTTTTCAATGAGAAAAAAGGAATATCTTGTCATGTTATCTTCAGATTAAGGACTGTTCTTTGGTGCTTTTGTGAGATTTCGTAATCCAATTTATTAATTTGAGCTAAATGCTTGGATCAGGGTCCATCATGGCTTTGGTTAGTCCAATTTGTCCCATCTGTTTCGAAGACGCAGAATGGGCAGCGGGATTTAAACAGAATGGATGGGCTTGAAAAGAAAAGCAGCGGCAGAGAGAAACTCTCTCAGCTGTAAAAGAGTTATTTCACTAAACCAACAAGGGAAAATATCCATGAAGACTGACACCACAGCTCCTTCTGTGCCAGCCACTGGTTGGGATGTGTAAGTCTTTCTGAATGCTTGGAGAACCTGACTGATTTAGAGTGGAGCCTCACCTTTGGGCCCCCAGGCTGTCTGAATGTTAATATATGGCTGTCTGACATTCTGCTACTGTTGCCACTGGACTGTGGCTCTCCACTGAGAGTTGGGAGGAGAGCTGGAAAGAGACCTAAGCGTAGCCAAGGGGTGGATATGACAGAGAGCCATGGGAAGCAGGAGAAAGTTTGAATAGTGAGTGATGAAAGGATCTGGTTTTTTAAACAAAAAGTTTGGTAAGGTTAATCTCAGAGAGAGGAAACACCATGAGAAGGTGATGGATGCGTATCGAAGTGGTGTAGGGAGTGGAGCATGTGGCTGTAACTGCAGGGCTTTGGCGGTGATGGAGGATAATGACCTGCCCCAGGCGCCTGGACCAAACCTTTACTCTGTGTAAACGCATGTCAGTTGAATTTGCATGAAGTTTTGCTATACAGCCAAAGATCTGTTTACCTCTGTTTTTCCACATTGCCAGAAACTCTGGCTAGAAAATTGTGATTTTAAACTTGAGTCAATTTTCTCTCAGATACAATCGGTCTGAAACAATCACTCACACAGAATTAGATTATTTACCTTATGGATATTTGCTGTAATAGAAACATTTTTCCAGTCTTCCTTGATGCAGAAGCAGCTCTAACATTTTTTTTTTTTGCTTTAATGAGTCATTTATAAATGCATAAAATTTAATATTTGCACTGCAACAGTCTCCTGCTGTTACCCAGCTACTTTAGCATTGGACGTGCAATTAATTCTTCAAACTAACATGTTTTAAAATTCTTAAACCACATTTTCCTGCATTGATCAAATAATAAAATAATTTTATCAATAATCAAATAATTAATAATTATTATTTGATAAAATTATCAAATAATTATTATATTTAATCCCACTGCTGGAATCGTGCTCAGTTCGGCCGTTTCCTGCTGCTGACGCCTCACGGAGGGAAACTTTGTGACGCAATGCCAGAATCTGTGCCGTTTTCTGACAGGAAGCGAGCGGCAGATGAAAGGCATGATCAAACATTAATCTTCCTTTTTTTACCTTTACCCAGACTTTTTCTTTTTTAAATCCAAATATTGTAAACAGTTATCACAAAAACAGAAAAAAACTTCAAACAAGAAGTTTCCTGATATCTTTTTTCAGTGCAGGTCCCGTACTGGGTCTACTGACATCTACAGCTCTGGAACACCAGTAGATTTTGACTCTAATCTGTTCACAATCCCAGTTCACAATATTGACAACAGAAGCTTCTAAATTAAAACAACATTCTTCCTCTTTTTATGGCTGGCTCACTGCATTTTGCGACAATCTCTGACAGAAACCTTTATGTGTGATGGATTTTTCTCACTTTGATTTTGTCCTGTGATGTTTGGAAACCCCACAAGATTTAAGCAGATCAGAGTAATATTTTATTGGCACCTAACAGCATGAGCCAACGTAAATACATTACGTTACTTGGGAATATTACCACCAGGCAGCTCTATAAATTTAAAAACTTTACAACCTTGATATTGGTAATGCTTGAAAAGCCACATGAAATGTTAAAGAACATTTTTAGTTCCTTAAGCTTCCCGAAAGAATCAGAAATGCAGCAAAGAACGTAAAAAGCAAAACCATTTTCTATTTCCAAAAGCTAAGCATCTGTGCATGAGTCTGCATAAGAACCTGATCCCAAACAACTTTGGAAACGAGCAGAAATCTTTGTGTTACACAATATAAATAAGTGATATTTATATATGGTAATCCCTGTTAATAGATTACTTTGTGCAGAATGCAGGGATTTGTCAAAATAATCTGGCACTCTCTGCTTAGAAAATCTGTTCCCATGTGGTTTTCACTCTAACCACAAACACATCAGCTTTTTGCATATAAATGTGTAAATGTTTTTATCCACCAGCCACAGAGTAGTGTAAAAACACCAAACACCGCTGAAGGCGGTGTTACGAAACTTCCCTGCATGTAGGTTTGCAACACTGATTTAAATTCTTACAAGCACTTTGAAAAACAGGCTGTTAGGAGTAAAAACATAATCTTTGCACATTTTTAAGCAGTGACAAGATGATTTAATTATTTATGGATGCAAAAAAAAAAAAAAAATCAGTGTCAAACTTTGGAGTGTTGAAGGCACAGCAAACAATGGTACCCTAGACTGCTTCACCTCCTGTTGCAAGGTGCATGCTTAATAATTTATCTAGGTTGTAAGGTGTAGCAGCTGCATTTCTATCAGTTCCGGAGTGTTTATCCAACACTGAAATGTGCACATTCACACCACACTAGTCACTTGTGAGAAACTCACATCGGATCATTAAAATGAAGTTGTTCATCAGAGCGCTAATTAAAAAGCTGGTGGGTGTGGTTTCTTGTTGACACTGCTTAAAAGAAATAGTCAGAAACCGATTGATTAACTGACTTTTCGTAAGGATTTTTCAGTGATTGTTTTCTAGGATGTCCTCTGTCATAAGGGTGCATTGTTTTTTTTCACATGTTAATGCAACGTTAATGCATGTTATGAGGATTCCTGTACTAAATGTACCAAACTAAACTATTTTCTCCAGTTGCACAGTTTGCCTGTTGTTCTGAATTGCTCTCATGCTCTCATGACATTTTAGAAGGGTTTCTATGCAATCTGGTAGAGTCTGTGAAAAGTGTGAAAAACTGGGTTTTTAGACTTAGTACTATAACCTATTCTTTTGCTGTTTCCTTCCTTCCACCTGGGTGTCCTGGTTCACCACTGTGGGACAATAAAGAATATTTCTATTCTAATGTCCTTTATTTCCTTTCATTATTGTGCATTTCATTCCTGCTTTGTCTCCTTCCTTCCAGCCTTGTGTCCTATCTTCTTATCTATTTTCCTTCCTTTTAATATTTGTCACCTTCTTTCTTTTTTATCCTCATTTCTCTCCATCTCTATTATCTCTTTTATTCCCTTCTTTTCTTCATTCATGCTTTCTTTTGGTCCTTCTTCTTTCTCTTCTGTCTGTCCTTTTTAGTTGTTTGGTAAAGGCAAGGAAATAGAAAAAATTTGTTGTCTGAACTTTTCTCTACAAATTCTAAAAGATGAGCAAAAATACAAAAGTTATATTTTTAACTGAGAAGCTTAACTGAGAAGCTTAACTTGTGCTCTGAAATGCTTTTCAGAGCACAAGTGTTGGCAGTGAGGTCTGAGCTTTTTCCATTTATATTTCACAGATTTATTTGTAATGTTGATATAATATGAGCAAGATCAACTTCTGACATGTTTCCCCTCTTCCTGTTTCCTCTCCGTCTCTCTCCCCCTCCTCTTGCTGTTCTTCTATTCTACAGGCTGACGTTCGCTCCAGAGAATACCTACGCATACACTTCCCAGCTACCGATACACGAATTAGACACTGAGGTAAGTGACAAAGGAATCAAAGGTGTGGATTCTCACCCTTACACATCACACACCTGCTGAAAAAAGAGATTCTCAGCGGGAGGTTTCTGTCTCTGCTATGATTTTCAGTCCTAAAGCAAGTGACTCATCAAGAACTTTTCCTAAATCCCAGAGTAAATTCTCAATTTGTATTCCGAAATACCAATTATTCCGATCTAATTTGCTGATTGAACCAAGTAAATTTACATGGGAATAAGATACATATGAGAAATATGTTTTCTATCAGAACATTTTTTTTATTTCTTTGTAGGAAAGAATTAGTTATATAACAAGTGAAAAAAAATCGCAAGCATTTAGAGTAAGTCGACAGAGAGTATCATTTTCTATTAGGCCTGTACAACCCAACAACCTTAAAATCAGCTTTAAGCAGCACTTCCTCAACTCAGTTTTGTGAGCTTCCACCTGTTTGGCCTATGTAACAGAAACTGACTTCATCCTGCTGCTGCCTAGTGGGTGGATTTAGGAGTTTAAGAGCCTTTGACAGGCCCTCTGCATTTCCCTGCATTTTTATCGGAGTGAGGGTGGGGCAAAGGTGATCCAAGGACGTCTCAGGTTATCCAGTGATGCTCGGCGGTGAGAGCGAGAGCATGTTAAGCTCAGAAGAACCTTTGATCCTTGGAGTCTCATCTGAAATAACAGGCTGCGCTCCCCAATTTGACCCTGCCTCCCTTATTACTGATGAAAGCTGCAGACCATTAGCTCACTCAGTCCCTTCAAAAGTCTAATCATCATTCACCACATGAAGCCAAGCATTTTCAAACATGCTCAGAATCAAACCCTCAGAGTCTGAAGTAGAGATGCTAAAATGAACTCGCTGGTTAGCACGGGAGGCTGTACGTGCGCTCTTTGGTATTTCCATGCTGCGCTTGGCAACGTAATGGGAGATATGTGTGCGTTTTCTTGGAAGTTCAGTGATGTGGTGAATCCTCTGATGGAGCTTTGATCAGTCTTCCTGCAGAGAGTTGGAGACAGGAAGGGAGGCTTTGTGCTGAGTTGGCATGTAAACGCGTATTTACCCTCACACTCACTTAACAATGCTGGAGGCACATCTGATCCAATGTAACATGCCTTGGCTGCTTTATATGATGTGCTGTGGGCCTTACTTTATGGTAATGTTCTACTTTCTTCACCTAAACATTGGCAGCAGCATACAGCTGACAAGCCTGACTGAACAATATTGAGCACTGTGATTCTACAGTATGTTTAAAATTAAGGCATAGGCAAGAATCAGATAATGTGTTCATGCTCAGGGAAATGTTGGAATAGCAGTGCGTGCAAGCTTATTGTTCTAAAATATTGTTGTAAGTGCATATACAAAAGAAAGGTTGTCCAGAACTTTTAAAGGGATAATATAATGGGCCTTTTCCATCCACATTTAGTGTTGTTTAATTGCACAGTCAAGTAGCTGTTATCTTCAGTTGTTAAAAAAAATACTATATATCAAACATGGCGCAAATGCCTTGAAAATGGGCTTCTGTCTCTTTAACAAGCTCCTGCTCTTTCTGACACGTCACCAAATCATTACAACAATGTTTCTCCATTAAGCCTAAATAATTAATGAATTAGCTTAGTGAATCTGCTGAATAATATTTTTATTGATTTAATAATTACATGAGGAACAATTAATTACCATCTGACCTTTAATCCTTTTAAAATCTCCGGTTGTGAGATGGCCCCTCTCTTGGATGCAAATGATTTTACATTGATTTTAGAGCCCAACTCCTCCCTCACTGCTGTTTCTGTCATTGATTGTCCCTAATTTACTTTGTGACAAAAGAAAACAGAGTGGACCCTTTGACTCGCCAACACAGAACAAAAGAATCATCTTTTTTTTTTTTGGCGCATTTCAGACACATTAACATCTTCAGTATGATATGAGACTGTCATAGAGACAGAAGGGAAAACTTGCCATCCTCTGTGGCTTTATACATTGCTGTAGAAAGTTTGAGGCAGTTTGCTGCTCAGCTTTGGACCCTGGGACGTCCCTGGGTGGTAGAAGTGGATAAATCTTTTCTGTCTTTGTCAGAGGCAGGACAGAAACTTGAAAGATAGAGCAGCAGGCCAGAAGATCCCAATAGAAGAGAAGAACAAGATGCTTCAAGATGGAGTGAAGTAGAAACATGAGAATGATAGAAAATAGAAAAAAAGTCAAATGAAGAAGAGGGTGTATCTTTTTTATTCTGGATTTCACTTTTTTTTATATTAACCAAGAAGTCAAATGACTTCTAATCATACTTCATGGACAGTTGCAGAAAAATATAGAGAAAAAGAGTTTATCAACGTATGTAACAAAACAAAGTGACAGGCTAATGATAAAATAAAAGCGGCAGCAAAGAAAAGTAAATTTGGCCTAATAAAAGGATGGCCTAATAAGTTATACTGCTAAGTGATGTGGTCATGAAAAACCACCTTACAAGTGGTTTAGATAAAATGTGTATGTCTTTTGCCCGGACGCATGTCTACATGTTAGGGGGATACACAGAAGAAAGAAGATAGAGGGGAAAACAGCCAAAATGCTGATCTGTAGCTCAGCACAGATCAGCAAGCCACAAGCCATTCACTTTCAATTATGGAGACTGGTTCAATCAGCTTCATGCTGTTATACAAACTCTACTGCCCTTTACGAAACATTTCTGAAATGTCATGGAAAATGTTGGATAGGCACTCGGCACAAGGTTGGGGTTGATGAGCTCTGCTGGGAACCAGCCTTATTAAAAACTTATGGTGGCACAAGGACATGGCTGGTTGCTGCAGCTACAAGGCAGTCTGAGTGTTAACCTGAGAACAAAGTGGCAGAAAGTCAATCTGTCACACCTGTTACACCTCTCGCAGTCCATCTAAGGTTAATCTCTTCTTGCCTCAGTCTAAGTTCCTTACATTACATATTTACATGCACTATTTACAAAGTAAGTGTCTGACGATTAATCCATTAAAACTACTTTTCAGTTTTAGATCAGTCAGCAATCCTGAGTGATGAAGGTGAAGGAAGCTGGACTTCTTTTCTTTCCTAGAAATGTTTCATTTTTCAACCAAACAGCTTCTGAAATGGTTGAGAATAAACTATCTTATAAGTTTCAATCAGAACAGCCACATTCAACCACTGAGGCTATTATTGGGTCGGTTCTTACCCCATTCCTCCCAAATGGTTTGGAAAAAATGTTCAGCCTAAAATTTGTTACAAATTCAATTGCAAATAGTTTTACAAATAATTTTATGGGTTAAAATGAAATTTGATCGTCAATAAACCTGGAGTTACAGCTTCTTTTGTGTCAAACTGTTTTATTTGCTTTAGTAAAATCTAATCCCACAGTGTAGAACAAAGACAAAATGTAGTTTTACTATATGTATTTTACTAGAAAAAAGTTTAAGCTTCTTTGCATTATTTAAGCTTGTTTAGCTGTTTGAGTTGTTATGTTTTCTGGTTACTCCCTCTTCTTTGGATCTTCATAAAACAAAGAAATGCTTCCTGTTCAGTTTTATTGTAAAATCAAAGCCGGATCAGAACAATGCCATTTTTCTCTGTTTAAGAATCCCTGCAGGCATTTCCTCCCTCCTTCTGTTTCTTCTTATTATTAGACCTCATTTCAACATAACCACTTATTTCACTCTCTTTTGCTCGCCTGTGTGGCTTCACTGGGATTTATTACCTCTTTGTATATATTTATCTCTCAGTTCTGCTTAGCTCCTCCTTTGTGTGGCGATCAGATGAAATCATTTTGATTATTTTTTTGAGATATTAACAGATGAGTTGCCATGCATTCATCCACTTTGGCATGTTTTGCTACCAAAATTATGTCTTGACCTGGAGCTGCCTGGAATGGTGAATATCTTGTGTATTCTTCTTTAAAGGAGACATATGCAAACACGGGCAACAACATGCACAGTGACTTCAATCGTATTTACAGAATTGGTTTTAGAAATTATAATCTGAAGAGAATCATGCATATTTGCATCAAGCCTCTGTGAGTTAATCATTTGTAGAATCTTTTAATACATCAAAAGATGCAAGTCATGTTTTCTTTTCTACCAGTTTTGCAGATTTAGACACATTTCTCTGCTGTTTTTTACCCCTTTGTTATTGCTTGTCCTTTGTTTTTATGTACTAATTTGCATTTGTGCAGTTTTTAAATGATACTACTGTCATGATTTGTGGGGTTGGATGAGGTGAGAGTAAATGCAGGCTGAACCAGGAGTGGATGGAAAAAGAATAAATTTAATGAAAAATGAAAAAAGCAACAGGGTAGACACCGTGAAACACGACGGGACAGGGTAAACACGACGAAGATCCGACAAGAGACAAAGACAACAGGTGGACGTAAATATGCAGGGAGAGCAATCAGGGAACGAGAAACAGCTGGGAATAATCAAGGGGAGCAGACAGGACAACACAGGGAATCACAGATCTCACAAAACACAGAAAACCTAAAATAAACACAAAGAGAACTCAAATCACTACAACTATTAAGTTGCCCATTTCTTTTAAACAGAGTAAGCTATTAATACTGTAAAGTATTATTTTAATTATGAGGTAAATTGGAACAGCTGCCTTTACACTGAGCTTAAAGGACCAGGTGTGTTGAATTTACTCATTCGGTCACCGTACCTCTCATGTTTTCCTTCGCAATGGATAATATTCCTTCTACTTCATAATCACCCACCATTTTTGTGTTGATCAGCAGCATAATGTCTGAATAAAATACATTGATATTTGTGGTTGCCGTGTGACAAAGAGGAAAAATGTTAAGGACCATAAATACGTTTGGAAGACACTTGCATGTGTGTTTGTGTATCTGCTTTGAGTGGAGAGATGATTCAAAGGGGATATTCGACAAAAAGGTCAGGAGCTGTGTAGTGGCAGTGGTGATTGTTGCTGCATGCTGATGTGCTGAAAGTGTCAAAGTATGAAGTTAAATAAATGATCGGAAAACAAAAAAAAAAACAAGAAGTGGAGGCAAGTGGTAAAGTTGACATGGCAACTTTGGATGATAAAATAGTTTCTCACTTTTTCTTATATTCACTTTCTGTTGGAAGTCTGTCATCTGTTTCCTGGAAAACAAACAAATTGGATGTCAAGGAGAAGAGAATGGGGATGTAAAAAGTGAATCTTATGTATTTGCTTAGATGGACGGCGAGAGGAACAGGGGCGAGGGAATAAAAGAATGGCTTCTGCAGATAGAGGAAAGGACCCTCCCCTTTGTTTTTCTCCTTATTTATTCTCCCTCCTGTCTGTCTGACGCAGTGGAGGGGAAATCGCATACATTTCATCATGCCCGGTCTTATACAGAAAAACCTTCCTTCCCTCTGCCCAGAATGCCGCCATGTGCCTCTCAAGTGCTGATAAATTGCCGCCCCCTGCTTCATTTTTCACCATCTTCTCATCAAACACACTGACAAAAAGCCCCTGCGCACTCCTCAACGATAACAAGAACAATCGCTGAGCCCCAGGAACGCGAGACAGGATGAGAGAAAGGACAAATGGGTTGGCAGATCAGCAGAATGTGTGGCAGATAAAGAAAGGCAGCAGGAAAACAGCGATTCAGTCTTTTTTTTTTTTAAAGAAGAAAAATAACTATTAAGAGCAAAAGCTTTGTCTTGTTTTTTACGTTTGAAAGCTTCAAAAAATGCTATATTTTATTGGATCAGAGTAACATCTGCAGTAGCTTCAGGTGGGTAGCCGCAAAGTTTTGGGTCCTTGTTTTTTCACCGTTTCCTGTGCTGCTCAACAGCTGTGATTTTGATCAGTATCACTGCAGGACAATACCCACAAACAGCAGCTAAGCTACATGTTTCCTCATCCAACTCCCTGCTGCAACAATATCATAATCTGCAGCAGCCATGTGACTGTGAGGAGCTCACTGTGGGAGTCCTGTCAGGATGGAGAGTCATGATATTCAGCACACTGATGTGTTCACTAGACTGCAGTAGAAAGGTGTGGGATGACACATCATATCTTCATCTTTTTCTCATTGCTCTCATCATACCTTGACCTTTGTTCTTGTTTTTTTTTGTCTTTTCCGCTGGTGAAGGATGCCAAGGAAAGTGACTTATAGCTTAGCATCTGAAGTCTTTGTAGGAGTGATAGTTTAGGATTTTGAGAAGTTTTCTAAGGTTTTACATTTGTAATAGCATGCATACAATATGATAATTCCTTTTTTTGATTTAATTTTTCCAGATTAGTTGGTACCAGAGGTTGAACCAAAAGGTTAGTCAGGGAAGCAGAAAGAGGTCTGTTACTATTAAAAAACAAACATAGACCTCTAAAGCTTTTACTGTCACATCAATTTGTGAACTTTATAAAGTTCCTAAACCTTTATAACTGGTTTGTTTGACAGTCAAACCATATTTTTACTGGCGGTGAGTTAAGGACTCATTTTACTGTTTTAAAGTCTGTTTATTCTACCTATTTGGTTATTCTTGGCACTGTGTTGCATTCCCACTGCTGTCTGGGTCTCACGCTGCAGTAGCATTATGATCTGAGTGTGGCTGATGGCGGGCCCAACATGATATCTGGTGCATTGCCAGACAACTTTGGCAAAAACACTCAGTCCCACATGTCTGCCTGGGTTTCTTTACTCCAAGACACCATAGTATCTAACCAGCTTCTTCAATATATACCACACTTTCTCTATACAGAAACTCAATTAAGCTTTTTCTTATATGTTTTGCTCCCTGATGCTTTTAAAGATTACTCAATTGAAGCTGGTATATTGCAAGAAACATGTATTTTCTTTAATAAAATAATAAAATTACCAAAAACATTATTTAGTCCTGTGAAGGATTAAAACACAAAGTGACAAATCATAGAAAATTAACAATAGAACTTTATTTAATCAGTTTTAAGACCTGATTTGATTTTAATGAAGCTTGATTATTGAAATCATTGAATCATTCATAAACTTTTTGCAGAAAAAAGGTACACAAAAATAACTTTTACAAACTAATATAATAAATGTAGAGGGGACACAAGCCTTTGACCTTTTTATTCAAAACAGAATAAAAAAGTCGAGCTTTTGGGTCAGAATAAAATGATGTAAATTTTATCCTTTGGTTATTATTTCAACACACGAGAAGTAAGAAAATAACACTGTTACAGCTATCTAACTAACTATTATAGCTGTTTAATTATCATTTTGGATTTTCTTTAGTTATACTAGCTTCTTTAAGATATTCAACCATACTTTCTAGTACGCTTTTATTTAAATTATTCAAGCTAAATAAGTTGAGATTTAGTGCATCTAATGTGATTGTGTATAAATAGCACTGGGTCCTGCTGGGTTAGCTGTGTTTTCATTTCACATTAAAAAGTGTAATATTCTGAATGTTTGCTATCAGGACTGGAAGGACCATGAAAACATTAACGGGTATAAAAGAAGTCCATTTATCATCAAAGCTGTTTGTTTGTCAGTGGTGTGTTTGAATTACCTCTTCTGAATAAAGAAGCTGCATGTGTGAATTGACTGAAACGTATTTTAGTACGTCAGCGACTAATGAACTGGAGTCTTTTAGACAGTATCTTTCCCATACGCTCCCTCTTAGGGCTTTATTTTTCATCTTCCAAACTGTATCTATGCTCCACTTTGATGAGTCACACACTTTCAAATCGCTGCTCACTCTTTGTTTCATCTCTTTAAAGAGAAACTTTGTCTGTAATTCTTCAGGTTAGATGTAGAAGATCTAAAATGTTTTTGTTCTAGAGTGGAGGGCTTAGTCCTGTCATGCTCAATTGACTGTGTGTTGAATTAATATAAATTATGCTTTTACACAATTAAACACAAAATTTGATGAGGAAATATTTTTCCCTAATTCTGACAGCTTTACCCCTTTCACACAGAGCTTTTCTGATAGAAAATGTCAGTACGCAAAATCAAGAAATTGTTAAATACATAACACAACATTGCAAAAAATATTAATCTGCATATAACCTTGAGCGATATTGTATTCTCAGTCCATGTTGTGTAAAATGATGTCGGCACACTCTCTGCAGCTGTTATAGCTTCAACTATCTCCTCACACAGGGTTTAGTCGTGAGTTTATGTGGATGTTTGACCATTCTTAAATAAGTGTATTTGCGGGGTCAGACACTGATGTCGGATGTGAATGATAAAGCTCGTTATCAGCCTTGACGCTAGTGACTTCATTCATCAAGCTTCTCACAAACATTTGCTCACTTCTCATATTAAAGTTTTAGGAATTTGGGGGTTTAATTACTTTTCTCTCTTTGCTGTGATTGTGGGAAAAAGAGAAATTCTTATACGCACTCACACCTGCCTTTTCTCGCACATGTATCATATCACGCTTTAAAGAAGGTGCAGCCTCTGGGCTTCTTCCCTGCAGCCCACCTGTCATGCTTTGTCATCCATAAACCTTAGTGAGCTGGGGTAGATCAACACGACTCATGGCAGCCCATGTCGCCTGTGACTTTCCCAAAGACTCTACAGCAAGCTCAACGTCTGACTGCCACCGCAGCTCATTTGCATCAGGGTAATAAACTGTTTTCCTGCAAGGAAAAAGGGGAGACTGTGATTTGCTAATGAAATGAGTTTAGAATCATAGCTGGAGTGTTTGTTTTAATTTGTTGCATGCAAAAAGATGCTGAATTTGTGATTTCTCTTCCAACAAATTTGTCCAAATGTAGTATGCCATCTCCACACTGCAAAATGTTCACACCTGAATATGAAGAGTTGACTATTTGTTGCACACTTTGTTCTACTTGTTGCACAAGTTCTCTTCAGTGCGGGACGAGTGATGACAGAAGGACACTTCATCTCTTCTATGGAACCAGAGCTAAATAACTTTTTACATTACTTTAGAAAACCATAGATATACTCTTAGCACATCATCTCCTATTAAAACATTTTTTTTTAATTCTTCTTTTATTCTAAGCATGCTATGCTAAACTTTATGTACTTGAAGGTCCAATAGAAAAGTGCTGCAAAATAAGGGAAATGAATAGAAAGTGTTTTGGGGAGAGGTGGGCAATAACTAAGTTGGTAAAACTAAAGATAAAGGAAGGAAAACTGTTGAGGGGAGTCCAGGTGTGTGAAGTTGTAAAACAAGTGACACAACACACTCACAGAATGTTCTGGAAAATGAACTGGGTATAAGAAAACACATTGAGGCCGGAGCAGCAGAAAACATGTGAGTATGGTCAGTAAAGGACAAGTCTGAGAGAAAGGAGGAAAACTAACTCAAGTGAGAAGTAAACAGGCTCTGAAAACTTTATCAACTGTTTTATATACCAGCTGGACTCAGAAAACCAAACAAGCTGTAAAAACACCTAGACTGCAGCTGGTCTGCATCCAGCTGAACTGATCTAAAATCATATTTGCAAGAGCTGAAAGCAGTATGGGTTTCCAAACTTTTCAAATTCCAACTCTCAAATATCAGTGACATCCTTTGGTTTCCATTGAACACATGTCTCTCTTTCTGAATTAAGCCTCTGTTTTTGTTCAATAACTAATGACAATATGTCATGTGGTATTACTGTTTGCCTCAGGTTGTATTTGCATCATCTTGCGAGCTTGGAAGGACAGTGTCATATTTTACTCTATCCTTTTTGAGCCATTGCATTAACTGTTGGTTCTGCTATTAGACAAAGATACACCAAACTTATCAGAAGCTCCCCAAAATTATGACACCTAATAGGTTTATGTATAAGTTCATGTTGATATGTAGCACAAACCTTGTTATTCAGCCTTGACATTATCATCATCATCATTCTTCTCACAAACATTTTCTTATTTCTCATAAAGAGAAGAAAAGGGTTCAATTAATGTTTTTTCTGGGCTATGATTGTGGAAAAAAGATCAGTTCTACCTTTTCTCGCGCATATGTCACAATTTAAAGAAGTCGCAGCCTCTGGGCTTCTATCCTGCAGCCAACCTGTCATGCATTATCATCAATAAGCCTTAGTGACACAAACCATAGCAGCTCATGTTGCCTCTGACTTTCACAAGTTAGAAAGAAGCAAACAGGCTGTGAAAACCTTATCTACAGAAACTAAAAGTGCATTTACACCACACCTGTTTAGTCTGCTTTAATCGACCATTAGCTTGTTTGTTGAACTCTCTAGTTCAACAAACTAGAGAGTTTGTTGAACTAGGTCCGTATCAAACTCTGATACAGACCAAAAATGCCAAATCTGATCTGGCTAAAAACCAAGGTAGGTCTCGATTTGGTTGAAGTGCATGGTTTGAATGTATATACTGCATGGATGCAAGCGAACCGGTGATCTCTCCAAAAGCAGCAAGCAAACTTTAGCACAGGGCATTCTGGGTAAGTGCAACCAAAACAAACGGGCGAGTCTGACCATAGAGGGAAAACTGGATCTTCTTCAGATGGTTTCATGTTGTGTCCTTCAGTGGTTCTTGGTGTTGCACCACCACAGGCCAGATGAGGAACATATTTTTCTATATTTGGTTCATTTGACACTATCAGTGTGAAAGGGAACCAGACCAACCGAAAATGTAGCAAATGTTGTGATGTTGCAGCTCGCTTTATACTTTCTGCAATGATGGATGTATAATCCAAGATTTTCAATTATTTTATAAAAAATTCAGAAGATCGAGAAATCTCTATCATATATTATTTTTTTAAAATATTGTTTTTATTTGATCATATCTCTATTTTCAACCAATTTTTTTTGTTATTTATTCTGCACACCCTATTTTTTTACTACCAAGTTATCAGACATTTTCTTAATTCAGAATGAAGGAGAACGTATTCATCAGCTCTTAGTGAGCAGACATCATAAAATTACAGGTGTAACATGATCAAGACCAAATGCTAATTCTCTTCTCATTTATAAATACTGATTGTGTGGATGTAGAATCACCCATTCATTCAACCAAGACAGAATAAAACAGTAGATGTTGTGTGTCTGGATGTAAATCAACTAATGCATTGCCCAAAAATATTATGTAAAAGTCTGTTGTACAAATTCTCATAGTCTGACAGCCATCTCAGTATTAGTCTGTTCCCTTTTCACTTCCTCCTGCTGGATAAGAGACACTATTAGATTTATTGCAAATAATTCCTCTTGGGTAAGGAGATTTGGGCTTTAACAGACAAGATGTTGATGTTATCACTGCCAGCAACAGTCTATGCTCTCTGCTGCTCACTTTGAGTTTGATATATGAGGAGGAAATCCCTTCAAAGTCTCTGTAGATTTTGTTTTTTTGGAATATGCAAGTATTGCTCTTACTGCTTTTAAAGTAATGTTATTGAGATACATCACCACATAATGGTCATGACCAACAGAGCCGGGTGTAATTTAAATCCAGACAGATTCAATCTAGTTTTAGCACAAATTATTACAATATGATTGCGGAATTTTTAATGTGCCTAAAAGTAAAAATTCAATGAGAATGTATGAATGCCAAGGATGTAAATCCCAAAGGTAAAAGGCATCCATCTCATTCATATTGAATGTAGTGTGTACTCATACCACATTCCCACTGATGCTTCTCCTGCAAGTGTCTGTCATAAATATTTTCCCTATATGTCAACTTCCATAAAATTTGTTGTTGCTGTCATTTTGAACCATGAAGTTTGAACATGCTCGGCCTCTGAGTTTGACTTGCAGCCTGTCACCAGATCGTAGATTTCACCCATCATTTTCTGACGCTCCAAAAGTTGGTCAGTGGTTTGCTTAGAGACGATGCATCACTTGAGGTCTGCCCGGTCGCCGGGGGAACATTCTTCGTCACGCTGGCAGAGCTTCATCAGTCAGGACACCGCTTGCGTCACACAGAGCGGGTTTGACACCTGATACTGAAACTTCCCAGTGCACTCCAAGTTCTGTTTCATCACAGAAGACTCCTCAGCTAATCTGATATTTCAAAGGACTTATCAGACTTGTCTTCATCACCGTCTCATGACTAAACCAACTCGAGAATACAGATCCAGTTTCATCACCTTAGAGATTGAAAAGTTGAATCTCAACATTAGCCAGACTTATCAAGGGATTTTAGATATGTTTATGACTGCGTTGCACTTACAGAGGCATTCAACTATAGTGACAGCAAATACAATATGCTGTTTTGTGACACAATCCTACACAATCCTACACAATCCCTGGTGATAATGTGTAAAAGAAAAATATAATCATATAATGATCTATTATTTCAGAAACATTCATTTCCCCCGGAAAATAAAAATAAAAATAAAAATTTTGGTCCATTTACTCAGCAGGAGAAAAACGTCTCACATATAACAACTGTTATTTAAAAATCATCAGTGCCATCATTATTGGTACTGCTCCTTAACCTAAAATCTAAAGTATAGAATACGTTAGATTTATGAATGGACCCCTTAAATTTAAGAATATATCCTCAACCCTTTTCTCAAATAAATCATTTTTATATTTATTGACCTGGGGACATTTGTAACATCAGACCCAGTATGTATCTACAAGTCATTTGAAAATAATAAATGTGAGAAATAATTTATAACAGATGAGAAAATGATTTCAGTCACAAAAGTACTGCATCCTTTTCAGCTCACTCAAAAGATAATGTGTGTGATATACAAACACCAGGGTTCAACAACAGCTGGCTTCTAGGTTTATTGATATGCATAAATATATTTTTGTAGGATTAGAAACCTTTGGCCACCCCCACCTGCAAATACCTCAACGTGTTCTGGAGAAAGACACGCACACAAAACTCCCTGAAGTCAGCACATTTCTCGATGCTGAACAAGCGTCCGAGCTGATTTGCCATGCCGGTCAGGCTTCAAGCATCATCAAGTGCACATAACATTAACCCGCGCACACACACTCACAGGGATGTAAACATTAGCAATATTTTCCCATTTCCTCTGCAGGGCAGAAGGGAGAGCAGTAGATCTCCGGCCCTTCACTGGTAATAATCTCTTTTACACTTTACGCTGCCAAGAAGATGAATCATGGAGGACGGGGTCAATGTGTGTGTGAGAGAGGAGAGATCTCTGAAGTGCCCTGCAAAGGCTGGCCTTTATGATCCTTGAGTGTGTGTGTTTATTAGAGGTGAAGACAGAGGCCAAGGTTCTTTTCCCCCAATATTATCAGCAGACCTGCGGAGCTGTTTGTTATGCAGATGAACTTACACCGATTTACAATCATCAAGAAAATGACTGGTGACCCGCAGATGGAAAATATTCAGAAAGATTTATAGTTTATATAAAATATATTAATTGGGATATTAATAAAGTCATATAAAATATATTTTTTTTATTAGAGTGAAGATAATCTCCACCACTTTTGGAATAATCACACCTCTGAGCACATTTACTCAAAAATAAAATACAGGAAACTTTAAATCTTTTTTCTGCTTTTTGTAAAATAACAGGTAACATGATCATTGGCTTCCCTAAAAGCACCCATAAATAAATACAATTGGAGCATTTACTGTTGACTTTCTAAAATTGATCAGATTCCTGAGGCACATCTATTTAGGAACTCACAGCTTTACATCTTCATGGCATCACATGGAGGCTAATTTGTCCTATACTCACCAAGCAGAACAGGAAAGAAAAAAACATGCCGAGTATCTGTATGTTCATACATGTATGTCCAGTTTGTACTCTGCTTCTCAACCACTGACTGCTGGGGGCAACAGCCCCCTAAGATCCTGCAAGGATAAGCAGGTAGAGGCAGTGGATGGATGAATATTCCTTAGAAATTTGTCAGGAAACTAGAAACAGGTCATCACTTTGTGAGAAAAGGATCTGCAACTAATGACCAAATCAACACAAAGATCCCTTTCTGTGTAAGATCAAAACTTGCTACCCTGTAAGCAAACAACACTTTTAGAAAGTAATTTAAAAAGACCTAGGGATATTGGAAATGTGAGTCTGAAAAAAAAAACAGGATGAAGAATGTGAAACCTTGAGTAGAACAAAAATGCTGAACAGTAAAAGTGAAATCTTCCATCCTTTACCAATAAACATTTAATTATTAAAGTTGTTCCTATTGATAAATTCCAGCAAATTTAGCTCAAGTGTTACTAAGTAGTTCTGAATTCAGTTCACCGAAGCTGAAATGAATGAATTAATGTTCGTTTTGGTAACCTACCTTAAACCTTTTCTGTTGTCTTTGGTCACAGAAATTGTAGTTTCTTAATGGATGAACACAGTATGGCTGAATAACAGCCAGGCACTAAAGGTTGATGTTGTGTTGGAAAAGGGGGCAGGAGGACTCACTCGCTGCACATATTTTTATATTTCTACAGCCATAGAATCACAATCCAGATGGCTTTTTATTATAAGGGGCTTAAAACGTTACAATGTTCCTTTTTGATAAAATTATGTTTCTGTTTAAGAGCTTCAGCTGACAAAAATCTTCAATCATGGAAATAAATAAAAGACATGCTGTTTTTGGCTACGCTTGTATAATTGTCTGAGGAAAAAAGTAACTTCGCTCATTTATTCTGCTTCTCTTCCATCTGTCTGCTTTGATGACAGATGCAGTCTTGATCATGTAAATCAATCACAATTAGCTTTAGTGTGTTAATTTAGCTGTTTAAGGCATAGTAATTGAGTTATTATTATTACATTTAAACCAAGGTAAAGTGAAGTTTAAAATGAAGCAAACATTAAGTTTGGCTCTCACAAAAACTGCAGATATTTGGTGAGAGCCCAGCTGAACTGTTTCCACTGCAGGAATAAACCAAGTTGTCAAGCATAAATATTACATAAATTAGTCAAATTAGCTGTGCGTAAAGTCACATGTTTTTAAAAATATTTTTAATATTTAGCTCTCAAATATAGACAATAACAGCTGCCGTTTGAATTTTTGAAAAAGATTACTGAAGAAAAGGTTAGATGTGTTGTGCAGCTCCACAGTGCCAATTGCACACGTTCACATTGTTCAAAAGTGCATTAACTCAAAATGTTCTCACCAAATGAAGAGAGAGCTCTGAAAAGGCTAAGGGCATGGGTGGTTTGAGATCTAAGAGATCTGCCTAAAAACAAATTAACACCCATTTGAAGCCTGAGATATTAGAAAACAAACCCAGTTCTGAAAACTGAAGAGAAGTGCTAGGCTGCAGTTCTTATATTAGCCATCATGATTCCCAGATGTTAGAAACTTGTTTATGTTTGTTAAAATTCTCTGATTCGTTGCCCTAAAGACTCTCTCACACTTGTACAAAACAGTTTACTGACACATCTTGTCTTTAGCCACTTCCCAACAAAACTCAGATTAACAGTAACAATAAAGAGAGTAGAGTTAACACTAGACATGTACCAAGAGAGATTTGTTACGTTTAAGATTTACTGTCTGATTTTCAGATGGATCTGCTGATTTTTCTCTTTTAAGAATTTTATTTGCAGAACAGGACGGAGATAATATGTCTGTTTGAGAGAGCTGGTGCTGAATAAAGTGGAATTTGAGACAAATGTAAGGGGAATTGGTTCCCCTTACATTTATATAAGGGGATCCAAATGTATCCATTTGGATCCCCTTATATAAATGTATCAGATGTCAGAATAAGGGTACAGAAAAATACAGATAGATGGACGAATGAACAAACACGTGGATAGCTAGATATATAGAAGGCTAGCTAGCTTGATAGCTGGCTAGCATAATGGCTATCTAACTAGTTGCTGTCTATCTAGAAAGCTATCTGTATAGGTAAATAGATAGATTGGTCATCACATTAAGTGACAGAGTAAACAAAACACATAATCTCAATAACTGTTTGTATTGTGATATGTCTTTATAGTCAAACTTGGCACTGCTTCAGCTAAAGATCATTTGTCTCACCCAGACCTTGAAAATATTAGACAGCTCAAAGCAAAAGCTCCAGTCTGAAAATGGTTAAATTCATAGTGACTATCTTCAAAACAATCTTTGCCAGGATACTGAGGACCAGCAGCTTTGTACTTTTCTGCCAATTGTTTACCTTGAGTTTTTGTTTCATTTCAGAGGTAACCCATAGCAACAGCATCAATAATTTGGGACTCAGTAGATTTCCGCTTCCTTCATCCTTCAAAGACCTGGAGGCTTTCCTTTCAGAAGAATAGTACAATATTGCTTGACACTCAGTTGCTGGTGAAGCACAAACACGTTGTGCTCAACACCACAGAGTTTTAATTTTTTACTCTTTATTGCTGTGCTTCATTGGGACATTCATGTTTGCGTGCGCGGCACTGCATCCACCTTGAAAATGTCGATAGGACATAAATCTGGGCATGTCCATAATTCTGCAGCCATCTAATTAGAAATGATCCATAATAGCTTATTAGAGCAAGAACATTCAACTCTAATTGTGTTAGTCATAAGCTATCAAAGCTGTTCTTGAAAGGAGATGTTAGCTCCCACTCATTTCTCTTTCATCAACCATAACCTTTTGATACACAACACAGTCAATGTCAAAACCTATCACAGCAAGCAAGAGTTAGCATTAAAATGAGGCAACACTGAAACAATGTTTATTAGTGTCTATTAAAAGAGAGAAGTGGTGAGCTAGCAAAAAATTTTTTTAGGAGGACATAACAAAACAACCTTTTTATGTTATGTTTTACCTAAAAAGCAATAAGCTTTGATCTTTAACTTTTTTTCTTTTATCCTCAATATCCTGCATTCCTGCAGAGCATAGGCAGACGGCATTTTCTGTATTGCTTCGGGCCGTTAAATTGTGTTTAAAAGTGAACTTATAAAATTGTGGCTATAACATGATCTTTGAAAAAGTTTTGAAGTTTAAATTGCATTTTATGGTTTGCCTATTTGCATCTAAGGCAAAGTAGATTTTCTTTTGAATCCTAGTATTACATTTTAATTCCTGCTTCACATCCTTTTAAGGAGGAGCTTGGGAAAAAAAAGTAAAAAACATATATTTGCATGAACTCTTAAACAGTACCAGCTTTTACAGAAAAATGGAGTTACTGTGAAATATAAGAAATCTAACATGTTTTAGAGTCTTTGAGAAATCTAGCCCTTTGCGTTTGTTTTGTCTGAGGAGAAGTTGAGTCTCGTAGGCGGCGCTTGGCCTCTCCAGCCGTTTTGCACAGCTGAACGTTTGCCATGGGAGATTAAAGAATTTATTAAACATGTATGAAAGAATCAAGGCAACATACCAGGGATGTTTTTGATGAGGGAATAATATAACATAATGCAACGGTCAAGAAGGTTAATTTTACATACTGCCTCTTTAAAAGTCTGCAAACCCACTGGCTCCAAGTTTTAGTAGTTGCAAGGTTTCCTTGTGAACTCCCCAATCTTTAGCTTAGTTTTCTATTTTTTTACAGATGGGATTTTGACTGAGCCATGACAAGACTTAAATATTACTTCTTAAAGAAATAGGTTGAAATAAAAATACATTTCAAGAGTTAATCAACTGAGCCAGATAGTTTCTGGCTATATTTAAGCTCACAGACAATAACCAGCGGTAAAGAAGTGGACACACAGTGACATTTCACAAAAGACTATTATTCTACTACAGGGTTGAAATATATGCACATGAAGCCTGTTTTTATGTCCTCCCATGTTAAAGACATGACTGTAATTATAGTAATGAGGTGATCTTAATTTAACAGCCATAAAGCAGAACCCAGACAATTATTTTACTAGTTTGTGTCCAGAGACTTAGTTCAAGCTGTTTATTTTTCTTAATGGAGACTTAATTTATTTCATAATGCTACCAAATCCAAATTATGAGATTGAAATGTTTACCTCAGCAATTTGCCATGGATGGTTTCTTTACTGGGTCCTATAACTGTAATAAATCTTTCCTCCAGCTTGTTAATGAAAGCTTTGACTTGACTCTCATTCACACATTAAGCAAAAACATCAGAGATACTGACTGTGTGACAGCAACAAATAAGGAGAGAAACTCACCGATACAAATGATGTTCCTTTCAGTGGCTCTCCGCTAGTAAGCTGTTAGCTGAAGTCATAAACTGCATGATATTACTATTCCCCCGAAGAAACATTGGATGATGATGAAAATTTTTGTTATCTTGGACTTATTGTTCTGCCGCCGCCCTCGCTTTCCTGTGAGTATTGGTAAACAAAGTATTTTTTGTTGCTCCTGTTTTCATTTCTGTGCATGTCAGGTTGTGGTTTATAGGGACCCAGGTGCAGAGAACGACTGTGGTAAAACCGAGTTCATTAATAATGAAATAAGGAAACTTTCATGGGAAAATCAGAGAGGCAGCAGGTCAGCGAGCACAGAAAGAATCATGGAAGAATCTGGCATGAAACAAACAAAAACCGGCAGCTAAAATACTGCGCCACAGGTGGAAAATGATTAACTAAGAGAACTAATTAGAGACAATGTGGTACAACTGTGGCAGAAGGAAAGCAGAAAAACAGAAGGAGGAAAACTAATTACCACAAAGGGAGCTGATCTAAGACTCAAAATTAACTACAAACCAAACAGAAAGAGACTAACTCAGATCTGAGAGAAATAAATCCAAATGCACCAAGAACAGAAATAAAAGAAGAAACTATAAACAACAGAATGAACTAATATAACAAAGCCCTGCTGATAATAACGAACACAGAGAAATAATCTAAATATGGCAAGACAAAAATAAATAAATAATAATAAAAACACATGATGAAAACACAACCAACCAAGGATCCTTCATTTTGACAATCACTGACAAATATTCAGAAGTGAAACCTGTATATTAAGATGCAGGTAGCATTTCATTCTGCCTATTGCAGTAAAGGAAACCTTATCCTTGTGAGAACTCTTTTCTGTGAGGACTCTTTAAAAGAGACGAATAATATTTTTCTAGTTCATTTTGTGTTCTTCAATCAGTGGTTGATTCATCTTTACCTGCAGAAATAATTTGGCAGAAAACAACATTGCCATCAATAAAACTAATAAAAAGTCTCTATAGTCACCATATATATGACCTAAAGTGTTTGTATCTATGAAGGATATTTCTTGTTGCGTTAACATAAAACGCCCTCTGGCTGCTCTCGACACATTTTCACTCTGCTTTTTTCTCTCTCTAATACAGACCCTGGGTCAGTTTCTTGTTATGTTGGCTTTCTTCCCATTACGGCTCTATCAGGTTGTTCCTTTATTGACCATTCTGCTTGTTGTCCAGAACTGTGTTACGGTAACATGATAACAGCTCTCCATCTTCCCATTTCTTCCTCTCTTCCTTTGTCTGTCTCTTTAGCACTTTGTCAGCTTACTTGTCAATCCTTATCGCCTGTTAAATAGTAAAAAAAAAAAAAACAAACACCCTGGGTTGTTTTTCAAAGCAAATTGCTTCTGTTGTGTAACTATGAGGTTTGGGATGACAATGACTTGGAATGACATTACAATGGCAGGTAAATTCCTTCTGAATTGTGATGGTATAATGTGTTCATTCCTGCTGGTGAAGGTCTCTGTCTGCAGTCGGTCCCTTTGCACCTTTTCTATTGCCGGACCAACATGTCCTGTTTATGTCAGCTCAGCAACATTAGGAGCGGTCAGTCAATCAGCTTCTGAGGGGTTTCACAGAAGCTGGGCTCAGTGTGTCTTGTGCATAAAAACAATAACCGAAAACCACGTGACCGGACATCGACTGTTTGCCTTTCATCCTCAGAGCTGATATCGGCCCTCGTTGTCATACAATCGTGACGAAAATTCATAATTTTCCTGCCTGCTGAACTCGACATTCGGCGCAGGTCAAACTATGTCGACAGAGGTCTGTTTGATCTGTTGTGTGATTGGTCAGAAGCTTGTTTCTGTGTTTTTGATCCTGAAATTAATTCACTTCAACTTGTTTGCTTCCACCATCCGATTTTATATTTGTAGGAGGCATGAATACTTTTGAGGAACTTTTGGACTAAATTTTTCCAAGATTATATTTTGGCCTTGTTAATTTAAACTATTCTTCAGTGTTTTCCATTAACTTTAATTATTGTAGTTTTGAACTCGTCTACATCTGTTTTTATTTGGTAAAATGGGAATCGTGTTTTTCATTGACATTTTTTTTTGAAAGAAATGCTACTCCTCTGGATTACTGAGTTTTTTAAATGAGGTGTTGCTGCTGCGTTTGTGCAGTTATGGTCTATTGAAACACAGTTTTAATCCCAGTCACAGCTGTCTCTCTTCTTTTCTTCCCTCCAGTTGCTTAAAAAAACACAGTTTTTCCTTTGAACTGAGTTTGTAGTGAATTTGTTATAAAGTGAAGTCACTGTGACAAAATAATCAATGCCAAAAATCCTGGCTTTAATTTTCATGACTGCACCACACTAAGTTGCTCATGTCAACAAGGCAGCAGTGGAAGGAGCAGACTCCTCAGATGATTTTGAGTGGAAGTGTTATTTAATGCACAATCTGAGGTTAATTTACTGCTCACTTAACCTGGAGGTATTTCAGAAATATTTTTTTAAACAGTTGCTCTTGCAGGACTTTACACATAGAGTATCATCTGACTGTCAAATGACTTTTTTTTTTTAACATTATCAACAGTATTTTGGGACCAAAAAGCCTTGAAGATTGACACTTTAGCTCTTTTTGTCCTTAAACAAAGCTGTCCCATTAGGATAGATTTTAAATTTCATGTATTCCACTAAATGATTTGTACTTTGTCTCCTCTCTTCTTCTGCTAGGTTGCGGCTGGTGCGCTGCAGAATCTGAAGATAAAGACCCGCGGTCTCTGAAGACCCCTTAAAGGTCCATCTATGTGTGTTTGTGTGAACAGTAACTTTTAAAAGCGCGGCTGCTTTAGTCTTGGCCAAGAAGAAATAGAAATTAACTGTATCTTTTTTATGCACTCACCCCATATTTAAGCTAGATATGGGTCAGAGTGGCTCTTTTTATATTCTGTTCTCATTATAATTTTGGGTCACTCAGCCTTTTTGCACTGGGAGCTCCAGAAATAAATCAGAAAAGTCCCCGATCTGCCACAGAGAGAGCTGGTCATTTGTTAATATCAGTAAGGGAGGAGGACGGTTTTATACTTTATGTGCAACGGTAGTGAATGGTATAACAGCTGCACATGGGACCACTCTGCTGCACAAACATTAAAGACTGCACCGCGTACGTGCTCTCTGTCTCTCTCTTTAAATGCGTCAGACTTGGCCGTGCACGCTGCTGTGCCAGGCTGGTCCCAGAGAGGGAAGCGGAAAAGAGAGACGGGAGGGAAGGGGTCAGAATCTGCAGGAGTGGTGTCCAGGAATAGAAGCAGTCAGATGGGGCAGCATTGATCAGCAGGAAGGGTCATCGGATCAGCTGATGGAGACTGCAGGTGGCTCTGCACACATCTACAAACACTGGATGAAACACTGTGCCGCTGCTACGGAGGGAGATGATTGTGTTACACCTGATGGAGATATGCAGCTTTGTGCCTCACTCAATAAAACAGTGTTAGTTGAATTTGATCAGAGATTAGCACAAAGTGGAACATGAGTTATGCAAACTTCCTAACAAGCATCAATCTACAGCTTAGATGCATACATTTTAAAACAAACACTTTAAACTAAGCAGACCACAGAAAACCTCAACATGTTTTTTTTCTCATGTTGTAAATTTAACTTTTCGGTATGACGTCTTAGTTTCCTTTTTATTATTATTATTATTATTATTATTATTATTATTATTATTATTGCTATCTTTATGTTTCTGTCTCCTTCTATTTGTCACTTTGCAGCTGGTACACCTGAATTTCCCAGGAACATTACAGGATATTTATATTATGCAATAGACATTTTAATTCTTGTATTAATTTGCTAGTCAGACAATTTTATGATCAGTTTTAACAGATTTTTTCTGGAATTATATGTTCGTGCCGTGAAGATTCCCTTTTTTTTACCACAGTATTTTGTTGGAACACAAAGGTTCGCTAGAAAACAAAGCCAATCTTAATTGCCTTACCTTTATTTTGCTCTGTGGACGTATTCATCTTCATTTAAGTCCCAAGCTACTGACTGTGACTCCGTTAAAGACATGAACATTTATCAGTCCCCCTCGCTCCCAGCCTGAATGAGCTTGAGCTGTGTTTCAAAGAAGAACAAAAAGTGAGACCTACCCTAAAACACTTGTTGCTGCACTTAGAGCTTCAATTAGAAAGATCTATATACAGCATTTACTCAAGAACTACGAATGCACATCATACTTTTCAAAATTTTATTTGTAGAAAGCATTAAAAAGAGATCCATCCTTTTCTTAGCCTTTCACAGTTATGCACTCCTTTGTGTTGATTTGTCACAGAGTCCTTGTGAAATGTCACAAAACTTGTTGCTATGACAAAATGTGGAGGGATTAAGAGTGAGGGACACTTTTGAAAGGTGATGTATACTGAGAATATTTCTTCATAATCATAATCCTAAACTGTCACATTATGTCATGTTGAAGGCATAAGGATTATTTTTATGTACTTGAAAGAAATACTTGTTAGAGAGAAAACCATCTGCAAACTAACCAACAGACTGGACTTAAGTAATAAATCTATTTAATTTGCTAACAAAAATTATTTCATTTTTTGTCACCTGTTTGTTAATGATCTCTCAGTTTCCTATGACCATTAATCCAGAACACCTTCATTCTTTCCAGAACATCCAACCTTCTTTGAAAGATGGAAACATAAACTGCATTTTGACTTAAACCGCCTTTTTCAGGAAGCAACAACCTATTTAAGGGGCCCTTCATCAATCCCCTTCAAATCCAACAGAGATACCAGATGCTAAATAAATCTAGCAAGATGATCATTTATCTCTTAAGACATGTGGGACTGAAAGACACTTCTTAAGATTCTGGGGACGTTTTTGATTAAGTTTGCGCTGCTAAAAAGTTGTTGATTTGCTTGGGTATGTCCACAGTTTAATTTCAGACTTTCTCTTCCAGTCCTCCTGAGTTTAATCTCCACCATAGTTTGTAAAAAGATTGTGTAACTTAATCAACAGGGGAGAGAGTTGCCGTGGAGGCCTGAGAGCAGCAATCTTGGCAACAAGGCAGAGTATCAAAGTAATAAATTGTTTATCTCTGATTATTTCGCAGAGGTTGTGTCCTTAGGCTCATTTTGCTGCTTTTTGTTTGTGTAAATCAACAGAGCAATCAGAAGAGGCAGTTTTAGTCTGAGAATGACTTAAATTAGCCTAATCTATCCTGCTCCTTTGACTATGAAGACAATTCCAACGAGTTGGGGCTGAAATAATCTTTTTATGATAACGAGACGTTGCCTTGCAATCAGAAAGCTGTGGGTGTGTGTGACGCTGAGGTGGAGATGCCTACTGTGTTCATATCAGAATCAGCTTTACTCACCAAGTTGCACATAAACAATGAATTTGCCTTCAGTTCTGCTTTGCCTTAAGGAAGCAAAACATGAAAAATGACAGCTTTTTCTTTTTGTAAATATGTGTGTACATAGTCCTTTTACAAAAGAGGTATTGATCATGCATGATATTGATCTGGCCACTCTGAATGTTTAAGTATCCATCAGATAAACAGCCTGGGAAACAAAACTGTGTTTGTTGTGGCTCATTTTCACCAACATGCTCTGTTTAGAGGGAAGTCTAAACAGTTTGTGTTCAGGATGTGTGGGTGTCTGCAGAGATGTTAGCTAAGATAAGATAAAAACTTTACTGTCCATAGGGGTTCGAATGTAGATTATATAATGTATCAGATATCACACAACAAAATAAGCATTCATCACAGGAGTTTATGTCTTGTTTTGCAAATGAACACAGGACAGATTGAATAATGGCCTGTACAGCGTGCTGCACACCCATCTGTAGCAGGTTGCACTTATTGTTCAGAGCTCGTGAAAGATAAGAATTAGCTAGGCTTGATGCTGCTGGTTTACCTCTTCAGGAGTCGATTGGGTTCGGCCTCGCTGCTCTGTCAGGAGCTGACACGCTGAGAGACAGTCTGACAGCTTTTTACTCTGTTTGCGCTGCAGTTTTCCCACCTGCAATCACTCCGTCTTCTCCACCATCTTGCCTCATACCCTCTGTGGTTTGGAGGCTCAGAGCTGTTGAGAGCTGGTTAGCTTTTCCTTTCTGCGATGTAGAACCTGAGGTCCCAGACGGAGGCCAGTGATCCCGGTGCTCTCTGACAGCTCCAACACTTTCTTTTTTTGTCTGTCTTCTTATTTAGTTGTTGAAAGTTTTCCCTCAGCTTTGAAATCCACTTTCCTCCACAAAATTAACTGTTTTGTTGCAAAAAGAACATCAAGTGTCGGAACCATTCCAGATTTCTGTTTCTTTGATCTAATGTAAAATGGACCAAAGGTTTTTGCAAATATTTACATGTGGAGCTTAAAACATGAACAGACTAGTATGGCGGCATTGCTGCAAGTTGTCCAGGAACACAAGTGCTGTGGTGGCAGATGGAAAAGAAATAACAACCAAGGGTGCTGCTGCAGGTTGACCATCAGATCCAGTAACAAGAAGCCATGAAGGCAGGAAACAAAGTTGCCACAGCGCAGAGGAAAACACACAGGAATAGTGTGAAAAACTAGATGAGAAAAAAGGAAATGTGGAGTTATATGTACAAAGGAAAGGAAAAGACAAACACATCAGAAGTATGTTGGCTACTGATCGTTACAGCTTGACTCAAAATCTAAGAGTGAAATGGACCAAACATGTTTGTGAAAGAAAACAGAACATTAATAGAAGCTGTTAAACACAACATATGAGAATAAGATCTTCAAAATATAATGTATTTATGTTCAATTAGTGAATGTCCACTTGGTTTGGGCAAAAGTTAATGCTGTAATGTGGATCAAACAAGTGAGCTTGATTTTATAGGAAATGCATTAAGGAAGGGCTAAAGATCCCTCTCTATCTAAGTTATAGGTCATAACCTTTTTTACCTTCACTAACTGAGTGGCAAGAAATGAACCATTTCTGAGTCTCGTGTACAGTGGCTTCTATATCATCTTGTGTTTAAACCCCAATGAGACACATGAAAGTCACTGATAACTAATATAAAGATCGTAAACACTTTAACGGTGTTTTAAGGGTGCAGTTATTCAGCAGTTTGATAACTCTACCAACGTTGTGCCTGAACTGCTGTCATTCTTTAGCATCAGCCTCCAGCTGATCCAAAATACTGCAGCAAGAGTTCTGATAAAAATTAAAAAGATAGACCACATTTCTTCTGTTTTAGCTTCTTGCTATGTAAATGATCCTTCTCACATATAAATCTCTTTATAAGAAAGCTCCATCAGACACCAGAACCCTGATTGTTCCATATGTTCCTAACAGCTTTCTGCTCTCATACTGCAGGTTTACTGCTGGTTTTTAGAAAGCAGACTGGGATTTAGATCCTTCAGTTCTTGTGAAATCAAGCGAGAGGCAGGCACACCTACTACTACTTTTAGAACAATGTTTAAAACGTTAGTTTTTGATAAAGCTTCTAGATGGACTGGCTTGGGTTATCGTGAGCTGTTTCTGCAGTAATGCTGCAAGAGGCTTAGGGTACCGGAGGACAAACTCACCACTATCCCTCAGTCTGCCACATTCGCCCAGTACTCTTCAATTTTGCATTATTTGCTCTCATTTCACCTTTTAACTTTATGTTCCTTCGTTTTTCCCTCTTCACAGAAGCTGCGTCTGGTCTGCCGCTCTGATTAGCTGTGACACTTTCCTGTACAGGGGACATCGGCTTGATGCAATCTGATGGGTTTCCTTTAGACTGAAAAACTTTTTGATTGTTTTGAATGAAGAAAAGAAACTGGTGTATTGTTTAATTACCCGGATTAATTGGACTGTATGTATGATTGAAATGGGGTTTAAGAATATTGAGATTATTGTACTCATTAATATCATCTCAGATCTGATGAATCAATTCAAAAAAACATTCCTGTTTGATTTATTGATTGCAAACAGCTGCTTGTTTTCACATTTTCCCCAGTCTGTAAAGGGTTTGGACACTTTCAGGTGCAGCTCCATTTCTACATTTTTGTGGACAATTTTTTTTTTAAATTGGAGGAAAATAGCACCTTAACGTCATGTTTTATGTCAGTGAAAAACATGCATGCAGACATGAATACAATGACAACAAAGTTAGCCTGAAGTCTCCTCTGCTGAATGTGCAAGCACAAAAAAATGCTTTAATTGTTCTTTAGGTTTGATGTATTTTGTAAAAAATAAATCATTTTGGGAATCCATGACATGTTGTGGACTAAGCAAGTCGACACTACCACAGTTATTCAGAATCACAGAGAATTAGTACATATTCGTGCTTTTCTTCTTTTGGTGATCCAAAGCGATCTCCAATTCTCTCAGATGAATGTCGTACAAGACAGAGAAAAGATAAAGTGCCTTCAGTTCCCATGATCCCAGGGGTTCCATCTGGCTCATTTCTCACCACTTGGTTTAGCCATCAAACAGCGTTTCATGTGGTCCCCAGCTCCTCGTGATCTCAGCGTCTGCAGCCATCAAATATTAGGCGACTGTGTTTCTAACGGGAGCAGCTACACTACACCTAAGCCTCGAGGTGGATCTCATCTGGATGGAGATTAAAGAGGCTGGGAAGGAAGCTGCTGGGTGGGGAGACCACACCGCCTGCTTTTGGTGGCCTGCTGATTGACAGCATGCGTTTGATGCATTCAGGACATTGTGTTCCTGGGCAAAACTGTGTGTTTGTGTGTATGTGTTGGCTGCAGTTGTTAACCAGCCAATGCATGCATGCAGATGTGATTGTTTCATCTACTTCTGGCCAGCTGTGTCCTCCTTCGCCTCTGCAGAACTGCTGTACTGTTTGCTCTGTGTGCACGTGCGAAACAAATCTTAGAGCTGAAAGTTGTCGTATAATGAAAAGGGAGGCAGAATGGGTTATTTTTCAAATTGGATTTTCTTTCTACTCCTCTAAGAACATAATTAGTGAGCTATGTCTGTCATGAATTAACCAGATGTGATGCATTTCTTTGTTTTGCATTTTTCTTTCATTTGAAATTATACATATTTCACACAGAGAAAATTCTGGTCATTTCAAAGAATAGTCCATAAAATTGTCAAAGGAAAAAAACATTGTCTCCAATATGCCAATGTTCCAATATGAAAGCAGTTTCTTCTGCTTTCCTCAATCATAGAAATCTTTTCTTGGAAATGTGACATATTTTTAAAAAGTGTTTTTTGCTTTTTTTAAAAATTGAAATTCTTTAATGGATGCTCTCTTTGCCCAGTTTCATTCTAATTATTGAATGATGAACACTGACCTTAGCCAAGACAACGAGACCTTTCCTGGTTTAGATGCTGTTTTATGGATGAGTTGCTCTTGCAGTCATTTTGGTAGACTGGCCACTTCTGTGAAGGTTCTTGTAATTAAGCCTAAGTTTGGAGTCATTTTTCACTCAGTAAATATAATAACTGTTTTACAACCACATCCTTTATTTACTCCTGTTTTCTTATTAAATTTTGATGTTATGAAACATTTAGCTGTGAAATGATTATGTATTCATGTTCTAGGGTTTTTATAAGGGACTTTTTCCTGTGACTCTGAAACAAGCTTCCCTTTGTGACTCTGTGGGACAATCACATTAACTCTCTAAACAGCTAAGATCTAACCATAACGTTATCTTGTTGGCATCTCTCAGTTTGCAACAAAATGTTGGCACAGCAGCCTTCAAGCGTTCCACTGTTATCGTATCACGGCGCCTCAGCTGTTTCCAGAATATTTATTCTCACTTTACCAGTTAGTATTTTTTCATCTTCTGTCTCCAGATCGGAATAAACCCAGGTCTTCTCCTTCTGTTTTCATTTTGAAGTCTCCTCTCTGTTGGCTCTGTCGCTCCGAGCTCTGCGGCCGCACGCCTTCTGCTCAGCTTTAACTCGCTGCTGAATCATTGCTTCAATTCTTTTCTCTCTTACAGTTTCTCTCATCATCTCCGAGCAATCAGTCCCAAGCTACTCATCCAAGAAAAAAGTTACCGCATCTCTCTCTCTGTCTCTCGCTTCTTTATGTAATTCCAACTATTTTTTGAAAAATTATATAATATTTTTCCAGCAAAACAATATGTTTACCAGTGAGCCTTATAGCAGAGCTGAGTCATGTTGAGTCGAACAGTCACCCTGGCTGGCGAGCTGTAATGTGCTGGGTATTATCATTAGGGCATACGTCAAACACTTTGTCTGCGCTGGCAGGGTTGTGAGCTCTCCTGGCTCTCACTGCAGTACCTTGATTTAAGCTTGCAGTCAGCAGTTAACAAAGCTCATTCAGCAGCGGAGATTTTGCACTCTTTTCCCTCATTTGTACCATTGTACCCTGTAAATACAACAGATGTCTCATATCCTAGTTACATTTGCAGCCATACAGTTTATCACAACACCTTATGTCAGGCTTGGAGGCTCAAACCAGGCTTGATTTTTATTTTATTTATTTATTGTTTTTGTGCTGTCAGATCCAAAGAAGGTTGCAGTTTACAGCTTGTTCGTTTTAAGTTATGTGCAGAGATTTGAAAACCTTTTGTGATTCATGCTTCAATGTGCCACTAAACCAGAAAAGACAACCAAATGTACAAAAACTAAAGAGCGTTTTCAGTCATAAATCACTGCTACATGCAGTGCTTCTTTGAGGTCAGGCCTGAATTTTTCTTTTCATATTGAGCACCTGAAGTCGGCTGCTTGTGGAGTTTAATATGCATAGGGGATCCTTATCCCGCTGCAGAAGATGTCCCAGTCTTTTTACAGATGGTGTGCTGTTTGCCTCCATAATTTGTTGCTTTTAAATTGAATCTCTCCTTACCTCTGCCAGAGGAATGTTCCCTGTGTCACAGGCTCCAAAACAAATTCAAAGCAAGATGGATCCACCTCCATAACAGTTGGTGATTTTTTTTTCTTCTCCTGAATGCAAATTCTGCTGAAAAAGTTTTATTTCAACTTCAGCTCAGTTTGACTCTTCTGTCATTATGATGCTTTGCCATTTTATCCCCTCCTACAATGATTTTGCACATGTAAGCAAAGTATTTCCTACCAATGTACTTAATAATGTTTTTAATTATCTGGATAAACCATCAAATGGACAAGTCACACATTTAATTCAGCTACTTTTCTCTAGACTTTAGGTACAAGACCTGACAACTCCATTACTTGAGCAATAGCTTGATATGTAAATGTTCAGGGGCATAAATACTCTTGGAAGGCACTGTAGGTTTTTTAAACCCTTGTGCCAATCTAAATGCAAACCCTTCAAAGGAGGAAGCTGAGGGAGGAGCAAACTTTACTTACTGGTACAAAATACAAAGTAAATGTGTTCTTGAATGTGTTCAGCAGGCAGGCTGGCAATGAAATAAGAATACACAAAATAAAACAAAATGCCAAATGGGAACAAAAACGAAGCAAAACAGGGACCAACCTCATCTGATGAAAGAACAAGCATCCAATGAGAAAAAAACTTCAGGGACTACATAAACTCTGAGGGAGTAAATAACTGGAAACAAAGCAGGTGCAGTGGGAGCACAGAAAATAAAATAACAGCAACAGACCATAAGAAGAAAAACATAATAATGCATAAATTTAGGCTACAAAGCAACTACACAAGACCCAAATTAATACTTAGTGTGAAATTGTGCATTATAATTCTGAAACAGAATATGAAAACACAATAAAAAAGGCTTGGAGGATCTAAATAGTTTGGGTGAGCAAACCATCCGAATCTGCAAACCGTTGGTTTCATATTCAGATTTTGTCTAATCAGTTTAAAGAAAATGGCAATGTAAAACTATTTACACCTACTGAACTTTTCCAAAAGTCATTTTATTTGCTCTGGGGTATTTTAGTGGCACTGTAGGCGAGCTAGACCATCACAAAGTGGTGCATACTGCAAAGTTGAAGGAAAATGCTAAATGGTTTTGTTGTTTTATTTTAAAAATGTTGTGGCTTGGATTTATATTCGGCTTTCTTTTGTCAATACATTAAATATCTTTGTGTTTCTGCAACTACTGCTGGTTTATGTCTTTTTTCAGCAGTGCACATCTGCAAACTAAAGGTTTGATATAGGTCTGGGCTTTGACTGAGCCATTCTGATACACTCATTATCCTGATGGACATAAACCTCCAGGCTCAAGACTTTTGAAGCTTTTAAAATGTTTTCTTCCAGGATTGTCCTGTATTTCTTCCAGGATTGTCCATTTGTTGTCATCTCAGATCTGCACAGCTTCCTTGTCCCTGAAAAATGAACTTCATCACACCATAATACTGCCACTACCATGTTTAACTGCAGGATGTGTAAATTAAAAGTAGTGAGGAGTTAGTTTTCTTTCACAAACAGTAATTTTGCTTTTCAGCCAAATGAGTAACTTTTAGTCTATTCTGAGCAGATCATCTCTTCTGCGTTTTTGCTGTGTGCCTTAAGGGATGAGGAAAACTGTAAACAGAGCCTCTTGTGGATTTCTTTCACTGGCTTTTCCCTCTATATGAATCCATGCCATGCTTTAGTTTTTCAAGTTTTATTTACTTCACAATTATGGCACTTTACATTTTCATATAAAATAAATAAAAAATGTAACAGACATTTCTAATTGTGTTTATTTTTGTTGCTCTTTTGCATTGCTCTGACATGGATTTTAGACAGGTTGTAGGTAAGCGTGCGTGTGTGTCTGGGTGCGTGCGGGGGTGTGCGTATGTGTGTGCGTGTGAGAGAGAGAGCCAGCTCTGTGTTCCCTCTCTCCCACTGGGCCACACGAAGGGTCCTTGGCTCTGGCCTCACTGAATGGCAGATTTGGGCCAATTAAGCTGATAAATCGGAGCAGGTAGGTATGCGTGGATTCAAACACACGTACCTTGACTCTCCTGTATGGCGCTTGGGTCAAGCCTGACAACACCCAGTGGATCCACCCTCCCTCCTCATGTCTACACACATCCACTGAGTTATTTTCATTCTTTCTGTTTCACATTTTGCTACTGCAGAGCTACATGTTCTCTCACACCTCATCTTTATATAACTTAGCGTTAGGCACACAAACATATCCACTGCAGAGGCACCTCCAACTTTCTTTTTTTTTTTTTCCCTTCATGCAAATTCTTTCTTGTCCCTCTGGGACAGCTGGTTGATCCAGCCCTGCACAGATTTCCCTCCAGTGCCTCTCTGCCTGGGAATATTCATATCAAACATTGCTTGCATGCTCTCCCTGTCCGGCATTCTGACTCTGAATAAGATTTCAATGTCACGCCATTAGTGCCTCCATGGCCAAACACCCCTTTTTACTCCAATCCCCCAGGAGACGCAGCAACGTGGAAGCCCTTGGTGGGTTTTCACAAGCGTTCAAGGTTATTCCCATGTTTTCTCCACAGCAGAAAAAGGCAGTCATGAGCTGTTTTTGATTTATTTATTTTTATTTTTGCTTTTTGTTTTTGTAATGAACGTCTTCCCGGCCCGCCTGCTGCTGCACCAGCACACACGACCGCAACAGAAATTCTCAATCCTTCGTCGAGGAGCCCGTTCAATTATTCATACTGCTATTGCGGTGCTCTGGCACAGAGAGCAGGAGAGGCTAAGGGAGACGGGTGGAGGAGGAATGAGGCGAGAACAGGAGAGGGAGGAAGAGGTGGAGGGGAGCGGGTCTTATCTACGAAAGGGGGCATCACAGATGCAATATGTATGTATTCAGAGGAAGGATCTGCATCGGTCTCATGCTTCTGCATCACCTTGCTAATGCTCTAACTTTAGTGGCTCCTTTTGATTTGTCTCTTTATTTCACGACCTTTTCAATTCCTTCTTCCCTTCACCTCAATGAAACCAGCCTCACAAGTGATCATAGTGACCTTGACTAAGAAGCCTGTCTTTGCTTAACCCCTGCAGGAGGATACATCACCCCACTCACAGTTCACCCCACACTTTACAACCCCCCTGAGGAGGAGGACTGTGAAAGACAAGTCTCATATCTCACCCAGAGCATCTTCTCAAAGCTCTTGTCCTGCTCATCTTCACACGAAGCGTTCCTCCTGTCTTTTTGCCGCTTTTTACTTCCTCTTCTTTTTATTTTCTCACTGTTTTTTTCTTTTTCTTTTCTTCTTGCCAGCTTTCTCAGTGCAGTAGAGTGCTGTGTGAGAGCTGCCCACTCCCCTTCCTCTGGAGGGAAAGAGCGGGAACATCAGAGAGTAAAAAGGATTTATGGCAAATGAAGGGAGGGCGAGGGGAAACCAAAGGAAAGAGCATGCGCCAGTCGAGTCATCATGGTTACAGTGAGAGAAATAAAGATGATGGAGGTGGTGGAGGAGAAGGCTGTGTGGAGGAAACAAGGGCACAATGCAGAGCCACCCTTCAAAGAGTTCAAACCATTTGGATCTTTGGCTCAAACTGTATATTTACAGCTGGTGTTCAAAACAATATCAGGCCATCGTCACTAATAGGAAGAATCCCTGTTTTTGGTAGAAATCACACTTTTACATGGCAAGCAGTTCATTGGCAGAAAGTCATACATGAGGCTGATTCTGTTTAAGTGAGTCATTTATTCAAAGGTTACATGTTGAAATTAATAAAAGCGTGAAGTTCAGTCGCTGAAGTCATTCCTTCTGTGAGCAAAGAGGCGTCAACCAGGTGGTCCTAATCTAAAGATGAAAACAGCAGATGCTGTCCATGCTGGCTGTCATTTGTTCCTCTCAAAAACATCTCAGTTCAAATAAGCAGGTTACTGTGAATAAAAACTTAATTATATAAAATATATAAAAATTACAGACATAATCTCAAATGACTGAACATGGAAACAAACAAAAAAAAGACATGGAAGAAAATAGAAAACCACAGTTCAAATGGATCCAATGTTTACATTTGTGATGTTAGGAAAGAAAATGTTTTTACTTGGCAAGTGTCTAAAACGACCAGTTTATGGCATTAGTTACTATGAAATGCTAACCCTTTGGGAAAAAAATGAGGCCCACAGCATCACTGAGCCTCCACAGTACTCAACAGTGGACATAAAGTGATTTCTAAGAAAAAGCAGCTCAGAGATCATTTAGAAAATGAAGAAACCCTGTCAGCTACCAAAATATTAGTGCAATTTGTGCATCAGGTTGTTCAACTTTAAAAATCGCAAAACAAAAATACTGTGAAATTATTACTCTTAAGGTCCACATTATGTTGACACATGGTGAAATGTAAAGTGAGCACTGACTCAGAAACAGCTGAAAGACCTCAGTTCAACCGAAAACTCAAAATCACAGAAAAAAAAAATAACATCTAGAAAGTGTAAGGAAAGACCACAGAAATGAGAATATATTCATGGAGAGATGGGTTATAACTCAGCAGGGCTACAGATCAAACACACATACACACGCACGCATACTTTAAGCGTTATCAGAAAATGCCTGAAAAATGGGACTGTCCATGCTGGCTTACCATCTCATAAATTTCTTAAAAATAATCTAAACGTAGGAGTTTTCCTGTGTTTTTATTGTTCCAGAAGTAGTTCTGGTCTGCAGCTTAGACGTCATGTTGAGCTGAAGCCTCGTAGCAGCTGCAGATCGTTGCATCAGCCTAACAGGACGTGAATAAGCCAAGCAGACAGACATGTAGTGATTCTGCAAACTGGTGAGCGATGGACAGTGCTTGAAATTGGGAAAACTTATGTTGAAAAAATGAAATGAAGAACAAAATAATAGCATGACAGAATGAACAATTTAATCACAACATATTGCATTCATTCATAACTTTGCCATTGTTCTAAACAATTTTCATTGGTAGATTAAAAGTAAAAGCTTTAAAAACAGAATTGTACTCAATGGTTTCAGTACTGCAGACCCACATGCTCTTATTGCACATTAACCCAACATGACTGCAAACGTAGAAAAAAATAAATGAGCTCAGATTTCAGACGTTCTCGACTGGAATACGATCATTTGCATGTGAATGAAGTAGATGGATAAGTGCCTGTACCTAGAAATCTATTTCCATCACTCCTTAATGGATGCTCCAAGTTGCTTTCTGCAGCGACACCCAGGCAGGAACCAGTAATGGTTTTATGGCTAGTGGTGCCAACATGGACTTTCTTTCCTGGAATAATTTATGATGTGCTTTTACAAAAGGCTGCACTCTGGGGAGAGCATGAGGGAGAATGTGGAGTTCAGTAGGACAAAAGAAATAAAGAACTGTTCCCACTTCCCATTCACTGAACCACAACCATATTGTGATTTCATTCCTTCTTGAATTTGTGAATTTAATCAAACTTTTTGGTGACAAGTGTTTCAAACCTCATAATGTTTTATAATTTTTTTTCCACTATATTGTGTAGATTTGTTAAATAAATCTTGTTTGTGAGAATCCTTGTATAAATGAACTAATTTGCTAAGATAACCTGTTTTAAATTTGAACTCTAGAAGAGACATGCAAGTTTGTTGCGACAGAATTTGCTCCTTTATAGATTCCTTCTGTTCTTGTCCAACAACATTTTTATATTGGACAACACAAGAACCTGAATGAACACAAAATGCTTTTTTAAAGTTATTTCAGTCAGGGAGGAATTATCCTACACAGCTCTAGTTTCTGTCTCTTCTCTCTAAGAGTACCGTTTCACACCTCTCTTTGAAGGTTTTCTTTTTTTTATCCTCGTCATATTTGGCTGGTTCATGGGACATTGCTGTAGTGGACCTGTGAAGCCCACTGAGACAACTGTGTGATGCTTTGGCTATAAATAGAGAGGAATTACACTTCAGTTGTTCAAAAAGAGGAAATTAAGGAGGCCTTCATCCACCTTGAGCCCAGGCTGCCCAGGAAGCCTCATTATCCCCCCTGCGTCCTTCCAGGAAGCTTCTGCTGATCAGTAAATGCCACAAGTTTCACTCCCAGCTGTGAGAGCTTTCACCACAGGGGAGGGGGAGGGATTAGCTTCATTTTCCTTTTTTTCTTTTTCTTATTTGAGTTGGGAGTTTGATGTTGGGAGTCCACTTTTAAGGGCCTGTTTCAATCCCTTTGACATGAAGCAGCCTATCGATACTGCATCACTTCATCACAAGCCAATATTTGACACGGTGTCAGCAAATATTCTTTTCTTTGTTATTTATTGAGCAAACACCACCAAAACCCTCAGTTCAGGAAGCTGTTTTGTTACCCTAATCTTAACAAGAGCAATTGCGGTGGCTCCAAAGTGAAGCACGATCTGTGTCCCGCCTCTGCCACGGGGGACAGCTTATGAATTAATGAGATGTCAGCCAAGGTGTCACATCTTTATCCACTCAATCTCTCCGAAAGAAAATAATAACCCTCCCAGAGGAACCAATGCATCGTGGCACCATGAATGTTGTCCGTCTCGGTGGATTGACTCTGGAGGCCTCATCTTAAAATATATATCCTACTTTTGTGGCATATGGAGTTTATCTTTAATTAGTTATTGGGATGATTTTGGTTATTATTAACTCAGTTGTGATGTGAAGAAATGCAAAATACACACAAAAAAATGACTGCAAGGCGTCCCTGCAGGTCTGATGAGCTTTCGTTTCTGCATGGATGGAGAAGTCACACAGGACTTGGGTGCTGGCAGGAAGAGTACTGATTTAGAGCGGCAGGTTTCGGGTCTGAGGGTGACTTCCTCATGTGTGTAGCGGTTCTCAGCTTCTTGCCTTGCAACAGCTCTGAAGCCCCCTTCACCTTGTCTCACAATCTTTCTGGTCTGTTGAGATGTAGAACGGAAGCAACACACAAGGTCTTCCTCTTGCAGATTTTTTATAAATCTGCAAGCTGGAAACTTACTTCCTCTCTTTCCAGGAAACCTTCTATTCATGACACTCTTTTTGCCTAATGATTTCTTATGATTAGATAGAAAAAAGAAGCAGAATTAAAGCAAAGTTTGCAGGAGACAAAAACAACAAACACAACCAGATTGATTTTATTGAAGTTTAAGTCTACTGTTGGGTCTAGACTTTACTTATGTAATTAACTTTAATGGTAACTTCATGCAATGTTATTTTTAAACTAAAATCTCCAGCATGGGATCTAGGGTTCTCTTGACAATGTCTAAGGTTTCTAACAGGAACCACAGTGTTTATTTGCAGTGTCATATGATAAAGTGCCCTGGGTCATGTGATCTGCAGGCAAAACCTTATGGAACATGTTTCACCTGAGCAGCAGAACAACCTCTCACCGCTCTCTGACCTTCAGGCAGGTGTTGCGTTGAGTGCCTACAGTGAAATTATACTGTAATCAGTTGACTTTCTGTTAACTCACGTCGTCTGCTTTCATCATGCAAAGTTGTAAGTCCAGACGGTTTTAAACTAAAATCATACTGTTCACGTATGAAGTGGCTTAATCTTTGAGAGGGTTTAAAATCCTCCTTTTGGTTGCTTGGATCTATTTTTGGTCTGTCTGTTTAAAATTCTGCACAAAGCAGAGTCTGGCGCACCAATGCAATCACACTTCAAAAATATCTTCCATCACTGCTCTGCAGCTTTGTGGCAGACAGGCATCTGCTGTATGCACTGATTATGTAGCTGGGTGTTATGTGGAGTGGTGTCAAAAAGGTCAGACGGGCTTGTGTGGTCCGCCGAACGCAGCTAAAGCTTTTGTTATTATTCACTGAGCGGTGCAAAGAGAGCGATGAGCCTTCTGGTCTCAGAGTCTTACATCATCATGAAAAGATTGTTTTCTGGGAACAAAAAAACAATGCTCTTCGGAAAAGTTTCATTTTCAAAAGTTTCATTCAAAGGCATTTTATGCGTTCTCTCCAAGAGATGAATGATTGAAATGGCTCATTAGTCCTTCTTGAGTCTGCACCGGTGTTTGCAAGCAAACAAAGTATTCTTAAGCTTTAAATTACACATAGCAGCAGCTTAGGATCACTTGCTCGTGAATAAAATTACCTCACCTGTTTTTATACATCTTCCTCAGAAATGAGAGCTTTGTGTGAATGAATCGCCGACAGCTGCTGAGAACCACAAGGAGACGAAGGGTCAATACACTCTCTCAAAGAAAATCCACTTCAAAGTCATAGTGAGATTTCAACCTCCAGTGTGTTACTGAAGAGGTTGGAGTCAGAGGAAGCTCCTCCAAGTCTTAGGTCAATGTTCACAGCCTGGAAAATATGGACTGCTCCCTCTTGATTTGGGAGTTTTGGTTTACATCCTGATCACCAAACTCTCTGTCCAGACCCTAAACTACTGTGACCAGGTATGAATTATGTCCGAAAGAAAATGATCTTGGTAACAACCAGATGAAATTAACTTTCCCTTTTGAACTCAGAACTTAGGGACAACCTGAGAAGATCTTGAGTCCCTGGAGGTTATAAATGAGATGCTGTTTCTGAAAACTGCAGATGTTTAGTTGTCAGATGGATGTGAAGCTCAGTGACAGCTCATCTTAAACTTCCTTGCTCTGGAGAATCTGGAGCTGAAAGAACGATGCTGCAATGTTTAATTACCATATTGGACAACAGCACATCAAATTACCAATAAATCAGAGACTTCTTCAAAAAGAAGAACTTTTGCTTTCACTCTTTAGAATGACTTGGAATTATCATTTTCATTTTCTTTTCAACATACTTATGTTTTTGATTGAAATCATGTTTTTGTGTTTTTAGTAGCTTCCTTCTTAATACATAATTGCACAATGAAAACCTATCATTTAATTTGAAATTTAAAACCTCTGTTGTGTGGATACCTATTATGTTCCTCTAATAGACTCTGTAATTTTAAGAAAACGCACGGTTCCTTTACTCTCTTTTAACTATGAAAGTATTAAATTAGAAGTTAACAGTGTCAGGAACAAATCCTAACCAGGAAAGATCTGAATGCCAAAATGAGGATGTCTTATTTTGTTACTCACAATATATCTAACACCAAATGGGGAGGTTTGTAATCAGAACCACTAAATATTATCCACAGTAAGACTGACTTGTTAAACTTTCAAGAATCAAAGCACAGTCCAGTCTTGGGGTTTTGGTATTTTATCATGCAGGGTATGTATTCTGGGAAAACAAAGAGTTGGGAGGGGATGAAAGCGATGCTTCCCTCCCAGGAGCTTTAACCTTCCTGACATTTACACATGACTGACATGAGCCTGAAATGTGCCCTCCTTCGTCGAGATAATTTCTCAAACTGTCAAGCTGGACGGAGGGCAGACTGCATAAACAGATTCAGATTTAAAAACTGGGATATAAAAGGAGATACAGCTTAGAGAATCAACTGCAGCTAAGTGGACAGGAAAATTGATGAATATCAACTCAAACATCATCTCCACAAGGAAACTTGGTGGTGGAAGCACCAAGCTGTTGGGCTTCTCTTTATTTATCAGCGACAGAAATAAGAGTCAGTTAATGGGAAGACAATTGGAGATTAATACAAGAAGGGAAATGGGCCTGAAAAGACTCAGAAATGTGACTGAGGTTAACTTTCCAAGAAGACAGCAATCCCAAACATACAGCCATTGCTACAACTGAATGGTTCTGATCAAAGGCAATTATGTCCATCCAAATCTGACTGATCTTGAGCTAATTTATAAAAAACAATACATAAAGGATGTATAGAAGTACAAAGCTGCGAGACGTATCCTCAAAGCCTGCAGTTGTTCATGCAGTGAAAGTGGTTAAGTAACGACTTCACTCAGGGGGTTGAAGACATCCGCACGCTGCACTTTCCAGATTTTTTTATTCGTGAAGCAACACAAAACAGAAAAATTTGTAATTTTCTTTTACTTAAAAAATTATGCACTAGGTTGTATTGTTTTTGTCATATATGATCCAAATAAAACACGTTTGGATTTCAAAATCAACAGTGCATTCATAATTCTGCAAGGCACTATATAAAGTGAAAGTTTTAATCATAAAAATTTGTCAAATTAAAGTGCCAAAAATGTTGCTTAGCTTTAAATACGCAGCATGTTATGTGAGGTAAATCTTGCTAATAGAAGTGAATTTGTAGTTTTTGTTTTATCAGATATTGAAAGGCTGATATAACCAGGCATGCTTCCCCTCTGCCTGCCTCTGTGACTCCAGTGCAGGCATGGGGCCTCGCAGCAGCAACAATAGACCTAAACAAGAGACACTACTTCACTAACAGGCATTGGTAAATCCCTCTCTGCATTTGGAGGTGCTCCCTCTCCTTCTTCACTATCTAATGCAGAGGAACACCCAATGTCTGCTTCAAGCACATAGAGCCAGAGATACTTTATGACATTTAGTATCACAATTTTATTACAAAAATTAAATTTTTCATCTGTCAGTTTTGCCATGCTTGGAGCATATAACAATACAGTAAAAAACCCAGACCCAGAGAGGATAGTAAAGCAGATTTAAACAATGCTTTCACAGCACTCTTTCAGTCATGCTGTTACTATACAGACACTGTAACATTCCTAATACAGAGTACAAACACCTGCCAAAACACATCATGTCAGATAACAAACTGTAAGTAAATCACATTTACCAACGAGAGAGAAGAACAAGAAACTTAACCCAGCTCAAGAAACAAACAAACAAAAAATAAATAAAGGAAAAACACAAACTAGTAAACACTGAATTTGCAACTGAAAACATACCGAATGTGCTGAATATTTGTACCAGCCCAAGGCACCCAGGCTTTGTAGCAATGTTGGCAAGTTCACGACATTCTTACAGGGAAAAACTTGAAGCGAACAATGATTACAAATCGACTTTTACCCGCAGTTTGACTTTTTGCAGTGTCCTTCCTACTTTGCAGTGTCCTCTTTGTCAGTCACAGTGCAATTTCCGGAGGGTGGAGTGAGTGTGAGGGTTGGGAGTCGGGTGGGAGGGCTTGAGTGGTGGGTTAAGTGATGGAGGGCCGAGAAAAAGGAGGCTGGGGGTCAGTAGGAGCTGTACCAGGTCGGACATCATTTTACAGAGCCAAACACTGACAAAAATTGGATGGACAGTGTAATCTCCCACTGTCGGAGGAAACAGGGAGGGAAGGGGGCTGATGGGACTGTTTATGTAATTCCTCACTTGGATTGTGAATCATCGAAACATAAGGTGCAGATTGCCAGCTGCCAGTCCAAGACGAAAATAAGCCAAAACAAAAAGCTTAGGTGTGCTTTCAACTGAACATCCAAGAAAGAAAAAAAAACATCAGATACCAAATTTGAGGAATTAGACTTTCATTTTTTTCCTCTCTCTTCTCAAGTTTGGAGGCGCTGTTTTTGCACAGAAATACCTAAGAATGACATAAATCCCAGATTTAAGCTTACCAATTACTCTCTAAACAAAGGTCAAATGAGGACAGGAACGACAAAAGCTCAGAAATACACGGAGGCCTTTTTTTTCTGAAACAAGAAGCTGCGTCTCAGTTGATTGAGCTGCACGGCTCGAAAGTCCATTTGGTGGCACCACCAAATATTTCAATGTTGCTCTCTGTCCAGGAGAAGACGTTACCGACAAACGCTTTGCTGTTGCAGTTTGCCAAGTTGGCGATTTCAGTGGCTGAGAGTTTCCTGTTCCAGATGTTTAAGTGTGCGAGTTCACCAACATATGCTTGTGTTGCATCAAAGCCTCCACCCAGCGAGTCCTGAGGAACGAGAACAGAGCACTGTCAATGTATGAACCTAACTTTCAAGTACTTTCACATTTTGTCTCATTACAGCCGTAGCTTTCAAAGTATTTCACACAAACTGTGACATGGAAGAAAGCTGACATGTAATATTTAAAAAGTGAAGATTGTGACATGCTTTTATGGTGTTAATAAATTCAATAAACTAAAATCCGGTACAAACAATTCTCCTCCAGAAGTAACCAAAATAGCAAATGTATCCAGTCTTTCTGGATCATTAGGCATTAATCAGAGGAGCAACCAAACGCCTAGAGTGACTTTACTGAATCTACAGAGATTCACAGCCTAGGTGGGACAAATCATGCATTCCCACAAATCTGGACTTCATGGAACAGCATCAGGAAGTAAGGCAGTGTTGAAATAAAACCACAGAAGAAGGCTCATATGCAGGTAGGCGTAGGGGTAACACTGAAGGGAGGAGCTGCAGACTGAAATAGCCAAGCACTCGATAAACCTGGCTAGGAAGTGTGGAGAGGAAAAAAAACAATGCTGAAAGAAAGTCATAAGAAGTGTTGTTTCTAGGTTCTCCACACACCATGTGGGGAGCAAAGTAAAAAGGAAGCTGGTAAAAGGTGATGGGTTCAACCAAATACAAAGTAATCCTGGAACAAAGTCTGCAAAACGTTGCAGAAAATTTAGACTAGGGCAGAAATAGTTTTAGTTCACAGCCAGATTTACGCTTCGATGGCAAAGATAAATAATGTTTGTTTGTAAACAATGTTTAATTTTCCTGCTAGTTCAGCATCGCACAATAAAATATGAGGACAAATAGTTTTGTGGTTGAAAAATCTTTAACAGTTGTTGTTATGAAACAATGGTATTTTATCAAGCACAGTTTGTCCTTAGACACACAAGTTCATTTTGCACCACAAAGAGAAAGTGACAATATAAATGAGAAGAAATTAGCTATTACCACAGTTCAATACCACTTTTGTGTTTGCTAATTGAACTCTAGATCTTTAATGAATCATGCTTTACCCAAATTCTCAGAATGAAATTTTGCCTCAAATCTCAAATGAACTCAGTAATTAGACACCTAAAGCTTAACCGGACTCCTCTGTGAGTCTCTCCACAGTCTTATTTTGTGAATATCTCCACCTTTAATCTTTAAGCAGATAATTAATGAAAGGGTTGTTTCCATAAGACGTCTGCGAGGGATTTGGGTGCAGAGGTTGCAGTTAGAGATTTTTTTTTCTTAAATAAAAACAAGGAGTATTCACCTGCTCTTGTCCCAGAACCAGCACTCCATCTGCTTTGATAGGGTGATACGGTGCCAAATTCTCTCCATGCCCCTGCTTCACTCCATCCTGGAAGGCCTCCCATATCCCGTCGCGAATCGTCCATGTGATGCAGAGGTGATGCCATTTTCCATCGTTGATGCTGAACGGCAGTTTTGCAACCTGAAGAGAGGAGATAATCTCCTGAGTGCACCATCTTTTCATGTTGGTAACAATATCCTGTTCAGGGTACACAACGGTATGAATGATCCACACCCTCTCATATTTCTGCTGAATCACTTCCTCTCTCTCGTGTCTCGCCTTTTATATATATATATATATATATATATATATCTTTGTATATATAAATAGCCTCTATTGAGCAATTCATCAACTGTTATTATCCTGGTTTTGGTTTGGCCATTCTGACTCATCCAAATACAAAAAAGCTATAAATCATTTTCCCACAGTTTGCACTTCTTATAGCTATTTTGTGGATAATCTCAATCAGCCATGGAGTCTAAATCCAGACGTTACAGACTCAAACTGACCTTGTCGTTGATAAGGAACTCCATGGGGTTGTTCCCCCACTCGATCAGCACGAGCTCGTTGGCTTGGCCTGGAACTGCGTAGGAAAAGGGCGTCCCCAGACCAGGTGAGGCGCTGGACTTGATCCACAGACACACGCTAAAGGAGTACATCTCAGGAAGAGTCCTCTTGGCTTTGGCATACATGTAGTTGGTTCTAAGAGGGAAGGTGAGCTGGAACCTGTCTGCTGGCCTGGTCTCCTTGCCTGCAGACGACAGAGATAAGGAATTATTTTGTTGATTATATAATCCCTGGCATAATATAATTACATTCATATTTCTGGAGTCAACCTACAGAACCTCTAAAAGGAGCATGCATCTGTTAATTTCACTTTGAAAATATTCATGTAGACATTTACAGTAATGCTAAACTATAACATATATTGACTATAATTATGTGTAAACTGATACATAATTAAATATCTATATGTAATACGAAGTAGGTAACATTTAAAAAAGACCATTGCATGTTGAAATTCTGTTCTGCATTTTAAGTTTTGGTTGCCACCCTATAAGTTTTAGAAATTAGTTTGAATTGGCTTTAATTAGAAGACCTCCATATAATGGAGGTCTTCTAATTACATCACATTTCTGAAAAAAGAAATAAGCCTGGGCGTTGCCAATTCGTTGCATTATCACTATGTGTGTTTTTCTACTTTTGGATTTGTTTTTTTGCTGATGCAGAAGATATCTCGGTCTCCCCCCTCTTCATCGCTCTCATTTACACCCTGAGCACGCGCATTTGCACGTGTCGAAATACTGAAAAGATGCTCTGCTCCAGAATGCGCTAGTGCCAGGCGCGCCCTTCAAACTTTCTCTCTCCCTATGACTTCTGCAGCAAAGATCCGCTTTGAAAAATATAACCTCTAATGCAAGTTTGGTGATTCATTGGCAATGAGAAACATCAACTCAGCGAAGCAAAGGAGAAAACAGGTCTGGAGACGGGAAGCGAACGCTGTTTCAGCTGGAGATCCTGTGCGTAACGCAAATCCAGACGCACCTTTCTCCAGGTCGGAGATCCGGTCGTGCAGAGAGGAGAGCGTGGTCTCCACTCTGTTCCTCTGGTCGCTCTCGTTCCTGTGTCCCGGCTTGCTTTCCTCTATGTTGACCCGGGACAGAACCTGCTTCTCCATGTCATCTATCTTGTTCTGCAGCAGATCCTTCAGGCTGTTCGCCTGCGCGCTGTTATTTCCTCGGCTGTATTGCTGCATTAGACAGGGGGGAGACAGATATGGAGTTAAAGACAAACGGAGAACACCATCTTGGTTTCTTTCCTGCCATCATATTTCTTTAAATTAATATAAAGCGGTTAAAAAAAGAGAAAATGTGTTACTAACTCCCCAGAAAATTCGGGATACTTCCCTTTGGCTAAATAAAGCAGAGTTTAACTCAAGGGGACCGTTTGAATGAACTTTTTGAGCTGTGAGCGCTTCTCTCGTCAGCCTACCTCCAGATTCTCCAGTCTCTGTTTGAGCGTCTGTAAAGTCTGTCCCAGCTGCGCCAGAGTGTCTGCGGTACCCCGGGATACATCCCCCATGGTGTTCTTGCCCCCGGGTCGCCTCCCCCCGGGTCCCGCCGCCGCCGGGAGGCTCTGACTCTCGCAGCGGCTCAGCTTGGACGTTAGCTCCTTGATTGTCTCCTTTTGGTTCACAATGGTCTCCTTCTGCTGCAGCACGGTCTCCCGCAGCTGAATGATTGTGCTCTTCAGGTCTTCCGCGGGTCCGCTGTTCTGCATCGCCGCGGTGCACAAGTCCACGTCTTTGGGAACTGACGTGCAAATAAACTGCGTCTGTCCAAAGTCCTGCGCGGAGCCCTCTGCAGTAAACAGGCAGGAGAGGAGAAAAAGTTTCCACGAGAATCCCTCCATGGTCACCGCTCCTCAATGAAAGCCTTCGGGTGTTAAGAGAGAGAGCGAGAGGTTTCAGCACCGCGGAGCTGTCCACTAAAAACTGTGAGGCGCTGCTGCTGTGCGCGCTTTATATAGCGGACATCAGGGAGCGCAAACTCACCGCATCACTGAGGGGAGGCAGCGGGTCCTGCTACACCTACCGAATCCTCCTTATTTAAGGTCGCACTCTGTTTGTACATACAAGAGAGAACGTGCAAACAGGAGAGAAGCAGAAAAAAAGGATTCCTTAATAAATCAAAGTCTGAATCAGGTGGAATACGCATTTAGTCACCGCTTTCTTAAGTTATAAGGATAAGTGTGGACTTGAGAGCGCTGCTCCACTGGCGAGTTACGGAATGGGAAATGGTCACCCCGTGGCCTTGAATATTATAAAAATGTTAACATGAATATAAGATGTTCCTGCTTTATTTATTTATTTATTTATTTATTTATTTATTTATTTATTTGTTTCCCATCCATCTGGCCAGTTTGGATGGTTTGAAAACTTTGTGGAGGCTCCCTTGACTAATAGCATTAAAGATGAGTTTAATTTTGTCATCTGATGAACTGTCAATTCTTTATTGTGAAAATAACACCTAATTGTTGACAATAAAGTTGTCAAATTTGCAGAAGAAACAAACCAATAAGTAAAGGAAATCACTCCCAAATAACAATGTTTTTCTGTAATTTAGAAAAAAATATTTCTCTTTAGAACAGGGGGAATAATGGCTGTTTTTCCTGCTTTTTTTGTTATGTTTTGTTGTAATATTGCTTGGTTGTATGTTTGTTCTCCTAATCGCACCTACAATAATCTTAACATTTCACATGATGTAACATTATACAGCGCGGAAATGTTTAATAGTTTTACTGTAGGAAATAACTCTGCAGTGGTATAGTGCACCGCTTGTACAAAAAATGATATGAGTACAGTAATGTTCCTGGTAAAAAAACAAACTGAATTAAAATCTTCCTCTCGTTTGCTCCAGGGTCTTATGGTCCACCTTAAATTATCGCTCCTGCCCCATTCATTAGAGCTGCTATCCCGGGGACAGAGTTCCCAACACAGCCCTATATTTCTCCCTAACTAGCTACTGTATGCCACAGGAAGAAACAACTACTTTTTTCTCTTCTTTTCCTTTATTTTCTTTCCTTTCCTTCTCTTTCCTTTTCTCTTTCTTTTTTTTTTTTTTTTACCAATCAGAGAAGTTGTGCAGCAGGATACTCACATTCCCTTAAAGAAAAAAACGCATCACAACAATGTCTTTTTCCTACCTCACTTCGATCAACCTCTCAGATCTCACAATCTTAGAGGAAGTCGTTTTAATTCCCACCACTACCACAGTGGAGGCGCTAAAAGGAAAGGAAAACGTTCCCAAATAATTAAACAGACTCTTATGTAACCGTGCCCCGCGGGTCTGGCATTAATAAATAAGATACCCAGCCGAGGAAGGAGCGCAACACGTCAGCGGATATCATATTGGGAAGGTAAATCACCAGTGATGTATATGCAAAGGTAAAAGGGGGAGAAAAAACTCTGGTTAGTGAGGGGAGAACATTTTCGGTGGATTTCAGGTGTAATGATTCCCTTCACACACTCTTCTACGGCAAGTTAATTTTCTATCAAACATTTCATAGTTTAACTTCTCCAGTCCAAACTGCTGAGATATATAAAAAAGAGCTAAAGGTCATTATTTACCTGTGATTTCAAATTAAGCCACAATTTTGCAAAACAGCTTCATCTTTTTTCTGAAAATTTTGAAAACTGTAATTTGAATATTAAGCATTAAATATATAATAACTATGTAACAATACACTACGAATCAATTTCAAAACAATTTGGACAGCTTTATGAAAAGAATGGCTCATCGACTAGGGCGTCATTCCACTGAGGACAAGACCCACTCCAAGCAGCCCTGCAAGTACTAAACAGATATAAAAAAAAGAGTTATTATTCTTACTAAATCAAAGTTCTTGTTTCCAAGCCTCAAATCAAGTCCAGCACATAAAAATAACCAGTGAGAAAGCTAGCAAAAGTACATTAGTTATTGGTAAATGTCTTGACGAATCCAACACAAATTGCTGTTGGTTATAATGATTAATAATAAGAGAATAAGATGTTGGATGTTGTAAATTCAGTTGATTTTGCTTGCAAATTACATAAAGTTATTTAAATAGTTCAGACTGTGATATATCAGAGTGGGTGCAATTATGTCACTGTCACAAAAGTCCCAGACTAACAAATCAAATCAAATTCATCTTTAAAAGGAGAATCTCTATCGGAGCTGTTGTTTTTTTTTTATTATTTATTTATTTTTTAAATTCAGATTAAATCAGCTTTAATACAACCAAACAAAATAGAAGAGCTCGGTAAGGGATTAGCATCTTTTACCGGTGCACACTGTTAGCTTTAGCATGACATACATGTCATTTGTATAAAATACAGTAACTCAGAGGGGACATCATTAATAAAATTATCTGAAATTATCTGCGTACACTAGCCTATATTTGTCCCAGTTGACATGAGTTAAAGATTACTGTGGAAACGTGAGTTTGTGACAAGTCTTGAGTCATGCATAGTGAGTCCAATGCAAGTCTGCAGTTTTTGTTTTCACAATAAGAGTCTAAGTTGCAGGCTGGGGTCTAGCAGGGATCTCTGCAGATAAACAATAAAATTCCAAACCAAAGCTTGATGCCAAACACTGAAGATAGAAACAGCCCTGTAAGTCAAGAAGAAGAACAACAACAACAAAAATTAAGAATGATTTTAAGATCCAGATTTTGGAAAAGTTTGTCCCTCGTGGACCACCAAATCCTTGTGAGAAATCACTTTATTCTTTCTTTCCAGGGCTTTTCTTTTATTTCTGTTAGGAATAGACAGTAAACAAAGCAGCACATCATTTATGAGACTGTAATAAAAACAGCAATGCTTTGTGAGGACCCACTAAAATAGCTTCAATGTCATTCTTGCCACATGACTTGTGTTCCAGGTGGTGGTGAAATCTATGCACATCCAAAGAAATGAAACAACTTCTGATTTCATGCAAAACTAAATTGCTATTTCATTGTTTTGTTGGGGACATTGTAAAGGAATTTGGTGTTAAATGTGTTGACTGTAAAACTTGAACTGTTTTATTAGTTTTGGGGAGCTGGTGCTTTTTAACAAACATTTTAGGAGTTACTAAAATGCTGTGCTACTTGTTAAAAGACATCAAACCCTGGCTGATCAATTCCACATCGATTACAGTTGAGCTTACACACATTTGATTTGTGAATGCCAAAAAAAGGGCATTCTTAACCTTCACAGCAACATTTTTGGAACTTCATGCGAGTAACATGGATTTTAGAGCCTGTCCATTAACAGAACTCTGATTGTGATATTAGTTTCATGTGTGAGGGTGAAGTTCATTGTCTTTCGCCACCTGTCTGTGTGTGACCTGGTCCTGTCTGCAGCGCTCTGCCTCTCCTCTGGCTCACAGAGAGAAGTCTTAATAGAAAAGTCGCAGGTTTTGCTGCCAGCCGAGGAGCTGTTACCGTCCTGCTCGAGATAAATCACTTCTGCCTGTCTGGCCGCGTTAGAGCGCTGCGTAAAACTCAGCCATAACTGCACTGCATAGGCTACGTGTGTTTGTTTTCACCGTGACACTTCAATGTTTCTTTTTCTCTGCTGTTGCATTTCGAGAGGCAGTTTTCAGACTTGTGTATGTGGGATGAAAACTGACCCGGCAGTCAGCTGTAATTTGTTTAATTATCGATCCAGTGTGTGTGCAATCAGCAAGGTGCCACGTTGAAGGCGGGGAACCGTGTCTGTAACAAATGGTCAATGACAGAGTCTAATTGGCGAGTCGCAGGACAGGCATGTAACAGATTACCCTTATCTCTACACATGCACATTAAAGCTAGAGGGATTTTTCTTACATTAAGGCTCCATACAGGCAGAGCCGTTGATAACAAAGTAACGCTTTAAGAAGCCATAGGAGTAATGTAAAACTTGTTTACCAAAATGTTAAGAGCTGTCAGGGTTTTTCAACAGGTAGACCCAACGTAGTACTTTGGGCATCTCAATATATTACAAATATATATATTTTATATTCCTCAAGTGACTTAATTCGAGGAATATAAAAGTTGTAGCACATCTCCTGTGGTTGAGTCTATCCTTATTTCTTCTGCGTCTTTTCAACCAAACATTTTACTTCCACTCAACTTCCATTAACAGTATTAATCATTGCAGTCATTGCAGATGTTTAACACTGGATTATCTTCACCCAGTGTTAAAATTTGTTTGATGAAACAATGAAGTTTAGCAAAAACCATGGTAACAGAAGAAATCTGTAAGTGGACTAACGTTTCCACAGCACTGAACATCTATTCTATATTCATCTCTTATCCAAGGCAGTAAACTGGAAGCTGCAGCGCCATATGTTCAACATGCTTCCTCTCATTCTTGTCACGTGTCTGTCCCTAGTTTGCTGCAAAACCCAGAAAAACTGCTGCAGTAACCGAACACCAACGATTCAGCTCTCCAAAACAGAAACATTCTGCCTCAAAGACAGAAGAGAATCCCTACGGCTCTTGATGCGTTACTGCAATTTCCATGAGAACACTCTGCGATGTTTGCCATTTTGGACACACTCAGTGTTGACCTGCTTCCTCCTTGCAGAGCACAAGGTCAGATTTTGCATACGGACGCATCAGCCAGCAGTTCAGGCTGGACTCCAGGGAACCAGTGTGAGAAACGGCTTAAATCCATAATGATCAGTCTCTCGAGCAACTGAATAATGCAAAGCTTTATAATAGAAGCCATTCTCTAATGGCAGAGACAGATAAGAGCCATTTCGCTCACTGGCACCAAAACGCTTTCTTATTTATCCACCAAGTGTGATAGCAGAGTTCAGAGGAGATACCAGTGACTGTTCAGCATGCGGCCATGTGCTCTGGAGCGTAGTGGACTATAGTTTGCTTTGAGAGAGTCACCTAGGGTTCAGATCTGTTTTTTTATTTTTTTATTTTACCAGCTTTTGTTTGAACAAAATCTTGCTTCACACCTCAAAAGAAGTGCATTTTCTCTTCAATCTCTAAATCTGTTAACTTTCCTGTTGTGTTTGTTCTGTTCAGGTTCCACAGTGCAAACTTGACCTCTTCTCCTCTGTGCACACTTCCCCTCTGAGTGCTGAGAATTAAGAAAGATCTGCTTAAAAAGAAAGATCCTTCACCTCCATTCCAATCTTTCCAAACACGTGAGGATGGAAGGACATTGTGGGACTTTGGGAAGTCTTGTGATGTGTAGTAATCTGCTGCTCTGCATGTCTTCTCACCGGGGACCAAATGGTAATACAGGAGGGAGTCACAAACACAAAAATAAGCTACAAACAGCTTCCTGTCTTGAGTTATAGTTTCCCCTTTTATGCCAGTATACACATGAGTCAAAGCAAGGAATGATTTTGGCTTAAACGTTCAGCACAACAATCGATACCTCATGACGTCACAGACTGGAATAAACTTTTATTGATGTCCAGCTATACCAACAGAGAGTCCTGCAATAATGTACTGCCTCTCATTAGAATCCTAAAGTGACATGAATAAATACCAGCAGTATTATGTATTGCACTCGCCGCTTAGCTAATCTCATCATAATTCTCCAAAGCCTGGACATTAACACTTTTGGAAAGACAACACCGTTACTCAAGCTGCTTGTTTTGGACTTCCTCCAAAAGCAACACTTTACTCATTAAGTCTTTCCCTGCACAGGTTCAGGGCCAACACTGGGAACATAATGAGAATAAAAGTGCAGTGTGATGTGATCTACAATATTTCGGCTCTTTTTAATAAACTTTATGAATCATTTTGGATGTGGTCAAGTGGTTTACTATGCTGACTATTCCAGTCAGTCAAGAGATGTTTTTGTGTGAGCTTTTGGAGGAACACTCGGCTTTGCAAAAGTGTTCTTTTTAAACATTAATGTTAATATACAATCACAAACCTAAATGCTCCTTCTTGGACTTTTACAGAATGACACAGATAGATGTAAGGTGGAAAGAAAATGACACATGAATTTCAGTTGCTTCTTTTTTGTTCAAATTAAACTCTTAAAAGTGAAGAATCCACTTGTATTCAGGCCCCTATACTTTGATAATCCTAAATAAAATGAATCAAAATAGCAACCAAAAAGCAAATCGTAATACTGGAGGAGTTTAACATCCCAGATTGGAGAATATGATCTAATTTGCTACAAGTGATGTTGGAGAAGTAATCTTGTGAAATAAGGTTCTCTGATCACATGAGACCATAAAGTAACACTTTTCTCAACATGCAAATTCTGTGTTGCAAAGTCAACACATCTCTGAGTACACTGTTCCTTCATTGAAATATGGTATTGGTAGCATAATGCTGTGGATTTGCGACAGGGAGGATGGCTAGAGTTGGAGCTAAATATCGGACAACCCTAAAGTACACCTGTTAGAAGGTGTAAAAGCCTTGGGAATGGGCTAGAGGTTCACATTTTGCATAAAATCACTCATCGCACCATGGCTTCAGTGGAACAGTTTAGATCGAAATCCAAAGTAAATCCATGACATAATTTGTGGTAATAAATCACAGCTGTCACACAGGAAATGTTCACAATCAACTGAGATTGAGCTGTTTTACAAAGAATATTAGGCAAATAAAAAATAAAAAATCAGCCTGTGAGCAAAGCTGGTTCAGACATGCCCAAAACTCGCTGCTGGTATTGCAGTTTTGACTCAATAACAGAATAATAGCGACGCCTTGAGATTTTTGTTTGTAAAACCTTTTGAAAAGTATGTATTACTGTCATTTCACTTTTCACTGTCATTTACTTTCTGCCGTTCTGTAACACCATCTCCCAATGAAATGTATTTGTGGCAAATGGAAAAATGGTAGTAGGTTTCAGTGGTATGCAAGGCAAGTCATTTTAATTTATTTTGATCTATTCTTCTCCTAATATACCAGAGCCATTGAGATGTGCTAAAAGTTCACATTTGTCCTTTAAGTGGATGGTTCTGTTAATTCACCGTTCGTTTAGACAAGAAAACTAAAACCAGGCTGGAGTTGCTTGTCATTTTAAAATGAATTATTAAGATTTTTCCTCATATTTCATCATATGTTGCTGTTGTTGCTGAAGAACATTTTACCTTGCATTATGTTTTGCACTCCAGAGATGATGTGACATGATTGCAACCTGCAGTCCTACAACTCTGTTATTTGGAGAAAATTGGGATATTAAGCAGGTAGCTGAGGACAAATAATCAAACTAATTGAGCAAGGCTTTGCTAAAATATTCACACTTCTTAATGTTTTTTCACCTTTGGTCACATTACCAACAAAGCCATGCTTAACTAAACCTGGAGGTCAAAGGTTGTTGTTTTATAACCTAACTCTGTTTTAAAATCTCTCCATGACTTCATCCCAGATCTGTCTTCATGATGCTTGTTAACTAATATTCCCCACTAACATTGAATCACTAATCTTATATAGTATAATAAGCCCCTAAAGCCTTAACAGAACAGTTGAATTCATTCAAAGATTAAGCTAAATTACAGCCACATGGACCCAGTTTAAATGAGCAGGTGGCTTTTTAGAGGAGCCATCGTAAAAGGTGGCTGAGTGGAAATGCCAGCCACACATGTCAAATTTTTATGTAATTTTATTTATAAATATCTTGATGATTTCCCAGGTATTATCTGTGAGCTGAGAAGTTAAAAGTTTAACTTTTTCTGGTACTTTTTATAGTCAAGCTATTAAACCAGCGTTTTAGAAAAAGAATATTATTCAGCCACACAAACCTGGTGGTGACAGTGTGATGACTTGGACTTGTTGATTTAGGATCTGGATGGAAGACAGTGGTCCGAAGCCCACGATCAAGTCCATCTTTGGATGTCTGAAATACAATCATGCTTTTGGAGAGGCTTAGTAAAAAAATGGGCTTGATTCCAGTTGAGAGGCCAATAACAAAACACTTGAGAGTGAGGTCATCATTTTAAATGAAAGCCTTTTTAAATGAAGTACAGATGAAATTACAGTGGTAATTATGGTGAAAGGAGTTTGATCTGTATCTGGTGGGTTGCCTTTTCAAACCCCAACTCATTCTGTCTCAGTCATGGTGTCCTTGAGCAAGACACATCAGCCGACTTAAAAAAAAATATGAATCTGTAATAAAATTTTCTACCACACGCTGCAAATATCATCTTCAAAAATAAACATTTGTGCCAAACATTGCATTTCTCTCAGTGTTTTAAATGTTTCACTGTGTGGCTCAGAAATTCACACAGCCTTAAAGCTAACCTTTTTCTTTAGGTATGCTGTGGGATCATCCACACATAAACAAACATAAATGCCCCCCGTTAATTTTATAGCGCACCCTAATGGAGAAACAGCTTCCACAGAGTTTCGCAGCATTAAAATCAAGCCGAGCGGCTTGGTGTTTAGTGGCCCGAGTGAGGCCGGAGCTCTGTGGGAGCAGGTGTGTTTTAGGACTCAATAACATTGTGAAGATGAAACCCTGTGAAGCAGTGGAGTGGAAGTAGGTAGTGTTTGCACTCTTGGCATATCCCCTCTCAATTACACCAAGTGTCTACTTGTAAAATACAAGTTCTCTGCAGCAGCACTGCTGCATCCATGGGGGATTTATTTTATCCAAAAAGAGATTAGATTCTAACTCGTAAATTTAATACAAACTGAACCCAGTTCACTGAAAGGGGGGGAAAAGAGCGAAGAAAAATGCCAGGCTCTTTAGAAATATTAAGTATGAAACTTTAAAAGATACCTTTTGAATCTCAATAAATCTTTGGGTCATGATCTCTGTTATGTTGGAGTTTAATATGTTTGAGAGTCTGACTCTAAATCTCTACTTGTTTTTTTTAATAAACAAACTGATCTCTTTTCTTTTCTGTATGGCAGTCACACCCACACTCCTTTGATCTACAGCAAATCAAAGCAAAGAGTCTTTTTTCAGATTTGGAGAAATTTGTCAAAGATCTAAATTATGCATCTTGTTTGAAACACTACTCAGAGATCTCAGTGCTATGGGGGACATTAGTTCACCAAGGAGAGCAGCAATAAACTGCCCATGAATAATAAAGCTCTTGATGAGCCTTATTGTCATGTTTGGCCTCAGAAACTCATGGCTTAATAGCACAAATGTCCCCTTAATTCTACAACTTGCAAATAAATAGAAGATGAACTTTGTGAGATCTCCAGCATGGCAAAGTTTTGATTTTCAAAGCTTAGAGCAGAGATAGTTCAGCCAAGTGCTACGTTAAATATTCAACTTAACGTCGCTCTTGCTGTTGCTTGGGACGGTAATTTTGTTGATACTGTTTTCTCACTTTAACAACCACTCTGTTATTAAATACAGAGATGCACTGAAGTTATGAAGGTTTCCTAAAACTAATCTGCTGCAAACTTTAGAGCTTTTCTCTAGAATTGACCACATTTTCTTCAATCTCCCCATGTTGTTTGCATTTATTTTGTGTTTTAGGATTAGGCAAACAAAATAAACTGTGGACGATCAAAAAGAAATATCTTGAATAAATTAATAATTATTAAAGATGTCAGAATAAATCCGGCCCACTGTGTTTGAATTCTGAAATTAATGCTCAAATCTAACTAAAAACTGAAAACAATGAACTCCAAAGCTCTTTGTTGGTCTCTGGTCTTATCTGTCATGTCCACTTGAATCTTTTGCCATGTGTATTCTGAGTGTTTTTCTGCATTTTCATGCAATACAGCACAATCTCAGTCACTTAAGTGGTCCATGATGGGCTCTCCCTCCTCTTTGTTCTGGCACTTCAAAACGCCCACAACTTCATATTTTTGGGAAGGTGGGGAGCGGGAACTGTTGCTGTAGACTCACCTCCAATCTCACAGTGTGAGCTTGTTCACTTAATGAGTAGGAGCATGTTGCTCTGGTCTTCTCTGAGGAACAAAGCCTGAGAGCTCATCCTGATCAGTGCCTCTGTGTGAATGAGCCTCAAGCCTTCACCGCCGGCTTTGTTAAACAGAAAGTAACACCATTATTGTCGGTATCACTCCAAAACGCGCTAGGTCAAGGGGCTCTCATCTGCCTTCCTCTCTACCACCGCTCTCTGTCATTGTTAAATTCACATGTGGGAGGTTTATCACATTCTCCATTCAATGAATCCAATCAACTTTTTTTAACCCAGTAAATACAAATAGCTGAGAGCGTTATTTTTATTTTTTGCTCCCTTGCCGCTTATATTTTCTACAATCTATATAGCTGTGGTTTCACATATAGTCATCACCAGCATGAATGTTACATGAATTTTGTTTTTCCTATGGTCAATTTTAGCCATTGATCATGGATGGGGAAAGATCAAACAATATAAAACTCCAATGATTTTAGAACCAGCAATTGGTTGAGCAAGTTTGAATTTATTAGGACTTTCACTAAACGTTGGGTCTAATTCATACATACATGCTCTAATTTGTCATTTCATTTTAATTTGCTAAAAGGTTCTCTCAGATGCATACAATTTTATAGCTGTATGAATAAGTTTCTGTCATATTCAGGCTGGATATTTGATCATTGTTCAAGGCAGAAATGGTAGCGTTCATTAAAATTGGTTGGTTTTATTGCACCAACCTGAAAATGTTTGATTTTGAAGCCGTGGCTTTTGGATGCCTAATCCAAAAGCTAATTGTTCACCTAATTCAGTTTCGAATTTTTAAAAATTATTATTACTATTATAATTTTTATTTTTATTTTCACCATTTTTTGCCATTACAACATTTAAAATATTAAAGCTGTTAATTTGAGGGGAAGTTGAAGAATTTGTGCCTCTAGTTTAATACTTGCTGATTTATTGTCTTTGGACAGAGCTGAGTGGAGATACATCTTTTAAAAAGATTGATGCTCCTTTAGCGCTCTAGTGTCTCTCGTTTCTTGTAGCCCACTGGTGGATTACATGAACACAGTGCTTCTTCATATGAACACCAGCCTGGTTGAATTCATTTATCACTTTTTTCTCTCACTTGCCTTGCAGCAATCAATCTGAGGAAACAGGATTTTTAGCCTCTCCTGCTCCTGTCTTATTTAGCGAGAGCTTCCAGCTTCCAGCATGGCTGTCATGCTGTTCACTTTGTGACAGGAGAGTGAATAAGAATGAGAAAAGGAGACCAAGCTCCACTTTAGTTCCTTTTCAGCCAACCCAGGGTCTCTACCTCTATTGCACCCAAGTGATTGGATTGGTTTCCTGCTGCAGAGGCAGACACTGAGGCCTGGAAGGCAGCAGGAACAATTGAGGTCAAATGTACCTATGAGTTAGCTCTAAGCCAACAACCGTGTCGAAGGTTTTTTCCCCTTTTCTCCTTATTTTGATTTCCCATCCATCTTGGATTTTCACATTTTCCAATGCACTGACAGCCATTCGAAAGCTGCTGGTCATCAGTGTTTCATTAGAGTCTGAGATAGACTGCGTCAGGCTTAATGAAATTCATCAAGGCCTTAGAGCAAACTTCTTTATCGACTGAGAGCAAACTGGTAAACACGTTGATTGTACTCTCTCAATTAACTGGCACTCTGTGAAGTCATGATCGACCACCTAGTACATGAAGTCTGGTGCTACATTTTGTTTCAGGATGCAGACGCAGCAGCTTTTTTCTCTCAACAGGTCATCTTTCAGTAACAAAACCTTCAGCTCCTGCTGTTTGAGAAATAAGTGTCAAAGCACACATAAACACGCTGCTCACCTGACTCATGCAGGTTCTGAGAAAAACAAACCTGTACACAATCAATATGCATCAGTTAGTGGAAGAAAAACAGCTGAAACAAGTTAACTTAAAGTGTATAAAAAGTACTTTATACTGCCAATATTTAACAACTAATCAAATCCACGCAAGAAAAACAACTCCTAACAAGTAGAAATGTGAGAGTCATATATGTGGTCGTATCTTTCTCTGTTGCAATTTGTCTTCGGGTTTTTGCTTGAGAAGTTAAGACCTTTGACAAAATTAGTTTGTTCTTCTGTTGTTGTCAATGCCAAAATACTAGTAGAACAACACAAACTTACAGACCCTGATGGGTGTTTAGGTCATTTTTTTCATAGAATATAAATATAAATGTTTCTTTTTCTATTGGTTAGTGGTTGGGTAAGGTGCTGTTTTTATTATTTAAAGGTTTGCTCTTTTTGAATCATAATACAACTGTACTGCACCTTTTTTCTTATTGTTCTGGAGTAGAAAAATAAAAACACTTGACCCAGACACAGAATAAATTAATTCTCTGTTTTCATTTGTTGTCACAGGCACAAGTCTATCTAAAATAAGTGTAAGCACAAATACATCTTTAAAATCAAGGTGCTTTTAGTTATTTTATAACACCCATTTAGTTTTGCAGCTTTTGCCCGCCCTGATTAGAAGACATTCTAACTGTCCTTCCTCACCTTTTTCTTTCATCTCTTTACTGACCATGAATTTGTAAAAAGTATTCATCCAATTTGAACTTTTTCTCATTTATTATGTTAAAACCTCAAAGACAAAAACAAAGGGGCTGATAATTTTGAAGCAAAAGGAAAACAATGCAGATAGAGGTTTACAAACATTTATTTTCTGGCTGTGCACATCCAGACTCTCACATTTAGATTTTGCCTGAACCCTTTATGGCCCAGACACGGAGCAATAGCTCCAAATCACCCAACTGAACACCAAACTTTCCAAATATTAAAATACTGCCATAGTCTTTTAAAATAGTATTATAATGAAAGTCAGGGATTTTCACATATTTTTTGTCTTTCTTATTTAGCTTATTAACAGCAAAAAATTATCTATAAAGCTACACACTTTCCTTGAGTTTTACCAGAGGAGATCATCGTCCTGCTAAATTATGGATAAGACTTGAGAAACTCTTCGTTGGCAGTCTACCAGATTTTCTTCCAGAACTTTCCTTTATTCAAATCTGAGCAGATTCCAAGTCCTTGCAGAAGAAAATCATCCCCACAGGATGATTCTACCACCACTATGTTTCCAGTCAATACAGACTATTCTTTTCTATTTGCACATTGCTGACAGTAATATAGCCGTAGTGTAGATTTGTGCCATAGTTCCCCCCCCTCCCCCATTATCAGAACTGGGATTAAACAATGCTTCATGATTGTTCAAGATTGGGATGCATTTTTCTTCTTTAAATTTTTCCACACCTTTATCCCTGAATTTTCTATTGTGCTATTTGGTCTTCATGATTGCTTTCTCTAAAGCGTTTAGAACACAACTGCGTTTATTCTAAAGGTAGCTGAACTGGATTTTATTTAGAGCTGTTATAATAAAAGGGGAAGATCTCAAAGGCATGCCACACTCAGGAGATTTTTCATTAAAAAATCGCGGCATAATTTTTTCTTCCACTTAAACTGACAATTGAGTGTTAATTCGTGTTGGTCTGTTAGTTGGTGTGTGTTTGTTTTGGTGCGTGACAGGAAACGGCGATGACGTTTTACGGCAGCTTCGGTGCATTCTGGGAGTAACCCAACATGGCTGCGCCCTTGCAGAAGTGCTGAAGAAGTGCCTCTCCGGAGATATTCTCGGGTCTGTGTGTAGTTTTCAAGAAAACCTTCAAGCCAAATCAGCTTCTTGGGTCGCTGGTTTGCAGACCAACGCCGCGGGACCACCATCATCGATAAGTGTGGCCGTCTCTTCGCGTGGCTGTGGCAGACTGTCCGTGTGAAGATGGGCCTCGTCTCCAGCCCTGTCCCATAGCAAAGAGCCCCGGGGAGAGGAGCCGCAGGTTCCCCTGCAAACACGCACCCGTCCAGCTCGCCTTTGACGGGTTTGACCTCCTGTACCGGCTTTGGACGCTCCCCTACAGTTTCCTGACAAGGATTATCTGCGCCACCGTGTCTGTCATCGTCCGGAGACGGAGAGCTTCATCCCCATCCAGAGTTGATAATCCCGCCGCACCAAGGTCTGCATCTGCACGCTTCGCTAACAACACTGAGCGACATTTCTGCATATCTGCTTCTACTCATTTATCTCTCAGCTCGTGTTGCTTTATGATCCACACGGAGGGGTTTATAATAGCATTTTGACAGCTGATAGCGGCTGTCAGAGCAATACTGGTGCGGAGCAGCTGTTGAGTTAGCCGGCTAGTGCAGCTAACTGGATGCAGCTTTTGTTTGGCAAAGTTTTAGCAGGAGATGATTATTGGTACATGTGACCCCCAACAGCTGGCATCTCACATGTGCCTCAAACAGCCGGAATAACGTCAAGACATCTTCAAGTTGTATTTGCCTGTTATTTAATTTAAGATTGCTGGAATCATTTTACTAAAAAGCTTTCTTCTTATTAGGTATGACTTCCAGTATTGCCCAACAAAGTCTTAAGCTTTATAGACAAGCTTTTAGGTAATTTATGTATTAACAGTTGGTCTTTGGAAACAGTTTTTTGATGGATTATCTTCTTTGGTTTTCTGGCTGCCTTTAGAGGTTCAGGTCAATTTTCCCCTTTAATGTATCCAGGTTAAATCCACATCTTTCAATTTTACACCTATGCATTCTGTATCTGATAACAAATCATTTCCAATGTACTTTCACAACTGTCGAATGCTATTTGTTTTTCACAATGTCCCCACCTAATCTCAATCAACCTTATGATCTTGGTCACATTAGTAAATATCTGTCACTGGCATAAACAATACATTCTTTTTAATATCTAAAAAGAATAGCATCAATGCAGCTCTTTGTGATTATGCTATTGCACATTAATATTCAGCAAACAGTTGTGGTTTCATATATTGTGCAGTTCTAGTAGTTTGAATGTATTTTTAAATAATTATGAAGAAAATAATCATGGGGCAACATTGCAATGCTTAGATCTGTGATGTTTAGTTTCTAATGAAAACAACCTGCGTCTGCAGTTTTTATGGTTTCTGTTTTTAACGTTCAAGAAAAGCTGAGGAAGCAAATCGTCTGTAGTAGCAAAGCATTACAGGCAATTTGCAACTTCAGTCCCACAATGCATCTGTCCTGCAGTTTTTGGATGTGTCCCTTCTCCAACACACCTGATTCAAATTAATTGTTATTGACTAGGCCTTTGCAAAAACTGCAGATAAGCCAAGGAGATAATTCAGCTTTTTGAATGACCTCGCTACATGTATGTTGAGTCTACACACATATAGACCCAACATTAATTCAGGAATTTTATGCCCCAATGATTCATGTGGCTACGTAAAAAAACATGATGTAGCCATTAAAAAATGTTGCCATTAATGTTAGTAGAAAACATTTCAGACATGCTCAGAAAAATCTAGATGGGTAATTGTGAGCCAAATGTTTGTTTGGTGTCAATTGACATTTTTATTTAAGCAGGTTTTATAGCAGATCAGTAAATGTGACTTTATCATTACACAATGTGGGGTTACAAAGTCAAAACTCAGTGATAACAACTGACTTAAATATTATCATAACTTTTATTAGTTTACAGACATTATGTTGCTTTTAATCTGCCTGAGGTCATTTCTAAAGCAAGCTGGGAAAATGTGACTGCGTGAATCAAGAGTTGAGAATAATCTGAATGAACTAAATTACTGAATGTGGACAATGGTACAGATTTTAAGGTTGCAATTCTTTGTTGCTCTACATTTGATACAGCAGCCCTCATTAAGAAATTGTATCCATTAATGTGCATTATATTTAAAAATAACATTAAATTATTCTATTAAAGAGAAACTCTCTTATGTGCTGCTTGAAAAATGAGACTGCAACTGCTTGAAAGTTTTGATGTAGCAGATTTCATGCAAATGAATGGTGATGTGTTTGAGACTTTTTCATTTTTTAAAAAATGTAAAATAAATTTTTGATAATTTTTCCCAATTTTTTGAATTTATTTTATTCCAGATGTTTATATTTTTGTACATTTTATTTGTGAAAGCAGATGCAGTAGAGATGTCTGGCTTCTGTAACATTTTTTTTTCAGAATTAAACCATAGGTTTCTAAAATAGTTTCTTTTTAAATCTGTTTTTAAGTAGTGAGTCCTGCATTTATTTTCCTTGATAATGACATCAAAGAATAGCTCAGAAAAAAGGCAGAAAGGTAAACATAGTTTATTCTGTAGATTTATCTTAACCTTTAAGTGCCTGTTTCTTTCTGTGAAATCTTTTTTTTCAGACAGCAACAAAAAGCATTCTTGAAAGGATCCATGACCCAGTTGTGATTTTGTTCAGATTTGACAGATTTGCTCTTTATGATCCACTGTCCATTTAAACAGATGTATGTTGACGTGGCTCTAAAGTCATTTTAGTTCTGACCTTGTTGTGCAATAATGTCCTTTAGCCTGATGGTTTGTTTTTAGCACTCACATGTTTTGTGGTGACTTCATGACAGGAAGTTCGTCCAAGTTTTGGCTGAATAACAGAAACTGAAATCAAATTTCTGGTAAATATTTGAGTAAATTAAGTCTGTTTTAATAGAGATTTTTAGAGGAATACTACCATTTGGTTTTAGGTTAAGTGTGGAAAAGTGGCCACAGCAGAGAATATGATCGGGTCTGTCCAGATCTGGCACTAGCAAACATCGTCTATTTTAGTCATACTTTTGACTTATTATTCTTGTGCTTATTTAGTAGATATAAAAATTCTAGAACTATTCTGTACACAAGGTCTCAACACATTCGTTTCCTTTATACAGGGCCCTGATGAAAATGGACTCGGATTTGCTTCATTCCCCGGCTGTGGGGCTCACTGAGGAAGAGGAGGCAGACATGAATGACTGGAAGCTTCCTTTGACCTTCATGAAGAAAAGGCACTTGGAGAAGATCGAGGGCTCCAAGGCGTTGGCGCAGAGCTGGAGGATGAAAGACAGGGTAAACCTTTAGCTTATTAATGTCTGCATCACCCCAGCAGGGCCAGAGAGAGAAACCGGGGTTTTACTTTTGAAGGTTTCATTTTCATTTTCAAAGATCAACTTAGAAAAAGAGGAATTCAGATAATGATAACTTAACTTACCGCTGTAAACATCTCTGAAATTAAATGAAACAAACTAATATGCAGATATGGTAGTAGCATTTTCGAAATTCAAATTACATGTTTGGATTTTGTCAGCTACTCAATCTGGAACAATAAACTACATTTCTGCAGGATGAAGACTTAAACTTAATCATTTTAACAGTAATTTCCTTCCTCTACTTTGTCGCATGAAATTTTTGATTCAAATTTTTATTATTAAACTGAACATAATATACTAGTTTTAATAGAGTCAGAGCACAATGTACTGACACGGTAAGTCCTCAACGCTCTCCGATGCCAGTGTAACATTGAGCTGGCAGCATCAGCTCTCTTGTTAATCCTCTTTGGTTGGATCTGAAGTTTTTAGGAATATAGATAAATATTCACATTTTTATTATCACTGTAATGTACCTTTTAATCATCATCATATGTCCAAGGAGACAGCAAAATCTACAAGAGATTGTGTTCTGGTTTTTTAATAGCCCAGCCAGATTTGAGTCTGACAGAACATGTGTGGAGTAACGTGAAAAAGCTTCAGGATGAGAGATATTCGCACAATTTGACTTAGAGAAAGCTTGCAAGGAATAGTTGGGGATTATTGGTAAGGAAAAGGTTAGAATCCTAATAGACTCCTGCCAACAATTGAATGCTACAATTGAATCAAAATGTGCTTTACCAAAGTATAAGTTGAGGTTTTTGCACAGTTACTGTAAGTCACCAAGTTATTGTAGATTTGTTTTAAAAGAAATGTCAGATTTGTCCTTCATTTGTTTAATTTTCATTTGATTGTTTCAGAGAAAATATAACATTGTACTGGGAAAATGTTTTGAAATAGTTTTTTTAAGTAAATTTTTTTTTTACGGAAACTTGGCAATTTATCAAGAATGAGTAAGTTTTTCAGAGCCAGAATTCATAATGGCATGATTAAAGTAAGTAAACATTGACTACCAAAGGCACTGCACCAACCGCAGAGTGAAATCGTGACATGTTGAAACACTTTTGTTTCCCTTTTCTCTGTCAGACCTGAAACTGTGATATCAGTCTGCTCTGCGATAGCAAAGTTCACCTATCAGCGCCTTGGAGGATCATTAATTGCCATGTTCTTCGCTATCATGCTGTCTCAGTCTAAAAGTGCTTCAGCTTTTGCAGATACCAGCAAAACCTTTGGATAGAGCACTTGCATGGGAGGTGGTGTTATTGTCCAGTCCCACATGTGTTCGCTCTGTCAATTAAATTAAAAGTTTCTGTCTGTTAGTCACATTGTACTCTAAACGGATAGCTCTTCTTCACCAGGAAACTGGCTCATCATTGTCTTTCTGCTTCGTTACTAAAGTGCTAATTCATTTCATTCTGCTGGAGGCTACTTATCCAACGTTTTAAAGGTGAAATCTCATAGCTCTCCTTCATGATTTGTCGTTTGATCCACTGCTCAGTTACTGACTCGATTATTGAATTGCCTCTCTGCTACAGGGTGCTACCATTATAATGATGGCAAGTGTCACTTAGTCATACATGGCCCTGGCAACTCTTCACCTATCGTGGAAATTCACCCGATATGAAAATTTAACACGCGCCTGCTGTTAGGACACGAGCTGAATTAAACGGCACGGCACCCGCAGAAGTGTCGAGCTGCGGGAAAATGAAGACATCATTAAACGTGAGGCTGATATTGATCCAAAAGAGTAATAAAGGCAGAGAGAAATTGACATTCCTATCAAAAAGTTATGCTAAATATACTGTGTAACATTCTTTTTTTTTATTGCTCGGGGCATTTTCAGACCACAGGCCTGCATTTGTTAACCTGTGAGAAGTCGACACATTTCTTGAAAATGTGTAGTTGGGTGCATAAGAGCTTTTTATGCAGGAGTCATTTGAATTTGATTTAACAAGTAAATGCAATAAGACTGCTCTGAAACTGTGCAGATGTTTTTTTTAAAAAGACGTTTGAGATATCTTTGCAAGCACACGTTTGATAACAGAAAACCTAAATAACGATCGAAGCCGGTAGGCTGTAATTTTCACCTTTTTGTTTTGCTTTTGTGATTCAGGCAGACCTCCCACAAAAAGTTTTTTGCTTTTTAGAGTTTGGACTCAGTTATCAGGAGAATATGCTTATGATCTGGCTGATTTAAAATGATGGTTATTATCTGCAAATGCCAGTGAAGTGATAAACTAGAAGTTAAGCCTGGTGAGAGCTGCATGCAGCAGAAGGCTTATGAGTGGGCTTTCAGTGATGTTCTGCACTGTGGGAAATCAAAGGTCTCTCAGACACACACACAAGACGACTCAGAGGTTTTACCATTACTTGCCTCATTGGTCAGTGTTGTCTATATTCCCCTGTTGGGCTTGTAGAAAAACAAACAAAAAAAGCGATTGACTTGTCTGTGCATTTGCTGCCGTTGGCGTGTGAGCTACTAGTGCTGAAGAATGCCTGTGTGTGTGTGTACACTTGCTGAACCAGTGAAAGCAATTCTGAGAAGAGTTTTCAGTCAGAACAGCCGAACTCTATCAGTGTTGTGCAACAGAGTCAAAGGTCAGACCTAATTTCTGCTGAGCGTGTGGATTTTAAGAGAAAATTTCAAGTTAATGTTGACGAAGAATGAAACTATGTATTGGGGATATTTTTTCAAGGTTAAAAGAAACCAGCATAATGAACTGATCATGGTAATTTGAGTCTGTCTTTTTCTCACAGTAAACATGGTGGAAAGATTTTACATCAAACCAGATCCATGATTGATCTCAGCTGACGGTTGTTGCAAAATGAGACATTCTGGCTCTTTGGAAGATCACCTGCTACAGTCCAGCAGTCTATGCTGTGGTGAATGTTTCCATCACAGCTATGGGTTTTTTCCTTTGGTCTGCAGTGGGCTTTAAAAACAGATGTTACTTTAATTTGGATGCTCATTTTTGTAGGAGTTTACTGACATAATACATTTTTCAATACTTGGCATCAATCAAAGCACATTTTGATTGATGTGAGACAAATGCACGAGCAGGTTGAAGTCAACCCACCACTGGGTCAACTAGAGACAATGCTGAAATAATAATTTTCATGAAAGTGTCAGTTGGTTTCATAATGGAGCAACTTGTTATATAGATGAGGTGCTCTTTGTTTATCCAGATGTTCTTAAGATTTAAGAACTAGATCCTCTGTTACCTGATTCTCTGTAAAGGTGTGTATCCCCTGACAAATGTTGACTATTGTTTTAACACTGAGATTTGAAGAAGGTTGCAAAGATTTCTGAATTCATCATGTTCCATAACAGAGGCTTAAAGCATGGAAGAAAAAAAACCCCAACAACTTTGCTCTGCTGCGCTCAGCCTTCCTGTTATCCACTGACTCTCTCCGCTGGCGACTGAAGCTCTAAGACAAAGGTTTCTAACTCCTATAAGAGTGATGTGATACTCCTTCATTTTCAATACATTTTTCTGTTGTGATGACTGTTCAGTCTTTCTATAACTTAATCTGCAAACTGATTCCAGCAGCTACCTCAATGTTGAAGTGTTGGTAAATACTTAGAGCACTTTCTAGGTTACTTTTCTTGATGCGGTGATGGACTGTGTAGTGAGGTAGCGCCTTACTGAGGTACAATCGGGCCCCTCTGGCGGTATTGATTCTGGTAGTGTGACGGTTTCTCATGCAGTGCTGCCTGAGGGCTTGAAGGTCACATATATGTCTAACAATGGTTCCAGGTCTTAGTGCCTGACACACTCACAATCCCCCAATCTCCCCAAGTCCTTTTGCAACTGACTGCACTTCAAACGTGGGAAGATCTGTTTCTTTGTAACGTATTGCCACCGATTACATCAGGGACAAGGAGCCAGATGATAGTTTCCGACCAAATCTTTTGGTGACATTCGGATTTAATTAGGCTATGTAGTGTGTGTGTGTGTTGTCTGCATAATCCACTACAGAACAATTAAAACTGAGGTTCAACATGGTGTCAAAGGAGCATTTCAAATTAAGTTTCCTCTCACCGTCTCAACTAAATTAGCTTTTAAATAAAAGATTCCTCAAATTTGAAGAGAAAGAATGATGCTAATCAATTGGTGTGCTTAAGTAGCCTGCTTTCTTTATCTTTAACTTTGCTTTCTAGGCTTTTTTCAAGGTTTTTTTTCTTGTTCACATATTTTAAAGTCGTTTCTTGTATTTGACTCCTTTTAAAAACAAATGCATATTGTTAGCTTAATCAATAACTAACTCAAGCAAAAATAAAAACTGAAGAGAGATATGGGCATTGTGTCAAAGACTATCATGTAATTGGATCTTCAAGCAAACAGCTGAAAGGAGCTTGTCACACAGACATTTTCACAGCAGTTTGGCGATACGGCAGCAAAAACGAGCCCCTGCTAAAGCTGCCTCTGGCTGTTCTTAAATCACCACTCAGGCAGCTCAAGACAATTTGCGCTGCCATAAATAAAGCCAGCATTGCGGAACCACAGGAGGTTTGGTGCAGTGCTGACATCAACGACTACACATAAAATGTGAGTTGGATACCCCTTTCTGTTCTTTCTTAAACAATAATAGTGGACGAATTCAGTGTTACAGTCCTCTTGTTTGCTTCATCTTCTCCTCAAAACTAATTGTGCTTACTATCATTTATGCTTTAAGAGAGGGTTATTATGTAAAATTAATTTTTTTGATCTTTATGTCGTTTTGAATCCTCGAGTTCCTGTAGCAGCTATTCGGCAGCGTCCTCACGCCTGCTCCTACAACACGGCGCCTTTTTACCCAAAGCTCTTAGAGCAGAGGTGTCAAACTCCAGTCCTCAAGGGCCACTGTCCTGCGGTTTTAGATGTGCCGCAGGTACAAAACACTGGGATGAATTGGCTTAATCACCTCCTCCTTGTGTAGCTCAGTTCTCCAGAGTCCTGCTAATCACCTAATTATTCTATTCAGGTGTGGTGCAGCAGAGGCACATCTAGGACTGGAGTTAGAGTTTTAAATATAAAGTTGGTTAGTATTATAGTCCCAGTAATTAGCCAGCTATTTAACTGACTAATATCAGCGGGGCTTTGCACCTGAAAACCTCTACAGAACCTATTGGGTGTTTTTATTTATATAATTTCTTGAGTCTAGGTATAGAAATTAAAATAAAGCATAATTTGATTTCAATAAATCAAATTATTTTAACAGCAGTAGATATTAGACCATGTTATAGACCTTTGTTTTTAAAGGTTTAATGGTATTTTTTACTTCAAATGTCACTTACATGTTTTGTCATGTTTGTAAATGTTCATTGTTAGTTAAACATATTACTTAAAGACTTAGTGATAATTTTCTTAAAAACAAGGGCACATTTACTACACCCATGTCGCCTTTCAACATGGTTGTTTAAAAAATGAGAAGCAAACATAAAACCTTGATTTGAAAGTGAAACTGCTCAGACAATACCTGGCTTCCTATTTTTAGTAATGATGGGCTTAAATTTATTGGTACTAAATTAAAACTGTCTAAGAATATGTAATTAGCTGAGCATGATCTCATTATTTTTCCCCTTTTTTCCGCTCCTGCATCTTCGGGTTGTTTATCTCTCAGAGCAACAGGAGCTCATTTAGAGCTCACTCTCTTTCCTCTGTTCTTGCTTTCTCACATGTTGTTTCTACCTCAGAATAATGAAATCGATAGGTCATCAATATTCAGCCCATTGTAATAATGTGGAAATGAGGCCGGTGGTCTGTGATGTATCATTAGTTGAATTCAATCGGGTTCATGCAGTTCATTAGGCAGTGTATGGACTTCTAGTCACAGGGACACGAATGTATTTGCAATTTGCTGATAATAATTAGATAGTAGTGATTTTTATATCTGCGTGTTGCGTTATAGCAGAGAGTGTTTGGGTTTTAAGCGGAGAGAGCTACAGATCAAAGCAGGTTCCCATCCTGCTGTAGAGTTGCTGAGCAGAATACTGAATGCAGCTCTGACTCTGGCTTTGATGATCCTTAAATTATGTATGCTGCTTGGTGAAGCTTGCACATTTTATACCTCTGCAGGATTTTCATAAATTGTATTGTTTGCATGACTTGTATCATTCTTAAAACTTAGCATAATCTTCCTTGGTCTTCTTTGGTTATGGTTTGTCAATTTGTACCCCTATTTTCATACTCTGGGAGCAAACTGGCTCTAGTTTTGCTTTGCTTTGTGTGGCAGAGGCAGAGTTCACTTTGATAGAGACACAATGATGCATTGTAATCAGTTTTGTGGAAAAGCCCCCGAGCAACCTCTTGCAGGGAGATTTGGTTAATTGGATATTTTAACACAATTCCACATTATGTTTTTGCACATCCAAAGAACAAAATGGGAACGGGATAAAAACCATCACCCTGAACGATGAGACTGATCTGGTGTTTAACATATGAAAATAATAGAGTCAGTCTTTATTTTTTGGTTTAGCTTGGTCTCCCAAATTCCCCAAACATTCCATGTTAGACCATAAGGCCAGCTACCTGAGTCGTAAGGAACCCTTAAGACAATAGAATCTGTTTTGATTGTGCCCAATATGTCCATTATTGAACTGAAGGATTCCTGTTGTTCAAAAAGGAGTTGTTCCTTTGCACTGTCACCACATGCTTGCTAAGTGATGGATGGAATAGACAGTCACTCCCTCCATGCAGTAAGCTGGTCTTCCTTAAATGTATACCTTTTTACAGACTGATATAATAAACTGAAGCTGATTACATTATATTATGTGGGACAGTTGTCATATAAGATGCTTTGAGATGACATTTTTTATGTTGACTTTTGGAGCATGACCTTTGTTTTTATTTAACAATAGATCACACTGTTGTTTTTTAAAGTAATAATCTTAAATCATTTTTGCTGCTTTAGGACATTATCCAGGCATTGTAGATCCCTGTCAAGATAATAAAGAGTGAAAATTATTTTATAGACAGGAAATCCAATAGAGGGACACAGCTTTTCCCTCCTTTTAAAACGATAAACAAATTCAACCTCTATAGTGGTTTTCTAGTCATATCAACCACAAACTTTTATTTATATGCTGATTTGCATGTTTAGAGGTTAAGGCCAGTGACACTTCCTTTTGGCGTTTCTTCTCTGTGAATTTTACATGAACATAAATAAAGCATGATTTGGTTAAACGTAGAAAATAGTGGAATTAAGCCCAGATTTTTCTCATCTTCTGCTCAATGGTGTCTTTGTCAGCTTCAGTCCAGTTTTTCACCTGTTCCTGCTTTCTGCTAGTGACAGAACGACTCTGGAAGATCGATGTTCACCACTAGTTTAATAACCTTCATTCACTGCCGACCCGATAAATGGATTAATCAGGAGTCATTGATCGGCCAGCGGGCTCAGATGCGGACTGAATGGGAGTCTGAAAAGACCCTGAGGGAAAAGGCTGGGAAATCCCCTGGAGTCCCATGTCGGTATTAACAAGAGGAGCTCTGCATCCAATTTTAATGCACAGGTCTGAAACAGAGACTCGCATGCATACACACACAAAGATGCATAGCAGACTTTTCACTATGGTTTTTGCTTTGTAATATTTTTAATTCTCTGTGTTTTATTGTTTTTTCTCATCTATGATCTAGTTTTCTTGTTTCAGCAATTCAACACTGAAATGATCAGGCCATCAAATAAGCCACAATCTTAGTGAATCATTGTGGCACCATTTTAATTATATGCAGACAGGATAATCAAGGACAAGATATGAGTGATTTACTCTACAGCTTGCTAACAACAATCAAGAATGAATCTGTTTTGTAGCCTCCTATTTTGGGTGAGCGAAACTTTCCTTATCACAGATTTGATAATGAACATGTATGTATTTCGTAATTTCCATTTCAACATTTGAAGCACTTGGATTGATTGAACTTTAAGCAGATAATAGCAAAACCTTACATACTAACCCAGTATAGGTGTGTTAGATGACTATGATCAGTTTTGAAAGCATGGCTGCACAATATTAGAAATACTTGAATTTGTAATATTGATACAATACTGTGTTGAGGGTATTGATTGCAACTTACCAATATTTTCTACTCTTCTGCATTGTATTCTACCACTCTTATACTTTCACATATCAGCCACTGAGACTACCATCATTGTTAATTATGAAGGAGTATTACAGCTGATTCTCATCTGCATAACATTGAAAGAAGACATTGTGTAATTTATTCATGCTTTGTCCAGTGGAGTCTATGCATAGAAAAAAACAGTGCCTTGGGTTTTTCCATATGTGTTTTAATGCAGTCCATATTTTAATGCAGGACCTGAAACCAATGGGAGTTCCAACCAAATGGAAACATGTTGTGAGCACAAAGTGAAAAGAGAAGGTCAGGCAGATTCAAACACCCTTGAGAGGAGTCAGGCTTTTAGTCGACCATTTGGTCTCAACTGTTTTTGAAGAAGATAAAACATATAAAGAATAAGTGGGAAGAAAACCAAAGTCTTTGTTAAAAACCAAAGATGCCTTCAATAACATTTTCATCTCTGTTTTGAGGTAGATTTCAAAGACTGATGTCATAACCATAAAGCAGACACATGTCTGTACCATTGTAATTATGTGACTTCACAGATTTGGAGGGACAGCAGGCATATTTTCAAAATATATCATCATGTCAAATGTGTGATACTTATATTGTTAGCTGCCATATATTTTAATTCAACGTTTGTTGCTCATTTATAAAACGATATATGTAGTTCTGGAGATCTTGTATTGTCACAGCAGACCTAATTCTTACAAATGCATAAAGTTTAAGAATGAAATTACCTCTCTTCATTATTTCACAGCTCACACTCAGATTTGTTATTGATTTAAGTCAATTTTATGCTCATGGTCACTTCACCCCACTAAATCAGCAATGATTTAAATCTGACAGGTTCTCTCGGGGCACAAACTGTTTTATTAATATAAGCTATGAAGGCTGATGAAGGCCCTCCTGTTTGTGTTGTTTTTGTGTGCGTGTCTGTGTTATGGTTCAAAACAAACAAGCATATAAATCAATGAGAATAATGTGGAGCACATCTGTGTGCTGTCATGCTCAAATGCCACGTTGTATTGTGAAAAATCCCACATTTATCTGCTGTATCTGAGTGCAAATGAGAATCAAATGTTTTGTAAATTACCTCTGTCAGATGCAGGATAAAAATAAGTAATGTAATCCGGGTTGTTTTAATAGGACTTTAACTATCTTCCTGTAGTGAGCCACTTAATTGTAATCATGATTAACATAGTTGTGGTGCTGGGTCTTTAATGATGTGACTGATGTTTGGTGAGTTATCAGGTTTTTGTGGCATTTACTGGCTCAGATTAACGTAAAAAGGGAAATGACCTTACAATTTTCCTAGCAGTTTGCTTTGACATTTTACCTGGAATGACAGAAACATTTCTCTTTTCCCTGTGGACTTCCGGATCGTATTTCTCCAAACTGTCCTGCCATTTTCAGATGGTGTATTTTAAAGGGCAAATCTCATGTTTTTCTTTCTTGTTAAACCACATCTTTTCTCTGACAGTGTAAGCTTGTAGAGTGTATAAAACAAAATTATAGACCATTTTTGACATGTAACGCATTACATTTTTTAAAACCTTTTTTATTGTTTACAACAAACACCGAGGCATGTGGTTTTTGAGTTCTTCTTTCTGCTTTCTGTATACAAATCTGACATATTTTCACTTTATACTGCTGTCAGCTAAGATGGGACTTGAAGTGATTGGCAAGGACCAGCAAACTTCTTTCCTTATCAAAGAGTGAGCCTGTCAAAATAAGCAATAGATCAATTAATTGCACGATAAATTAGAATGAGCTCAATAATTTTAATTTGCATACATGTTTGTTTTCCTCCTGTCTGACTTCACTCCAGTACGTCTCGACTGGCCCTTCTCTTGTTTCTTTAGCTGAAGGATGAGATCAGTGACTGATATTTTTGAAGAGCAATTTTGCTCACAGAGACTTTATATTGCATTTAATTTATTATTTTGGTTATGTTTTGGGGGGTTTTGTTTCAGTTTCACTTATTATTTTTGGTAATTTCGTTAGAACTATTGGACATTTAAAATGTCTTCCTGTTCCAGCTCTAAGTAATCAGTAGAAATTATAGTTTTATTAATCTTTAAGAGGATGTACTTGCATTATTATGCCATAATTATATTAGTTGAAAATGGTCCCAAAACAACATTAAATTTATAGCAATAATTTCTGGGACAATTTATTGCCGAGCAAAGAGGCTATATTTCTTTTAAAATGTAAAAATAATAAAAATTATTTTACCCTAAAGATGTACATTTTGATATTTTCTCAGGTTTTACGTTAAAGGATGCCAAGCAAAGTTTTCCATTCTTATAACTTTATTGCTAGTGCACACTTGCACCAACGTTTATATAGTAAGATGCAACTGCAGAGGGATTTGTACGTCATCTCTTGGTTTTGTAGCACAGCTGTTTCCTTTGTTTTAAATGTTTGACTTGAAAACCGTCAAAGAACTTTCCATTCATGAGGATAGGTCTTGACATTTGCGGTACAGGGAAGAAAAGGACATGGCGTGAAAAAAAACTCAAGCTTAAATGAATGAAGTGATGTAATCTACTGTGGCTCTGTGTATAAGGCTGCATGTACGTGTCAAATGTAGCCCCACTGAGTCCCACTAGCATACTGACCTTTTACTCATTTGGTGGGAAGACACAGGGGGGCTTAATTAGTTTCACAATAACAGGCCTCCAAAACCTGTTCTGCCAGAAGGTTGCACATAACCCACAGCAGACATACAGCACATGCTCAGTGGGTCTACGGCACGGTGTTTGTAAAAGGTCACCTGGCTGTGCTGTTACGACCTACATATCAAAGTCATCTATAAGTTATTAGCTAATAATGGTATCAGAAAACAACTGAGAATGTTGCAATGATAGTGGTCATCAAAAACATCGTTCCTTCTAATTATGTTGTGTTTTCAATAAAAAGAAAATAGAGAATACACAAACTTTAAGGCAGCAATAACGCCATCAATGGGGCCATCCAGGAGAGAAACACAGCTCAACACAGAAGCATTGAGCATATACAGTCAAAGGGAGCTATAGCTACCTTGCATATCCCTGTGGAAAGATATAGCTGCACTGAACTAGGAGTACTTTCTATTGGCAAGGAAAACAAAGAGCATATACATGGCTATTTCCACCATAAGCTCTGTTACTGGTGCCAACCAGGATGGGGAAATAGCTAAATGAAGAAGCACTTCATATAGCAAAGAGGGTACATGTCAGTGGCACCTTCCAAGAAAGAGACACTTATCAATTCAGAAGCAATGATACAGAAAAACTGGGAGCACCCGAAGTTCAAAGCAGGTGGTAGCCCTGCAACTAACTTCACTCAGAGGAGAGACCGTTAAATACAAGTCCCACAGTCGTAAAAGAAAAGATTAGAACAAATATTATTTTTCCTGGTTAACTTTAATAAAATACTCATGAACTCACATCTGATTTGGCAACATTTATGATCAAATAAACAATATTATGTGGACTATTAATCAGTTTCAGTACATCAACATCTGATCAGAAAATACAATCAGTATTGAACCAGGATTTTCATAAAAAGTAATGATGTGGCTTGGAAAATAAGAGCTTGATTGTAATATTGCTGTCTTTTAACACTAGACAGCAAAGGAAAAAATATGTTGCATTCAGACAAACAATTATTGAGCATTGCAAAATAAATATATTTCCATTTCTGGTTTTAAAAGCGTTTTTCTACAAATGCAATGCTTTTACATCTGCAGAATTTATTCTGACAGGTGAGTGCAAGTTCAGCTCTTTAGGTAGGTGACCTGATTCAGGCTCATTAGGAGCTCCAGGATGAATCCACACATCGTCGAAAAGCTTGACGTCTGTTGTGACACAACGGAAAGTGTTTCAGGTGGTAATGGCTCCCTGCTAGTTCAATATTTAATTTGCACAGTAGGGAACCTAAGCTGCCTCACAGGGGTTGATGATGTGTGTCAGGATTGGCAACATAACCCACAAATCAATGTTTACTTTATTTCATTTTCAGGTTTATGTCTATACTCACTTCCTGCCTTCGAGTTGACATATATGGAACTGCCAGTAATATCCGTTACACTTTCCTATTTTGATATTTATGCTCAATCTGTATTTCAAAAGTTAAAGCACATAAAAGAATACCTCTGCACCACAGTTTTAAAGCACATAAAAGACATTAAAACTGTGGTGCAGAGGTATTCTAGACAAATGTACTTACAGACATGGTTTCTTGAATGAAAAGTGGGGCTTTTGAAAACTATCCAATTTTTGACAGGATTACATGCTTTGTGTGTGTGTGTCCCTACAGATGAAGACTGTGAGTGTTGCTCTGGTTCTGTGTCTCAATGTGGGAGTGGACCCCCCTGATGTGGTCAAGACATCCCCCTGTGCCAGGCTGGAGTGTTGGATCGGTGAGTATATCCTCCCCATTAACAAAAATATAAACAAAAATAATCTAATTTTCAATAAATATTGAGGTGCTCTTAACATAGAAATTAAAATTTGAGACAGGTAAAATGGTAGGTTGGTGAAGGTAAAAAAAACAACTAAATGATAAGAAATGGTGCATTATCTTTGCAAGCCTAAATCAAATAACATCTAAGATAATCAAAATATTAAATAGCTCTGAAGAGTTTAATGCTCCACATTTTACTGCTAGCTGATCATGTTGAAAACTGTTAAATGTCAACAAGAAGTGACATTTAACAGCTTGTCAGATCTCTATTGGCATGAATAGAGATCTAGCACTTTATCACTTCTAAATCTGTCGTGATAAACGGATTTCACCACATTATGCCTATGGAGAGTTATTACACCAAACTGCGCAATTAATATTTTAATCTTAAGGATATTTTTGAAAATAATACCAGAAAGATACAGAAGCTGTATCCTAAATTGTCCCACGAGGTGCAGTGGCTGTGCTGTTGAGAGGTTTGATGGTTCAATCTTCAGCTCAGACCGTTTCTCAAAGAAACTCTCGTCTTCCATGGGCCTCTGCAGTCTTGAAAAGTATGGGAAAGGATTAAATATGCTTTTATCATTTTCATATATGTGAAAGATGTTTGACTTAAAGGATTTTACCTCCCTCTTTTTAAGAAATGATAGTGTTTTAAATTTGTTGTTTGTTTTAAATGGAACTTTAACATTTATTCTTTTTCTTAGTTGTGATACCTGATAATATTTTTAAAACCCCTCAATTTGATACTACATTTTAAATGCCAAAACTGTATTTTCGCAGCACTCACAGCCTGAGTGTGGACGCGGTAATTATATCTGACTTGTCAAACTCGATTTTACTAGTATTTTGTTGTTTTTTTGTTGAGGTGTGACAGTTTTGTGCAGTTGGCCTGTGTGGGTGTGAGTCAGAGGTGGCAGTGTGGTTTCACCGTGTTTGTTTTTCTTGTCAGATCCTCTGTCAATGAGTCCACAGAAAGCCCTGGAGACCATTGGGGCAAACTTGCAGAAGCAGTACGAAAACTGGCAGCCCAGGGTGAGTGGAGAAAGCTTCCTTATTACACTGCCATATATATATATATATATATATATATATATATATATATATATATGCCACACACACCATACACTAATGGATTCTGCTGTTCACCTTATCAAGCTGGTTGAAACCATGTTTCATCGATGGTAAAATGAAGCACAATAACTATCAGATGCATTTTTTGTCTCGTATCATCTACATTTCTCCAGTACTTTTTCCTGAGTTTTTTTTTCTTGATGAGTTGTTCATCCCTTGCAGGTTTAATTCTATCTGCCATCTTTTAGAAATGTTAAGAATACTGCCTCAAAATCTGTTGTTAGTTCAATTTGACAAGGCTAGATTTGATTCATAAAACTTCAGTATCAAAACACGCATCGTCTTGTTGGGTGTGTTGCTGAAGCTGTGGAGCTGCTAGAAATAGAACACGTGGCTGTTCGGTGTGATGGCTTAGAAGAAAATGCATAAGGTAAGAGGAGGAGGAGGAGGAAGAACGACTCCAGAGATGGAGCCGCTAAAGAAATGTGAGCTCGGGTTTGGTTGATCCCAGAGGTCAGCAGCAAATGGTGTTAGGAGCCCGGGAGGAGGAGGAGGAGTGGGAGGGTGAGAAAGCTGTTCCTGTTTCCAGCCTGAGGATTCAGAGCTCTGCAGCATCACGACAAAGAGCCGATTTCGCCAACACACCTTACATAAAGTGTTGACAAAGCAATCAATTATGCTGCGGTTATTACCCGCTTGTCACAGCAGGGAGAAAACATTGTTGCTGTAAATAATAGTACATGAGTTGAGTTGGTAAATATTATACCTGAGAGCAAATTAGCATCCATTATTTTGCACATTTCTGTGTGCAGCCCATGGCGGTTATTGGTAGCAGTGTTGTTTGCAGCTGAACCGTCCAGTTTAGTTTTGCCAGCTCTGCTGTCACGAATCTATGTCTGTTTGCTGCAGGGCTCAAACATTAACCCTTATGGCCAGAAAACAGAAAGAAAAGCAATCTCCATCCCAGCTGCCCACTCACTTTTTCCACCAACACTTCCTCCCGCTCTTTCGTCCCTCTTTGTTGTTCGCTGACCTCTCTTTATCAGCATTTTTTCCTCTACAACATAAAAATATTTTACTTTCAATGAAGGCTCTCTCGTGTCCATAATAACACATATTTTTGTTTTTCTACCTTCCGTATCTACAAATTGTTTTATTCTGTTTATTTTTTGTTGTTGTTGCAATTCTTGATTTCACAATAGATAATTAAATGAAAATACTTAAATGACATCTGCATCTCTAAAAAGGTAATGAAGATACATAGGAGTGGTATGATTTAAAAAAAGACATTTTCTTAAAAAGGCAAGTTGAAAATGATCTGTTCTCAATAACTGTGGGAGAAAAAAAAACATTATTGGCATCACAGCACTTTCCATCTCTAACCTCAACAGCCGTGTTGGTGAACAGTTAGCCAGATAATAAAACGCCCGCGGAGCTGAATGGCGCCGCATGTGCCAAGATTGTGATTGGTCTGTTACTGACAGATGTGGTTGTGCTGAAGCTTTCACGACTGGTCATGGCAGAAGACCCTTTCCATATGGAGATCAGTTTTCATATTACTGGCGTTACCCTGGTAACCAAATATTCAGCCGATTGCTTTTGATGTATTGTTTAGTTTTAGGCAGATTCAATGTGGATGGTATCTGTCCATCTGTCTCTTTCTTCGGTCCAGAAAGAAACACTGACATCCAACTCTCTGTGGAGATGCTACCAGGCCAGGGGAGGGGATTTAAAGCCCGTCTAGCCAGGTGTGGATCTGCCCGAGTGCCCCAGTGGTTAAGACATTTCAATGGGCAGAGGGTTGGGTCTGGAGAACAGAGCTGCAGTGTCATCAGTGTGAGGCCAACCAATCCCATGGAGCGAGATTACTTCAGCTTGTTTACGGGATCTTGTGTTTTTGGTTATGATCCATATCAGGACAAACCGGTAAATCAGGAGCTTTGCTTCTTATCTCAGCCCTTTCTTTATCGCAACAGACTTGAGCTGAACCTGAATCGTTGCAGATGCGGCCCCTGTCCATCTGTCCACCTCTTGCTCTGTCCTTCCTTCATTTGTGATGAGACATGAAGACACAACAATATCTTGGATCAGACCCAGAACTAAACTACTATTCATATGTTGTTCATACTGATTCACACCATATGCATCTGGACTTCATTTAGTCTTCCTTTCTGTTTTTTCATTACTTTTGTCTTTTATTTTGCTTGTGCTGTCGGGAAAGCCTTTGGAATATCTTTGCTTTCATTTTACTGTTGTGCATTCTACCTCAATCTGCCTCAGCTGCTTTCTCATTCTCTTTTAAACCTTACTTGTTCACTTTCATATTATCTGTGCCTGTCACCCTTTTCTTCTCCTTCTCAGCCGTCTGTTATTTGTTTGAGAATCCTTTTTCAAACTCTTTCCTCCACAATTGTTGGTTGTTATCTCTTAAGATAAAAAGCAACAAGCTTGTCTTGTCAAATCGCCTTCTCAAAGCCAACACAGTGTGCACAAATTGCTGAACATATTGCAGCTGCCAAACAGGTTTAATCGAAGTGTTTTTTGTTTTTTTTTCTGTATTTGTGGGGCGGCTGTATTCAGCTCTCCTGCCTGGCTGCAGCCTGCAAACCCCTGCTGCCCTCTCAGCTAACGGCCTCTGCATTATGCATTGTGGCGCTGTGCTTGAAAAGCTCGTCCTCTCCCGACTTCTGAGCTTTTTCCATCACCAAAGAAAAACCAAATTGAGATCTGGTGTAAAATTTCACTGTGGTTTAAGATGATGCAACGATGACAATACATCTTAAATGGCTTTGCTGCCGTTTTCAGTTTAGAAAGTGAATAAGGATTTTTTTTTTTCTTCAGCATGGCATCAAGTAGAGGGTTGTTTATGGTAGAGGTACAGCTTATAAAGTGGAAATATGAAAATATTAATCTTTCTCGCTGTTTTACTTTACTTCTTAGAGCTTTTATTGATAAAACCCTGCTATCGAACTGTCTTTTTAGGATCTGGACAGATTACTGTCTAAGAGTATTATATGCAAGAAACCTAACAAAAAAAAAAGAAATATTAAAACTGCTTTGTTACACAACATTTACCAGCATTATTGTATTTTCCTAATGCAGCTTTTCTCAACCCATCAGTTTTCTGTTAGAGGTTTATAGTCGAAACTGAAATCTATATAATAATCTGCATTTGAACAGATGGATGCTGATCTGAATGTCGTAAATAGGAAAAACTGTATTGTTTTCAAGTGTGTTAGTCCTAAAATAAATGTTGGTTACGTAACTCGGTACAGGGAAACTTCCAGAAGGCTGGATAACTTCCAGATCCAACGTTGTAAGACATTTGTTCACTTCCAGATTTGTCACTGTCCGTGTGGCCTTACTACCAGAAATTTATAGAGCTTGTGAAATGTAGTTAACCCTAATATAGCATATTTTTTGTTTACAATCTTTGTTTATAATTTAATTAGTGCGATAAATGTACTGTTTTAAGAGCAATGTTCTGAATTTCTTGTCATGCAGAATAATCAACACTGTGTTGCTTCCCCTCCATCACATAGTTATAAACCAAGTGTCTCTAAAGTTTTCCTTGTAATATTTTGCTTGCTGTACTCTGAAAATAGTATTGGGTGTGTCTAGATTATTTTTACATCCCAACTCTCTTTGGTTTCCTACGTCCGCATTCGGATTGGCTTGAAGCTGCTGGAAAGGATGCAGAGCAGGAGGGTACAACACAGGAGGCCAGGATGTGACTCAATGAATGAACAGAGACTACATATATACAACGCCTACCATTCATTAGGCTACTTCTTTATTCTGTTGAGGAGGATAAAATATCGTTGTTCTCACTGAATTATCAGTCCAGCATTAAGGACAGAGTGTGGGCACTGGTGTTTTTAAGGACGATGGGGTAAATTGGAGGCGGGTGCCATCAGCAGCAGACTCTTAGAGGATTTCAGATATGGCTTAAAAAACACTCGTCCCTGAAGACATTTCTGTGTCTATGGAAGTCATCTGAGTCACTTTGCTGCCTGTCACCAGGCCTTTTCTTCTCTGCTCTGATGATTCATGTCACGTTTTTTTTTTTTTTTTTTGTTCTTCATAATTAGAGCTTTTCTCCCAACCACCAAAAAGAAATAAATTTAAATTTTTGTTTTTCTTTTTTGTAAAAGTTTCAGCATTACACAACTTACAGGAAGCTCTGTTCACATCAAGCGAAGGATGTGGAGAACGGGGGATTTCAGGATTGTTTCTTATCAAATGAAAAGAGGAACTTCCTTTTTTGGTACTGTTAAATAAATCATTCAGTTTGGTCTCTGGGGTAAGCTGCAGTAGTTGATCTAATGTTTCTTTGCAAGCATTAAATTTTTGACTTAAGTTTGCTTATTGGCCACTCACTAGTATATAATGAGACAGCAGAGTTTACTGCTATGTAGAGCTATATTACAATTCTGGTTGGAATAAAACTAAACTTGTTGCATAAATGGCAAAGTTTGGAGATATTTCCGTTCCTAGATGCATGGTTTCTATAGGTGGGTAGATACAAGCATCATTTGTAAAGCAGCTATCTTCAGGTCAGCTCAGTACACTTGAGTTGCTCTGTAAAGAGCAGAACAACGGAAATGTTTAATTTACTACATCAGTATGTTTAGTGAGACACTGGTGTTTTGTCAGAACCTTTGCTTTGATCAGTGTAATGCAATTAAAATAACATTAATACAATTTTATAGTTGTTGTTGTAACTGCAATAATCAATGTTTTATTTTAGCTGCAGCAGTAAAAATGGTTGCTTTGTGTTTTTACCTTTTAATGTAACTTCCCTGGTCTTGCTTAAATATTCCTAGCCATAACTTGTATATTTACTTTAAACTATACAAAATTAGGTAAAAAGCCAATGAAACAAGAACATGACATAATGACCCACCATTATTTTTAGACAGATTCAGCAAAAAATATGTGAATATTTATTTTGGTTAACATGAAATCATTTCAGGAACCTTAATTTGAACATCTTGACCCAAAATAGGGACCTGACTCTTTCACTTTGGGAGCCACTGAGTTGTGTGATGTGAGGTTTGCAGTAGGAAAGTTCTGATTAACGTCTGCTCAGATCACAGCATTGATTTTGACAGATCTTGTACAGTAAGTGGCCCTGTTATCACCTGATTTCTTAATTTTCCTGTTTCTCATTAGGATCTGTGCAAGAACCGAGAAGTACCTCCAGCCCTGAGCAGCATTACCAATTAATTTTGCGTAATGAGCTGTTTGTCACGAAGCCTGACATAGATGCAGTGGGTTTATCAGGGTGCAACAAATTTGTTGCCAATACACCAAATGTGCTGAGGGCCTCTTGTTCTTTTAATTGCAAGTAAAACCATCTATTTAAGCTTTTTTGCTATAAAGCGACTTGGGTAAATGATTAAGTTCTTCAGATTTATTTTTTTCTTCAGCCTTTTAATGTCTTTTTTCCTATTAGTGCTGAATGATAAGACAACGCTTGGACAGATTAATTGGATAATTACGACTACTCTTTCTCTCTGACTTCTCTCTTTTTGTTAGTAAGTGATTGCTTCAGAATAGTGTAACCTGCACCTCTATTTCCTCTTATATTTAGTATCTATATAAATATCCTTATCATCTTTTTTTACCCCTGTTCCCTTTCCTTTTTCTGAATTTCTGTCCATTTCAGTGATGAGAGGCGCAATTCTATCAACAATCTTACTCACAGTGGTCTTTTAATTGGCTAATTTTTGTTTTTTTTTGCCGTATTGTATTTTTTACTAATACCCAATAAACAAAGATAAAAAGACAGCTTATTTAAAAAGAAAAAAGAGTTGAGGAAAAGTAAGTGGAGACCTGATTAATCTGTAATAGAACTCATTATATGCTCTTCTGAGAAGTTTATTTTGACAGCCTGCATTTGCTTGTATAATGACACCAACTCAGAAAGAGTTTTGTAATTTCCGATTTCCTGAGCATCACATTGAAATAAAGGAAGTGTTTAGTTTTTTTTATTTCCTGTGCTGAATGTAAATGTATCTTAGTTTCTTCTCATCTGTAAACTCTGAGGACAAACGTATCCAACATTTCAAGTAAAATGGTAAAATATTTCAAGTCATAACTTGTTTCAGAGAAATTAATTAATTAATTTTTTTTTTTTTTACGTTAATATCTTCTATGGAATCTTAAAAGTTTGGTGATTGAACAGACTCAAACTCTCAGGAGCTTGTTGTTTACAGATGTCTAATATATTATCGGAAGAAAAATCTGAAATGAACTTTAAAGTTATATTGTGCAACTAATTAACTTTGTTTTTTAATTTGATCTCCTTCTAATTAACTCTCTGATTGCAAAGCGACCACTCTGCCATGTGAACAGTCACATGCAGTTACAGCAACAATATTACATGAAGATGATAGCTGGAAAAAACAGAAACATCGACCACAAACAACATCCTTTCAAAACATTGTATGGTACAACTTATTATTTAGGTTCTAAATAATAGAATAAATGCTTTATTGGATAACCTCTGCTGAAGGAAATCTACACACTCTGATTGTCCGAGTGTTACTTGGATGTTCCTCTAATTTTCAAATTGAAAACATCAAAAGCTTTCAAGCTGTATGTGTTTGCCTAAAGATAATATTTTATTGAGAATATCACTTATAATTGGTTGTCACCACCAACTAAAAAATGTCTGATAAAACACAACCCAGTGAGCCACATGAAAGAAAAACCTACATCACACCCGGAGCTCAGAATTAAAATTATTCAGCTTTCCCATCTTTGTCTCCACTTCATCTTCAAAGCCTGCTAGCTTTTAATGTAATTACTAAGCAGAAAGTGAAATCTTATTTGATTGCTTTTTACAGTTTGAACAAATTCTCATTACTTATTTTTGTTCACTTGACTTCTGAAAGAAATTATTTTATAATTAGCTTCTAGTGCTGCTGCGTCTTTAATTTTATATTTAAACAATCCAACTTATTATTCTTGAGGGGTTTTTTTTTTTTGCAATGTCTAAGGCTTTTGAATTTGCCACATTAAATGGGCCCTAACCCTTGCATAGCTTTTAAAGCCATGTAGTGGGAGGAATCTGGAAAAACAGGAAGTTGTGATTTCATCTCACATTTGACTAGTTTTACTTATTACAAGGGTAAAAACACCTTGAAGAGTTAAGAGTTGAGTGTTTAAACTGTATTGTTGCTTGTTCTAACTAAATCCAAATAACTCTGTCCAGCTCGTCTCTGCAGGACGTCTTTATTCCTCCCTGCCCCCAGGCTTCATTACCATTAAGGCAGTCCTTTCAGGATAAGAGGAGTCATTGCAGCTTGCCACTGAGCGAGGAAAAATGATCATGTCATATTGATCTGTTCTCCTTGACTCTGCCATTCCCCATATTAACTCCCTATGTTAACATAGTTTCTTCACAAGCTCCATAAATGCTAAAACTTGAAAAAATAATGTTTGCCGAACAGTTTTCAGTTGTAGTGTGCCAAGTAGTCTGATATTATTGTCAGCACAGGTAAAAATGAAAAAAATGTGGAGGAAAGAAGATCTGCATCTTAGTTTTAGACCTTCGCTGATGTTAGCTACATCCCCAAACTTTTTTTTTTCTGAAGATTTTGGATCAGAAATGTGGAAAAACTATTGCCTTGTAAGTGGTCTTACCTGCTGTATCTGTAATGCCTGCTATGTAGGTGTCAAAGTCTGTAGTACACACAGGAAATTGGTCGGATGAAAAGAAAGAGTAGGAGGAAGCTTTAGCTTTTGAACTGTACTGCTTGAAAAGTATAAAAAAATGTCCCTACAAGCATTTTTTTATTAGTGCAAAAGAAGGATTTAACCACAGATCTGGTCAGGCTGAATTAATCCACACCATGTATAAAGGAGTTGTCACAATTTCAGGGGAAGGTGTGTAGTTAATTAAAAGAAAAGAGCATAATACATGGGGGGGGAAAGAGAAGAGAGAGAAAAGGAGCAGAGAAATAGCCATTCATTACTGCCACTTCACGAGTTCTGGCGGTTTAATGAAGACGGATAGTTCTTCTAGCTGTCAACACTGGAGGCTTATCTCTATATTAAGCGGTCTCACCATTAGGAGCCTGCTCTCCATGTTAGGATTGATCTGGAGCATTTACTGACTTGGTCAACTCCTTAATTAGGCTGAAGTTTGACACCAGGTCTTGTTTTTTCCTCTTCTCCCACAGCGGTGAGCCTGACCTTGTCGTTTCAGAAAGGGCAGGAGTAAACTTTCCTTATCTTCCACAGAAAACTCAGGTTTCTTAGGAAAAACTTCAAATACCCCTCTTGATTTCTCAATAAAATAGGAAAAAAGTTACAGGATTAAATTATGAGATCCAGAGGCCCCTTGCCTTTATCTAAAAGTTAGATAAGTGTGAAAATATTATCTGAAGGGAAGTTCTCTGTGTCGTCTGACATTATGTTGGACCATACATCACCAGAGCATGTCAGGGGTCAGATCAACCTTTTTTAAAGTGAATCAGAGGTAAAGGTTGGGTCTCGGGAGATGACAGGAACTGCTGGAGAGACACCAAATGTCTCTGCCTGGTCATGACCTGGCCATGGAGGAACTTTTACCAGGAAAAACATTACTCTGTCATTTTGGGTAAAGACAGCAGTCATCATCTCTATTCAGGTAAAGGCATCCATATTCCATCCATCCATATCGACCGAAAATATAAAAAACTAACTGTGAGCGCTCCAGTCAAATCATTAAACCACGTGCAAACACACTGTTCACAATCTTTCATTGTCCTCATGATAACAATTGACCCCTAATTTCTATTTTAGTACTCCATGAAATTGACTCATCCGGACAGGCAATGTTTTACTTTTTCTTTCTCTGTTAATGTTTCCGGTTTGTCACTGAAATGAGAGACACTCAATTAGTCTGAATCAGATGATCTGTTGCCACAACCTATCTGAGTTAGGGGCTCCCATGTTAGAGATGGTATTCTGCATGTCCTGGTTGTAATGAGTGGTTATTCGAGGTTCGGTTCCCTTCCTATCATATCACGTCTGTCTGGCGCTCAGTGGATGTCTTTTTTTTTTTTTTTTAAGGCCATTCTCTATAAACTTGAGAGATGGGTTTTCTGTGAACCCAGCAGATCAGCGGTTTCTGAGATACTCAGACCAGCCTGTCTGTCAGAAATGTCTGTGAAAGTGTCTTCAGTCTGTCTGATACTCGGTTTGAACTTTAGAAAGTTATTTTCACCGTGTCTAGACCTTAAATGAATTGGGTTGCTGCAATGTGACTTGAATTTGCCATTTCAATTTCAAGCTCAGTCGCTGGCCATATGTAGCAATTGAACAAGTGTGTCTAATAAATGTATCCAATATTTATTTTGCAAGTACTCAGCTGCTTAGGAGAAAAAAACCTGAAGTAGTTTAAATGTTTTCTTTTGAGGGATTATGCCCCGTTAAAGTCTGGATCTGAAGATGTTTTTTTTGATTCACACATACTATTGTATTTACAAGGTTGCATTTGATGACAGAGAATTGGCTTTGGAAATACCTCTTGTTGTAATTAAATAACCGGACGTTTCCATCTTCTGAGCTTTTATCTAATACAGTCTTCCCTCTCCCTCTACTTTATTCCTCCCGATAAATGCATAAGCTCATCCTAGCAGACAATCGGCTTTCTCTTTCAGGATGTTGGAGGCAGAAGATGATTCTTTTTCCTACGTTCCCATCCTCCACCCTTTCATTTTCCTTTTAGTTTGCTGTTACGCCTCTCAGCTTTCTTGTTCTTCCTGTCCAGTCTATTTTTTGTCCTTTTATTCTCGACTGCCTCCCAAATGTTTGCACTCTTTCCACTTCTTGAAAAGATACAGAACATAAACGAATCGGTGGGGTTTGATCCCTGCACCAACTCCCGGAAAATGTACCCTTGAAGATCAGACAGTCTTGCATAACGCATTTTAATATTTTATTATCTAACAAGGTTATCTGGGAACCATCTTATTAGAATTATGTGTTTATTTTGCAAGTGTCTGCTTTTCTTTGAATATTCAAAACCAAATTTTTGCTTTTAGGACTTTATTAATCAAATATTTTGTGAAGATAGTTGGTCAGCAAACATTGTAAGATTTTATTAATTTGAATTTAAGTTATGGTTTATCTAAAGTTTTAGAAATTTGAGTATGCTTTTTCTTTATAGCAATAATACAGACATTTTAATAAGCTGATTCCTTTTTGATTGTATCAAATTATCATCGGGGAGACAATTAAGACTATCATTCTCTTGAATGCTTTTAAGTTACATCCTCACAGTTTTCCTGATAAAGCATCCCATTAGTCCAGCAAAGTGTCACAGATCCTTTTGCTCATTGTAGTTACTTTACATGCAATATCTTTAGAGGGTCTTGTGCAACCCGAAGTCCTTTCAATAGAAATAGAAAATAATATTTAGTATGGGGTTATCCCATAATACCCCCCCAAAAATACATTGAAGTTTAAAGTTTCTAGTGTGATAAAATGGAATAAAGTTCAGGGATATAAATACTTGTGCCTGGCACTACATCCTGAATTGATTTTAATGTCCACTGAAGTGTAACTCTGACAAAGCAAATCCCTTCAGTGGGTTACTGAAGGTCTGTGTGACCTCTGAACAGCAAGGTCGTGCCTGACATCCATCACCTTTGCTCTCTATTTCACTTTTATATCTGGACATCTAGTCTTATAGTTGTACAGCTATGACTTATTGTTTCTCCTTTATATGAAGTTTTGCTCCAGTCTATCAGAGGGATTGCACTTCCTTAACGTGTCATTAGATGTATCCTTATTGTCTCTGCTGTCCCCGTGGGTTCACAGTCTGTACAGTATAGCAAAGAAATATAACACACACACAATTTATTTCTGTGATAACACACATTAAAAAGAAATCTTATAACGTTATTACATTATTTTTAAAAAGTTTCTGTTTGTACTTCAAATTCAATTCTGTTCTTTTCGTGTCAGTGACAAAAGGATAAATCAAAACTATACCTATCGTCTGTTTGGGAACAACATACCATTCATTTTCCCATAATTAGATGTTTATTTTAAAAATTGACTGTTGCTTAGATAATAGTTTTACTTTGTTAAAGAGAACATATTCTTAATGCACCACAGCACAAATAACTATAATATGTCTTTGGGTTGTTTGATCAATACTAATAACTCTTGTCTGTACATGCTGTTGCTGTGGGGAAATATCTAGTAGCAAGACTAATGATTTCCCAGCAACACAAATTACTAACATTTATATTTGCAGCAGTTTGCAGACCTTTGCTTTATCTAATTAAGATTTGTAATAACTTGTTTAGTTTCTCACATTTTTGTGTACTTTGTGACGCAAATCTGATACAAACTGCTGCTGAATATTTGAGTAGATTTAAAATTTGAGCCTCAGTAGAGGTGCACTTTGTTCTGACATCACACAGAGTTAAAATCAGCACCGTTCCCTAAGCTCTGTCTCTAGGCTAATGGTTTGTGGCAGTCTTGCCCGCTTCAGTCCCTCCTCAATCACCAACCGGTGCAAGTGGCCCTGCAGGTGGCTGGAAATGAGGGCAGCAGTTGATTAGACCAGAGGATAGCGATATAATAGGCAGCTGGCAGCTTGGGATAAGAATAACTGCTAAAGAACATCTGCAGAAGAACAGGTAAGTGTGACTGCTGCTCAAATGTTCTGCCAGTACTTTAATTCAGCCTTTTATTGAAATGTCGAAGTATCTTATTCATAATTTTGATCAATATTAAAAGAATATATTGAATCCAAACTGTATTTCTCCTGTCCAGATGAGTGCAGTCGTGTAATTTGTGGGTAACTGAAGTGAAAATTAGAGGAAACAATTCCTCAAGTCCTTTTTATTAAAATAGTTAAAAAGAGCAAGGTAATTAGATCAGTAAAAGCGGAAGGCCTGAAATGTGTGATATGTTTTGCAGCTTTGCTGAAAAATATGTGACATGAAATGAAAGACCCCAAAAGTAAAATTTAAGGAGGCGTGGGCATTAAATCAGCAAACTGTAGGGCAAACGTCTGCAGAGTTAAATATCAAAAGTGCCTTTTAAAGACATCTTGTCATGTTGCTACCAGACACTTGAATGATTGTACCTGAGATCTTAAGAGATGGACCAAGGCAGAAATTGGTTTGAGAGCATGCATAAATGAGAATGTTTAAGTGTTGCCAAACAGTCTAAGCTGGATTTAAGTCGGTGATTTAACCAATATATTTTTGTCTAAACCTTTGTTTAGCCAAGGCTACGAACCTTTTGTTTGTAGCCTTGGCTTGATGTTGGGTTGTTGGAAGGTGGACGTTCCCACTCAAATCTTTTACAGCCTCCCATCCATCTTTTCATCAACTCGCTGAAATAAGGCATGGTGCCGCCACCACCATGCTTCATGGTAGATATGATCTGTTCAGGGTGATGTCCTATTCAGGTGATAGTTTTATGCCTTATTTTGGATTTTTTTATGCAGAAGTTAAATTTTGGTTTAACTTCTTCCACATGTTGTCTCATTAGCATGACTTCCTCCAAACTAAAAATCAAATAATTTCAAGGCTTTCTTCTTACCACAAGAGTTACATAACAACTTCTGACTGCTCCTCTGATTAATGCTTACCCTCTCCTTACCCCCTCTCGGAAAGTTTGCAGTTGCATGTATATACTTGTAAATTTACCTTTGCTAGACAATGGATTGACAGAAAATGCTTGTCATATATAGTTTTTCTTCTTTGAGAATTACTTCCAGTTTTCTGCATTTCTTTTCAGATCAATTTTGTGTTGCCCAAGTCTGTAATGAGGTGCAATATCTGACAATTTGCCTATTTTTAGCTTCTCCTAATCCTGGCCTGAGTATAGTAAGAGTATAGTAATCCTGATCCCATCTAAAAATTGTTGTAATGTGCCGTGAACTCAGCTGGATTTCTGAAATATTTTTAACAAGTTCTATAAAAACTATCGATTAAAGGAGAAATGGTGCAAAGAACACAAGTTTCACCTGTTTTAGGTGAAAGATTTTAATTAAAAATGTCTGAAAATTAGCTTCAAGTGCTACTCAAGTCTTTGATTTTAATTGGACTGGTACTTGAGAGGTCTCTCTCTCCCTTTGCTATCACAAATTTACGGCACCATCACTAGATTCGCAAAGATTTGAAATTAATGCAGCTTAATAACACCTTCTTTAATTAGATCTTAAACCACCCATGTATATTGTGTGCCAATTGATGTGACTATCATAAAATGTTTTATTATCTACAATATGATTAGATAACCTCAGTTGTGTTTCCACTGTTGGAGCAAATAAACAGATGGAAAAAGGAACAATGAACAATTGCGAAACGTCATTTACATACAAATACATGCCATTATTAGCATACAGAACTGGGAGGTAAATGTCTGAATGGATGTGTCATTGGGCTATCTCTGGAAGAATGGGAAGTGGTCAAAATTGCTAAGTGATCAAATTTTACCGGTGAAAGAGAGAAAGCCAAATTGATTTCTTAGCTCCGATTTCATTTAGAGAAGAAGTAGAGGGATTGTGAGGGCTTTTAAATCATTATCAGAATCAGCTTGTGCGTGCGCGCTTGAAGCCCTGCTTATTGGAAATAATCTGACCCTCGTAAGCGTACAACACAGCAGTGTTTAGTGGACTCGGACCTTCTCCCGGTTGCGTAACTCATGCCACTTAGTCAGAAGCAGCAGCAGCGGTCCTGTTCTGACTCAGATTGCTCTCTTCCAGCATCCTGCTTGATGCAGGAGAAAGTGATGTTGGATCTCAAATGCCTGTGTTTATGTCTGTCTGGTACTTGCCATGCAGAATGTGTAAAAACATAAGCGATTAAGTGCAGGTTTTTAACATTGTGGGTGAACTCTTCAGAACTCTGAAAGAAGAAGTTATTTTAAAAGAACTAAGCTGTCTTCTATAACTAGACATAAATTGATTTGCTGTAGAGGAGGAAGAATTGTGTGCGGTCCGTCGTGTTGACAGGAGGTGAGTTTTGGCGCGATTGGATGGTGACGTGTCATCTCACCCTCTCCTCCAAAAGACCTGCTGTGAACTGAGTCAGCCTGGACACACTGGCCCCAGCAGGACTGCTGTCACCAGGGAAATGACTATCAACTCTGTTTGTCTAACTTGGCTGTTCTTTCTCACCGGAATTTAAATAAGTGTCCTTCATTTATTTTTGTTCAAACCTCTTCCTGGCCAGGTCTCGTAGGTGCTTGAAGGTCGGTTTTCAGCAGCAATGTTAGTTTGCTGTTTTCACATTTTGCTGTGAGCTCACAGGTACTTGTCAACTTTTAAGACAAAAAAATGATTTAGTTAAATTTGGGGAAAAAAAACATTTGCAACCAGATAATTACATGCTCTGTAGTAAACATGACATTCAGTCAGACTGAACTTTTACTGTTTCAGGTTAGTTAGTATTAACAATTGTTGCTGTTCTTCAAAAACTAAAGCTTTCATACATTTCCTTATTATTTGATTCGGTTGCATTTAAACTGTATGATATGGATCAAATTCTTTAGTTTATCGATAATTTATCACAATAGTTATCTAGGTTTTTGGCCCATTTCACCTCACAGATCTAATGTTGCCAAGTTATTTTTAGAGGGTGGCTTACTCACACACTCACTTTCAGCTTTGTCCACAAAATTTGACCACAAGAGGTGAAAGCGAACTCTGAGTGATGCAGATCTATAGTGGGAGCTTCTGCCTCTAAAGGAGGCAGACTGACAGTGTTTTATGTTACACCGCTGTAAAACGACACCATTACATAACATCACACAGAAAACATACTCGTTTTAAAGGTGTGCCGGTATCATCTCAGGTGCCATTTATCATCATGTCACTAGCTGAGAACAGGTGACCTTTGCAAAGCACTACAAGCGTTCAGGATGCAATTAAATCTAGACTGTTATGCTGAAGGATGCAAGGTGAGCTTTGCTGGTTGTCACAGATACAGTGATAAAAAAAATGTGATAAGCTCATTTATTTAATTATTCATACAGAGAAACCATATACATTTAAAACATGACAAGCACTTTGGATGATAAAGTATGAAACAGAAACTGCATGCTTAAAAATGCAATTATCTACTATCAACTGTAGAGTTTAGTTTGCTCTTACCTTTATTTAAATGATCACACTCATGTATTCCAGCTAAATAAATTGAGGGAACTATCGCACAGCTTACCTCTAATGACAGTGAAAAGTGAATGTGTCAGAGAGAGGAAATGAGCAAATTCAACCTCTGTCTCCTCAATCAGCAGACAACATCTTCTGGGAACAAACAGTGTGTCTGAAAGTAAAAACAGACAAATAACTCAAATAGCTGATTCCTGAAAATAGTCTTCTCTGTTTATTGCAAACTACTACCAGATACACAAACCAAGCTAGATCTGGTATTTTAATGCGTCAGATACATTTTACATCAAAATCTTGCAACCAAGGTTTATTAAATTATTTAGCACCAATTTGTCTAAAGACAACATCATTTAGTCAATAAAATGTGGTTACAGACTGAAATATTCATGAGGAAATATTTCTAATCAGATTGAATCTGGGACTGAAAAACAATTCCAATCTGAACTATTTACTATAGATTTTTAATAAAGACAAATATAATATTCAACTGAACTGCCAGGAGGGATTTAAATCAGAAAACACAATGCATGTTTGTACACAAATCCATCTTTTCACAAAGAATCTCAAAGCTGTCATTGCATTTTTAGATAAACACCATGTCACTTTCTTTGTGACAATGCTACATGTATAAAAGGAGGAAAAAATATTACTTTGAGTGTTTTGGCCAGTGACACCCTCAACAATAGAAAGCTAAGACTTTCTATACTAAAAAAATAGCATTAGATTATATTTTGTAGTCATAGATGTTCTAAAATGTCTTATGCAAATCACTTTAGTTGTACCATGCACGAGGTAAAGAACCCCCTGAAACCCAGCCTAATCTTTGTGTCGCACATTGATTTTCACAAGTACAACAAAACCTACCTGTCTTGCACTAGACAGAAACAAAAAACTCACACAATGACCTAGAAAGGTAGGGGCTGTACAGCATGTCAAGGACCAGAGATACAGTCATCACGACGTCGGCGATGACATAGTGAGAAACTATTCTGGGTGGAATAGGAGAGTGGAATAGTCAACAGTGCACAAAGGTGGCAAAGACAACTAGGCAGGACAAAAGTGGCTTCGCGTCTTCGTCCCTCTGAGGCATCAGGTGCTGAATCAACTAAAACGAATCACCTAATTAAAAGTGGAAATTTTATTTCATCAGTGGCAAAAGTATTGTAATTTTTTTTGTTTGGCAAAGTCATGGCGTCTCAACAGTTCATTTCTGATTATTCTCTACACAAACTGATTTTAATTAGGAAGAAAAATGTGCATATTTCTTTTATGAAAAGTGAAAGACTCCGTAAGAAGGCCGACTGAAGCTGGTGAGAGTCCTTACCCACTTTGAAATGAGTCCTATTCCTGCTGTGGGCTGTAGGCCACTTGTGGAGGAAGAAGCCATTGCTCCAAAAGCAACATAAAAAAATATATGAGCCAGATTACAGTCAGCAAATGCACCCATGGAGTCATGGTCTGATGAAATTAAAATAGAAGTTCTTGGCCAGAATGACAGCTGTTACATTTGGATGAAAGTAGAAGGTATAATAGATGATATTATGAGGAAACGACATGATACAGAAATATTGGAGTGACATCTGAAGACATTGCAGCTTGGGCACAAATGGGTCATCCAAATGGACGACGACCCTAATGCCCAGTTCACACAGCAAGATTTTAAAGTTGTCAGCTGATTTTGAAAACCTGAGAGACTCCGCACATGACAAAAAAACAAATCATCGATATAACAGGTTGGTCCTCTATTATTTGGTGTATAGCAACAAATATTAAGATCTTGCAAAATCTCTTGACATCTGACAATAGTTCAGAATAAACAAACATGGCCAACGAGGAGGAAACAATGGCGACAGTTTGCGGACTAAAAGAGAAAAAACAATGCAAAATTATTTCTCTGACATCCACCGAACTTCCAGGTGCGCCATCATAGTTGTTTTTTCTTCTGTATGTCAGTTTCTCCTCTGTTTTTTCTCCACGGTTGTTTAATTTCTTTTATTTACCTTTTTATGTCTTACTCTTAACTGATACGGCCCTACCTTTTTTCCACATACGCCTGTAATTCAGATACCCTGTCTCCACCACTCACTGTAACACCATTATGCCCTTCAGATATCACTTGATACCACAGAGATTAGTGTTGGGCCTGTTGGAATTCAGACGCTTTTATCCAATAATGCATAAATTAAATTATCCTGCCATCTCCGCCATGATTCTCCTCTAGACACTGGAATCAGGAATGTTGGCGACTTCAATAAAGGTCTGCTCAGCTTGACCACTGTGTTTTATGTGATGTGACAAAACTATGAGCAATTCTGATTCAGCAATTCATAAATCGCAAGGTATAGGTTAGAATACAATATCCAGAATAATTTAGTCATCAAATAATTGATTATTTGAATAATTGAACTCTGTTCTACAATTCTTGTTTGGCAGGTTTTGAAGAAGAAAATGTTCTACATATTTGAAATAAATCATCATTAGGTGCTTCCTAGCCACACTTCACAGCTATTTATATGTATTAGAGTAACTGGTGTAGAATCTATCTGCTCCTGGTTTCTTTCCTGCTTGTACCCACAGTTTCCTTATTGTTTAATTTCATGTCAGTCATTTCAAGAAGAACTTCATAGAGCTGTGTGATGTGGTTAGAACATTGCAGGATTTTTAGAATGAAATAAACATGTCTTCTCCAACTATTTATTATAATTTTTAAAATATTTATCTGTGTATAAAAAATTTTAAGTTAGATTGCAAATATTTACTGCAAATTTTAATATCTAGACAGTGAGATAAATATTTATAAGGATATAGTACATGCTCACTTCCTTGTTTTTATATAAAAGTAGCATTATCAATTTAAAAACGTATCGCCTTTTATGTTTTCCAAATTAGATAAAATTTTGGTCCAGTCCAAACACCCGCTAGTTTTTACTCTGAATATTTAGATGACCAAAAGTTTTAGGAAAGTTACAAATGAACAGGGCTTTTTTTTTTAGCCTAATCAGTCCAAGTATACTTCCACATCTACAGAAGAAACACTATATTTCCTCACAATCGGATAAACAGTGTGAGGAACATTGTAGAGTGCATTGTACATTTGCACTGTTGAGTGGGCAAATATTAAGAAGTTGATGTTATATGCTGGTAGATTTCTACACAACAACCTTAATGTAATTTTTTCAAGAAAATTCTGTTTCAAAGGTTTCCATGTTGTCAGAATTCATAATCAATAGATGAGTTTTGCTTGTTTTTCATTTGAGCATTTTCCAGTAGAAAGTTTTTAGTGCCTTTATCTGAAAAAAACTTGCAACAGACCTTATCAGTAGTAAACTAACAGATGAAAGGAAACCAAAAAAAAGAAAGAAATCAAAAGCCCCACTAAATAAAAGTGAATCTAAAAGCGGCTAAAATCAGTTTTTATTTTTGTCATAATTACATATTTTTTGGTGAATGAAAGAAATTGATTTCATTAAACAATTTACCAGGAATAATTGAAGAAAATCATTGAAGAAATGGTACAATAGGAGAGCAAGAAAAAATTAATTAATAAAAAGACTCTTTTATCCTGTCCAGGTAAACGGAGGGGAGTTATTGTTCTGAGCAAAGTGTTTTGTCTGGCTACACGGTTGTGTTAGATAGCTAAGTAAAACTGTTGGTCCACAAGGTCAGCTTGCTTTTTTTATGAGCCATGTTGGCTGGATGTTTCTTAGGAGATGAGTCTACGTTAAAATGTCTGCAGTGATTTACATCCAGTCAACAGGAGGCAGGCTGTTCAGTAAAAGCCACGTTGGTTACGCAACAAAAGGGCTTCGTTGAACTTTACAATGATTGAGAGCAGTCAGAAGAGGAGCTTTTCTGTTGCATAACTAGCTGCTGACACCTCCGTGTCACTTTCAGCTTTGCACACTCCAGCCCTTGATTTAGTAAAACCAAAAACAATACACACTCCCCTTGTCTCCGGCTGTAAAATCTCCTCGGATTAGTCACGCTGAATGCTGCTATGACTTCAGAGCAGTGGAGTCGGAGATGAAGTGCGCAATAGGTGGTCGAGAAAACAAGCAGACAACATACAGACGGTGACAAAGACAATTATTTACTAGAATGTTCAGAAGCTTATTTGGTGGTTTGAAGAGATGCCATTTCGCTTCTTATATTTTTGTCATTTGATTTGTGTGTGATCCTATTTGAGGGCCTGATTAGATGCAAATGATAATATTAAAATTAAGGTGGACATATATTATCCTGATGTCTTTGTTGTTATGCTTTTCAGGCTCGCTACAAACAGAGTCTGGACCCCACGGTGGACGAAGTGAAGAAACTTTGCACATCACTGAGGCGCAACGCCAAAGAGGAGAGAGTCCTCTTCCACTACAACGGCCATGGAGTTCCACGGCCCACCGTCAACGGGGAAATCTGGGTTTTTAACAAGGTAGAAAACACAAAGACGTGATCACAATTCCTGATTTTACCTATACTTACACATTTACACATATTGAGTCATTAAGTAAAAGTGTAATTTGTAAATAAGTATATGAAAGGGGAATAATCTTAAGGCATTGCCAGTCTTTCCATGCTACTGGTCTTTATGCCTGACAAAACAAATTAACAAACTCATATTCATAGAGATGTTATTTAAAATTTGTAGTCTCTGATTTTGATCTTAAAATAATAATATTCTAATAATCTGGCATTAGCACATTTTCATCAATATTAAAGAATTATTGATTTAATACAAGGTTATATAGCTTCCTGAAAAGTTACTTGTAAGTATTTTTTTTCTTATTTCAAGTGTATTAAGATATTTTGCGCTAGAAACTAGATCAAATATATTTGGTAAGATTTTGCGCTTTTCCAGTGTAACTTTTGGATACAACATATGAACGTCCTCCGCTCTCCATGTTTGCATCACTTGCAATTTCAACCCTTTTTTCCACGTCTTTAATCAGCGGTTTCCATCAAGCAGATGCCTGGTGAATAATTGAACACTGTAAAAATCTATAAAAATGACTTATCAGCAGCAACACAATGCACCAAATCTCACCCCCTCTCCTCTCTGCTTTTCAGAATTACACACAATACATCCCGCTGTCCATCTACGACCTGCAGACGTGGATGGGCAGCCCGTCCATTTTCGTTTATGACTGCTCCAACGCGGGAATTATCGTCAAGTCGTTTAAGCAGTTCGCCCTGCAGAGAGAACAGGAGCTGGAGGTGAGGGAGCTTCAGCAAAACCACTCATGTTTTATGACATGTTGCTGCACAGGAGCAATGAAATACAAGCTGGGATTTAACAGGAGAGGACGACATTCTAAAATATGAGATGAGTTTTACAAACACAGAGTTAGTGAGCAGTCAGATAGAACGAGATGAAGTGTTGGTATTTAGGAGTTATTAGACAGAAACGGGAAGTGTTACTTCTGAGCACACATGACCTGCAGAAGTTAAGGAAGTTGAACCTAATTGGTGTTGAGTCATGATTCTCAGCTGGATTTCTTACTGCTAATGGCCAGCTGGATCTAAAGGACTTGGTTTGTTCCCTTTATCAATAAATACAGACTTTCCACACAGTGTGGGAATGTCTGGGTTTTAATTTTAGTTTTCGAGATTTGAATAAAAAATGTTTGTATTATCAGATGTTGCTTTCTTTCTCATTAACTAAATCAGTCTTGTGTCTTTCTGTCCTTAATTTCTTCCTTTCCTCTATCCTATCTTCCTCTATCAAGTGCTTTTCTTTCCCTTTCCTTCTGTCGTTACTCATATCCTTCCTCATGTCTGTTCTTCGTTTCTTTCTATGTGTCCTTCCTTCTCCTCAAATATTCTGTAATGTTTCTTTTCTTCCTTGTGAACTTCCTCTTACCCCATTACTTTTCCTTTTTCTTCTGTCCAACCATTTATCCTTCTTTATATCATTTCTTTCCTTTTTTCTTTCTCCCTCCTGTCCTTCATCTCTCTTCTTTGTATATTTTAAGCTTTCCACATGTATGTTCTTCCTTTCTTTATTTGTGTCCTGCCTTCCTTCTTTACTTTTTGTCTTTTCTTTGTGTCCTTTTTGTGTTCCGATCCTCGTGTCATTAATTCTCTTGATTCTTTTTATTTTATCTTTCTTATTCATTTTCATCCTTTCATCCTTCTAATTTTACTAATTCCATACTTCCTTTTGTTGTTTTTCATCCTTGTTATTCCTCCTATCCTTTTGTCCTACTTCTCTTCCATCTGTCCTTCCTCTCCTTCCTCCTACCCTTTCATAAGTATCATCCTTCTTTTCTTCCTTTGTTGCTTCCTTCTTTCCTAGCATCGTTTCTTCTTTCTTATCTTGCTCTCGCTCCATCCATCCATCCAGAGCATCTGACTCCTGGGAAATTTGAGTCTCAAAATGTATGAATTTTTACATGACGAATATGTAGGAACTCTTCAAGCAATCCATCACTGCTTCAGTCTTTTCAACACTTCACCTTTTTTATTATGTTGTCTCATCTTTTCTCCTCTGGCTGAAACTAGCAATGTGAATGCCTGATGAGATGGCGCTGTCATTTATTTTAATTATTCATAAAGAAGTTTTTGCCAAACTGTAGATTAACGGAAAAAAAAGACAGCGAGGAAAGAGGAGGATGTACAGTGTGGAGTTGGAAGTTGGCAAAGAGGAGCAACGGTGAATGCTGCACACCCTCTTAAAAAGTAAAGGTGAAAGCAGCAGATAAACTGCTGAGTCGCTGCAATGTCTGTGTTTGCCCTCAGATTAACCCGCTGTGTTCTGAGAGTTTCATGAGGTCATAGGAGGATTGTGGGTAAACACGTTTTAAAAACCTTTTCCTCCAATAAATTAGCACTTAGATTCCCTCAAAAGGTGTTTTCTTTGGAGTAAACCATGTCAAACACAAACTGAGAGAAATTCCAAAAAAGCCCGCAAGAACAGAGACAAGTTGTAGCCCTGGGAGGGAGAACAAATATCGATGTTCTTATTTGACGTGTACATGCTTTTAATTTTTTCCTACCTGTCCTTTTGCATACAAAAATGAAGATTTTGATCATTCTTCTCTGCACAATGTCTGTAGATCAGTAGGTTTCAATCCCGGTCCTCTGAGAAGACTCTTCCTCATTCTTTAGATGAGTCTCTGCTCCAGTACACTTGATTTAAATTACTACATTACGTTCTCGGTATGCAAACAAGTCTTCCAGAAGCTTGTTGATCATACATTCATCAGGTTAGTTATGTGGCAGGAGGGAAACGTTAAAATGCAACAATAAAAGCATGTACAACAGTGAATCCTGGGGACCGAGGTCGAAACTGCTCCTCTGGGTCACCCAGTGAAAGATCCTCTCTTTCACTGTTCACACATCGGATTTTAGAGCTCAGCAAACCTGTTCCTTAATGTCCCAGCTTTTCACAATATGAGGACTTCTTGTTTAATTACACCAATATGTAAATTTTTATTGTTCAGTTGTGGCTTGGTTGTGTTACAAATGTTACTGCTTAAATGTAAAAAGAGTCTAAAAGTGGAATTAAATAGGCTTTGTACCTACACTGAAAAGACTGGGTGCTTTTTCTAATAGCAAGTAGGAAAATAAAAGTCTCACTGCTGTTGAAAGTTTATTTATGAGAGCACGCCTTTTTACACTACACTGCTGCTTTTGTCAAATTGATTCCATAAAGCCTGGGATGGGACAAGGCAGCAAATGTTTGATTGATCTTTTTTATACCTCTATTTACATTTTCCATAACAGTTAACACTCTACCTTAAGGAGACTTCCTGCGTCATTGTATAATAAGTTTTCAGTTCCAAAGCTTTCAGATTCAGCTGCTGGATTTATGCAGGAAGTAAGCTCAAGAAGTAATTTAGTTGGATGCATGGGAAGTTGCATAATATCCATACGCAATATCACTTTTCCTCTTCGGTACCTGCACTTCCCACTCTCTTTAACAGGAAGTGTGTAATAGGGTGATGTAATGGAAGATTAGCATAAAGGTGGTGACTTCCAAATAGATCCCAATCTTTCAGGAGAGGATCAACAGAGCCTTGTGAAAGTATTCAGGCCTCTTATGAATACTTACGATGATACAGAAAATGAAATCCACTGTAAGCCTTCAGACGTCACTAAGCCACTGAAGAATCCATCTGTGAGTAATTTATTTATAAATTACTGCTGGTCTGTGAAGGTCACAGCATCACGTAGGTCAAAAAACATAGCAGATAGGTCAGAGGTTGGGGAGTTGGGGAGAATTTATAGAAGCACTGTTCATCTGTGAAAGAAAAAGAAAGGCATTCTCTAAAAAAAGCCAAAATAAGTAAATCGATTCGCCTTTTGTCACAGGGGATTGGTCTGAAATGCAGAATGTAATGTCTAGTGGAAGATTAACGCCACACATCAGTCTAGCTACAGCTCCACAGTGAATCCTGGTGGTGGCAGCTTCATGCTACTGGCATGAGAATAATTCTGGAAGAAAATATGTTATAGAGGCTGCAAAAACCTGGAGACTGTGGATAAGGTTCACTCTCCCTCTGGATGACATTCATAAATGTCCAACCTGATCTACAACAAAATTGTTTAGATGAATGGCCCAGTTAAAGTCCAGGTTGTAAATTAACTGAGAAGCTCTGTCAAAGCTGGAAAATTCATAATCTCAATCACTCATAAAGTCCTTGTATGCGAAGAAGAGTGTGAGATAATTCCAGTCTTTAATTGCTTAATGCATAAAGACTTGAAGCTGTGATTACATCAAACGGTGTTTCAGCACAGTATTGATTAGCGGTCAGCGACAAATGCACCTCCCACTTTTTTTTTTTTGCTTAAAAAGAAACATAGATTTCCCCATCACTCTGATCAAAATTCTTCTTTTTTCTGATCTATTGTATAGAAATGGACGAAAGCAGATTGAAGCTTGCAGCTCTTTTGTTACAGTTTATAAAAAAATTCAAGAAGTACGTTACTGCAAGAGGGATCGTCCTCCTTAACATGCACAGATAGTCTCTGTGTTGCAGCACATTCTTTGTACACATCACTGGTCCCAAGCAGTCATCCAACCAGCTCTCAGTTCTCGCCCAGAACGACAAGCTTGACTTCACCAGGGACCGTTTAGTCGAAAACCCAGTGATGCAGATCAAGTGCTTGGGTGAGATTAGGGAGGCATGACAGAGGGAGGGGGTGTTTTATCACCTCCTCCCATTTCTATATCATGGACCTCATATGGACCATTCAGTTCATCTGTGTGTGTGTGTGTGTGTGTGTGTGTGTGAAAGAGATAAGTATGGAGTGCACAACCATAAGGCCACCTGCTTCCTTTTAAAAATCTCATCACTTCCTGTGTGCACTCAGCGAACATGCTTGGTGCATTAGTAGGGAGTAAAGTGTGTGTGATGTCGATGAGGAATCACTGCAGCTCTTACAGCTGCTGCTCTCTGGGTGTACTCGTGTTTGTGTGTGTTGTGGTTTTGCTGTTTCCAGTACGCTAACATTAAGCCTTCTTTTTTCCCCATGTAATATTGCAATAAATAATGCATGCGTAGCTCTTAAACTGTAGTTCTCAATTAGCGTTTCACATGGCAGCTCTCTTCTGCTGAGAACATCTGAAATCCTCGTCCTGTGAAGAATTAGTTTTGTAATTTAAAGTTGCATTTATGAAAAAGAAAGGAGTCTTCAGCAGTTATAGCCTGCCGTATTGTCCCCAGTGAAAGCAAAAAAAAAAAAAGAAGGGTGCCATTATGATTTTCATGGTAATTTCCCAGATTACAATATGCTAATGTGATAATTACAGTGGATGCTTGGCATTAATCAGCTTGTGCCGGCGGTGCTGTTGTGTTTACCATCAGGATTATCATGGCTGGCAGTGACACGCTTTCTTTCACCAGATGATGTTCTTAGGCTAACGCACCAAGAGGCATTAGACGCACACACTACTTTGTGATTTATTTCTCTTCAAGCAGGATCTCCTAATTAGCCAAAGGAGGAATTATGTCATAACAAGATTGGCGGAAATCCATCTGAGCGGCACCAATCGTACACGCCCGCAAAGCGCTTTAAAGAGGAGAGAGAAATGTGTTTGATTCAACAAGAAGGAAGACAGTGGCACACCTTGCCACCGCTCTATTAGTTGAGACAATTTTTCTTTTTAATATCATTATTTATTCATGTGTGCAGAGCCACTCTTAGAGATATGTGTTAAATACATAATGTAATGAGACCTGAGCTCCCCCCTCCTTTTTTGGCCCTCTATAACAGAGCCTATTAATGAGTTATTGCACTTGTAGAGAGCAGCATATACAGCAATAAAGTGTTCCTATATAAATCTATGCAGCTCCATTACAAGAATATCTTTAAAGTTTAATAAGCTTTACTGGAAGCTGCAGTTGAATGAGCAAAATGAAATAGTTTCCTTTTACGTTTTTTGGTATGTGTGACAAAACCTCCTATTTCTTTTTGTTGTTGTATTTCACCAAGAGTTTGGTGCTATTGGTTGTGCATCACAAATCATCACACTGCATGCTCTCTCCAGAGCAAAACTCCAGTGGTTTCACAGCACGAGGTGAAAGTTAGAATTTTTTAAGCTATAATACATCCAGCTTCGACTGTTTCACAGCAAGCAGCTCTGCTCTAAGAGACGGGTATAAACACCCCGTTTATACCCGTGCAGTAGCAGCAAGTCAAGCTGAATGGGCCTGAAGCTTACTTCAGTACCACTCTTGAAAGGTGTTTTGCATGCATCCCCTGATCTAATGTACCAGTTTTAACCTGTTCATGCGGCTCAGGAGCAACACTGAAAACTGAGGGCTGAAACAGCCTTCAACCGCTTTGAACTTATGGATGTTTTTAGTCAGAAGGACACCGATTTTTATCGGTTTGACTGATTTGCAAATGAAGATGTTTCACACAGTGAATGATGAGGCTGGATGGGTAGATTAAGGCAGCATGCAAAGGAAAATTGCATTATTACATTTAAATGCAGGTATCAGTTGCAGATGTGTTGATGCACTGTGGAGCCACTTATAATCCTGCATATAAATAAGCAGACTAGAGTGTGGATGGTGAATTCAGCAGAAAATGAAAGGTCTTTTTAGTTGTAATGTAGTTAATTTTGTGTGGATGCTATAATTTCAGCATCAACTCTGATATTCAAGTTTCTTTCATTTTAATGACTGTTAACTTGGAGATGATGAACACAATTTAGTCTTTTATTGACAAGACCACGATTGATTAAACCATTCTGTTTTCATTATTAAAATCTATATATATGTATAAGCTTGCTGTCACATATACCTTTAAGATTTATTAGTGGATAAATAGATTCTGGGTTTTTTTTCTTGCGCAAATTGACAAAACCACTTTACTCTGTCACTTTTTTCTATTGATTACCAAACCTCTTCCTCCTTGACTGCCTGATTTCCCTAAAGTGTTTGCAGACACAGAGGAGTTTTAGCACTTAACATCTCTCTTTCAATATATTTTGTACTTCAATTAAAGACGTGCTCTTAAGTGTCTCTTTATCAACCGATTTTCTAATCTGAGATGGTATATTACACATGAGAGCAGCCTAAAGCATTTGGGAATCAAGACCTGGATGACTGAAACTTAAACAAAATAGAAGCAGTTTTTGTGATTTTTTTTATGTGTATTTTAGAAACTGATCTGCTGAGAATTTTAAACACAATAATTTTATTAGTTCACATTGAAAATATCCTATGAGTGGCAGTAGAGTGACTAAAATGCCCTGTTGAAATCAGAGATTAGGAAAGAACGGGTTGCTTGATATATGCACCACCTCTGAACTCACAATATGTAAAACTTGCATTTTTGTTGGTTCTTAATAGTAATAATTCTAATAATGAGCCAGTTAATTTGAATGAATTGCATTATTAATTGCTTTCCACTTAATCAACCATCCCTTGTGTTTAAATGTCCAATGTCTCTAATTGTAGTCATAAGTTATTTTATTTTCCTACCAAAATTGCTTTTTCATCCCTAAGCAGTAAATTATATTTTTGGTAGGAAGAATAGCATCTCTGACTGATTTCTCACCAGAATAAGGATTCACAATGAAAAAAACATGCCACTACAGTCGGGACGATAAGAGAGGGTTTGGATTGCGGCCTCTGTTGAGATCCAGCGCTCATTAAAGTCTAGTCAGCTCTACAAACAAACTATGTAAAAGTCCCATCAAACTTACCAGGAGTCCTTCAGTAAAATGAGCCTATAAAGAGTCAAGAGCTCCAAATACAATTAAGGTTTTACATAATGGGCACGCCTCCTCCATATCTCACATTTGCAAGTATTGACTTCAATGACCTGGGATGTAGAAATAGCTCCATAAGTTAATCGCCCAGAATAAACAGGGTGATTGTTTTCCATTCACAGACTGCCTGTTATGGGGCAGAGAAAACTTCACCTGTTTCCCTACACACTTTTTTTTCTCTGATAGGAATCTGTTACCAAGTTTTTGCCTGGTGGAAAACGGTGATATGTAATTTATGGAACAGGATATTCAGCTCGCCTTTTGTGCAGCAGTGGGAAAAAATTAAACAAATTCCATCGCTTAACAAATGCTCCTAAGACAGCAAATGTTTTTGGCTTTAACGAGATGCTTTATGTTTTGCCATCCTCTGGCTTTTCAGTCCAAATGCATCATCACTGTAACACAGCTTAGAAACATTAAAAGCAGCTCTTCAGACTGCAGGGACTGTGTTGAATAATCAATGCTGCAAGTCTTTGTGAGAATGGGTTTGCTTATAGATACATTGCTGCTCTGACAGAAGTTAAAGGGGGTTATGAGAATTGTTGTTTTCAGGATTTTATTAGCAGTAAGTTGATGCAGAGTCTCATGAGAGCAAACAGCTTGCAAGAAAGACACCAGACTAGACGCTAATGTAGGTGGTGACTAGGTGCTAAAGCCATCACCTGTTGCACATTTGTGCTCAACACTTAACATAAACTGTCTTGTTTGCTTCAGAGATTTTACTTTTTTTCTGAGTTTTAGTAATTCAGCTCTCACTTTGTAAGTTTTATATGTTTTTCCAGCTAATCGTGTCTGCAAAACTTATGAGTTTGCAGATAGATACACCCAGGCTTTCTGGGCAGTCTGATAACTTATGGAAAAGTCTGTATTTTCCATTCTTCATGGATAAGTCTGGAAAGAAGAAAACGTATTGCAGAAATATTTTAATTGCCACACTTCAGATTTCCCTTTGACATTGTTTAAAAGTTGTATCCATAATATCGTTTCTTCATGTAATCACAGGGCCGATTTATTGGTGTACCTCTATGTGGATTATATCTGCACTCATTCATTTTTGGCTTTGAAAAATTTTGTTTTTGGCCTAAAACATGTTTTGTCTTTTTCAGGCAGTAATTTTACACTAATGTGTTGTATCAGTTTCACCTCCCTTCCATCACAACCAACCAGAGAATCAAAGTGTAACATTGAAAGCAATGCTCACTCTGACAGATGAGAGCAAGTTTTGTTTTAAATAAATCAGTTTCAGTATACCAGCTTCTGTTTATTTCCTGAGAGAACTGGTCTGGTGCTGGAGGAGCTTCAATAAAAATCTGTTTTGGAGCTCAAAGCCAGACTCGCCGTTGAGATCGATTACCTGATGTATTTGTAAATGTGAAACCTGCTCTGGATGGATATACACAAGCTCCCTTCTGCTAGTCAAAATAAATCTCCAAACAGCTTTTGACCTGTTGTATGTCTGTTCAGGTTGCGGCCATCAATCCCAGCCACCCACTCGCACAGATGCCGCTTCCGCCCTCCATGAAGAACTGCATCCAACTGGCTGCATGTGAGGCAAACGAGCTGCTGCCCATGAACCCGGACCTCCCTGCTGACCTGTTCACCTCCTGCCTCACCACACCCATCAAAATCGCACTTCGATGGTAAAGACTCACACTTTTCTGTCTCTTCTGTCAGACAGATCTTTCTCTCAGAATGAGGCTTTTTTTTTTTTGAAAAAAGGGTTTCTTTAACGATCAATCGGCCACTCTTTATTTTAATTCTTGCATATTATTTTTATTTCCTTTAACTGTTAACGAGACGCGTTATGTTCCTGAGGATTGTGCAAAACGGCCAAACTTTGTTTCACTTTGACCGTGCCTGGGATGTTTTATTTATTCAGTTTTATTTTTATATTTGCCAATCACTGCCTTGGCTCACTGTCATGCATGCTGTGCACAGAGCAGCTATTCCTCCGAGCTGCTGCTCAGTATTCAGCTGATGAGGAATTTTCAGCTGTGATGAAAAATGTAGACCGACACCATCTGCAGTGATGCAGGGATGATCATTCCCACAGAGAAAGCTTCAGCAAAAAAAAAAAAAAAAAAAATGGAATAGGTGGAAGATATTCAGGCTTGGCTGATACAGTGGCCTGATGTAAATGCACTACGATGCATCATTCAAAAGACTGTAATGATGGAAGTTTGAGCTGAAGCTACGGAGCGCACAGGTTGCATCACACACACATCAGCTGTGAATGTGTGGTTTGCATCAGCTAATAGCACGGAGGCCCAGGCTTTGAATACAGTAGCAAAGAACAAATTATTTATGTTTAAAATCATTCTTTTTTTTACTTGATGTTGGCTCATCGTTGTCATACAAGCCTAACAGCTTGCTGTACAAACGTTACGTAAAAGCATCTATTTTGTGTTTTCGCAATCAATTATATGGTGTCATCTCATTTTGCTGCATTTATGAGCTCATTTTAACAGCATTGTAATATCTGCCAGACGTAGTCAGTTACTTTCATGGATTTTGAAAGTCTTTCATCAGCATGGGTAAATTCATTGCAATACCCTAGTGTTTTTGTGCCCCCTTCTTTCTATCAATCCAAGTACAGGGTTCCTATGCAATGTGGAAAAGCTTTTAACATTAACAGGTCTCCCCCATAACACGCTGTCTGATGGGTTCCACACATCAGTCGAGGTTAACCTAATCTCCACCAAAAACTGAAAAACACCTGATCAAAGCACAGGCAGCCAAAACCAATAAAGAGAATATAATTGTTCTGATTAATATTAACATTTGACTTTTCCTTGTCTCCTGACGGACCATCACGTCTTATATGACTTGAGCGATGACAATAGGAGTAAGCTGAAGCTTTCCCCTCCCCCGTGTGCCTGGGCTCGGTCATTACTCACTGGGTTTAAGAGATTTCCACTCTCGTGAAAACTGTAAAAAGCAGGTGATCAGCTCATCATTAATGCACCTCACTGCCTGCCCAGATACAGTCTCTATCTGCTGCATTCAAAGTCCCTTTGGTGCCATAAATCAGTACTTCCCTGGACCTTTTTTTGCATTTTAATGACTGATTTCACTTTGTAGACACTGAAAGTCGCAGGGACTATTTAACAAATTTTCGCCTTAAATCTCAAACTTTTTTAAAAGCATGTAAGTGGGAATGACATGTTGCCTTCAGGGGGTGTCATACAGCTAGACAAATGTTTCTGCTCTGCCACAAATGTTCAAGAGTTTTGTTCATCTTCCTCTGCTCTAAATCCACCTCCTGCCATGACCTTCAGCATAATGAGGTCTCACTTCTGTGCCATTAATATTGATCAGTTGCCAGCATTCACTTTCATGAAACAGGTTTCTGAGAGGCTGTTGGATGTTGCTGGCTGAATTAATCCTTAAAAAGATTAATATTACGGTGCTCATGGCAAATTTGGCCCTGATCCCGTCTATCAAAGACCCTGTCGAGGTCAGGTTTGTGTTTCTTTTCAAGCTTCAGGCTTGTCATCAAGGAACACTTTTAGTTGACTTCAAACCGAATTGTTAATAGTTATGTATATATTCATTGTGTGTGAAACTTCCTCCTTAAGCTTAGTTTAGTCTATAAGTATAAAATAAGTTAATTTACTCTAAACTAGTCTTGTAAGTCTTCAAAACTTAAATATGTATTTACTGATGATTGATGTACTCAGATTTATTTTTGATTATTTTTTTTATTTGCGAGAAGTTAGAGCTGCCATGAAGCCCGGTATATTAATCAGCTGTGAGGCTCTCATTCACCCCAAGTGGCTCAGATTTACTCTGTAAACAAGCTGAATTCAAACACAAAGCTTACCGTTTTGAAACCTTGGAAACAGTTATTTAAAGCATTGGATGGTTTCTTCATGACTTCAACCAGTATATTTAGCCAAAAAAGAGTCACTATTTTCTCAGGAATTGTTTTTTTGTTTGTTTGTTTTTCCCCCCCTTTCTCCTCTGCTGACTTGTTCTGATAATTTCGTGAATTTTCTAATAGTGCACTCATTTCCGTTTTCTGGCTGATCATCGAACGTGATCTATCGATTCCGATCTTGGTCGATACTGATGTTATTGTCGGAAAGTTGCAAAATATACCAGAAAAGTCACTGAGTTGGCCACAGTGGGTTGACCACTGTTAACTGCGAACGTGTAGACATGACCTGATGGCTGGGTTTTTCTATCTCTCACAGCAGAGCAATAGAGCACAGTGGCTGATTTTTAGACCTTTGCACAGGTAGATAAGATTGGTAGATAAGATCAACTCGTCACAGATTTCCAAAAATTAAGGAAATCGGGGACGATTTATCAGTGCAGCCCTAGAATGTCCTTTTTCCTGAAATTTTTAACAAAACACTGAGCCAGCTTATGAGATATTTTCAGTGATTTTAAAGTGTGTCTCTAAAGTATATACTTCATCCTCACTGAAATATTTAGGTGATGATAAACTGGAGATTTGGATACTGTGAGCAGCAACAAGCATGTAAAGCAGACAGACATGACCGAGAAAAGAGAAAGTGTTTTAGTTTCTTATAGGCTTTTGAATGCAATCATTCTTCCTGTAGAATAATAATTTATTTAAATGTTTAGAGAAATGGTTGACTGATTAATGCTGAGCTTGTGTTCATCTCAGTTTAATTCAATTGTAGATGTTATTCAAACCAAGATGAATGTTATTTAAACCAGACAAACTATTTAACAATACCTACAATTAAACCATAATTGAAAATATTTGTAAGTTGTGAGGAAATATTAGTCTCCACTTTTTGCATTTTGCATCAAGTGGATTAATTGATTCTTTTATTTCTTTAGAGTTGCTAAAGCCAATTTTCTTTGTTTCTCGTTGGGTCGTATTATATTTATTTTTTTAAATACATAAATAGTTAATTCTACCTAAAGCTATATACTCAAATCTTTGTTCTCATTGGTTCTCACTTGCTAAAATATATTGTGTAGCAATAAAGTAAAATGTAATAAAGCTTAATTTTTAATGATTAACAAATTATTCAAACAATTTGTGGTTAAATTAATGGGGGCTGGGAGGGAAATGCGTCATTAGGAGGCAGCCCTTGAAGGAACACAAAATACATCATTCTCCTTGCAGCCAGAATGTTTGTTCTCAGTGAAATTATGGATGCATTTTTTATCATAAGCAATTTTCCTAAAGACTTGTGCTGCATATCACATGAATTATTTGTAAGTAATCAGCCTTCCCATGCTAAAACTGTAATCATTTAAAAAATAAAATAAAATAAAAAATAATTTTTAGGGCATTGTAAATACCTTTATTCTGCAGTATAAACAATATTATTTTGTGTCCCTAATCAAGATAAATATCCACAGTTAAGATGTTAAAGCATAGTAAAAAAAGATTTCTTTGACACAAGATTTTGATTTTGTTCCTCTTCTTCACTTGCACATTCTGTGCACAAAGTAATGTAAACACGATGCATTACCAGCCTTTAATTGTTGTCCTTTGTATGCTTCCTGACACTTTTTCCCCTTGCCGTTAATTTTATAATATTGTCTAAAACTTGAGATTAGAGGATTGAGAAGTGCGGAGAAAACAAACAAGCCAGGAAGGGATGGGCTGTGGAAGTTTAGCGAGGTTAGAGTGGGAGGATGGAGGAACGCACTGATGTGCTGGCTTACCTTCACTTTAAAACTTTAATGAGATGCATTGAGGGATAGATGATGGGGGTTTGCACAGAGAGGAGAGGTTGGGGAGAGCCAGGCAGGGAGGGTGTATGTGTACCTTTCATTGCTCAGCTGAGCAGAAAATCATTACTGATGGAGCGGCGTCTTCAAGGGATTTCCCCGCCGCTACAGTGAGTGGGGAGGAACGTGGAGAAGATGTGTGCCTCTGAAAATAGAGATGGGGGAGCAAGTGGCACAGAGGAGAAGGGAGAAAGAAGCAGTGATGGGGGATTAAAAAAAATGGGGTGCAGCTCAGCCATTCAGAGGAGGTCCTCAGGGGTCTGTCATCTTGAGGGTCCTGCTGGTCCGTCAACCAGTTTGGTGAAATATCACCACCTCCATCACACTGATTGCTTGGAAATGTCAGGTTCCTGATTCCACTTGACTTTCAGTGATCCCCACCTTATGTTTTCATCAGTCACCATCAGCTTTCAGAAACCTCTGGATTTTTTTAAAACTAAACAATCAGTCATTGTGGGATAAATAAAAGCTTTAAGATCTTACAACTCAACACTTTGATATAGGACTCCTTTCTTAAAATGTCACAGTCATGCATTTACCAAACACACATGATTGACTTTTCATTAAATTCAAAAACTCAGGAAGATACAGTAATATTTCAAGTTGTGACTCGCGCTTTTAGAGAAACCATGTCTTCACTATGCTGCACACCGTCGTATCGACACCTAACAATGGACTGTAAATAATAGATGGACCAAGACAATGTCTCATCAACTGTCCTCTAATTTAGTCCATCTTTTTGACTACTTTACTTATAAACTTATAAACTTTACTTATAAGTCTGACATAGAACCTCGGTCTCTCTGGCAATCACTTGATATTATGAACAAATACAAAATGATGTTATGTATGTTTTATCTCAGGATACTTTGAATTATTTGGAAACCATGTAATTGCAATATTATTGAATAATTTGGTTCCACTTTAGTTATGTTCATTGAAAAATGAACAGGGCAGGAAATCAACTCAATTTATGAGGCTTCAGTCAATCGATCTCATTTTTGACTTCTTCCAACAACGTGTGGGGACTGGTGCCTACTTCCAGCATTTATTGGGAGGGAATACACTCTGGAGACAGAGGCAGCCATGCTTGTACAGGAAGAATATGTAAGCTTCATTCAGAAATACTTTAGCCTGGGATTTAGACTCAGGACCTTCTTGCTGAAAGTGCTGCCAATTGCTCTACAGTGGAACAACCAATAAGGATCAGTCACATGAATTTAAAAAGACTCAGATTATTACTATCAGATTATGAACATCAACACTTGGTTAATATTTTATGAGCCCAACCTTTTCAGCAGTTGCAACTTTCTGAATGGATAACAACAAAGTCTTTTATTAATTTATAGTGGAGCTGGAAATATATCCCCTGATCTTCAGAGCGCACTAATCACCATTCAAGTGAGAATCCACAATACCCACAAGTCATAATAAATGGTATTTCAATTTTCACGGCAGACTTCAAATGCACTAGACTTCAGTTGTTGAGGAAAATGTCAAAAACACTTTACCTGAACTAGCAAGGGGTCAGCTCTTGAGGATATAAGTCGCTGAGACATTATGCCTTTGTCGAGTTAATTTGCCTGAACATCAAACACTTGCAGATTATTTTGTCAGCAGGTGCTGCATTGCTACGTGGATTAACAAGGACAAACCATTGATGCTAATAGACCTATAAATTCTGGTCCAAAGGACTAGAATATAGAATAACAAGCTACTTGACATTACACTAATTTAATCAGCACTAAATTACTATAAATCTTTACCACTGACCAACTTTGTCCTGACATGCTGCGTCTCATAGTTCAATGAGTTACTCAAAGAAGCCTTTTTAAAATGTCATATCTGAAAACGTTTCCCAATCGGACCCTCCCCCACTGTTTAGATGAGTACAGCAGCTTCAGGCTGTTGAGAGACAGCAGACTGCTTTGCCTTTATTTGGTGCATTATGAAGCCAAAGTGCTTCCACACACAGCCGCTCAGATTCTTTGTTCTCACAATTATCAGACTCCACACAAAAGCCGCTTGTCCTCCATCTTGCATTAATGAACAAGAACAGCAATTGCCTCCCTCACAGGCATTTGGCCACCATCATTACCATTACAATGTTTTATTCTCCTATTGCTCTGAGCCTCTATTTTCAAATTGGATTACAATAAACAGGCGTCTTTGCCTTCAACACTAATGACAATTTCTTTTATTCTAAGCTCCTTATTGTGTCAATTAATGTGAATGTGTGTTGGTGTCAGCACCTGTTAGGCATCAGCATGGTGATTAGACAAAGAAGAAAAAGCACAACTAGAGATTCTGCAATGGTTATGAAGCACTAACTTCATAATGATTTGCTGTCAGACAAAATTTAACCAGTTAGAAAAGATTCCAGCTGCCAAATGAACCCCTTGCTTTCTTCATTGTAGCTCTAATACGAATAGTTCTCCATATGCTAATCCCGCCTGTGGGATGCTGCTTTTCCTTGCATGTGTGTGTGGAAAAAACATGTATTATATTGATTCTGTGTTTGGGGGTGTCTGACATGAGTTTTTCCTTTGCTAGCTGCTGTACATTTTGGATAGATAACAGAGGTTTTAAGTAAGATCTCATTAGCAAACATTTTTGAAGCCAGGAAACCAGAGACACAGATGCGATTTAACTGGAAGTGGAGCAGCAGCTTGGGCATATGCAAACATTACAATACAACCTCATTATGTTCATTGAGAACAATTGCTGCTCTTCCTCCTAATTCCAGGGTCTGTGGGAGAAACAGGGGAAATTAAGTTTTCACTAGAGTGCGCACACGCACACACACACACCTCTGTAATTTTATTCAGGAGCCCTGGCTTTAATAACAGAAATGTAAATTACTTGTAAAAATGTTGACACAATCATCTTCTCCCACATCTTGTCTCTTGATGTGGGATGAACCACAGAGAAAACGGTTACGTAACTCTGCATAGGCTCTAGCTGACAAGTTTCTTGAGACTTGTATGGATTTGAAGAGAAAACCTTATCATGCTTACTAATGGAAAAAGACTCACATCTTGGGGTTTCTATGCTAAGTTTGCACTCATACGATATCTTTTGGAAGAAACACATTTTTAATGCCCTGACTGAGTTTCTGGAAAGTGGTAAATGTGTGGACTTGTACATTATTTCCATACCTGATGGCACAAGCACAGTTGCACAAATACCTGTGCCATAACATAAAAGCCAAACCTTTATATTTTACATGAGGAAGATCTTTTCAGAACAGTAACAAAAGAAAAAAATCAGCACTATATTTTCATCAACATGTTTCAGGATTGACATGGTACATTCAGTTCACGTGATGATTTGCATGTAAATTTTATTTTGTTCTGACCTGAGCATCTTCTCGCATGGAAACTGCCCCCTATTTACCTAAAGGCAAACTCTATGTTCAGTTTAAGGCTTTCCTGCAGCAGTGGTTTCTTCCTGCTTCTTTTTCTCAAAATACCAGATTTGTAGAGTCTCCACTTGAGCCATGGATCTGTGCAGCTCCTCCTAAGTTACTTTTTACATTTTGGTTGCTTCTCAGATTAATGTTGTCCTTTGTAGTTCTATTTTGTTTCTATTTTGAGATGAGGAATTGCTCAATGAGATCTTCAAGGCTTGGAACATCATCATCTATCTTAACCTTGTCTTGTCTGCTGTGTTTTTTGGTCTTCATGATTCTGTTTGTTCACTAAAGTTGTCTAACAAACATTCAAAGTCTCAGCCGGACAATAGTAGTCAGTGCTTAAGCTATACACAGGTGGATTGGGCTGTTGCGGTAACACAGGAGACAAAGTCCAGGAACACCTGCCAGCCCTTCCAGTCCATATAGCACTGATGGGAGACGACGGCTGATTGAAGGGGTAATGAGATGTAGAAGGCAGTTGGCTCAGCAGGGACCAGAGGAGACACTGTCCCTCCCACTACTCCTCTCCCGTCTCTCACCCTGGGAGCAGTATTGTAGTTACCTCACATTGGGTCCACTTAATTTCCCTCTTCAAAGTTTAATATGTACATGCTCACTTTCTCGCCTCTGCACTTATCGCCCACACATTTGCTCAGCCTTTATTCACCAGTCCAAATTAAGTTCTGCCATCTCTGCTCTCCTTCTCTAATAATCCTTCAATTTCCTCATTATTTGTGCCCAGCAGCCCTTCTGCTCTTCACCCTTCTCATTTTTTGTGTGAATTCTTCTCAATGCAGGTATATTAACGTTCTGGTCATAGAAGACTGGTATCAGTAAAACTTGCCGCCTCTTTTTTGGGTGTTTTATTGGCTTTGATCTGTCCTAAATTTCCCATTTTCGTTTTTATAGCATGTACTTTGGTACAGTTTAATGCTGTTAAAGCTGCATTAGGTAATTTTTATCAAATTATGTTTTAACATATTTATAAAACTGTCTTTATTGTGACATTAAACGATAACCTTTGAGAAAAATCTAACTTCTCTGCCTTCTTCCAAGGCAGAGAAGTTAGATTTCTTCGGATGCAGAAATACACCAGAAACAACCAATCAGATTTAGGAGGAGGGTCTTAGTGCTGTCAATCACTGATGTGCACCGCTCACATCCTCTCCCTTGCTCTCCGCTACATTAAAGCTCTTTCCGGCAGCGGAGCCTGCCGTGAATGTGCAGGCTAGTAAGCATGACCAATAATAATGGCAGGTAAACCGTTTTTCTGTAAGATTAAGCTGTTTCTCCACCATAGCCACGGTCGAACCTTGAAAGAGCTTCACCGTTAGCCATTGTTTTTGTTGACGTTTTTCTTAGTACCTTGATGCAAAGTGACTGTGCCAAGGACTTTTAATGAATGCTAACTTAATTAGCAACTGTCTAAATAGATGTTTTATCAAGGTGACTTACATTTAAGAATCATTATTCAAAAACCCACAACTTTTCAATACAATAGAGTAGAAGGAATGAGACAATTAAAAGGCTCCCTCACCTCATGTATCTTTTTCTACATGTTACGTAAACAGTTTAGTTGAGCTACTTTAGAAAATATTTGTAAAATTTTCCTTAAGTTTTATGGATTAAATTATTTTGTAACTATTCTTAAGCAACATTTGTATCAGCTTCACTCACTGTTCCCCTGGTTGTGCTTCTTTTTAATTCCTGAATCTCATAACTAAATACTATCTGCATTGTGCCGAATTGTTTTTTCTAATTTTGATATCGCAGAGTAAAGACAGCAGAGCTGAAGCTCAAACAGGCAAGTTGAATGACTTTGCTCTGATCATAGTGCATGTCTAGAATGCCAGAGCCTGTTTTTGATCGTAGGTGAGGACAAACATGGCTTTTCATAAAGCTGGGATAAAGTCAGCTTGTGGATCAAAATTATGGTATGGGATGAATGGATGAAATGCTTCTGACCTCCCATCCTGGATTCCCCTTGTTTTCCTTTTTTTCTCTCCTGTCGTCATTTGCAGAAAGGTTCTGACGTCTCGCTGCATAGATAGCTGCATCTGATTCCAACTCCATGACGACACCTTTATTTTTGTGATTTGTAATGTCAGCCTGTCTATTTTTGTCTTGGCTTAATTCTTAATCATCTGTTGTTTGTGTGGAGACTTATTGATTTCATTTTGCACCAAAACATGCAAAAGCATAAACAAAGCCTTTAATCTTGAGCTAAAATATCCCTGTGGCAAAAAGATTATAGGCATATGTTTGTAGGAATTGATATTGCTTGTCTGTGGTATTTTTTATTTAACCAGATTGTGCATGTTGTGACTTTTAATTAAGATGCTTTTGACCAGAGAGACCGTAGAACAAGTTGTTGCGATCACATCTCTCCTGCTCTTGGCTTCAGGAGTGCCAGACTCACTCAAGACCCCGGCTGATCTTTGAAGAGTCAGAAAGTCGTGCTGCTGTCATGTGGGAACTCATTATTCTTCAGGAACAGAAGGAATTCAAGTGCAGCAGCCTTCGTCACAGACAGTCAGGGTGGATCAGATCCTGGATACGTTGTTTTTGGGCATTCGTCAGTTTGGCATTCAGATATGAGTCCGGGGATGATGGCAGCTCTGGAATCTGCTCAGCAAACTAGAATCACTCATTCTCATGAAGGAATTATTTATAATTAGGGATCTAAGAGCTGTCTATAAAAATAAAATGCAGCTTTGACTTTAAGTACTCAGTGTTTCTCCTACCATTATAATAGGAGCAATACCTGACCCACCATATCGCATCTCTTGTCAGTTCCTTTGAAGATACGCTTTATTTTCAGACAAAAAACTTTCTGTAGAAGTGATCTACCCTTTGTCTGAAACAAATCACACAGCTGGACTGCATTGATGTATTTTGCACTATTTTTTTGCCTTTTCATTTTCTTATACCATCTGTCACTTGTTAAGTTTAAAGAGGCAGTATTTTGTATTTTCTAGGCACATCATGCCATTTTATAGAAAAAAATAATATTAACTTCATATGCCATTAAATTGCTGCACATATCAAAAACAACTTAAAAGAAATATGACTTGACATCAGTAGCTGTGTTTCCATTACAAATGCATGCAAATATTTGTTACTATTCCCCTAATGTCGAAAAATTACAATTTTGAATTGCGGTGTTTCCATTAAATAATAAATGCAATTAAAATTATACGGAAATAAGTTAGTTTATTCAATAAATTATTAAAAAATATGCCACACCATGATCCTCCGACCTCTTCCTGTAATCTTCTTAATCGTTTCTGGGAGTATTAACATCTGGTCTTTTATCATGACTCGTGTAATGCGAAAAGAACAATGATCAGCTTTGCGGAAAAGGCGCCACTTTGTGGAAGCAAATGTTTAGGCACCCCTGGAATGGCTGCCACATGATATTCAAGGACATCTCAAACTTGCTTGAATAAGTCAAAGCAACACTTTAGGTTTGTGTTTTGTGAGGGAATTACTTTATAACATGATGTAAGATATATATACAGTATTATATATATATATATATATATTAAATATAACATGCTTTAAGTTAATTTTTCATAATATCCCTCTCAAAAATCTTCAGATATTTTAGTGTTATAAAAGTGTAATAGTTTGAGAATTTCTTTCTATTGCTTCCCTTAATGTAATCTTTCCCACAGCTGCTCTCTGCTCACTCTGTCTACAAAAGCACACACACCTGCTCTTTTCCAAGTGTGTGATGACTCCTAGCGATCTGTGTGACTGTTAGGACTCTGAACAGCAGCCTGCTGTGACTTACATCTGGCCCGACCTGTCAGACCTAACCAGGCATAATAAACAATATCCCCCATGGCAGACGTCTCAGAAATACGAGTCCGTGTTTTCCACCGATTGTCCCCTCCTTCTCGACTATAACTCAGGCAAAATACACTCACGCCTCTCAGTCCTCGATGCTTGCAAATTTTTCAGCCCTCATTTTTCATTTGAGTGTTATTTATTGATTGACTCTCATGTGGGTTGTAAAATTTGCACCATTCTGGCCAAACGTTTCATTGCATCGTCTAGCATCTCTAGTTTTCTCTTTAAACTCGATTAGTAACATCTCCCTTCTGTTTTCTTCCAGGTTCTGTATGCAAAAGAGTGCCAAGTTGGTGCCAGGGGTGACGTTAGACCTCATTGAGAAGTAAGTAGAAGCACAACAATTTTTCCTCTTATTGTCAGCAGGGCACGGTCTGGAGACATCATTATCCAGTTTCCCTTTCCTGCCTGTCTCTCCTCGCCTTGCCTCCCTCTCTCTGTTGTTTTCCATCCTGAAGGCATAATCCTATGCCTTTGTTTCCCTCTCACTGTCAAAGTGGCAGCACTTTGGCAGATTTAAAGCTTTAAATTTGCTGAATTAACCTCCGGGTGTGGAGCGACTGAGCGTGGATCATCTCTTGCTCTCAGGCACACCATCCTCAGATTGATGCCAGCTCTCAGTACATCCAAAGTTTTGCTGTTTTCACTGAACTGTCTGCGTAGATCCCCACCTAAGCTTTCAGGAGAGGATGAACTGACATTTATATATTTAGATGGTTGACTTAGTTTTTAAAAAATAACCTAAGTAAAGTGCCTGAGGGAGTTGAACTTGAAGGGCTTCTCTGCAGTCTCCTAATGATGTGTTTATTTGTCACACTGTTTGTTGAATTTGAATAATAACCATCACATCAGTCTGATGTGATGATGTGATGTGATAACCAGCAAGAAAAATCTGGTGAAGAAACCACGCACAAAAATCTATCTACTCATAAAACTATGCACAGAATCAGAAACCACCATTTATTTTGGTCTGATGCTTACTGCATCTCCTAAATAGCAGAATCGGTTTCTTCCTCCTCTCAGTGAAGCTTCTGTTGCTTCCTTTTATGTGTAATTGACAGCAACAGGCTTATCAGTGGAACTTCCTACAAGTGTTTCCTCCCAACTGAACATCTTTTTTTAGATGATTAGAAAATAAAAATCCAAACAAATAGTGAATAAGCTGATGCCAATAGTCCTACAGGCACCTGCTTTTCCTTGCTGAGCTCCTTCTGTCCTGAAGAACAGCTGCAGCTTTATCGCGAGTCATTGCAGCTGACATAAAAACTCATTATTATGTTTCTTACCACAGTGAGAACACAAATAAGTAGATATTTTATTTTATTGGGTTTTTTGATAGAGTAACACAAAATGGTGCACAGAGATCACCAACTTTCTGCTGAACTCTAAGCTACGGATCCTTAAATTTCATGTGGCCTTCAGATTAGAGAACAGGAGATGGACAGTGGAGAAGGAAACTTGGTTAACATCACTACTTGACTTGAAAGCAGGGGAGCAATAATGATATGGAGTTATCAAACATGCTTCTCTGTCTGGCTTCCACAGTTTTCCAGAGGCCTGCATTGTGTTGTGTAAAGTTTGGTGCAGAATGAATTATATTGTGGGGCAGAATTTCTTTCACTTTGTCGCAGTGAACAGTGCACTGTTTATGGAAGTGATAGTGTATGGAGCCGTCTGTGGATCAACATTAGAGTTATTCAGCAACAGGCCGACAGTATTTTCTTAAGATCATAAGAAGACGAAAGAAGCTAATGAAAAAATAGAAATTGCCTTTTGTGGAGCATTGACAGCAACTTGTGTAGAGAAGTCTGTTTGCATGCAATGTTCAACCCGAAGTGGTGGGATTGTGATGTGATCTGCTTCACTGATAGACTTCTGCATTAATTAAAACTTTCAGGCACTGTTTACATCCAGATTTGTTTCGTCTGGCTTCTTTGGGTGCAGAATTATGATGCTTGTCAGTGACATAAAAGTCTGCTAAAATAAACAGGAACTCCCAGACTGCAGATGCTTTGAAAACAATGAGATATGTATTCAATTCAATACCGCATATGGAAGTCGCACAAATGAGATTTTTGGGGGGGCATGGGAGCGGTGTGAAAAGATGGGAATTGGGCCATTCAGAATGTTGTGAGATAATCAGATTTGGGTAGTCCTTGCATGGTGTTTGAACATAACCTTAATGTTGCACCATAAAGAGAGATTTTGGGTAAGTTCAGGCTTCCAACTTTGTGGAAACAGTTTGGGGGTTGTCTGCTCACCAGTGTACAAATGGAGGTTTACAAAAATATGGATGACAGATTTTGGTGTCGAACAAGTTGATAGGCCTGCCTGACCTGGCAGAGCACCTGTGAAGTAAATTAGATCATTCCTTCTTGTCCATGTAGCACCTCTAACCACTCTATGCAGTGAAACTAAAATGGAGTAAAGGAATTAAAGTAAAGGAATATTCTACTATATTTCTTTCAGAAACCAAAATGTGAACTGTCCCCAAAGCTTTATAACATCAACAGTAATATAACTGTATAGTGTAACAGTAAATAAATGTTTACTTTTAATATTCTTATGTCTTGTTTTGAACAGTTATTACAGTAACCACAGTTTATCACTGGGCTACATCCAGAATTGGTGTATGATCTTACAAATGCCTCCTGGAAAATGGTTAAAAAGTTCCAGAAAACAACCCTAAATATTGTGGAAAACCTTCAGAGAAGAATTAAAGCTGCTCAGGGTTCATTGACGACATATTAAAGCTTATAGAGGGAGGGATGTCATTCCTATTCATATGTTTGAAGATAGACAAGTGAAAATGTTTAGTAGAGATTTGTGTTTTAAAAAGTTGCATAATTACGATGATGTTATTATGGGCATGCTCATTTCAGAATTCATTTTATTACTACTTTAATTAGTGAGCCTTACCGGATTATCCACCTCTTAATTATGTTGGACTTCATCATATTGCAAAAACAATGTTATAGAAATACCAGTGCATTTACACACAGCTGCATAGTTGGGTATTCCTGCATGTCAAATAAATAGGACACTTTCTCTTTTTTCCAAACTATTAATGAGAATTATTCATAATTCAAACATGTATTTTTCCAAGCTTTTTCTCGCTCGCCTGAGATCTTTCCTTTTAGTTTTCTTCTGATCTTATTTGTACATATTGTCACTGCTTCTTTTCATCTCCTCTCAAACACGACCACTCTCCAGTTGATTGATGTTGTGCAGAAAATGCTGTAGTGCAGAAGAACTGCTGCTGAATGACTCCCAAAGGCAGGATGGGAACCTGCTAGACGAGGGATGAGCACCTTTGAACAAGCATAACATTTTTTTTTCAGTCGTATATTCTTTCTTCTCAACCATTCTGACATTAGTTGGTGGATTTGACGACACTGAAGCTCTCCCTTTATGCTTTGTGCTCTCATGTCCTTTTTATCTTCCATCTCCTGTCTCCTCTCCTTTGCACTACAGGAACAATAACATTTGACCTGGTGGCTGTAAGGACAGTTGAAACACCCACAAATGTTACACTGACTTATGTCAGAGGTTTATTTTTTTATCATATATATTTTGTTGTCTTTCCCTATTTAGCCATGAATAAAACACTTTAACCCAAAGCACAGCTTTTTACCAAGTTTTGACTGACTTTATCTGTTAAAAGTAGTTTCCTTAAGAATTTGTTCACCTGGATTCTTTGTGGACGTGTTTCTAATTGTACATATGATATATAAAACTAATCTTTAACAGTTGCTTATAGTACGCAAAATGTCTTCTTGACATGGTATGCTTTCTTAATATATATAATTTTTGTAGAAGGGTTTCTAACTCATCTGACTTGAAGTCTCAGCAGTGTGGGACCACTGTGGCTGAAATGTGCTGTTTTGGTTGATTGCATGTCTTATGTGTTGCACGAGGGGTTTAAATGTTGAGTCAGCCAATATCTGCCTTAGTTAAATAATGGATATCCTCAGAGCTCATAAAAGAAAAATGGGACCAAGTTCATCTCACCTCAACTCTCTAGAGTTGTGCCAGCGCTTTGATTAAAGCTGAGCCTCAAAATCAAACAGGAGACAAAAACACTTCATTACTTGACTTAATCATAATCCAGATAATCTGATGTTTCTGCACCAGAGTGAGGACCCTTTAATGTGATACTTAAAGTTTACCTCCTATACCTTCGTCCAGGTTTTGACACTTTGTTGATTGTTTTGACTTTCTTTCTGTCAAATTGATCTTTTAATCAATGAGCGTATTCCTGTAAATTGTGGCAGATGTAGATGGGTTCATGTTTTATTTAAGAATATGGACATACTGGATGTATTTTTAATTATGACCACAACACCAGTCAATATTTACAGTACACTAAAAGATTTTAAATGACCATGAATGTATTTATTCATTAGTTCTGACCAGACTTAGAAGCTCGGATCTTTCTTTTCTAAACGTCTTTGAAGGGTCACTTTGGACTTTGACTTATTTTTCACACATTCTTTGCTATTTGATGATCAATTGCCTGAATCCAATTCGCAGATCGGTTCACTGGTCTTCTGGTCTACTGGTTTTGTTCTTGCATTTTTACCACAACAATGACCTCTGTCAAGTCTATGTGCACATAGATGTGTGGCTACTCTGTCATGGCAACCCCAGAGAGAAAAGTCCTGATAGACAGACACCTCCTTAAAATCTCAGCTGTTGCTGCCTCTTCTTTCACACAACTTGCTAAAAACAAACTTGAACCCCCCCGCTTGGAAAACTGGTTGAACTCGTATTAAGTGAACAGTTACAATTTTTTACATAAAGTTTGGAAATTTACCCCATATTACGTCACTAGCTTAAAGACAAAGAGCCATAAGCAGCTTGTTTCTGCAGTATGTGTTATGTAATTGGTAGATCACATAACTTTTTCCCTCTTCCATTTTCCATATAGTTCTTACTCAACACCAGTCTGAGCATGGCGAAGCAGCCAGCCGTTACACTCAGCGTCCACTCATTTTGCTCATCTTTAAAGGTTACACGTGGATAGAAATGGCCTTAAACACTCATCGCCTTTGTTACAATCATTTTGTTGTGAAACAAATTCAGTATCATGGCAACTTTGAATAGTTGCATGTTGATGATTTGTTTATTAATTTGATCATTCTTCGGTCCTCACTCCATCTGTGCACCCTTCTGTCTCCTTTCTTCCCACGTTCATCCAACTCACATTCTGGTTGGATCCAGTCACTGGAGCCTTTTTACATAATGGAGTCACGAAGCACGGGGCATGTGGATTTTACCTGCTCACTCCCTCTTGCTCGTCTCAAAGCAGGGTGTTGAAGCAAGTGATGTGGGATGATCCATATTAAGTCTTCCTCTGTGGCCTTCACTATAAGAATTTTCATCTAACCTGCTGTACTTTAGTAATTACCAGGTTTCTGTTATCCCACTCTGTGTTTCGGGAATCATGTCTCTGTTATAGCTGTGCCATATCGACTGGTAGTGAAATACTTCTTTCATTCGCTGTTTTGTGACATCAAGAACAAGCCATTCCTTCAAGGTGGCAGAGATGTTTGTATATTTTTCTAGGAGCTTTTTCCTCCTTCGTGTAGAGCCTACAGATGACTCTTGTTTATGTCTTATATACTGATGTATTTATAAACTCAAGTGTCATGTGATCTACACTACCTTCAGAATCATGAGCTACCAGTAACTCTTTCAAATTATAGGGAATAAACTTGCCGCCTTCACTTAAAAATGAACGAGGGGCTGATATGAGATCACCGCCTGTTGAGATGATTAATGATGATTTATTTCTTCAACAGACTCATGATCCAAAAAACATTAAAAAAGATTACTTCTTTGTTTAATTTTAAGGCTTTGTAATCCAGAATTAACATGATATTCATGCTGTCAATGCAGCCTTTTAAATGTGAACTTTGACTTCAATGTATTTAATATATGTCATAAAATTGAATCAATTTAAAAATAAGATCCTTTTTATTTTCAGCCGGCACTTGTCAGTTAATCTATATGAATACCCTTTTAAAGCTTTTAAAGGTCTAAATATGTGAGTTGTGTTGCCACTCATAGTTCAGCTTAACAGTTTGAATCAAAGCAAAAAGCTCAAAGTTCAAACCAGCATTTTAACATCAAACAACTGACTAAGGTGACACCTCACATTCACATCTTCATTTCAAGACCATGGTGTCTTGCACCGTTTAAGGTCAATGCCTTTTTGTTCCCCACTACATGCATCATAAAGAACTTGTAAAAAGTTTTAAAGGGTCAAAATAATGTCAGCACTTTCTTTGTTGTACTCTTTCATTTATTTTGAACTGGAGACACTCTCATAGATGTGAAACCAGAGCATTCGTGGAAACTAAATTGGTGCGATAAATCCTAACTTAATGTGGAGAGCAGGAGATGGACAAAACTTACCCAAACTTTGATTGATGGCACAAGCCTCAACACCTCAGAGGGCATTCTTACCCATTCAGTGATTCATCTGTCTATTTCTTCACCCATCCACTGCTAGCTTCTCTTTCCCACCCCCCCTCCAATGTATTACAGAGAATAATCAGCGAGGATGGGAACTGCTGAGTGTTCATCCTGACTGCTGACTTTTCAAACACCTTTGGCAGGCACTCAAAAGTGCTCAGGAGTTGGCCGGCCCTCGTCGTTATACAGAGGGCTGGTAGTGCCAGGAGACTTACAGTTGCTATTATTTGTCACTTAGAGGTAGAAATTGAGGGCTTGGGTCAAAAAAAGTTCAGCCTCGTTGCACATTTATACAAACTTGGGTGGAGGGTGATAAATGACTTGAGATGTAATGTGTTATTGAGACAGGGGAAGTGAGTATGCTTGTGCTCCGGTGTGGAATCTAATGATGATGATAAATGTGTAGAAATGACAGTTTGTGGCAAAATCTGGATAGAAACAGTAAGGTTCTACAATGCATATTAAGATTTTATGCTAAACCTAAAGAACTTAGTTTTTTGTTTTGTGAAGTGACTGATTCACCGTTCTCAGACTGTCACATTTAACAGGGAGTAAAAATGGAAGCACATAACCACAAATATTTAAATCAATTCAAGGGAAATGGGAAAGTCATATATTAAAAGTATGTTTTGCCATATTGACAAATGGCCTTTTTTCTGATGGCGAAAACCCAGAATGCTTGTAAGAAGAGGAGGTTGCCAAGTCGATCAGCTCTTCTTGACATCAAGTTGTATTTGTTTTGTATTCTTTTATATCTGAAAGATACTAACAAGAGAACTGATGAAGATCTCCATAGCTTCTTTTTTGTCATGTTTGTTGCTTTCTTCAGTACAAATAGCAGTTGCATTTACATAAATCTGTTAAGATTCAAGATCTTTTACATTTATTTGTTTGTGTTTGGACTTTTAGAGAAGAAATTGCTGGCGAACTTTGGATCATTGCCCTAATTTTTAATCCAACTCTATGTAAACGTAAGGTCTGCTGGTGATCACACTACCACCACCATACTTAACTGTTTTATACCAGATTTAACAAGATTCATACTTTTTCCCCTTTAAAGTCTTTCATAATATTATGTTGCCCAGTCTCCTGTTTTTTTAATACAAAGTCTGACCTTAACTGTGACACATGAGGTCTGCAGGGGGCCTTTACTGACCTCCTGGTTGAGTTATTGATTCACATATGGATTAATTTTCCTGAACCGGCCACTGATGGGAAGGTTATAGTAGCTCCTGCTGTTGCTCATGGAGATCTAATTGACTTTTTTCGTACTTCATGTTAAGATATTTCTTCGGTGGATACTAAAACTGAACCAGGTTATCAGTCTTTCACATTAACTTTAGATTGAAATAAAAAAGACAAAAAAACCCAGGAGAAATCTAAGGGAAAAAAGTTTTTTAAATTGATTCATGTCTAATCTTATAGCGTTTTGTGACGTTAGAGAAGGATCAACACGAGATGGCCACCTGTGTAAATATTTTACTACTGAGACAGCTTGTAAAGTCAAATCAGAAGACAGATTTGTTTTCTTGCAGCTCACTTTGTAAAGACATCCCAGCCGACATTGCTGCAATATAGCTGCCTCTTAAAACATCTTATCTTGTAGATCTCAAACATGATCAAAGGGAGACTGGACTTACTTTGTGTTTGTTCCTGGTGTCAGTCTGATCTCAGCGTACAGCGGCACCCAGGCACAAAAACACATGAATATTCAGCTGCTAATCTCTGAGTAAGAAACTTGGTGCTTTCGAATGTTAATTTCTTCACATGATGTTGTAATAGTGCAGAACAGTTTCTGCTGTTTTGCTCTGAGTAAACCCTGTGACATGCAGTGTGCGCGGCTGACACGGTGCCATCTGTGTTGTGTTGTGTTGCAGGATCCCTGGCAGGCTCAACGACAGACGCACACCCCTCGGAGAGCTCAACTGGATCTTCACCGCCATCACCGACACCATCGCATGGAACGTGCTGCCCAGAGGTGAGTCTCTTCGTCACAACAACCTCCTCGTTGTCAGGAAAATCAATCTATTTGGATCCTCACAAGTATGTGAAAACAACAAACTATATATCCCATGAATGTAGGCTGGTCACAATAACAAATTTTGCTGAACAATAAATTGTCCCAGAAGTTGTAGCAATAAACGATCATATTGTTGCTTTGAGACCATGTTAAAGTAACATAATGGTAATGGCATGATAATGCACACATTCTTAAAGATCAATAAACTTTCAATTCTCACAGACATTTAAAATATGCAAATTAAATAAACAAAACCACAGAAACAACAAATAAAAAAGTGAATTATGAAGTCCTTTAGACTCCGATAGTCTAAATCCTTCTTTTCTTTCTTCCTTCCTTCCATCATTTGTTCCTTCCTATTTTACTTCCTTCCTTCTTTTAGGATCAAAATGAGAAGTTTTAAACTTCTCAGATGATCTCAGTTCAGTCAAAAGATTTGTAATGGTACAAGTATTCATAGAAAACTGATTTTCCTCAGAAATGCGTCAATTTGCATCAAGTCTTGTGAAAGTTTGAGCGTCTTGAATACATGAAACATGAGGGAAATCTCTTCTATTTTGCATCATAAGAACAACCCCTGCTGTGCGGTACACATGTAAACAGCAACAGTCGAGTAATCCAAAAACCAGATGAGCCGCACTTTCTCTGCTGTGCTAATTGAAAAAACAAAGCTTTAAAAGGAATTTCTACTAATGCTTTAGTGTGCTGATTTGTTATAGGCACGCTCACCACTCATCAGAATTTGGAAAATAAGCTCCTTTTTAAAAGATTTTGCTGTTATAAGCTAAAAGTAATGTTTGAAAGCACTCAGTGGGGGAGTTGGGGGCAGGAAAATGAGCTTGCAAAGACATCAGAGGCATACTAAAATCTTTCTTTAAACATATATGGGCAATGTTGAAAAATAAGATGTCCCATGTGGCTCAGCTCTCAGGGAGTCCAAAGTGGGGCACCTAAAATAAAAAGCAGCGATGTTTAGGCATCAGCAGTACTATGAGAGCATCATAACATCCCCAGTGGCTGAAATCATGCCGCTGTTGATATAAAATGCCAGAAGCGCAGTTTGTGCCGGTCAGCTCTTCAAATTGAGATTAATTGTGTTTAGAGTTCCCCGCACCATCATTGAGGACATCACTTGAACTAGGGTTTGGTGTGTTACACCACAATGCAACTACCCATTTCTCACATACTTGCCCTGATGAAAACGCTGGCACACACACTCATTGTTATGACTTGCTTCTAGACTGTGTATTCCTTGATTTCCCTCCTGTTTCATGTATTCAACACACATCCTCTCAGTCACACACTTGAACTCCCACGCGACAAAATGTATCCCGGTTAGAATAGCATTGTGACAATGCTGATGTCTGCCAAAGCCTTTTAAAGCCTCGGGGCTGCGCTGTTAATGAAGCTGCCCACATCAGAGAGATTTCCTGTAATGAAGGCACGGCATACACCTTATCCAAATCTCACACACACACCAAGACTTCTGCAGCTTGTCACCAACAACATGCTCATTGTCCCTTAAGACATATCTCCAAAAAGTAACAGTAAATTCATAATCACCAGCCAGAAATGGTGGAAAGGAAGTGGCCCAACTTTGTCAAAGTTGAGCTAAACATTTCCCTGTGTTTTACATGCTAGAAACCTCAAACCAGCTGATTGTTTTTCCAAATGTAGTCACTTTGGCTCAATATGCTGTGTTCATTCACACATAAAGTGCCCCATTTTCATTTATTCCTACACATAGATTAATGTAATTCGTTTTTTGCCCTTCTTCTGTCTGCAGAATAATGCATCATTTCTATTTTCTCCATTCCCAACTTCAGATCTGTTCCAGAAGTTGTTTCGTCAGGACTTGCTGGTGGCCAGCTTGTTTCGCAATTTCTTGCTCGCGGAGAGAATAATGAGGTCGTACAACTGTACACCAGTCAGCAGCCCCCGTCTGCCCCCCACATATATGCACGCAATGTGGTAAGACACGCTCACAAGCAGAGCTCGGGTTACATGAACACACAGATGCACAGATGTCTGTGGCTTTGTAGAGCTGGAGGTTAGAGGAAAGACAGGAATCACCCTCAAGGCCAGGCTGTTAACTCAGACCGAAAGCATTTAAAGGATGAGAAATGTTTCTAAGAAACATATTCTTTATTGGGAAACAGCAGTATCCTCTTTATGTAATGGTATGTATATTTAATGAATGAACATTTTAAAAAATCAACTGGGAAATTAGAAGTGAATTCAAACTGTGAAACATGTCTGGAAGCTAATTTGTGTCAGTGTGAAGGGATTTCTAACTGAAAGAAAACTGCTTCCTTACAATGATTTCATTTTTTTAGGTTTGGTTGGTTGCATGTATAACCTATTGAAACAGGTTGTACATGCAAGAAATTGCTCAAAAATGTCTTAACAGCCAGAGTTTGGTAGATGCCTCCCAGAAATTATTTCAGCCAAAGGGTTTAAAACTAGCTATTTGAGGGTGTCCTAACTTTGTCCTTTAACATTTTGGTAATGTCTTTTGTTGATTAAAAGAAGATCATTTGTTGTTGTTGAGGGGTTTCGTGTCTGGCCATCACCTTCCTACCCAATTCCACTCAATTCTCATCTCCCTTTAATGCTGTGTCTAGGATTTCTCCCATTGAGCTTGATTTCTCCAGTTGAATTTCAACCTGGACAATCAGTGAACACAAGGAGGAGTTGTGAAAGATTACATGAATTTTCTGCACTGTTTTGGAATTGTTGTCTTACTATACAGGGTTGTAGTTTGGCATTGAATGAAACCATTGTTGGCCAAGCTCCCACATATTGAGCAATTAAAGTTGGATCAAGAGGAATGTTTGAGACATCTTATTGCTGATAAAGATGCCGTAGCCCTGCTCCCTGTGGGGTTGATTACAGCACATTCAATTTCTGGTAAACTTCACAGTGTAGCTTCATTCACGATTGAGCTGACCTATTACATACATCACATCCAGGGACTTCCTGCTATTTTTATATGAATGTCTGTTTTCCTAGCTGTGCTCTAAAAGCAATTGTAACCCATATGCACACACATAAAGTGAATGATGAAGGTGAACCATTAAAAGGGGAGCTTGTGGTTGTTTGTGTTTTATGAAACCATGATCCCAGACAGGCTTTAGTCACAGCAAAGTTGCTGCTTTCACATTTTTTTGTCCCTGACTCAAGAAAATCCAGGTGAGCTGAAAAATCAATAGCTTCTCTAGTACATTTTGTTATTTTGTTTTTCCAGTGATGCAACAGATGCTTTATGCATCCTCAAACATACAACAGGTTGCTGCCCTGTCTATAAGCAAACTGAAGGTAAACACAGCATTCTGGAGCTGTTCTGAATTACATGTAAGCAATATAAATGCTTGAGTCACTTTCACAGCCTCCTTAAATAAGTATCCGTGTGGAAGCCTGAGCCAATGTGTGGAGGTGTTTTTAAATGTTTCTGTCTTTGAACATATGCAAACTCTTCATGTATTATTTTCTTTACATCTTTTTTTTCTCATGTTGACTGTTGCCAGTGTCGCTGTCAGCAGTGAGCTCAGTGTTTTATAGCGGTGAAAATTACCAGCAGTACAGTCGTAGTAACAGGAAACAGAACAGGAGTGATTGACGAGAAATCTTTTACTTAGCTTAAGGTTTTTAATATCAGAAACAAATGACATATTATTCTGTTTTAATATTTAAGAGGCTTAGCCAGAATGCTCTAGAAGTGTATAAGAAAGGGCACCTCAACATTTTGTTGATAAGCTGCCTTTGCAGGAGAAAGTTGTAGTTAGTCTTCTCTGTTGGACCTTAAGTGTCTCTCACATGTTTGTGGAGGAATTTTGGGCCACTCATTCTTCTAATTCTCCTCCGTTTAATGAAGCTTGTAGATCTGTTGAGGTTTTGTCATTCAGGTAGGGGTCTTGACTTTGGCTTTACTGTTGCAATGCATTAATCACTTTCTTTTTCAGTCATTGTGTTGTAGATTTGCCGTTTTGTTGAGGAGTAATTTGTTTTGCATGACCTGTTTTGAATATCTTTCTGCCACTGGTGGCTGTTATTTACAGTAGATCAGATATGAAGTAGGCAAAGAAAACTTGGTGGTGTGTTTGTGGTTGTGTGACGTGTTGTGGTGGCTGGTTTTCTATTTTTAATAAATTTGCATAAATCTCAAACTTTTTTCCACATTGACATTTGTGCGTAGAATTTTGTGGAAGATTAATTTACTACAACTTGTAATGAGGTTTTAACATGACAAGATGTGGAAAAAGTGAAGCACTTTGAGTCCTTTACCGATGCACTGCATGTAATTAAAATTTAACATAATATGATTGGACTCTATAGGGTTCATTAGTTATTTAATGCATTTGTGAGATATTTCTCTTGAATTTATGCTTTACAAGTAAAGTGTTGATGTTTTGTGGAATAGACAGATGGGAAAAATACAGACTTTTAAAAGAGAAAATAGGAACAGTGTTTTAACATCAAACACATCCAAAATCAATGGATACAAGATATGACTATTGAATTACTCAAGTGCTCTTTTTGACAAACTACACAGTATGCAAAACCAGAGAAATGTGTTCCCTTTTTTCTAGAGCTGTAAGAACATCTTTACACTCCTGCATCGCTGGCTGGATGTTATTGCAGCTTCTTCTTGATAGATTGGGTCAGAACGTTTTGTTTGGTCTGGTGTTCGACAAGAATGATATACAAATACCTCAACACTTGAGTTTTAGGGACGTTTGAACTGTTCTGGCCAAAAAGAAAATTATTCTTGTTTTTTCCACTTCAGATAAAAAGAACCCATTTCTGTTTTTATGGTCTATGGGAGCAAATTTAAACACATTTGAACAATCTCCAGAACAATACTCAAGTTATTCTTACAGATCATTAAGATAGAAAGAAAGAGTTTCTAATAAAAAACTATGTATGCATTTTTTTGTTTGTTTAATTATTTGAATTAAACACAGTTATTATATTTTCTGAAAATGTTTCACCTCTTTAACAAAAACGCTAAAGGTTTCTTCAGTCAGGAAATAATGTGATTATTTACTGCTTAATGAGACAAACACTGAATTGAAATAAACCCCATTTCCATTTGTCCACCATGTTTTCTCATTAACATACGTGTTTATACACAAAGGCCTGCTGTTGTCCGATTCCTCTTTTGCACAATGTAAGAGCCATTATCTAATCATCCATCTTCCTTTAGTTACACAAACATCTCTCCATCGTTTTCCCTTTGCATCGCCTTCTAAAAATGCCTCTTTCTGCTTCTCCCACTCATTATCTGGCTGGCGTTGGCAAAGCCTCCAGGAGAGGCTCGTTGTGTAACCGCCTGGCATCTCTCCCTGTAACAAATACTGCTCTTTACTCCTTGAGCATGCTGTAGTCTTTCTTTCTCGCTTGTTCATCCCTATTAGTTTAGATTGCAGGTACTTTTCAGTGTTTGCGGCCCAACAAATTGGGATTTCACAACAGCACATGCAATATTAAGCAGGATAGAGTAACGACTGAGCAGTGGTTTAGGAGTCTAGGAAACCAAACTGTGAGGGCAATAAAGAGAGTAAGTGTTAGAGATAAAAGGCAAGTAGGAAAATAAAAGTTTGGGCCAGCATGTACTAGACCGGAAAGGATGGAGAGGAGGGAATAAGTACTTTAAGGGCTTGCTGATTCATGTTAGTGCCAAAACACAAACAACTATTGTTATTCAAATGGGGCAGAACAGGGCAGGGCAAATAAGCCTGAGGCTGATTACTCCCTTGCTAGCCATTTAATTGCCAGTAGTGTATGTCTGTTTTATATTGGTGCATGTTGCTGCACCACTCTCTGCAGGCAACCAGAGAAAAGAGCTTAGTCAGCCGCCAAACGCTCCCCTACACAGGCGCGTTGTTGGCTTTCTCTTCATTTCACACTCAACACACACGATATCTGGTAATGAGTCACTTCTCCGGCCTTGTGAGTTGGTGAAGCCTGCCATAATAAACTTGGAGCAGCCTCCATCCTGAGAGTACATTCTTGCAGATAATATGGTACTTTCTGGTTGTTTATATGCCAACGGGTTGCATAAAAGCCATCAGGGATGGACTCGTGAGCTGGCAACTTCCCAATCACAAGTTATGAAACCAGAATGTAGTGTTTTCATATCTGATTTAAAACACAGTTGAGTTGTTGCTTTAATTTTCTATTATTTTTATTTTAGTCAACTATAACAAGGATACACTGTTACTGAGAAACAGAAAACAAAAAGAATAGTTGGAAACTGAGGTTTCTTCATCTTTTTTTAGATATATTTTTATCATGTAACTGTTTCAGATCATTTACCAAATTTAACACTTGAGAATTACCCAAGTGTGCATAAACGGTCTGCGTGTTGTCATGCCACAGCATCTGAACTAGATTTAAATTCAGTGTTTTCAGCCCAGACCCAATCATTGTGAGCCTAATTAGATCTAGATTCTTTACAGCTAACACTGTATGTGGCTGCAAATTGCTACTTGATGAGCAGCATCTCGTCTTAGGAATGCAATCAGCTTTTTACTGCGAAGATTTTTACCACAGGGCTAATTCTTTGTGCTGCTGGTGGTGACAAAACCCCCCAAATAGCCTTATTCAAGTTACCTTTATATGTTTCCATGTTGCACATTCATCAATGAGTCCATTACATGTTCTGCACTGTGCTGTCAACCAGAAGTGCAACTCTATTATATCACTCTGGAATAATGGGAAAAGCCATTTGAGCAGGAGAAAGAGTCTCAGACAGAGTGAACTCTGCGTCATTCATTCAGCTTCACATTACATCGCTGTGCATCAACTGGGAACATGAATCAACCTCTAACTCATGCTAACTGAGAGGAAAAAGCCCCAGCGAGGCTCTGAGTTCAATTTTCTGCAAGAAAAAGCTGGAAAGTGGAGGTTAGAGGAGACGAGCTGAAAGGGGAGAAAAGAGAAGCTGTGATAAGGTTTGATGTGGGTTGCATAACCCCATGAATTAAAAATGACCATGGGAGAAGAGCTGGTGTTTAGAAGGGGGATTAAAGGCTCCTCACTGCCCTCTCCAGAACCCGTGGAAGGAAATCTCAGGAGTTGTAGGGGCTCCCAGAATAATGCAGGAGAGACGAACTGATCTGAGAAAAATGGATTTGATCGCTGGGGTTAAAAACTCGACCATAGACCTGGTGTTGACCTGCACTTGTGTACAACTGAAAATCAATTTAGCTGTGCTATGTGACAAGACACAACCAAAGCAAATGAAATACATTTTGATCCATACATATATAAGTAGACCTGGGCGAAAGATTGAATTCCCAACAAGCCTAACAGAAGGTGGTTTAAAGAGTGGCTTGATTTGGTTTATTGCTTTTTTATTTCTGGGGGAAAAAGCAGTCTTAGCACCCAAGAAATTGTGTTTATTATAAGTACAGAATTGGTAACTGTTTTTTTTTTAGCTCAGTTCTCAAATTTTAGGTACATTAATAATTATTCATAAGTGCATTGATTGCTAACTATTTAATAGGAACATCAGCTTGACAAAGGCCATTACAACACTAGAAAAACTGTGTATAACAAAGCTTATTACAATATTATAGTGAAGACACAGACAATAAGTAATACACATGTACGTGTCTTATATTATTATTATAAAAAATACATGATACATAAGACACAACAGACCTGCCTCTTTGAAATTAAATGTCTTTCCTCAGCCATTTTGGTTGATATTGATACAATGACATCACACGGTTGCTGCAGATTTGTCTGATCCATATTGACGACGTAGATCTCCGGTTCCACCACATCCCAAAGGAGCTCTGTGATTGAGATCCAATGTCAACTTACCGTCATGTTCAAAAAACCAGTTTGACATGGTGCATTATCCTGCTGAAGTAGCCGTCAGAAGAACGGTGCACTGTCGTTGTAAGGAGATGGAAATGGTCAGCAACAACACTCAAGTAGGCTGTGGCATTAAAACAATCCTTAATTTTATCAAGATATTATTTCCCATGCCATGACACCACCAGCAGCTTGAACTGTTGAAATGAGGCAGGATAGCTTCACGATTTTGTGTTTATGCCACATTGAAACTCAGCCATCTAAATCTTGCAGCTGCAATTGTTTTCATTGAAAATTCAGTTTTCCGTGCTTTCAGAATTGACTCGCTTCTCCTTTCTTCTTCGTTTATTGTCTCCTTTTCAATGCTTCTGGACTTCAGCAAGTCGTGTAGATGTCTAAAAACATTGAGTTGGCTGGTTTACTGTCTGTTTTATTGACCAGCTGAATAAGATGTAGCAAATAGTGCTTTTATTCAAATAGAATGTACTGGGGGAAAAACGCCACTATTGATTTGTTATCATACTTCTATGATATTACTATATTTAAACTGTACAGTTTTCTTGAACTGCACCGCTATTGATTTTATTATTCAGTGAGAGACAACTAAATGCTTTAAAATTTGAATAATATGTGATATATTTTTTTGTAACATTTAAAAAAAACCACTGTTTTATTAGTAAGAATTTCATAATTATCCATTCATTATAAGCTCCTTCTTTTCACGCTTGTCTTCTTTTCTTGTAATTGCAAATGTGAATAATGCCGCAACTGCAAATATCAATAAACACTTCTGCATTTTCAAAATTCGTTCTACTATTATTGTTCTAATTACTTTGTATTGTTATCATTTTATTAATTATTACCTGATTTGTGTTGTTTTTGAAGATGAAATGATGTAATTCTAACGTGGTTTGTGTCTCCATGTTTCATCCCTGCAGGCAAGCCTGGGACTTGGCCGTGGACATCTGCCTCTCTCAGCTGCCTACCATCATCGAGGAGGGCACCGCCTTCAGAGTGAGTGTGTGCCTGTGTTTGTGTGTGTGTGTGTGTGTTGTTGAGGGATAAACCGGGACTCTTGACACTTTAAAACCGCGGACAAATCCTTTTTGCTGTGTTTTTATAAGTGACGACGGGAATGTTGGAGATAACAGGATGCCATCTTTGATAGATGGCTTCTGTCCGCCGCTGATGTCCGGGAACACCAAACAGTTCTCGTTTGCTCTGCAGCTTTTCCTCCATCAGCACCACCACCATCTCTGATAATTACTCATGCTCACACATTCCCAGTGGATAATATTGTAAAATGTCAGGTCTAATAACTCAAGTATGAGTGTCAAATAAAAAACGGTTTTCTGAAACCACTGGCCCTGCACTTTCAGCCACTGGTGTGTTTATTGTTATATTTACTGATGCGGCAGGGGATTTGATAGAGATGCTGAGTTCAATGTTGCAAGAGGCTTATTGAACTGATGATGGGCTCATATATCTCGATCAACTCATTTTCTTTTTTTTATGCATGAGCTGACTAGGTCCTTCGATTTGCAGATTGATCAGTGGCAACCTGTACTTTGTAATTTTGTAATGGAAACTGTTCAGGGGACTTTAGCACTTTAATCTTGGGCTTTTTTCCTGTTCACCTCGCCGTCGGAGGTGGGCTTCTTCTCCATCGCTCCCCTGGGCGCAGTTTCCCTTCCACACTTTCCCTAGCACTCAGGCTGGAAACACTTACCAGCATCATAATTGAGCCCCGGAGGACCTTTAAAGAAGATCTTCCCACTCTGTGTTGAATTCAGGAGTCTTTAAGATCTTTCTGGTGCTCTTCATCTATGCACATTACTTTCTGAGGCTTTGGTAAAATTGATGAAAAGAAAAGTGGTGTGAAGAAATGTTTGCCTACTTCCTGGTTTCTTACTTCTTTGAATGTTTGTCACACTTGAGCATTTCAGAACGTCAAAGCAAATTAAATATTCGTCAAAGACAAATCAAGTAAACACAAATTGCAGCTTTTTAATGAGTATGTATTTTAATATGAAAAAAAAATCCAAACCTGCATGGACCTGTGTGAACAAGTGCAATAAAGAATTTGTGATAACCTGCAGTGAATCTTTTACAGATGTAGATTAATTTTGTCCACTCATCCAGCCACATTGGAGGGTTTTTTAGCACAAAATACCTTTTTAAGATCAAGCCGCAGCATCTCATTTGTATCTCTTCTCTGCTGGTCTTTGAGGTTAGAAGGGCTCTTTGCCAGTACCCTAATCTTGGCTCCCTTCTCAAGCAACAAGTGTGAAATTGCAGTTCAGTTCTGGGACATTAAATATTCCTGTTGATGAAGGTTTTTTTTCTTCAATCTTTAATTGAACAAATTAGTAATTTTCTAAGTGCAGATTATCTACGCAGCATGCTCTATATTTCACAAAACAATGAATAAGGTCAAAGTTTGGTGAAGTATTTTTTTCCTGCTGTGATTATTCATAATTTAATCCATCCATCCAGTTCAGTGCTGTCATTTCCCTCCTCAAGATCTATTACCGTACCCAAACATGGCATGATTCCTGCTGTAATTTCACCTCACAGCATGATCAAATAACGTGGGGCGAGCAGCCAATCAGGTGGCCTGCCACGGCAGCAGAGACCACAGAGACGGTAAGCTGATCATGATCGATCGGGATTTATGTTGTTGCTGCAGTGCAGTGTCACCTCTCAGCTCATTATGTTGGGTCTTTTTATGAAATGATGAGCTAGTTGCTGCAGACTGACTGTGCGTGTGTGTGTAAGAGAGAAGGAGATTCAACGCAGTGAAAGCTCTAATATCTGTGTACTTCTGCTGCTTGTGTCCACAGCACAGTCCGTTCTTCGCAGAGCAGCTCACAGCGTTTCAGGTCTGGTTGACCATGGGTGTGGAGAACAGAAACCCTCCTGAGCAGCTCCCCATAGTGCTGCAGGTACACACATACATAACCACGCTTACACACCTTCTTATAATCTGTCTTTACTGTATGCATGATGGCACTTCATTAACCCAGAAATGATTTACGCAAAGCCTGGTAATTGGAGAATATACCATACCAGAAACATTAACATCGAAGTCAAGCATAGATTAAATATTTGATGTAACATCCTGTTTGCTTTAGTATGTTACACACACTATCACTACAAGAATTGAAACTAATCAGTAGGTTTATTTACTATTTCTGTGGAAAACGAGTCTTATGATTTCTTCATTTTACTACTGTTAATGAGAAGAGGCCATCCTGTCCTCCTCTCATTCTTTCCTTTTGTCCCACGTTTCTCTACTGACTCACATCTATATTTAATAGTTAGGCATCTTTGCACTGCTTTCTGCAGTTTTTCTTTTGGCTGCCAGATTTTCTTTTTTAATATATTTTGATAATTGGCACTAATGCATTGATGACCTAGTCACAGTGCTAAACAAAGGTTCTAGAATAAAATAAGCATAAATAATATCGTAGACATTATATGGTATAATATTGCTAAGTCCACTGTGTAAAAACTACATGTCGTCCCTTTTAAAAAAATAATAATAATCACATTAGCATTAAAAACACAGCACGAGGAGCAGTATGAGAGAAAATCAGGATTTTTTTTGCCTGACTAAAGGGTTTTTGGTGATTTTTACTCATGACGGCTACAAATTAAACATGGCATAGATGTTTCAGGTGTTTGCAGAGCCACATCTGTTGCATATTGTCAAGGGGAGTGAAGGCCAATTTTCTCAACAGTTCACAGCACGCCAAGCAGCTGCTTAAACTGACTACCGCTACATAAAGTGCTGCTGTCGATTTTACCTGATACCGAAGCCATCAGTGTTGCAGGTTGCACAGAAAAGGCTTTATTCTCCATTATGAAGCAATAGCATCTTGATTAAACTCACAAATCACCTGCCAGAATTGTACCGGTAGCTGGGAATATTACTGCTACAGGGACTACTTCTTATGCTGAGATCTCGCTCTTCTCCAAGGCTTAATTTATTTTCATTTATTACACCAGGCAATCCTTTCTACCACATCTTTCACCTCAGAAGTGTGAAAATCCTTCTTGGAAGTTCAGTTCAGGACTTTCAGGCTAATTTCCTTTATTACAGCCCCACAGCTAAACCTACATCTGTGGCCGCTCCTGTGTTCAGGTAGATATGGTAAATTTGTTGGGGGTCGGGGGGTGGCGGCTGCAGGCTGCAGTCTGATGCTTCGCTCTCGTCCTCCCGCCTCCATCGCCATCTTCCCCGCAGGGTGGTACAGTGGCGACGTTGCATTATATCACAGCGTAGTAGCTGCATGAAACTGTCCGTGCTGAATGGTAATTTCCTGCTGAGTCAGCACTCTGCAAGCAGCAGCACATCCATACAGCGGGGCCCGTCGGGACCCGTTAAAAGCCAGGAAAAAGGCACTGTGATTGAGGAGCACGTGGATGCTGTGCGCGTGTGTGTGTATGTGTTTGTTTGGAAACAACAGCTGCAGTAGCCGTTCAGTTTGTGCAACTTTATGTGGTTTCACACCGTGATTGGAAAAAAATAAATATATGTGTGTGTTACTGGATGATCCTGTGTGTTTAAACACACAGTTACATGAGGATGAAGACTGGCATTTCCTTAGAGCACCTCTGATTTGATGCCAAATATATTCAGGCACCATTTGAAGGATGAAACATTAACAAGAAACAGGCAAAGCAGAGTAATCCATCAATAATGGTCTTTAGTAAAATGAGCAACAATTCATGTGAAGCAGGTTGGAGATGCTGTGCTGCGTTGTCTTGACAACAGCTATTTCATCTAAAAAGGATTAGCAGATTGTGTGACGGGATTACAACATTTAAAAATCGCAGTGCTATGGTAACAGAGGCGTTCATGCCGGTTTGTTTCTCCACACGCCGCTGTAGCTATAAAGCAACATATGCACCTCACATATAGTGCAGGTTTTCATACCTTAGCATTTTCTTATATCACAAATGCAAACTGCAATATAAGTCATTAGGATTTAATGTGGTAGATCAACACAAAGCATGATTGTGTAATGAAATGAAAAGCATACAGAATTTTAAAAAGCCTTTAACTAGGCCATTCTAACATCTGCATATGCTTTGTAAACGATGGAGTTGTGCTCAGGCTGTATGTTCAGGGTTGTCGTGCTCTAACAAGTTTCCTTCTAAGGTTGTACTCTTATTCAGCTTTATCCATTTTCCCATGAACTCTGACAAACCTCACTGGCTTTACTGAAAAAAAGCCAGTGCAAACCCACAGCATCATGCTAACACCACTGTGTTTCACTTTGGATTTTCTGCCACACGGCATTTTGCAGCTGCCTCTTTTGTTGCTTATGGCATATTTGTAATGGCTTCCCGAATAAAGTCGCTTTATTTTTGACACTTTTCCAGAAACATCAAAATTTGAGGCCTGTGCTGCTGAAAGTTGTCCTGTCTGCAGCTATGTCCACCTAAGCTGGGGATCCCTGCAACTCCTCCAAAGTTACCAGTGGTGATTTCACTGCTTCTCAAACTAATGCTTTTCTTGCCCTTTCTCCTTTTATTTACTAATTTAGTGACTTTGGAAGATAATGGTAGTTGCATCAGACTTTATTTAGAAGAATCAGTGTGTGCAAATTTTATTTTCAGATTTTCATTTGTTGAAAATGTTAAAAGGTATGATTAATTTTCAGCCACTTCATGAATATGCACTGTTTTGTGTCGACATGCCTCATAAAGACCAACGAGGTTTTGGATTTGGAATTTGACACAACGTGAAAAAGTTTCAGGTGTGTGAATATTTTTACAAGCCACTGCAACATGATGCGCATCCGTGCTCAGACACAGGAGAACAGGAGGGAGCGCTTACTCACTGCTTGCGAATCAGAGTGAGGTGAAGATATTGCAGCTGTAAAAACACACTCACGTTCTCTGTTATGTTGCATTGTTGATCTGGGACTTTATTTCCATTCCTTCCAGGCCTTCTGCTCTATGAATAATGCACACCAAATGTAGTAGGTGATGATGAGAATGGAAGAAAGATATGGATTTAGTTGGATTGCGCTCATACCAGCAGAGGTTTGGGTCGGGTTGTTGCCCTGTGGCTTTTCTGCGGCGCCTACGTCACGTAAAAACACACGAGCGCGAGCGTTCCCACGCTCCTCCTCAGAGCTGGAGGCAGACGTGCTCCGGTCTTCCCCCAACCCCCTCCTGTTTCTGCGGTCACGCTCGCAGGTCGACTTTCCCCCCCGAGGATTCTGTTCATGCGTCGTGTGTAGGAGGAGATGCTTGTGTGAGTCTGCAGTCGTCCATATGCTTGTTCCCACGTACACTGTGAAAGTCACATGGAGATGCTCCGGCGTCCTGCCTTCACACAGACTTTAATGCTGCATTTGATAGTCTATGCAAACACAAGTGTTTATGTATTTTTAGCATCTGCCATATGCATCCTATAAATAGTCCTGTGTGGCTACAACGGCTTTCTAAATTATTCCCAATTGGCATCGGCATTTCATTATATGAACACAGGTAAGTTAAAGCGCCCACTCAGCTGATGTCATACTCCAATACCTATGTAAGCGTCCAAATAAAATGGCAGCCAAGAGGACACACCCAGCTGCCTACGCAGGCATGCCCACACACTCAGTAATGGTTCTGGTTCTAGTAGTGGTGGGAGCGCCACCTGTTCCAACCCACCGTCTCTGCCATATTCCCTGCTGCTCTTCCTTTAATCTCAGACTTCCCTCAGGTTGTGTAGGCAAACCCAGATTACCTCCGATCTGTTTTCCTGCCTTTCAGGTTCTCCTGAGTCAAGTGCATCGGCTGAGGGCTCTGGACCTGCTCGGACGGTTCCTGGATTTGGGACCCTGGGCCGTCAGTCTGGTTCGTTCGCCTATTTTATATAAGAGAGTTCTAAAATAGTCAAACCCTGAATGTCAAAGGTAGTTTATACAATTTGAAACTGTAAAAATGTGTTTCACCATAGTAATAACTGCATCATTTTTACATCTATCAAAATGGTTTGAAAGATTTAAACAATGGCACAATAAAACAAACTCTGCAAAGTGAAATAATTATTGTCTGAAGGATGAAACGTGAGCTTTGGATGAAGTAAAACCAAAACATGCGATCAGCTCACTTGGTTTACAAACAACATTTTGGCTGTATGGACTACATATTAAGAATTAATCATAAAAAATCCCCTTCAGGTTGTTTTCCCTTAATAAATGTAATCATACAGTTGAAACCAGATATTTCACCAATAAAAATATTTTTTTTCTCTTGCTGTATGAACTTAAATCAGATCAAACTCCTGTTTCAGGTCAATTAGAATGATCAAAAATACTTCTATTTGCTAAATGCTAGAATACTTTGAGAAAACATTTTTAGAGATTTTTTTTTGTAAGTTTCTTTCATTTCAGAAATTCACATACATTTGGCCAGTTTCAGGAAATAATGTTTTTTAAACTTTATGATTTCGGTCAACCTTCTGGGTTTCCTTCCACAAGCTTCTCACTACTTTACTGGAGTTCTGGTCCAATCCTCCTGACATAACCTTTATAAATGAGTCTATTTTGCCACTCACACACGTTTTCAGTTCTACAAATAGCTTCTCCATAGGATTGAGGTCATGGCTTTGTGATCTTTCCCAGCCTCTATTTTTTTATTTTTCAAAAATATATCTAAAAGAGCATTGTATAAAGTGATAAACAACATCTCAACACTTACATCAGGGCCAGTCTGCTGCCTGATTCAGCTTTATTCTATCCTCACACCTGTTTGTTTGCTGAAATGCCACATGACTTGGTCCTTGTTTGTGGATCTACAGGCCCTGTCTGTTGGGATCTTCCCATATGTGTTAAAGCTGCTCCAGAGTTCAGCCAGGGAGCTGCGGCCGCTGCTGGTGTTCATCTGGGCCAAAATCCTGGCTGTGGACAGTGTAAGTAATCCTAAACGCTCACACACAGATATCTAGCATCTTTCCTGTTTCCTGTTTATTTCCTGTTTCATTGAAAACCTCATCAGATGGGCACTTCCACATTAATGTAACACGTGGAATATGTGAAAATGTAAACTTAAAGGTTCAGGGCTGTGTTAAAATGTTTGCTTTATAAATGTTTAGTCACCGTTTTGATTGTGAATGCAGTCATGTCTAAATTTTCTCACAATTTAGACATGACAGAGTTAAACTGTGAGCATCCAGCAGAAGCATTTTCTTCTTTATATCAGTAACATTCTCACAATCTCACTCTGGCTGAGGAAAACATTACAGAAATGGATGGAGGAAAGCGTAATGTGCTTTTCCTTTTTTTTTTTCTTCTTAGAGTAACAGTAATTATCAAAACTGTGGGGGTAAAGTGGACCTCCTAAACAATGCTGTTGTTAAAGAATTTGGAGATGACGAGTTGTACCAACAAATAAAACTCAAATTCAAAGGGCCGTATAGTCTTGCAATTTTATCAAAATATATTTCAAATAACAAACATGTTTGAGAGCTGAAGCGTCAACTCAGGTACTTGAAGTAAAATTTTTTTTGTTCATTTTGGTTAAAAATATTGAAAACCTGATCTGGCAACAATTGTTGCTTATTGCTGCCTAATATTTTGTTTTTGAGGAAACTTTGAAGACAGCCGTTCTTTTCAACTGACCCTGATTTAATAACAGTATTGAATCATCACTCAGCCTGTTCTGGGAGAAAGGGAAAAAACAACACATTATAATAATTGTAACTTTGAATAAAGAGTGAAGCCTCTCATCTGCTGATCTCCATCCTCACAGTCATGTCAAGCTGACCTGGTGAAAGACAACGGACACAAGTATTTCCTGTCTGTATTAGCCGACAGTTACATGCCTGTAAGTATCAGCCTCCGTGAAAAGTGATTTATGCGATTGTTTCTGCTTAACGTAATACGAATCTGTTTAAATATTAATAGCTTACTGTGTGAGGGTTGAGGAATGCCTGCCTCTCTTTCAGGCGGAACATCGTACCATGGCTGTTTTCATTTTGGCTGTCATCGTCAACAACTACAACACAGGCCAGGTACAGAACCGGCTTGAATATGTGTGTGTGGCTCCAAGTGGATCGTCAGAAGGCCAGAGGGAAAACTTGGCAAATTATTAATTTACTCCTCTCGCCAGGAAACTGGGGGCCTCTCAGAGCCAGCTGTCATCTGTCGCCTGTTGTATATTTCCAGTAGATATTGGTTATGTGACAGTTTTGTCAGCAGCAGTTACTTCTGCAGCCTCTGTTTCTGCCCTGGCCACCTATGTGGTGACACTTTATCTCCAAAAGAGTCAGCCCAGCCTCCTGCGTGCAATCCCAGAAGCCTTTTATGTCTGCTGCTCATCAAACACCCAGCGGTGCAAAGTAGGGATAATGTAACTCACCGTTCCACCCAGACACGCAAACAATTCCTAAGAAAATATTTGTAATATTTCTGTCTAGTTATGGCTTTTATTTGAGTCTTTTATTCCCACTCATGTGCCTGTTTCTGATATTACATTTTATAAAAGTGACAAATCAGAAAACCTGTACCCGCTGTCAGGCTCAGAAACACCAATCCTTCATGTATATTTCTCTGCAAACTGAGCGCTCCCACATCTCCTGCTGGTTTCTGTAAATAATAGATGATCGTGACATTACAGAGAGTCTCTCTCCCTGCTTTTCAGTTTCCTTTCATTTCTTATGTTAAAAAACGACATTTATTGCAGTGGATTTAAAGCTGAGAATGTATCACGCAACAATCTCAATGTTGATAAAAGTATTTGAAGCCTTTATTCTTAAAAGTCAACAGGTTGCTGATTTCAAATACGATGAGATTGACTAGGCAATAAACTAGAATGAGCCTCATTTTGATCATGAGTGCAACAGTAAAAGAAAAATATTTTTTATGTAACCAAGGGCAACCAAACTTGGCATATTTCTATTTTATTTAATGTTATCATTGCTTGCAAAAAATGTGATTGATTTTAGTTAGAATTAGATTATTAAAAATGCAATAAAAAAGATCATGATAATCTTTTTCATCAATAAAAATGCAAAATATGTATAAAAAGGTAATTTTTCCAAAAAGATATTTATAAATCTTTGTAGCTTAATGAAAAAATCTCCTACAGTCTCACTCAAAGAGCTACTTCTCTGCAATATCTAACAGTTGTAGTCACTGTTTCTCTTTTTATAGTGAGGATTTGTAGGAATTAATATTTTACTGACCAATTGGACAAACAAAAAAGGAACAACTGAACAAAGCAGTTCAGGCCTACATTTCCCAAAAGGAAAATCCTAAAAGTTTCTCATTAGAGATGTGGTCTGTAGTACATTTTTATGCTTTAATAGCTGCTGCTCCTGCATGTAGCTGTAACCAACCCATCATCACAGAAGAAATTAGCAACATTAAGATGTAAGTTAGAGTTGAGTATCCAGTAATTTCTCTTTTTTAATAAGATATAACTATAAAAACCGCTAAAGCAGCTGACTTCCTGTTCAGATATTTCTTCACTGCTATTCACTTCAATTCATGTTTTTTTTGTTAAATAGAATCTGTGATTTGAAGCTTTGTGAAAAATGTTTGCCCCTCGTATTTAAATGTTTCAGATCATCAAATTAAACGTGAGCAAAAACGGAAAGAAAAAATTTTAGAATTATTTCATTTACCACAGGAAAAAGCTATCCAGATGCTTCTGGACAACAACGGCCATTTGGCATTTGTGAAAACTGACAATGAGGCTTTTATATTCCCGTGGAGGAATCCTGCCTCATTTCTTTTGTCAAATCATTTTAAGTCAGCCATATTGGAAGGATTTTCAGCATGAATGGCCAATTTAAGCTCATCTCAATTAGCTTTCAGTCCAGACTTTTATGAGGCAGCTATTGAAATCATTCAGGTTTGAACTTGCTGGTCTGCATCAGATTGTTGTTACATAATCCAGATGTTGGTAATCTCAGAACCACAAGCTTATAAATGGCGTTTAACCCTTTCCAGATGGTAAAATGTCCTCATGATGCGTTTCTTTATGAAAATCTTTTTTTCCTACTTGATATTGTTCAATTCAATCGCTTTCTTTATACTATAAGTCTAGGAATTAATATGTTAATTCAACTGGAAATATGTGGTTAATTATGATTAATTACATAACTGATTTAATTGGGGGCTGGAGGGGTCAGTTTAACCTCAATGTCTGAAGATCTGAAACATCAACATTTGACAGAAAAGCGAAAATAATCCAGTAAGTAAAAGGACAAAATAAATAATATATATTTTTTTCTTTTATTGTATTAAGTTTGTTTATTTTTTACCCATAAAGTCTTTCAATCAAACATGTGATCTGCATTATCATCTCTCAAAGTGTTGCAGTAACATTGCAGAGCTTTCCTCTGTGCTGCTTTAGAATGGATCTGTTTTATCATCTCAGTTTACATAGCATGGATTTTCTTTCTTTTTGATAACTTGCTTAAAGAAGAAAAAGCAATAGAGCTAAAATCCAAATATAAAACAATATTTAATATTAATATGATAAAAAAGATTATGCGTCATTGCTTCACAGCTAATTTGAGTAAAGTCTTAATGTCGTTCTGTTGCTAATCTATAATATTTTCTGTCCAAATCTCACAGCACAAGGTTTAGAGGTTAGTGGGGATTTATTGACTAATGAGTTTCAAGTCAACCTAAGACCTCTGTGCTGCTAGGGAGGATTAGGCTCCTATGATGCTTGTTTTGTCATGAATCCTATGCAGAAAGTCCAGTTTTAGCCATGATCAGTAGTAGTCACAGTCAGAAGATCTCTGTCTATTTTTAACTAGAAATAACATATATTATTTCCTTCATAAAAGATCAAAGTAAACAGCTAAACAATTTAAGGTTTCCAACTTCATTTCCTCGTCTTGCTGCCCTCTAGGAGGCCTGTCTCCAGGGTAACCTGATCGCCAACTGCCTGGAGCAGCTTTCTGATCCCCACCCGCTGCTTCGACAGTGGGTGGCGATCTGCCTGGGCCGGATCTGGCAAAACTTTGAACCGGCGCGCTGGTGTGGCGTCCGAGACAGCGCTCATGAAAAGTTGTACACACTGCTGTCAGATCCCATCCCTGAGGTGAGAACTCTGAGCCACACCTTAAACACAGGCAAAAACGCATGAATGTCTGTATTTATGGGACGCAAACAGTCGGTTTTGCAGTTGTTCTGTGTACATATAGAGAGAGGAAGAGTTATTTCTCTTCACAGGTTTCCTCCTCTCACCAGGCTTCATCAGAAAACGAAGCAAAAACATTTTCAGGCCTCTTGTATTCATGATGCTTGAAATAAAATCCACACCACATTTTCAGATTGTCAGACAAATAGTTTTCCACTCCACATTTAAGTGCAATAATTTTGTCATAAAACAGATTGAAGATTGTTTGTAATGTGGCAAGATGTGAAAATGTTCAAAAGGTTAGAATACTTTCGCCAGCTGCTGTTTGTTCCTGATTTATAATTATTTTATTTATTGTTCCTATTGTTCAAACTGATAAGGTTTTAAATTAATGAAAGTTATTTTTTTTCATTTGTAGAATTCTATCTTAAATTCTCATTAGGGTTGGCTTTACACTTTTAGATTTCCTATTGAGATTTTTCCCTCTGAAGTTGAAGCTGTCATGAGGAAAATGGAGCAATGCCACCCATATAAACAAAGCCTTAATAAAGTGCTGGTTTTATACTTTCAAACTAGATTAAACGTACAAACAAGAGTTGTTGCTACATTTATCACAGAACTAGACGGCCTTCTTCCCACAGCTGTCGCTGTTTTCAGCTCTTGAGCACGCTCTCCTTTGCCCAACTACTCCTACACTCCTCCAAAGAAAGTCTTGGTGGATCATCAGCATCCACAGGCCTCTTTTCTTTTGACAAGTGTTTCATGACTGGAGCTGTGTGGGAGCCTGAGCTGGGTGCAGATTTCACAGATGAAGGGTGGAGAGAAGCCGGTTATTTCTGTGCTCGATCAGCAGTTTGAGGTTCTTCACAGGCTCCATTTTTCTAAAGCTTGACTGGCTGGGATGTATTCAGAAGTGCGGGTCACAATTCAGGCTTTCTACATATATATATCTGTATGTATATATATATATAAAACTTAAGTCACTGTGCTCTGTTTGTATTCTGGCTTAAAATGAGCTAAACTTAGCAGACAGAACTGTTTTACTTTGTCTTCTCGTTTTCTGCAGTAAGATGATAATTATGAGAAACCAGACATGTGAAATAAATGGCAAACATTTTCAACAACGTCACAAAAAAAATGTATAGGATAAAGTTACATATAATAAAATTCCTTTGCTGGATCTTGTATGAAAAAGTCATAAAAATGAGCTCTATGAATAATGGAGGTCAGAATCTGGCTAATAGCTAATGGAGATTTAGTGCCAGATACATTTATCTTCACCCCTGGTAAAATACATGTAAAAACCTCGACATAAATTCATCTTTTATTGCACTACCACAATATCACTCTGAAATAATAGTTTTTTATTAAAAACTACCAGTGCAACAATTCTTGATACCCCTGCTGTTATTACTTTGTGCAATTTCTTTCTGTCAATATGACAGAACTCAGTTTTCTACTTTTACATTTGATTTGCAGCCAGGCAGAGGAATCTTTTGGATAACTTCTCTAGATCATCCAGAGTGCTTGGTCGTCTTTTATTCTCTGCTCTATTGAGCTCATCATAAGGTCTGATGAGTTCTGGTAAAAAGGAACCTCTGGAAACTTTTTACCAGAGGTGTCAGTAAATGCAATCCACAATTTTTTATTAAACTGAAGGTCATTCAAGGCGTCACAGGTAAGCTGTGAGATCCAGAGTCAATTTGAAATATCAGATGAAAATGATTAAGTAAGATAAGGCCAGGGTTAAGGTCCTGTAGATTGAGGAAAAAGTTTGTTTTATGAGCACATTTAACATTCTGGCTTCTTATTTGTTATTATCATGGTATTCTCCTTATTTCTATTAATGCTTTAGTACTGTAAGAAAAAATGATACAAATAAGTGCTGGTTGATTAAAATTAGAAGAAAAAAATCTATTAGAATTGGTTTATTTTGGATTTTAATGATAAAGTTTTCATAACAGTAGCAACATCCAAATCTAAAGTTAGCTTCAGGCATAAAAGAAAATCAGTTTGGAGAAGTACAATTTATCCTATATTACTTGCATTGTTGTCCATCTGTCTTCGTATTACAACAGCAAACAAAAATTTTATGAGCAAAGAAAACTAAGATTTTATAAAAATTTGGTAGAATTTAGGTGTATTGTGAGGTGCTGCTTGTCAAAGTTTTTGGACATAAAAATTGCAATATGTTTCAAGGAATTGACTGAGGAAATACTGAAGGAACATTTGTTGAGTCATGTTGAACATCTCTGGCCCTTACATGCTCTACTGAACACAGAAACAAGCCGTTCTGTAACTCCAGTGAGCAGAAAACCTCCATATGAATGTTTTACGATCAGATGCCGTCACATGGTGATCCTTCACGTTCCCAGTACGTAGATCACTCTTCTGTCAAGACACACATCCTTCATGTTGCAGCTGGAGCTCCAGCACCTTACTGTGTCATGCATGGAGCCCAGAGAACAGCGTGCAGGGATCGCCCCAACATTCACCCAAATGTTGCAAGAGAAACAGCTGCTTCAAGCAGAATCCTCCTCCCTGGCAGCTGTTTTATCTGCAGGGTTGAAACTGAGGTCTGCAGAAAACAGTCACAGCCTCTTCTGCATGTCCAGGTTTTTCCTACAACAATATAACAAATTTTGTTGGTAAGGACTACAGAGGGTTTATTTTTTCTTTCCAGATAAATCTTGCATTTTCTACATTTGTACGTTAAGAATTATAATATGAGGAATTCTATTAAAAAGTTCACATTGTAGATATTAATCTCTGTTTTGGAGTCAAGCATTAATCTTTTGTAACGTAGATGTTAATAGTTTTTAGGGTAAATTGTTTTTTTTCTTAGTTGAAGGTTTAGGAAATAAGAAATGTCCTCCTCTGTGCTGGAAATGTGACTTTTTGTGTTTCTTTTTCATACCCTGTCAGGGAAAATTAGAGCCACATAAATTCACAACTATCTACAACTCTAATTTGAGTTGCATCAAATTTCATCAAATTTGAAAAACTAAAAGCAGGCAGACATGCAGTGTTTCAGAGTTTGCTAATTCCCAGCTGAACACATAGAAGACACAGCCTTCAATGAGAAAAATTTCTAAAAAATAAAAATAAAAAAGTAAAAAAATGTGTCTTAACCTTTAGCTGTAAATTCATTTTAGTTTAACAAAAATATTTGTAGACATACTTTGTACAGTAACTTCAGTCTAGTTTAAAAAGGTGAAAAAATGAAGATATTTCTATTGCCTGGTTAAAATAGGTGAAGGACAAAGTGCACTCGATGGAGAAGTGCTTCTCTTTTTCCTACTTTTTAAACTTAATGACAGACAGATGCCAAAGAAGACGATAACAACGATGCTGCAGCAAATAACACCTTCCTGTTATCAAGTGGCATTGAGGAGGCCTCTGACCATGAAGGCCTCCAGGGTTTTTCTGACAAAGGCAGAAATAATATTTTTTTCTTTCACTAAAGCCTTTAAATTAATAATAAATCTTGAGGCCACTAAGGATTTTTTATTCTGACAGAGGTTGTCTCCAAAAAGCTCTTAGGGAGACACCAAAGATCTCTTGCACAGCCTTATGGGACGACACAGGTAAAACATCACCTGGAAGGTCCTATGGTTCAGATGTCTTTCCGACAATCATCCTGTTTAAAAAATGAGTGAGCTGAATTTCACAAAAGCTTACCAAGTAATGCACTCACCAGCTACTTTTACCTGGTTCAACAAGGTGCCAGAAACGTTCCTCAGAGATTTTAGTCTGTATTGACTCTGTAGCTTTGCCTGGCTTTGACAAACCTGTGTTGAATGCAGCTTTAGTTTCTTGTAGTTGACAGGATCATCACTTGGGTTGGTCTTCTGCTGCTGTCGCCTTCTTGCTCCAGAGTTCAGCCTGTTGATATTCTGTGTAAAAAAAGTTTAAAAATACATTTTCATAGCCTTTGAATTACCGTCCACTTGATATTTTCAGTTTTCTCTTGTTTGCTGCCTTAGGTGATGGAGGTGTATTGATAATTTTCTGGACTAAGGAGTCAGGAGACTACCATACATGTCTCATTCAGAGCATGTGTACTGTTAGCTCTTCCTCTGTTAAATAAACAACACTTCTCTGTTATGTAGGCTTCCATGAAAGGAAAATTAAACAGAAAATTGGTTTCTTTTCTCTCTGAGGCAAAGATTTATGAGATGCTCAAAAGGCTGCACTGTCTGTTCTTACATTTGTGTAATACACCTTTAAGACCAGAGGCATATTAAACTCTCTCTCTCGGAGCTGTCAGTATCTTCTGCACTAAGTCCCATTTTAATTTTGCACATAGCCTGTGTGATTAGTAAGCAAGGTCTGGTTTCTGGTATGAAGAAAAATCGAGGTTCTAAAATATCACAAATTCAAAACTGCAAAATGTTTCCTTCATTCTGTTCCTGTTTGTTTAAATTTGTTTAAATGACAAATAAAGGGTGGATGTGACTGCAGTTGTCTAAATGTTTAATTGGCTACACTAGAAATAGAAATATTCTTTATTGTCCCACACAGGGGAAGTTCAGGTGTAACAGCATTCCTTTTTCTTTATTGAAAACAAATATAGCTTTTAAATAAATTCTTAGATTCAGAAAAGCCCTTCTTTTTCCTCTAGAAGTGTTTGTTCTTTTGAAATATTCACAATGAGCAATTTATCTGCAGTAAGATCATCAACATTAAGGCACCATTATTTTCTCAGCTCTTAAAACTGTTGCCAAAATTGAAAAGCTGTGACTGTGTATCTTCATGACTCTAAAACAGAAAGCTTTGTGATGCCACCATAAACCATTCAGAAAAATATTAATTCTTGTGCTGTAATTTGGTTTGGTTTATGACATCAGTCGCTAATGAAGAATCGTCTCTGGGCGACGCCGAGTTTAGATTAAACATCCACTGAAGCGGAAAGAGAGAAATGAGATATTGTACTGCCGATCAGCTAATAGACGCTTGCAGCTCCGATGATCTCCACATTTTGCACTGATGCTGGGGAAACTAGACTAGTGTTTAATTATTTCTAAAACTTTTATTTATTGGTCTCACTTGGCATTCTGTCAGTTTTGTGTGTCTTAAATGAGAAGAAAAGTGTTTAAAAGAGTTGTGCTCACAGCACTTTATCACACGTCAGCAGAACGGAAAGCTGAGATTTGTCATCTTTATTAAATTGCAGGTAAGATGTGCTGCTGTGTTTGCTCTGGGAACATTTGTTGGAAACTCTGCTGAGAGGACCGACCACTCCACCACCATCGACCACAACGTGGCCATGATGCTGGCTCAACTCATCAACGATGGCAGCCCTGTGGTCCGCAAGGTCTCTGTGCTACACATTCACACTCATGACCAATGACACATGAAATGCAGCTTCATCGTGGATTTCATGGAAGCAAACATTTACCTGAGATGTATTAATACTTCTTTTTATTTTGTGGGTGTTTCTTTGTAATAATGCATTTGAAATGCAAGCATAAAACATTTCTTTCTAGCACATTTAGCTTTGGAAGTTTGAAATAAGACAAAGCTAACTTACAAGTAACTTTTCTGCAAGATATGGAAGTTTTTTTAAGTAAATAATTCCTTAATATTTATAAAAAGAAAGCCTAGCTCTGCTGGCAAATTTCACTAGTAGCATTTTCCAAATGTCAGAAATATTTAAACATTTCAGTAAAAGTATTAAGATAGTCTCTAAGTATGTTGGATGTTTTTTTGTGTGTGTTTTTGTTGTTTCCCAGGAGTTGGTGGTAGCCCTGAGTCACCTGGTGGTCCAGTATGAGAGCAACTTCTGCACAGTTGCCCTCCAGTTCATAGAAGAAGAGAAGAACTACGCTGTGCCATCACCAGCCAACGCTGCAGGTCATTTGAAGCTGATCTTGCTTGAAGATGTGCAAAAGTCTAACCCACAATTAGATTTATTTATTTCACTAAAAGTTAATTTATTGTACTATTTGGTATTTTTTGAGGAGAATTATTCCCACAAGGTGTGTAATTGTTTTTATAATGTTCATTTGTCATGAAATAGAAACTCTGGGGATAAGTGTGCTTCACAAATCTTGTCCTCCATTTATCTATCACAGGTTTTTGAGTAAGCTAATGAAGAGTTGAAAAGATCTAAAGCTAGAGTAAAGGTTTTCTGCACAGGCAGGTGTGTAGTGAATTCAAGAATAAGTTTATGTGGTAAACCATATGCTTATGTAGCATATTGAGCTCACTTCCCCCCCGTAAAGCATTAGACCTACAACAAAAATCAAATAGTTGTACAGCACTCTTTCTGTAATTTTCTGTTTGCTGCATTTTTTTAAGGAAATATTCCTCAGTTTTACAAGTTTAGTTTAAAATTTAAAATGTTCCTAAACTCACACAGTTTACCAAAAATGAGAGCAGCGGAAGGTTTTGTCTTTAAGATTCAAACATCAATGACTCATTTCTTTTCTTCTGTCTCTGTTGGCAATCAGAACCCGGCAACATGACTCCGGTGAGAGACAGCCCGGCCATCCCTCGTCTGCGATCCGTCAATTCTTACACCAACATCCGAGCGGTAACCACCGCCCGCAATCTGAACAAGAGTCTACAGAACCTCAACCTGAATGAAGAAGGTATGACAGAGAGAGATGGATGCTGAGAAACTGAGATGAACGGCAGCTGTTTGTAGGAGGGGAATAAAATGACCAAAATGTATTTTCTCAACAAAAAAAAACAAAACAGAAATGAAATTCTTCAGATGTAATTTATGTTGCACAATATATTGCATAGCAGTTGCCTTTTCTGCGATTTCTGTTTTTGCTGCATTACAGTCACATGATGCTACTCAGATGAAATATTTGGTCGGAAATTATTTGAGTGCCAAATTCAGCAGGACAGTAATGAACTTTCACCACCTTCCATGGTTGCTGTGTGTTTTAGAGGCTGCGATTCCAAACCCCATAAAAAACGGATATTTTAATAAGCCTAAAACAGAAAGAATTAGGAAATTGTGTGTATATCATAATATCATCTAAATATGTAGTGATGGTATTACAATTAGGTGTTTTTCTAATGTTGTGCAGCCATATATTTAATATAACATACCCTGGTGGAGTTTGCAGTGGGGAGCTCAACTTTATCACCCACTTAATTCCCATTGTCCAGGCAGAGCTCAGAACGTGAACGTGTAGTTCAAGTATTCATGAAAATGGATTGTAGTAATTTACTTTTTTTTTACATCTTAATTTCTTTTGTACCTTCAATCCCACAACCACTCTTCAGATTCTCCAGAGCCTGTTTAAAATACCAGTTTTAACAATTTTATTCCTGGGTTTATTAGTCTTTTTCTATGACATTTTTCACATTCACTTAATTTCCAGTTCAATATGTGGTGATTGTTTTTTTATTATGAGGCAGTTCTGCTTATCTTATTGAATGAAAATATTTTTCATTTTCCCTCTTGGCTATTATCAACTCCGCTAAGAATTTGATTTCATATTTGCGGAGAATATCCAATAAAAGGAGCTGGGGTGTTATTTTACTCACTCAGATTGTTCTTGGAAACTATGAGCTGTGCATGGTGCTGAAGGCCAGAGACATTTCTTTCGGGGTCAGAGGTTCCAGAATTGTTAAAATATGAAGCATTATATCCCTGTGAATGACTAATAATTATTGAAAATTGTTAAGTTTCTTTGGAAATTTAGTTGATGGTAATAGAAATCTTGCTGAATGTATTTTTAACTCGATAAGATAGATTTCTTGCAGTGGATTGTGAGCATGTCAGGTGACTTTTGAAGCAGCAAATTATTGAAACCTCTATTCAACATACCTCAAGTTTGAACTAAACCAAAATGTTCATCTAAAGTTCTGGTTTTGTTTCTCTCTGTGATGGAACCAACCTGACAAGAGCAGACATCTCAATACCTGCATGCCACATTAAGCCTTTTTCAGCCTCATTGATGCCTCACCACGAGGCAACATGGAGCTCACACCAAACAAATTTAAAAGAGTCCATCTTTTAAATTTTTGCCATTTCTATGGTTGAATTTGACTATCTCAAAGTAGAGCAATGTAATTTAAGAAAATTGCTTACATTTCAGTTCATCCTAATGCAACTTGTTAGTTGGCTTGTTGTTAACATTTGTCAAATAGCAGAATGCTACGCACAACCTATATGAACTATGCCTCAGTCCAACACTCCTAATAATGGCTGAGAATAATGGAAAGGCACTGTTGTGATAACTTGCTGAAGGTAGAGGATAAGAAAGGGCAGGAGCCTCTTAAAGAACCAGAGGCCTAATTTTAAGACATCAGATACAGCTGTGATTGAGTAATTTGATATATAAAGCATTGTTATAACAACTGAAGATAACATAGTTAATTGACTCTGCTATAAAATGCCCAGAAAATACATAATGCTGAATACATAATTCCTTCTTATTTTTTTTTACCTTTTTTACATTTCATCTTCCTTATTTAGTTAAATGTTGATATCATATTGCCTCCTGCAGCTGTATTTATCAGGTTGAAAAAGTGTAATTGTTTAGTTCATTAAAATAGGTTCCAAATAAAGACAAATGATCCCATTTATAGCCAGCTGTAGAAATGTCAGTCTAACATTTCCTCCCACAACTTTCCAAGCACACACCAGCCTGCCGTCACTCCCAGCCTTCTGTGTTTCTGTCACCTCTCGGTGATTCAGGCAGCCAAAGCCAGGCGTGCTCCCCTCCGAACCAGCGCTGCCACACTGAGTAATGCATGAGCTGCGTGTAGCGCTAAATCACCAGTGCTCGGTGAAGTGCCTAACCTACTGCTGACACCATTTCTAATTCACCTTCTCGACGCTTGTTCCGATGTGCAGGGGTGTTTATCATCAATGAGCTCCGAGCAGAGCGGCTCTTTATTCTCTACCAATCTCCATTCTCACATTTCAGCCTGTGGTTTGTTAGGAGGATGCATGGTATTTGAGCTTATATGAGTCAGAGTAATGTTTGGGGAAACTGTGAGCTACAGCAGCTCATGCCTGGACTGGAAAGCTCACATGAAGTTATGAGGGGTTATTCTCTAAGGACAAGTATGTTTCCTTACTTATTGGGGTGTAATATGGTTTCCTTTATTTTTATTTTACAATTTATCCAGCTGCAACTGGAGTAATAAATGCCACTTTTCTCAATTTCTGCTCTTTAGGCGGCCCAGCAGCCTTCTCTCCTGGTAACCTGAGCACCAGCAGCAGCGCCAGCAGCACGCTGGGGAGTCCCGACAACGACGAGTACATCCTCTCGTTTGAAACCATCGACAAGATGCGGCGGGTTTCTTCTTATTCCTCCCTAAACTCCCTTATAGGTAACAACCGTCCCACAGTTTCAGGACAGTGGATCGGTTCAGATTCCCTACTTAAATTGGGTATATTTGTTACGTTATATGGGTTCTGGAGGAGATCTCTTTGGTTTAGGTAGATGGCAGCTTACAAAACAACATATCTAACAGAAAGCTGGTGTTATGTAGCAATAATACAGAAAATCAGAGCTTCAAAGTTAAGCTTCTCTTGCACAAGCTTTTTTTATGTTCTCTTCTGCTTCCAGTTTTCTCTCATTTACTCTTTCAGCCTTTAAAGTTCCCTTCACCGTGAAGCTTATTCTTCCTAAAGCTTCAATCAGGGTTGATATGAAGGAAGAGTCAAGCATACCAAAAACAACATCTCAGTTTTACAAAGGTTTCACTGTCTGTTTCTTTCACCTGCTCACAGTTATGCCTGAATCAGACACTTTAGTTTACTGGGTGCAGCTTTAGGATCCCTGACGCACTGCCAGCCCAGAGACGGGCCTTATAATATCCAAACTTGTTGATTCTAATCATATTTGACTGAAAAATCAATATATGTTTTAATTGTTGCAATCTAGTCCAAATATAGCCTCTATATTTGAGTATTTTATTGCTTAACCTAACTTTTTGAGTGTTCTTAGTTTCTGTGTAGAATCAAACAACAGGAAAGCAATATCTTCTCTTAATTAGTTTGTATCAGCGTTAAATGGTTAAACCAAACTTTGTGGCACATCCCTGCTTCAGTAAAAACCAGCCCTGTCAATGTCATAAATAACATGCAGGCTGTCATTCATGCAAGAGCCGCTACTGACTTGAAGAGATATTTAAGTTGATTCAACGATAAAATACACGAGTTACTTTTGTGATAAGTGAGGCGATAAACCCCTGTTGCATTAAGCCTGCAGCAGTTTTGATCAGGATTTCATGCGTTCATTGCAGTCATCGCAGTGTATCTGCCCTGCCTGAACCTCTGTGATGCTGCAGCTTGGATAGCAGCTGCTACAGATTTTAACCTGACTGAAGATGATAACCTGCACTGGACTGAGCATTAGACAGAAAATTACAAACAGCAGAGGATCAAGGCACTTTGGAGAGACTGGGACCTTTTTGCATCCCATAGGAGACCCAGAGCTTCCAAGCAACAGCAGAGATAAACAAAGTGTAAAGAGCATCAGGGAGGAGCATGAAGGACATTAAAGTGCTTTTCTCGATCTTCCTTCCACTGTCTATTGCTCTCAGGTGTTTGGCGGGCTTGACTGTCTGCTCAGGCAGCCTCTAAATAATAGCCAAATAATAGTTCCCACCACCTCAACAACAGAAATATATAACTTTTTTTTCTTTTTTTATTCCTAATTTTATTCTTATTATGCCTGCTATTTTGAACATCATTTTAAAGATGCAGCTCGAACAAAAACGTCTCATAACTTCAAATTATGAGACGTATGTTCTCTACTGCTGTGTCATGTCTAATTTTGTCATTTTAACTTTGAATGTTTTCAGTCAAAACTAAATGAACTTACAATAAAAGTCCAGATACCGAAGAGAGGGTTTTTTTCAGCACATTTTCTTCCAGCTCTTCTCTAAATTAATTCCAGTTTAGCTTGCTAGCGTCATATCAGATAACCAGTTTTCCTCTTTTCTTTTTTACAGCTTTAACACAAAGTGCTGTGTAAATATATTTACAGAAATATTCAGAATTTTCTCTGAAACTCCTTCAGGTCATTCTTTTCCATTTTCTTCAAGAAAGGATTTGATCACTTAAACCGAATCTTAAAGATCCAGATTTAAGCCGAGCTTTGTCAGTCATCACATCTTGCTGAAATTGTGGGTTTGTCTTTTTCAAAACACTCAACATTAAAGCATTGAAAATGAATGTTTGATGAAAGAAACAGTAATTGCAGTTTGGCACAACATTTACTCTTTCGCTTTCATCCAACAAATCAACTATTTGATGCTCATTCTAAACCTTTTTCAAGCCACTTCCAGGGTAAGCAGGTTAAAAGACATATTGGCCCCTCACCCACTCTGCTCTGTGCCAGCCGCAGAGTCCTGGCCTCCCTGTGAGCCTGTTTGAACCCAAACCTTGCATGGTGCTGCATGCATAAGCAAACAGACTGCCTTCATAGAGCATATCATCTGAGTTCAGATTTATATTTGTTTTTGTTTGTTTTCCATTGTGTTGTGACCAGAAATCACCTATCAGTTTATTAGACGCTTTGCTCATCAGTCTGATTTGTTTGTTCTTTTGCTCCTTTCTTGTTTGGCTTGAAGTTGTTCTCATGAAACCCGAGGGGCTTTTTCCTCTCCTGAAAACCTTTAAATTGCTCCCTCTTTTTGATCTCCATTTCAGTTTGATCAAATCTTTATGTTAGCAAAACTAAGAAGTGAGGGCCTACGTGTTATCATGCAGCGGTTTGGAGCAAATTGAAGCCATAAATGCTGTTTGCGGCCTCTGCTCAACGCCGTGCTGCCGGAGAGCAGCAGGACAGCAAAGCTGTGTGGGAGGGCAGAGTTGGAGTAAAGTGATTTATTAACTTCCCACTACTATCATTTGTACAAATCCTACCACACTGTGGAGACCACACTGCTGTCTCTGTTAGGCGCAATTGTTTTGAAAAATGAAGCTAAGGCTCAGTTTTGTCCATTAACCGGGATGTAGGTTAGAATATGAGGATATTGTAGATGCAGAGGGCCCAGGCAGTCTAAGTAAATTCTGATTTTAAATATTTCAAATATCTTGATTGGAGTGGAAAAGGGGACATGAAAAGGTTTGAATTTCCATTTTCTAAATGTTGTATCATAATTTGTTGCATCTTTCTGTTGGTCCATCATCCACCTATTCATCCTGCCATCCACAGTTTTATTTCTGTTCTGGCATCTATCTATCAGTTTCTTCCATCTACCTACACACTAATCCATGGTTATATAAACAATTAAAAAGAAGCTATTTTCAAAATTATACTTACAGAGATCTGAAGAGTGTGCCCCATGATGGGCATAAAATCTGTTTGTTTCTTCATCTAATGTACAAGAGAGCCACTCCAGGTCATTAGCTAAAAACCTTCTATGCTGACATATAAAACATGTTGAAGAGAAACTTCTGTGATGTGAAATATAGCCAGAAAAAAGGATTTTTACCGACATCATTGTTGCCTTCAAATTGAACATATTATGAATTTGTCTGTGAATTTGTCTCCACAAACCAGTGCACTACTGGTTTGTGGAGAACATGTTTAGTCATCCAGAGCAAATGCACCCAAGCTGATTGGTAAAACATCCAGAACACACAGCAGTGGCTCATCCCATGTATTAGTTGATGTGAAAATGTTCAGACACAAGAAACTGCATTATGTTGGCTGTAAAAGCTGCTGAAATCAAAGGAAGAACATAGACGGACATTCTCAAGTGCTTTTGCTCAACAGCACATAAATTGACTTTTTAAGCAGAGTATTGATTAATATGGCTCTGGAAATACTAATCAACACAATATAGTTGATTAGACAAGCTTCTAGTACTCTGAGCATCTGTTTTGGAAAGATAATTTTCACATTAGGGTTTGACGTTAAGTGGACAATTATTATCTAGATTATTCTTCCAACATGAACAGCTTTAAGCTTCTTCATAATCTCGCTTAAATCTATAAGGAGAAGTTAACAGTTTGCCGTAAACGTTGAATACACTAGCATTTATGCTTTGAAACAGTCTGGATCTGAATTGAGTATTATTTTATTCAGGGGTTTATATCCACTTGGTGGATTTGATGTGTTTTTCTGTTTAAAGAGCATCATACAGCAGCTACAATATGCTGCTTCTTGCAGCTTCAGGGATGCTTTAAAAACATCTTGAACTATTTTTTATATTGCAGCGCTTAAGGCCCCTAAAATCCCAGTGGTGTGTTAACTGTAATTTGAGCCATTTGCGAGAAATTTGGAGGCACTATAAAAGGAGGTGCAGTGGGTCATTTAGTTAGCACTTTAACATCTTTATGAATTCACATTTATTTCACTTTTGCTCAAATGACACGAGTGACGGTTAAGGACGTGCGTCACATTCATCATGACGCTCTGTCATCATGTTTCTGTGGAGTCAGTACAGATTTAATTTGTATGCTCTTATGATGTAAAGCAGTCATGCTTTGCTTTTTTCCCCACATCTATTTACTGCAGCAGCTACCTTGCTAATCACATTCTGTCCCTCTACCACTTTCTCTTCCAGTTTTTTTTCACTTTTGAAATTATCTGCTTTTGTCAGAGGACACTGAGTGCTGAAATAAGTTGTCCCCCTTTGTCCTCATTTTTTCTACTCCAGACATGCCTTCCAACCTCTCTAGCAGCAACTCTTTTCTTGCTTCATGTACTTTCAGCCTAATGCGCCAGCTTTCACCCCTTTGTCTTTCTTCCTGTTTCAGTCATCTTTCTGTTGTGTCTGCTCTTTGAGGCATGGAACTAGTGAATGTTCCCCTGAGTCCTCTTTGGAGAGGGGTGTCCTCAGTAACTGGGTCCTGTTTTTTTGCCATTTATGTACTTGGAAGGAGCGGATGCATTGGCGGAAACATCTGCAAGGGAGGAAAGTGAAGGAGAATCAACTTTAAACTGGAAACAAAAGAGAGAAGGGGCATATCAGAGGGCTTCTTAAGGAACTTGAAGTTGAGGAGAAGGAAGACGAGAAGTTTAATAAGTTGGAGACAAAAAGAATCAGCAAGAAATAAATGAGCAAAAGGAAGTAAAACTCCCCACTTAGGGCAGGTTTTTAACACGGTTGGTTGGTGAGGACTCCAAAGCAGGAGTAGAAAATGAAGAAGCCCTACTCTATACCATCTCAAGTCTATCGAGATCTAATTTTATGTTGAATATTTATAATCTGTTTAGAGATAAAAATCTTTGTGTTTACGTTAAGGCAGACTAAGACTTTCTTGTATTTGCTAAGTTACAATAAAGTATTTGTTCCAGAAATGCCAAACACAAAATTTCAGAGGTTATAGATACAGTGGGTAACGACAGTCTCCTACTAGGTTCATCCAGCTTCTTCACAAGATTGTTTTATTTTATTCTGGGGCTGATGTGCATGTTTCACACCCAAACACGTTCATCTCTGGAACACAGAACCTGTATACTGAATTGTGTGATAACACTAACAGAATAGGTCTTGTCTTCTTATGTATTTTTTTTATCAGCTATGTGATTTTCATCTCCAGTTGTTCATCTGCTGTGTTTTTATTGTTGTGTGAAATGTCTGAACTTGTCTCTGTCTGTGTTTCCTTTCCAGGTGTGTCCTTCAACAGTGTTTATACTCAGATATGGAGAGTGCTGCTGCACCTGGCTGCAGATCCGTTCCCAGAAGTTTCAGATTTGGCCATGAAAGTGCTCAATAGCATCGCATACAAGGTTTGTTGTATGCGATGCTACAGTTTCTGATAATGTGAAGGCTCAATGACTTATTGCAAAAATAATAAGGTAGAAGTTAGCAGCTATTGTTTAAGATCAAAGCTGTTATTGCGCTGAAATTAGTTGTTTCTTACAGGGGTGCAAATTCAAAATTTAGAGCTACATTTTACTATATTTCACATTACAATAGAAACCAGTCACTTAATAATCTGCAGCATATCTTAGTGGATGTGTCAGTACTGAGTCTGTTTCAAGGGTTCACATGACTGATTTTTATGACGTAAAAACATAAGATCATTATAGACCTTTACAAAACATTTCTTTTATCCTTGAATATCAGATTCAGAAGCAGCATACGGTCCGTCAGTCTTATTTGTGTTTTGATTAATCATTCTGGGATTGGTTTGGATAAATTATTGGCCTCATAATATTAAAAATCTCACTACTTTTTTTAAACACTTTTCTGTTACTTAAAATAAATAACTATGAGTCTTCTTCCCTCAGTGGCAGCTTCCACATGGAAGAGGGTTGTTGTAATCCCATCCTAGTCCGCTGATTGGAAAAATATTTTTTGTTTCTGTCATATCCATCACAGGCAGTCACTAAATAATTTTTTGATCACCAGCCTATTTCTCTGTCAAGCAGATTTAGCAACTTTGATCAATTTTATTCAGTAGCAGTGACAACAGAATGTAAAGGCTGCTGACTTCTGCCATAGATGGAGCACATGTTGATTTATTTCCTGCAAAGACTTGAGCAAAGGCAACTTAATCAAAGACTATCCTCTCAGGCTCACAAGTGTTAACATCAGCTTAACAGAGAATCCAGCTCTTTTAATTAGGATTTTGAATTTCAAATGTTATTGATTTTAACTAAGTGAACAAGGTCAGAAGCTAATTAAGAGTTACTTGCTTCTCAGGTTATCAATACATTGAATTTTTTTTCTATGTGTCCAGCTATTTGCCTTCTTATTGATTTTTGATTCATGTCAATATCTCCTGAAATATTAGACTTCATTTGCATTTTATGTTTCATTGCTTTATATTTCTGCAGTTTTTTTTATTTGGTAAACGCAAATCTTTAGTGTAGATTGTCAGATAAATGTTGATTCACTGCCACTGTACCTCTCTTTGATTTTACCTGCTTAAATGTTTTGATTTACAAACATGACATGCATTTAATTTAGGAGGAGGTAAAGATATTAAACTGAGGGACACTACAGGAACACCTCAACCATGTTCTGCTGCAGCTCATTCATAGAGGAAACATGTTACTTTTGCTGGATTGACTGAGTTTCACGGCAGTGTGTGGAGATGGATCTTGGTGAAGCAGAACAAGCTGTTTCCCTTTGGAAGTAGAGAATCTAGTGGAAACGATTACCCCAACAACTCTCCGTAAAGCAGATGAGGTGTGTGGGCTCCCCCGTTTGTGGGATGCTTCTTCAATTAAGGATCCATGGATAAGTTGCAAAACTGGATCAGAGTACCTAATGAGCTTTCAGGTAAACAGGTTATATCACCTGTTTGGATAGATTCATATTTTCCCAGTAAATCTGTTTGTGCTTGCTGTAGATTCAGTTTATCTTCAAAAATCCATTTCTGCTTTCTGAGCCATACAGTGTCTTATCAACATGAGAAAAAAAGCTTCCCATTAGCTTTTTATCTACTTTTTTACTTCCACAGAATCTCTATTAAATCTGTCTCACACTAATGGCTTCTTGACGCATAGCTCATATCTCATATCAGATCTCTTTCCTCTGTCACAATCATTGTAGATTTCATAGAAAATGTGTAAGTCTTGCATTAAGCTGATCTGCCACCCTCCAGCCTTTTAGATGCGCAAACAAACAAAAGATGCTTGCTACAATCTGGTAATTAGCATAGAAATCAAATCCCAGCCAATGCCAGCTAGTGAAATGTGTTTGCCTGTGCTAACAAGATTTAAGTAGCCCAGTTTTCTCTGCACCGAGCTCCAGTAAACAACAACTCTACTATTCATCAGTGATGCTTCGCCTCCATTGTCCTTATTAGGTTTACCCCTCCCTCACACACCATCGTTAGACACCTCACAATGAAGAGGCAATATTACCTGCTTCACCTAATGAGATAAACTTCTTGAGATTTAGGCAAAGTTTGTAAAGTGCTGCACTTCTTATGTAGCTGCAGCCGGAGGTGATAATCAGATTTTATGTGTTATGTGTGTTTCTAAACCAAACAGAAGGATGTTAGTCTTAGAAACAGTTGAAGAGTATGAAAACAGGCTACTACCTTCCAAATGTGAAGAGCAGCCCTGCAGTAAATGTTTGTTTTCTCACCAGGCGACCATGAACGCCAGACCTCAGAGGATCCTGGACTCTGGATCTCTGACTCAGTCGGCGCCGGCCAGTCCCACCAGCAAAGGCACGCACATCCATCAGGCAGGGTGAGGAAATCATGATTCATTTGATGTTGATTTTTGTCGATACTTTTAAATGCATCTTCATTGCATCATTGTTCCTCCAGCGGCTCTCCACCCATGCCCAGTACCAGCAGCTCCAGTCTGACCAATGAAGTCCCCAAGCCTCCTGCCAGAGAGCAGCCAGCAACACGGCCCCCCTACACCCCAACGCTGGGAGGACAGGCACCCCATTCACACCAGTTCCCCCGCACACGCAAGATGTTTGACAAAGGACCAGAACAGGTGAAGGAAAAAAACGCTATTGAGGGAAAAACAGTTATTGACTGGAAAAAAGACCTTTTCGTCGCTGAGCATGTGTTCTTGTGTGCTCTGGGTTCAGGCAGCTGAAGATGGTGAGGAGCCGGGTGGTCACAGGAACTACGTGAGTCTGGCCCTGCAAACAGGCCTGTGTGACTGGAGTGCCAAGTATTTTGCTCAGCCTGTCATGAAGGTGAGTGGCCTGGTTTTAAACCATCTCTTCTAATGAGGAAACAAATACACCTGCTTAAGGATTTTTTTTCTAACTGAGAAATTAGACATTCACACGAGAAGAAGCCAATAGCATTTTACAAATAGCCTAAATGCACTCAGAACAAGAAACTGTTTTTATTTTTTTTGGAAGACATGTCCTGTGTTGGAACTGGAATTGGAGTTTGAGCCATAATGGTCATTATTATATTTGAAGTGAAAAGCAGACAGATTGCAAAACTAAAACTAGCATCCTCACTGTGAAGTACAGTGCTGGCAGCATCATGATATAGAGATGTTTTGCTGCAAGAGGGACACTTCATGTAGGGATCTTCCAAGCCTATACGCATCCCACCAAATTGGTTTCAGATTGTCTTGTGGAAGGATGGCTAAAACGTTTGACATTTTCAAATGTCTGAATTTGAAGAAAGTAAATGCATTGCTTATCATTAATGTATTTAGCAAATATTAAACTGTTATTATCCTGAGTGGCACAAAACAGTGACATAACCAGCCTGGGTTTGGCCCAATTTGTGAAAATAAACATCCAGTTTCCATTCCAGTTCATCCAGTTTCTGTAAGTTTCTGATTTTGGCTGTATTTACTTGCTCTGGTGACTTCAAGTAGTTGCTAAACCACAAATGGATGACTTTCATTTTGCTCTTTTCTTATCTTTTTGACATCTGAAAGTGTAGAAGACACTAAAAGCAGCACTCACGTATTCACAGAAACATTCATGCATTTCTTTTTAAACTGTGTTGTGTTTTTCACTGACACATGCAGAGTGATAAAGCGAAGAGACAAATCAGACCTCTGTGTCTTTTTAAGGACTTTTCAACACTTTAAGTCTCCAGTCTGGTATCAAACCACCGACCTTCTTCTGACTGGCTGACGCCCCTCACCCTTTTGAGCTATACTCAATCTTTGTTGCTAAGCAACAGTGAAAAAGGATAGGACTTTTTCCATTTTCACATATTCATGTGAATTTCCTTCATAGCTGTTTGTTTATTCCCCATTCTCCTGATATTTAGGAACACAGTGATCCATCCAGGTACGGGAAGTCAGGGTTTAAAAGTTTATTTTAAATGGTAATAAGCCTATATGTGAAACTGCAAGGCAGGGACTAATCATTGGAGGGGGAAAGCACCTGCTGCTTATTCAAAATGGCTTCACTGAATAATTGAGCACTCTCAGGTCCATAATGCAGCATCCTCCACAGGGAAATTTTAGATGAAGCACAGTGACTTTGTTATACCTTGTAGTCGGTGATGGATTTCTGTATTTACTCAAATTTTCCTTTGTTTATACTAAGCATCTTTTAAAGCTAACTATATTGTCAATCAGAAACGAAAAGCAAGTCAGAAAGCTGTACATCAAATACGAACATGTCACAATGAAATAGGATGAAGCTATTAGTTTCTCAAAACATAGAAAAAAATATTGTTAGTTTTAAAAAAGAGATTACAACAGGCAAGAGAATGTCAGATTTTCTTTTGAAGCGATAAGTGCAGTGATGGTAGTAACGCAATTTCATTCAAAGCATGTAACTAGGCAAACCGTAGAACTACGACACCCCAGAAAAAGAATGATTTCATTATTTATTACATTATTTATATATGCCATCATTTAGACTGTAAAATGTACCTCTATTTAAATGTGTAAATAATCTATTGAATAATGTGAGATTTTTCTCTTATTTAGTAATTATGTATCATAAATCCTGTGTGCATTTTTAAGTATGTGGCTTAATAAATAGTTCTTTTCTGATTGTTTAAGTTGGACAGCAGTTCAACTGTCGACCAAACATCTTAACTAAAGGAGAGTTAAACCCAACTGCACTAACGTTGATGTGCTGACAAATAAATCAAGCAAATTATGTCATTGAATAAATAAATCATAAGATTAGATAAAAAATGCTACATCTACGTATGTATTTACTTTATGGATGTATTTTTAGTTTTATTTACATATTTGCAAACACATACACATTTTTTTAAATGATGTGAACCATAGCACTTTTGGTTTTTTATCACAACGTGATTCAATTAAGTAATATTTTAATTAGAATAGCAACAAATATTTTTACAGCTGCTGAAAGTTGACATTTGAGATTACTTGGATATTGCTGTGTTATTTTAGCCTTTGTAAGAAGAAGGAGACAATATGTAAACTCAAAATGTTCATGTAAAAGTGGCTGCAGTAAATCAGAGTCCCAGTGGAAACTGGTTGCAGCAAAGTGCCTAATGACCAGAAGGCATTTTACCTTGCTTGTTTTAAAATATTGGTGCCATTAGCTTATTCCCTAATGATCAGATCCACGTTTAAGACTTGTACTCTGTAACTCCAGTCCAACTCTTATACAGACAAAAAGAGCATCAATTCAATTCTATATTTAACAGCAGATAACACAGCGTAATGATTTAGGAATTTCATAAATTACTTATCTCTTATTTCACTGCAGCTATTTGCAGTTGTCAATAACTTGTGGCCTAATGGGGAAATTAGAGAAGGTATTGCAGTACTTAAGTAACATTGTGTTTAAGTTTTCCAAAACCTTGCAGACAAATATAGCTCCCCGACTGAAGGTAAATGCTGAGAACTTGTGTTATTTTCAGGAAGGAATAAAAAACCAGGAGGTGTTTTTATTCTGTTTGGCTAAACAGAGTTTGTTTGGTGCTGTTGTTCTCGAAGCACAGAGGTAGCGGCTCGGTACGACTCGGTTTGAGCAATAAATACATCTGGATGTTATCAGCACTCTTCCAGGTTCCTGTGGAACACTGTCCATCATGGATTTTCTTTTTAAGATTCACAAACAACCCAAACAAGAAGTAATATTTCCAATTTTTCCACTAAATCCTTAGAAGTTGTGCAATTTCTTTTTTTCTTTAAAAGTTTGACATTTTGGAAGGGTTCAAGAGGAGTCTCATCGTGTATTGTAATAATAAGCAAATACATGGGCAAATTGTAGAAATTAATGTAACTTGTTGGTCTTCAGCGAACAAAGACATTTATCTGGTACAGAAAAAGACAACTGCATCCCAGTGTAATGGCAGGGAGATAAATAAATCACACCTGCTGCCAGTGTTGTAAACAAAACTTAACTTTCTTATCTGAACTAACTTAAGTTTTCATTTGAAACTAGTCAGTCTTGTCACTTTCTGCCATGAGCTTTTCCCACTTTCTGAACTGATTGTATACGTTTGCTGCCAAGTGGCATCATTTTTGAGGAGTCAGCAGTGTTCAAGTTATGAAAATGTTGGTGTAAATCCAGGAGTACACAATCATGCGTGATAAACATGACAAATTTTATTCCTGCAAAATGCTGTTTCAGAGGATTTGGAACGTGTCACCTTTCCTTTCAATGACATGAGAGAAGCTTTGACATTTAGAAACTAGATAATAAAATCAGTTAAATAAGGTATTTACAAGGCGCACAAAAGGTCACACATCCTAATATATCACTGGAAAAACCTTTAGATTTGATTTGAATGTCTTCTGCGGTGTCACATTTATTTCTGTCCAAAGTTGCATTCATTTTTCCCCAAGCTTTTTAAGAGATACTGGGAGAGTCAGACCACCTCCTAAACTCCTAACTCTAACTCTAAACCAGAATATCCCAAAGATTATCCTTGGGGTGGAGGCCTGGAGTCTATGGTGGGAAATTATGTGTGGAAATAATATTTCATATTCCTTGACTACTCCTGCACAATTTGAGGCCAGTGAATTCTGTCTTTATCCTGCAAAGTTGATGGCTCCCCACTATCCCTATTAATAATAATAATAATAATAATAATGATAATGTGCTGAACATTTCCTAACCCCGTTATAATAGTCCCAACATTTTTTTTTGTTTGCTTAACCTGACCTTTCTTGAACAGATTAATGTCTTTTACACAACTACTCAATGTCTTCTGACATAATTGTTTAATGAATTAGAACATTATCAACTATGCAGTAATGATCCAGTGGGAGGCTTCTACCTATGTGCTTTGTAATATCCAGGTGGTGACTTTCTTTTGGTAAAGCAGCATGTGATGTTAGATGAAAACAGTGTAGAAAAGTCTGAAAAAAAGAAAAATATTAAAGCACAATGGTTGAAAAGGACACGGAGGGACATGAAGAGGTGGGAGCAGAGTGGGTGAAGGAGGAGGAACAGGTTGAAGTAACACTCATGATAAAGAGCATTGGGGGTGGGTGAACGAGATGAAAGACAGACAGAGCGTGTAGCTCCAAGAAGAGGCAACGGAAATCAGAAAGATAACTGGATGGGAAGAGTCTGTATGAGAGCAGGCGGTGGAGACGCCAGAGCGAGGGTTCTGCTGTAGTGTCAATCTAAATGCTGCGTTTGCAAAAAAAATGTTGAGTGCTACCATAAGACTCCTCCTCCATTACGAAGCTACTCTGTTGATGTGAGTATGCAAGTTTTTGTATCTCTTTGTCAGCAGCACACAAAGGATGTTTGTTTGTGGATGTTTACTTTAGATGCTTAAATAATGGAAATGACTAAGCATCTCTTGATTTGTTCATTGATATTTTACGTGCTCTTGAATATTTAATACAAGAGCATTAGAATAATTTAAATTAGCATAATTTCTAATCAAGTCCTGAAAATTTTGAGTCCCACGGTATGAATAGACTTGCTTTTTTCGGCTCTCATTCTTTCATTTTAATAACTAAAATATATTTTCAATAATCTGTAGAAATCATTTGACCTCCCAGAATCAGTGTCAGTTTAAACTTTTTATACGATTCAAAATTAGTCATTGCCTAATTGTATCTCTTGCTGTCGTATAACGCTGGTTTCTTTCAGTAGAAAATAATCTGTAGTCAAAGATATCAAAAAATTGGTATCACAACCAAATGTGCCTTAGGGTTTCCACGTTTGGACCTTCAGGCTGGACTGAAATTTAGAGCTAAATACCATCTGAAGAAAGGTTTTATGACCTGCCGCTGATGTCCAAAATCTTCTACTCACCTCAAACAGAACCAACAACTCCGGTGGAAAATCCAGTGGTGTCCCAGCTTAAATTAATGATGGAGTTATGAAAGCACATGTAAAAAAATATGTAGTTGTGAAATATCCAGTCAGAATTCTGCCAGAATCGTTGGAAATCTACAAGAGGTCTATTTCTATGCTACTTGCTAAGGAATAATTGTGTAAACATTTTTAGGATTGTATTTATGTATGTATATATTGGTGTGAGTGTGTGTTGTTTTGATCTTGTATGAATTAGAGAAACTCCATAGTGTTTTCCAACTTCCATACCAAGTTCTTCTGTTCTAAGTTCAGCCTGGAAAGAGAGCAGTTCAGCTCCATCCTTGAAGGTCTAAAATGTGTAAAATTTGTGCTCATGATGTGGCACCTTTAAGCAGAACAACAAATGTTCTCAGAGATTCCTCTACGTAATACAGTTCATATTTTACTATAGATCTTTCTATTTGGAGAACTAACACTCATCTATCACCTGAGGTCTCATTACAGAATACGTTAGCTGCTGACACACAGCAGGGCAGCAGCCCTGGAAACAGCAGTGTGAGCAGGCTTTTACCTTGACGTGGCCCTCACAGTCACACTCATTTTCCCTCCCAGCTTGGAAAATACGTCAGAGTCCTGCTGCTTCACCTGCTTCCTCTCTTAGTCAGCTAGGAACCAGAGAGTCCCAGAGGAATGGTCAAAGTTATTTAGTCAGGGATCGAACTGTGAGGTCCTTGAACGTACATTTGTTTCAAAGCCACATTTACACACATGTCAGGGTGTTGATAGCATGCAGTAGTAGTGTAGTCACGTGGTGTTGAAGCTGTTTATTGAAGCTATTTAGCATTCAGGGAGGTGTGGGAGGCTTTGCAGCAAAAAGGTGCTTAATAAGCACACATGGCCAGCCATCATTAAATGCCACACACACATGCAGCTTAAGCACTGCTGTTTATTTAAAAATCATATATTTGTAATGCATGACTTTGATGCATTCATTTGGATGCATGCTTTATTTTATGCTGCATTTTTAATGCAGCCCTAATGAAAAACTTATTCTGTTCGCTTAAAGCTGGGCACTAATTCTGTGGGGTCTCTTTTGTTATGCAAGACTTAATCAAGTTATTTTTTAATGCTGTCCCCCTGCTCAGCAGATGTGATTAGATGTAATTACAGGAAGGGATTTTGATACCTTGAGTCATTTTTTTTCATAAGCTCATGAGCGTCCCCAACGTTGGTGCAGCAAAATTAGGTTTAAAACTGGGATGGATTAAATTATGACCTCTTCCAAATTCAGGCTTAGAGGGGAAACTGGAGAGCAGCATGGTCTGTGGTTATAGAAGAGTAAAACAGCGAAATGTGATGAAAAACAGAAAATGACCCAAAATACAGAAATTGGCTAGAATGTATATGTGAATCTTTGAACACAGGAAATATGACATAGTAATATGATGTTTAAAATGAGCAGGACTAGGTTTAAGCTTTTTGATATTTTATTCTTTCCCTATTTATTTTGCACAATCTTTTGAAAATGTCTTATTTTAGTCTAACTTATCATACTTTCACTTTATTATTGCTTGTTTTAGTGTGCATCACATATCTGGTTTATATCATCTTCCATACTGTCTCCTGCAGAGGAAACAACAAATTTCAGAGTCACTTTGTCAAATGTGCCCATTGATAAACCAATTGTTCATAGAAGAGTTGCTGCTTTCCTTGCAAAGCAACAAACAGAACCATTATTGATATAATTTCTTTGTGTAATAGAAAAAATGCTGAATGTGAAGTCGGTATTGAAATTGAAGTAAAACAATTTACAGAAAGTCACAGGATCAAAACACACCAAACATCATCCAGCTGTTGTTTTGTATTATGATGGAGGATTTTTAATGTTTCTTTTCTTGCATCATCTCAGATCCCAGAGGAGCACGACCTGGAGAGCCAGGTCAGGATGGAGCGGCAGTGGAGGTTCCTGAGAAATGCTCGTGTTAGAAGACAGAGTCGAGTCATAACACAAAGAGGTGAGTAGCACACGAAAGACTAATTAAATGACTTATAAAATAATCATTTAAATGTGTTATTTAAAAAAAACTGGAAATACAGAAATTATTTACTAAATACAGAAGTAAGTAATTGTTAATTAAGTATTAATAATGTTAATTATTTAACGTCTTTGTGCTGAAACACATAATGAATTAATTTAAACTCATCCATCAAACTCAGTGGGTGGGATTAGAGCTGCTTCTGTAGAGATTCTGGCGTCTGATTGGCATTAAGAAACTTCAACAGGAAGTTTCTTAATGTTTTGTTGGCTGTGTGGTAATAACTGACCTTTGTCTAAAATTAGTTCAGCTTTGTATGTGATAATGCTAAAAAAAACAAATTTGAGGTGGACAATTTGAACTACAATTCTAGGATACAGGATTTCCATGAACAAATATTTTTGGAGTTTTTTTATACATATATCAGACACTAGCAGGTTTCTGCAGCACGAGTTTACGATTGGTTATCGATTTAAAAAGCAGCACTGTGAACATCTCCTCACGATTTTCATCACTGATTTACTGAGCTTCATGTCTGACGTCTGGCCAGAAAAAGCCAATGACGCGACAACACAGCAAATTGTGTGCAGATAAATCACAGCAGTGAGCGGATAGATATAAAAACGGTTCGCAGCTGGAAACATCCTGCTCCATGAGACACAGGAGTCTCTTCACACACACACCCCCACCCCAACCCCACACACACACTCTATGAGCACTCGCTCATAGAGTGTCTGGAGCGGCAGCATAGTCACAGAATCTTCCTGTGAAGTTGGAGCGCTCTCAAACAGAATAACTAACAGACTCAACGTCACTGGCAGCCCCCCTGCAAAACACACACACACGCACACACACATGCAGTCACGAGGCGATTGGCGTCAGAGCTAAGTTTTGCTCACGTACACACCTCTCCCTTACTTTCAACTGCTCGCTCAATCATTGAATTCCCCCTCCCGTTGTTTTTTTTTTTTTTGAAAGAGGTGGAAGGGTTGCCCTCATTCAGTCGGCTCCCTCCTGAGAGAGACGAGACTGGAGGAGGAGGAGCGCAGAGAGAGAAGAAAGCTACAAACTCATTCAGTTTTTGTGTAGATACTCACTTCTCTATGAACCATGTTTCTATGATGAAGTTGTCCACCTTTTAATACAAGAGCTTTTTCAGTGGTCACATGAAACTGTGGTGAAAATTTTACTCATTCTCCATAAAATTCTGTATGAGCTTCTCAAATTATTTTCTTAGTTTCTGGCATTACAAAACACTTCCAAGTCTTTGAGATGCTGCGATTTACTGGGATTATTCTATTCTACAAAGAATGATCAGAAAAAGAGAAAATATGCAGCATCTTATATCCAGTTGTGTGCATAAAAATGATTTTCCCACCAGGGGGCAAATAAAATGATTGTTCACTTCCACTCTCTGCTTTTTTACTCACTGTGATTGGCTGATTAATTTCTGAATCAACCAATCAGGAAGAAGAGCCCAAAGTACAGCTAAAGCTCCTGGAACATAATTACCAATTGAATGTTTTCTTCATCATAAATGCACATATTTTGAGTAATGCTTTGTAGTTTCCTGGATACCTTGCAGGATTTTCAAACAAATTCCTCATCATGTGAATGTCTGACATTGGAGGCACACGAAACAAAAATGTGACCATCTGAGTTCTGAGAACTCTTACCATCTTCCTTTTTTGTCATAGGCATTTCCCGTCTAGACGATCAAATATTCATCAACCGTAACCCTGGAGTGCCATCTGTTGTGAAGTTTCACCCCTTCAACACCTGCATCGCTGTGGCCGACAAGGACAGCATCTGGTCAGAATACATCGCACACTCAGCCTGAATTCCCCCAGGCGTTACTGTTTCACTCACACTGGAGCCTGAATATGTCTGTACCAGTTTCTGGGACTGGGAAAAGGGTGAGAGGCTGGACTACTTCTACAACGGGAACCCTCGTTACACTCGGATCACTGCCATGGAGTACCTGAACGGACATGACTGTTCGTTACTGCTCACTGCGACAGGTGGGAGGCACTGATTCACATCCAGAAAATATAAATGTCTGATCCCCACCGGAGCGTTAGCAGTGCTTACTGTGTCCTACTCACACCTCTCTCTGTATTCATCATCAATATCACTGAGCAATTATCTTTCTTTTTTTCCATCTTCATAATTCATTTTTTCTTTAGAAAACAACTGCACATTTAAACTCATTTATTCTGTTTATTCATCATGGAATGAATTTCAACTTAGAATAAACATTGCCTTTAATTGCACACTTCAAACCGATAAAATGCTCAGGAATTAATGCTTTTAAATTCAGCCTCATCAAAACGTAATGTGCGCTTATTGAGCTTTTCTCCATCAGTCATGCTCTGAAGGATGCCATTTCTTATACAGATACCACATTAAAAAAGTAAAGCAATGAGTATAAATCAGGTGGGAACTTTTATGGCTTGTAATAACGTTCTGGAAGGAGCGAGTGGTCAGGTTTAATGCTTTGCTCTTAGTTGTGTTTGAGCTGCAGAGGATTTTTTTAGGCCAAGGCTTCAGTCCTGATTTTCTTCTCTGTCAAGATGTTTTAGGTGAACAGCCTTTTAAGATGTTAATCTGCTCAACTTCTCTGATGTTTTTACATTTAAAAAACTTTAGCGAAGTTATTAAAAAACTCATGAAGACTTCATCACACTCAGGACACACAGAGGCATCTTAGTGAATTAAGTATTACTAAAAGGTTATTTATTTCAGTAATTTTCCTTAAAAAGTACATCGTACAGATTCATTATTATGGCCTATGGGTTACGAACACCCTCAATGTTTCAAAAATGACATTTTAAAATACAAATACAAAACTTTTTAAAACCAAAAATTTGATATTGTGATCTACAAAATTGTGGTGAAGAAAGTTTGTCCAGTGGACAGTCATTAATACCCTCTACAAAGAATCAAATAGCAAATTTTATTCTTGCTTTGTCTACTTTCTTTTTCTACCATACTTTTTCCTTACGTTCAATTTTCCAACAATTTGCTTGCCTGCAGTATTGGTACTGTAAGCAGCCAATTTCTTATCAATGTCAATTTGTGGAGGGACTCCATGACTATGATAAAAAAAAAAAACTTTTTTATTGATCTTAAACTCTTTGTTAATTTTCCCATAATCTAGATATTTCTTTTTCATTAGTCATTGTTATCCAAATTGCCAGAATTAAACACAATAAATTCCCCTGTGTGTATTAACCCAGGTACTGTATATAAAGTTAAATTTCTGAACTGAATGACTGGTAATAAATCCTCTTTTTGATTGTATTTTAATTTATTTGTGTGGCTTTTGAATTTTCATCTCCCCACCTCCTTCCTTTATCCAGATGACGGAGCGTTGCGTGTCTGGAAGAACTTTGCTGACCAGAAGAACCCAGAGATGGTAACAGCATGGCAGGGCCTCTCTGACATGCTGCCAACCACCAGAGGTCAGCCCTCCTCCAGCACCCACAGTAAAGATCAACACTTTATATTACTGCGTGTTCTGCTCATGCCCCACAGTCCTCCTGTTTGGTGGATGCTCATCCCCACCCCTCCTGTCCAACCCGTCCCAGTCATAAATTCACACCTCCCCATCCTCAGCAAGTATGACAGGAAGGCCGCTGCATTCATTCAAATAAGCTTAAACATTGAATATATGCAGTTCTTGTTCTCTGCGCGTATTTTTTCCTTCCATAACAACCTGTTAAATGCAACCGAGGAGCTTTTTTAGTTAGAAAATAAAACTGGAAGCAGACTGCAAAAGCTCCAGAGCAAAGCAGTAAATAAACATCAACTTAATGTTCTTTGTATTTAGATCACAACGAATAATAAACATGTAGAGAAAACGATCAATTCCTGTTGAGCAGAAATTGGTCAAAAATATATATAACCCTACTTAACTTTAGGAAATAATTATAAATTCCAAAATATCAAACTGTGTTATAACCTCAGAGGGTTAGAGATTCAGGCCAGAACTTGTGAGCTCTCAGAAACCAGATGTCTAAACGTTGAGTAGAGACACAAGATTGGAAGAGAAATGAAATGCAACTTCCTTCCAAACTTTTTATATTTAGGTTGTGCCTAACTTATTATTATGTAGATATTTTGTGAGAAAGCATAAGTACACACTATTATTTGAAACAAATATGATGTGAAATCTGATGCCAGCCACCATCAGAAACTGTCCATCAGGTTTCTGTTACATTTCTGAAAAAGCTGGATTTAACCAGCTGGGTGGCCTACATTCAACTTAATCTGGCTACAGAATTATGCATTCAGCAGGTAGGTAATTTTCCCTCTTCCCTTGCAGGATTGTTTATCTTCCATCAGTAAAACGGATCACGTAAAACTCAAGTGTTGACAATCTGTGGATTTACTGTCACGTTTAGCCTCTTAGCTGACACACTTCCATAATTCCTGAGGCAGAGTTATTCACAAATATGTGAACCAGGGCAGACAGCAGTGCTACACTCTTGTCAGAAACATCCACTCACTTCACTGTTCTACCCCCACCACACACACCCACACGCGCATGCACACACCCACACGCATGCATACACAGTACACAGTGTCATGCCTCAATCCCAGCTGCTCCACATTTTTCTGCCTCAAGCACTTCTACATTTCTGGGTCAGAATTGTTTTTGGGGAATCACGGGGCTGCAAGAGTGTGCACACTGCATTTAGTAACCACACTTTTGTACTTCTTATGAGAGAGCCAGTAAAGGCCTTATTTTATATTAAATATACAGTTAATTATTTTGAAAATATAAAAATTAGGGCTAAAACTTTAACTTGTTAATTTAACTAATTATTTACAGAAGAAATATCGCAAAATAAGAAAGTAGAATATGTAGTGCTTAAATTAGTAAGAATCTCATATCTGAGCGCAAGTGAATGTAGCACAGAATTACCTATTATGTCGAAAATGCTTCCCATCTCTTATAGTTAAGCAGGGCTGCATAAAACATATTTATATAAAGTTGAACTATGTTTTTTAGAGTAATCTTTAAAGGTCACTATTACTATAGAGCCCTAGTTTTGCTTATTTTCTGCTTTGTGCTTATTTATGCAGCATTCAGACTGGCCGGTGAGGCATGTTAAGAACAATGCATTTCATGTAGAGGGTTTAAAGTCACATTTCCTCTGAAATACAGTGACTGTAATGACTCTGCTAAGTTAAATGGGTTTTATGCAAAGCTCTGCCTGGTTAAATAAGAGATGTTTATTTTTTTCTCTGGGCCAGCCAGAAACCAAGAGGGAAGAAAGAAAATACAAAAATGAAAAAATATTTAAAAATACTAAGGATTCCTGCATTGAAATAAAGGTTAAGACGCAATCAACAGCAAATATTATCATGTATGGAGACAAATCAGCAGAGTAATTATGATTAATTAAAAGGGACACGGATGTTGAACCACTCTGAGCTCCGTTTCCAAAACCCTGTAGACTTACATATATATGTTTACTTTTTCCAGTTTCCACTGGCAGAAAACTAACAGTTTTACCCTTATATAGCCTGTAAGAACAGGGTTTCTGTCATTTAGTTGTATTTTTTGTTGTTCAGGGTCTTTCTGTATCTTTAGAGTCGCTGCATTTTAGTAGAAATGTGAATTTTTAATCTTTTACAGATAAAGTATTTTTCTTAACATCTCACCCTTCATTCTGAACCAAAAGGCAATAAAATAAAAAAAATAAAAATAAAAAATTGAGTTTAATGGCCACAAAGCTTCATCAACAGCTTTCATAGAAAAAAGACTAAGTTAAAAACGAAAGTATTGGGCCAGGAGAAATACAGAAGAGGAAGTAAATGGGAAGGAGAATCATCCTACAGTCTGCACAGCAGAAGGAAATTACATGTGGTTGTGCTGAAATGTCTAATTGGAAGAAATTGGCAATAGCTCCCAGGTGCCTTGAAGACATCATATCAATCAATTGTCTCCTTTCTAGTCCGCATCGTCTCTGATGCATTTAACATCTCTGTCAGAGGCTTTATGTTTGGTACATGCATGTTTCTGTGAAGCAAAAGTGCAAATACATTCATCAGACATTTAAGTATTCCCCAATTGTACAAAGCTAAAGCTGACTAATATATATGAGTACTGTGGAGTTATTTGATACAGGATGAATTCCTGTTAAATTGCCCATTTCGACATTAACAGCTAAAAAGATCTTTAAGGATGAACATTTAATGAGACTAACAAACATACAGAAATAGAAGTCCTCAAAAATGAATGTTGTGTCCTTTCTAATGGGCAATTTTAGATTAGTTTTTTTAAATATAATTTTACAGACATCTGTGTTTATTCGAAAGCCATCTGTATTTATGTCAAAGCTTTAATCTTGTTCAATGATGGCTCAGTTTGTGGACAACTTGTGCGCCGCTGTGTTTCGCAGCACATCTGACTGAACATTGGATCTGTCAGGATAAGTGACTGGATGACCTAAATCCTCCACAGAGGTCCCAACAGAGTCAGCAGAGCTCCGAGGGGACTGTAGGGATTGTGGAGAGGCGACACATTTAACTAACCTCACAGCCGGGATAAGTCCCACACCACAAATTGCCCAGAGAGGCTCTTGCCCCTGCAGAGGGGACTCTCTGTCTCTTTCCCTCTGTCTTTGTCTCTCTCTGCAAGTGTTTTCACAAAGACTTTCACATTTAATGGTGAGCTTGTTATGGCGGATTGACAGTTGCTGCTTGGCTTGGACTCTGACTACACTGAAGGCATCAGCTGAGATTTCTCCTGAACTTTGTTAGGCTTCAGCTTGTTTTTTTGGCAGAAGTGTTAAAAAAGACCTCTACAACCTCACATACTCTAGTTTTTTCTCCGGCATATACTTCTAGAATCCTCTTATGAGTTATTGCGTTTACTTAATAGGTATGTTCATGGTTATAAGCTGGAATTTATAGGATATAAAATATAAAGCTTTCCTCAGATGCATTAATAATGTAACACCCAATGAAATATTATACAACTCCCATCTTTGTGCTGCCAAAAAATCTGTTCTTGCTCTGAAGGCAGCTGCTAAAAGACTGAACATTTCTGAAGGAGAGGCTGGCAGAGACAAACAGTCGGAGCCTGGTACCTGCTGGACCCGTCCCCACTCACCCCATCTCCATCAGCCAATGGCGTGCTTCTGTGCTGTTTTCATACCAGTGGAACATCTCTCTAGACTGTCTGGCTTGTTGTTACTTTGCTGGGTCTTTGATATTGTTTTGTGTTTTCCCTCGTCTCTAGAGAGAGGCTGAACAAGGCAGCAACAAAACGCCTCCCTATCATGTCAAAATCCCTTTGTTTTAATTTAGTATCGAATCGGGCAGCTTCGTTATTTCCTACTCAGTCGACCTTTCTCTAACTTTTATTTACATTTGCAGACATTTATGTGCAGGAACTTTTAAAAATATTCATCTATTCAACCTTTTCATCTTTTGTTACATTTACGACCACATACTTCAGTGTATTTCATTCAGCTCTTATGGACTAACACCATAAATAAAGGATGCATTGTTTTCCAAGGATTTTGCAAACAAAAATCTGAAAATCTCTGAGTTTTTGTTTTCAACCCCTCTGAGTAAATGCTCTTTAAAGGTTTGCTCCTACCAGCTTTACCCAACTACAGACTGCTGTCTTTGCCAGATCAGTAAATTTCAAGTCTTTTTTTTTCTGTACAGACAATCTACCACAATCTACCACGTGTATGCTGGTGTCTCCTACATACCTTGTAGGCAAATTCAAAATGGGAGTTCTTATTTTGTTTTCTTAAACAATGGCTTTCTCTGTGGCACTTTGTTGTGTTTTACTCTTTCTAGTTTTGGACAACTGATTCAACAATACTCCTTTACATTTTAAAAGCTTGGAATGGAATATGGAATATTATTTTTCTAATCTAACCCTGGTTTAAACTTCGACAACTTGTTCACTAACCTCGGGTGCATCTAAGTACTTTATAAGGAGTATGCTGACATGAACAGTTGAATTTATGCCAAGACTTAAATGTCCACAAGTGGATTCACTCAGTGATGGTGTGTTTTATTTGGGGGTATCAGAGTAAAGGAGACTTAATACAAATGTGCCACAGTGTTCATATTTTTATTTGTAAAGAATTGAAAACCATTTGTTTTCCTTTCACTTCACAAGATAAGAACATAAAGTTCTAATAAAATACATGGAAGTGTGTGGTTGTATCTGGAGAAAATGCAAAAAAGGTCAAAGGTTATGAAGACTTCTGCGAGGGACTGTCGATGTGTCTGGTCCTGCTGCTGTTTTTACGCTGCAGTAAAGGGCGAATCAGAACTGTGGACCCTCCAGGTTTGGCGTTTGAGCGATGGTCCTTGTTTGGGATGCAGATTCTCTTGGATCTCAGTTAGTTTTGTTGGAATCAGCTGCCTTGTTCATTTCTCTGCTGAATGCATGTGAACTGCAAAACTCAAGAGGTGATGAATCTATTCAGTTTTGCAGTTCTTTTAGAAGTTTGTGGGACTCCTTGGGTTAGCATGCACAGGGGTTCTTTCTAATTTGTCGCTGGCTTTGTTGCATTCCTGCTGTCCTCCCTACCCCCTCTCGTCCCTCGTCCACCTCCCCCGCTCGCAGGTCTGGCCAGAAGGGTTTCCATCTATCTTGACAGGAGCAAACAAGGAGGTGAGTCTTACCTTCCTGTACTTTTCTTCCTTATTCGGAGAGCAAGGATGCTGCAGTATACAGCTGGGAACATGCCTCTTCTGTTTGTAGTCCTTTCATTTCCTTTAACATCACCCCCTACCCCACGCCCTTTCCTCTTTCCCGTTGCTCCTTCATCTGTCTGGTGTGTTAATGTCTAACCACTCCATCTCTGACAGTCACTCTGAAGTTCACAAGAATACAAAGGGACAAAAAATTGGTTGTTTAATTTTGTTTGTGATAGCAAGAACCTCTCAAAAAGTTAACCCACACTTCTTAACAGGGATAGGAATCAAGTTTAAATGTTCAAAATTAACTTGAAGCAAAACAACCTCACCATACTAACAAAGCTGTGTTTTATCTAAAATTAATACTGTTAGAAATTTTATTAAAAACCCTGCAGAATGCTGCTGATACTTTTTTTTCCCCCAACTTGTTAACCTTTGCCAACCATTTAACATAAGTTTGATGAAGATCCAGGGCTTTACAACCAATAGGAAATGTTTGGGTTTCTTAATCCCAACAGCAGGGTTAACTCCTTCCAGGCTTCAGGGCACCGACGTTCAAAACAGGACCCAATTAGGAAAGCACAAGTCACAGCAATTCACTGATCACAATGGCAGTGTTGTTGATTTATATTTAAAATATATTTTGTAATTTTACCAACATATTCTTTTGACTAGAAGTAATATTAACATTAATATTAACCTTTACTTTATACTTAGCAAGATCTTTAGTGACATTTCTGCTAAACGTAGCCTTCTATTAGACAGCTACCATAAATTCTAGTTTGTTAGCATTAGCCTGAAGCAATAACACTATATATCTGTACTTCAGTGCTATTCAGACAACTGTTATTGCTTTGGCATGAAGAAAAGTCTTATGTTGAGCACCTGTAAGCTGAGATTCAATGGCATCTCGCTAAACTCGGCCGTCATATAGCTGGCGATTTACAGAGGTGAGGCTTTGCTCTTTTATCTACCTTCTGCATTCGTATTCACCTCATGTCGCCGCTTTCTTGTATAAAAGCGACTCATTTACGTTTGTCCCTGGGGTTCTGCTGTTTAATTGGAGTGTGTGGGTGCTGTGATATTTTTAATAACGTTGCGCTCCCCAGTCTGAGACGCTGCAGGGGCCAGCCTGTTAAACTCCAGAGGAAGCAGTGAAAATACAGGAGGGTCTTTGGCTTGGGGAATTTATTCCTGCCACTGCGGTTGGAAGCAAAAGGCTGTCACCAGAGGTGTAGAGTCAAAAGAATAAAAATAGCAAGAGGAAGATGAGTTTCTAGGGAAGAATGGGTGAAGTCACAGAGATTGTGGAAGGAGCTGGGTGAATACTTGGACAGCATGAAGTTGAAATAGTGGAGATGGAGAGCGAAACTAAGGATTTAACTGTGAAAATGTTGCTAAATTTGGTGACTTGGAGCACTTTCTGATTAGGAAAAGGCGACAAACTTTCCTTAAGATCCGAGAAGGATGGAGCGAACCGCAAAGGCTTGTCATCCCTGCACTGACATGTCGGTCTAATTAAAGTCTGTGCTGAAAAAAGGGATATGACAGAGAAAATAAGATAATGACAAAAACAAAAAACTGGTGCAAACTTAATCCCAGATGGACTAAGACTGTACTGTCCTGGTTCTTATTGTAACCCTTTCCTTTTGGCTACATTAAATAAAAATAGGACGGTCCGCTCCCTTTAGCAGCAGGGAGGCGCAGGCTGTGTCCTGCTCTACATTCAGCTGAGCTGCTCACTGCCTTGTTAACACCAGGGCTCTGGGAACCCTAATAAATCTACATCCTGTGAGTTTGTGAGGAGTTTAAGGGAACAGGACTTGATAGTTTGGGTAAATCTAGAAAAGCCCTGAAAGTATGCGCCCCCCAGCCTTATTTTATTTTGCTTCTTATGACTGGATGATTAAGTGTATGCTAATGTAAAACTGCACATGCCTTTTAACGTGCAATTTTGGTAAACTAAGTTGAAATTTAATATCAATAATTGATGATTAGCTTGGATTAAAACATTTTTTCTCAGCCATTTGCGATTGTATGTATATTAAATATTTGAAGGTGTGTTCCTTAGCAGCAGCCTGACAAAGTAGTGGGTGTAATCCACTAAGTTAATATAAAATTAAACAAAACTCAAAGTATTACATCACATTCTTGTCCAAAAAAGATCAAATCTTTGTCTTCATTCAACTAACACAACAGTAAATCTAGACATTTTTGCACCCATTTCATAATAAATGCTCAGACACACACGGACAATTATGGTGCCAATCTGCAAATCAATTGTGGCAACCATTTGGACATCCTCTCTCAATGCGCAGCCAATTCCTGGACAAAAATTAACAATCTTTTTTTTATCCAATTGATTTAAAAGCTAGTTTAGTGAAAAAATATTATAAGACATATGTAATATTTATAACATCAGTAAATATCAGTTATTGGCTATCACAACAATATTAATATGGCATAAAAGTTTTGGCTCAAATTTTCGTAACAGTGCGTCCCTGCTTCTTACACTATTGAAGTAAAACGCAAGAATACAATAATATGATTGATAGTTATTACTATTAATTTTCCAACATAACACCTTTTTCCTGTTTTTGCAGCTCCAAAATTACCTTTGTTTAAGTGATATAAAAATAATGTATTTTGTACTGACGTAAAATGATTGTATGCAATGGTGTAATCCAGAGGGATGTTTCAAATCTACCCAAAGATTGAAAATTCATGACCACCTGCTGTGTCAATATTATTGCTGATGTTTGAGAGTTTATAAGCGATCATAAGCGTCTGACTGATCCGTTGTGATTGTCTGTTCAGTTGAATCTGAAATTATCATTCTGAGTCTCAGATTTCACTGATGGTCTGTCCACTGAATTTTTAGATCAAGGAAAATATTTTGTTCATGCAGCTAATTTACTGAATACATTAGAATATTTAGCTCTTTATTCCAAATCATTGAGATTTTAATATTACTTATTTCTCAAAGTCTGTTTCTCCTGATATTTTTCTGGTGTTGTAAGGTTAATGTAAGGCGCTCTGGGATTTGGTCCATTCTGAATAATTTAAAAGGATGTAAGAAACCTTCTCCCCATGATAATTAGATTAACAATTGTTAATACTGCCCACATTTATAGGGTGTCGTTTCGAAGGTCTTTTGTCAATTAACCATGATAAAGCTGTTTGCCTCCCCCGTGTGGCAGGACAGAGCTCCTAAAGGAAAACTAATGTCAGAGCGAGGAAGACTCCCTGGAGATCAAAAACTCCCACGGAGTGATGTCATCGTGTATTACAAGGCACAAAGAAGCTCCTAATAGTACAAGGGAGAACATATTACCATTCAAAGCTGGATGGAAGGGAGATAAAAGAGAAAAAACTGGTTTAATGAGCTGCAGGGATAGTAAGGCTGGAGAAAATGGTGCAGAATGAAAAAGCAGAGGAAGCTCCCACTTCTTAGAAGAGAAAATTGAATAAAAGTGTGATATTTCTGCAAAAGAAAAGATAATGTAACACATAATACTCTTCTTTATCTCTGCGACGCTGGTGATAATATTTTTCATCACAACTCAGCCAGCTCTTAATAATGGAAACTTTCCCCTGGTTTGAAAGCTGCATAAGAAGAGGTGATCTCTTCAAATTAAAGATGCAGTCTTTACCTCTGTCTCCTGACTCCTTCGGTTCCAGCTTCTCTACGTCCATATTGATTTGGGTGTGGATAACTAAGGCCTGTTGTTACTCTCAAAGGATTCCTCTAAAACAGAGTTTTCTTCTGGTTTGAGCTGCTGAGCACTGATGGGGAGCAGGAACTAAAAGCATGTGGTGTAAACTTGTGGATCTGCTGGTTTTAACCTCTGAATCTAAAACTAAATGTTTTCTATCGGAGTCAACAAGGCTTTGGCTTCTTAAAGTGGGGATTGACAAGGGATAGTTTTTGGAGAAGAAAGAAACAGTTTGAGGGGAAGTAGGCTTTTCAGTGGAGAGCTCAGACAGGGGAAGAGGGAGTTGACTGGATTTAGCCCTAAAGTAAAGCTAATGTTCAGAATGCATTGCCTTCAACTGACATATCGATTTTAGGTCCTCTAACTTGCAAAAAAAAAAAGTAGTTAAAGATGAATGAATGATGAAGAGAGCTCAAATGTTTTTATCTTAACATCTCCAGGTGTTTATCACCTTAAATGTTGATGCATTTAAGTGTACTTGGTCTCAAAAAGGTTTTTATAGTGTCAAAAACTGTGGCTTTACATTAGAGCTATGTAAATTAGGATAACATGAAATTGTGAGGTTTTGACTGAATTTTGCAATGTTAGTTTATTCACAACAATCAACATGACTCTTATTGAATTCAGTCATCTTGATCACAACAATCTATAACAGCATAAAACACTAAGAACATCCACCCAGCTGCCCAAACATATTGTCAACCTCAGATATTGTAGCCGGCCAAATATTACAATGAAGCAGCTCTTTGTGATTATGATCTTGAGCTCATTGATCTGCATTGACAAATATAGTTCAGTATGTAGTGCTTTGTTGATTTCTCAAATCAGAAAAAAACAGAATTTAATAGATAAGAGGATGGATGAATGATTTCACGCTGTAATGAGAAGATAGACACAGAATTGCCTTATCTTTTTTCTCATTTTCCTTTTTTTTTTACACATTTTAAGAAAGAAATGAAGCCTGATCTGAACAATGAATTTCATTGTTAGTCATGTAAACACAGTTAAGACTATACATTGACATTAGAAACAGGTTCTAGTTGTTAATTTTCTGAAACTCCATTTCTGAAAAGATGTCAAAGTTATTATTGCCACAGTTCATTCACGATATAAACTGTGTTGTGTTCAAATCACCAGTTTTTATTGAATTTACATCATCCGATTTACTGCAGCTGAGAAAATTCCTTAGAAATACCTCAAACGTGTTTGCCTGGCGATGCATGCTTGGTTTTGAAGGTTTTCTCTCAGTAAACCTCAAGAGGATTTCTCCTCACGGGAAAAGATAATGAGATTAGATAGATAAGCTACAACCGTCTAAATCACAGTTCGGTGATGGTGCACACGGCTCAGTGTGTTGGAGAGCCTTTCTCTCTCCTCCCCATCTCGGCTCCGCTCACATCCAAGCTGTCGGCTTCAAAGGGAATGCCTCGTCTCTTCTCCCAGCCTCAGTCTTGTGAAGTGTTTTTCCCTGCATGCCATTGGCTCCGGTGAGCCCACGCTTCAGGCGGCGTGATGCCCAAGCTGGCTGGGTTGCGTCACAGTCAGGGCATCGAAGCCGCCGCCACCGCATGGGGGCTAGGGTTTTTCCTGACAATCCAACGCCAGCAGAACAATACATGGCCATGATATATTTAGTTCAGCAGTCAAGCCTCTGCTCCTAGCGGAAGCATGTGGAGCCAGCTCTGAATGTAAGGCAGAGAATACTGGAACAATGGACCTTTCCTTCTTCTACCTGCATTTAAAAATGTGGCACAAATGGAAAACTGGATGAAAACATCATTTATTTAAATTTTGTCTGTAACACAAGTGTATTGTTATGCTGTCTCTTCATTTTTATCTTCACACGCCATCAGGATGCTGCATCCAATGCACACTGGGACAACTGTTGCTTTCTAACTTCTTCCCATGCTGTTAAAATCACCACAGTAGTTTAACTAGATGTCTCACTTTAATAAAAATAAAACTTAAACTTCGTGTAGTACAGATGAATAACTACATTTAGCAACTAAGATAACGCTCTGCGACTGAAAATGGATGATTTATATAAATTTGTAGCTTCGTGGCAACATTTAGTTTTTTAGGAATCACTCATTTTTATCAGAATTATTGACCACCATGTATAAATATGTCACTGTAGTTTTTATTTTCTAAAACAGACCTAAAACAGTCTTAACAGACCCACAGCAATGGATAACTAAAACCTGAAGTTTTGTAGAAGAGTATTGCAGGCAAACTCTTCTATTACTTGCCACATACATGTTATTTTTTTGAAGTGTTTCATTTGCAGTGTTCAGTAGTACTCGTGATTCTTTGCCAAAAAACAAATAATTGGCATAAACTCCCTGTGTTTTAACAAAAACAGCAAGAATTCAAGAGTAAAACTTTTAATGAGATATTTTTTTCTATTTCTGCTGGTGATAAAATGTAAGCTTATGGCTTGTTTCAGGTTACATTTTTGATATATTTTTTTAGCATTTGTTTGCTACTTCCTTATATATATACTGTTCATCGGTGATCTTTACACTTTCTTGTGCGCACTACTTTACATTTTGTGGGTGAGCTTGATAATACAATTCATGTTGAAAGACTTGAACCAGTTTGAAAACCAATTAGCCCCTGAAAAATACCCTGGTTCCTGGAAAACGTTCCAGTAAAGAAACACCACTTATGAATACAAGTTGAAGCATCACCAACTGGTTTTCTAGAGGAGTTTTTATGAGGCGCCACCATTATTCTAGAGTTGTGTGAAGGCATCTGATCATTTTTAGCTGAACATTTACTCTTAAGTTGTCAGAAGCCTCACTGAATGCTACAGCAGAAACCGCTCTGCTTGTAGCTGAACAGTTGCAAAGTCGTTGCATGCCGTCTCTCATGTGCCGAGCTGCAGGCTGCAGTTAGAGGCCTGTGGACTGTGTTGGTGAGCCAGCAGAGCTCGTCTCAGATTGTCCTCTTGGCTCCTGCCGGCATTTGAAGAGCCTCGCTGTCCTTCCTGCCTCGCTTTCTCATTCAATTGCTATTTGAGTTGCTAAAGCCAGAATGTGTTGATGGGTTCACATTAGCAGTCATCTTGACAGGGCAGATGCAAATGCTGCACCATTATTCCATCTGCATGAAGTTCATACTCAGTAATTTATTTTTAAAAACTGTTTTCTTATAAAACGCAACAAATTACTTTTTATATTCAAAGCTGGCATTAGAGGTTGTTTTGTGTTTTTTTCGTACTACTGCTGTGTCTGAGTCTGGCAGTGTTTCTGTCTTCGTACCTTGGTGGGTGTATGTGTTAGTTACACAGTGGTGCAGGAAGCTGTTGCGCTAATCTTCGTTTGACTTGCAACATGTGGCAGCGAGAGCCTCCTGAAATCTCCAACAGATTGCGCTGTTTGTGTTTTGGAGAGTGAACACATGCTGTTTTGTGTTAAACAGCTGTGTATGAGCGCAAGTCCAGTTTAAATTGAATTAAGCACTTAAAAACAACAAATTGATGCAGCATTCACAGATTGTAGGCCAATTATTTTCAGTAATCACATTTTTCAAGCTTTTTTCTGTAATTGTGATGAAAAGCCCACCTTCTGCCAGTGTAATAACAGTAAACAGCCCTGCTGTGGGGTGTTTCGGGTAGCTGCTGTGTTTATGAATCACTTTTTGACTGACGTGTCATCGGTGTGTTTTAGGAGCTGGGATGGTCGTGGACTGGGAGCAGGAAACCGGTTTGCTCATGACGTCAGGAGATGTGAGAGTCATTCGGATCTGGGACACGGACAGAGAGATGAAGGTCCAGGTACTCAAAACAAACACGTTTCTTTCCTGATATTTGTTCTTTATTACATTTCCAGAGTTGCTACAAAGTCTGAAAAAATTATAACATTTGGTAAATTTTTTCAGGTCTTGATAAAGCTGGAGAAGGAAAATAGTGAAAAAATATTTGTTTTCCTAACTTTATTTTTTACTTGATTTTTTTTCTATCTAAGTTGGTGTTCATCCTTTGTGTTTTTTTCTCCTTTATTTTGTCATTTTCTTTCTTGCATCATTCCTTCTTTATCTCCTCGTATCCTTCTGTTCTACTTTCAGTCCTTCCGTCTCGGCTTGCTTCTTTTGTTTCATTTTTCCTCCTATCTTTCCTTCTTGCCTTCCTGTTTTCTTTTTTTAAGGTATTTTTTTGTACTAGTGGCCTTTATTTGTAGCCAAGTAGAGAGAGAGAAAGATAAATCATGCAACAAAGATTCCAGAATTAAACCCCAGATAGCTATAACTCTGTATGTAGTAATAATAATAACAACAATAATAATAATAATAGCCTTCTTCCTTTTAAGTTTTTCATCTTTCCTGATGTCATTCAAGTTTTCCTTTTATCATTCCTTATTCTTTTTGATTTTCCATCATTATTCTTTTTTGCCCATTTCCTTTCTTTTCTTCGTTGTCCTTGTTTTTTATCCTACATTCTTCTTCCTTCCTCATGTCATTCTTTCCTCCTCTCCATTTTTTGTTCTTCCTTTTCTTCCATTGCAATTTGTTTCCTGGCCTCTGTATAAACACCTGCCATAACCTCAAAGTGAACGTATGTTTTTGTAGTTTAAAATGAGATTTTAAATTAGAATCTGGAGGGAAAGCAGGGCAACTTTGACTAGACGTTTACTGATGTGAACTGATCAAACTTAGTGTAGCGTCACTATGTTAGTCTGGCTTCATCTATTTAACTAACTTAATGAACCTCAGTGTGCTAATTATTGTCATGATGGATGGACTTAATACAAGTACAAATGACCTCTGGCTGCATATCGAGTCCAACTTCAAATGAGTCGGGCATGATTGATGAATTCATAGGGAAAGGTTAGTGTGAAATTAGTGTTACCTGTTGCAACCTGGACTGAAGGGTTGCTGTGTGTGTGTGGGGGTGTGTGTGTGTGTGTGTGAATCAGGACATCCCGACTGGAGCCGACAGCTGTGTGACCAGCCTGTCCTGCGACTCCCAGCGCTCGCTCATCGTTGCAGGTCTGGGCGACGGATCAGTGCGCGTCTTCGACCGCAGGATGGGCCCCAGCGAATGGTAAGGTCCGCTCACCGATCCTGCACACATCTCCTCGCCTCGCTGTTTCCTCGTCAAATTAAGCTCTATTTGGATTTATGATTTAATTTCCCTGCCCTGTTTTATTTAAACTGCCTCTCTTTTGTTTTAATTTAAGGCAGAGGAGTTGTGGCGTTTTTTTGTCCACATTAACTCCCTCTGAGTCCTACATTATTCACTAATCTCTATTTATTGTACTTAAAGTGCTGTAAATCTGCCTCTGGGGTTGTCACTTCTTTTAATGGACCGTGGTGGCACTGTGTCCCCCCCTCAGCTGGTAAAACATTATTTTAATGTCAGCCCCTTTGGGCTACAAAAAGCAGCTAAAATGTGGAAAGGCACATAAATCTTTGAAGAAAGTAAATGTAATGGTTCCCCTCAGGCTTGCAGCTACATCTCAGAAGTTTTACTCCTCCCTCTGCGAGAGCCGGAAGTCGAACTCACCTGGGTCAAGCAGGAGATACGCTGAAGGGATACGGGGAAAATCTAAAATGCAGCTTTGAGTTGTAGTTTCACTAGTTTTATGTTTGCTCTTCTCAGCATTTTGTTGTCATTGTTGGGTTCATGGGAGTCTCTGTGTCTTTTGTTAGACATTTCAGATGCTGTGCCTGTGCAATCTATAATTCATATAGCTCTGTTTTACTGTATGGATTAGGCCATTTAGATTCTGCACAGCCCCAAAGCCGTGATGAGGCACATTTCAAAATGCATGCTCACAGGAAGTTAGACGTTTGCTACCTTTGTTCTGAAGCCATACTGCCATCCTGTGGTGTTCTGTCTGTTTTGCATGTTGCATTATTAAGAAACACTTTATTGCTCTTTGCTTAGTGTTTATCTTAACACTTCAGCTTTACATAATCCCCTATTCTTTGAAGCATACAGGACTTTATAGAGATAGACCAAAAGTAAAGATAGGCAAATACAAAGCTGTGCATAATTGAAAATGATGCAAGACAACCAGTTATCTCCAGAAGTCTTCAGCAAAGTCCAGCTGTGTGTAATTTAATCTGATTATAACTCCTGATGTTCTGTGAAGCTGTCCTAAGCTAAAAACGTCTCCCAGAGTTTACTCAGTTCATTATTTGGACATTTGAACATGGAAACATGGCCGGTGTGCATGAAACTGCACACCGGCCAGTTCAATGCTGACCTGAACCAGAGCTGCAATATAATGGTTCACATCAAAGCCTAGTCAAAGTCCAGACCTAAATCTCTTGGTGACAAAGATTGAAAATTGATGTTCACAGCTGCACTCACTAAACTTTTGTAAAAAAGCTTGTTCAGGTATACAAAAGACCTGCAGCTGTATTTGTGTGAAGAGGTGGCCCTAAAAGTATTCTAATTCATTTATCATTCATGCTCTCTTCACAAGTATGCAGTACTTTATGTAGGTATATCACAAAAATTGCCAAAAAAATCAATTAAAGGTTGTAAACATGAAAAAAAATTAGTGAATTTTGCAAAAGAATCAATTATTGTCTGCTTCAGATAAACTTTAGAATCCGCAGGACAAAAATGTTTTATAATCATTTCTGTCAGGTTGTGATCTTTCTGTGTTCTTTCTGACTTTTCAACTTTTTCTTTGGCCAGTCGGCATGAAGGCTAATGTTAGCTTGTGGTGTTTCTGCAGTCGAGTGATGACCTACAGGGAACACGGAGCCTGGGTGGTTAAAGCTCACCTGCAGAAGGAGACGGATGGAAACATTATTAGTGTCAGGTAAACTCTCTACATCACTGAGATGTTTATTCTGCCCTGTTTGCCTTGGCCGTGCTAACGCTCACGCCTTGTCGCAGTGTCAACGGAGACGTTCGGTTCTTTGAACCGCGGATGCCAGACTCGATTAATGTGCTGCAGACTGTAAAGGGTTTAACGGCCTTGGACATCCACCCACAGGCCAACCTCTTCGCCTGGTGAGTTTGCTTTTATGGTCACACAAGTTCACCCTTAAAAAAAAAAGCTTTGTTACCATCTATTCCTTGATTCTCTAACCTTGTTTGTTCTGCTGTTGCGGCTGCAGTGGATCGATGAACCAGTTCATAGCCGTATACAACGCTAACGGCGACGTGATCAGCAATATAAAGTACTACGACGGCTTCATGGGACAGAGGATCGGTGCTATCAGCTGTTTAGCTTTCCATCCATACTGGGTAAAACATGAACCATGAGCTTTTCTGTGCTGCAGCAAACATGTCTGGAAAAGCTCAATGTCTTTGTGACCTTTAACACTGGACTTCTTATTGATTAATGTCCGCCATGCAACTTTTTAACCGAATAATCATATGGAAGCACCTTAAATGACTGTGACAGCACTTTTCATGATTATTGAACAGAACAATCAAAAATACTGTTTATTATCTGAGAATAAAAATTTGCAACAAAAAACTGTAATTCCAGCAAGTAACCCGAACGTTTTCTTTTAATAAGGATTTTTGCTTTTTGGGGTTTTTATTGCTGCGTATGCTTCATGCATATGTTGCTCTAAAATATTCATACACTTATCTAAAATTGACCTGAAGATGTAATAATGGAAATTTAAGATGAAAATTGTGTAGGTTCCCTGTGTAAAGTTAACCTTCTGTTTTACAGTTTTTCCATTCAGTGTTTTTGAACCTGACTGCAATCTAATGACTCACTGCATGGCTTTAAGAAATTAGTGAATTAGAATTCCATTAGATTAAAATGTAATGTTTTTTGTTTTGTTTTGGGTTTTTTTGCTGTTCTAAATCTTTTCACAGGCTGTTTTCTGCTATTTGCTCATGCAGATCACGTAAAATGGAGGGACTGTGTGTGTTAACCTCTTATTTCCTGTCTGCTTTCAGCCCCACTTGGCTGTGGGAAGCAACGACTACTACATGTCCATCTATTCAGCAGAGAAGAGGCTCAGATAACACACCAGCACAGCTCCTCACCTCCCTCCTCCTCCCTCTGACCCTGAGCCTCGTGCACTGGGATGTAAAGGATGTTTTCTTTTGTTTGTTTTGTTTTTTTTCTTGTATATATGCAATTCACCTCCGTGAATGTTCAAGTGATGGCTGCTGACAAAAACTCATGCTACAAACGTCTCTATACATATATATATATATATATAATTATTGTTATTATAATGATTGTTTATTCATATTCTTATTATGAGGCTAATGATTGTAGACTTGGCTGTGCTGAGGAGTCTCTGTGTGTATATAATTAGCATAAGAAGAAGAAGAGGTTCTATTTTAAAGAAGTTCTACCCCTGAATCCCTGCAGCGCCTCCTGGCTGCACAGCGAGCATCACTACCTGAATGAACTGTGACCCGACACCCACACAAGCCCACAGTGGGGTCACACACTGTTGAGACAGACCCAACGAAACAGGATGCATGGACTGAGCCCCTCCCTTCAAACACAAACACACACACACAAAGACACACACCTCCCTGCGCTGGAACCTCGTGTTTATGTGTTGCAGATTCGCTGCAAAGAGAAGCAGCTTTAACCCAGAAGTGATGGACTGTGCTTGTTGCTGTGTGACAGATGTTATGAGGGATTATTTTTCTGAGTGTGTGTTGTTATAGCACAGATGTGCCCCACAGTGGGCCCTCAGAACCCAAAACCACAACGGACCCCCAGTGTGCCAAACACAATCAGAATCCTGCACCTCTTTATTGCAGCAGTAAAACTGATTTATCTTTGTTGGTTTTTTTTAATTGAGTGAAAACCTGCGACTCCTACCAGAGAACACAGCGGCACCCACCTGGAGGCTGATTGGCTCGCTTACCTGGTTACAACGTAAAGCAATAAGGCTGCTCCTGCTGCAGCTCGGCAATACAAACACTTTTAGTTTGACCGTTTTCACCAACAGAGCATCGTGCAGGTTCTTCTGCTTCCTTCAGAGACAGGAAGGACATTAGATGTTTGTTTCCTGTCACGGTCTAAACTCTGCTGATCAACATAAACAAATATCACCTGAAGAGAGCTAAAAATGAGCCTTGCATAAGTACTGAAATACCACTTTCTCTTCTGACTCTGGCAGGATTTTATATTAATTTATTATTTTCAGCTCCAGCTACGATCATGTGTTGGAGAGCTAGCGGTGTGTTTCGTGTTAGTTGCCTGCTCGTCTCCACATCAGTCTGTGTTTTAGTCGGCACCCTTGATTTCACTCAGGAATCTAAAGAACCCACCTCAAACAGCTGACCTCAGAGCAGCGAGGATGCTCAGGTTAGTCACTTGTTATTGAGATGAGTGTCACTGTGGTGCATTTAGGGTACGGCTCCGAGGTTCGTTTTTCCTGTGCGTGCTCTATCACCAACAACGTGCCTCTTCCTCCGGGCCGCAGCTTTGCCTTCTTAGCTTCTTCTTTTTAAGTATTACTTTTCTGTTTCTCTTGTAATTTATGTTTTTAAGTGCTTCCTTTTGCATCTTATTTGCCTCAGCCTTGCGCTCTCAGACGCTGCCCCGCCCTCCTCCTGCGTCACATGACTGTAAGTGAGCTTTTCCCTGTAACAGTCACTGTTTGGTAGCCAGCGGTCCGGACCACCACAGCACCACACCGCTTCAACGCTGGTTGGTTCACTTCAGCAGGCATCAACAGACCAGAACCACATTCATTTGAAGTTATCCTGCTTTGAGTTTTAAGATTTTAGACTTTGGGGGGGCGAAAAAAGAGACTTTAACACAGTAGTAAGAAAAGAAAAGTAAAAACAATCAGGTTTGTCTTTGTGACTGTAGACGCCTTCACTGACTGGTTTATGAAACGAGAGATGAAATCAATTAAATAAACCAAATACAACACCTGACCTTGTCTGTTTCTGAATAATGTCTGATTATGATGTTCTCTGCTAGCATTTGACTATTAAACAGATTAAACCTCTGGAACTTTAGCTACTTATCGAGATATCCCAGCATTTAGAGGCCAGGAAAATACATTAAACATTGCATATTGTCACTGGAAGCACTTTACCCTGTTCTGGGTAAACAGTCGTGTGTGTTGGAAGCAGAATCTGCACATAACTTTGTGTTTTTTTGTCATTTTAATATATCTAATCAGTTGTTCCAAAGTGCTCGAGTAAATCCTTGGCTACTTTTTACTTGAAAATACTTCAACTTAAAAATATGCTGAAGTACTTCTACTCTTACTTGGGTACAGTTTTTGGGTAGCCTATACCTATGGTGGTAGGGCTGCTGGTTGAGTGAAGATCCTTATCACTTTTTGGACAAAGTGAGATTTATTGTATGTTTCAGCAACAGATTTATTAGTATAGCTAGCATTTAGCATTTTAACCTGGTGGATCTTATATGAATAAAAATGGAGCAGGTGGTTCTGTTCTACCCTTTATATGTTAAAAGAAATCTGACACATAGAGGCACGATGAAAGTTCTGAACACTCCATGCCCAAGCAGTCCAGCATTATTCTCATCACCATTTCTCACACACACGCACTGTATGTGGAACACATTCCACAACAGCAAAGAGTCGGGCGGCGCGAACATCCTGAGGAAACAACACTCACTTCCTGTCAAATTAAGCCAACTCGATGGCTGCTTGGACTGATAACCGCCGCCACTGGGTGAGGTAAAGCACCACCTCAGTGTCTGCTCCCACCCTCCAGGTTCTGGTCCATCCTCACACTAACGTGCGGCTCCCGTCAGGCAGCTCCAGTGCCTTTCACCTAAAGGACAGCCACCACCACCAGGAGCCTCGGCGTTCCTCAGACAGGATGGGCCTCCTGCCACTGTTCACCTCCATGCTCCTGTTCAGCTGTAAGACTTCTCACCCACATCTCCCTCTCATACAGGAGATGGTTGATCTGATCTTCACTAACCTGGTGATTTCTTTCTTTTCTCCAATTCTTCCATTCAGGGACAACTTTGAATGCAGGTAAGCATATTCTGAAATAAATCCTATTTGGACTAAAGTTGTTATATAAACAGGCTGATATATCCATGAGGGATTGTTTTATCTTGACTAAAGAAAGACGTTTAATAGTTTGGTGTTGGTATTGAACTTGGAGGTAGTAAAACGTGTAAGAACAGAGATACTCCTGTTTGTTCAGTGGAAACACTCATGGCTGCTATCAGAGTCACTGGTGTCTGCTGTGGTGGAAAAGTTGTGTTGGGAACTGGTTGGTGAGGATTGTCACACTCCTCTGGAGCTGCTGGGCAGTGGGATGTGAGAATCTGTTCATATCGACCGCAGATACAGATCTGTGAGGCAGCAGGTCCAGGATGGAAGGAAAGTTTCTATTGTAACCGTGCTTTGTGTGCTCAAGGCTGGATCGCTTCCGAGGCACGTCTGGTGTTTAGATTTTATTTCATATGGCAGATTTCCTCACTTGTTTTTTTGTAATGCAAATGATAAACTTTTAAAAGCAGAGAAACAAAAATTCCCACAAAAAATCTCTGTCTTGTCTTACTAAATGGGCAAGTAAATTTTTTTTTTTTGCAACAGTGTCACACAAATCGAAGAAGTTAAAAAGTAATATATAAATTAGGACAAAGTATTAAGAAATAAAATAGTACAATATTCTAAAAAGAAAAAAGTTTTATACCAGAAGAAAAAACTAATAATTTTATATACAGCTCTGGAAAAAAAATTAAGAGACCACTTGAAATGATCAATTTCTCTGATTTTACATTTTATAGGTATATGTTTGAGTAAAATGAACATTTTATCCTATGAACTACTGACACATCTCTGAAATTCCAAGCAAAAATGTAGTTTTTATTTGTAGAAAACGAGAAGTGGTCAAAATAACAAAAAAGATTAAGTGCTTTCAGACCATTTTTCAAGAAAACATAGTCATATTCATTTAGAAACAACAATCCTGATGTTTTAACTTAAATATTGGGTGGAATAACCGTGAGGTTTTCGATGGGGTTCAGTGCAGTAGTCTCTCTATTGTTTCCAGAGCTGTGTAGTTTAAGCTGGTCTGTTATTCAGGTTCTGTTTGGGAAACCCTGAAGCAAATCTGAGTCCTGCACGTGCCTTGCTTCCCATCATCAGCCCTGCCAGCTCCTGCTGAATGATGCTGGGCGTGGGCCAGAATCAGTGCGCTCTGAAATGGTGCTAAGTCCCCTGAGCGACCCGTTTATTAAACAAAGTGCTTTTCCTGCCTCCTCAAGGTTTGTTTACCGCCCCGCTGAGTCACAGCAGCAGCCACTCAGCTCGTGTGAGTGGTCTGATAGTTTGACATCGGCATGCAGAGGCTTTCTGCCCCAAACTATTCTTATTTCTGAATGCTTTATGTCTCCCCTTGAAGATGAGTCAGGATCAGGCTTGTTGTTGATGTCAGAATGAAAACATTTTAAGATTAGGTGCTTTTTTTCTCTGTGTTGCATGTGGAGTTTGATAGCTGCAATCAATGTTTAGCTGACATATAAGATCAGATTATTAAATAAAACCAATTTTTAAAAAATCATTATTTTCGTGGGTCTTATGAAAAAATATATGTAAAAACTGTATAAACATAATCTCCAAATTAGCTTTATCAGAACCCATATTCTGTTCTAGGTTTAAACTTGAGTTATTTCAGTTGTTGATGTTGTATAGTAACTCCACTCAAAAAAATTTACATAAAAAAAAACATTTTTTTGTTTCTGAGGAAGAGGGTGTATAAACCTCTCAGCAGAAATGTTTGCTGTCTTGCTGTGATGTTGACTCCCAAAAAGAGTTGCTGACCCGCTCCGCCTCCTTGTCAGAGAACAAATGTTTTTCCCTGTCCGTTTGTGACAATTTTCATCTTAAGTGAATGATCAGCTCATTCATTGGATTGACCTCCTGAAAACCTTGGCAGAAACAGGATGTAATTTAGACAAATCGGCATAAAACATAAAACACTGCCATGTCTGCAATACTGCCAGGAAGCCTCAAAATCTGTTATCAGTGTGAGCTTCCCACTTTTAGTTAGACTTCTTTAAAGCTAATATTATTGTCAATTAAATTTTGATTGTTATTGCCTATGTCACACCGCAGCTTTAAAAATAACGAAAGTGGACCTTTCTATCGAGCCCAGTGCTGATGTGAATAGAAACACCAACGTGGTTTTGAGATGCAAGGCCGAGGTTCTCACCTCTGGGACGGAGGCACTGAATCGTGTGTACACCATATACAAAGATGAGAGTGTAATCTACAACAAGACGACCATCTCCTCTGAGGATTTGCTCTACGGCCTGCCTCAGGCCAGAGTCTCCAACAATGGCCAGTACAAGTGCAAGATAAGCATCATGGGAGAGGAGATGGCCAGTGAAGCTGCAACACTGACAGTGACGGGTGAGTCTGTTTTTATCTGAGGATGTTTAACAGATAGACTCTGTATTTGACAAAATAAGACATTATGACAATAAATGCATTGGTGAAAAAGGAGATTGAATCTATAATAGTCATATTGACATTGAATATGACTATTATTATTATTATTATTATTATTATTATTATTATTGCTCAAAACAATAAGATTTTGAGCAATACTTTGATGATGAGATAGCTTTCCATTTCCCATGAATTAGGACTAAACTGGTTGATAATAATTAGCTCCGATAAGGAGAAGATGTTTCCCCAAATGCTAAGAGACATTTGTTATTTTCTTGGTTTTCAGTGTGTTTTGCAGCATTTCTCATCATCTGTTTATATACCTACTTCAATGCTTATTATCTATTATTCCAACTATCTTTAATCAGGGTATAATTTGTTTTGAATTCTTAGTATGTTTGGATTACCCTGGACGTAACAGATATGACGTAAATTTCATGTCAGCTGCCTATTTGTAAATATCGTCACTGAGAAAAACTTTCAATATTTATTTTCCACACTGTGCACTGAAGTAAAAGCTAACTGTGGTTTGATTTGAAGTTATTTAACACTTAGAGGAAAGGGTCTGTTTGGGTTTTTGATTTGCTTCAAATCTCACTCATGTTCTTCTATGTTCACTGGTTTCCAGGCATGTCAACGCCCATTCTCCGCTTCAACAAAGCTAATATCACTGAAGGGGAATCGGTAACAGCCACATGTTTAGCAACAGGAGAGACGGGTTCCCTTTTCTTCAGTTTCTATGATAACTCCAAGGAAGTCAAAAATGGAGTCAGTAACGAACTCACGTTTGTCCCTAAAGGCATTGGGAACCACATTATTTACTGCTCCTACCTTGTCTACATCAAGCCAAGCAACTCATTCAAGTCCGAACAAAGCAACAAAGTCTCTCTTACCGTTAAAGGTACACTAGATTTGTTAATTGGTCAATTCTTCCAAGCCTCATCACACCTCATGATTTATGGGTTTTCCTCCACAGAACTTACCATCAAACCAGTCCTGAAGATTTCCCCTCAGGATAATGTCTACGAAGGTGACACTCTCAACATCACTTGCTCAGTTAGTAATTTTACGAAGGACTACCAAGCTGGAGAGCTCGTGCTGAGTCAGGGCACTGAACTACTCAAGACTGGAAAAACATCTATCCACGTTAACTGGACTGCACATGCAAGAACCCCAGTGCTTGCCATTATATGCTGGCTGTATGTGAGAGATGTAGTAAAAGTCGTCAACAAGACAATTTCAGTGAACGGTGAGCAGACACAGAATGAATGATGTTACTGCATGAAATCCTTTCTGACTTTTTGCTCATTGATCATATTGTCATCTCTGTGCTCAATGATTGTGCGATAAATTGTTCATTCTCTAACTATCCACAGAGCTGTTCTCCAGGCCCATTCTCAAGGTATCTGCTCAAGAAGTCTTCCAAGGAGATGAAATTAGTCTAACATGCAGAAGTGAGAGACTGTCATATGATAGACTTAAAGGAGAAGACCTGACGTACAGTCTTGAACCTTCTGACTTCCGCACGGTTCATAAAGAGACAGGAGTATTCGTTGGTAAAGCCAAGACAATTGATTTCAACTATACATGTACAGCTGCTGCAAAGGGTATTGAGAAGAAGAGCAATGTGCTGTCAATTCATCCTAAAGGTGAGAACACCTCTGATGAAAACAACACCAGTAGTGAAGCTGGTCTTTAGTTTTTAGTTTGTGATGTTATGTACCATATTTGGTCTTCATCTATATTCTTTATAAATAATCATGTGGTGGAAGCCGTGGTGTTTGATTTTGTTCATTTTAGGTTCAGTTTGCAATTATTTTATGATATGATGAGTGCCGGGTCATTCTTAATTAAAACCATAAAACACATAACATAACACGGAATCTGATAGCAATACCTCATTCAAATATGCCGTTTCTGAGATAAATCACTTTATTCTGGATGAAGATAACATGATCTGGTTGCATGAATTTATATCAACTTTTACCATAAATTTATATCAACTTTTACCATATCAATATTTCATCTCCATTTATGTTTATTTGCAGCTTCTTCAAATACCCTGAGTTTGAAGGCATTGCTGATGTCATTTCTTGACTTTTCTGAATAGATTGGGATTTAGTCATTAGCCCCTGTTAAAAACTGAATTTGTTGATGTTTCTGTTACTTTTTGATGCTCCTTTGGTGTTTAATATTTCCTCATAGCTCTGTGCAATATTAAGAAATCATGTAAAATCCAAAATTAGTAAAGGTTGATATATTTATGTTACTAATAAAGACATTTCAGCTGTTGTCCCACTGAGTTGGTAAACAAAGTGCTCTTTAAAGATACTGTTCTGCATAAAGAAAGCCATCAGTTATATTTTGCTTCTTCCTTGTTTTTGTGTTTTCTAAACCAAAGGTTTTGAATTGCTTTTCTGTCGCTGATATATTTTTGCCCCCCTTTTCACTTTTCTACCTCTCTCCTTCTTAGTTCTTGTCTCGACTCCAAAAATCTGGGTCTCTGGCACTGCAATCCTCGGGAGGAAAGTTGAAATCTTCTGTCTGTCGGATACAGGCACTCCACCCATAACATACACCCTGTGGAAGGCTACGAAACAAAGCCAAATTGCCGTTGTTCATGAGTTCAACAAAGCTGCTAACTTTACAGTCGTCATCAATGAACCTGGAGGACTAAACCACTACCTTTGCACAGCAAGTAATGGGAACAGGACACCTGAATTAAGTGGCAAACTCCAAACAGCTGTCATTGGTAAATATCTAAATCTGAATTAAAGAATAACATATTTATTTGGTTAATATTATTTTGTATGAACACCAGCCTACTTTGCAGAATATTCTCGAGGACAGGAGTGCTTCAGTTCTCATAAGATCAAATATGTTCTGCCCCACAACGGTGCCACCATCTTGCTTTATCACTGGGTTGGGTTTCCTGGTGTAATCTGTGTTTTCGGTTCCCTGATGACAGAAAATGTGTTTGGGTCTCATTTTTAACCCAGAACGTTTTTTATTGTAGCATTTTTGACAACTTTGTGTGTTTCCAATAAATGACATCAACTAGAACTTGTGATTATAACACAACACATATATATTGGGTTTTTTTTCTTGCCTCTAGAGCCAATGACTGAAGCATATCTGATGGTCGTTCCTGATGTCAATGACATTTCCGAAGGACATACGGTCATCCTCATTTGTTCTTTCTTGGGCACACCACCTGTAACAGTAAAGTTTCTCAGGGACAGTGATGATCTAAATCCAATGGAGACCACAACCACAAATATTAACACCACAAACTACAACCTCATTGTGAATAAGGAGCACACCGGCAATTACTACTGCCAGGCCGAGAACCGAGCCAACTCTGTTAAAAGTAATAAAATCAAGTTAGTAGGTGAGTCTGATTTCTGTAAACTGATTTCCTCATTCCATCCTCTAAATGCTATAAAAGTAAAACTAAGCTCAGTTAGATATTCGGTCTGATCTGTTAGTATGTTCTACCTCTTAATGAGCACATTAAAGGTTTTTTTTTTATTATATAAATGTAATCATCATCCAGTGTTCATGTCAGGCCATTCACAATAATCAGTGAATTAATTAGTCACAGGTAAAATTAAAAGGGGCACAATAATTTCCATTTGCATGATTTATCTTATTTTTCTTTCCTCACTCTCTTTTCAGTTTGGTTCATTGGTCTCAGTCCATTTCTGAAGGCTTCATAATTAATTTTATTTGTTGTTTATTTATTTTGGATATTTAAAATGTCTTCCAGTTTCAGTGTTAAATGTTAGTTAGAATTTAAAGTTTGTTGTTCTCTGAATGTGTTGTTTCATTATTATTCCTTTCCCTGAAAATGGTCTCAAAGTCATAATGTTATCGTTTACTGCAATAACTTCTGGGACTATTTATCATTCAGTAAGCCAAGTTCATGTGTCTAAGTTTAAAAAAGAAAACATTTAAATTTTGATATTTCAGCATAAGCCTAATAAATCAACGCATTCTATAGAATCTGATAGCAGCAATTCTCTATCAGCATTTTCTGGAACAGAACTGTGAGTTGTCCGGACTTTGAAACAGCAAAGCAGACCCAGAACATTACACTGCCAGCATGTCTCACTGTGTGTCTGCTGTTGTTTTCCAGAAATGCTGCACTCGTTTTATACTAGATGTAACATAAAACACATTTCCCCAAATGTTCCTCTTTTTTCCTCATAACTCCACAGGATGTTTCCCCAGAAGCTTTTGGGATGCTTTTCTGGGAAATGTGAGAAGGGCTTTGTGTTCTCTTTGGTCAGCAGTGTTTTTGGCCTTGAAACTCAGTGAAAGTCAGTGACTGATGTGTTACTTTATGTTTTTAGCCTTTTTGATATTAAGACAGGACCTATTTCAGTGATTTCTTGATTTTACTTCACAATGAATTTTTTTTACAAATCTATTTTACAAATCTACCAGTCCTTAAAACATTTTTATTCCTCTTCAACCTCATAAACTGACGCACACTTGCCAGAAAGATCTGGTGGTGAAAGACACCTGGAAAGGGAGAAAAATAGAAATAAAAAATATATAAATATATCATACTAAGTAGGTTGCTGAAATAAAAATTACCAATAGCTTTTCAAGCCTTTTCTTTCTGATCATTTTTCTTTTTCCTCTCTTTAAAACTCTTAGTTTTGCTGCAATGCTCTTTAAGTAACATTTAGATCTCTCCTGACTGGCACCTCAGTCTATTTCTGTCATTTGTTTTCCTAAATTGGCAATTTTGGAAACTTTAACTCGTGTTATCAGTCATTTACTCTTTATTTATTTATTTATTTATTTATATCCACCAAAATCCGCTGATAGACATGTAGATATATGAAAATTTGATTAAGGGATCACAAACTCCTTGGCCTCCCTGTCGTCCTCTTTTTTTCTCTAAAACTAGCAAAAAACATGATAATTATTTCATTTTTATTTTTTCCTTATTTATTATCTCATGTTTCTCACTGACTCTTTGACATTTGTGTCTCTCTTTGCAGTCGGCATGGCAATGTGGAAGAAGTTACTGATTTCTGGGACCATAATACTGGTGGTGTGCTCACTGGTGATGGTGGGCTTTATTCTGTTCACAAGATCCAGGAGAGGTAGAAACATCTACAGTCCTCCAGAAACTCAGGCCTCTTACATCTTTAAATAAAAACCAGCCTCCCTCCTCCTGTTCCCTCCCCCTCCTCCTCTCTTCTCACTTATCGTTTCTTATTGTAGGAAAAAGAGAAAGAGCTGCTGAATTGTCAGTGTGAGTTGGCTTTGACTTTTCGCTTCTCCTGAATGTGCTGGATGTTTTAGGAGGTGGTGAAGGGTGTTCAGATTTATCAGGTGGTTCAGATGATGCAGCAGAGTTTGGATGCAGCAGATTATAGGAAGTATTTGGTGTGTTTTGCATGTTTGTAGACAGAAACATCATTTTTCTTTCAACATTATATTCCTTGTTCCGGTAGTTCATATTTATAAGGAGCCAAAAGGGTCACACTGATTTAAGTTTCAAAAAATACAATCTGAGTGGGGTAAATAATTGTTTCACTTATATTTACTATTGTTGTCCTGCAGGGTGTTATAAACTATTCATTATTTATTTACCTTTTAAATATAGCCAGTTTTGTTAATGTTCCAAAGATGAATTGTTTTATTATAAACCACAGAACAGAAACCATGAAATAATTAGATAAATAATCACTTAGTTTTGCATACAACCAGCATTTTCAGATGTTGCATCTTGTTAATTCTGTGATAATAATAACAATAGCAATAATTAATTTTAAAAAATGAGAAGCAGCTTCTGGTCTTTGTTCAAGATTCTTAAAATCTCAAATGAGTTTTATGGATTTCATGGATTTTTCATTTTATTACTACGCATGAATTGATGCTATCAGACCACTGCTGAATAAATATTAACCAAAGAAAGCAAAGTTCTAGTTCTGTGGTTGACTACCTCATTGAATCTCTTTGCATGTCGTAAATATTTTATGCTGATTTGTTGCTTTTACTTGAGTCAGTTTTTGTTTCAGGTCCTTTCTTGTCAAATTATTTCTTATTTGTGACGGTTATGTTTGTCTTATTGGAGCCTTTTTCTGGAGTCAGTTTAGAGTAAAGGTAGATTAATACCGATAAATTTTTGTTCCATGACTTATGGAAAAGTGAAAAATATGGGCGGAAACCACAATTACACAATTACAATGTCTACAACATGCAAAACACCTTGTCCAGTTCCTTTACCGTTTATCTGAAGTTTTTTTCTTGAAGTCACATTTGCCTGCAGCTGACTTTATTTTCACCATTTCTCAGAAAGCCTGCGAGCCCTAAATCAGATGACTCTTTAACAGTGACTCTAACCCACGACACAGAGGTTTATAATGCAGCCACAGGTAGTTTGGTTTTTACCTTCCTCCTGTGTGTCACTTACAGGCCCCATCAGTCTTTATCGTCTAACAGCCATTATCCCACCCTACACACTCATCACACATTGTGTTGTCACATCTTTACTCACAGTAATAATCCATGCTCTGGTATGCATGCAGAGGTCAGATCAAGGTGACTTTGTTGTTGCCTGTGCTTTCTTTGAGTGGCAGATTTCTTGTTTTTTTTTTTTGTGCACGCTCAGCATGTTTATCGTTGAGGACAAAATTATTATTAACCCCCTGTGTGATTTAATGTTTCACAAAATGTTCCTAGGTGCTTTCAATAGAGCAAGGATAAGTTTTCTTTGGATAGCGTTGTTACTTATTTGTATTTGCAGACAATAACCAAGTAATTTTAGGGGGAAAAAAGCAGGGGTCAATATTATTAGCCCTCTAAAAACTGACTTTTTTATTAAGGCAGCTTTAATGCTCACCAGTGGTTTATCCTCCAACCTTTAACCCTTCAATAAGGATTTCAGCTCTCATGTAGGAATGCATTTTTTTTTTAAAAAAGAGACGAACATACTGGCTGCTGGTCGCTGAACGAGCCACAGCTTTAAGCTGAAGGACAAACTAAGCTACTGAAACAGGTCTAGACTACAGAACAGCTGCCAAGTCAAAAACTAGACTGAATTTAAATTTCTTTGACCTTAAAGGCTTATCTTTGAAGACAGGAGGGAGAGACCTTTAACCTAAAGAATACTCTCCCCACAGTGAAACCTGTAGAGGGAGTATCATGCTGTGGGGAAACTTTAACACAGTTGCACCTTGAAATCTCTTTTTGATTGAAGGAAGTCCAAAGAAAGAAAGAACTGCATGTGAAGATTTTGAAAAGAACAAATCACCCTGAAGTATTCAGCAGTAAAACATACATCACTCCTGGTGAAGAGCTGCATTCACCAAGCATTTCTGACTGATCTGCAGCCAGTGTAGAAAATCTGTGGAGAGAACTGAAGCCAAAGCCATGTCCAGATCAGGCAGAGGAGAACGAGGTCAAATTCCTCAGGGAACTTGTCAGATCGTTGAAAACTACAACAAATTACTTCTGGTTTTTATCCAATAACAAATAAATACAGAAAACTAACTGGAACAGAGGGATAATATTTTTGGCCCATGTGTTTTTTGAGTGAATAATGTAAACATCCAAAATAATAATCAGATGTTTGAAAAAGCAGGGGGCGTCTAATAAATTCTGTCCTAAAATGTGGTGTAATAAATCGCCTTGTCCTCGCATTTTTTTCCTTTGCATGTCATGTATGCTTGGGCATGTGCCACAGTAGCAGGAACAATGAGACACAGTTTTTTTTGAGTGTATTCACCGGAAGGGAAGGTGCTTTTTTCTCATTTTCTGCAATCTGCTTAGAGCAGCCATTATCCTCTTGTTCCAGACGCAGCGTCGTTCTATGATGACAAGGAGGGGAGAGTGACCAATGGGACGCGAGGTAGTGTTGCATCGCTTCCTGCAGACATCAGCAACAGGAGCAGCTATAGTATCCCGGCAACAGTGTAGAGTCAGAACGCTCTATCTTTAAAGAAAATCAAATTCTGAAAGACTTACAAGACAAACACAGGAGGTAGAAACACTTTCCTGATGTTTATGACATTTTGGAGGAAGTGGACAATATTTTGTTTCCCTGCAAAATGGAGGGGCCTGTTTTGGTTTTTTTTTTTGTTTTTTGTTTTTTTAAGATCAAGAAATAAACTAAAATAGGGCCCACTGCTCTCTCTCCCCTCCTCTTTCAGTCATTGTCCTAACAATCATTTTTTTGGCCTTTTTGTTGTTCTTCTGTGTGACTGCATGCCCATTTCTTGTTTCATCTGTTCATCTAAACTACATAAAATAAACCTGATAACACTGATCTGTATATACTACAACAGCAAATGTGTGTATATAATTTTGGTTTATTACTGAACTGACGATGGAAAGCAGCTCTGTAGAATAAAGGTGTTTATTTTATTTAGAGGTGTGTCTGAACAATTCATTCATTTCTCCTGCTTTTGAACGACACCTGAATTATTGAAATATGTTATTAAACACTTGGAGTCAGAAGTTTACATGCACTAATCATGGACATGATTTGTCATATAGGTTTTGGGGCAACTCTTGATGCAAATGAGTCATCCGGGTTGCAGTAATCATAAGATATAAAATTGAAAGTTTTTTCTGTACATTACAGAAACAAGCTGAAATATGTGATGCATAAAACCAACTTAGATTCAATTAAATGTCCCTTATGGAGCTCCACATAGTTTCTTTTTGTTAACCATGTTTTTGGTTAATCCATTTCCTGGTTTAACTAGAATTTGTTGGTTTTGGGTGTAGATATGATCACAGAGATTATGTCATTTCTTCAGGATTGCCATTCAGTAGATTTCATGTAAACCTTCCAAAAATATTTTTGATTCGGTGATTTGGCTCATTGACCAGTTGGACAACCCAAGAGAGTCTAAATTTCAATCATCTGCCTCAAACCTACGCCTCAGATAAATGACGGATATATTTAGGAAGTTTAAGTACAACCAATAAAATACCAAGATTGTCAGGAACTGGAAGCTGCTTGAAGTCTCAAACCTGACCTACAGAGGGCTATCAAGAGAGCAGACTTGGCTTAGCTCATCACATGGACAAGCCAGAGCGCTTCTGGAAAAAATGATTTTTGATTGGACAAGAAAAATCATGCTGTTTCGTTACAATGACAGGAATTTGGCGAGGTCAAAGTAAAGCGTTCAAACCAAACAACTCTGTGCCTGATGTCAAGCATGGCAGTGGTTGTGTCATGATGTGGGTTTGTTTTTATGGGATTGGTACAAGTGCATTAACAAACTGGGTAGAATAACGAAGAGAAAAGTCGACCGCTTCAACTTTACCTCACATTGAAAGCAGGACCGGTTTGGGTGATCAAACAGGACAGTTAGCCCAAGCATATATCAAAGTGTTGTTGGGATACATAAAGCAGGCTAACATTTAGCTTAGCCTCAGCTTAATTAAAACTCATGAGCAGCATTAATATTTTGATTGAGGGTGTTTCTACCATGAATTCAAAGACATGCACCTAACTGTTGTTCTGCAATAAAATAATGAAAGCTGTCAAGTGACCCTGCACAAATGCATCATTGAAAGCCTGTAATTATGACATTCATGCCAATGATGTGCTTATATAAACCTCTGACTGAACTGTGACATATCTGACATATGACCTTGCAGGCTTGGTTATATCGAAGTCCTGAGGCAAGAACAACTGCATTCCATAGAGTCAGTTTGTTTCCTGAAAGCTAAATGCTCTGCAGAGACTTCCTTGAAATGGTGAAACAATGGAGTCTCTGATTTGCTTCCTATGTTGGCATGAAGGGCTCTGCTGTGCTGATCACACTGGTGGTATTTTGGCGGGTTGGGTTTGTTTTGTTCCAGGCCAGGCGAGTTTGAATGCACTCAGCAGGGGCAGGAAATTATTCACATAAGCCTCGATTGAGCCGCGTGTGAGATTACATTACCAACTGGGGAAGTTGTTTTTGCCAGAATGTGAGTTGCAGTTGCTTTTAAATTAACAGACTATTGTGAGCAACTCAGCTGAGGGTTTCTGTGTTCACAAATTAAGGATGTGAAACTTGCTTTTTTTTGTTACTGTAACTTAGAGGGTGATAGTGACATGGAATGCCACAGAAAGTTTCTCCTTGTTTTTAGCAAAGAAAATAACAAATGCCAGATTAAGAATACATTTAAAAGACACATTTGATAGCATGGAAAAAATGTTAGTGTGTTTATGGGAATTTGTAAAATTTCAGGAGTGCATTTGTTAACCATTTGTCAACTCAGTTTATCGATCTTGCTTTCTGCTCTAGTTGATGCTCATATTGGAACTTAAAGCTGCAGTTTGTAAGTTTTATAAAAATATATTTTTTTACATATTTGCTGGAACTGTCACTATGGTGTGACAGTGAAATATGAGACATAATCTGCCTTCTCCCTGTGCTAACTGGAAACAACCAATAAGAGCCAGAAGGAGAGTTTTAGTGCTGTTCATCATGTATGCGCTGCTCACCTTACCCCTTTCCTCCCCCCTTGCTTTTTGCTGCACTGCAGTTTCTTCCTAATAGCAGAGGCTTCCTGGAATGCTCAGGCTCATTAGCATGACTGCAGATGATGGCGGATAAACGGTTTTCCTGGAGTGGTTAGTTGTCGGCAGCCACCAGACAGAAAATGGGCAGGGGGGGAAGACATGCAACAAAGTTCTCAGAGTTGGGAATCCAACCCTGGAGGGCTGCATTGAATCCAAAATGACAAAACATTAAGCAGTGATTACCTGACTTGATTAAACCTTGTGCTGAAATCTCGAGGTTTAACCCAAAAAGATGACATCCCAAAATTTGTCACTTCATGCTGACCCAATCATCATGCATTAGCACCATGTAGAAGGAAAAAACACGTCAAGAGGTTGTCTCAATTCAAAATTCAGTTGTGCTACTAAGTTAATGTCAAGAATATTCGGGTTAAGTTATTCTAGCTTGGGAGCTAGCAGCCTCTCAGCTCCTCACAGCCTCTATAAATAAAGAATGGACCCCAGTGCAGAGCAGATGGAAATGTAATTTTTATAAGGGGAAAAACAAACAATCTGTACAGGAGAAAGTTGAGGCAATCAGGCAGGGAAACATCAAAGCAACTGCACCACAAGGAGACCAGCATGGAGAAAAAGTAGAGCCCAGAAAACAGGATAATCTGGTAAAGAGGTGAGAAAACTGTTCAGGTTACAGCTACCAGGAGGGAGAGTGAGAGACATGAGAGTCATGTGTGACTAATAAGAAGAAGGAAGGGCAGCTGGAACAACAAGAACCTAAGCAGAGAACTAAAGGAAATAACACAGAAATAAATGCAGAGGCTAATAAAAAGGACACTGTGGGATTTGACTTAACCAAAACTGATTAAAGGTAGCACATAAGAATAAAAAATAAATACAGACAAAACCAGAAAGAACTGAGATTCTCAGGACATGAAGACTGCAGTGGAAGGGACAAAAACACTAAAGACGACGGGAAAAAGATATTGTAATGATGATGAAGGCAGTGCATAAGAATATGATGATGATGATAGTGAGAAGGAACCCTGCAAAGGAGAGGATGGTGTTAGTGATGGAGACAAAGTTGTAGCAGATGACAGCACAGGAGATGATGGATGATTCGGACGTCCGTTCTGGAGGAGGCCTGGACTCGGTCTGTGAAACTTACAGACCGAAGCTTCTTTGTGGAAGCTCCAAAGAGTCTCCATATGGCAGCGCAGAGTGCAGCTCAGGCTGTGGAGGCGCCGGAGGAGTGAAGGAAACTTTGCGGTGGTGACATGCACCGCTGTGGGCTGAGACCTTGGCCCATAAGTGCAAATAAGTGCTTTCCTTATTTGGGTTTGGAAATTTGAAAAATTATGATTTTCTTTTCTTTTTTTTATTGCATGCTGGGAAAGTTTCCAGAAATGGCTTTTGATATCATTTTTCCCTTTGCAGTTTAGATTGTAATTTATAGTTTTGTCTTGATTTAATCTGGTTGGTCTGTGTTTAACAGTGAGAGTGGGCAGAACTCCAGAGAGCGTGTGGAGCAGCAGAAAACCTGAAGCAGGTGAGACCAAACTGTGGCACCATTACCATCTTGGCTAGACATTTCTTTCAAATCATTTGTTAAAAGAACTAAGGAATTTTAAATTCCTTAGTTTTATATTGCATTAGTCATCAGCCTTACAAGAAACAGATCTATTTTCATTTGAAAGAGAATTGTGGATGTGATTAGCAATTAACAATTGTTATTTATAGACTATTATTATTAGTAGTAGTGGTTGTTTGATACCTATATTTGTATTTTTATTGCATCTCTTCTCTATTTCTTTCTTTCTTTATTTCTTTCTCGAGTAGTTATGTATGAAAATAACAGAATGCTCCATCAATAATGACATTAGTTACCAATTGCATCAGATAAATTTACAGCTGAGTAAATTGAGAAGTCAAGGCAAAAACATTTTACACATTCTGAGTGAAAACTGATATAAATCCTCAGATTGACAAATAGATACTTGTTGTCTTCACATGTGAGATAGTTCCAATTGTTTCCTTTCTTTACTACTTTACTTAAATACCATATTAGAACTAGTTTTCTCTTGAGTCAGTTTTTTCTGGCTTCTGGTCTTCAGAAAGTAGTTCATCCCTGGTGGAACTGCTTTATTTGTTTTGCTAACATCTCTTGTGATCTTATGTGGCTGATAAGACCTTTCATCCTGGTACTGGCTGAGATTTGTGGTGGTTTTGAATTTTTGGCAATGCCTCCATGGGGTGTTAAAGTGGCAGAAATTTTACCTTGTCGGATTGACAAATAGATAGCTGTCTATCTATTTGTGTGGATGTGGGGTGCTAGGGAATGAAGAGATTTTGAAATGTTATGTTATTGTGCTGACGTGAATTTTTCTCATGCAGAAATTGACGATGACATCAGCACGTTGTCCAATGAGCCAGAAGTGGAGTACACGGAGGTGGTGCATCCGCTCTCATCGGATCCTACTAAAAGTAAAACACACAAAGCTTGACTCTTCTCTGCATGAAACCTCAGCTCGCCTGAGAGCTTCTCCATTTTCTGGACAAATCTGCAGAACTGTCCCACATTCCTTAGAAGCTGATAAGACAGGGCAAGACTTCCTGGGAGGGGCCTAATTACACTTAATGAATACACCTCAGTGCTGAAATGGATAGCTGATGGGATTTCCAACACTGCTACAGGAGTTGTAAACAGGAAGGGTTGAGATAATTGCAGAGACGTTTTTGATGTTCGTTCCTTCATTGTCATGGTCTTATGCTCTGGATCCCATCGGGTTGAAGATGGCCGTTACTCTGGCAACACCCTCCTATTTTTAGGATGTTGTTTATGATATTTCAAACAGACAGTATCTACTCAAGTTTTCCCTTTGATGCTTAGATTGCCTGTTTTTGTTTCTTCCCTGAACAGACCCTCTTAGAAAAGGCACAGACACAGTTTACAGTGAGCTCCAAAACTCTCCACATGGTGAGTTCATCTCCACTAACATCCTTTCATTGACAGTTTCTTAAATTATTCTGGTTTGAATATTCAGTTACTTTTGTTCTGTGTTTTCTTTTTTGTTATTTGGGTAATTTTTATCTGGCAAGGCTTACAGAAAAATAAATCGAAACTTTTTTTTTTTCATTGTAGTTGTTCCTTGCCTTTTCTTTCCAATCTGAGAAAAAACTGTTCAAATGCATAATTAGAGCCCCAAATGTCATTTGATAATCAAACCTGCAAACTTCTGATAAGCGCTGTAACTCTTTGCAGTCATATGAACCTTGTTATTCTATGGGAAAAGAACATACAATAACAATCCTTAAGGCTGCAGCACTTGAGCCTCTTTAAATTTTACTAAACATGACGTGGAGTCAGAGAGGTGAATTTGCACTGCAGCACACAGGAGCAGTCTCATCCTGTTACTGCAGTCAGGAACTTCCTGTTATTATACAAGCAGACAGAAGCTGGACATGTCTATCATGTAGTCCATCACAGACCTAATGTTTCCTGAACAAAGGAACCACGAGGTTTTTAGTCAATCAGACGTAATGTAAATACAGAGTCAGATTAGAGATATTAGGCTGGGTTTTTGGGGCAGAGGTCCCTGGGGAGGGGTTTCTAACGAATCATTGCTAAAAATGACTAATGAGCTGCTCTGAGGTCACATGTTTAACTGGTGATGCTTTTTCCTGCAGATGCTGCTGACCATCATGACTACGTGAGTAGCCAGGGATTCTTCCGAGACATTTCTGAACAATGTAGCATCTGAATCAGTGGATGATTCAGCTACAAGTTTTGCCCTAAAAGACAGAATTACATGATAAAAGATTTTCACCAATTTTGTTTTGTTGTGTACAGAAAATACAACAATGTCTTGATCCATCCTAAAATGTATCCAAATATTTACTTTTAGTCATTTAAAAAGATATTGCTTCTCAGGATTCCAGAAGGGAAACATGTAATGGAAAATACACCAAACATCCACCGTGACGCATAAAGAAATTGATTTTTCAAAATGAATTTTTACACATTTAGTTAAATTAAACATTCAACTAATCATATACTTAAGTTAAATATTTTTTATAAATAATTAACTAAATCAAATGTGTAGCTCAACACCCCAATAATTAAAATTTTTTAGCTAAATTATTATTATAATAAATTTATCAAGATTTTGCTTAGAAATTCAACGTTAAATGTTTTGCACTTTCAAGGACTATTATGTCAAACCCTAGAAGGATGGATTTCTCAGTTCTTTGCTGAATAACATGAACAGCAGGTCCTTCCTAAAACCTTCATTTTCAGTTTTTGTATTCAGCCTCCTCCTGGTTGCTTTGACTCTCTGCAGCCATAAAGGGAAACTGTTGTCAAAGTTTCCAGAGATGAACAAAGGCATTTGGGGCCGAGGCTTCCTTTCCTATCAGTTGTTCAGATCAGCACTTTGCTCCAGTCAAATTAGTGCCAAGCCCATCCCAACCAACATACAGCCTCACTGTGTGCATTAATCACTGCTGCTGGTGACCCTCCTGCCTGCCCCTACATGGCATTGGAGGCAGCAAAATGGAAGAACTGGAAATAATAAACAGTGTACGTTACCTCATAATCTATTATGTTTGGTCTGATTGTTTAAGATAATATGCTTATGTTTTATAGGTGTATTCAGCAATAAAAAAGTAAAAGCTTTAATCTTTGCTCATAGCTTATTTTGGTTATGATGTGGTTTTAAATTTGTGTTTGCTGACTGCAGGGTTGTGTTACGTGTCTGCAGGGTTCAGTAAAGTATGTTGATCTGAATGGAGACCAACTACCTGGGATCATACAGCACAGTCCTAAAGATATCAGATACTCAGATCTGCCAATGCCTGTGGATTAAAGATGAGTGCTGTCTTCACTCACTTCATGGGCTGTAATGTTTTCTTTCTCCCTTGCACTTCATGTCCACGCTTTACTGTTTCTTTAAAATACTTCACCACTTATTTTCAGTCACTGACTGCTGAATTGCTGTAAATATTTTTCACTTTAATAAAAACCTTTTAAACTAACACGATATTTCTGCATGTGTGATTTAACAAGAGACAGTGATCTCATACAAAGTTTTCAATGACCATGGAAAATAACTTTCTGCTGTTTTTTGATGTACTTACATGCTTCAGGTTATCAAGAACTATACTTTTTAATGTCAGATAAAGATATAGAAATGCAAATATGTGTTTAAATATTATTATTTCATTTACAAAAATGAAAAAAAAAATATCAAAACCTATGGGTGCTTGTTAGTCTCATTTGAAAATATAACTGACCCCTCGTTTCAACTAATGATTAGGCACATTGTTTTGATGAGTTTCGCTAGCTACACCCTGGCCACATGCATATAGTTGGCTGAAAGATCTGAAAGGAAATACATCATGCTTCTATCTAAACAACTTCGAGAAGAGATGAGAACATTGAATCCCTCTGAGTTTCAAAGTCATTTTGAAGGCTTTACCAAATCACACCAAGTGTCGTTGTCCACAAATGGAGAAAACATGGAAAATTGGTGCAACTTCCTAGGAGTGGCTATCCCACTGACATTACTCAGAGCCTATCAGTGATTCATCCAGGAGGTCAGAGAATGTCGAGCATCTGAAATACTGCAGGCTTCCTTCATGAGTCAACAATAACAAAGAGACTGCATAACAACACTACTGATCAAAAAGCAGTGCAAAGGTCAATCTTATTTAACTTGATGATCCCCAAGACTTTTGGATAATATATTTTGTTTAATGTTTGTTTGGTTTCTATTTGGTAAAACTTGTTTGATAATCTGTCAAATGGAAGAATGACAACAAATAATAAAAAAAATAAAATCTGTAAGGGGAGAACTTTTTTTCTTATTGTATGGACTCTGTAAATATTTTTGTGTGGTACTAATGGCCCTTACTGAGCAGTTTCAAAAGCAGGAAAGGGAGCAGAGGGAGAAGGGAAGACATCCACTAAGTGATTCTTTTTAATTAATAATCTAAATTTGTTGCAAAGCTTTTGAAAAATATTTGCTTTTAAAAATAATGGTGAATGCCACCAGTACAATATCTGGCATTGTACTGGCACAATGCCACCAGTAGAGGGCGGCATTGTACTAAATTTCGACCAATTGCTTTCACAGTTCGATTTTTGTCCCTGGTCTGAGTCCATCCTGTGGACCACAGGATGGACCACCCTTTAGCGCACCCTTTAATTGCGCTAAAGGGTGAGAAAATTTTTGAGTCTGACATAATCCCTAACTTTAATTTGATGACCATTTTTAATATTTTCGAGTTGGGTTTTCATATATATATATGTACTTCAGGAAAAAATAAAGTGTGAGTTTTACATTTGTCTATTATTCTCCTCAATTATAGACTAAGTGCTCTACAATATTGGAGATTTTTTGGTATTATACAATTTACTTAGTGTTAGCAGTTTCTTGATCGTGCTGCACTTTGTGTTTTTTTGTTGAAACAAGCTGTAGTTATTACCTTAGGTGTGATGTGTTAGAAAGTTTAGTTTTTAAACAGCTGTCTTCTTTAAATCATCTCTAATGATCCCACTAAGAGCCCTGGCTGCTTGTCACAAAGACAAAGCATTTTTTGCAAAGCAGCCAAAACGGGAAATAGGCCCCTCAGGGGTTGGAGGCTGTCTGCCAGGTTTAAAAGAGAATTGAGTTACCAAAATTCAGAACCAAAGTTACACCTCATCACTTTGTCAGATGTTTGGTAGATGAATTATCATTACTGTTCTCTGCACTACGTTTGTCCTTTATACATCTGCCATAACATTGATTGTGGATTAGCGTTATGTAAATAGACAGAAATGAATTTAGACGTGATATGTTTGACAGAAATGTCCCAGGAATAAAATCCCCAAGTCTGATAAAACAGTTTTATTTTCCTGTCTTCCATCCGTCCATTGTCTGCACCCACTTATTCTTGCAAGAGGTTGAGTTCACTCTGGACAGGCCTCCTGTCTATCACAGGGCAAAACAGAGACACAGGGCAAATAACCATGCACACATACACACACGTACAATTTTAATTATTAATTATCCCAACCAGTATAACTAACTATTAACCTTCCACTGTAACACAACCCACACATTGACATGGAAAACATGCAAACACCATTCAGCGATTCAAACCCAGGACCTTGTTGCAAACCAGCTGAGCCATGGTGGAAGCATATCAGTAGAAACATCAGTGTGATATCCGTCCATTAATGAGCTGGTGAGGGCTTTTATCACTTGAACCAAGCCTGTTTGGTAGAGAAGAATGAGACAGGGTAAACGGTTGAAGCAATTACTTAACACATTTTGGGGAGGATGTCAAGCAAATAGAGGAAGACACTGACATTGCATCACTGCTGTTTTTACAAACCGAAGCAGAGGCCCATATGTATTGTAAATGTGCAGCACAACTACGACTCTGGATGAAATAAACTTAGTAATATGAATGTGGCTGTTGACTCAAACACAAACATTGCTGGCTAGTAATCTTCTGTGTTCTGTTATTAAAAATTTATTGTTTCTGCCATGCAGTGGAAGTGACTCATACTGTTTTCAACATATAATGAACAGCTCATCCTGAAATAAATATAACATGTTCATCAATGTGAACACGCCATTGGTATCTGTGTAATTCACTAAAAACCTGCGTCACATCCGCAGAAGGGCTTCACTGACCCCTGGGCTTTATGATGACAGCAGTGGCATGGCAACCGAACTTAAACTCAATCATTGTTCGTTCGCTTGCTTTAAAGTGAATATTCATCTTCTTTTCCAGCTTTCTCTGTCATCACCTTTATTAAAACCCCAGAAGGCTTTAATCACAAAAGGTAGAATCTGAGTGGACAAATATAGAAGGTCAGGGATGATTCATCCAGCATGTCCTCATCAATTATCCTGTCTTGCTGCCTTACAGCCATCCTGCTTATAAATAAACCCCTGTTGCATGGAGACTAACAGTTTCATTCCTTTTCCTACACTGGTATGCAAAAAAAACCAAATTAATAATGTATTTACATACTGGTGAAGCAGGAACTGTATATCCTGAGTGTAGTTATATGTGTACAATCGACAACATGTTGTTCAATATTTATATTTTATTTATTCAATATTATGAGCATCAACTCTGTCCAGTTTTTCCAGTCCAGAGAAACTATGCTAAACTTCAAATGAGAACTCTTAGACTTTCTTCCATTCTTCTGTACAGCCCAGATTTGCACATCCACAGTTTACATTCGGTCTACAGATTATCCTGCCTGAGCTGTGCATAGTAGCAGCTCCTCCAGAGTCACCAAGGGCCTGTCTGCATGAGAGGCTTTATTAATTAGGTTAAATTACAAACCAGTTTAAGTTGTGTTTTCTAATTATGTGAACACTTTTAAAAATGTGTCAAACCTGATTTGTCCAGTTGGTTCACAAAGCCCAATGTTTTGACAATCTGGCACAAGTTCAATTCATCTTTGAAGAGACAGGAAGTCCTTGTAGCAAAGACAGCCTTGCTAGCCTTCTAGCAAAGATAATATAATAGAAACAATGAGGCACTCTTCTGCTGTTGTTTATCATAGATTTACCAACTGTATCATTCCATCTGCAAACATTGAATCTGATATCATCACATGTTAAAAATACTCATAAACCAGCTGAAACAGAAAAATTATTGTACAGAAATTATGTTCAAAAGACAGAGCATCCTAGCATTTTTCTGTAAATTTTCTCGTTTGAACGGGATTACTATCTTTAATTGCCAACTTCTCACAGCCATGTGTACTGAGTATAGTTGACCTTTACAATTTAAGTAGATAAAATGTTCAAGGACTGTTTGGATTATTCCAGTCCTTGAAGCTAATTTATCCTAAGAATAAATTAGCTTCAAATGATTGATGAGTTATATGTTGAGTCCTTTAATTGTTATATTTCCAAATCACACAGTAATGACTTTTCAGGAGGTTAAGCTTTAATTTAGCTTTTCTTTTTTCTTTTATTCTAATATTCAAGGTGAGTAATAAAGAAAAATCAAAGGAGCCTTGCCTGTAAAAATTAATATCTGAAAGCAAATTTGGACAAAGGATCTGCAGACTGTCAACATATGCATTAAAAACATTTTAAAACAACATCCTCAAAAAAGACTGAAGACAATTTACATGTTTTTTCTATAGTGTTATCAACAAACAAAGCAGGGATTGTGGAAAATGTGTTAATGCAGTAAGGTCAAGAAGGTGGAAGAATCATTGCTGCAAGACCCAGTATTCATCAACACCTGATAGCACCAAAAGAACAAACAATTACTTTGGGATACTTTTGTCAAGCTCAAAAGTAGAGAAATACAATCAGCAAAATGCCTAAAGCATTCACATTAAATATGAAATTTTAAAGGTATCTACTGTTTGAAACTGAACATAGGTCACTGTAAATAGTAGAATGCTTTTTTTATTTGTGATTTATTCGCTCCCAAGTCAACCCTAGTGCATAAAATACATTAGAGGTTTATTGATTCTCACAAACAGTTGTAATAACTCTTGCATCAATGACTTGTTGGAACAAGGCTGTTATCTACTGTCTGGTGCAGAGAACTATTGATTTGGCAAGTAGGATTTGCCACTACTTGTCAGAACTCTGAACTCTGAAATCACTTAAAATTCAGGGAAAATGTAACATACTCTGTGACAAAAGCAGAGATCTTTGTGGGCATGTCATGTGAACTTTAGAATCTCATTAGAATATATTTTTCTCAGCTGCCCTGTCCTGCTGCTGCTCACCATCTCATCAACATTTTGAAACATCTGTCATTATTACCCTTCTCCCAGGAGGTTTTAAATTCACAGTAAAGTAACAGTATGTCATAATTCACCGTGATGCAAATCTATGCCACACAGATTAAAGAGTATACTTACAGATGATGGCAGTGCAGTTATTTACATTGACTTTCTTCTGTACATCCTTTACAATGCAGCTTTTTCCAGAGTGGAATACTTAAAAAAAAAATTAAAATAACTGGCTCAAATATATACATGCACTCCCAATAATATTTGAATAAATCTATTTTTAGCAAGCTGTAGATAAACTTAGTGCTTTTAGTACAAGCAGGTAGTTTTATGGAGGGATAAGACCAAAATCGTGCTATCTGTCAGAGGAATCAAGAATCAAGATAAGGTTTATGCAATATTACACAATTTAGTGCTCCAACAAGACAATGAGCCTACTAACATCAAGAATAATTTGGGAATTATTAAACCAGCCAGTTTAAATGAAAAGGGGTCCCACTCAGCCACAAAAAGGTAAAAACAGACATGTTTTGATCATGTTAAAAAAGCAAACAAGGAAGTGGAAGTACCTTACAGCAGTGGAGAAACGGTCAAAAGAGAAGGACAAACCCTCTGTGTGGCTTCTTTGCAACTTGTGAAGCCACATTTATCCAAATTTCAATGGCAGTGTATGAGTTGGTGTATAACTTTGACTGTCTGTGGATTACCCATGGAAAATTCTAACTTCTGTCTGTACCTAATTCTTGTTTTCAAGAAGCTCTAAAGTTGCTTGTTCTGTTATCAAAAGGTCAAAATGTATTGTTAACTTACCAAAATTAGCTACTGTAACTTCTCACTGGCTTGTTATCTGGACAAATACCTTGTTTAAACTCACAAAATGTTACACTTCCACAAGTATGGAGTGAAAATAGACTCAAAAGATTTGTGCGTGAAAAAAGGAAAAGAAATTGATTGTATGTATCTGTGTGCATTTTCCCATTGTTTAGCTGTTGCTCTTAACAGTGACTGAATAGCCTCATTTATTACCTGAAATGCTTGTTTTCATACAAGTTTTCTGTGGTGGTATCTCTGGATCCCATCTCTAGCATTACCGGCTGAGCAACATAAAAATTTCCTGGTGAAGCCACTCCTCTGTTACGCTGCACACACATGCATTGTTTTGTTAAACTGTGCATCAAATGTCTTTAAACCTTCCTGTCAACTATTTATCAAGTGTCATTTCTATTGATTTATCATCTTTGTAAATATTCTGGGGTAACGTATGCGTTCCTTGACATTATGAATTATTGAAAGAGTGTTCTGTGAACACTTGGCAACATTTTTAAATCTTCTGCACAAAGCCCCTTGAGAAAATGTTTTGTGGTGATACAGGATGCAATCACAGGTTGTTAATATTATAAAGCTTAGTAAAGTTACTCATCACTTAGACCAGTGTTTACCAACCCTGGTCCTCAAGGGACACTGCCCTACATGTTTTAGAGGTTTTCCTGTTTTAATGTGCCTGATTCAACTGACTGCAGTTCAGCAAACACCTGTTAAATAGTCTTCGATTGAAATCAGCTGGGGGGGGCTGCCCAGTGGCACAGCTGGTAGAGCTGTTGCCTTGCAGCAAGAAGGTTCTGGGTTCAATTCCCAGCCCGGTCTTTCTGCATGTTCTCCCTGTGCATGAGTGGGTTCTCTCCGGGTACTCTGGCTTCCTCCCACAGTCCAAAAACATGACTGTCAAGTTAATTGGTCTCTCTAAATTGTCCCTCGGTGTGAGTGTGTGTGTGCATGGTTGCTTGGCGACCTGTCCAGGGTGACCCCACCTCTCGCCCGAAACGATAGCTGGAGATAGGCACCAGCAACCCTCCTGACCCCAGTAAGGGACAAGGGTGTAGGAAGATGGATGGATGAAATCAGCTGGGCTGAAGCAAAAAAAATATCTAAAGCATGCAGGCCAGTATCGTACAAAAAACATTCACCTCATACTTCTGTACAGTTTATTTCTCTACAGCTTTATTTGAACTAAACAAAAATCCCAGAATTAGGAAATAGTAAATACTCTCATTGCATAAATTAAATGGGAGTACAGTGCAAATGTGCAGTCCTAATTTCATATCTGTTTTTGATACCAGATTCTCTTGTATTTTTCCTTTGATATAACCTGACCATTTGAACCTGACCATTTGATTATAGAAAATGTGTTCCTTTCTTGTCTGTATTTGTGTCTTGAACCAGTTAATTTAATACTTAAGTCAATATATATCAGAACTATCTTTTATTGCATCTATGGGCAATAATTTTGAAGTATTTCTCTTTGCAACACCTAGAAAAAATATATTTACTGAGATGCACAGATGAACTTTGTTTACTCAGTATATGATTTCTAGGTCAATTGGTTAAGATTTAATTTAAGGTGGACTGAATCTACATGTACACCACACTGCTCATGTTTTACAAAATATTTTGAAAGCCATTTGTAACAAATAACAGGTACTTGATAGACTGTTGATTTTTTTTCAAGTTTTCCTACTTACAAAAGATGGAGAGGTCTGCAATTTTTTCCAATAGTTCACCTCAACTTTGCAACAAACTCTACAAAAAATATATATATATCCATCCCACCTTACAATTAAATAATGCTTAAATAAGCTAAATAAGCTTTTAGCTTATTTAAACCAATACCTCTCAGTTGAACAACTGTTTATTTAACTGTAAAAGATCTCAAAGGTTCACATGCACAACACTGTTTATTCACCTGTAAGGCAATTCCAAGAGAGTAATTAGCGGCATGCAGAAGATGATCAGCTGAAGGATGCTAATTAATTTAATTAATAACACCCAATACTTTCAGGACATGCACCTCACTGTGGTACGTTTTGGCTTAAAAGTCTTTGGGAATCCCCTTTTTAATCAATAATAACAATACTTTAACAATAACAATAATTTATTTTTTAAGAGAAAGAAACGTTGACTGAAAAGAAAAGTGTTAGAAATTTCGTGGTAGATCGGGACTTGCCGTATTTTTATTTGTATTTTATTTGCAAGCTGTAATATATGGCAAAAAATTAGTATTATTTAAACATTACGTTTGAATAATAATTAAATACGGTGTATGTTAAGCTTCATCGCGCCCTCACAGTGGCTGTGTTTTCTTCACGGCTGCAGTGTTTCGTGGAGCCGACTTTTCACTTCCAGGTACAGCCTGCTGTGGTCCAGTCACATTTCAACACGAACTGCTTTCGGCCCCATAAATGCGCATGCGCACTGCAGTTGACCCCTCCGGTTTTCTGCGTGCACTGCCACGTTAGTAGCGGTAGACACAAAAATACCAGCTACTCTCCCAACCCTAAACAAGAAAACAAAAACTCACAAATTGATACGAATTTATCTACTAACTCGCAACCAATTGCGTCTCCAGCTCTCGTCGACGGTAACTATGTTTAAGTTTTGGCTGTTGTGTACACTGGCCGTTGCCAGCAGGGCTGACATCGCAGAAGAAGAAGATGTCTTGGTGCTGAAGAAAAGTAACTTCGACGAGGCTCTCCTGGCTCATCCCAACCTCTTGGTTGAGTTCTGTAAGTATCCCACGCTGCTAACCGACACTAGCTGCACTTTTCGCTGTTAATGTTAGCGTTAAACTTCCAGGTTTTAGGTTGCAGGTGGGAACCGCTAACACACAAGACGCATATGTTTTGATACATCCAGCATCAGTTAGCTTACTTAGCTAACTGCTTTTTAAGCCTTTTAGGGGGAAAAAACTGGACGTTGCATTTCAGATGGTATGCTTTCTTTCGTTTGCAGGCGTTCTGGTTCAATTTGACAAGCTAGCACCAAACAAACCAAAAAACTTTAGCATTTTTCAAGAGTGGCAAAAATAAAATGCTAAATTAATTTTAGCAGTTAATCGTTGTTGAGCTAAACTTTGTTCCTGCGACATTCTGGTTATCTGCTTCTTTACTATTATCGCATTGAGTTAATGAGAAGAGAGCTGTAAGTTTCGATTGCCAGCTGTGGCTTCGCACAAGTACTTTCAGATTTCGTTAACCCCTTTGTGGATCATAAACACCCCAGTTAAACAAGTGATAATCTGCGTTGAACCAGATCAGTTCTTGAATGCTTACACCAAATCTTGACGGGCCATCCGGGCCCATCCCGCTACACTTTTGTCAGATTGTTGGGACCAGCTCCCTGGATTGTGTGACAGCAGTGTGCACCAGTCAAACGGGGCCGTGGGCGGACACCGACCAATGAGCACCGGGTGAGAAGTAGAAGAAGGGCCCACGTACGTCCTCAGCTGGGCGGGGATCACGGGTTGTGGTGTGCAACTAGGTTGACGTGTACTTTACAAAAGTTCATGTATGCGTGCACGTTGACTGGACAAGGAAGTTTTACTCACTGACAAGCGTTGCAAGGCTTTCGACTTAATTAGACGTGTCACTTCTGATGGGCCTCCCATCTGGCTGGAATGTGCAAAGATGGCCTCTACTTTTAAACTCACCGTAGGTTCTTTATCCATCCTTTTCCTCTTTACTTTCAATAATCTGTTGAGTAAAAATCAAACATGCAGTTTAAATTAACTGGAATAGTAGTTTCACTTTACAGTAAGAGTCTGACTTGAATTAACCTGCAGCATATAATTAAGACAGAGTAAATGCTATTTAATAATTCCTCACTAGAAAGTTTTGAATAAATTGTGTATATTTCCTCAACAAGGAATGTAAAAAAAAATTGTAAATATTTCTACCTCATTAAAAGCATGTCGATGAGGAAACTAAAATACAACACTGGCAGAGAGGAGGAAGTGTCTGTAAAATGTAGGATTCCTACAGTTTGGATACTGAACAAGTATATGAAAAGTCATTATTGCCTCTGCTCCTTATAAATGTATTATCCTGAGCTGAAAACTAGCACAACCCTTTTTAAAAAAAAAAGTTAGTTTACCAGAATTGATATTTGTCTAATGCATAATTTCTGCTTGGTTTTTGATATCTCATCAGGAAAAGACATCTGACATTTTGCAAATTGAATAAATATTTTGAATCAAAAGCTTCCAATAAAATAACCATGTAAAGCAAAGACCTCATACAATGTATCATTATCATGTAGTGTTCTGTGTAAATAAGTATTACATAGAGAAATTGGACAAACCAGCTTTTCTGTTTAAACACACATTTTCTCTACTTAGTTAAGGTTCTTGCCACTTGTTTGTAAAATGATTTAAAATTGTACTGGTCTGACATCCATATGCATCTGCGATGAAACATTGCCCTTCATTTTTCAAAAGCAACAGAAATTCCTTCTGTCGGCTCTACTACTCACAAGATTTATTTCTGGCCGTTAAAAAAACATTCAGAAGTTAAACTTTCCCTAAATGTATGTCAGCGAGACAATGCATCAGAGTTTATTTGCTTATGCAGCGCGTGTACAGTTTGTTTTTAAATCAAATTCTGTTCAGTTACTTTTATCTTTCTCTGCTTTACCACTCCCTACAGTTGAATTCTCCTGAATCAAGATGATCTGTGACTCCCACTTTGTCTTCCTGCTCATATTTTGCTGCAATGACCCATGAAATCCTCTTGATTGCTCTCCATAGATGCACCATGGTGTGGCCACTGCAAGGCCCTGGCTCCAGAGTACGCCAAGGCTGCCGGCTTGCTGAAGGCTGAGGGTTCAGAAATCCGCCTGGGCAAAGTGGACGCCACTGAAGAAAGCGAACTAGCTCAGGAGTACGGCGTTCGGGGGTACCCCACCATCAAGTTCTTCAAGGGTGGAGAGAAGGAGTCTCCCAAGGAGTACTCTGGTGAGTGACGCGATTACAGTGCAATCACTACTCATCCATATCGACCTGGTATTTGCAGATGATCTTTCTGGATTTTAACTGCGTGCAGATTTTACTGTATTTGTCTGGATCACTACTTGAATAATTTCAGCTGTGATAACATGGAGTGATTATTTTTATATATTTTTTTTTGAGTAGCTCTTCTCAGAGCAAGAAGTATTATCCTTTAAAAGTATCTGAGAAACTGATTATGACTGGTTCAAAGCCAGGCCTGCACACTCCTTTCCTTTCACTCTGGCAATTTGACCTGCACAACAGCATCAAAAAGTAAGCCGACCAATCAGCTTTCATCAGACTGCAGGTCTTCCTCGGCACGTTCCCCTCATGCTGAAGCTGAGTCCTGGCAGACCTATGTGCATTTCTTCACGTCGCCTCTTCGGCCGGCTTGCGTCTGACTCCTTTAGGAAAGGGAGGGAGCTTGGAAGTGGAAGTGACTACTGTGGGTTGGATCTAGTTTTTGACTCCCACATGCAGCTCAACCACGACTCCTGGCACTGTATCAGAGAAATTACTACTTTGTTGTAGCAGCTGTTTTGTTCACCAGTGAGATATCTAAGTTTAGATTAATAACATCAGTGTCATTTCGGATAAAATTTTTATAAATTCCTTGCCCCGCTTTTTTTTTTCTTTTTTTTCTTTCTTCCCTCATCAAAACTCTGAACAATTTGGGGATGAAAACAGTTTTCATAAACAATCAGACCCAATTTTAATAATTCTAAACATAAAAGGCAGGCTCATTTACATTTTGGCTTGAAAACAAACTTCACTCCCACATGAAGCACTTTGAAGGTTTTGCTAAAAATTGCAGAATTTTTCACTGTCAAAGCCGCAGAACCGTTCTGACAAGCACTCGCCTGGTTCTATCTTTCAGTTTACCCGCATTAGAAACTCTGCTTCATGTAGGCGCTATAGTTTCAGATTCACTGCATCTGTCTGAGACAGTTTCTTACACACTTATTGATGATCTCTTTATTTTTCGGCAGCTGGCAGACAGGCAGATGACATAGTCAACTGGCTGAAGAAGCGCACAGGGCCTGCTATCGCCACCTTGACTGAGGTCACCGCAGCAGAATCCCTGATTGCTGACAATGAGGTGGCAGTCATTGGATTCTTTAAGGTGGGTCTCCAGAATAGAAGTATTTGGCCCAATCTTCCTTTTAAGGCTGTGATAAGGCTCGTAATAAAGGTTAAACCTCTGTCTTTAAGACTTGTAGAAACTTCCTGACTGCTAGTGTTTTTTTTGTTTTTTTTTTTGTTTTCAGGATGCCGAGTCTGCTGATGCCAAAGCCTTGGAAAAAGCAGCTGAAGCCATGGATGACGTTCCCTTCGCCATAACTTCCAGTGATGAAATTTACTCAAAGTTTGAGGTGTCCAAAGATGGTGTCGTTCTCTTCAAAAAGGTGACTTTCTATATGGAGAGATTTAAAATTGAGCAGTGCATTAAACCTGTTTAAGCATATTTGATCTGATTTTACAAAATGTCTAAAATGCAGCTTCTAAAGTGTTTTAGGTTGAGTTGAGGTCTACTGAATGTAGGTTATTTTTTGCTTATATCGCGATAAACAAATCTATTAATCACACGACAAATGAAAGTTATTGACCTCATTTTAATCTATCGGATTTATCGTTTCTTTCTGCCTTTCCCTCTTTTTACCGATGACACTAGATGAAAAAAGGCTCAACACCGGTGCTCTCCACTGACCCTCATTTCCTTAGCGTAATGCTCAGCTCACAGTACCACTGAAGACGCCCTGCTGGTGTTTGAGCTACAACTTCAGGAATTTGATGCTGCAGACGAAGCGTCAAATATCTGTTGCTAATCCTAGTTCCTCTGAGGTCATTCAACGTCTTGGATGTTGGGTTATGTTGCTTGACCCAACTAATGAATGACTTGGCGGTATTGAGCTATTTGCAGTATTAGGGAATCTTTTGCCTTTCCAAGCACCACTCTACGTTGACTAATGAATTTATGGACTTAAATGCCATATCCTTCTATCAGTTTTGTTATTTTGGAGTTGCTTGTAGTCATTAAACCTTGAACTGGTTTAATGACCACTGATCATCCCAGCCTGAGTTTTATGTTGTAGTGACTTGCCATGTTAAAAGTGGCTCCAGCTTTTAAGATGACAAACTTAAATCTTTAAGACCAAAGATTTGGAAATAAAAAATAAAAAAAAACTTACTATATGCATGTAGAAGGTTTCATTTATGTTTTTTGGTAGGGATGAGATGTTGGTAATCCAGAACATCAGTGAATAGTTTCCTTTCTCACTTTTGCATGACTTTCTCACTTTGCTTTAATTGTAGCTTAGCTGTACGCTGCACATAGTGCACTTGTTCTGATATGCCGGGCCTTGAAGTCCTTTTATCAGCTGAACAATCACCTTGTGTGAGATTGTGATTTGTCAGATTGGGTCAAAGTACAAAGGATCTGTTACAGAAATGAAGTAATCAAATATCCGGGTTTTTTTTTTTTCAAATGCTGTTTTAAAAAAAAAAGTTTTTGTCTTAAGCTTTTTGGGGACTGTAGCTCATAATTCTGTTCATTACTATAAGAATGCTTTTCATTTGGTCTGTAAAATATTTTACAGGACATGAGTTTTCAATGTTATGAAAAGATACCCAAATTTAGCATTACAATGTCCAACCAGGAAATCTTTTGGTGAGGTCTGGCTGATCATAATTTGAATAAAAGGTTGATACAAAGTGTATTTAGGAAATTGAGCTGCTCTCCACAGGTGCATTTCAAATGTTGACAATTTTTGAACTTTCAATTCAGAAAGTAAAAGGCGCATTAAAGATTACACTGTGAAATATTTCAAGCCTTGATTTTGATTATGGCTCAACTTTCAATTATAGTGCTGACAAAAATTTCTCATGTTAGGACTTGTACCGGTGCTTTCACTTTCTGCCGCTGCTGAGCAGCCAGAGGTTCATGCTGGTAAATTTATTTTAATCCAAAGGTTTCAGTTGGTGAACCCTCCTAAAGTAGGGGATCAGCTCAATAAACAGCTGGTGGATTTTAGCTTGTTTATTGCAACTGGGATTTGGTTTTAGGTTTCAGTGCTTAGAAGGTTATCCTCTATTGTGTGCCAGCAAGAGCTACTTGGCAGAGAGCTGCTGCTATTCTTGATGCCCAATAAACGGCCTGTTTGGTCTGCAGAGAGTTGGTTGATTTTAGAGCAGTTTACTGGTTCACAGGCAGATTAGCTGGGACACCAGGTGGTTAATATTTGTGTCTAAGTGTTTCCCTGTTTTCTTGACAGTTCGATGAAGGTCGCAATACCTTTGATGGAGAGCTGACGAAGGAGAAGCTCTTGGCTTTTGTGAAGTCCAACCAGCTGCCGCTGGTCATTGAGTTCACAGAGCAGGTAAAATTAAACCAAGACAGTTAATCAATCATACTATTGATATACTTTTAATGTATTAATACATTCATCTTTCCCTATTGCAGACCGCCCCAAAAATCTTTGGCGGAGACATAAAGTCCCACATCCTCATGTTCCTGCCCAAAGCTGCTTCTGACTTCCAGGACAAAATGGACCACTTTAAGAAAGCTGCTGAGGGATTCAAGGGTCAGGTAGGTCAACCTTCAGGACAACCACATAAAGTTACTGAAAGTTATAGAATCGACAGTGTTGGAACTATTTACATAAAGCAACAAATTTAGTTTGAATATTCAATAAATCGCAATATCTGGTTTTTAATCTTCTGTGTCATTTAAAATTCAGATCATAAATTTAAAAACCTCATATTTGGGTCGTGAATGCATTGAGGTTTTCTTTTCGTTCTAGCTCAGAAAATTTATCAAGTTGCCTCTTGGACATTTACTTGGAGAAATGCACTGTGAGCCTGCGTTCTGTGTAATTTAATGTTGCTGAGCAATTTGGTTAACAAAACCACAAGCTGAAGATTAGCAGATTCTGTCAGAGGGAGTTTAGTCAGTCTGCTTTACCTGTGAGGTAAATTTTCTCAAAGCAGGCCTGTTGTAGTTAAAAATAAAATGTCTTTGTTTTACTGCAAAAACAATGTATGCCTGATGCTGGGGTGATGGTTGTATTTAATTTAAATGACGGCTGTTATTTAAATCTTTGAGACCTGACTTCAGTTTTATCTTGATTTGTGTGGCTCTTAAACAGGCAAATGATGCAACAGCCTTGTCTTGTTGCTAGGTGATCTAGAATTGTATGGAATGGCAGCCTCTTTGTGAGAACTTGCATTTATTTAACCTCATGGACAGCCTTTATGAAATAACTTAATTACCTGGACCTTTTTAAAATATTAAAGTATTGTAGATTTTCCATGAAAAAGTCAGGCGTTCATCTCCTGACTCTTTGTCCAGATCCTGTTCATCTTCATCGACAGCGACATCGACGACAACCAGCGCATCCTGGAGTTCTTCGGCCTGAAGAAAGAGGACTGCCCCGCCATCCGGCTCATCACGCTGGAGGACGAAATGACCAAGTACAAGCCTGAGAGCAGCGAAATCACGGCCGAGAGCATCACAGAGTTCTGCACGCTGTTCGTTGACGGCAAACTAAAGGTGAAGCCCTGAGAGGCTGCTTATAACAGCAGCAGTGGTTATAGATGGTTTACCATGCAAAGGCTCATTTTAATTGTTATAAATATGTAGCATAGTGTGAGCAATTTCAGCCACACGGTATGCACCACTTCTTTTAAGAGGTCATGTCTTATTTTTGTTGGAGTTGTATTGTAGTTGGTGCCAAAATGCAACCAAAACTAACTGCTGTCTGTTTTTCTTTCCTTAACCATTTTGCAGGCCCACCTCATGAGCCAGGACATCCCTGAAGACTGGGACAAGACGCCTGTCAAGGTTCTGGTTGGCAAAAACTTTGAAGAGGTTGCATTCAACCCTACTAAGAACGTCTTTGTTGAATTCTGTAAGAAATCATTTCGCTTGTTTGCCTTTTATGTTTTTATTATTATAAAAGCTTATGTCCTCAAAGGCAAATGATCAGACATTCATCTCCAATCTGAAACTTTAATTCTTTGTAAGCCTGTCTCAAATATCTAAGAGTTGACTTCAGGTGCTCTTCGTGCCTCATCAGCTCCACTTCCTGCCAATTAATTTGTTGCCAGGCTCTAATGCTGCAAAGATAAATATAGCGGCAGGGGTATTTTATATCCATCCCAGTCCAAATAGGTTTTATTTTTGGGATCGTTTTCCACGTCTGGCTGTTGAACTGCAGCTGATGGCCAGTAAGGCACAGCCGGTGAAAAGCTTATATTTTGTGACTTGTGGTGGACAGGTGGAACATTTCTGGCAGTCAGAGTGAAGTTTGCACTTTGCAGCATATTTATAAACTAAATTAACATGCAGAAAGTGTAAATTTAGGTTTCTCTTAATCTGCTACGTTCAATACTGCAGTAATATTAAAAATGATGCTAAAGAAACGTGGTGTTCCGTTCCAGATGCTCCTTGGTGTGGGCACTGCAAACAGCTGGCTCCCATCTGGGAGCAGCTGGGAGAGAAGTACAAGGACAGCAGTGACATCATCGTGGCCAAGATGGACTCCACGGCCAACGAGATCGAAGATGTCAAAGTCCACAGCTTCCCTACGCTAAAGTTCTTCCCTGCAGGAGAGGGTCGCGAGGTAATCTTTCCATAACTTGCATGAAATCAGACAGACTGCTTTTACAAGCACAAATTATAACTTTAAAAAAAATATTAGTACCAATTTTTATTATTCTACTGCACTAGTCCGTAATCCTGGTTCACTGTTTGCGAGTTTTAGATGTTTACTTGCAGCATTAACGTTCAACTCAAGAGTCATTCACATTACATCAACAAGTTACAATCATTTCAGTGAATGGTACTTGGAACCAGATGCAGTTTATTGGCAGAATGGTACAGCATGCAGTCATAGATGAACTGCTGGTGTTTATATCCACATGGACCACAAAATGCCATTACTAAAGACGGAAGCCTGTTCTGCAATGAAACATGGAAAGTTAAGTGTAAGAAAAAAAAGCCTTAGTATACTGTACCATCCCCACTACCGTACGTTGACAGTTGTGTTATTGACATAAATTTGTTTTAAAAGTTTAATTTGCGTTGCACCTGTAGATTCTCAGTATGTTGAGTTCTGCTGAAGCCGTTTATTTACTCACTTATAAAATTTGGCGTAAACGATGGGGAAACCTCTGCAGCGTCAGTGAGCCAGAAGGCCAAGGCTGGGAATCCTCATGTTGTAATGCAGCCGTCTTCTTTTACGTTGTGTAGTGAAGCAATGTGTTTAAGAGGTTTTATAGTATCGTAAATCTAAGGAAGGTTCTATAAAACACGTTGATGTATGATGAACATCTAGCCAAACATGATGACATTTTAAACTTTTAGCCACATGGCTTCATATTTCCATTGCATTCTCTAACTGGATTAATGTGCTTTTGCTATTTGTGCTCAACAGGTGATTGATTATAATGGAGAGAGAACGCTGGAGGGCTTCACAAAGTTCTTGGAGAGCGGTGGTAAAGAGGGAGGCGCTCCTGCAGGAGACGACGACGACATCGAGTCAGATGTGAGTATCAGCTGAATAAAGCTGTAACCCTGAATCCTGGGCTTCAGGGTTGCAGCTTCATCAGAAATAGTGGATGGAAAACTTTCAATTTTTATTTAAAAACCAAAATTCCCATTTATTTTTGCATTTAACTAAATGGATTAAGGTGGACAGTTTAGCCTCTAGCTATAAACGCTTAATTGACAGTTAAAATTTTTAGTTTTAAAGTTCCATGTAAATTTTTAAGTAAGGGAAGGCCAGTGCATAAACTTTGCAAAAATCCATGCCTTCCCAGTTTTTTCATTTTGAAATATCTTTTCATACAAACAATGAATGTATATAAATGTAGATTGTCTGCATAGTTTGAACCATGTATGCATTTTCACATACCTGCAGCATCAGGGTGGGAGTTAAAGAACAAACACACAAAATTACATCTTATGACTCTTTAGAAGTTGGCAACCTTTAAACTTTACTGTCATCATTGCTGCAGCTTACATGGTTAGAGATGCAGACTGATTTACTCGACTCTAAAGTTTCCTCCATGCCACAGTGGGATAGATGCTGTGGCACGTCTATCCCATGTGCCCCCACCCCCGTTTGGTGGGTGGGGAGTTCCTCCGTATCAACACCTGCCTGTCTCACAATGAGCCCACTGCAGCCCCCCTTCTCAGAGGTCTAATTGCAGCTGTCGGGTCAGCTGTCACTGGGCTTTCTGTGGAGACCTGAGCCTCCTGATGGAGCTGCACGTGCCTCGTTCAGCTTGAACTAGAATGGTTGGGGGGTTACAATAAATGTTTTGAAATTCTGCGTAGTTGCTGCAGTTTCTTTTTACTTTACCACAAATGCATAATCATTGTATAGCTTGTACTGCCTTAAATATTTAGACTTTCAGACCATTTCATTACACAAACATTATGCAGTTTTCAGGATCTGTAAAGGATGGTTTTATTACCTCAAAATGCTGTAGTATGAGTAAAAGTCAGATTTTCTCTAAATTCCTTTTGAAGTTGCTCTATAAGGGTTGAACCTCCACTTCAGGCACCTGCTATATTTAAACAGCCACATGTTTGCATAAAGTTGCCAGTGTTTTGACCACTGTTGTTCACCCTCAGGGCTTGGACGATGTGGATGATTCAGATGGTGAGGATGGTGGCGACGATGACGGACATGACGAGTTGTAAGAGCTGCAGGGAGGGAGAGAGAGAGAGAGGGCGAGAGGAGACCCACCCCAACCTTTCCAACCAGTCACCGCCACCTTTGCTTCCTCGTGGACCTTCCCTGTCCTGTGAACATCAACAGTCCACCTTAAACTGTCCTTCAGTAAAGCTAGCCTGAGAACCAACCAGTCTGACCATCCGAGGCTGGTTCTGCAGTTTTTCGGTGTTCACCATCTAAATCTTTAATTTGGCACGTTCTGCCCAGACTGGTCTCGTTTCTCCTGCGGGATCCTTGGGACAATGACCTCAATGCCTTGTACAAAAGGTTCCTCATCACAGCCCTGTATATTTTTGACCAAATGATTTAAGAACAAAAAATGGCAATGATGCCCAGTTTTTTGAAATACTAATTTTCCTAACAAGTTTGACTCCCATCTGTAAAATGACAAAATCTGTTGTTCAGTGTTGGTTTGAGCTGAATGAAATGATCTGCAAGCTGAAGGTTTGGGGGCTGCCAGTGTTCTCCCTCTTAAAGAAATCCAGAGGACCATTGGGTTTTTTTTGTAAGGACTGTCTCAGGGGACAAGGGGCCATCCTTAATTATTATTATAATTTTTTTTTTTATATATATCTATTTTTTTTTTAAGTAAACTCAGTGTAGCACACAGAGGACCCCTCCCCCTGACATCTGTAGCTGAGACCAGTCATTTTCTATCTTCCAACAGGGGGTTGGGTGCCATTTCTTCATTCCCACATATTTCAGTTCTTTCTCCTCATGTCAGAAGATCTACTGACTTATTTTTGCCTAAAAGGAACAGTTAACGTTTGAGTAAAATCTCTTATTTAATTGCATTCACATCGGGGGTATTTGTGTTTTGTTTTTTGTTTTTTTTTAATTTAGAACTTATTTTTATTGTACCATCGTGCCCAACTGTTGCCGGGCGTTTGGCCCTGTCGGGGCCGAGGTGGCCCTTACTCACCCTCTCAGACCTGTAGGGTGACCAGAGCAGATTCTGATGGGTCGCACTGTATTCACGCCTAATTGGAGATTCACTGTGGTTACTGAAGCAGACAGATTTGGCGCAGTTTAGACTGATTGTCGGCTTGTATCTGAAGTGGGGAGGGAACAGGTGCACAGCCCCACCCCTCACCCACACTGCAGTCTCCTGCTTCTCTTTTGGCTCTACTCGGCACCCATGGTTGCCATGGTGCCATGTGGAGAATGTTTGCTTATCCGAGAGAATGTAAACATGTCTGTTTGGGCATAAAAGGGGTTGAGTAGAGTGGGGAACGGGTGAGTTTGTCAACCAGCGTTGGGAGTGGAGGGAACTAACAAACCATTCCATCATATTCAAATTAATGTGGAAAATGTGAAATGGTGGCCAATAAAAAAAGAAAAATGGAAATGTGTGGATTTGTGTTGTTTTTGCACTAAAGTCATGAAATGTCACTGCATGTAGTTCTGATTTTAAAATGCATGTATAAAGATGAAATTTGAGATTTGGTAAGTTAACTCGCACCTAGTCAAATCTGTTTTCTGAAATTTTAAGTAGCTGTAAGTCTGTGAGGTTATTATTGTATGCCAACATCAAACACACTTAAAGCCAATTTACAATTAGGTTGTTTTTTTTTAAAAAAATGGTAAAACTACTCCAGTAGAAGGAAGAATTAGCAGAAAAGGAGTTCAAGAAATGGGCAGAGATGTACAATCCCAAATTTTGACTGGGATTTGATTCTCAAAGCTAAAATTATATTGCATAAGACCAATGAAAATGATGCAGAATTCAATTTTTTTTATTTTTTTTTTTTTTACACTGTCCCATATATTCCGAGATTTAGTTGGGTTTGCTAATCCAGCACAGTTATGCCATGTCCTGAATGAGGTATTAACGTCAGGGAAAACATTAAATGGTTCTGGCCTGTGTGGTCAACACCAGATGATGTGGCTTCTTAAATTACTGTGAAACTTCAAACGTGACCTCCAGCAAACCGGTTACTCTCTCTCCACTCTTCCTACACTCTGGGTCCTTCATTTCTAAATAAAATTAACTTTCATCTAAAACAAGGACTTTGGACCACTGAGCCATCTGGTATTTTACTCCTTCATCCAAATTCTGACATCTCAGATTTAGGCAACAATTTAGCTACTCCTGGACCAAAGTTATTTAAAAAGAGCTTTAATTTAGTTAATGGATGCTAAATTAAGTGTGTAGATATATTAAGATACTTTGTATGCAAAATTTGGCATAATTAGATTTTGTTCTCAGAATTAGATGATAGTACAAAGCTCCCAGAATTAAAAAATAATCATATCAAGGAAGAATGTCCTGGATGTGACTGTCTGGTGGTGTTTGAAGACTCCAGTCCATGAATCTTCCAAATCCTGACCGGGGCTAAAGCTAACCTAGGCTATTGTGCATTAACTTCAGCCACACTTTTACCTTCCACTTAAACTCATCTTGTCGCTGGACTTATGTACAAGTCTCCCTTTCAGATGCAGCAGTATGGGCCTATATGCAATAACAAATGACCCACATATAAGCATCCATAACCCTCAATCCGCATGTCTTTGCATTATATTGATAAATAATGGAAAATCCAGAGTTTTACCAAACTAAATAAGGTAATTATGAGTATACCAAACTTTGCTTTGTAACAACTTTAATCTTGATATAATTAATCTCCTGAAACACTTTAACTCTTATTCAAAGGTGGTTCCCAACAAGTAAACAGCAGGATGATGCAAAACAATCTAGAAATGATCAGCTGCCATGTCACACCCTATAACAGTAATCAAACCTGTTTATCAGTTCACTTTACCATCAACAGCCCCTCATGGGGCCTTCACCTCACCCGATCCTGCCTGGTGTTTACTAGAAACTTCCTACCTTCCAGTCAGCTGAAGGGATGTCACTGATATATTTAAGTGGACAACATCAGGAAATGTGATGTTGACACAGATCCAGGAGGTCACTGGCTGTTATGTGTGTTGATGTAAGCTGTCAGAAGTGGCCTGTGACTGGCCAGAGGGAGGGAACTGGTTTGACCCCACTCATCTTCGAAATCTTGCCCCTGATCTTAAAATAGGTCACCAGTGAGAATAAAAGAGCCGTGGCGGGGAAGCTGCAGCCTCAGAGGAGTGGTTGATCCAAGAGAGAGACACACACCCCAAAGGGACTTACTTAAAGTTTTTGCAAGTTCTTCTGCAACAAGACTCCAGGATGAAGTACTACAGATGCCCCGTGTCCCAGACCCTGGGAATCAAAGCTTACAGCCAGCGCTGCACCCTTCCAGCCACCTGCAAGAGCACAGTCTCCCTGAAGCCGGTCCGGAGCGTCCACTTCCCCAACGACGTCGTTTTCCAAGACTGCGTCCGGCACGGCGAGCTGGAGAGGATCGGCCGTTTCATCAGGGCCAGCAGGGTCAAACTGGACACCATTTACCACTCTGGTGAGGGCCCTTTTCAGGATTGTGATCTTTGAAATCAGGCATAATTTAAAATACTAAAGGAGGTCTCTTTCTCAAAAGGAATGGCAGCCATCCATGAGGCAGTCCTGACCGGGAATCTGGAGTGTGTGCAGCTGTTGGTGCACTATGGAGCAGATATCCACCAGAGAGACGAGGAGGGGTGGACCCCGCTGCACATGGCATGCAGCGACGGCTTCCCACACATCGCATGGTGAGCATCCACACCGGTTCATTTAGAGTCCATGGGGACTGGCTCTGCAGCAATTTATCCTTAAAGAGCAGGGAAGTCTGGGTATCATTATGTCATAATTACAGTCAGTGCTGCACAATATCAGCAAAGTGCTACTAAATATGGAATGAATCCACAATATATTTCAGATCAATTGTACACAACAGCCCTCATTAAAGTTATGCTTGCCATCAGTGTATGGATTCTCTGATGAGCTGCAAAAACACAAAATCTTACCAAGTACTTTTGGTCTAGTTTCTAGTTTAAATATCTTTGCACACTTGAAATAAGACAAAACTGACTTTCAAGTAACTTTTCAGGTAGGTGTTTGTTTTAAGCCAATGGTTCTTTAAAATTGATGGAAAGGTACTAATTATGCAAAATAACCAGCCAGGAAAGCTAGTTATTTTTCATAAACATCAAGGAATTGTTTATTTAAAACAAGCTCCTACTTTTTTTTGCTGAAAAGTTACTTATCAGATACTAAGGCATTTGCACTGTAAACAGGGACTCAGACAGGGCTTTCTGCTGTGCCTCACCTTCACTAACCTGGAGTGTGTCTGGTTTCCCTTCAGCTACCTGCTGTCGCTGGGCGCCGACCCCGAGCTGGAGAATGAGTGCGGTGAGAAGCCGGCTGACCTTATTGAGCCGGAGAACAAGGAGCTGCTGAGGCTCTTTGGGCTGGGAGTCAACGACTGAAGACCCCAGAGGTCCCTTGAGCTTCACAGTCGTCCGAAAGCCGCTGCAAGTTGTTCCGAATGCTCTTCAGCAATGAGCGGAGAAAGCCGCATCAGTCCAGGTTCCTGGTTTTTGAGCTGCCAGAGCTCCGCGAGGGGATGGATGGATGCTGGGTGGACGAAAGGCCGGCAGAGCCGACTGACTCGTCTGACTGGACTGTTTTACTTCAGCAGCGCCAACCTGCTGCATCCTCTCCACGCCTCAGATCTTTTTATACTTTGCTTTTTTTTATATATTGTTATCTGAATGTGCAGGAATGTTCGACTTTGTGTAACAAAACTTGTACTTTCTAGTTCCATATCTAAGATTACCGTCATGTTGTCTTAGAAACATGACAGTAATCATGTCTCTCAGTAAGGCTAAAAACTTACTTAGTTTTTAGTAAAAGACTTGCTGTTTTTAGCCTTTATCAGCAAGTTCGTTGTGTTTTGATCATTTTAAATTAACTGTACTGTTCATTAACTTGTTTGTCCTTTTTTACTTGTTTAAATAAATAAAATTCCTGATGTCTTTGCTTTACTCTGCAGTGAACATTAAGGTTAAACCGAACAGATTTAAGAAAGTAATTTAATGGAAGAGGGAATCAGACAGTTAAGCTAAATACATTTTTAGGAGATTATAAACCAACAGAGCAACTCTTTAACATCACAGTAAAGTTAGTGATCTGCTTCCAATGAAACATCATGAATTATAATGGATCAAGGTTGTTGAAGCTTGTTACCATAGCAACCTGGGCTCCCATCCCACCCAGCACCGATGCAGTAAATCATGCAAAAGGAGAACCAAGAAAGTATTACATCCTTTTTTTTATTGGCCTTTTATAAAATTCTTGGAGAAACACAATTTCTAGTTTTCAACAACTATAAGGCAATTTAATCAAAATTAGCACAAACACACACATATGTCCATGAGTGTATTGAATCTAGAAAAGCTTAACTTTTTAATTAAATTACATATTTTGATTTTTCATTGTACCTATAATCATGAGAAATGCAAACCTAGGTGAATCATAAAAGCTTGATCAAACTGAACTCCAAACATCCATCACAGGTCTGTAGGTTTTTTTTAAAAAAAAAAAGTCTTTAAAAAGTGTTTCATTGGTTTTGCTGCAGATTTTTCATTAACCAGCTTTCTTTCTTCTGATTTTGGCCTCCCTCTCTGTTCGCTGTGGAGCCAGCGGGTTGAAAGGTGAGCAGTGTGGGTGAGATCTTTCACCTGGACTGGTGAAAGACAGAGAACAGCTGAGAGGGGGGGCTGCTGGTCTGCCCGGTGTCTCAACGGACTGCGCAAAAAAAAAAAAAAAAAAAAAAGTCACCACTGTACCAAACTCTGTTCACAATGCATGAGACAGAAAACTTGAATTAAATTGCACCTTTTGCAATTATACTAAAAATCTTGAAAAGTGTGACGCTCCAAACCGGGTTTAAAGTTTAAAAGTAAAGAAAACATTAACATTTTTTACAGCATCCTCCACATTAATTAAACACCACTAGGAAAGATGTGTAAAATATCTTAAAATAAATGCATATTTATTTTACCAAAGCAAAATAAAAAAAGGGACTAAAAAAATCCAACAATTTGATTACATTTAGGATTTTTTTTCATAATCACCCTGACAATTAAATTATTATTTTTTTTCCATTTACAATTCTGGTTTTACATTGAACGGCGTCTAATCTTTTTGCCCTCTCCTTTTCATATTCTAAAATCAAATTGAATCAAACTGTTGTTAAATAGAACACCGTTTTGCCCAGAGTACATAAATAACTTGGAGCGTACCTGACTGGTCTCGGCTCTGACCGGAGCCCTTTTGTTCTCCGTCCTCTGGGAACGGCCTCAGCTGCACAAAGAGGGATTTCAGGACTGAAGGGTCTAAACAAGAGCGCACAAATATTAAAATGAATGCATGAAAAAAAAAACATTCTGTTCACATTGTAGTTTTTTTTCCAATGGGACTTTGTCCGACAGACCAAAATGAAGCACTGTATAACTTTGAAGGGGGAAAAAATTTATATGTTTTTATTAAAACTTGTCATTAATTTGTTCTGAAGGTACACCAAAGCTAGTTAAACTGGCTAAGCACACTTGTGTGTTATAGGAAGGCCCAGTCAAATGTGTGGCAAGACTTGGAAACTGATGTTTAGTTTTGTGCGTCACATAGCTGCCAAAGTTCCTGCCAACGATGCAGTGCCATGTCGGTTTGTATTTCTTGTCAAACTCCTTTTTAACATAGGCAGCGATATCCTTCTCTATGTTGTACTTCTCCATTGCCTGCATGGCTGCATTTCTGATTGGGCTAAAGAAATCCCAAAATACATGCAGCAGTGACGGCAGAAAAACATTTGTTCTACTGTTTATTGCATTTGGGTAAAAGGTGGACTTGAATGTACTTATTTGGTGTAACTGCACTGGTTTTTACTTGATATCAGAGTAAAAGGATGAATACAAATACGGGTCAAACGTTTGGATGTTGAAGCCATGAATCATTTTTTCCTCACTTTCAAACTAAACCGCTTTGGGTTGGTCTGCCATAAGACACAATATGAACCATTAAAGTCTGTTTGAAAAAATATAAAAAAAGACTGAAAAATCTTTTACCACTTGGGGATGAAAAGTCAGGCCGGTTCTGATTCGTCCGACTTGAATATGGCTCACAAGGAGAGTTGGACAAAATGCTGCAAACTGCAGCTGACGGTGGGTTCACAGCATCATTTTCAGTTCTCGAGCTCTGGGAGGATTTAGAAGATGCTAACCTGTGATGCATTCTAACCTGGGATGGGAAGCACCTTTGATCAGAGTCTCTCTGCTTGGATTTTGATGCTGCACTCTCAGCTGACTTCTTCCAGCAAGGAGGAGCAGCAGACTCTGCCGTTTGAGTCTTTGAGCTTGGAAAAGAAGACGAATTCTCACTAAGAGGGGAAGAAAAAAGGCTGAAGAAGGTCAAGGAGGGAATCTGGATATCCGCAGACTGATGAGGTTTCATAGCTTCAGTAAAAGAGTTTGATCCTATTGTAACACTGTCAATGAGCGGTCTTGCAAAAAGGCTACTGAACAATCTTTTCTCGGTTTTATTGCTTTCAGATGAAAAATCTCCCTGATTTATTATGTCGCTGCTGGATTTTATGGAGATTTCAGAAGAATGATGTTCAAGTGTGGCAGGTCGGGAGTCTGAATGTTTCGTTTTGGAGTTTGGGAGAATCTTAGAAAGTTCAAAGTGATGAACTGCAGCATTAGCTACTTCTCTTCTTTTATTACATGTAATCATATGTTCATCTTGATCAGCACCTCCTCCTTTGGAGAGATTTGGCTTTGGATGCTTCAGAGGACACGCCTGTCCTGTAGAGATTTCACTGAGTTTAGTTCCTATGAGTGAATCCTTGATTTCTCTGCTTCTGGAAGACGCAGACATCTCTGGACGATGCGACAACTTTTGTTTGATGCAAGTTTTCTGCCCCTCCATCTCTTCCCCAGATGTATGAGAAAGAACCGGCAGGTTGTCTGGAATCAGCCGGTTTTTCACTTCAAGACACGTCGAGCTCTTTGGCAATGTTTGTTGACATCTATTCTCTATAATTCTTAGAGATGAACATGGCTCCTCTTTTCTAAAAGGATGAGCTTTGATTTTTTCTGAAATAACATGAGGTGCAGAACATACGGTCCGCTCTCTAGGATGATCAGGTGTTTGGCTGTTAGAGGAATTATCTCCAGACTTGTAGGAGCAGAGGACAGCTTCAACTGAGTTGGAGGCTTTGGGGTGGTTTGGATAAGGTCTGTCAGAAGAAGTTTGAGGGTGAGAGGCAGGTGAAGAATCCTGACTTGCCGGAGTTTTAGAAAAGCTGAAGAAACTTCTGGACAGCTGAGGTCCAAGTACGGCTTCCACCGAGTAGCAAACTGGCTCCTGTTGGTTCTGAGTGTTTGATGAGGAGCTGGGAGGTTGGTCAGCGTCTGACACACACCGTTCCGTTACATCAGGTAGCTCAAAGGGTTCCTTCTCAGCATCCGTGCTGTTGTAAAAGCTTGGCCTGGAAAATGAAAACAGATACAAGTTCAACCTGAATGATAACTCTCACTGCACAGTTCCACAAAAAGTCGCATAAAAACTGCAAACTTTAACCTATTTTAATTTATAGACCATCAGTCAGTGGCAGAAAGTGGCACACAGCTGTGTAATAAAAAGAAAATAGCAAATGGTTTCTCTTTTTTTTACAAACATATAAAGTATTCACTTAGCATTATTCTGCCACCACTGTGTTTGACCATATGATGTGAAATATTAGTGTTGTCTAAATAGATAGTGTAGTGTAGTTTTGCATTCATCTCATCTGACCAGAGCAGCTTCTACCAAAAGTTTGTCAACTCCTTTATATTTTCTGATTTCTGACCTATTTCTGAAATTTTAATCAACTCAGTATTTATTTACTGTTTCCTGGTGTTTGGTGTGACTTTTAAATCTGGTGCTTTCTTGAGTTTTAACACCTGAGAGGTTGAGAGAGGAAATCTGGGTTCTTGTTTTCTTCAGCAGGCTTGGTCTCCTGTGTGTCCGCCTGCTGTTCTGACGACTCCTCTTTATTTGTCTTTGCAAGTTGGTAAAAGGCTTTTTCTTGTTCCATGGCCTGCAGCGGGAAGATATTAACCTCACTTAGATGTTACAGCACAAAGAAATGCACTTTAATGCTCTGGATTCCCTAAACAGCTGCAGCACCAACCTCCTCCAACAGTTTTTCAGTGACGTCATTGAGCGGCTCATGGGAGAACCTGCAGTTTCCTCCTTGCAAACAGTTTCTTTTCTTGTGGAAGAACTTGCATGGAAACGACTGTGCTGCTGAGTAAAGGAAAACTGTCCTGCCATTTCTGACAGTAATCTGTGCGATAAAATAAGAAAAGGGTAAAAGGATATTATGCATGTAAGGGCAGCTCTGCCCGTTGATGCAGAATCCTTTGATGTAATATTTGCAGCCTTCTTTTATGATGTCGTTGTAACCTTGAAAATGCTCCAGCTGGCATTGGTCTTCCTGCAAAAAAAAAAAGGAATAAAGAAAAAACATAAAGACAAGTCAAGCATAAGAATCTTTTTTTTTTATTCTGTAACTTGTTAGGTTTTACGGAGCAGACCTTAATGCATCGCCCGAAGAGAAAATGTCGACACACTAAGCGGCCGTCCACTAACAGGGTGTTCTGGTCCTTAAACTCCTGGGTCATGAATTTTGGTCTCTCCTAAATGAGATCAAAGATGAGATGATCAACCAAATTTCTCATATTTTCTCTGAGCATATCACTGTCAACCTTTGTTCACCTCCTTTATTGGTCTTGGGGCTCTGTCATCACGATGTTGATTCTTCCACTTCTTCTTCCCTTTATTATTTTTTTTTTTCTTGCGTTTAGTTTGATCATTCTGACCGCTGCCGTTCTGCTTGCGGTTGTAAGTGGAGTTAAAGCTGTGGTCATGTTTCTGGGCTGGAGAAGAGCGCTGCCTCTCTGTGACCTGCTTCTGACAGGGTTTGCTCCAGGAGGTAAAGTTGTCTTTGGACTGGAACTGATGAAATCTCTTTTATGAAAAAGAAAAAAAAATGTCACAGTAAATGCAAAGGTAATTTAGAAACATATTTTGCTAGTTAACTTGATAACAGGTTCATAATCTGTTCACCTCATAACATTTGCACATAACTTTCTTCAGGCATGTCTGGACTGACTGATTCTGAGTTAATAATGTCTAATAATGTTGATGCAGTCTCACCATCGTGGTATAAAAATACATCCTGGTTTAATTTAGGGTTTTATTATATCAGAATAGAGTAAAAATGCAAACTGGCCACACATTTAACTACTAAGTGATTTGGTAAATAGGGAAGTCAGGGTCGACACAATAACTGCAAGCTGCCCTGGTCAAAACAGGCCCGTATCATCACCCATCCATCACCATGCTTCACAGTCGGTGCCGTGTGTTTGTAGTCGTATATTAGTTTTCAGCCGTTTAAAGCCCCAGGATCCATTAATTTTGTCGTATTTTTTTGCAAAAGAGACTAAAAGTCTAAAAATGACTGAAGCATACCATGAAACATTTACACAAGTAAACCCTTGTGAGATTTCACCAGGGCTTTAAGTCAGGAGTTTTAACATACAAGCTGGTCAAAATTGTGCTCAAATGTTTTACTACAGATGTACATATTAAAAAATAAACAAGTTTTAAAAAGCTGTAAATGATGAGGAAAAATGTACAAAAACACCTACAGAACCTTTCATCGGTTCAGTAGCTAAGAATTTATTTCATTTTCTGCAAAACTCAGCATCACTTATCTTTTTATGGTTGACATCTAAAGTTGACTTTAAGCGCATCTCAGCAAACTGACAAGTAACTTTACATGTTTTAAGTAGTTCACCTTCTTGTGCGAGCCGGGAATCTCCCACTGTGTTTTCCTTTTCCTCCCTCTTGAGCCATTCTCCGCTCTGTTGCTATGAAACACAGAGCATGCGTACAGATGCAGAGAACGCACTATCATTGCTTTATTCGATTTTACTCCATGAAAATCAGCCGTTTTACCTGGGTGTGACGTCAGATTCACCTGGGCTCCCCGCATCTTCACTCATAGCAGACAGTCCAGAGAATAAGTTAGCAAAAGCCATTTTCTCCTCACGTGTCAAAACAACCTTCCCCAGCAGGAGCGTAACACTGTAAAATGTCCCTCAGAAACAGTGCCTTGGTCTTACTGGGGTTCAAATATGAGCATTTATCACCTGCCCTCTGCAGATCCTTCAATGCGCTTAATTTATGGCCATAAACAAACATAAATCCAATTAACTTGGTCGCATACCTTCCTCAAGCGGATGTTTTCTTCTTTTTAAAAACATTGGTACTCAGTTTAATGGTGTTCTGTCGCCGCCTTTTGGCCGGGAGTGTTAATCACGGAAAACCACATTTTAAAACAACTGATCTAAAATGCCAAAGTAACAGTGGAATATTAATTTGAAAAAAAATTTTTTATCAATATTTTCTGGAAATGGACTGTGGCCTCTGCAGCAAAGAGATGTGCTATCAAGTAACTGAGCAATGAGTCCTATAAAGACAATTCATCTTATACATAGTAAGAAGATTGATCCATTTAAGATTGTGTGAATCAAAAAAGAGACGGTTAAAAGCATCCTCTGATGAATGTATTCCAGGTTTTGAGCTCAATCAAAATGTAACTCACAATCCTAAATTCCAATTAAATCCAAGTTTAACATTTAATTCAGTCACACTTTATGTGAACAGACAGGTTTTATGCATGAATCTGAAACAGGACAGAGAAAGCTGAAGTGCAACATGAATTAATTTTAAACAAACAATAAAGTTAATCAAAAAGTTTATTTTAAATAGGAAATGAGAAAACCATAAAGATAATTATTCTATTTAACAGGAATATCAGTCTTGACAAATTTGCTAAGTGGCCAATTGAAACAAATTCTCAGCAATACTGAGAAGTTACCAGGCCTCTTTGTGATCACCCTAATCTTTTGATAGTTTATAAAATTGAAATCAGTATCAGGATTAATAATGATTTATTAGTAAAATCAAAACATTACTTTGAAGGAATTTTGTCCGGGGTCTAAATAATTGTGGATTTAATGTAGAATTACATATTCAGGTCAAAAATCAAGAGAAATGCAGTACTTTAAAGTCATGGGCGCCACATTATAGAAGTGAAATGGTACCTCTCAACTGACTAGTTGTATGGTCAATTTGAAAATATAAATTGACTGCCTTTGAGGTTGCTTAGGTTTAAAAAGTTTTACTTGCTCAAGAGATGAAAAAAGAACTCAAACAAATCCTTTTTCTTTTCTTTTTTGACTGAACTTTTATAAAAAATCCTAATTAGGGGATTTTTTAGCAGTCAAAAACAATCTCTCAATCTGATTTCTTATCATGTTAGAAGAGTTTTAAATCAAGTTTAAATGTTTTTCTACTTTACTTGTTAATCTATATGCTATGCTAAAGCATAAATGGGTAGGAATGCCAAAAATTACATAAATAAAGGTTCAAATAAAGGTTTTATTGGAACCTTTATTAAATCTAAAATGACCATAAGTGTAATCAATTACATTAAAACAGTCAGGAGACAAACTCATTACCAGCAGGACTGATAACAGGCTGTGCATGCTGAAAAGCCGAGATACCAGCTGGACTTTGTTCTTCCACATGTGAGACAAATGTGCTGAAAAGTGCGCGCCTGCTGAGATTTCTATTCTTCCTCGCGAGGACGTGCATTACTTAATACATCCACATTTTAACAAGAAAGCGGGTTAAAATCTGGCTGAAAAGGTTACTTTTAATATATTATAAATGTTAACATCTTTCTTATCCAAATGTGCTAAAAAATGAGAGAGAGAAATTACTTTGCGATGCGCGTTCCCGCGACAGGGCACGCAACTCTCAGCAGGTATGCGCTTTTCGACGCAACATCTGTCCACGTCCGACTCAAAGTTCAGGTCACGCTCTAAAGTTTCAGCGTCTCCTCTGAGAAGACCTGACTCCTGTTCGCACTGAGCCGTCTGAGCGACAGGATGACACGCTGGGCCCTCGTCGTGCCCCTCCTGGTGGGCCTGTTGACCCTCAGAGCTGCAGGTCAGGAGGCTGGAAACCCAGAAGCCTCACCACCTCCACCGGGTCCACCCTCTGATGGCAGCACCCAGGCAGGGGATGAGAGCGAGGACTGGGGGCTGAACTCCCTCAGAGGAGGCTTTGAGGCGGTCAGCGGCTACTTTGACTCCATGCTGGAGTTCATGGGTGGAAAAGATGGAGTGTGCCAGTACCGCTGCAGACATGGTAAATCTGACCTGGATTAATGCGATCGCATATTTTGATTCAGGGTTAAGTAACACATGATCTTATTGATTTTGTTTGAGTTAGCAAACGTCTGTAAGATCTAACAATACTTGTACATTGTTTTACAAATAAATTTATAGCTGAAAAAATTAAACAAAAATGTTAAATTTGTTTCAGACTATAAGTAAAAATCCTTAACCTATGCAAGGCACACAATCATATGATAATTGTTCAGATTGCCTTTACTTCCATATAGCATAGCTGATATTTTAGCTCTTAATGAGAGCTGATCGTCCTCTATCAAAAACCTGTTTGTCCGAACAAAACATTTTAATTACAACTTTACATTTTCTACATACTATTTTCTGATTTAAATGTATTACAATGGTACATTAACATAGATTCAGACATTTCCTGTTTTAGAATGTGGATAACATTATTTTAAGTCTCTTGTTATTTTTTTTTTTATTTCAAAATGTTTCTCTCTCTTCTCTTAAATGTGTAGGATTTACTCCAACTCTAAAAGTAGATATTTTCCCATATTGGCTCTGTTATCTGGGTGAGGCCTAGGAAACGGACTGTGGCCTCTGGGTAATAGGAGAGGGGCCATGCGGTTACTGGGGGACATGTCAAATATTTAGATTCTGTGTTTCTATGTGCAAATGTGGATCTATTTTAATCTCACAGGTTTATTGTCCAGCTGACTTCATGATCTACATCGAAATATATATTTTCTTCTCTATTTTGTGTTGCAGGTAAAGCGCCTCTTCCTCGCCCAGGTTACAACATGCCTGAGCCTGATGGATGCAGCTCATACTTCTTTGGCCTTCCTATTCCAGACGGGGTAGGCTTTGTAGATAAAAGCAGGTTTCTGGGCTAAAAAAAATCTATTTTATTCAATAATACTTTTCTCATAAATTCTACATGTATTTATGTAAGTATAGCTCATTACATACATGAAATAATAATAGAATGACTTTGGATGTGACCCACAGGATAAATCTGGTATAGACAAATGTGGAGACCTGATAAAAATGTACAAAAAAGCATAATTTCACTGAAGATTTGAGAAAAAATCCAATGATTGAATAAGTTCCACATCAACACATTTGTTTCTCCCATTACTATTCCGTTCATGTGTAATTTTTTTATTTAGTTTATAATTTAATTCTTGTAAATTCTCTTGAGAAAGTCAATTTGCGAAAACATATTCCAGATGAGAATTGCATGATAGGAAAAACACTTTCCTTAGCGCATTAAGCCTTGAAGAAAAGGGGGCTTGGAAAATATTGGCATCAGAGACACAAAGACTTGGATTTACAATTAATATAATCCTGCATACTCCCCTGTGTGTTTGTGCCAGATGGATGTGGGAATCCCAGCGATGACCAAGTGCTGTAATCAGCTGGACATGTGTTACGACACCTGCGGCTCCAACAAGTACCGCTGTGACTCCAAGTTTCGTTGGTGTCTCCACAGCATCTGCTCTGACCTCAAGAAGAGCCTCGGCTTCGTGTCCAAAGTTGAAGGTCAGCCGACTGCATTTTCTCTATTGTTTAGTGAAGCCATTTTGATTTATTTAACAACCTTTGCTGACAATCAACACAATGTGCCATCCTTTATTTAGCTAATTCAGAGTTAGGTAGGTAAAAGATTACTTTAAACCTCCAAGAAACAGAAAAAAACAAAAAAAAAAGTGAGAAACTGCTGTGATCTAAGAGCAAAAGGTTGCTTTTTCTTTCTTATCAAGATCTTATACCTCCTGTATTTATTCTACATATAAATCACTGCAAGTTGTGGCAGATAAAATGTCTTTTCTGTGCTGACCACCGCTCATTCACTGCTCTTTGCATCCTTAGCATGTGAGACGGTAGCCGACACCTTGTTCAACACAGTGTGGACTCTGGGCTGCAGACCGTACATGAACAGCCAGAGAGCGGCCTGCTACTGCCCAGGAGAGGAGAAAGATGAACTGTAAACCCTGGACATGTTGCTATTCCACAAGAGCCACAGGGAAAGCACAGAGATGCATCATATTTGATGGTGTGCTGTCTTTAATGTGCCCATGACTGCTTGAGTAATTTATTTGAACCTTCTTGTCTTTGTTTTCCTAAAACTAATTATTCAGTATTGTTTTGAGCGCCATGAGCGAGGACTTCATTTCAACATGAACTCTTGTGGATCTGTGAAAAGATTTCATGTTATAACCCATAAATAGGTGTTAAATATGTGCGGAAAATAATGTAAAAATCCAGACGAGTTTCATTTAATGCTTTCATTTATTACCTGGAGCTTTCAATAACAGTCTGATCTATTTTAGGTAAATAAAAGGGGGGAAAGTAATAAAAAAATGGCATGTTTCCCCCCTCCCTTTTTCAATTGCTACGAGTATGGTTGATTTATTTTCGCTGTGTGAACCAAACATGCTTAACACTGGTAGTGAAACAATATGCTCCACTGGGACTTTTTTCTGTTTTAAGTCCCAACCAGAAAATTTAATTTCTTGCCGTTTTTCAAGTGGAAACTTAACTAGTTTTAACACAAACCTATAGTCCTGATGGCTTGGCATTTTATTTTCTCATATGTGAAACTGCCTGCAGTCCAGTATGTACTCAAAGAAGTTAACCCCCTCCACATCTTTTGGAAATTTTAATTTACTCTGGAGCAGTTCACTGCCATATACAAACTTACCTCCTTCTGTTGTTAAATGCATCAAAAAATGCTTTGTGAAAATACAAACTTCAATGTGTTACACTGAAGACCAGTAAAAAGTAGCGGAGGATTTTACTTTTATATGAATAGAAATCTGAAATGTGTGGCTTGCACATGTATTTGGTACCCTGAAGTGAATATTTATTGAGGCAATGTTATTGTAGTTACAGGTCCAGGTCTCTGGTTTAACTTGATTCATATGTCCCTAAGTAAACAAAAAACATAAAAAGAATTGGAAACTAAAAAAATCATGTTCTACAATTAGTCAGCAATTATTTAGTTTAAAGAAAAAAGCCTCTCATTTCCCACATATTTAATAGGTTTTTCTGTTCATTGCTAATTTTTGACATCCAAAGTCAAGAGAACGTAATACAACATTTCTCCTTTTTATAGCATTCAGCTAGCTTAAGAAAAAAGAGCATCCACAATCATTTTAACAGTATTTAAACATTTTACTAGGGAAACCAGACAAACTAAAAGACTCCTGGCAACAAAATAAGGTTAACTATAACAGAACAGGCAAATAAATGTTAGAACATAACATAATTAGTGGTGACAAAAGTAAAAGCCTTGATATAAAGTAGGAACAACTGAGGAAAGTAAATTCTTCTGAGGAAGTTTTCATTTACTTGTGGCATTCGGAGGAGGATTCAGCTCCAAAGGGAAAAATGCTAAATGTTTATGTAAAACTGAAATGAAGGTCAGCAATCCACAAGGGATGTCAGAGTTTTTACAGATCTGTGAAAGCAAAGAGAACAAACAATTAAAAGTTGCATTATACTGTATATAAACTTACATTTCTCTACATAAGAGATCCCCTTGTCAAAGTTTGACTAGAATGGGAGGCTTGTTCAAAGGTTTACTAATGAGTTTAAGCATGGAAATTCTCAGTGTTTTTCTAGTGGTGGGACTTGCTTAACATTTTTAATTGAGTTACATGTAAAATGCATTTAATTGCATTGCATAAAACCATCTAGAAAAAAACAGCGATTAGCTGCAGTAAAGGTTTAGCCAGTTAATCTTCATAATTAATTAATTAAAATGATTCATTAAACCCCTGGATTAAGAGGAGTACATGCAACGCATGAACACACAGCTATATCCAAATTATAAGTACTTTGATATTCTGTAGAATTTCACACACATCACCTTGAGCAACACAATGCACTAAAAACCTAAATATAGAGATGAAGTGGCATTAAGTTTCAGCCAGTACAGCCATGAAAGAAAATACAAGGACACAACAGACCTGGGAATGTAATTTACTTACATTAAATGAGTTCAGAGTCCAGGGAGTTTGCTGATGGCTTGATGTTGGAGCTGGGTTGTGTCAGCAGCCTCGCTTTCCGGTTAAACTCCAGAAGCTACAAAAAGATTTTGCAGAAATATTAGTATTGTCTGGTCAAGACATTTTATTCAGAAGAACAGTGACTTGCTGAAAAGGTTGTTATTACCACCAGGGAGAAAACTAAAACGTGCAGGATGCCGGCCCTCGAGGTGTTTCTCTGGTGCCACACATGATTTAATTGAATGTGTCATCAAAACGCTGCTGTAGATCATGATAGCTTGCTAAGAAGGTCAATCAATCTGTCAAATCAGGTGTGCTGGACCAGACAGACATCTTAAACATGCAAGACTAGAGCTGGGAACCACTGATCTAAGGTATAACCTTTCATCTGGTATAGTTTGGAATAGCTCTGAAGAAGAAGAATGGATGTCATAGAGCAATGTCTACAAAAACAAAACAGAAAAAAAAGACAATTTACCTTTTCCCTCAGGTTAGCCTTCATTTTCTCTTCTGCAAGGCGACGATTCTTCTCTTCTGTTATCTTGTCACCAAGAGTCTTTCCCTGTGACGGTGTGGACTTTAAGGTCTTCGAGTTGATGATTTTCTTCTCTGCAACCTTTTTCTCCATAGTAACCGTCTCTGCAACCTTTTTCTCCATAACTGTCTCTGCAACCTTTTCTTTCATAGCGATCGACTCTGGGGGGTTTTTCTCCATAGAAACCGTTTCTGAAGCTTTTTTCTCTGCAGTAAATGTCTCTGCAGGTTTTTTCTCAGTAGACCTTTCTACGGTTCTCTCCAGTGAAAAATCTCCAGATGAATTTGCAGATTTTTTTCTCTTATTTTTTTTATGATTCTTTCTTTTCAACCGCAACTGATTCCTCTCCTGATTCGTTAACCCTCGACGTTCCGTCGTACTGCTTGCAGAAGATGGTATAGTATTGATGACCGTGAGGCAACGAGAACCAGAGCGTTCATTGCTCTGACTTTCACTCCCAGACAAGTCTGGATTCATGAACAGCATGAGGTCATGAAGTGAGATCTGTCCAGGCTGGTTGGGAAGCCTCATATCTGCTAATACTGAGTGCCACTGTGAACGGGACGGTGACGCATGACTCTGATTTGGATCAAATACCCAATTGGAGTTTATAGCACTGTTGTAGGCATTGTAGTAGTTCATATACTGGGCATATTGGTACAAACTGTAATCGGTATATGCGGAAGAAGCACCGTAAGGAGAAGGAAAAGGATGTTGTTGGTCTCTGTAACTGGGCCTCTGGGTGTCTTTTCTGGCCTCAACCCTGCTGTGCCGCTTCCCTCCATCTCTGCCTCTGTCACGAGAACGTCTATGTGCATCTCTGCTGCGAGAGCGCCGGCGGCCCCGAGGGCTCCGACTACGGCTTCTAGAGGCATATCTGGAGAAAGCTGAGGAGGAAGAGGACGAAGAAGAGTATGAAGAGGACGACGAAGAGGAAGAGGAGGAACGAGACCTACTGTGTTTTTTATGGGAGAGGGTAGGTTGACTTTCCTGTTCCATCCTGCTTCCGCTCGTCTCTCTACCTTCATTCTTCTTTCCGTACAGCCTCTCCTGAGTGCGATCTGTTAGTTTGGTCAATTCCTCCACGTCCAGATTCAAACCCAACGTTTTAAGAATGCTCTGCACTTGTTTCTGCTTTTCATCTATTTCTGAGGTTTCCTTTTCCTCCTCTTTCTTCTTCTTCACTTCAAGGGGAGGCTCTGGTTGACTACTGGAGTCCAAACTGCTCCTTTTTTTAACTTTCTTTACCTCAACGTCTTCAGGTGAGGATGTCTCTTGATTGACAGTTTTTGATTTCACGCTGCTGATCCCACTGCAGCCTGGCAGTGAGAATCCAGTGTCGGACTTGTGGTTTTCGCTCTTGGTGGGCTTTTTCAAACCAGAGTTAGAAGTTTTTGGAAGATCATCTACATCATCTTTGATCATCTTACTGAGCTTGGTGATGTCCACTCCACTGTTAAGCAGATTCACAAAGCGCTCAAAACCCTTGTTAACACTGCTCTTGCTCTTAAGATCTTTGTTTTTCTCGCTCTCACTTTTAAGAGTTTTACTGACACCGCTCTGTGGCTCAGAAGCTCGGTCACCACTGTTCTTGTGCCCAGAACCTCTGCTTGCACCGCTATCGGACTCAAAACCTCTTTTCAAGCTGCCCTTGCCTTCAAGCAGTCGATCAACGCTGCCCTTGCTGACACTCCTCTTGTTTTCAGAACTTCTGTCGAGAATGTTTTCAATCCCAGAACCTTGGTTTGCACTGCTCTCACGCTCACAACCTCTGTGGACACTGCTCTTGCTTTCAGAAGGTCTGTTAAGGTTGTTTGCGCTCTCAGAACTTCTATCAGCTCCGTCTTTACAATCAGAACTACTTCTCTTGACTTCAGAACGTCGGCTCATGGTACTCTCAAGGTCAGAGCCTCTGTCAACACTTTTCTTGTGCTCAGAAGCTTTGCTGTCACCAGTTTTGCCGTCATTGCCTCTTTTTGGACTGGTTTTGCGGTTAGAACGCTTGTCGACACTTTTCTCGTGATCAGAATGTTTGTTTTCACTTTTCTCATGGTCTGAACGTCTGTCGGCTTTGCTCTTGCTCTCAAACTTTCTGCTTGCACTGCTCTTACTCTCAGAATGTCGCTCCGTATGCTCAGAACCTCGACTGGCTCTGCTCTCACCATCAGGACTCTTGTTGGTACTGCTCTCGTTCTTTGTTCTAGGAGGGTCGCCATGGCTGGGAGGATTTAGCGAAACACCAGGGATCTGAAAAACATTTAATACACACAATAGATTAAATATAAATTTTTGGTTCTCATTAGATCTAAGTTATAATAATAATAATTTACACAATTAAACACTCTACAAATGCCAGTTTCCATACAGAAGAAAAACCTGAACTCTACATACCATGGTGTTCAAGTTGGGAGCAGCTCTTTTGTTGAGAACACCGAGTAAGCGCTCATAGCCCTTGCTTGTGGTGCTGTCCTGCAGTTCAGGGGAAGAAATGCTGCGGCCAGGAGGCAGCAGAGGGGCATCAGAACCCTGTGAATCACCCACATTCAGAAAAGTTAATAAAACAGTAATTAATCTGGCAATAAGTAAGCTAATGTTTAGCAGGATAGACAGTTCTTTAAGTTTTTGTCTGTCTTTCTCTCTTATCTTTTTAGAGATTTGAGGTCCTATGTGACAATATGATGAAAAATGACATTATTCTGCATGAACAATTCTTTCCTTTTAATAAAATTGTTATATATAGAGCTGTGAAAAATAGCCATTAGATCTTTCTTCAGTTTTTGCATCTTTGTCATGCTTAATTGTTTCAAACCTATTTTAATACTAGATGAAGATACCTCGATTAAACATTTAAACAGTCCAGTGGAATAAAAAAAGCAACAATAGAAGAAATCTTTATGGGGGCAAACACTTTTCACAGCTCTGTAAATGAAAAACAACATGATGTACCGTTTTTTTCATGTTAGGGACTGCTGCTGCTACTGTCTTGAGAGCAGTGATTAAGTGCTCGTATCCCTTGTTGGTGGTGCTCTCCTCCTGCTGCTTTGCAGGTGAAGTAATGATGTGGTCAGGAGGAGGCAGAGGGTCATCTGAAAGCTGAGAGACATCACACACTCATCAATATCGAGAAAACAAAAAATTATGTTCGCCTTTTCGGCTCAGACGTATCTTTTAAGAGTAGTCAAAATAACAAATCAGTCGAGTTGAGGTCCTTGGACGGCCAGCGAAGTCACATTTCATGTGCTTCAGTCATTCCAGCTGTTTTGGGAATCATTTTCCACTTTAAACACAGTTAAACAAATTCAAAGTTAATATCGATAGTACCAATAACACTTAAACACCCCCACAGCAGGAGGCTACCATCACCATGCTTTGCTATTGTTGCAGCATTTATGGGTTTTCAAGCGTTAAACTAAAGCTACAGTCCTGGTTAAGCTCTAGAATGGGCATTTATTTTTCATACTTTGCTGATGTTGGTCTTGCAAAGAGTAAAAAAATTGATGGAGCAAAATTTACACGTCACTGTCCTCAACTGGGGTTAGTAATAACATTTCTATTCAGATGCATATTTTTATTTTGTTTACCCAATGCATGTAATAGCCCTTGTTACACATTTGACATTCTTTATTTATTATTTTTTGTTGGTGTGAACAAAAATACATTATCAATATCTATGTGTGTACGGCAGACATACCATGTTTTTCAGGTTGAGATCAGCTCCTCTGTTGAGCACGTTGAGGAAGCGTTCAAAGCCCTTAGCAGCGTTGCTTTCCTCTTTGGCTGGTGAAGCAACAGCCCGGGTGGTGAGAGGTGGAGGATCATCAAGGATCTGTCAAATATCCGGCATGCATCAATAACACAAAGACATTCACAGTGGGAGAAACACCAACAGCAATTTTATTAGCTTTTTTAAACAATTCTTCCAGAACAGGTTTCTGTGAGGAGATGGGAGCTACAAACATACATTTATATTATAGCATTACAGTAGTACAACTGGACAATAGAAGCAAATGTGAAAAATTCTACGAAAAAAAACATTTTGAAAAATGCTTTTTGGACTGTCAGTTTGTTTTTGAAACTGCTAAAAAAAGGCTAAATCTAAAAAATGCAACTATGTGTATACATTATAAGTTTTTGGTCACTATTTGGTGCATAATTTCCCCAAATAGTGAATCTTAGGAGAAACATATGTCAGATGACTAATTTTATTCTTAAAGATAACAATTATATTCTGATTTCAAATCTATAATCCTATTCTATACATATTCTACATTCCTAGAAGGTTTTGGTTCATTTTAAATGCATGTTTTGTAATCTGGATGGGATTTATTTCCGTTTTGATGACATTTATTCATAAAACGTTTAGTACAAACCTTCTCTCTGTTGGGTGGTAAAACGCCCGGGTCCCTGAGTCTGTGTGCCTTTAATGCCTTCACTCTGAGCTTCAGTGGATGGTGTTGCTGCTTCACTTCATCTTTTCTCGAAGCTGCAGCTTTTGCTTTTAGTTTACATAACTTAACCTGTCAATCAGAAGATAGAATTAGAAGATGCAATAATCATTGCTTGAATTCATTGTAGATATCCTCTCATCCAAACCATTTATGGTGGATATACATACATCCACCTACTGATATTCCTATATCAGTAGGTAAGCGGCATCTCAACAAGTTTTACAAAGCAATTTGTTCTAAAATTAAGTAAAATGTATTTATGTACTTAAACTTGTACTTTAATTTTGATTGTGGTAGGATTAGAGAATGATGTCAACTGTAAGTTAAAACGTGTCTGCATAATTTGTATCTTTAAAAATCATTACAATAATAGCTTATATATTATTTAAAACATGGAAAGACACATCGATACCAAAATGAGCATGAATTATGTATGTAACTTTGGTCAAAGTCTGCTCAGATCTGAACATAAAACTCTATGGCCATTACCTTGGCGAAAAAGCTGAATGAACGTTGCTGCAATATCTCTGTCACCCTGTCTCGAAGCGTTTCAGGATTGTAAGTATAAAACTCCTGGTCATCAGAAGAATCTGGATTCTTCACAATCATCTCTATTGCTTTGACGGCAATGGTGGTTTTCTTATGCATAATCTGCTCATGTAAATCCTGAAGCTCTCGCTTCTTTCTCGCCAACTCAGGATCTTCCTCCTCCTCTGAGTTGTATGGGCTACCATCTGGGTCTGGGGAGTTCAGGGATGGGGAACTGGGTTCCTTCCAGGCTACACCACCGCTGTGAGGCTGGACAGGAGTGTACATGGGGCGTGTTTGCCAGTGATCGGTAATCCTTGGGACTCTCTCCATCCTGTTAACGTTGACAAGCCTCTGTTGGTCTGACTCCTGACGCATCTGCAGCCTTTGAGTTGGAAAACTCCAGGCATGGTCGTGTGGCTCCATCGTACTGTCTTTCACAGTTTACAGAGGCTCTATTAACATAAAACATACATACACACGTTAAACAGGGTACTGAAATCACGACCCCACAGGCAAACGCTCAAAACAGAACAATTCACTTTAGCTAGTGACATCAAAATACTCGAGAATTAGCGTTCAAAAGCAAAGCTTAGTGGAATGGTGTTTGACTTAAGCAGATATAACAGTATAACATCATTAGATTTCTACAGGCAACGGAAAATCGGAAATGATTGAAAAATGTTTACAGAGGATAGCATAAAAGCTAACAGGTTTACCTTCTGTTGGAAAACCGTCATCTGCGACACAACCGAATAGCTGTTTTTATCAAAAACATAAATAAAGTCAGCTCCAAAACAGCTTGCTGTGACAATAGGTAGACGAAATTAACCTTCTTTGGTGGAAAAAGGATTGGTCAAAAGGCCATTAACTGTTCCAGAGAGCAAAAGGACAGGATAAAAAAATAAGAATTGTTCAACAGCGCCACCTGTGTGACGGAGGACCGCCACTGCAAAAACACGTTGAAAAGATACCTAAAGAAATAATATTCGTTGTCTGCAACTCTTACATGAGCTAACCAAATATATTGGGCAGTTTAGTATCAGGAAAGAGTCAATTAAATCCTTCCAGTTGTCAGAAATACATAAATACAAAATCTGTTAAACAACCCATAACCCTGTCATAACTAAAGAATGTTTTAAGTGACGGCAAGACAAAATTTACTTCAACTCTGATTGTAATATTACACAGTAAACAGACACAGATTTACCTGAGAATGACTGATTCATGACATTACAATTTGTGTCTGTTTTTAAAGACAAAATGTCAGTCTGAATGAAATGACAATAAAATACAAGAGACATTTACTTCAAGCAATCAGAACTAGAGTTGATTTAACAAGATTTTCAGGTAAACGAAGAACTTTATTTTACCCAGAAACTGCTTTAACATCTGGAATAAGCATCTGAGTAATAGTCATAGGCCCATGCGTAATACATTATGGTTTATCTGAGGCAGTATTAAGCTAATTTGAATAGCTGGCCAGGCCCATAAAACTTAAATGACCTTAGATATGTCAATAGAAGCAAAATAAGATATTGTACATACAATGGGAAAAAGTGTATGTATACTTGAAAAGCGAATGCATAAATAAATTTTTTTTTCCTGTTATGATCAATATTGTATCAATAGCACACACCTTTCTGTTGCAACATTATGACATAGGCATGAAGATGTTAGCAGAATATCCTTTAAATACTGCAAATTACAAGAACTTAAAAAACTGGATAGGATAGGACAACATAAACTTGTTTTAATCCTGTACCAAATTTGCCTTTTGGGATAATTAAGCTCCTGAAAGAAGTCAAGGCAATCTATCAACGTCAAGTGTATACCGATTCCCACACTGCTAAGGAAAGTTGCATATGTCAAAGGAACAGCCCAAAGTATCACAGTGCCTCAAATGGTTGAGGCACTGTGTCTAATTCCTATTGAGCATCTTTTATCCCTGAGGTAAGCAGAGTACCGCCACCTGTTTATCCACGTGATGTAAAAGAAAAGTATTTAATCAGACCAGGCCAGCTTGTCTGATTATAATACAGCGTATTTCTATTGCTCTTGCTTCCATTATTGCTGCAGCCATGATCAAGGATCAGCACTGGTGCCCTACATGTTTTGGGGTCATACAGTTCTATATGCAACAAACTGCGATACACTAACCAGACTGATACCTTCCTACCAGAACCAATATAAATTTCTTGAGCAATTTAGCTTTTATGTTTGATTAGACAAGTCAGCTTTTGCTTGTCACCAGTCACTACTTCTGCTTTCAATCACATTTAAATAAGAAATTTATGTGGAAACTGCAGAATGTTTTTAATCTTGACAATGGTAAGATTGTCAAGATCTCATATGGACATATATGACATATGGACTCATATGCAGTATGGACTAACAATTGCAAGATCATATTATTATTAAAAGAACACCTACTTTCACTGCACTAAACAAAAATCAGTAATAAAAGAACAATTGCTTCAAAGTTTCCTTTGAATAACGTTTTAATGTTGTACATTTCATATTATTAAACAAGTGATAACTACAAGTACACAAATAATGAGGTGAACCTGACAAGACAATTCAATAGTCTTACTTTATGTTAACAAAATCACTCAAAAAAATTTAAATATATGCATGCAAAAGAACATTTTTCTAAGCCAGAGCTGGATAATGGCAGAATTCAGAATTTATTAACTCTGGACACCAAACAGATGTTGATCATTACGGACTAAACTCCACTGCTGGTTCAGTTATGACAAATGTTTATTCTCTTTCATCAAATGCAATGTATTATTCTTAGGTGGAATGATGTTTTAGAGCAAAAACAATTTACTTTATGACCATTAAATGTACAGTTTTATTTTTTGCCTTCAAATTACCTCCAACCAAGTTTGTTTGTTTTGTGCATTTTACAAAATCAAACAAGAAAAAGCTACAAACTATGTATATTTCAGTGTTTTCCAAATAAAAAAAAGAACACATATAAATGATGACATGTCACACTCACTTAATGACCTGCAGGAAGCGTTGCCTTCCTTGCGTTCTTGATATTTGCTTTGTTTTCATGGCCGGTTGAGCATCTATGTTTGTTGGATTCCAAAGCTGCTGGTTCGGTGGGAATGGTGGTCTCCCTTGAGGGAGCAGCGGAGGAAAGACCTTTGGAGGTGGAAAGGGAGGATGAGGGAGCATGGAAGGCACATGGGGAAGGAAACTTCCTTGTCCAGAAGGAGGCGGGAAAGGAAGCGGAGGTGGAGGAACAGTTGGGTATGACAGTGGTGGATGGCTGATGGGAGTATACGGTATCCTTGGAGGAATTGGAGAAACTGGAGGAATTAGAGGTCTTGGAGGCATCAGTGCCGGAGAAGGTTGCCGTACAGCAGGGATAGGTTTGGAAGTAAGAGTCAGTACAGGAATGCTCTTCACTATGCTTATTTTACTCTCCTCACTGCTCTGACCATCCTGAAAAGTCCTCCTTTTTAACTCCAGACTGCATCTAGATCGCTGCAGGTCTGCTTCGTCCCTTGGACTGCTTAAAGAGTCTCTCTTTGCATAAAAATGTTGACGTGGTGGGCTAAAACTAGAGCTGCTTGACGACGATCTACTTCTGCGTCCCTCGGTGAACGTCTGTCCAACACCTCTTTCTCTACTTAATCTGCGGCCACGCTCATAATCCCTCTTACCATAAAGTCGCTCCTGGATTCGATGGGACATTTGACCAAGCTCCTCGAATCCCAAATCCACGCCTATAGCCTGCAAAACGTCTTGCATTTGCTTGCGCTTTTGCTCATCTTCAGGTGTCATCATCATCTTTTCCACTGAAGGAGATTTGCTGCCAACAGATGCGACATTCCTGTCTGGACTAGCAGACCGATGATGAGGCAGCGGAGATGTTGACCTGAAGGAGCCCTTACTTTCATTCCAGTAGCTGTCATCTTTGAATAATTTCTGTTTCCTCTCAGTGCAACTGGGAGGCCACTGTTGATCTGCAACTTTCACAAAAGACCTTGGAATAATGCGCCCATCACACTGTGGTGTAGGGCTCTGACTTACTATCTGAGTGAGAACGTCAACATTCACGCCCTTGTTGAGTACTTCAAGAAAGCGCTGGAAGCCTTTGGATGATTTGTCGTCAGGGAGTGCGGCTCTCTGTGGAGGGGCGTCACTTTTAAAAGACTGATGGGAAAAAGAAACCACAACTTTAGATCTATGAATTCAAAACGTTATTTCAAGAATGAGGCAGATATTCTGCTGACGTTTTCTGTTCACAGAGAAATTAATAAAACTGCAAAATATTTTCTGTTTAAAGCTGTCAGCCAAGGAAAAAAATAGGAACTTTATATTTTAGTGAGAAAAACGTAAATGGTGCTGTTTTACATTGCATATCAGGAATAACAAGTCCTATAAAAAGAACACATTAATAGCCCCAGAAACTGGCCTTCCAGTCTGCTTCTGTTGCTCCAATTTAATTCACAATAAAGCATAGACTTGATTAGGTATCTGGTAGAGGCATCCAGACAAATTTAAAGACAATTACAAAGTCAGCCTTCTATCAGAATAAAAACATGTCTTCTGATAGAACATTTCTAGGATTAAAGAACTAACATCTCTACAAAACATTTCAAGAAACTCAAGCATGCATTTATATTTTGATTATACATCATATCAATCTTTCAGATCACTCAGGCCTTCTGGTTGTGGTCTACTCTGCATCCTCTGCACCAGAACCAAACATTTGAAGCAGCATTCAGTTTCTATGCACCACAAATCTGGACCAAACTTCAAATAAAATTGCAAAACAGCTGAATCAGAGTTCTTTTAAATCAAGGATAAAACGCCATCTGTTTAGTTATTGTTGGTTAATAATAACTGGACCACTGATCAGCATATTTGATATATATTTGCTTGACGATGGCATTTGACAAAATTTAACTGTTTACTTGATAATTGGTTACTGTATTATGTTTATGTTGTGTAAAGCACTTTGAATTGCCTTGTTGCTGAAATGTGGAATACAAATAAACTTATTTATAACATGATGAAGTTCAACAAGTGAGACAAAAAGCTAACGGAAATAAAAACACGTAAGAAGACAATGTACCTGTCCACTGGATCCATTTAGTGGCACCGTAGTTCTGCTTTCATAATATTCATCATAATACCCAGATGTCGAGTGGTTAGGTATTCTCTCTCTCCTCTTGGCTTGAATCTATTAGATATTTGAACATATTTATTAATCAAATAAACTTAATTATAAATGTAATGTCTTTTAAAAGCATGAAAACTCACAACTAACCCTTGTAGTGTCGTCTGGTGAGCGGGTCCTCTCTAGCGAATACCCAGGTATCCTGTTCTGATAGGCATTTCCTTCGAAACGATCAGATGAATCTCTGTCACAGAAATCCTCATACTGGTATTTCTGAGGCAACTCTTCATGTTGATTCCTGAATCTGGAATATGGTGACATTTTCCTGTATCTGGCATCATCTTCATGTGACTGCTGGTTACGTGAAAAAATTGCTGGTGACAGCCTGTGAACTTTTTCTGGGGAATCCTGTTTATATCTATAATCCACGTCATTTTCCTCCGGTTGCTTTCGCCTTTTCACTTCAGGCACATCCCTACCAGGTGGGGACAAACGCCTCCTCACTGGGCTCTTTCTACTCCACCCTCTGCTTACTGAATCTGAGCTGAGTGTTTTAGGAGACTCGCTGTATTCTTGACTTCTGCTCACCCTGCTTGTGCTACTGTGTCCATCGGTGCTGTATTTATAATAAGAGCCCCGAGGAGTATTACTGCAGAAGTCGTGCCTGTCTTCCCGTCTGTCATCATAATCATCCCACTTCTGTCGCGAATTTCTGTCACCATCCTGCCGCCTGTAGCTGTAGTCAGATCCTTGTGAATACATCCTTTCACATTTATGGCTAAAAAAGAAGGAAAAAATAGGGGTTATTTTCTGTCGTGAACTATTTCCATCTGTATTAGATCATTACTCTATTGAAAGGCCAAATGAAGGCCCTTTTGGCAAAGTACAACAATTTTTCACTCATATCTTGCTCTTGATACCTTCCACTAGCAAAAGAAGAAAAAGCAAAATGGCCCACAGCATCACAGATCCTCCACAGTTACCAACAGTGGTCATATGGTGAATGTCCACAACTCATCCATTGTTTTGCTGCCCACAAGGTGAGTCTGTTGCTACAAGCTCCACATTAGTCCCATCTAAAAAAGGATCCTTATAAAGGCCTCCAGTTACACACTGCACCAAGTTGAAATGTAAGATAAAATTTATTGAAGTTGACCAATTCTGTAATTTCATAAACATAATAGCCAGTTGTCATATCTTGAACTATATGGTAAAATATGCAAGAAGTGTAAACGTACTTATAACTCAGTCCGTTTACGACCATAGTCAATAAAATGGTACAGATTCCTTACAGGATCAGTTTCTCTAGCCGACGGGGCTGTGCTGAACTGGGTGCTAACTTCAGTGGTGCTCCTCAGCTAAAATGAAGCTAACCGTTCAGAGGTCAAATGCGATATAGTCTGAAGATTCATACTTTACAAATGTAAAGCTATAAGTAACAAACTGACGATTTAAGCCAAAAGCAATGCATTTAGTTTAGTCAATTTAAAATGGGTTGCTGTAAGACTGAGGTGATTTTTGTTTATGTATCTACTTAATACTATCCCGTTAAATTACCGTTTACGTGGGATGACTCCGCTTTCTTGAAGTAGCTGTATTCCTTTAAAGTTAAAATAAAGCGCTTAAACACGATTGAAAATAAATTAATGCGCTTAACTCAGCAATATCACGTAATAAACGAATGAAACCGAAGTTATGCTGGAAAAAGGCCGTTTGGTTTCTACTTATTTCTTCCAAAATAGTGCCCCTTCTGGTAGGAGGATGAACGACTTCTTATTTTTCCTTTGTGGAGTTTGGCTCCTGGCATCCTGGAAACCAGCTAATGGCCCACATTTAAAAAATATACATAAATAAAAAAATAAAATAAGATAGATAAGAATGCGGTGGTAAGAAATAGATTATGATCCCCACTCCAATTCAGAAGGTGGCGGTAATGCACCTAAAAGCTGTTTGCCAGCCAACCGCCAAAAACAACAAAACAGAAAAAACTCAAGAAGAAGACGAAGAAAGAAGCAGAAGCAGAAGAAGAAGTCGTTCAATTCAATGTAGCTTATTAGCATAGAATTAATCTATAGTACTTGCAGAGTCCATTTGTTTTATGTTTGACATGTAATGTATTGAGAAGCTGGACTGTGAACCGCAGTGTTTGACTCTGAACAGCAGCTCGGAGATAATGAAGGTGAAGATAAGGCAGTGGAGCGGAGTGGCCTCCTGGTCCTGGGTGGCTAACGATGAAAACTGCGGCATCTGCAGGATGCCTTTCAACGGCTGCTGTCCGGACTGTGAGTACCTTAGCCGGGGGCTACTGTCCTACATGCTGCTACTTTACCACTAAATGTTAGCTTAAAGTTCAAATACCCTTCATGTTCTAAACATTTTGCCCAATTTCCTTACAACTCATAAAACCCATTCATTTGAATATTTTGTTCAAACCCTAATGTGCACATTAGACAAAATTAATTTTGACCACATCTAAGTGATAAATAGCGAAACAGAAAAGTAGGACTGGGCTAAATATTGAATAACTTGAACAGGCACTAGCTCCTTTGTGTCCTTAGGACATCGAGTTTTTAATATAACAAAGTTTAAATAAACTGTATGGAGGTCTAACTATTCAAAATACATTCGTGTGCAACATCCTGTATGTAGCTACCCTGTAAAGTATTTCAAGGTAAGGTTTATTACATTCTTTCATTTGTAAAAGATGGCCAGTTGTCTGCTGTACTGACCTCAGCTGATATCAATCCACATTCCTTTTTTCTTTTCGTAATTTTAAAGGCTTGTCAAAAATGCTTGAAAAAGGAGGCTAGCTGCTTTACAACCAACATATTGTCAGCAGCGAGCGGTGGTATCTAAACATTCCTATGACAATATTTGTGGTGCCATGACTGCCAATAACATCGTACGCTGAAATAAAGTCTTAGTATTTGGCATTGTATCTATGGGTTTAGATTATGTACCTCTGTTGTGTGCACTTTTAATGGTTTTGTAATATATTTTTTATTTTGCAGGTAAAGTTCCTGGAGACGACTGCCCACTGGTCTGGGGTCAGTGCTCTCACTGTTTCCACATGCACTGCATCCTGAAGTGGCTGAACTCCCAGCAAGTCCAGCAGCAGTGCCCCATGTGTCGTCAGGAGTGGAAGTTCAAAGAGTGACTCTGGTCGACTATGTGGACTACAAAGATGGACATTTCACAGGAATTCTCTTTTTTTTACCTCCTGTAAACCACTGTTTCCTGTTTGTTTAATGCTGTGGATATTTTTGATATAATTTCTGTTAAGTTTGTAATAAAGTCTTCACACACAACATACCATTGTGTGTCACTTAATTCTTTCAGGAACAACTTGGATGAAAACATTCATGAGTGGTTGATGTTTCTGGAAAACTTGCTGTTAATCTGGTTAATTAATTTGACATAGACACACTTCAGTCTCTTTTAACTTGCAGCAGGACTAAATGAAAATTTGCTGACTGATTTTTTTTTCTGCAAGAAACCTGGCCCAAAGCATTTCTGTCCAGTTTTGATGCTGCAAGAAATGTTCTTACTCCTACACAATTAAAGCACATTTGAAGCAGAAAAATACGTCCTGGTTAGAGTCTTAATATCAGTCCCAAGACTGATGGTGTTATTGGATTGAGCAGAGGCTACCGATTCAGGTTCCACTTTCCTGTGCTGTGTCAACTGGTATTGGGCAGTAAGTTCATGTTCGGAGCCAAACAGTTGTTACACATCATATTATTAATAAAATATATGTAATGAATTAAATTATGTTTGTAAAACATAATTTGTGGTCAGGCTTTGTATGCAGCAATGAATAAATAAAACTAATACAACTCAACGACCATTGATTGTCACAAAGCTTAGAGCTCATGTTATTGAGGGCCCTTGTTCACGAAGCAATCTTACCTTTATCTGCATTTTGAATTGCACGGCATTCAAAATATTGTCGTGCAGTTTCAAAATCATGCCACTAGATGCCACTGTTGCTCCAAACAAAAATCTTCAACTCCCAAACATTACACAGAATAATATGACAATATTATTCATGATTATTTACTGATAGAAAAAAAACAGATCCTGTAATGCCAAAAAGCATACCTTGAAAGTTTTGATCAGTTATGTAATTTTGACTTGGTTCCAGACAAAAATGTAATGTGCCTATTGTGTACAGTAATAAATAAATTAGAATATGCATTTTGATGAGGCTTGTCAGATTAAAACTACCTCCTGAAAATAATATTTATGGTGGTGTTAAACATAATTTTCATTAAGCACAATTTTGGATTAACTGTTTTTTATTGGATTAATGTAATATTCTAATCTTAAATGTGTATTAAACATAGTAATATTAATAACAACAACAACAATAATAATAATAATATCATCATAATTAATAGAAATTAAGGCTTTAAACACCCATCAGTGGACTATTCACTTAGTGAGTAGAGTTATACACTGAAATAAATAAGCATTTTATTAGTATTTTAAGTTAGTGAATTTAAATGTGTAAATATTGTATTATGTTTTAAGTGCAATACGACATGAGCAGTTTTAAGTCAATTCATTAAAACTGATGTCTACAAAAGCAAAACATATTTCCAGGAAAAGGCTAATATTTTACTTTATCCATTTTCAAAATGCTACACAAACATTTTGTGTAGCAAACAACATGTTGACCTAAAAGCGCTGCTGATATAGAGTCTTTAATTTTAAATGAGGTTAATGTAAATGCTTTAATTCCAGTGTGAATCCAGTACATAATAATTATTGATAAATAAAAGCTGTCATGCTTTACATCTTTGGCAATAAGCAATTTACACACGCACATGCACACACCCCCCCACACGGACACCCCAACACGCACACACACACAATAAACACCTCAATGAAACTAAATGAAGTAATAGATGTAAAACAAAAAATTCAAATCAAATTAAAACAAAAGCATTCAATAATACAATCTTATAACTAAAACTCCTTATAGGCATACAGAAAGAGAAGACACAGAAACCATAAACCACAAGACACATCAGAGTAAATGGTGTTAGATTCAGAATTCTCTGCAATGCATTTGTATTTATATTATATCAGACATACAGTAAAGTCGGGACTCCATCAGGCAACTAAACCGTTATCCCTGAGTACTTAATTATGCTGGTTTTGTTTTTCATCTTTCAGACTCAGCTAAATCTGATCACTCATTGCAAGACACACAAATTGACTAAGTTGTTAATTTCCGTTATACTTTTTTGAAAATGTAAAAAAAAAAAGAGAAGAAAAAACTATGTTAATATCAGAAATAATCTCTGAATTTTAGTCCCAACTTTCATAATATTTGAGCTGGTTCAGCCCTAAAGATCCACTTTAGGGCTGAACCAGCTCTAATCCTTCAGGATTAGCTGAAGATTTGACTTTGTCCTATTCTGCATTAAGAGGTTTTTTTTCGTTTTTCTCATGTTCAGATTTATGAGATGACACAGATGCGGTTCTTGACTGAGCCATTTCCTCTTTGAAATCCTCAATGGTTTTCCTTTTGAAGCAGCCACACTAAGGACAGGCACAAATGCAAACATTAGATCAAACACCAAAAACAAACAAAACCATGTCTTAATTCCCAACAGGCTCCAAAGATGGACACAGAAATCTCACCTTCCACATGATGATTGTGAGTATGATCAGAAGGATAAATCCCAGTATCACTCCAGTCGCAATGATCAGATTTCTCTGTTGAGGCACCTTAAACTCAACTTCAACAGTAGCCTGTTAGCAGAGAAAAAGCAGGTTATGCTTCACATAAAAATATTAATTTGTATTAACTACATAGGTGTCGATGGGAGTTGCACATACTGATTTATTTACTGTGTAGTTCTTGTTTTTCTGAAATGAAAATTCAGAATACAATTACCTTCAAAACTGTGAATTGAGAAGGTATCTCAGCAGCTCAAAATATACATACCTGGGTTTTCTGGGAAGACAGCACGTATCTACTACCGTTATAGTGAACTATTATAGAGCTGTTAAATTTGACCTCTCCATGGGCTCCAGTATATTTTGACAGAAAGGGCATATTCTTAAAGAAAGAGCAGGACAGGACAGTTGAAGGGATGTCACAGGTACATTTAGAGTATTTTGTCTTAACTCATTACAGTACATACCGATTCGTAGTTTTTCAGATTTCGGAAATGCACATCCCCCAACAGGGAAATGTAAACAACTGAATAGTTCTTTAACATAAATGTATTGCATTCTATGGTCACACAGTTTTCTTTCCATGGGCAGCCCTGCAACAAAATAATACTTTGTGTCACACTGTGATTTACTCATAATATGACAACATAGTTTAAATCCCAATCTGTTACACTAACCTCAGCTTTTCGGGTGGATGTCTGTGAGCACTGTGTTTTGTTCTTAAAAACATGAGAACAATGTAAATATCAAAAGCTTGCAGATAAGAGAAGTAGTAGAAGTTAAATGAGAAGTGTTGGACAACTTACTGGCTCGACAATAACTTTATAGTTTTTAATTTCAAAGTCGTGATCCAGTTTCTCTTGGAAGAAGAGAAATACACTGATGGGAAAATCCTTAAAATATGTGTTGTGTATCTGTAAATAATAAGAAGCCACATTATTTTGAATAAACAGGTATGTTATGGTAAACTGATATATTTCTGCTTCAAAAGGATATAATTGCACTGCATTTTAAATAACTTACATTGTATACAATTTTCATTTTTTGTGTTGCATGATTTTCTGGAGTGAACTCCAGGTTGCCATCAGATGTGTCATTTCTGAAAAAACAAAAAACAACTATTGCAAAAGACAGAAAACCTTCGTATAATACAGCTGAAGATACTGTGGATGTGTGTCAAACTACTTACACTGCTATTGTCATATCAACAGAATATTTTACAGGAATACTTTTGGTCATAGAAGAACTCTTGCTGGAGTTTGAATTTTCACTAAGAATGCAAAGGATAAAATCTTGTAAGTGTTGAAAATAGAACATTTTGCTTCCCAGAAAATTTTTAGCTTCCCTCTATTGGAAATTGCTTATTTAAAAAAAAATTACCTTTTTGCAAAGATTGTCATTGGCATTGAGTCATTCCACTCAAAATCTTTGGTGCGAAAAGTAGCAGTAAACTCAGCCTTTACAAGAGAAAAATATGTTAAATTTGGTTCTGGTTCAAAGACAGGCTGTAAAAGTTTGTCATTTAGAGAGCTCTTCACAAACTGATGTGTCACTAAGGAAGATGTTTGGCTGCAGTATGACTCACAGAGGATTTGCTGCGATATACAGGAAGGCTTATCCCGCAAACGGTTTCATTAAGTTTTTCTTGATCAGCGCAGATTTGAGTTAGTTTCTTGTTCTGATGAGGAGAGAAAAGTTAAGTCAAGCTTAGCTGCTGTAAAGCTCCATGTTTCAAATCAAAGCTGCATTGACAGAATCACAAGTAAGAGTTATCAAAACCTCATAGGCCTGTCTCTGAAAGAGACGGCAGATTTTGTTCAAGCATTTGGTTGTGAAAACTCTGCCGAGACAACCGACACATCCTGTGTTGGTTTCAAGTCCTCAGAAAACGTTTGCAGTTTCCTCTACTTGTTGTGTGTCACAAGAAAAGAATGAAGTAAACATATTTTATCTTTCCAGTGACCATAATATTATAACAAGATCAACTTTTCTGGGTATTTTTGCATGGCCATGATGTCAATGAACATGTTATCAATGAAGCAGCATTAGACTTTTCCCCAGCTTGTATTCAGTGTTCATTTACAATTACAATTTGTAATTAGTACTCTTCAAAAAATGTGTACAATTTCTCATTCAAACCCAGTGGGCTGAGGCCATTTTACATGTACAATGTCTATGAAAAGTATTCATCCTCTTGGAAGTTTTACGCTTTTTATTACTTTAACAAATCAATCACGGCCAACAAAATTTTCCATTTTGATAACAAAAATTACAAAACAAAACCTTTAAAGGGGCAGTATTATGTATTTTCCAAGCACATGGTGCCATTTTGTAGCACAACCAAGTAATTAAGTTACCTTCAGATGTTATGGAAATTATGAATATATCAAACAAGATTTTGTAAAAATGAGACTTTACAATTTAATGTCTCAGAATTGTGCCTCTGTCTGTTTAATAAGCTCCTGTTCTTTCTGACACTCCACCTTCTGCACCTATCACAACAATGTTTGCTAACTCCTGATGCAGTTGGCAAAACAGTTAATAATCTGCAGTTATTAATCTGTGGGGGAGATGTGGGGAAGGGTCAGACAAATCTTCTGTGCGCTAAACAGTTATCACAGAAGATTAAAGGATTTCTCAAACCGGTATGAAAGAATCAAAGCAGCACTCCAGGTAAGTACGTTTTTTCGATGTGAGAATAACATTATAATATAATCTGAAGTTCAAAAATGTACGTAATACTGACCCTTCAACATCAAAGTGAAAATGGATTAGGCAACATAAAATAAGTGATTGCATTATTATTTAGTGACTGGCCTAATTCAACAGAGGGCCAGCAAAGTGGGGCCAGTAGACTCAAAATGAGTAGAAAGGAGATCATCTGAGTGTGTCTCTGGTGACTATAATATAAAGACACCTGTATCTGCAGGTCCAATCACTGGTTAATCATTATCTCTGGACGTCATTAGAAACAGGAACACTCCAAGCAAATACAGATCAGAGGATGGATACAAGAAGACACAGAAGGAATAAAGTAAATCTGCCTATATCAGGCCGTCATCACAAACTGGATGATTGCGTGCGAGGAGATTATTGAGAGAGGCCACTCAGACACCTCTTACTACGCTGAAGGAGTTACAAACAGGCTAAGCGTACAAACCAAATCATTCTGAAGAGCAAATATCCATCTAATAATTATTTTTGACAAGAAAGAGGGTGGAAAGAGAAAATGAAGGCATGCAGCAAATGGCCCGAGACTGGGAATCAGACCGAAGATGAGCCTGATTTGAGCCTCATTTCAAACTTGGGGATTCAATTTCTGTTTTAAGCATCTTTCTAGATTTTATGTAATGTTTCCATCCTGAAAAAAAACCCAACAAATCAGCTAAAACAGCCAGAAAATAATGTGATTTAATTTACCCCTGTTTGATCCAACATTGAGAAAGAGAGGCCTAGAGGGTAGAGCATCGTCAGGCTGGTGTTATACGAGTCATCAGCCCTATTCTCGAGTTTTATCCATATCCTGATGCTGCTATCTTTTGTCACTAATAGTTCCTCAGACCTAAAACAGAAAAAGTACGTGTTAAATCCAGTTGAGTTGTTGGACACAAAACAATAGCTTTCCTCAATCCATGTGCATATGTTTTTTTTTCAAAATACATACAAGAAATTAAAATCCACTTCAAGATCAGCAATGCAGATTTCTTTTTCACAACGTTTTTCAAAAGGAACCTGTAAAAAATGTATATTCTCCAATGAACAGAGCTGAATGCAACTTTGGCCAAACTCCAAGAATAAACATTTATCTTAATTGTTTTCTTTACACATCCATATTTTCATCTTAACATTCCTGCAGCACCCCTTCGTTACTGCACCCACCTCAACCACAGCCCGTCTTTTGCTGTCTATGCTCAGAACGGCTGTTGAATTCTCACTGAAATCCTGGGAAAAGTTTAACTTGATATTGACAGGAGATAATGTGTCTTGTATGCATTTCTGGAAAACACAAATAACATTGTGGCCAGTTTTTGAAAAGACAAAACCAGAAACATTTGAGTAAGATTGATTTAAATCTTATGATTATTCATACATTCATGGAGATAGAATAGTTGAAGCATCTTTCTTTGTCAGTCAGCTTATGGGTATGTTTAATATTACGGCTATTTGCTCCATTTTCAATGAAGAAACCTCGATTTGATTTCCTCATTGGATCCACATTGAGCATGAATTCGATCTCGATTTCTGGCCCTTTAGTGGACAACAGTGTGTCATTAAAATGACAAACTTGCAGTTGTTGTAGGTGAAAATCCCATTTTTAATCCTCACCTGCAGTGCTGTTTGTTACTTCTACCATTTCAAAGCAAGCAGTTATGTTAGTCATTGGTAAAGGTTTGTCTTCCGTCTTATCCAAGCAGCTGATTTCCTGAATGCTTATCACATTGGGATAAAATGACAGCTTAGCCTTGACATCTACCACAGGGTTGGACCTGAAAGACACCAAATAAAGGATTTGTGAACAGTTTTGATGCAACTCCCCTCACCAAGTTATTTTTTTTTTTACATTTCTGTGCAGTTTTAAACAAGAAACTTTTCAGCTAGCTTTTTTTTTTTAAACATCAGATGTTTTAATTTGGTAAAAACTACAAGTACTTTAAAAGCATCAAACCTAGCTTCATCTTTAGCCTTTTTTCTAGAAACAAACTCAACTTTGCATTTCAACACCTCATTTAACTTGAAGAGTGTAGTGGTGCACTAACAAAGTTATACCTTAAGACAACAGCAGCACCTTGGGATCCCACCACAATATCTGGCAACATATCCCCTCCGAGATCGATGTCTCCATAGATGGACTGACCAAAAAATCTCAATCCAGGATCAAATTGTGCTCCTGTGATTCTCTGGAAAAGCAGAAACTCCACTATTAAAACTGTCACACTTACAAAATAGTTGGTGTCAATGGAGGAAAAACCCACATTGGTCACTGAAGTAACTTGAAACTGACAAAAGTAATAAGACATGAAAATCAGACATTATTGCTGCTGAATTGTGTTTCTTTTTTTAAGTACTTCAACAGGCCTGGAAAAAACCTTTTGAAGAAATTAAATGATTTCTGTAACTATCAATGAGAAGAGAAGAGTGTATTGATAGCACAATTGTGCTGAAATGGCAGTATAACACATTAAACAGTTTCAGAGGTTTTGGTATGATTAACCATAGTAGTAGTAAAAGGCTAATTGTGAATGTTTTCTACACGATTCCTTTTTATTCCAGTTGTTGAGATATGTGCATAGAGTGCTCTGATGAGAAAATCTCTTCTCCTCTCAGGTTGCTGATGAGTAGAAAGAAGATCCTGATAGTTTTTATCTTCCGCAGTAAGACTGAAACTAGCAGCTGTGCAGAAATCTTTCATATATGGTATGTAGGGCAACTGTATAGCTAGTGAGGAAACACACAGACGTAATACCTGTATCAGTACCCATGTGGTATGGCAGGAAAGCAACAGTGACAAACCTCGTTGGGGTGTGCAAAGCAGTAGCATAATGAAAGCCTTCATGAGGACATGTGGTGTCCCAGGTTTGAGGTGATTGTGCTACATTTGAACAGCTGTGCAGGTCCTGGAGACCAGTGGACAAATTTTTTCTGGTGTGTGAGAAGGTATGACTTTCCATTGCCCTTAAAAGCTGACTTTGCTTATGCCATGCATTAAAAAATTATTTCTGACAGTTTTGTTTGGATTTATGACTGCATCATGATGAATATTTTTCATTTTATTTAAATTTTCTTCACCTTTCTCTCTCAGCTGTGTGTACTTGTATTAAATACTATGCATGTTAAACTCTTAAAAAAAGACAACCAATCAGCAAATACGACTTTGTTCGACTTCAGAAACTGCGTGAGTTTTAATACATGTTTTTACTTGACAGAATCTTATATGATTGTGTCACCTGGCTGGAAATGTTGCGCATCCCTGTGCCTCTTTGTCCAAGGTAGATGTAGACCACTCCGGCGTTGTTCTCTTCCAGGGGGGCTCCCACTGCAACATCTCGGAGACCATCTCCATTCAGATCTGAAAGACTGGATATGGTGGTGCCAAATCTTCCCATGGATGGTGCTTTCACTTGATGCACCATCATTAGGTTGATCTACAAACAATAAAGACAATATGTAACTCAGTAATAAACTTATGCAAAAGTGACTTTTCATCTGAGTCTTAACAGTTGATGTACCTCATCTGACAGGGAGTAGATGTAGATCGACCCTTCTTTTCTCTCCTCGGGAAGGAAAAACATTGGAGCGCCAACCAGCAGGAAATCAGTGTTGCCATCTGAGTCAATGTCCAGAGAGCACAGCTCCGCACCAAAATAGGAACCAATCTGGGAGGCACAGACAAAGAGTTGTCTCCTGAGCTTTTACTTTCTGAAAGATTAGCTGGAAATTCAAGGAGGTTTTCTCCGCAACTGTAAAACTGAAACTTTGACTCTCAGTGTAATAATTTATAATATAATCATTTGTGTTTGTTTGCAAACAGAAACGTGACTGTAAATTCTTGGCTCTTTATAAAAGTCACAGGCAAAATATGTTCGTAGGCAGACAAGCTTAAAAATGAGCAACCCATTTTCATGTTACTTGTTTATATAATAGATTTAAAAAAAACAAATCCCCACCTTGTTCACAGTTATTCTTTCGACTACTGGCCACTTGTCTTCATTACGTTGAAAAACTACAACCTGTCCCATGTGGTTGAAACGTGGGGCACCAGTGAAATATAAAGAAATGCCTTTTCTTTCTCCAACAGAAAGAGAGTATCCTACAAATGTGAGTACAACAAATTGTCATGAATTTCTCTTTTACATTACACAATGTATGACACTAAGTCAGAATTATTCAATGATATTTCCGCTAAAATAAATTATCTGAGTAAAGTAGAAAATAATTAGCATACCCATGTAGGAGGACTCTTGCATATCTGGGTCTAAAATCACCTTTTTTTCATTTTGATACTCATTGAGAGTCCCACGCCAAGTGTTTGAACCCACTGAGCTCAGAATCAAGGTGCCCTGTCAATACAAAAGTTTGATCAGAACACACATATCTTGACTTATCTGTGATAAATGATCTTTTGGTGGAGACTCATCAATGCCTATTAATTCAATTTATAAGCAGAACCTCAATAAACCTTTTGTTTATTGATTTCAAGGAGGCATCTATCACTCTACTCTCAGGAACAAAAGAAGGATACAAACGTTTGACAAAACTGCAAGCCAGTTAAAAACAAAATCATTAAATATGCCAAGTAAACCAAAGCGTCTCACAAAGCATTTACCTTATGTGAGACGGCACTGAATCCACTTTGCGCCATTTCATCATTCAGTTTTTCAGAGCGAGTCCTATTAGATCCTAAAAAATTACAGAAGAGGAAAAAGTGTCACAACCGCATGGACAGGGAAAAATCATTAGCATCTCATTAATCAACACTGCAAAATAAAACAGGAAAAACAAATCACCTTCAATAGCAAAGATCTGTTTTTGCAAATTTTCCAGTATTCCAGTAAGTCCATCATAGTTTTCAATTCTGAAGACATTTTTCTCTTTTGGAACTGATGCAATTTTTTTTAATTTGTCTAATCCTTTAATCTTAACCTGAAATAAAGAAAATAGTACATGATTTCAGACAATTAAAATGACCATTTTATTTACAATGTGGTACTTGAAACAAGGAAGCAAACTTTCTTGGGAAGAGACAAGTGGTTTTCAATTGGTCCGTATTAACGGTCTAGTTTACCAGTGATTAGGATTCTGCAACATCTTGAAAGAACTTTTGATGTGAATCTGTGCTATATGCAATTGAAATCAGACGGCGAGTAAAAAAATCAGGCCAAACTTCTCTTGTTTTAACTCAGCCTGATTAACTAACACATTTGAGTTAATTGGGGGCACCCCTGAAACACAATGCTTTCTTGTTTGACACAATGGGAAAGTCTAAACGAATCAGCCAGAACACCAGGAAGAGAGTTGTGCAGCTGCACAAGTCTGGTTCATCCAGCTTTTTTGCTGCAAGGCAAATCCCTTCAGTGCGCTGATTGCATTGATGGGATTTATTGAATAATTGTTTGCAACAAGGATGTGCACTTGTTCAATAAACCTTTTTCTTTATTTCAGCCCAGGTGGTTGGGGGGAAATGTTCTGACTACACTCTAAACTTTTTAAAGCAAATGTTAAAAGTTATGTTTTTTTTTTTCATTTTTCATTATAATGTTGAGGTAGGGTTAAGGAATTCTGCCTTAATCACCAGACTGCATTGGCTTGTAAAGCATAGTTGAAATAGACGAACATTAGATGATATAACAAGCAAGGAAGGTAAACACATAAATGCCAAAGATTTTTTGTTGGAGAAATTAAAAACAGTGTTCTGCAAAAACTATTTCACTGTGTATAGTGTGATGAGGAATTAATGTTGCTCAGTTTTACAAGCAATTTAACATTAAAAAAATGTTAATAAAACAACGACATCTTTGTGTTTAATAATACAGAAAAATATGTTCAAACTTACCCCAATAACAACTCGAACGATCTCCTTGCGATTATAGGTTTCAATACTATTGAAGCTTTTATCCAGATCACTTGGATCTCCATCTGTGATTATCACAACAGCTTTATTTGCATCTTTTGAGGCTCCTGCCATTTCATTTTCCAAGAGATTGTACCTGAAGAAATACAGGAGTTTAGGGTTGCTAAAGACTACTCAGCTTAATCTGCAGGAACTAATTTATATACTGTGTAGACTTTGGGCACGCTTACTTACAGTGTAAAGTTAAGGGCCTTGTGTGTGTTGGTTAGACCCTTCATATGCACTTCTTTGTTAAGTTTTTCTTGAGCAGTACCATCAGCGTAATCGTTAAAGTTGAACACTGTGCTGCAATTTGTTGAGAACTGAACTGCTGCAAACTAAAGAGAAATATACAACATTGATTTAATTTAACATTAGAGATTACACTCTGACCCGCTGACGTTTTAACTAAATGCTGAAAGAGTGCACTGACCTTGAAAGATGTGTTTTTAAGTTGGTTCATTATCTCTGTTATGAATTTTTTATTTTCATCAAATTCTGCTGTGGTCATGCTCTCAGATCCATCAAACAGAAACACAAGGTTTACAGCCTTTTCTACGCATGCTGTAAAAAAACTACAGAACATTAGAATACCATATAAGTCAGCATATAAATACTAAAAACAACATAACCTTACTTTGGAACAAAGGCTTGAAAGAAGACAGCAGCTCAAAATCATCTGAGATGTTGTAACAGAAACTGTTCAGGTAGACGTTCTCATCGCATGGATGAGCGAGGCTCGGACTGCAGGCCTAAAGCAGAGCAAAACATGTTAGAGAAATGGGACTGAACACTGCTTAGACATTAATTTTGCTCTAAAATAACCCAGATAGTGTGTGGTTTCTTACAATATACCGGGATTCTGAATCCGTAGCTATTGATAAACCAAGATGCTTGGCTGAATACGGATGTGAAGAACCTGTAAAACATTTTGTTCCAGTTATACTTTATAGCGACAAACTGATCTGTTTTTACAACGAGGTTTGATGATGAAAGTAAATAAATATTTACACAGATTCTTGCATTTATTTTTTACTTTACTTTCCATCACAGACTAGATGTACGACAGAGTGCCAGAGTCAGACTAGGAGAATAGAAAGTCTGTTTTCAAAATAGGCACAGTTTCTTGCACAATCATGTCAGAGTTCTGCTACTGAAAGTAATCTGTTGATCTGTTAAAAGGTTAAGTATTTCCTTACTGTTACAACTGATACCAAAGTAGAATTTGGATACTCACCAGTTCTCATTTTAACGCAATGCTAAGACTGCTTTTCTTTTTTTTACTACTTTCTTCTCACAATTTTAAAAATATTCCCTTAATGTGGCCCTAATGCTCCATTGTACATATGAAACCAAACTAGCTGTACTTAAGCTATAAATATAAAATGCATCATTGCCCACAGGTTTGATTTGAACTGTAAAATGATCCATATCCCTGGAACCTTTTCACATTTTATCACGCTACAGCTGAAAATTCAATGTATTTCATTCACCTAAATGTAATCCAGTGCAACCAACCACCTTGTCAAATAATTAATAAATAGTCCACCGATTTCTACTGTTAATAAATCTTGTTTACTGATTTAAATAAATGTTTTTATTTTTTATTTATTCTTCTCTGTAAGGTGGCTTTGGGTCTTAGAAAGGTGTCCCTCTCAACATAAATGCTACTGAATATTAGTGAGCAAACAGCGTCATAAAGACTAAAGAGTGCAGCAGACAGATCAGAGAGAAAGATGTAGAGAAATTTGAGACTGGATCTGATTATGAAACAATATCCCAAGCTTGAAACATCTCACAGAGCTTGGTTCAATATGAAATATTTTGAGCTCTAATTTTAGAAAAATTACTTTCTTTACTTCTCTTGGTTGTTTGATCCCTGTTTGCTCGATACAGTTGAGACCTAAAATGATTTTGCCTGATTTCCGAGGACTGACTACCCTTTTCTTTTGTCTTTTCCATCTTGGGAAGTGGAGTAGATCACATCACTTTATATTTCAGGGAAATAAGAAGTCATGCATAATTTAAAATTCCTGAAAAGTACGAGTTTTAAATGACTGAATCATATTTACATTGCAACCAGTATTCATTGCAACTTTTTTCTAATATTTCAAACATCAGTACTGTTGGAAGCCATTTTTCTTCGCCTTTATAATGCAGTAGTAGTGGTCAAATGTGAAAGAACGCATGCATACCATTGAACCACAATTCAGTGCCTTCTTGGTCCCACTTGGAGATGCCCCCTGATCCATTTAGCCGCAGTGGTGCAGTAACGATTATCCTGTGAGCCATAGAAATATCAGTGAGATATCTGCAAAAACATGATTCTCAGCCAACAGAAAAGTTTTTGCTAATTACCAAAGTGTTGTTCATATGATGAAATATTGTAAAAAAGCTTAAACCACAAGCTTCTTACAGGAAATTGTTTAAAAGATAGTTATCTCCTCCTGTTTACTGATCGCTCTTAACTTTACTCTGAATTTACTGAAAACCAGAGAACTGGAGCTGCAAACTCACCCTTTGTCCTTGGATGATTTGTACTGAAGCACCTTGTATCCAAAGAAATCTTTCTGCTCGCCAGTATAAACGTCAGGGTTTCTTGTATCAATGTTGAAAGCTGAAGTAATTGGGATGGCTGCAGCTGAAAAGCATGAAAAATACATTTTACAAGCTCACAAAAGTAGCAGAACAAGTTCCTTTTCTGGATTTCTAAAGTTGTCTTCATTGTAAAATAATCTGATCAACCACCTTGATTATCTTTTCAAAAGAAATTGAATAATTGCAAGCTAGTAAAAATAGAAATCAGATAATCTGAACCTTGTAGTGGGGAATGAACTGAACTGTAAACTGTATAGTTTAAAATGTAAGCCTGCTCATTTCTCTGAGACTTTTTTTGTCAGTTTGCCAGGAAATCCTGTTTAGATCAGAGATATAAGCAGCAGTACAAACTAAGCTAATGATAAAACAGAGTAGATGTACTGCATGAAGTTAACAAGTTTAAAATAAATGTGTGCTATCTATACAGGACATTCACTACTTTAATCCCTGACATATAAAATGACTTCCTGGAGTTCTTGTGTCCAGTTTTCAATTGCCAAAAGCAGAAGCTAAGATAGAAAACTTTCCTTAAATCTATGAGCGCACAAAGTTAGTGATGAGTAAAATTAGGAAAGGCAAAGGTCATAGCTGATTAGAAACAGCATCACACAGGAAACATTACAGCCCATCTGCCTTTATTCAGAGTTAGGACTTTTACTAAACCTCAAAGCTGTTTTATGTTCTGCAGCTGGTGGCCTTCAGATTAAAGGTTCTCAAGGTCCACTGTCGTTAACTTTTAGGCATCTCTCTGCTCCAAATTGCCTCTGCATGCCATCAAGTGCTGCAGAATCTCCCTCCCATTTATTTCAGTCACCAGTGAGGTGTGTGGCAGCAGAAACCTCCTAAATCATGCAGGATAATGGATCCTGACAACCGGGGTTAAGAACCTTTGGATCATTCCTCTGCTGCATAACTCAATTGAAATTAAGGTCATGAATTGGTCTCCATGTATTTTCTTTCAGTAGGGAGCAGAACTCTCAGGTCCATTTAGGTGAGGATTCTCAAGCAGCAAAGCAGCCCCAGAACATCACATTTGCACCACGTTTGACGTGATGATGTTCTTCTCTTGTAATGTATTTATTTTTTCAGTTGTATGCCAGATGTAATGGGATTTATATCTTCTAAAAACTTCCACTATTGGAAGTTCGGATGTTTCCCCTAGGTTTTCTTCATCAAGGAGATTCTGAAATATATGAAATATGTGAGGCAGGTTTTTGTGGTCTTTTTGATCTTGGAATGATGAGTTATGGCCGCGTCACTGATGGTTTCGTTATTGTTTTGGTTGGCCCACCACAGTTGAAGTTCTCCAGCGTTTCCTGTTTGCTCCATTTATAAACAATGGTTCTCACTCAGGTTAGATAGTATGCCAAATAGATTAACCCTTCCTAGACGTAAAGATGCCAGCCACTTTGTTTTCATTTGTTTTTGGGTTTTTGTAGATGGGATAAATATGTTCTGCTTTTTAAAATATTTTAGCCTACTTTATGCTATCAAACAGGATCTATTGAAGAGATTTCTTGGCTGAATTCAGCTTTTCAGAAAGTGTCGCTGATCACAGCTAAGTGATAAATTATCAAAAGATTCCTAGCACTTCTTCATGTAGTAGTAGGTCAAACTGGATAGTTTTTCTACATAATAAATTAATTTATAATTTGAAAATTGCTGTTTATATGTATAGAGGCTATGTTAATTACTGAAGCCTGGAATCATTTAAACAGAAACAGAAGTGAGCTGAGAACAACCTAGTTACTGTCATTTGATAGAGAAGTTAACACTGTGGGCAAAAGAGAAAAAAAGCTGTGGGAGTTGTTGCTCTCGCTTCTCACACCACCCTCTTTTACTTCACGATGCAGACGTGCTGCGCTTGGGTTTAGAGAGGCATAAGCAAGGAAGGACGTCGTCTCCACTTTTCAACGCAAGTTCTTAAACTATTCCTTAACTTGCTAAAAATGAATATTTACTTATTTTACTCTGTTCAACCAACATAACATGAGAGACATAAAACATATAAAAAAACATCTGCACTTGAGATTTATCACATTTTTTCCTTAGATATATACTTCATTAAAATGGTAATGAAGGATGCTCTCACAAAAGTTTACGCTACTCAAGATAAATAAAGCTAATTATTTTCACCCAACACACCATTTCAAAAATGCAATAATTAAGTGTGCTTAAAAACAATAGAAGAACCCAAAAACATGAAATATTAGCCTAATTTAAACATTCTCCTTATTTTAATAAAACAAAATTAAGTGTCATGATCTATATTTCTGCATTATCACCATATTTATACTGGTATTTAAGGTTTCAATAAAAGCTAGTCTAGCAAAAGGGGAACATTAGCAGTAAAGTTTTTCTCACAGTCTGTTGTGTAAATTGAGTAATATGTCATTCTGACCATGGAACAGATACTTAGAGTGTTAACTTCAGTGGAACTATTGATGCAAGCCTGTACAACCTCTGCTTTATGAGTAAATCGGAAGTGGAGGGGTACTTTTTAAAAAATCTTTTTATCAAAATTATTTCTTACACTGAAAAGTTCTTGTTAAAAAGGATCTGTCTTCATTAGATTCACTATCGTACTGTTCACATTAAGCAAAAGTGTTAAGAAAAGTTACATATGCGCACATTTAAAGCCTTAAAATGACAAATGATTTTTGTAATTAATGATTACCACAATAAATAAACATTTTCCAGTTCTCTGCTTTGTCATCAGAAAGTATTGTGCACTGTCTGATCAGTTATTCACTGAAACATTTTTCACATTTTAGCAAGAGTCACTAAACATTTTAGAGAAACGGTGTAGAATCAGTTTGCAGAAAGTGTGAACACCGTCCTATAATTGATGAAGAAAACCTCAGACAAAAAAATAACTCCTCATGCTCACCGCTTTATTCAAAATGCCTTCAGCTGCTGACCGATGTATAAATATAACTCAATATCACCTTTGCACATCGCTTCATAACAGCTGAGCCCTCCCAAAAAAACTTTTTGTCACAGCAAAAAACCATTGAAATAATTTTTGATAAATAATGTTCTCACAATATCAAGCTTTTTGTGTTTTTAGTTGTTTGCGCTACTCAGTTTGTTCTAAAAGAGCAGAAAGCCAGATTGTGCAAACAAATATCATATCATGCTGACACAAGAATGAAACGCACCCGTTTGTGGTGAAGAGTTCCTGTTTTTACCCTTCTTAAGTCTACACTGTTTCCTTTTCAAGTGAAAAGGAAAAAACAAACTCATAATTTGTCACAATTTGAGTATAAATTATTGATATAACTTTAAAATAAAACTACATATTGAATAATTTAGTTGCTTCAAATTTAACCATTGAAATGATTTCAACACTTTCGGATCAAAACCATAATTCATCCCATAGTTTTCAGTTATATGTGAATAACATAAAAAAAACACCAATGATTTTTTTTAACTTACCTGCCAATATCATGTAGATGAGCAGATAGAAGTGCTGTGGCTCGTTCATCTTGATATGAATTCAGACTCTACAGACAGCGCCTTTCTGCGTCAGTTGCAGTGGTTTGAATGCGTGTTGAGAAATGAGGCTGTTTCCTCAGCAGGTGGGTGGGACACTTCCGCTATTACATAGAGCCCCATTTACAGCTGTATAAAATGACTTCGATCCCCAAAACTTCCCACTGTCAGAGAAAATTTCTAATTATTTATCTTTCAAAAAAACACTGCAGTTGGTTCAGTTTATGTTGGTTTTAGTTTAAAGAGCCTAAAAACGTTGTTTAAAATGTAAATATCTTCCCCATAAAGATATCTGTTCCTGTCTGAATGTTCTTGGCTAAACATGTTTCAACTCTGTTTAGGTTTAGAAAATACTTTTTCTTGAAAAATGTCCAAAAATGCCAAATCTTTTGGGCGGGATCACAGATGAACCACTTTTTTTTCACAATAACCTTTTAAACCTCCTCTTGATGGAGAGGATGGTAAAACAAGCTCACCTGGAGGTGATAGTGAGTGTGTATGTAAACTGTGTAAGTCTATTTGTATGTAACTTTGGGTATTTATATGTGCAAAACATGATTTGTGAACAGAAAAGCATTTTCTGCATGACTTTGGTAACTTTCAAATGTGTTTTCAAATGCACACACCAATATCTAGAAATTACCAATACAAAATAAACTAACACAAATTACACAAATAATAAAATTTGACAAATCTTTTATCTTCAGTCTCACAAATGTGATCATTATGATTTCAAGAAGACTCCTCTACATGCAAATGATTAAATTCATGTGCACAAATTGCCTAATACGCACAGACTAGGCGACATGTACAGATAAAATGCATGAGGCTTTTTGAGACTCATGTGACACTCCAACAGGCTTAGACAACTTACAGAAATCCAGAATGGAAAACAGAGGTAAACAATAAACACAGCCCTAAAAACCTGTCTGTATTGCCCAACCCACTTTCTGTACTGGTAAACACTTACCTTATTGCTAAATTTTTCTTTTTCTTCTGCTTTTGTTTCTCATCTTCATTCTGTTTAATTTCAACTTGTGACTGCAGTTCCTCTGGTGAAGAGTATTTTACAAATGCAGCATATGCCAAAACCAGTTTCTATTCTTCTTTTGAAATGACAAACAAGATGTAATTAATCAACAAACAACCTCTATATCTTTTCCACAACAGAAATAAAAGAGTTTTGTTTTATTTACAATGCTTTGCTAAAATATATGCACACATGAATCTATTTGCATTAAATCATAATTTATCAGTAAACATCAATCTATTTTCCTAAAGTTTGTGTAAGGTCAAACTGTATTGTATTTTTCTCTCACAGAATTGCCTATTCCCACCCCATAATGCTGCCACCACCATGTTTCACTGTTTGCATAGAGGGAAGACCCACCAGTTGACTCTATCTAATAACATAATCAACGGCGCAGGATGCAAATAAGTACAGTATTATATATGTATTTTTTTTTCGACTGATCTGTTACTTTCCTCCCACTACACAATTATGTGTTGCTCACATAAAGTACATTGGCATTTGTAGTTGTAACTTCACAAAAGTCAAAAGGTTAAGTGTTTTTTTAATGAAAAATATGACAACAATTAGTTTAGTAATCATTTCTTTGTACCTGGTTTTTGAACTTTCAGAGAGAAATCTGAAACTGGGCATCCCTGAGTGATGCAACCCAGAGAAATAATGTCTACATGTAAGGAGAAATATGAAGCTATGTTATCAGGAGTGACTCCTCCGCTGGCTTCAATCTGAAGAGATGGGAACTCGTTCTTCAGCTCTCGTGCTGCAATATGAAGCTCCTGCAAAGGAGAAATGTGGAAATGGACGCTTGTTAGTTTTTGCAATTAATATTTTATTTCTTGAACTGCTGAGGTTTGAAATGCCTTACCTCTGGCTGAAAGTTGTCCAACATGACGATATCTGCTCCAGCTGCAGCTGCCTCTTTTCCCTCCGCTGTGGAGCAGCACTCAACCTCTATCTTACTGCTGAAACCACACACTGAGCGCGCCACTTTCACGGCCTGAGAAACAAATGGGATTCTAAGTTTGTCTTTTGCAGAAGTAAGAGAATAACGCCTGAACTCTGGACATCTGTCAGTCATGTGGAGATCACTGGTTATTTTCAGAGGACAAAAACAGACATGTTTTAACACTACTGCTTTTACATTGTCATCATGTCAAGTGTGATGGTGTCAAGTGTGAATTGAGCCATAGACTCTTGCAACATTTTGAAAAACTGAAGCGATGAGAAACGAAGGTCACATTGCAACCGTTAAGACAGACCAGAGTTTTTTTGTGAAGAAACAAAATAGATGTTAAACAAGGAAGCAAGACTTGACTTTAAGACCAAGCAAACTCCCAATTAAATTTAACCTTTCCACAAATATTGCATGGATGTCACTGAGAGTTGTTAAAGAAGGCATTAGTTTAAAGAATGGTATTATTAATGGATGTCAACAGGTTCAATATGCCACATTTTTGTGCTTTTCTCTTTATTTTTAAATTCAGACTTGTTCTGGGGAGCTGAACGTAACAACACTGCATTTTTTTGATAAAAGAAAAAAAAACAAGTTCATGACTGTACATAAGAACATGATTCAAAGTACCTGACTTGATTAAAACTTAAAGAGTGCAAAGTAAGTGACAACGTCAATATTAGGAAAGTAGCACCGGACTTAGTTCTGCACATCACAAAAGAAGATCTTTCACTCTGTTTATGTGCTTTTTATAGTCACCATTGCCAGTTACCCTGGCAACCCAGCAGGGTAACTGGCATAAGACATGATCCATCATGCCTTATGGATCATCACAGTTATGTTGTAGATTAAACATATCTGGATGAACTATTCACAGCCAAAACTCTCCATCTGCCCCGATTTTATTCCTTAGGAAAAGTCTGTCAGATTACATGTGGCTATTTAAACAAAGTGATTCCTTAATAAGTATGGTCAAAATGATATAGAGCTTAGCAATCCTTTTCAGTCTAAGTGAAATGTGAATGTCTTAGCAGTTCCTCTTAGTTTGCTGCTAGATCTGCGCTATGTCCAAAATGACATAATGCTTCTTCTTCTTTTTTTCAGTCTGAGACCAATGTGTTTTAATTTGCTCTGCATAACGTACAAAAGAAGTCGATTCCAATTTTTCAATAGACTTGAGCCAGCTAGAAATTTATACACAATTTATAGTCACAACTACCTGCAGATATAACTGATGTTGGTATCAACATTAAAAACTGTCCTATTTAGGCATTTGTGGATATTATATATCCTATTGAACCAATTAATAAGACATCATATTCATGTTTATTTGTGTAAAACATTTCAGCAACAAAGCGATTCAAAGTGCTTCATGTGATAAAAACATAACACAATAAATAAATAAAGAAACATTTTTGCTACACTGCAGTAGTAAAATAAATAAAAGTAATGAAAAGTTGGACTACAGACTAAAACTAAAGTTTTTGCAAAGCCAATGCACAGATGGCTGCTGAAGTGTGGCATGGTGATCATTTATTTTTTTAAAAACCTGAAGCACCTTGGAACGGAGCATGAGACGAAAATGAACAGAACAGAGAATCTGGCAACAACAACACAAAAAAGAAAACAGGTGAGTGATATAACTGACAGGAGGGATCAATGGGACTGACTGCAGAGACAAAGTACCATGAGAACCTGAAAGCTGTGGCAAGGAAAGAGGCAGGGAAGCTGAGGTAGACAAGGTGAACTATGACCAAATAGAAACTGAAATCAAAAGGAGAATCAAGTCTGACTGTGATCTAAGAAAAATGAATAATACATAAGTGAAATACAAAGAAACTAAACAGTCATTCGAGCTGCATAATAAATGCTTGCTCACAGTCACAGACAGCACCACGTATTTCCACAAAGGTCCTTCTGGTTTCTGCCTCATAGAGCACCCGTCCCTCACACCTCGCCCACTCAGCTCCTTCAGACTAGTGTCAGCAGTGACTGGCAAACACCTGGTGGAAAGGCACACCTGCGGAGCTCAGCATGCAAACTACTTATTAGTTCAATTCTCCTGAGGATTGTTGTTAACGGAATAATGAAAAAGCAATGCTGCGATGATGTGCTGAAACTGGAAAGAGCAGAAGTTTCTTAAAGAGACAGAGGCCCAATTTTGTCAGATTTTGAAGTCAATTTTTTTTTAGTCATGTTTGACATATGCAGTATTTCTATAACAACTGAAGGTAACTTATTTACATGATTGTGCTGTAAAATGGCACTACATACATGGATTACACATTTTACTGCCCCTTTAAGTTCATCACAGACAGTTTTGAAAAACAGAACAAGAAAGGCTTATTTTGAACGTTTTCCAAGATTTTTCTCTTGAAAAACATAATGACAACATAAACTATGTTTTCAGAAGTTAATCTGAATAAATCATAGCATCGATGTTTGGTCGGAATGGGAAACCAAACCATATTCTAAAGACACCCACCTCATACTGAGGTGTCAAACTTCATGATGGAGGTGTGATGAGTTGGGCTTTTTTCAGCCCACAAGACCGGCCACAGTCATTGTACTCACTACCATACATTAACTCAATGTATGTAGACATTTTTCTAGCCATGCTCACCCCTCGTCAGGCTGGAGCTACATTCACACAACCACAATCACTAATTGTGGCCCTAGGATGGAGGAATCGAACCCACAACCTCCTGACTGAAAATGTGAAACCATCTGCCAGACATTTCAAAATTGCCTCAAACTAGATCATATGTCTGGTTGCAAACACAGCTCCACATCTACAACAGGGTGGCTGAATCAAGGTGTTGGGATGACCTAGTCAAAGTCCAGAACCCAATCCAATCAATTCCCGGTGGTGACATTTCCAGGCAGGCCTTTGGGAATGGCTTCCCACTGTCTTTGAAAAGAAGAACGAGCCATAAATTCCCTCACAGCATTGCAAAAGACTGATAACATCCTACAGAAAATGACAACTGAAGCAAAGAGGCTTTCTTTTTGCAAAGTCTGCATGTAAAGAAATGGTGCTTCAAGGTGTGATTCTTATCAGAGTAACATACATTTTCAGAAAATATTTGTGCCTCAGATGGAGAGTGTCTCTCTGACTTGGAGAGGCATGCACTAGATGGAAACTCCCTCCACCCCCCAAAAAACCCAGTGTATTTTATTTATCTGAGCAGCCCTCCTGGGGCCCAGCGTGCTGCTGTGGGTCGGGCAGGAACTCCATGTACAGCAACTGGTCTTCAACGCAACTGTCCTGGGTTCAATTTCTGGTTCCTCTCTCTCCCATGAAATAAAGACCTCTGGCTTTAAAAAACTCAGTAAGTATTGAAAATAAAGTTTTATGTACGTCTGCATGGGACTCACCCATATAAATAAAGAAAATGTATTAGTATGAGAATAATGCTCCTTATTAAGACGTAACTCATGGTTTATTTCTTGTAAAATTCTGAAACTAATTTTGTCTTGTGTCTGGGTTAATTATTTCCTAGTAACGTTTTTAAACGTTTTAGGTTGCCTGGTTGTGGTTTCCTTTTTGGAAATGTTTTGGTTGTTTAGCAACATTTTAATCCCTTTAATAATCATGCCATCTTGTTTTGTGTTTTGTTGGTATAGAAACAGAAAATGATATCTAACACTGTTTGTAGCTGGCAAAATCTTCTATATTTGTGCCATCTGTTGTGCAGTGGCGCCCCCACAAATTTTTACATGCCTTTGTGTGAACTGAAGATGCAAAGTTGTGCACCGTCTTCCTGTTTGTTCATCCGAATGTCTGCTGCAGCTGCCCACCTCTGTGATGCTCCCCGATGCCCAGACGTGGTTGTCCTTCAGCATCACCATCCCGCTCAGGTCTTGTCTGTGCATGGATGTGCCGCCCACCAGCATGGCGTACTTCTCCACCAGCCTAAAGCCAGGGGTGGTCTTACGGGTGCCAGCCACTTCTCCATGCCAGCCCGCAGACTTTGCCATCAGTTTGAGCTGAGAGCAGCGGGTGGCGATCCCTGAAGCACGGCTCAGGCAGTTTAGAGCAGGGCGCTCCCCAAGGAGGAGGCATCTAGCTGGGCCTCTCACCACAGCCGTCACAGTGACAGCATCTGGACCTACAAATGTTACAGAAAATGGGGAGATGGAGGTACTGCATATTTTTTTCTTTTATGCATCATGGCATGTCAGGAACATTATTTTTAATTAGAGTCCTATCTTAATGCACAGTTTATATTATTTGTATCAGCAAATTACAATCAGCATAATATACACCTTAGTACTGCTGAAACCAGAAGTTTATATACACCAAAAAATAAAGAAATAATTAATACCACTATGTACCACTGAGGCAGTCTGTGTACCAACAATATGACTTTTACCACAGTTTGACAAACATTAATCGAGAGTTTTTTGAGAAAGCACTGTTACACACCTGTTTTATGACTCAAAAAAGCCCATTTACACACCTGACCTTCCTGCAGCATCTATATAGGATTGGGCTCATTTAAAACATTCCTTTTGTTTCCATCATTCAGAGGAGATCTAACATTAAAATTTGTTTGATTGTTTGAAATATTTAGATGTAACAAACATCAAGATTTCAAGAAAAAGATAAGTAAATTAGAAGATAACTGGAGCATTGTTCTCACCAAACAGTTAGTGCTTTTATCTTAGTCAGTGTAGGTTTTGTAGCAATTCAATTTAGTGATGCTTACCGATCACCGCTCCTTCGTGGTACATCCAGTCCACGGTGCAGCCCACCTCAGTGAACACTGCTGTGAAGAAAGGGTTTCCTGCCAGCAAGGTGTGTGGAGTTTTACACAACAACTTTGCCTCCACTTCCTCTGATCCCACGCAAACTCCTGCCGGGTCAAAGTTTGGAGTGTCCTCTGCCAGCCAATCTCGTGCAAGCCGGGTCAGGGTGTAAGTTGGAATCGAATGGACCACTTGTGGTTTTGATCCAGACATGCTACAAACTTGCATTTAAAACAATGCATGCTGTAATTTTCTAATCTTTTGATGAAAGTAGGAAACAAAATTAGGCTGTCAATTCAACCTTGGTTGTCCAAGTGTGATTTTAAGTTTTGTAATGAACTGACACATTTTTCAAGTTTGACTACTGATTTCTGTTTTTATTCCTGTTTCCAATGTAGCAGCAAGACTAGGTTACACAAGAAGGTGATCATGACTGAGTTATGTCTCACAAGGTCCATTTAGAGTCATCACCCTTGTGAGTCAAAAAACGAACTTTTGCTGAGTATGCAACAGAAAGCAACATGCTTAAAAGTTCTGCTTCCTCTGTGCTCTGCCACACTCTAAGCTCTAACCTAGAACATAAAGGAATAATACACTGTATACTAGGCTGGGACTGTAACAGCATGATAAATGCAAATGAGATGCATACCTTCTTGTCTCAGTGGCTCTCTGTGTCTGTAGATCTCAGGCTGCAGAGGGGACAGAAGTGAGCACACATGGCCACAAGCAAAATGTGGCGTGGAATTTGACCCTGTGTCCATGTTGGAATGTTTACAGGCGCACTCAGAGGTCATACCGTAGGATTAGCATTGATTGTTTTTATTGATTAACAAGCCTCTGAATACAGTTTTTGTTACACAAAGAAATCATTCAAATTCTACACAATCAAACCGCAATCAAGCTTATTTTCCCCCACTGAGTTCTGCTTAATTTGTATAAGCTGACATAAAAAAATTAATCTAAAACACTTTTGCAGAGAATTTCACAAGATAAAATGCAGAGAAATACATTACATTACACTACATTTTTGATACTATACCACAGTATAGTATTAAAATTATGCACATTCCATTTCACTTCAGTGCATTTTATTAATATTAGTGGTGACTTACACAAATGCCACCTCAACATTCAATGAAAAGTACAGTTTAACATTTTAACTACAGCCTGCTTTTTAGTTAATTGCCAGTTATCTATCTAAGAACACTCAAACATTGCTTAGATCTTTACTTTAATTCAATAACCCATTATGAACAAACACAATGCAGAGGATAAAACACGAGTTTCCTTTAAGAAGAGAGCCGAACTCAGCCTTGACAGGAAGAGACCCCAGCAGAACCAGATGCAGGATGAGCCAAGGGCTACAGTGAGAACAGGAAGGAGACATTAATAAATAGAAAAGCACCAGGCCAGGAATACTTTCTATGGTACAGAAAAAGAAACAAAAGTTAAAGTTAATGGCATCTATGGCTCACTCTAAGCCATAGATACTTAGAGTGAGCATCTAAGCACTTTGGTTTAGATGCTCAATAGATGCAGCAATAGATGCAGCAATTGTTCTGCATTTCTTAGATGATAAATGGGTGATTTTTAACTGCTGATGAAAATTTTGAGTTGATGACAAAGCAAATGTTTTCACTGAAGGACTAAAGCGAATGCAATATAATCTGAATTTAATCTTAAGGCTTAAAACAGAACTTAGGTTAAAACAGAACTGTTTTTCTAAATCTGAAAAGTTCATATTTCAATAGTGTATTTTGCACTCAAAGATGCAAAAGACCATCATGTCTTGTTTCTTTAAAATGTAATCATGCAATAAATTGCATAAAAAAGGTCAATAGTGGAATAAAATGTTTGGTATTGGTGGTTATTTGGAATTGCCTATAAACCCAAATCTGCTGTTTAACTCATAGGCATATTTTCATAACTAATGAAGAAAGGGCTTACAGGGGGCAGTACCAAGATTCCAAGTTTTGGGAAAGATTTAGATTTATTTTTTTTAATTGAATGCATGTTTTAAATTGTACCTTATATAAAACTCATAAGCCATAGGAATTGTATTGTTTTAATAATGTTACATTTTCATTAGTGTATACAATACTCAAATACTTGAAAATCCTGAGCCTGTAGTACATCTTTTCAGGACCAAAATGGAGCCATTTCAAATTGGATGTTTTAAACCTGCTGATGTGTATGTAGGCTTATCTAATAATGTACTGTAATTTGCATAATTAGACTTTTCTTTTTATAGTTCACCAAAACTAATGCTAGCCCAAGGAGCCGAGCCATTATCCTTCTAAATCCGGCCATGGTTGAATGCATAATTAAAGGAAAGAAAGGAACGTTTTTCCATTTGTACCTCCTATGCCAAGAAGTATTGTTACAATGCGCCTCATCATGTGTCGCTTTTAACATCTTAGCACAGATTTGGAGGATGTATAGGTTACAAGCATCAAAGAGCACAATGGCAGGAAGTACAGTGCGTGCACAATGCGCGGGCACGTTTCCCCTTTCAAAACATCGTCGATGACATCACGTCACGAAGGCAGTATCTTGACGTCGCGTTCCCGACGCTCTCGAGCACGAGCCTGACTTCCACCGCCTTCAGAGAACAGGAGCTAGAACCAGGAAGCGAAAGTATACACATGGAGGGTGTGTCTGGCCCCGCCAGCACAGGTTTTATTTATAAAAACACCGTCCTCCGCGGTTAATTTAATGGGGGACACGGCGAAGACCAAGCGGCGGGAGCAGCTGAAGCGCTGGGCCGGCTCCAGCACCGACAGAGCGTCGGACGTTCCCCGGCGGAGGTGGCGGGGCGATGCCGGGGAGGCAGAAGGGGAGGCCGAGGCCGAGCTGAGTGGCGACCCGCCGGGGGATCAGCAGCCAGAGTCAGTGGGCAGAGATGAAAGCAGCCCCATCCCGAGTGGACGGTGAGGACACAGCTCGGTCAAACTGCTGGACACCAGCAAAGAGGAAAAAGCCAGCCTATTATAGTATCAGGAGTTATCTAATCAGTGTGAAGCAGGTTCTGTTGTCTGCTGCTCTGTGCTGAGCCAGAGCTCATTTTATCTACTCAACATGTTTGTTATTGGTCTTTTGGGGAGTACTTTAGTTTAGCCCTGCTTGTGTTTAGTCAGTCTATCATTGACACAATTAAGTAGGGGTTGATTCAATGATTTGGGGGATCCACCGCATTCCTTGTTTCCCAGATTTTTTAAAAATCTGAACCCAGCTCTCCTTTTTAATAACTTGATATCTTTCTGTGAATTTCTGTCCTTTTCATACCCAAATCCCAACCTGCTTTGGAGACATTTTGTACACACTTACAACTAAAGATGTAAATAATATTCTCCAATCAACTCATATTTCACTGGAAGGAAATGTGGTCATATGACTCTGATAAGCAGGGTCTGTCAGAAGAGGATTGATCAGAGTTGTTTTGGTTTGGACAGGTGACTAGCATTTTCACCTTTCTATTCACATATTAGCTAATTAATTGTTTTTTTGCTGCAACACATAGCAGTAGAAATGTGCTGCAGGTTCTTGAGGTAGAACCTTTGAGTCCAAGAAAATAAAGCAATTCCTACAACAAGTTGTCATTAGATTGCATGTCCCTAACTATTGGTGTTTATTTAAATCCATGTAAATGTGCATTAAAGTAGATGCTGCCGAGTCGCGTGGTTATGGACTAGAAATAGATGTTTTCTTAGTTTCGACATGTTTGATAACTGAAAAAAACATTTCATTTTTAATATTTCGAGGTTTCCTCTTGAGCAGTCATTCATCCAGTGGCCCACTGTGTTTCTTAATTAAAAAATATTTTAAGTTTTAGAAAATTTGAAAATACTTGATAGTTATGTTATTGGTAGAGTAATATCTGAACACCAACTATGAAGTCTTAAAAATGCAAACATTAAAAAATATATATATAAATAAGCAATGCTAAGCCTGGTGGGGGCACAAGTAAAGCCTGGTGGCCTGCCAGGGTTATAATAAACTGGGGTTCACCCTGTATTTGTTATTCATATCAAACCTGATCAAGAAAAAACTTGCTATCCCACTGTCTGAACACCTGATTGGCCAATCTCTACAAATAAGCTGTCTTGCAAATCCTCAGAAAATTAGTTTTGATGAGAGTTTTGCTGTTTTATCTGCACCATATTTCTCCTAGTAATGCCCTCTAACCAGCTTTCTCTGTCTCTGCTAAAGAAAAGCATCTCCTCTGCATGATGCTGCCACCACCATGTTTCATTGTTGGATGGTGTTTTTTGGGTAAATTTCTGTTTTGGTTATCTGCTACAAAGTGTTTTGCTTCTATGTTAACATTGTTGGTCTCGTTTCATCTGAAGACATGTGCTTTCGATGTCTCCTATTTGGATTGTGATGATTTGCAAATTGGGTGAGCCTGTTTATAACATCTGTAAATTTCCCCAGTTTAAAATTTATTTCCATCTTTTTAAAACCTTTTTTCAAAAGGCCAGTTTAAGTAATGAACAACAACAATGTGAATACTGGTTGTCTGATATTTCATAGTATTTTAGCAGTCTGGACCAACTGAAGGATGATGCATCTTTCATCTCTTACTCAGTAAGGTTCATTTTAGACCTCAAATCAGCCACAGAGACACTTTAGTCTCTATTGTCTTACACTGTTGTTGTTGTCAAGAATTTTACTTTGACTTTTTTGTGATTTAAAGAACATCTCGGCGTGACCTTGTGCGGTTGAGCTGATCAATCAGAGCAGTGTTGTGTGTGTTTTGTTTGCTAACCTCAGTTCTATGCTGAGAGGCTATTTACCATCCATATATCAGAAATTCCATCTCTTTTGACATCCTGGTTTCGTGCTCCATGATTACATCTGCAAGTGCAGATAACCTACCAGAAAAAATGTCTGTCCTTCAATATTTAAGGGAGATTTGTACAGGAAGTTTTTTTTCCTGAAAGCTATTTGCTCTCCTCTTTCTTTCATTTTTTTCCAACATTGCTGGGATTCAAGTTTATTTTTGACTGAACTACTTATGAACTTATGACATATGTAGAGTCTGGATTTCATCTGGGGAAAAACTGTGACACCGCCATCTTGCCTTTCCAGTTTCTTACCTCAGTTAAAGCACATCAACTTGTAGGACAAAATGTTCATTTGGTATCTGATGTGTTCAAACCCTCTGTCTGTTAGACAGATGTTTACATAGACCTGACATACACTTTAATATCAAATAATATTATGATATTCATCAGTATTTTATAGCCAGTTCACTTTATTGGATAGCAGCAAATAATACAGCAAATAATCTAGAAAAAGTCAGTTTGCAAGTTTGAATTTATTATTACTCATACAGAAACATGTTCATACATCGCCATTAAGATTAACTTTGATCTTTTGTATGTTGCTTCAATAAATTCAGTCACCAACAATCTTTTGACCATAAATCTGGCTGTAAATTCATTCAGAATTGGTCGACTGTATTTAAAGTGGTCTACTAGCATTACAGATACTTTGTGTTAGCCTCTTTCATTGATTCTAGTTTTAGTTTATGTTCACATAAAATTGAGCTTTTCTGGAAACATTTAGACCTGTTTGTGTTAGCAATTAATGAATTAATCGCATGATAAATTAAAATGAGCGTGTTCATTTCCATTTTGATTAATAATATTTTTTTAAGGGGCATTTTGTTTACGGAGATTTCATAATACAATTCATTTATAGATTCTGTTGCAAGCACTGTTGTGGTTTTTATTTACATTTGTCCAGTAGGACAGTGACCCCAAACACACATCAAACCTGCTTTTTGTTGAATAAACTTTACTTTATTCAACAAAAAGCAGAACACTTAACAAACTGGAAGAGATTTTATTTAAATATCAAAAATAAGACAGCGAAAAATAATAAATAAAACGGAAATAAAAATCACACACAAATAAAATGGATTATGACTTCTATGTAAACAATATTGCTTTTCATAAAAAATTATAAATTAAAACAGAAATAATGAAGCTCTTATTAATTTATCTTGCAATTAAATGACTAATTGCTTATTGAGACAAGTTTATATGTTTGCATTTGAGAAAATGCTTCACAAATTTTAACTTGTGAATGTAATTCTTGTTTTGTCAGCATGAATGGTTTTATTGAGTCATAAAAATCACCAAAACCTTCCTTAGTCTTTGAGGACACATGAAATAAAGTTTAATTGAGCTTATTGTATGTGTTTATGGTTCAGCATATAAACCAAAAGTAGTCCTTACTTTTATCATAAATAATTTCAAAAGCTGATCTTTCTAGTATTGGATGTCCAAAAGAGACAAAAATGGACATTCCTGGACTTATTCTGCAGAGTTAGTCATAATCGTCCCTTCTGTCCGGTTTTAGGAAGAGGGTGAGGTTTGACCGCGCCGCTGAGTTCCTCGCTGCTTGTGCCAGCGGTGACACAGAGGAGGCCAAGGCGATGCTGGAGGAGACTGAGCAGTCCAAAGCAGAACGGGGAGACGGTGAGAGTCTGCCAGACATCATCAACTGCTGCAACGCTGATGGCATCACTGCACTGCACCAGGTAACGCAGCTTCACCGTTTACATTCAAGGTTCTACAGATATTTCCATTCTTCCTGTTTTACAGTTCTCTTACATTTCTTGAAGTCTTAGTGAAACATGGTGTAAAGATATTGCTCAAATAATTGCAGGACTACATTGCAAAAGGCGTTTTACACAGTGTTTCTCTTCAGTGAGTGTGTTTCCTGCTTCTTTGTAGGGTGGCGTGCCTCTTTCTGCGGCAACCCAGATTATTGAAAACTTATTGAAAATATTGCTACATATGTAGTATATCCATGTAAACATACATGAGTTGTTTGTGATTGCAGCTTAACAAGTACCTGCAAAGGTTGTGCACGTAGATGTGCACAGGTGGGCAAAAAAGTTGAAAAATGTTCAAGTTTTTTTTGCTGCTGACGATGTCACGACCCGTGTGTTGAGTTACCAGCAGTGGTGGAAACGTTCACTGTCCTTTTGTTGCTCTCTGTCTGTGGAGCCCATTAATAGATAATCGCTCACAGATTGTCTATTAACATCAATTTTCAAACCTTATCTCAGATTCCCGGTTGGATTTTGGTCTGGACTTTAACTAGACCACTCGAACACATACATATGGCTTCATCACAACCTGACTGTAAATTTAGCATCATTGCCCTGCTAGAATGTGAACTTTTACCCCACTTGCTGCTTCTAAATGGTTTTCTTTGAATGTTGCCCTTTACTCAGCTCTGTTTCCCTTCAACTGTAAAATAGTAGAAAAACATGAGAGGATGATATCAGTTGTGATATGTTCCTGTTTTCTACTTTCCTCTTTTTCAAGTTTGTGCTACCATCACTCTGTGACTGTTAACATTTAGAGAAACGTAATCGATGTCCAGTGTGAGACTTTGTCCAACTGGACAAATGTTACATCTGCATGAAAAATGCAAGTTTTATAAAATGTAGAATATATTGGTTAACTATTGTTGCACCCCAAGGAGTCCTTTGCAATGTGAATACTGCGCACTGTGATATTGTGACGACCATAAATTTGCGTTTTTGTCCTCTGCTACATAAAATCCTACTAAAATACACTGAAGTTTGTGGTGCTGAAAAGTACTGCATAAAATATGTGTGAATAAATAAGCTGATTGTGACTACAGATGAAATATTGTTCTTTTTTTTATTTTGTTCTGTCACTAATATGTTAATTAATTAGCTTTTGTTAAATGTGTGCAGGCCTGCATAGATGGCAGCATAGAGATTGTGACCTTCCTGCTGGAGCACGGCGCCGACGTGAACCAGGTCGACAATGAGGGATGGACGCCGCTGCATGTCGCCTCCTCCTGCGGCTACCCTGACATAGCAGAGTGTGTAGGAGTTTCCTTCAAACGGTTAAATCAGTCCAGCACATTGCTCTTTGCCACTGTATTGAATGTCAAAGAACACTGTGCGTGCCAGAGCATTTCTGCTCTCCACAATGCTGACATTGTTGTCATCTGTGCCGAGATAACACTTCAGCTGAAACGCGAGTGGTCCAGCACTCAAACGTGTCCAGCTTGAGAGATTTAAAAATGGATCTGCTTTTTTTTTTTTCCCAAAGTAACAGTCTGTTTACTCTCACTTTTGAAGGTCTAATGTGATGGTTGTTTCATAAAACTGGTTCCATTATCCCAAAGGAAAACCATGTTATTTGCACCAAAAACATGGATAACATAATTAAACTACAGGGTCAGGAATTCTTCTTCTAAAAGCATTTTGTTGCACACATTCAGGCATTATTTTCCTTTTTTCTTAGATTCCTTCTTCAGAAAGGTGCGTCTCTTACTGCTGTGAACTGTGACGGCGACGTTCCTCTGGACATTGCTCTGGATGAGACGACCGAATCCCTTCTCCATGAATACACACAAAGACAAGGTGAGCTCTTTGCCTTCACAGTGCTATATTTTATTACAGTATTTGCAAATATAAAGCATTTGATGCATTTTACTTCAGTCTTGTCTGGGATATTCTGAATGGAAAAGAAAATGATGCATCTTAAGACAAACAGGACCTTTTTCACTCAACAGTTTTGCAATATTATTGCAACTGAATCCACTAGATGTGTTTATATGTAGCACTGAAAGAAACTGATTTCTGTATTTGACTAATGTACATTTGCAGAATTAGACTTAAAAAAAAAGTCTAATTCTGGCCAAAAGAAGTTTGGGATATATTGGGTTTATTTGACATAACATGTTATGTATAGATTTAATTTCTCTGCATTAGTGATGATTTAAATCTAAAAGTCCTTTTATTGCAACCAAACATGATTTACTTGTTCTAAAGATTTTACATGAAAGGTCAAAGTTATACATGTTGAAATATTTTAGCTCGAGTATCTTTGCACTTTTCTCATGTTCGTATCCATTATCATTATTTGTTGATTAATGTGTATTTTAAAATGACAGTAATAATAATTTCTATTATTGTTCTCTAATATAGATTCATATTAATTTTATTAGTTGTGACTGAACATACGGCCAAATTTAAAACATCCTTACATTTCAGAATGTTTTAAAGTTTAACTTTTTCGTTATCAGTCCTGTAGAATGAAGGGTTCAGGCTGTTGAATGGGTTTTCTCTGCATCCCTCACACATCACATCCTTTGCATGTATAAGATGAATTTGGCTAGATTGTCTCAATTAAAATAAAAAATGGGCCTAAAGCATAGTTTTATGTGTAATTCATGTAAACTTGTTTATTTCTTCATTAGGTTTTATTACTGTGGTCTATTTGTTTTTATTCTGTCAGTTATTTACATAAACCTCCTAACATTTGAATTAAAACTTAAATTCAGCTTTTTAATAAAACCAATAATCATCATTTACTTGATTTTCATACAACATGTTCAATATAACTATCAAAAAGCAGATAAAAGCTCTGGGCTGATTAAATAATGTTAACAGCAACATGTTGTCTGAAAACAGTTTCATCTAATTTGCTTCAAAGTGCTGAATGTTTTCTGTGTTGGTTGGATGAATGTAAATCCTTGAAAGTACAGAACAGAGATGAATTGTGATCCGTCTTGCTGTCCCTGAGTGAGTCAGTGCTCTAGCTGTGGTCCTCCATCGCATAGTGGGCGTCTTTGTCTGAGGCGATTTGCTCTGGCACGTTGATGTCAGCGAGTGGTTCTGCCACCAGTGATTCAGACTGCATTGTGCTCTCCTCTATGCTGTGAACTGAATAGTTTTATTTGTTTTCTCAGCAGTGAATGTGTGTTTAGATCTACATAGTTTCTCTCTCCGTGTTTAAACTCTCAAAGCATCACATCAATATAAGATTAAATGAAAACATCGATCAGTTGAGCTCAATTTACCATGATGCAAACCACTATTCCTCAGTCAGCGTCTTTCCTTTTTTTCAGTCATTTCTTATTAAATCCTGGTGTGCAGGTGTGGACGTGGACTCAGCTAAGCGTAAGGAGGAGGAGCAGATGATGTCAGACGCCAAGATGTGGCTGATCGACGGTCCGCCGGCTGATCTCCGAGACCCAAGGACCGGCGCCACGCCGCTGCATGTCGCTGCAGCTAAAGGATACATGGAGGCTCTCAAGTAATGTAGCTTCACCTGTTGGGTCGATGCTAATTTATTGGAAAACTAAATGCAAATCGATATGGCAATAATCCAGAGTTCTTAAACTTAGTTTACCTCTTAATTAAAAGTATTTTTTAAACAAACAAGGTTTTTCAACAAATTCATGGCAGAAAATTATATATTAAGATGGACTTCATTCATAGAACCTGCAACTACCATAAACTACAGTGGAGTAAAGGAAGGAGACAAGGAAGAGGGACGATAAAAAGGACAGAAAGAAAGTAATAAAAAAAGAGGGACACTACATCAAAAATAAACAGTGGAAGAACATAAAAATGGATGTCATGAAGAAATAAAGGACAGCATGAAGCAAGGATAGGTGTGAAGGGACATAAGCAAGTGCAGAAGGATGTAATATAGAAAGAAAGCTTAATAAAGAAGAAGTGAGGAAGGAAAGATTCAAAAATGAATGGAGGAATGTGGAACAAGAAGACAAGGACAGCACCATGAGGGAGGACATGACACTAAAGGGAAGAAAAAGATTCAGGATCAAAAGGAAAAAGGAAGAACTCAAAGAATATAAGTAAGGAAGGATGCAACTTTCAGACAATGGGAAAGGAAAAAGTCTGGAAATGCAAATAATTCCCGTTTTCTGGCTCTCTCTCTCTTTTTCACACTAAGTCAGATGTATAAAAATAGTTGAATGAAATCTCAGCCTCTTCCGGACTCTGTTGTCTCCAGCTCTGTTGTCCCTTTTGCTCCTGCAGGATGCTGTGTCAGTGCGGACTGGACGTGTCAGCCACAGACTTTGACGGTTGGACACCTCTTCACGCCGCAGCCCACTGGGGTCAAGAGGAGGCGTGTCGCGTTCTGGCCGAGCAGCTGTGCAACATGGAGGCTCGCAGCAACGGGGTGAGCGCCACGCGCTCGTTAAGCGTCTCACCTTTGACCTCCGTCTGTTTCACCTCCTCTTAATGTCTGATTGGTTGAATCCTGCAGGGTCAGACGCCGTTCGATGTAGCTGATGAAAGTCTTGCAGCACTGCTGGAGGAGCTTTTACAGAAACAAGCCAACGTGAGAAAGATTTCACTTGAACTTAATGTAATAAATGTTCTTTCTGAGTTTAAATGGGGCATTTTTCCCCCTTTTTCAGTGGCGTAATGAGCGCTCGATATCGGAGAGGCAGAACCAGCCGGGCCCCAATGCTGCAAACGCACAAAGCAAGCGACGGAGGTTTATTTCATGTTTTACTTGTTTAAAGCAGTATTTCCTCTGGACACACTTTTTATTCTCTTATCTGTGAACACAGAGCTATAATTCTCATTGTAACGTGCCCAACATTCAACATTGTTTCATTAAACATTTGAAGAGTTTGCAATGGCAGCTGCTTGCAATACAGGCGACAGGATGAAGTATTTTCAGGTAATGTCAGTCAGGTAACGTTAGTTTTATAACGTTTACCTTCTGCCTTTCAGGACGTCTGTGTGCAGGATGAGCAGCAAAGACAAGATAAATGTGCAGGATCTGTCTAAAGAACGGGGCGTTTCAGGAGGCGTGGATATGAGCGAGGAGAAGGAGAGCAGCACAGGTAAATCAGGTCGACCCGGAGAGCTGCAGCTGCTCTGTACAGATCTGATCTGTAATTCTAATGTTTCTCTGCAGAAAGCTCCGCTGTGTCCAGTCCAGACACCGAGAGTGTGACTACATCTACCACAAGTCCTGTAGAGAAGGTAAAAACCCAGCCTAATACTCATCAACTTCAGAGCTCCAGCTTAGAAAATGAATCTGAATATGCTAATCACATACACTGATTGATTTTTCACACACATTTTATAAAACTATTTTAGAACATTTGAGACTGTAAAAGTAGAGCTTTGAAAAGAAAAGCTTTCATTGCTTCAGGTCCCAGTAGGATGTTTAAGCTGCTGCCACATCTGAGAGCAATGATGTATTTTCGAAACGGAAATAAATTGTGTTTGTTTGGTTTCATACTTGGAAATGTGGCTTTGCAGATTTTACATAATGTAGAATTAGTGCAGAACTCAAAAACACATCAATAATGGCTCAGCTGAGCAGACAGTCTTCGCATTAATCACAGAGAGGACATTAATATTAAGATTCCTTTGTAAGGTAAAAATAAAAATTATTTTATTTGAGATTTTTCTTCAAAGATTCCTAAGGATTCGGCTCAGAGGTTCATTCATACATCTGGCTTTAATTCACTGGTTGGTTTATTTATTCTCTCCTGTGTGTTGCAGCTTGCTGAGAAGAAGAACGAGGAAGAGGAGGAGAAGGAGGAGGAGAAGGAGCAGGACAAGGCGAGCCGGACCGCCAGAGTCCAGCCCACTCCTCAGACCAGGGAAGCTTCTGTGGACGTTCCAAACGCAGACAAGAAACCCAAACAGTAAGTCATACTCAGCTCCACCTCTGTGTTTACCTTCACTAACACCTCTGTCCTCTCAAAATTTCTATGCAAAACATTAATATTCAGATTTATGCAAATCGTAAATGTAATTATTGTTGTGTTCAGGTTCCAGGCAGCAGATCGAGACGAAGAGTCTGAGTCCCAGAGGAAAGCTCGGTGTCGGCTGATGCGACAGTCCCGTCGCCTCACTCAGGTGAAGCTCATTTTATTTACATTTTTAAAACGTTTTTTTTTTTAAATCGCAGACTGATCTTATGATTCATAATGTATTAGCCTGCCCACACTTGTTTTATCCAGATACTAGCAGTCAGATTGCAGAAACACCTGCACATGTTGTTTGCATAATTTACATAACAAGAAGAATATAGTCTTGGATTAAAGAATATCTAATGGAATATTGATTAAACAACTTTGGTCCCATAAAAAACACAAAATAATAATTATGGTTAGTTATTACTATAACTAAAAATTCACAAGAAAATGAAAAAAGGCCTTCACTATTGATTTATTTAAGCAATAATCACGGGTTACCTGAAACATATACTTAACTGTACATTAAAAGTATATCTTGTTCATCTCCACAACACATTTTGCCACATGCCCATCAATTTAGTTGCTGTTCATCCTTTCACTGTGAAAGAAAAATCATCTGAAGTGCTAATAAGCAGAAAAAAGAAACATCCAATTTCTAAAATATAGTTTCTTCCCTTGACATTATTTGAAAGTAAGTCTTATAAAACAAAAAAATTAATTAATCTTGGAAATGATCAAATATGTAGACGGGATTACAGTGTCTTCTACCTGTTGCTCTACTTTCTATTTCAGGACCTACTTCTATCTCAGGACTTCCCTTTGTGACATTTTATCCTACTAAACCTACTTCCCTTTCCTATTTCCACTTGTAGAAAACACCTACGTTTATTTAAATGAATCTGGTGCAGCAAACCATGAAATCATGAAACAGCACCTATTATTCTACAGCGCAGTAACTGGTTTCATTATCCTCAGGTTTTTGTTCATCTCAGACTGTATTAAATTATTCTCATTTGGCTCATTAAATGGTCTGTCTGACTGGTGTTAGACATGCAAATGTTGTGGATAATTCTTTAAATGCATTTCTGACTGAAGATGGATGAAGAAATGTGCTGAGCAGATCATTATTAGAGGAGTGAAAAAACCCATTGTTGTGTCCGAGAATGTGTTTAGATGACATTCTGAACAAATAGCTTAACTTTGCCTTTAAAAGGAAACTGTTATTATTAAAATCAACAAAATATTGTCTACTTAAGCTGCAATGATGGCCCGCTTTTAAGTTTACCGTCCCACTAGATTTTATTTTTCTTAAAATGTCGCCCATCTTCCGAGGTTCTAAAGTCTCTGGAGTAGAAAATGTCCCACAGCATGACTGACCCTCCACCCTACATAGCAGTGGGCATCATTCCCGTGTTAATGTTTTCTAAATATTTCCTTGCTGCAGCAACGAAAGTTCAGTTTATTTCAAGTTTTTGCAAATCTGCATCAGTTTTTCCAACAGGCATAATTTTTCTATGAAGGTGCTTGAGTGAAAAACTGTTAGTGACTCACATTTGTCTGAAGGTTATTTGTTCTTTCTCGGTGACAGGGTGTGACCTTGACTGAGCTGAAAGAGGCAGAGAAGAGTGTGGGTAAAGCTGCTGATCCTCCGCCGCGAAACGTCCAGTCAGTGAGCCCCATTGTCACCGTCACGCCTTCTGAACAGGGTGAGTGGAAGGATTTACTAAAGAGCTCCTGTTAAAAAAAAAAGATGAAGCTTTCAATTACATACAGTGTTTCATTTATTAGTGGTGATACAAGTCAAAATGTTAAGCAGTTGCAGCTTAGAAAGATTGAAGTTAAGCTATTTAATATTTATACATGGCATAAGGAAACTCTAAATAACCAGAGTGTTATGGCTTTGCACTAAAATAACATTTTCATTAACTATACACAGATATTATATTTAATAAAAGATGATTTATGTGTTAAATATCGGGAGGCGACTCCTTCTGTTTGCTTGTCACAAACAGTCTGGTAATGATGTTAGACTGTCTAGACTTGAGATCAAACAAGTGAAACTTTTTCAGCCCCAGTTTGTGCCCCAGCTGGTAAAGACGAAATGAAATCAAAGGTACAGAAGATCAAAGAACTGGGACGGTGTGATTATTATACCTTGATTTTGCTCTAATCTGTCATCCAGCCTTCAATTAGAAACAACCTTCACGTGGCAATAAATTCACGTTTCATTGTTATCAGATACATGAAATGAAGGTGACAACTAAACTTTCAAATCTGCTGAATGTTTTGCAAAATCAATTTTCTGGTGTTTTTCACCAACCATGAGTTAAAAGTTGATCTGCTTTCAGTCAGTCTTTGTTTCTGGTTGAGCTGTCTGACTTCTGTTTATTGTAAGTTCCCATCTACCACCGAGAAGCGAGACATATGAAGCGCGGTAGGTGGAGTGCTCTCATGGAGGCTTTTCACAAGGAAGTGAGGTTTTCTCACGTACCCTGAGGGCCGCGGCTGGTGGTGCGAGCTGCTTGGCGTGCCTCAGGGCGGCTGCCTTGTTCGCGTGCTTTTCACAGGCCTTCTTGTCTTGCCATTGTGATTTCATCACCACTTTGAAGGCTCTACCCTTGTTTATGTTGGTTTTGTGTGCAGTGGAACTGATCTCTTCCTCTTCTGATCTATCAGGCAGAATTGTGATCACACTACAAACTCATGTCCAGTTTTTCACTTTTAATTTTTTTTAAGCAAGTGGTTATTTACAAGAAGTGGGCTTAATAATAAGAAGTACAAAATCAACCAAAACCCAATAAAGCGAGCCTCAAAAAGCCTGGAGAAATATTGACACCATCACATCTTTTATTGGCGGTTATCTGACCTCGAGGTCGACCGTAAGCCGACCGCTTCCTCTACCGCAGAGCTGCTCTTATCTCCACCCTGCTTTACTTCGCTTTTAATCCTATAATCCTGTTTTCTGAAGCGGCCTCCGAGCCGCTCTTGGTTCCTTCACATGCTTCCGTAGCTCATCAGTGTTTTCTGTCCACATCTGTTTGTTTTTAGAGAACGAGACGCCGAAGCAGGCAGAGTCGGAAGGAGACAAGCATTTGGGAGTGAAGGACCGGAGGAGAGGCAGGAAGGAGCGACGCTCCACCGGCATCGCCCGGCCGGGGTCAGAGGTGAGAAGCCTTCAGAGCTGAACTGCAGACAGGCAGCGGGGCGGCCTTCAGTGAATCAATCAATTTGTGCGGTAAAAGGAGAGTGAAGCAGTTCCTCTGTTAAATGATGCAACTGAACATGTGATGTGAACCGTTTAATGAAAACAGGAAGTTCCCTCAGTGGAAGTTGCGAGACTTTGAGTTTCTGAGCAAGTGTTGTCATCCTGCAGACGGGAGCAACAGGATGTTATACTTAATAGACAGAATCATCTGGAAGAAAACAGACGAAACATTAATGGCTGTTTTGTGGATACATTTTTCCACCTGAGCGTCCGATCTTTAAAAAAAATCCACCAAGGCCTTCACAGAACAAGCTGAACTTCCACAGAAATTAAATGGTACAAACTGTTCATAAAGTGAATTAGCAAACAGAGCAGACGGCGCTCTCATGATCATTTTACCAGGTAATCTCTCTGCTTCAGAGGGGCTGCGTAAGCAGAGCAGGAATGTAAACATGACTGCATATTTCCTTGACCAGATCTTTACAGATAAAGACAGAGAGCGAAGCTGCTGCTCCACCTAAAACTGTTTCAGTTTTAGGTGGAGGAAGAAACTCATCATGGCGAAACGGTTAATTCCCCTAAAGTTTAGATTTCAACATCGGCCAAACATCACGCCCACATCAATCAGTCGGCCTCGGTGCCGAGTGTCTCAGATCCCTGTTAGTGGTATACCTGCTCATGTTTGTACATCACATGAACCCGCATATTGCAGAAGTGGTGTGGAAATAATCACTAGCAGGTAAATGTATTTTACCAACACAGTATTTTTGTAAAGATATCATTTGGCTTGTGTGTTTCGGCCTTTCAAGAATTAAATAAGCAACATAAAGCGTGTAACTGTGCGCTGAGGTCATGTTGGAGATCGAGTGTCATGTTTACACTCTAAGCTTTCTGTTTTGCAGAATGATGACGATGAAGCCCAGCTGGAAAACGCAAACAGCAACAGCACTGAGTGAGTCAAGAATTTTGTGTTTTATTTTATGTTTTCAGCCTTTTGACTGATTCCGATTCTGACACATGGAAATATGGCATTAATTAATTTAATATGACATTTTTTACATGACATGCTAGACTAGAGGTAAAGGTCTTTTAAATAGGATATAAACCACAGTAGACCAGTTCCATTCATCCCAACAAAAAACCTGGTCACTGTATAACTCAGAATGTTGTTTGGGACTGAAGATGAATGAATGAGGAGGCATCCAAGAACGTCTCCAGCCTGAAAAACTTTGATCAGATCCTTTCCAAAGATGACAGGAAAATCTCACTGTTTGTAGGCAAAATCTTGAAGAAAACCAGGATTTACTAATGACTGGAGTGGAGACATGTTATCATGGAGGAGGTTAAACAGTTGCTTGTATATTTTGTTTTGCAGAGGGAGAGATCTGTCTTCAGACTACAAAACGGTAGGTGAAACATTAGAGTTAAAATCAGTCAGACACGTCTGGGACAGGAATGTCTGAAACTAATTATCCCAGAGACTGATGGGTTTCTCCATTTCCTGGTTGTTTCCTCTCAGTTGTACATCAAGGTACTGCAGGAGAACATGACTCTGAAGGAGAAGCTGCAGGAAATGGAGCAGCAGCTGAGCCAGAGCAAAGTGGACCTGGAGAGTCTCCGACAGGTTTGGCAGGTTTGCTGCTTCCTCTGACCTTTTATCTGGGTTTGTGTTCATGTCATGAAAGATCAGGAAAATAATTATTTTCATTTCATACAAGCCTTGCCAGAAAGTCAGAGTTATGGAGAAAGCATTTTGTTATTTAGTCACCAGGAACGTAAAAACAACCATCACTGTTTACGTACTTAGAAGTTTTAGTAACAAGTTTTCCTGTGATATTTGAGAGAGAAACACGCTGTTCCTGTGTTGCAGAGTCAGGAGAGCGACACTGACAGACCGGCCCTGCTAGAGCTGGAGAGATTTGTAAGTCAACTTCAGAGGTTTATTTTAAACACCTAAAACAAAGCTAAGCTGCCACTTCCTGTCCGTTAGCCTTTAAGCTGCTCTCTGTCGTTGCTTTGGAAGGTGTGATAAATTACAAGCGTACTGCAGAGAACGGGTTGACGCTCTGCAGCGTTGCATGAAGCCCACGCGTTGAACCGGTCGTTGTCTGAACTTGTAGAGTTTTACTGAAGAAGCTGAAACATTTTTTTTTTTCTGCTCTGGCAGTTTGTTTGTATCCTGATCTTTCTGATTGGTTCACAGGAGAAGCTGTCCCTCCAGAGGAAAGCAGGGGAACTGGAGGATGAGCTGAAGGTACAAACTTTTCTTGGGTTATTTAGAAAAACTTCACGTCAGTAACACGAGTGGAAACAAACTTCTTAGTTGATTGAAAATCTCTTTCAATGCATTTGAACCACAAGACTGGATTATGACTGAATAATTGCTCACACACACACACACAGAGAGGACAACACAACCGTAGTCTTCTAGTCATTTCTTTAAATGAACCGATTCTTTAACGGTGTTGTTTGTCCGTGTGTGTAGGTTCTGAAGGACCTCAGAGCAGACAACCAGAGGCTTAAAGACGAAAACGCCGCCCTCATCCGTGTCATCAGCAAACTCTCCAGATGAACTGCAGTAACCATACAGACACAAAGTATTACACCACTCTTCTGTCCCCAAACTCAGAGGACACAAACCAGTAAGGGAGACGCAGCTTGGAGCTGCAGATGTCCGGCTCACCGCCCACCACAGTGTTTGGGTCTTTATGTTTTGGCAGATCTACTGTTGAATGAGGCAAACTGCACCTCCTGTGGACCGGCGGGATGTCCACATCCACTTTTATATTAGGTTTTTATTATATTTTTTACTTGCGATGTTTTATTGTGCTTTGCTTCAGTGATCCTTTGTATAAAGTCTGTATTGAGAGACTTGAAGCCATGCACAAATGGCTCACAGTAAGGGGTGTGTCGCATGCAAGACTTAAATGTGCCAAACTGAGGAAAAAAGAATAAAAATAGTCCCAGTTTTGCACATCTTTTAGGTAAAAAAAAAAATGTGGGCAGTATTGTTTCTCAGGATGATTCTTTTTTTTTTTTTCTTCAACGCTTACTGTTTTTAGTCAGCTGCTGTACCGGTGGACCAAATCCCTGCATGCTCACCTTTCCCTGCTCCTCTGTGTGCATTTCACGTGTTCATGCTGCAGCCGCCTGTGGGGTGCATCGGAGTAAAGGCGTGTTTATTTACTGCTGTGTTACAGACTGAGTGTTCGGGTGCTAACAGAGACATTGTGAGGTGAAACTCAGGTTCAGAATCTTCAAATAATGTTACAGTTCAGATCTCTTCCTGGAGGTTGAGGAGAATCTGACCTTTGACCTCTGTACTGTATTTTTATTTTTTTATTTTTTTTGCTATGTTAACTGGACGCTTCTTCTTAGTATTCACTCTGTGACGGACAGCTGTTTAACAGTCGGGCCAGATGGGTCATCCTTTGAATGTTTACTTCCTTACGAGACAGAAATGCATGTCAAAATGTATTTTGAAGCTGTGCCTTTGGATATACATTTGTAAGTAATATTTCTATTTTGCTTTGGCATTGTACAAGGTTGAGTATAAAATATAACATGGGCATAAATAATTATGGGTCTGCTGCTTCTTACTGTTTGATTTTACCTGAAAATATTACACTAGACCCTATAAAGCGAGATGTTTGTAATAATTACAAATAATTCCACCAGAGGGCGCCGATGCATTCCCAGTTTGTAGACCTAATAAGGAACCAGTGCAAACTGCATTATTGAGTTGGACCTCAGTTGATTGGAGTCTTTTACTGGGAGCACTAACAAATGACAGAACACGTTTGGAATCGGATGTTGTAATTTCTACAGTAATATGTTTGTTCTACCTGTTCTCCAGCAATGTTCAAGTACCAACATGTCCTGTGGATGTTTTGATACCGTCTGCTTCCAAATCCCTTCCCAACATTTCAGATGAATTATCTTGCTTGGGTATGTTAAAAAAAACAAAACAAAAAAAAAACATCCAACTTTTAGGTTGAGCATATTTGTAACTTGGGAGGAAAAATCCCAAGTTAAACGTTATTGCAGTTCATATAATATTCAACAATATTCAATGAAGCCCTGAGAGAGAGAGAGGGGGTCGGGGGGTGAAGCATCCAGAGTCCTGGGTGCTTCAGCTCACCAGCAGGTTTTCAACACTTTTTAGGTCTTATTCAGTTTATTTATATTGTGCCAATTCACAACAAATATCTTAAGGCATTTAACAAAAAAGAAAAATGTAATTTGACTTTTGGAGAAGGCAAATTTTTAGTCTGGTGGACAATTTGTCATAATTTGCCACATGCACTGGATCAATATCCTGCTGATGGACCCAGTGGTGACCTACTTTTAGCTCTTCAGATTCTCATTTAAAATCACCTGGTATGTCACACAGGCCCTGATGCCAACCTCCAGTAGTCATTGGGGAAGGAACAGCCTAGACAGGTTGCTAAGGGTAATTTAGGGACCATTTAATCTAACAGTCATGTTTTTGGACTGGGAAGAAGTCAGAGTACCCAGGGAAAACCCACACATGCTCAGGGAAAACGGTCAAACTCCATTCAGAAAGACCATAGAGATTCAAACCCTGGACCTTCTTGCTGCAGGCAACAGTGACACAAACTATACCACTCAAAAATTGGAATTTGATTATTTTCAAGCTCTGGATTAGTCTGGAAACAATGAGTATGGAAGAATATTTGTATTTACAAAATGTAGTTCTTTATGAACTTTGTGGTGTCCATGCATCCTTCTTTCCTTTGATTCGTCTTATGTTCATCCATCTTTACACTCACAATAGAAACATCCATTTAATATTTTTACAATGAGAGTTAAAGACTCAGACGGTCTGGATAATATAGTATATAGGCTTCCAGTAGAGTTAGTTAAACTGCTTGTAGGACAGAAACAGGCTAGTTTATAAGATTAACCAACCTGTTGCTATGGAGACCTGGTGTCCCCAAGGTGCCACCCTTTGCAGCAGTTCTCTTAACAGGAACTGGTGGAGATTTCAAACTGATTTACTTGAAAGAGGTTATTTAAAATCCGGTTCACTTCAATTAACCGAATTTTCTGAGTTTTTAGCAATGTCAAAAACTCTGCAGGTGTGCCATCGATCATTTCCGCAAAGATCAACTGCTTCCTTCCTTCCTAAAGCATCGGTGGTGAAAGTTTAGATGATTTGATACAATCTTCTGTTAATCACTTCACTGCAAAACACTGCATCAGAGGCCAAGTTGAGCAAAATCTTTATTGACCAATAATTGCAACCACAAATGATGATATAATACACCCCACCAGCATGCCAGCGTTTTCATAGAAACTGTACAATGTGAAGGAATGTATGGCGCAGGAAAATAAACATAGCAACGAGAAGAAAGTGTTTTACATCCAGATGTTCTGGTACAGTACAAGTTTAATTTTACTTCACATCGGTTAGTTTAGTGTCACCTGATCTCATGTTGTGGGTGGGTCAGTCAGCAGGCTGAGCCCAGACACCGCCGAGGTCTCCGGCGGTGGCGGCAGCAGCAGGTGGTGCCTGGCTCAGCCTCCTCCACGCGTCCTCTTGACAATCAAAATGAACAATGTAGTGAGAATGGTGTACAATAAGGCAAAAAGGGAACAATAAGCAAAAACAGCTTCATAAAGTTAGTTTTCCTGCACATGACTGTAGTTTGGTACTAAGGCCTCACGGCTGGGACAGGCAAGGTTACCAATACTTTGTGTTCGGGTTTTATCCCCCCAATTCAGTCATAACATTCAGTCAACACCAGAGAGCAGGAATTAATTCAGATTGGTGATGGGGGGCGGCGGGCTTGTGCAGGTAATGTCCACTACAGCAGGGCGACGGACGGTGATGAAACGAAGCCTTTCGGGAACAGACCAACTGACAGGAGAGAGCTGCTCGTACACTGAAGACACGTTGATGAGTTTAGACATAAGGCAGCTACTTTTCTACTCGACACTCCCTTGGTGACTTTGGCCCCAGCCTCCTGGACGGAGGGCGGGTGGGCGAATACATTTAGTGAAGGTGCTACGGAGCAGCTCCGATCGAACGGTTACAAGGCAGGTATCGGTTCTTGTATCAAAAGACACCAAGCGAAGGAACGGCAGTGTGTGGGAGGGAAGGGCAGAGCGGATGCGGTGGGGTTAGCTATGAATACAACAGCTGATTAACATGTGAATACAGTCACATTACACAACCATTGATACAATTAGATATAAAAAAAGGCAAACAAAAGTTGATTGTACAGTTGCTTGTCCACATGTACTTCATACTGAAAGAGGAAGACACCATTCTGGCGGGGGACGGGTTAATCTCTTCAAGCAGCTAAAACCAGGAGGACCGAAGCTGGGTGTGAGGAGGCTTGGTGCTACATAGCAGGTCTGTGAGCAGAGGAGGGTCGTGAGCAACCAATGAGCCGTCGTGCAGGTAGTGATGAAATGGACGGAGGGAGGAAGGGATGAAGGGCAGGGCGAGCTTAAGACAGTCAGGCCACAACTAAGGCATGAGAGCATGAAATGCAAAGTAACAACAAAGAAGGCAGAAATGGTGGACACAGGATGAGGATGTGAGGAGGGAAGGAGGACGGACGGGGTGAGGGGATCCACCCTCCGCCCCAAACACAAAGGCCTCTTTTAATCGTTCCAGTCTTTCTTGATGTTGAGGTTCCACTCCCAGGACAGGTGGTCATGCTTGTCGTCGTCGGTAAACTTGGATTTGATGACGTAGTTGCCGCGGGCCAACATGCCTTTAGGAGCCTCCTCCATCGTGGTCAGGAAGTCGTATTCGTTCGGGCGCGGGCCGTAGCTGCCCACCATGTAGTCCGACTTATCGACTGTCAAGAAAACAGAAAACGGTTTAATCAGTTTGTCTTCATGGTTTGAAGGCAAACCACAAAGGACCTCTGTGGGAATTGTGTTTCTAAAAAAAAAGACCTAATTGGTAGTGTGGGAACTTCCTGTCCATTTAATCATTGCTGAATCTGTTGCAGTTCGTGTTAACAGTAAAGAGATACGAGAAAATCACTACCAAATGCCCAGCTGCTGTCCAGATCAGGTTTCCATGGTGACCATCAGGACAGCACTGCATCTAAATCAAACCTAAAACTTCACAAAAACTGTCTTAATGGTTTTCAGGAAAGCTGTGATCATCAGCTATTCTCTTAAATGTCTGTCATTCTGTTAACCATGTCTGAGCCAGAAAAAGAACTAAGGTTTTATGTCACAGCTACCATTAAAAGGTAAAATCATGCCACCTACTGGCATAAATGATCTTGCATCCGTGTTTTATTTTAAACAAGGTTCCCTCAAATTTTCCAAGTCAAAATGCCAAAAGTTTTAAGCCTCCATTCCCAGAGCTCCCAGTCGGTTTCTGAGCTCAGGTTTTAAGTTCGGAGTCTGCAACGATTTGACAGAGAGGACAGAGTGGACAGAATGGACAAAATGGACGGATGACCAGCAGATATGACAAGGATAACGAATGGACGGTTTGCTGGATGGAATATTGGTTAGATAATAAATAGATGAAGGGGGATTGACTGAATTGTTTATTTAAGGAATGGACAGTTTCAGAGACAGATTGGATGTTGGACAAAGAATGACCAGTTTGATGGGCTTATATGAACGTGAAAGATTATATTAAAAGAATAAACAGAATGGATGTGCAAATGTCTGGACAGACGGTCGACTGTCTGAATATTTGAAATAAAAACCAACAGCTAAGTTGTTGGAACAGTTTCTATTAATTCAGATTTTTATTATGTGGACAAAGACAACATCAGAGGTGTGGAGAAACTAATGTTTTGATACTTTCCCGCCCTGGAAAAATACATTTTATATCTTTTAAGACTGGAAAACCTCACAATACAACCTGGTCAAACTGGTAAAAATAAAATTTACAGAAGATTGAGCTGGATCAAAATATATACCTATTGCAAAGAATACAGTATGACCACAGAGTCCATACTGTAGCCTAAGATTTTAATTAACAGCAGAGACATTTATCACAGTTTTGACGTTTTTCATTAGCGTTCATTGCAAATAGTCTCATTATTATGTCTCTTAAAAGCAGAATAAAATAGAGACAAACCAACCAGTTACTTTAAGGATTTTACTTTTTTCAGTCTGGATGCTTTGAAGGAAATGAAACAATATAAACATCTGCCAACCAACCGACAGCTGTTTATAACGTTAGCTTAGCGACAGGTGATGCAAAGCCAAACGGCCTTTGAAGTGGAGCAGATCTCCAGATGAGCCTCTGTGAGGGATTTGGCCGCAGGGAGTCCTCACTACTGTCTGGTTTTGGACAGAACCTGAGCTTCAGAGACAGCGGAGTAATGTCTGTGGACAGGCGGTTCAAAAGACATCAGGAGAAGCTGCTGACTCACTTTTCATTCCTTTCCTGAACGTCTGCTGCACGTACTTCAGGCCTGAAACAATTTCCTTGTTCACCTGAGAACACAGACATCATCTGAGATATTAGCAGAGACAAATCTTACAAATTAGTGTTTATTGTTTCATAACCAGAGTTGATTAAAATTAGTCTTTTTTTCTCTCTTCTGTAAAGTGAATTCTTCGAGTTTAGCAGACCTGAAATGAGCTGTGATGTCCTAAAAAATATGGATGGAAAAATTAATTATTGGGCCTGACAGTAAAATGAGTTTTATCACCATTTCTCCTCAAAACACAAATTAAAACCTGCTGAGGGATATCGCCATGGTAACGGACTTAGAGAGTCTCAGAACAACACAAAGTGGATTCTGTGTCTTTGAGGCATTACGCTACAATTTCAGAGCTATTACAGTCACACTGAACGTTTGCTGTAACTGCTATATAACTTTGTATATCTGTATTTAAAGAAAAAAAACTGACATAAGCTCTTACCTTAAAGCTGATTTTTATTTTGTATTCTACTCCCTCCTTTAGCACGAAGGCCTGCTTCTTAAAGGCTTCTAGGTCTCCTGTAAGGAAAGTTTTATTGTCATGAGAATCCAGGACAGAAACCAAACAGCAAAATTAGTTTCCCCCTCATTTCATAAAAAAAAAAAAACATACTTAATGCCAATATGCTGCCGGTTCTGAATTTTGCAGCAAAACATTTTTTTTCATTTCTCTATGAATGATACAATCAATATCAGTTCTCAATATATAAAATAATGTATTTTCTGACTTTGTAGTAGCCTGAAGGTATCAGTTTCAAAGATTAAAGTTTTTTTTGTTTCTGGAGAAAAAAGTAAAAAGTTGTTGTTTTCTACACTAAACACAAATGTTAATTGTTTTGTGAAAAAACACAACTCCAGCAAAATTATTCAGTTTTTATTTTTTGAATAAAGTTTTTAAAATGTCATTGCAATGTAGAGCAAAGATTTTTTTCTCCACATCATTACAATCTATAAGAAAATCCTTAAGATTGCTTTAAAAGCGCTGCAAGAAAGTCTCTCTTCAGAAAAGCTTACAGCACCGCAAGTAGGACAACTCAGCAGACAAACTTCAAACGATAACTTAGTTTTATTTTTAGGATTCTGCAGAGCCTCTTCCTCACATTCACCTCATTTAAACACATTTTATTGGTGCAGACGCACAAATAAATATGAATTTTATATAGACTCTTCTCCCTTTTTGTTTGTTTGTTTCTGAACACTTGAAACATAATAAATTTGTTCAAGTGAAAGAAATCTACTGGACAGAGATGCAGACAAACACAGCAGTTCATGTGCATTGATCATCTTCCAAGTCCTGAACTCGAGGAGTCTAAAAATGAATGTGGAGTCCCTTGAGTGGTGACTCCTATGTCCAGCATCCTTGACCCAAACCTTGTGCTATATAGCTTCTCCATCTCCCATTACTTTATTTTTATTCTGTTCAACTGCGACTCTGTTTCAGCTCATCAGAATCGATGACTCGTCAACAGATTCTGACTCGTCTATATAAATGAAACACCTCTACTAATTAATGCATACAAACTTTTTTCAGACTTTGTAAAGAGGAGGTCAATTAAATTATTCACACACATTGTTCAGCGTATCAAATGTAAATATATCCAACGGTTCACTGCTTAAGCTGAGCACACCAGAACTGCTTTGTTGGCTCTCAGATTGAGTGGAAATATTGAAAATGTGACACCAACTCAGCATCGTCTCCATCATATCTACAGAGCAGGCTGTCGTAATTGGATGAGAAGTTTCAAAAAGCTGCAGTGATGCCAGGAACACACAGCAGACACAGGACAGAATGTTCTGCACCAACTCAAATCATGGCCAGCTGGAGATTTTCCACGGAAAGTAATGACTTCAACTGTGTAAAATACGTTTATGAGCGCTTTCAGGTTTGACACAGGATAAAGAGAAGAGTAGTGGTGTGTGGAAATAAGGCTCTGTTTATTTTTTCTGCTACAAAGATGAATTCAGACCTCTTGCAGTATTCTGAATAGACATTTTAGCTCCAATTAAAAAAAGACTATAAATATGGGAAAATATTGTGGAAATTGGATGAAAAATGGGCTTACCTTGCAGGTCCAGGACCAGGGGATGTGGTGCACTTTCACAAACGAGAGACATTCGGGTCACCTGGACATTAGGAGCATTTGGATCTGGAGAGGATTAAAAAAAACAAACAAAATGTATATTTGGATTAATACACTGTCAAGAGTCCTTTTCCATAGGGTGCTAACAAAGTCAGATAAACTGCAACATGACCATTCAGATGCTTTGAAAACTATTGGATATCTGATTTAGTTCCAGATATTAAAGTGGCACACATCAGACTTTTTTGGTAGAAAAGATCAGAATTGGGTGATTCACACTGCAGTGAAAAAGTGAGATATGGGTCAACATTTGTCTGTTGTGTAGCGTTAGCTTAATGAGCAACAGAATAATACGACTGTGCTGACATTTGTTAAAGTATTGCCTGTCTTTAAGCGTATGGTATACTGCAGACCAAATCACTAAACTTGTGAGCTGAAGTGATTGTTGATGGCAGCAACTCCAGCACAAGATGGTAGCCATGCTGTAAAACTATGATGAGGCTCAGTGCTTCTGGTCCAGATTTTCAAACTTCATGTGGCCTTCAGATCAAGAACAGTGAATCAGAAGCATTGAACTGGTTTTGATGGCTGAGCCGCAGCATCCAAGTGTCACATCACCAATTACAATGCAAAGTGTCAGAAGCAATGGTGTAAAGTGCACCACTATGGGACTCTGCAGTAACTCTACTGACATGTTCTCTGGACGGATGAATTGGGCCACATTGGTAATTCAACACACAACTCAGAGAATGGCAGAGATGCTCTCTTTGTAGTATCAGTATCTCTGACTGCATTGTGTTAGGCTGAGGGAAGTCAGGCTTGGCTCCTTACTGATCATAAAAGGAAAGCTTCAGCTTACAAGTTTAATGTTGTGGAAAGTTTCATTCTCACAACTTGTGTTAGACAGTCCCTTCCTGTTCCAACACGACTGTGCACAATGCTGCATCCATAAAGACGTGGACGAGAGAGTTTGGTGTAGAAGAAGTTTACTGGTCTCCATAGAGGCCCTACATAACAGAACCATGTTGTCGTAAATTATACAACATAGTTGTGTCAGTGTCTGAATTCTTACTCTCGGATGGTCAAACATTCAAATTCAAAGACACTTTATTGATCCCAAAGGGAAATTAAGTGTTGTTATAACTCGTTTAACTAAAAGGTTATTGTAGATTGTGATAGCTGTGGGCAGGAAAGATCTCCTGCAGCAGTCTGTATTACTACTTTGTGTCTTCTTCAGGTCATTGCTGAGAGGGTTAAGAGCTCAAACTTTACACGCAGATGGAAATCTGATTGTTCATGCAATCTTTGTTGTACGGCATCACACAGATGCAGTGTCCTGAAACATCAACCACAAACTGCAGTACAGACATCAGCTGCATAAGTACGTCTACACCAGTGTTTCCCAACCCTGGTCCTCAAGGCACACCGTCCTACATGTTTCAAAGGTTTCCCTGATTTAATGTGCCTGATTCAACTGACTGCAGTTCAGCAAATGCCTATTGATCATTCATCGATAAGCTGGGCTGAAGCAAGAAAATATCTAAAACATGAAGGCCAGTGTTCCTTGAGGACCAGGGTTGGGAAACACTGGACTAAACCGTGGCTCTAGAGGGTCCACTATCCATCCATCTTACTCAAATAATAATCTCATTATGCCTCCAGCATGCCAACAATGCTGCAGAAACCTGTTAATCACCCATTGTAAATAAGTCATGTGTGTGCAGCAGGGAAACACCTAAAACATACAGGACAATTTCTCCAGAGGACCAGAGCTGACAACTGTTGGATTATACAACCATCACATATGAAGATCTGTACTCATCTGCACCACAGTGGGTCGGCCTGGAGGCAAGGAGTCAAGCTCTAAACGCACATTCCCACCAACCTGAGAAATGTATAGTTGGTGGCATCCAGCAGGTCAGACATTTGCTGTAGTGAAAATGATTTGAACTAATGTGGTCACTCCGACATGCTAATATACCCTCAATATAGTTTGGGATTACAGCAATTCCAAAGGCTACTGTAAATATTTCTAAGTTCTTTAAAGCTATTCTGGAACTCCTGAAGTATTTATTAGTCCAGTTGCTGCAGCATTGCAGGAGGCCAGTGCATGATGCGAGTCCTGCATCCTGCAGCTGTTCAAATATGTGAGCTCCAGGGAGCTGAAACTGGGACACTGCTGTAGTTCAGGCACTCTCTTTGGTAATTAGACTTTGTTTCTTGGTTGCAGTGTAGCAAAAATAATTAGAAACAAATGAATTTGTGGTTCAATCCGATGAATACTGGATCACAGTGCCGGAAAAACACGAAGACCAAGATGATCCAACACAAAGTCAGACAAAGACCTGTGAAAAATAAACTGTAAGAGAAATAGTATGCTAGCTGTACAGGCAAGAATATTTTGGTGTGAATGAGAATGATTCTGAAATATCTATAAAAACCCTGTCCTGATACCTGCCTGGTTTCTCCCTGCAACAGATCTCTCTTTCTCTCAGTAAGTTACAATCTTACCTGAGAAGACCCTGCATCATCGTCCCTGCTGCTGGCCTCTGGTCTAATGTCTCCTCCCTGACTCTCTGCTCTATTATGACAATAAAGATTTATTTTAAATATGTGGAAAGCAATAGTGACCAAAACTTCTGCACAAAAATGAAAAAGTTACTAGCATTCCTGGCATTAAATAACCAGCATTGACTGGCAGAAGTTGGTAGAGAAGCCAAAAGTTGTACTTAAGAGCAACACTACTTCAACATATGTTTCCTCAAGTAAAAAAGTAGCTTTCCAAGAAAGAACTCCAGAGTAAAAAAAAAGTGTTTGATAAAAGGCTAGGTAAGTGATCCTAAAATCAGATAAAAAAATTTTAAATAATGTAAAAGAGATACAATATAAAGTCATGTGCCAATTATGGCATTTTTAAAGACTTCATTTAAAAATGACCAAAATATATACCAAAGACATTCAAGTCTTTCCCAAATCTTTTTTTTTCCTAATCTTAAATTTTACATAAAACAATACTTAGAGCAGGTAACGTGTAAATTAGAACAGGGTAAAGTACATCCAGTGTCAGTATGTAGTGTTTATTGTACTTTATTCATGTCCAAATGACCCAACAGGCTTTGTTCTAACAAGTATGTAGGTGTTTCTATATCTCCTACATATATGGTTAAAATAAGTTTCTTCTTTCTTTGTTGAAGTTACTTGTATTGAACAGAGCATAAAGAAATTTCACTCAAGTACGAATAGAAACAATTCATAATAACCAAGTAAAAGCAAAAAGTACAGTGCAGTAAAGCTACTCCTTAAAGCACTTGTTCTATAAAATCGCTCAAATAAATTTAACCGAGTAAATCCAAATAGCTACTTCCCATCTCTTAGCATAGATAACATTAGTATTCTTGTTATAGAGGTTAAAGTGATTTATTGCTCTGGATGAGTTAGTCACCTTTTAGCTAACATTATCTGAATCCAGCACTTTAACTCAATTTACTCGGTTAGTTTTGAAAAAAAAAAGGCCAGTTTTTTTACTTTGGCTGGTTTGCTGCCATGACTAACCGGCGTGCTGCTCTGCTCTGCAGCACATCTGCCCTCGCTGAGCCACACAGATGCTCATGGTCCGTTTAAAGACGGCATTACATTTGGTTTACCGACAGATCCCTCGATTCTTAGAGCAAAAGACATTTTCTATAAACACTAAACTTGCAGCAGAATATTTTTTAGTTCTTCTTTTTGTTGTTTTTTACTACAGCTTACAAAAAACACATGAGCTGTTAATGTCTATATCTCAGGCAAATAATTAGCCTCATTTCCAACACAATCCCACAGCAAAAGCATTTTTTAACACCAGAAGGGATTTAGGATTTAAGCTTCTTAAACCATGAAATTATTTCAGTAGCAGCAGCAGCAGCAGCAGCACCTCCGCCCCCAATCAGGTACATAATCATGCTCTGACATACCAACTTCAGTGATCCCGGGGCCAAGCAGGGCTTCTTTGTATTTGCGTAGACTTTCGTCATCTTTATCCAACTCCTGGATCTCTTTCACAGACTTCTGCGCTGGTGGTTTATAGTTTACTGGCTCTGGCTCCTCATTTTCGGCGGCGATGGCTGCTAGCTGCTCTGGGGTCACCTCATCCTCAGCCATGTCTGGAGAAATTAATAACATATATCAGATCAGCAGTAAAGCAAGCTGAGAATTAGGAATGTAAAAAAAAAACAGAAGTGCAAAGAAATAACCAAAACAAAGATAAACTTCTGTAGATAAATTTAACCACCCTAAATCCTCATAGAAGAGATCTTGTATTCTGCCGGATCTGGTTTGCAGCTGTCAGGACGTACAAAAAGCCTCATTTATCTTGAGCTGCTGCCCCATCTCTATCTGAAACCTGTGCTGAAGTAACGTCATCAAAATGAGTCATGAATTGAATTAGGTGTCATGGATCACATGACAGAAAGCCTCTCCACCAGGATATGGCGACGTCTAGGTCATGGGAAAACGACTGACATACCCTGGAATGACAAACTTGAGCCAACACGGATGTTAAAAAAAAAAAATAGACAGCATCTTACAGTTCTATTTATTTCTCTGAAATATAAAATATGGGCTGAAGTCCAGGAAATTCCTTTGAATTAAGAATATTAAGAACATTAATTTTTTCCTCAAAAAGACACATAACATGAAGGCTTCAGTGGTGCCAGAACAGCTGGCTATTATAAAACCAAATAATGGGTCCTTCTGCGCTTCCCCATGGAAGAGCTTTGGAGGTTAGCACTGGAATGATTTCCTTTGCAGGAACAGAGTGAGTAACAAAAGCAGGAAGAGCTCTGTTTACTCCAAGAGTCTTGACATTCACACTGCAGCCATCCCACCCATAGCCTGCAACAGCCCCACAGACATTTGGGAGGCAGAAGCAATGCAGGCTAAACATTTTAAATCGCTGGGATTCATGTCGATTCTTGTGAGTTATTGTCTTAGTGCAGGCTGATGTTTTAAAACAATTTGGTGTAGCTACTCTAACATAATAAATAGCTAAAGCAATCCGATGAGAAAAACAGAGTAGTAAACTGAATGATGGGACTCTTTTTGGAGAATTTGATGAATAACACATCACTATTAAATAATCACAAAACACTCACATTAAACATTATCGTTGTCGATGTTAATTTTATTTAACATATCCAGCATAATTTTTAAGTCAGGAAAGTCTAAAGTGATGTGTTTATCTCTTTAAGGACTTGGAATATCAATAAAATATTTGAAATGTCACCAATTGTTTTAAAGACGAGACTGATTTCTTAAAATTTTAAAATAAAAATATTTTATGTCTCTCTACTCTGCAAAAATAGAAGATTATCTATTTATGGAAATATGAGGAGATTCTCAGAGCACCCTCCAGATTTTAGTTAAATTATTTAAAAAGCTTAAGGTTTTATTAAGTTAAAAACAGTGACAGTAAAGGGCTGCAGCCCCATTAGTAGAAGCATTTTTTCAGTCATAGATAAACCAAAGATCCTTGTATGTTGGATAGCTGGTCAGGCACAATGGGACATCTGTTCACACTGCATATAGCTACAAACTAAAACCAATTTAACAAAAGGTGAAAACAAGTTTCAGACATTTCAAGGACAGAAGTTTGTTATGGTTCAACAAGCTTATACTTAATTTTTCAAGCTATTTACTCTCATCTCCATCCTAGAGTAAACCACTAATGTTTTATGTACAGTGCTGATCTCGCTTATTAGAACTTTGATTAAATGACCTTCAAATAAATTAATCTTCATTGAACACAGTGAAGAACGTATTTGCACACACGTTTTAGTGAATGAAGCCACTGCTGTTAATCCTTTCACAAACTTGGTGCATGCACCAAGTTTGATGATTTGATGATTGATGATTTCTCTTTGTACAATCACCCTAGATCATCGCTTGACTTCAAGACCCCATGCAGCATTTAGAGGACTTCTGTATGAGGGGAACCAGAGAAGTTACTTTATTAGCAAACTTCAGGCTGTTTGCATAGACTCTGATGTTTCATCCTTACGTTATAGACATTTTATCACTACGATTCTTCATCCCAGGTAAAGTGTGAATCTTTACCCTCTATCCTGGTCTCCAATCTGATCTGCTCAAACTAGCAGCCATGACAGGAATGTCGAAGCCACGGTACCAATGTTTAAAAGCACATAGCATGAGAAGCTCTGGTGCTAAACAAGCTGCCCTCCTTGCAAAACAATTGCATCATATAACTCCCTTCAATTTTCCACAACACCTACATACATTTGGTCTTCTACCAGAAAAAAATGACAGGCCAAGAGATTTTTTTCCCCACATTTTCTTTGTGATAAAATAGTTACATAGATCTCCAAGCATCCCTTTGGATTTGTGTGTATTAGAGGTAAAATGTAAATGCAGCTTTATACAAAACTAGAGCAGGCTCACAAATCTTTCTACAGTCACCTGAATGGACGTCTTGGAATAATTGGCTGGAAACATTTTATTGAAAAATGCATCTGATATTAAAATCACCACAAATGATAAAACATCAAATCTGCAAGAGACAGAATTTAGACCAATGCTACATATAAATTACCAAATGAGAAGCGTGTAAAGAGGAGGCTCTCAGAGTAAGCAAATTATGTAACTGATGACTTTAAGTTCAGTGCTTTTACTTCTCTCTCTTCCATAGAAAAGGCTAGTTGAAGAGCCCCCGTGTCTCCAGTAGCTGTGAGATAATGATCAATGTTGTAGATGAATTCTCAAAATAATTTAATTTCTTACCCATCCTGTCAAATTGTTCATTTGTACTGACGTAACACACCAAGTGCTAACATGTGATCCAAAGGGTTCACAGTAGTGAGAGAGAATCACCACACCCAGCTCTCTGTAGAAACAATCAGGTCAACCACTGAATAGGACAGGAAACTTTACACAAAGGGAGAGTGAATGATGCTGGGACCTTATACACTGGTGCCTTATCCCTTATACAAAAACCCAATGTTTTTGACCAATTTTGAGAAAAATTTACAGTAAAATCAGAAAAAATGTGGGGGATTGATTTTGTGTGAATTTGGAGATTTGTGAAAAACTGGAAGGACTTACTGTTGTAATTTGAAGCTTAGTGGGCCACATAAAAAACTACAGCGGACCAGATATGGCCCCTGAGCCTTGAGTTTTACACATCATGTGTAGTAGAGTGCATTCGTTTCTGAGATTGTGACTATATGCAGGGTCATATCGTTGCATCCCTGCTATCTATGTGTGATCTGTTGCCAAAACAGAAACTATGATTAATTTATAATTTTCATTGTCGCTTTTATGTTTATTGTGTTACAATTTAAAACCAAAATTCAAAGTCAAACATTCTCCCACTTTTTTTCTTTGCTGGCCTTTCATAATAGCTCTCGTGGCTGCTTTTTCCACCATTTTCATTTCAGTTCAGTCTGAACACTTCTGAGGAAATAGGTTTGTTTTTAAGCTACTTCATGAGTGACCATTTTATGGCTCAGGCACAACAACGACAAAAACATCCCACCGTGCATGAATAACATAACTTGGTGAATAATTTTAGATGAATTTTTTTAGGCATTTTGTAACTTGCAGCATGCTCTAAAGACAATTTGATTATTAGTTTTGTAGCTGAATATTTGCTGAAATGTGCAAAACGCTTTAAAAGGAAAGGCATGATTGGCAATTGCAGATGTCAATCTTAATGATCAAAATGTTTTCTTGTGTCTCTACCCAAATCTTAGCTATAAGGTCCAGTTGCAAAACAGTCAAATAAAATTAAACAGGAAAAGGAGGAATTTTAAAAGGCACCAAAGCACTTGACTACAGATTCAATACTGCCAATATGTCCTTTATATTTTGCATACATTTTAAAGTGCTTTTAATGAGACGCTAGAGGAGGTAGCAAAAGTGTCAGAGTGTTTTCCAGCTGAATGAATCAAAGTAATACCATGCTGCCTGATCCAAAACATTCTGACGCACACAACTGCTCAGAGAAGGCAATACACTTTCCTTGTGTATTGCCTTCTCTGACAACAAAACAAATTCAGCAATTTGGAAATACATCCAGTCTAGAAAGAAAACAAAGACATAATGTAGAAACCAAAAGGGGTCCCATCACTTTGAATCAACACGGTTTTAAATCTGCAGTTGTATAAAATCAGCGTTATAGAAGTTAATGTCACAAAATAAATAAACGCTATAAAAAACATAATATAGAGGATATCCTAAAGCAAAAGGAATAGTTGCTCCTTTTCTCTTTTGAATAAAAGTGAATACATACGGTGTAAATGTCACAAACGTACAATGATCATCATCATAATAATTCAAAACTATGAGAATCACATACTGATCAATGCATAAAAAGACAAAAACCACCAGCAGTTGTTGTTATAAAGCTGTTCTTAAGTGACAGCATGGCATACTGACCGTGTAATGAATGGATTGTTATATTCATTCTTACCATGGAAATTACTCAGTTATAATAAATGTGGTAATAAACTATTTGAAAATGTTTGGAAAAACAGACAATATCACTGGCAATGTCACCTTTGAAATTGAAAATAATTTCCTCCATTGATGGTTTGTGGAAATAATTTTTATAGCTGAAAATATGACAGCAATTATTGTTTGATGCTCAGCTGCTAATTGGTCTACTCTACATGATGTGACTCGTTAAGATATGAAGGTAGATTAGATTAACACTTCAGTGCTGTACCTGTAAAGTATAGCTACAGCATTTTAGCTGTGAACGTCCCTAAAACAAGGTTATAGATATATTTTAATCAAGTCTGATAAAGACGTCAGTGAAATGGCACGTTACATTGCATTTGTATTTTGGTCATGTGTTTAGCCCTAACGTAGTAATAATATAAAAAATAGATCCTGGAAAAAGTGGAGGATGTAAACAGGGAAATGCATTCCTACCATGGTGATTAACATAAACTGCTTCTCTGGTAAAAGTGTAAATGTCATGAATGTGAAGGCTACAGGCTAACAAACAGGATTGTTTTTCCCCCCAGGAAAACCGTTGTATACGCTGCTTTTTACACTACTGCACTTCAGCGACAGTACAACAGTTCTCAAAATTAACGACCTATATTATTGAATTAATAAACATTTTTAAAATAAGGCTCAACTTTTCTAGGCGTCGGCCCTTTCTTCCAGGGTGGGACTAGGAGAAGACAGGCGGCTAGGAAACAATCCAGCCAAGCTAACTGTGCCTTGCGGCTAACATGAGCATGACAAGTTATCATCCGTCAGGGCGCGAGCAGCATCAAGACTGACTCAAAGCAGAGCGAAGACCGGAAATAGATTCAGATCAATGTTATCGGGTGGCTTTTGCACCACGAGGACTCACCTTAAAGTTAAAAAGCCGCAGTGATTTCAGGTGCCTCTGCAGTAAGTGCGTTCGTTGCTCTGAGCCCTTGTGCAAGTATGGCGAACAAGGGAAAGGCGCCGCCCCGTTTACAGGCAAGGGGCCGCGCGCGCTGCACGCGGCTGACGTACTGCGGCCGCGCGCTGATATTCAACAGTCTTTCCTTCCTCTGTTAACATGAACAATGGCCTCATGAAATAATAACAGGATTAGACAGAATTGATATATAGAGTAAAATAATTTCAAATAATTTAAATAAAATGAAAACAGATACTTCTGGGCACCCAAAACTTTGCTTCTAAGACAAATACAATATTTAGATCAATAAAAATTACTTGCATTATATTTGCAGGAGGCTACTGAAATGTCATGTGCAACACAATAAAGGTACTTAGGACTGGATCAGGTCTAGTTTTGCATGAATTATAAAAATGTGTTGTGTAGGCAGTGGGTCTGTGGCACTGCCAACATGGCTTCCCAGTTCTTCACAGACTTTACACCAGACCTCAAACAACTAAGCAACAGACAGAAAGAGCTAAATACAAAACACGTGACAGTTTTAGTCCATGCGCTGGACACCTTGTTGATATGTTTCTTTATGCCAACGTGCTGGCGAGATAGTGACAAGTGACAACATTGATTCATATCCACATTTATTGTTACAGTAAACAGACTACTTGCTTTTGGCAATTAAAAAAATATTGTTCATATAAACGGAATTCTTTCTCAAAACAAAATTGCCCGAAACAGCAATGAAAAAATTTATACAATAAAAATGTTTACACAATGGTCCTTGAAATAAAATGGCTTCAAAACGCTTGATGCATTATACTGTTAAAAAAGAAACAAAAAAAACCCCAAGAAGCACCCTGAGCATTCTTAACTGGTGTCCATCTTACACTAAAACAAGAAAGAGAACATAATCATAGAATTATCAATATGAACATATACAGATAAAGTAGAAACAACAACAAAAAAGTGCTATTCAGTAGCATACCTCTGACTTGTAAGCGTCCAACTGAGCATCTAACTCCTCTGCTGACAGCTGGGGTTTTCTTTCACCTCCCCTCCCTCGACCTCTGAAGCCTCCTCCACTGCTCCCCCCTGGTCTTCTTTCAAACCGGGGCTGACCGAGCCTGCTGCGGTCAAAACCTCTGCTTGAGCTGCATACACAAAAAAAAGTCACATATTTCTTCACTCTAAAACAAAAAGCAAAAATAAAAAATATCACCTATCATCAAGTTTTGCATACCTCTGTGTTTGAACTTCTGATGATTCTTGCTGGATTTTCATAGGACGACCTGAAAAGCAAGATCATGAATGTCTATTGTGACACCCAATATATAGATAACAGTTACAAAAAAAAAACTCACCATCAAGAGGAACACCATTATAATTCTTCATGGCTTTGATAGCATCAGCTTTATTTACAAAGTAGACATCTGCCATTCCTTTACTCCGGCCCGACCGGTCATAGTGTACCGATGCAGTTATTATGGGGCCAAATTCTTCAAACAGTTCCTGAAGAGCAGGGTGTAAATGTAAGTTATATGGGCACCTCACAGTTAGAGGAAACAAAATTGAAAAAAAGTTGCAAAACCACCTTAATATCGGAATCAGAAACGCCAAAATCCAGATTAGAAATCAGAAGCTTGCTGCTACCGTCTACTCTTCTTTCTGGTGCTGTACTTCCTCCACCCTCATTCTCCTCAAACATGTCATGCTGCCATTTGTCTGGCAGCTCTCTGGGCTGTGGAAAGCAAAAGTTATGTTTTAATAAAATGTATGAAATTCACAGGAACAAGCAGAAATATGTCTGTGTTGACCATTAAAGATTATTCTCCTCCACATCTACTGCGATGTCTCTTGAAGAAATTGGGAGGTTAATTTGTCAACTGAGAACTCGATGCTGTTTTGTTTGATCATTTCATGCCACTAGTTGTAAAAATGGCTTTCAAAACACCTTTAAAGACTTTAAACCTGTAGTGAAATTTGGCCGATGCTTTTATGATACATTCTAGAACCAATACTTTCACTTTCTACCTCGAACATGTCTCAAAGTCTGCATCTGAATGTTGTCTGAAAGTCATCTGAACATCATGGTGCGACGTTCAAAAATGGAGCAGGGGGCTCCGCACTCGGCCAAACATTATCCTCTCCATTCAAAGAATGGTGATAACTCCGATTTTTCTCATTTCCTTTCCTGCATAATCTGCATTGCATTTATTCTAACGTAATCTAAATGCATCTCAAAGGAGAGTAATACTTAAATAAAAGTCCAAGAAGTACTTTCATGGGGAAAATATGTATTTTCTGCCGAGTGACGTCACTTCCCAACCTTGATTGTATTTGGATTTCTGCAGTCAAGAAACAACGCTTCTTGTTCACATGAAACTGATGGGCTCTACCTTGTTCGATAGGTTATTAGATCCCATACTTATTTATATCATATTTTGACCAAACACGTGGTTAAAGCGTAAAAACCCACATACTGTGTTACCTTTATGTTTGTGTCACGCCAAGCTTCGTCCTCCTTCGTATCGAGCACGTGGCGCCATTATCTCATGACTTCTCAACTTTTATTATAAAGTTTGACACGACCAGAAATATTTTTCTGCATGAAATGTCCTGCTCTATTTTTCCCTTAATGTTGTAGTGTCCTGAATCACAGTGTCAACATAACTGGTAAGCAGGTAAACAAAGAGTTCGTGAACGGACCGCTTCATCCACATACCGAGGGCCGTAGAGAAAAAACTTCAGCCAGTGGAGCTGCTGGCAACGAGTAAAAATGATAGGAAGGCACTGAATTTGAATTGGTTTTTTCAGCGCATTAAATGGTAACATTTAAATGTTTGAGCTGTACATTGTCCTTTTTAAAAAGCCAAGTTAAAGAAAAATAAATACATTAATACTTTATACTGCGAAATGTGCAAAGCTTCCTGACATTCTCCAACACAGCCATGAGAAGTAGCAGCTGGTAATGGGAGTTACACCATTTTATTTTCCTTAGGGATCAATTAAATATTTTTGAATTTTATACATATATATATATATATATTATCCATAGGTGGAATCTAACAGCAGGACCAGTAAGCACTGAAATTGACTATTTTCTGTGAACTAGTTAATGGTTTCTTGTGGATGAACAAAAAATCTAAGTGGTCAGTCTGATCCATATAGCATGTTGTTGACCCGGTGGTTTATGCTGAGCTACTGTCACCACAGTAAACACTGTCTGTCTTTTCATTCTCTCTGGATCATCAGCTACAAAATAATATGCAGCTGGACATATTAATGCCACAACATTAGTTGGTATCACAGTACAAAGTACTAAGTGATGTTCTGCTTAATATGTCAGTATTAGTTAAATTACCAATTAGATCTAATGTTTATCTCATTATTTCAAGGTCCTTCAAAGAGTTGTTGATGCTGATGGCTGTGAGCAGGAAGGATCTCCTGTACAGCCTCTGACTGAAGACACTTTTTCTGATGAAGAGGACTCTCAGGGTTGGTCATACTCTTTCTTAATGAACATTATTGGTGTTTCATGCTATTAATAATAAATGTTTGAATGTTTCCTTTAATAGATTTGATTAAAGTAATGACTGATTTTTTCTGATATGTAATTTCAGGTGACAACTTACAGGTGACAGAAATGTCACCTGGCTGAAGATGTCAGACCTCAAAGCAGAAGCCCTGGAGGATCGGGGTAAAAAGTTTTTGTATGGCAGCAATTAAGATTATTAGCTGCAAAGAGAGAGAGAGTTGTTAATGGTTTCCTTCAGCTTGATCTCTTTATGTTGCTTCAATGTGATTAGGAGTTTTAAAAATCACCTGCCTTTACTACAGTATTAAAGACCACTTAAAAATACATGACAATCAAGAAGGAATGGACAAAACTTACCATAATTAAATAAATCATGCTGATGTTTATGCAGGTTTTTAATTAAATATTTTTGTTACAGGTGAACTGAGATCTATTCAGATTCTGAGGAAAAGCCACAGAATTTCTCCCATGACCAGCAGCTGCATGCAGCCACAGCCTCCCACATGTTCTCCACCTTCACATCTCATCCATCACTTTAAATGGTATTTTTTAGAGTAAACAGCATGCTTAAATCTGGCCTCATGCATTTTGCATTCAAACCCAGGGTTTTTCTTTGATCTACTTGCTATAGCCTGAAGTTTCTATGTTACACAAGCTTTATCAGGGTGTGTAGCTACCTTTTATTCCATCCTCCTATACTTATAATATTTACATACATAAATAGCATTTAATTCTAGACTGTCCAGGAAATGGGGGGGGCATTTCTCCAGTTCCAACATTAAGACAGTCCATCTTTTTCCTAGAGATATTTCTGAATAGGAATTTGTCATTGCTGCCAGTGGGAAAGCGGTTTGCAGCCAATAAACTAACTAGTTTTAATAAGGAAGTGGTCTAGGTACTGATGCACGTCCATTTACCAATAGTTAAACAATAGAGAGAAGCCAGTTATAGCGAATATTGCTCAAACTACCAACTATTTAAAGCCTCTCCGTCTTACTCTGGTGTAAGGAGCTGCTCTGTTGTTCCTGTCGCGGTGGAAGTTGTTCTCTCGACTCCTCGCCGCCGCCGGCGGCCTCGACGATCCACCGGCTCGACCTGAACTTCCTCCCCGCCTGAAGCCTCCTCCTTCTCCGCCGCGGCCCTCTCTCTTGTTCATCTTGATAATCTCATCCAGAGACATGCTCATTTTATCAGCCATGGCGTCGTTTAAACTTTCTGAAGCTAACAATGGAAATGGAGGATAAACTTGCGACGTTTACCAACTGATTTACGTTGGCGCGATGTTGAAATCAGCCTCCGCTCCGTCCTTGTTCTTCTTCGGCTTTGTGTTGCAAGTTTGCTTTGCGTTACTGACACCTAATGGGCCGGAGTGAGAATGTGCCACTTCCGCCATATTTTGAGTCGCTAGTTCTCCTAAAACAACAATACGTTTGGAAAGGCTTTTCCCTTTTAGAAGACCCACTAAACTTTAAATATAACTAGATCTGGATTACTACTTTATATTCAGCAGCATACGTTCCCTTTAGTCCAAGTAATTGTAATAAAGCTCTGTGTTCTTTAAGTGTACTTAAAATGAAATTGCCTTTTGCATCTAAAAATGAACCAAGGCTATTGTAGCAATTTTACTGTTATTCATATTATAGGTAGATATTATTTTTCAAGAGTAGACTCTGCTTGTTAAGTGACTTAATGATGTTGAAGGTGGTTTATAATATTTATTTAAATGTTGAGAAAAATGCTTAACTCATCTTCCCATAAACCTTCCTGGTAAAGAAAAGTGCAATGCTCTTTCCTTTTTCAGTTGATGGATTAAAAACATATTCGACCCTAGATATATTTTGTTATAAACTAGTCCTATTGTAAACCTCTCCACCACTTTTACCCCAACCTGCCTGCTGACTCCTTGGCCTTAGCATTGTTTGACCTGTAAGAAACCTCTGACATCTTCACAGGACAGCCATATGTAAAAATTACACATAGACTATATTTACACATTGGACAGCAGAAGGTGATTGGTTGCATTGGATTTTATTTAGGGTTTTTTTTTAATTGCTGATTTTTCCATAAATGTTCTGCTTGTCCAAATGAAAATAAGTATAATTATATATTTTTTAACATTTAACTCATACATTTTATATTTTAGTCATGTTTTTCAGATGTATATATTTGTAAAGTAGCTGAATAAACATCCACCCACAGAAGTAAATCCTTATATTTAATTCATGGGCTGTCCTTTTTTGTTCTTCAAAAACAATTTACATCAGTTAGATGATATTTAACTTATTGTTTCAAGAGATAACATCGTTCAGTGCTCTCTAGGACGCATTTGCTGGGAGTCACATTTTGAAAAATTAACTTTTCGAATGTATTTTAATGTACCAGATCGATGTGAAGTTTATTACCAGCAGCACCTTGACTAAAATAGTTCTATACTGAGTGCAGTTCCACTTAGTATAGAGTGCAACTGCCATAAATCCACTCTCAGAAAAGAATATCTATTCTATCCTATTTGCGTATTTAAGCAAACATTCTGGCAGACTGAGCAACACATTACCTACCCATCAGGTGTGAACCAAAACACAAGCAAACTATTCAACACACTTTGGACAGGCTATGCACTTCCTTTATTACAGGTCTCCCTATGGGTAACCTTCAAACCAGATGACCACTCCTTCATCTGCAGCAGCAAACAAACGTTTAAACAAATGCCTACTCAGTGTATTTGTGTAACAACCCCACAGCTCTTCATGAGCGCCTGTGTAGTCTACATCAGTATTCTCACTAAGGAGGTGCAGTCATTGCTCCCCGGGTGATAAAGATGATAAATGTGCTCCAATTGAATGTGCAGCTCAGACATTCAGTCTGTTATTAATGATGGAATGAGGTCAGAAATGCAGGTTGCATAAGTGAGGCAGTGGCCAACCAGACGAAGAAAGAAACACAGGAGATTTTTCTTTTTAATAGTCCCAGGGCCTTCTCCTGCCACGCCATGAGTGCTGGGGGGTGTCCACTTGAGGGAGCTGTAACAAAGGACAAAACCATGAACACGCACTGGTGATCAGAAGTAGAAAGCTGACAAAAGTTCTGCACTGAAGAAAACTTGCTAACAATCTGGATATTGATATAGAAATGGTTAGGGCAGAGTTTATTATGCACACACATGTCCATTTGGATCCTTTTTTAGATTATGTTAGTAAGGGGGAGAGGGGAATATGGCTATGAGAAACAAAAAGTCAAAGGTGACATGCTACAAAGAACAAATAATGAAAATTATTTTGATACACAAATAAAATTCACAAGTCTCACTAGTGGAAACATCTTCACAGTTTGGTGTGGGGATGGTTGCCTAAGTGCACCAGGGCAATTTTACTCCAAAAAGTACCACGCTTGCATGACCTTCAATCATTTGGATTATTTGTGTATGAGTAGGTGTGTAGCTGTGTGTGTTGAACAGTGTCCTTTTTTTCACCTTTTCTCCTAAAGGTGAAAAGTTTTAAAGGGTGGAAAGCTTGCAACACTCAGATATTAAGACCAGAAAAGGGCAAATTGCAGAAAGACACCAACTCAGAGCAGCCATATAGCAAAGGCAGGTTGTCAGTGACACACAGGAGAATCATCCCACAGATCAAAGAGGTACAGACAGAGAAGGAATGCATTGAACCCGCACCTCAGCACCACTTTCACGTCCCACAGTGCAGAACAAGACTGGAACCCCACTCCACTGGCAGCCAGGCTCCTGCTCAGGCACCAGTAACCCCCACACCACCCAACAGGATCCCAGAATGGTCAAGGGTGGGAGAGCACAGTACGATCTTCCCTTGTGAGCAAGACTAGGGATTCCCACCATACCCCAGCTTAGGTACAGGCTGAGAACCCATCATGCTCAGACAGAGACCAAGGGGTGCAAACCCCCAACCAACCATCCCCAAAGACGTTGTCATAGATCCCAGGCCATGCCTACCTGGTCGAACCAGCAACTTTCGTCTATGTGTTAAAGCAGGAAAGGTGCTAAAACATAAAAGACAACAGCCATGCCCAGATTAGCTCCTCCTACCTTTGGAAAATAACTAAACCTACAGGAGGAAAATCCTTGTCACAGTTATGAATATTCTTTACTATGCAACAGAAATGTTACCTTGAATGTTTAACTTGGTGAATACCAAACCAAATTAGTCATTCATGCACAAGATTCAACACTTAGCAGAGCTCTTGATGCCTCCCACCTTCTCACTGATAGAACTTAATCTCTGTGTCCACACAATCAAAGAACAGGTCCCCCAGTTCGTCTCCTGGTATCTCTCCGCTGAGCATGGCTGAGATCTCGCTCAGACACTGCGACTCCAGATCTCTCAGGATGTCGTAGACGGCTAAACCTTCATCCTGCGGCAGACACACAACACACACAGACGACTGAGTGTCAACACCACCTGGGTCAGATGGCACTCACAAATCATTTGTTTAAGCTTACAGAAGCAGCGGCAATCTGACTCATCTGCAAAATACAGTAAAGCTCCTGTATGTTAAAATGAAGTGAATTCAGAGAGACTTGTGCTTTCATTGTCCAAGTCTGACACATTTGTTGGAGATGTTTAGAATTTTTTTTTTAACTTGACGTTTAGATATCTGTAATTATTGTTTTTCAAAAAATCTTTCATATTGTTGATTTTTTAAACTTTTTTGTAGTAGTGTGGCTGTATCAAGAAACACCAAACTTCCTAAGTGTAACTCAGCTAGACATCCACGGCTGTGGAAATGTTAATAAGAGCAGCCACACAACTACTGTTGAACAATCTCTGTTTCCTCTCAACAACTGAAACAGAAAAGGCTGAGAATGATGCCTCCAAATGAGTTACTACAACTGTGATGTAATAGTAAGAAAAAATATTTTTGGATGAGTGGATGTTCTTATACTTCTTATGTCACTGCAAAAAAACAAAATAAACTTTTAACCCTAGGGTCCCCATGGAAGAACATTTGCTGTTTAAATATTTGGATTTGTAGTTGGTGGTTATCTTACAGTCTCATTTCCTTTTTAACTTAAGCCTGTTTTATTTTTGGCTCTCCACACACCTGGTTTTCGTTTCTAATTACCGCACGTGCTTTACTTTAATTGTGCTCTTGTGGGAGTGTATTTTCTGCCTGGCTTCCTTTGTCAAATACCAGGTTTATACGGTAAACTTTAAGTTATTTCCCAAGGAGCCATTTCAGTTGTAGTTTAAATGAACTGTGGATCTGAATTGTGGAACAGACTTTGTTCAATCTGATCAAATTAACAACTTATACTCAAGATGATGTCCAGACAACATGGTGATGTATTTATGCATGAAAACCTAACAACTTGGTTAAATTACAACTCTCCAAGGAAGAGTAAGACAGAACTCTCTGACAGACTCATGTTGGTTCTTCTCTTAATAAATGAAAATATCATTAGAAACTGCTCTTCACTCAAGTTTTCTATTCTTTATATTCAAATTAGCGATACGATCTGAAACAAGACTGATTTAAAAAAATGAAAGACTTTCAGTTTTTACTGGCAGAAATGCACAGGTCATACCTGCATTTCATTAGTATTGAATTATGTGAAATTATAAGCTATGCTAACTTGGTACCTTTAAAATGACTTTTTTTCATCTTAGTGTATTATACACACAAATACTGCCTTGGTCATCTTTCCATACTAAGATCCCTGAACTTTTAATTATTTTTAAATTAAAATAAAGATATGAGATCATTCTGAGTGAAATAAACACTGCATGGGTTATTTTAGATTCTTGTTATAGTGACTAATGTCAGTCCTAACAGGGCACTGGACTGTCTGTGACCTGTTTACCTTCTAAATTACACACTGAATCTCAGACAGCACATTAGCTAAAAAAAACCACAGCAAAAGCCTCAACTTGTTTTTAAGTATTAGTATACTTGGTTGGAAACTGTTCTTTGGAAACATTCTTCATGGCCCTCTTAGACAAGTGATAATTTTAGTTACTTTATAAAGTTACTTTAGCTCATCTGGTTCTTGTCTATTATGAGGAAATTTTGGATGGGTGACTCCTGTAGACATTTTCCACTAGTAGCACATCAGGGTTTTTAATTCGTCATGCTTCCTTAGATTAAACTGGGAATGGAACCACAATAAATGGAAATAGACATTGTATGTAACCTGAAAGCATAACATAATTTAGTACGAGAGATGTGAGCTTTTCTGAAATTACTAACTAGTTTGCAAACATTGAGGCCAAATAGCAATTTATAGATAAGAGGTGGAGCTACAAATGTGCAAACTGGCAAACCCACCAAAACCCATTAGTCACCAGTCAGTAAACAAAGCGATTTTAAATATTGTCTAGTAGCCACTGTCAAACTCGGGCTTTATTTATTCAAGTTTATACCTAGAGTGGCCAACACGCCACTTAAACATACAACTGGAGATCAAATTTAAAGTAGTTTCTTTGTTAAGATGTTTGCGATGTTGTGTTGGAGCAGCTGAAGTGCAAAGATCTGATTTGCTTGTTACTGGGATGTTGTCAACTTCCAACACAGATGGTCTCTGTCAAAAAGGTTAATAATATAAGTCGTTCCCCACCGGTTTAGTCTCCATGGTGTTGAGCGCCACCTGATGGGCCTTGTAGAGATCATGTCTGCGATCCACCCGGCTCTGAAAGCGCGGCTGCTTCCTGACGGGGTCACTTAGTCCAAACTGCGGAGAGACCACCCTCAGAACCGGGGTGGGACAGTCCGAGAATATAAAAGGCTTGAATATAGACCTGAGGAGGTGTGGGGTGTCGGTGAGGGGAAACAGAGATTGAAAGATTGATAAGACAAGAGAGTACACTGACTATAGCAGCCTATAGAGTCATTTTAAAATCAAACCGAAACCCTGGTATTTTCTAGACAGACTTCAAAGAGTTTGCACTTCAAGATAAAACGTGCAAAGGGTTTGCTGTAGACTTTTACATGTCATCCCAACATAACCTAACTGATTCTTGCTGTAGCTTGCGACAAACCTGGATGGATCTGGGGTGGCAGTGAAGAAGTGAATGCAGGGAAGGCTAGTGTCTCTGGGCAGGACAGACACCATGCTGCCTGTCGTGCAAAATCCTCCAGAGTCCATGCAGATGCCGCTGGGTTTATCCCTCAGAATGGTCATCATCACCTCCGCCGTCACTAAGCCTAAACAACACAAAGTGATTCTTTATGGGTTTCATTGCACAGATTCGCTTTAACAAACACCATAACTAACAGAATAACGAATGGAAATCATAAAAATGGTATTGTGGGAAATCTACCATCGTGCTGCTGAAGCAGTTCTGTGCCTCCCTTGTAGCGCTTCTTGGCCAGCTCCATCCTGGCCGGAGGGTTTTCAGGACTAAACACCTGAGAGAAGTTGAACTCTCCCTGGCCATCCCACCACCCCTGGTCCTTGGCCACGCTTCGTAGCTCTGGATGCTCTGCTGAGATCTCAGTGTGGATGGTTAGTTGATTGGAAATGTTCTTTACGCCCTCTGAAAAGACAAGTCACATGTTGTTTTTTAATTAACAGGCTTAAATAGAATCCAAAATATTTCTTAACTTCACAAATTACTGAGAAAGTTCAAATATATTCCCAGACAGGATGTGTAATCCATGCAACAACCTCAAAAATTGATCCTTTAAGCAACATTTGCCCAAAAAGTGAGAGTGAGCATGCAAAAGGGCATATATCAATTTTAAAACTTAACCTTTCCAATTGTGTTCAGACTTGTTGCTCATTGCATTCATTTCCACGTCCAAAATTGAGTAATAATTAAAAAGGAAGGGAACAAGAAAGAGCAAGGCAGCCGAGATCCCAGCTCAAAGTTTCTGAAAAATGATGATGTAACATTTAGAAAGTCGAATCCAGGCATTAGTGCAAAACATAGCAAACCCAAGACAAAAATGGTGATAGTTCAGTCTAGTAAAAGTCCAAAAGCACTGTAGTTTTTGCACTTAAATTTTTTTTAGGATTATCGGCCGCATCAAACTAACATGGCTTTCTGTAGTTAGTTTAGTTTGTTGAGCCTAAATACTCATTGCAAGCTCATGCTTTCCATTTGGTTGGCGGAAGCGAAATTACAATACTGACATGCAATCAGACTACAGCTACACACGTTTTTCCTTCATTTAGCTCAGGTACGAGGAAAATTGACATGATGCAGCTGAAGCTAATTATCATGGCAATTTATGCAGGTGGATCATCTGGTGATTGATTTAATATATGTGGACCTACGTAAAGTTTTGTACTGAGAGAACAAAAGATAGAAACCACTGTATAAATCCAGATGATGTCACCATCCATATATGGTAATCATGTCCTGTTTTTAAGAGGTGAGGGGTTACAAAAACTTTTCATAGTTAAAAAATGCTTTCAAAATTACAAGCCTGATTTGAAGAACAATGGAAAGGCCGATTAGGACTTATTTGTGCTTAATACGTTCAAAAATGTACAGGATTTATGGCTCTAAAAACTAATATGTTCCCTCTAAAAACTGACTTGAGATTTTCTGTGCCACCCAGAGTCTCCCAGCGGTTTCGAGCACCCAGGCCTCACTGCGGTCCACCAGGAGGAAGGTGTTGTGGTAGCTGAAGGGTTCTGGTTCCTCCTTGCACTGCCCGCCCTGGCCATGCTGCTCCAAGAGGCCAGTGATGACTGTCAGTGCGGCCCAGGCACTGTCACCACGTTCCAGCCCGAGCCTGAAGATCAAACCCAAGCTGATCACTGAAATGCAGTTTGGGGGCTATGCTTATTATATAAGCATAGGGGGATTGTGTTTGGATTGTGGTTCTTGTTGGTTTGAGGCAGCTCTGAAAGCTAGAGGAGTATTTTCCTATGCAAATATGAATCAATATGAGCCACACTTCAATTTAGCTTAAATTAGCCATCACAACATGCACGACAATCTACACAACTCTACAAAGAGGATTACCTCCTCCAAGTGTACAATATCAACGAAGTATTTAATAACAACAATGAAAGGTTGGTAACTTTTTATGAGACAACCTAGTTTTATCAAAATTAATTAGAGTCATTTGAAAAGGCTTCAGCAGCTCACCGGACAAGGTCCATGCCCAGCAAAGCCTCTCCAGGGACCAGAGGCTCTCGGGTCCAGACTGCCTCATTCCCAATGCACAGGCCTTGGTCATTAGCTCCCATTTCAGCGCCCCACAGCCAGGCTGGTTTACTGAGGACGACGGCATAGGTCCTCTCCACTTGAGGGATCTGGATGTACGTGCACTGCAGAAAAAAAAATAATTAATGAGAGAAAAAAAAAAACTTTGATTATAAAGAAGTTAAACAACATTGCACAGTTGCGTTAGAAGCCAAAATACTTCTGAATCAACTTGAGAGTACTAGATGCAATATAGGACGAAACTATATTTTATCCAAAGTGCAAAGACAGCAAATCTTCTCCCTTTGCAGACAAAAATATATGTTGGTGAACTGTAGTGGGACAAATGTCATATTGTGTTTATGTGACTCTTAGGGATTTAGTTCTCCTCACACACATATGAACAAAATAGAAACCTGCATCTCTCAAGTGTTAGTTATGATGAACCTAACCTCCCCTAAGTCGCAATCTGCCTCCCAAAGTCAATTACAAAAGTCATAGGATGTCACCAAACCAACACAATATCTATTAGACAGACTACGATCCTAAAGACTGAAACATGTGAGGGAAAAGTGTTTCTCTCCTCTGCATCAAAAGAGTAAACCATCTGTCAAGAATTTCAAGTAGTAGCATCACAAGTGAAGCAGAACATTTCCAGCAAGGACCTGTAGAGTAAAGTCCTGGGTAGAGTTAAAACCAGGATCTTGATCTTATTGAGATGGGGTGGGGTAGCTTTAAGCATGTTTTAAATGTAGGAAACCCTTAAAACATCTCACAGCAAAACTGTGGAGTGGGGAAAATGTTCCTTACAATAACGTTAATATAGAAGAGCAAGTCATGGCTACAAGTAAGCACTAACACTAAGCTAATTGTGAGCTAAGGTCTTCTAGATTGATATTAAATATGGTTTTATTTCAAAACTAGATTAATTCAGGCATGATTTCTAATTAGACTACATTCCAATGATAAATAATAATAAAAAAATAAAATAAAAATAATAAACTGCTTTCACCTATGAACACTGTATATGGTCATAAATAGGCAGAATGTTCAGTTTGTTTGGGACTTTTTCTGCTGTTGCTGTTCAGACACGTATTTCACACTGAGGTTTTTCGTTGGAGATGAGTTTTAACAGCACGCAAATTTGATGGGGGTGGGGGTGTTTGATCTCTGTAAAAGTACTGTGTTTTCTTTATGGCATGTCAAGAATTGTGAATGGATTTTCTTGATTAATTCTTGCTTTGACAACAATATTACCAGCATTTAACATCATCAGCAAAAGGGGGTAAGATATTTACGTGGCGGAGCTGAAATATTCTATAAAACGTTCCAATTTTTATACATAAAAAATGTGAAAATCATGTTTCCTTTTCCTTCTGCTTCATAGTTATGCAATACTTTAAGAATGCCTATCATACGGAATCTCAGTAAAACACATTAAGGTTTGCGGTTGTGGCGGTGTGTGTGAATACTTCTGTAAAACATTAAGCAACAAGAGCGGCCATTATCCAGTGCAACTGTTGTTCAAGACAACTTCATTGAAATACAAGCCTGGCTCCCTGGAAATCCACATCACTCCTCTGTATATTTATTGTAGTGGCTTTAAATGAACCATGATGACCTTCTGATCCCACTCTACCAACCTACACGCATGGGTTAAAGAGGGAAGGGGGGCGCTTTGGTTGCAGCAGGAGTGGCCAGATTTACCTCCAGCGTGGATCCTGGAGGATGAGACGCTGCAGGGCGGTAGACCACCTCCTGCACCTCGTCTCGGGGACGGTCTGAGTTCTTCCCAAAAATCACGTGGTCATCGCGAGAACCCGGGGGTAAAGAAACAAAACAATCACATGACATGGGAGCCTGTGCCATCCTGCAACAACAACAACAAAACAAACAGTGAGGAAGAGCTGCAGCTTAAAACATGCCAAATAAGCACTTTCTAGTGTAAACAGTCTGACGAGAGTGTTTGACATCCAGCACGAATGAGCGAGCCTCCGCCCTTTAACCATAAAATGCATGTGAGGCGTCAAGAGGAAGGGACCTCTCCGTTCCCCACCCGCCCGGCTACTCGCAGCAGAAAGTCCGCTCCAGCCGGTGCACTGAACATCACGCACGGATTAGGTGGCAGTCTTGTGCAGAGCACTTCATTAACCGTAATCTCCACAAATCTGACCCCCCATATTGCTTTATTACCGCTCCTCGCACGCATTTGCCATCGCGAATCGCTTCCCATCAGGAAATAATGCGTGGGGGAGCATATGAAAACAGTGTGCCGTGCGGCGTATTAACACAGCTCGGCGTTTGCGAACAGCAGTGCTTATTACCAGAGATAAGGCCCTGCGCTGCCGCTGCCCGAGCTGCCAGAGCCTCGGCTCTGCTTATTTCCAGGAAATAAGAGGGGGAGTTAAAAAAATCAGAGGGAGTGGGGCTGGATTTGGACGGATCACGGCGTCTAAAAACTACAGCTGCAGTTGCAGGAATAAATTTACCTGTGTTTTAATTTGTCGGTGGAAGGAGCGGACGGTCAGCGGGGAGAAGACAGGCAGGTTGTAGGAACCGAGTCACGTGAAATCCAAAGGTCTGTACTTAAAGGTCTCGTCTCGTCTGGCCACAAACAGCTCATCGTCTGTCAGAGTCCGGTTCACAGTGATGATGCAGCTTTTTTCTCTTTTCCTTTTTGTTTTTTTATCACGGGTCTGTCTCTTACTGGCTCCAAACTCACAGCAGCTGACGTCGCATTTGTCATCACGGGAATCCCTCCAAGTTTATACCAAAATGTGCAAACCTTGAAAAGTAAAGATATGTGTGAATCTGGTGACATTAGCTGCTGCTGTTAGCCTTGCTTGAAATTTCGACCGTTTTTCAATTGCGGCAAGAGGAAAGACAATGTCGGGGGGTGGGGGGAAGCGATTAAAAGCTTTGTTTGCAATCAGCCAGTGTAGAGCATGGTGGAGGCAGAATCATGCAGAGTGGTGGCATCAGAACTTGGGGTGGGGTGCATTTGTATTCTATGCTTCAGGTCTCTGATTTAAGCTTGCTTTATAGTTACTTTCAGTTAGACCATTTTTTATTATTTTATTTTAGTCTGAAGGGTGTTCATTTTAGCTCCCGTTTATTTGCCGCTTCTTTTTTTTTAATTATTTTTAGTCATTTTTGTTGGGTATGAGTCCGTCTGTTACAGCTGACAGTGTTTTATAATCCTATAGAAAATGTGCATGTTGAAAGTTAGAGTTACAAATGCCAAAAATGGCGCTATATATGTGTTTTGAAGTCTATTAAAGAGACTGAGTCTGAAGATCAGCAGGAATATTATCAATGATTCAACTAAAGCTCCTCTGGTTGTTGTGAGACAGGCTTGAGTTTGGATTACTCATATAAGCATCATAAATATTTGTCTGTCTGTTCACAACTTAACATTTCTGTGTTTTTGTTTCCTTTTCTTCACTTAGATTTTTTTATTCTTTTGATTTTCCTAATTAAACTAACCATAAATTATTGCCAGTCTATCTGTGTTGAGTCTTCCACAACCACAACAAATTTCAAAACTAATCCTTCACAAGTATCTAAACACTACATCCCTACCAAAAAGCATAGTGGATTTTTTTTCCAAGTTAAAACAATTATTGCGAAGGTGACCTATATATTATTGATATGCAGCATTAGTAGGTTTTTGTGTTCATTAGCTGCAATGTGATGACAGATTTTATTTTACTAAGGACGTTTTCTTTGCAATAAACTTGCTTATAGGAAGAGAAAGAAAAATCCCAGGAAGTGTTTTTCTGTTATTGTTGGCAAAGGTTAAAGCTGTCAGCTTTTCACATAACTCCAGTGAATGTTAACGTTCCTACATTCTTTTCAACAAGTGTGTGTGGCTGAGGTGGAAAGGTAGTGAGTTGTTTTCAGTTCTAACCACTAGATGTCACTGCATCCAATGCACTTGACCTTTAAAAAGTTAGAAAGCCCTTTTTTTATTCCCACACAATACCACAAGCAGATTAAGGTATAAATTTCTCATAAATATAATACATACTTCATGTAGTAAAGAGTTATGCACGAGACTATCCTTATGAAATCCAATGTAACAGTAATAAAGGGAAATACAGTGCACATTTGCATCACTAGATTATATGAAATAAAAGTTGTACTACACCTGAGTACTAAGTGGAATAATACTGAGTGTAACAAGTTAAATATATGTTTATCTTTGCTGTATAAATAGGTCACAGTCTTTGGCTCAATGACACTGCTCCTGCACAGCACTGGTTTTTACCGGTCTCTGAATCCCCTGTTGGCTAATCAGTGTAATTAAAGTTTGTGTGTGGTGTCAGTAGTTTATTGAGTGGGTGTGTCTCCCCTCAGTGGTGTTTCATTGAATTATGTCGCTGGCACTCCCTGTCTCAGACTTTGGAGACACACTCAGTCCCCAGCACCGTCTAGCTACACTTTGGAAAGCATTGATTGATTTATAAGGGTCGAACTATTGTGTTTTACTGAACATTGGTTATTTTCACAGTAACTGCTTCTGTAATGTTTGCAGAGAATGGATCCCAGGTTACAGGAGATTTTTTTTAAATTCGGTATCAAGGTTTAAAACATTCTTACCTTTTGCTGTTTAAAGTTAGCTTTGTGAAGCTTCTCCTGCATTGCACTATTTTTAAGGTGATCTGTATTGCTTATTTGCAGATCCAGTCAATAGAAATTTACACTCTTCTGTCACACAATAATAACATGTTGCTGTTGAGACCAACTCAGTGTTTGGTATACAGTGGTACAGTCAACCCTTCACAGTTCAGTAGCTGTGGACTCAACTATTTGCAGATTTTTTTTATGGAATGTACCTTCTCAATATGTGCACAAGTCTGCATATTTGAAAATAACTTTGTGGAGCATATCTAAAATATTTGAAAGAAAATGCACATAGCTGGAATACTTAGGCCAGGAGTCTTCAACTCCAGTGCTCAAGGGCTGGCGTGCTGCAGCTTTTAGATGTTCCTAGTCCATCAAATGGCTGAATTTGATGCAAGTGACTTGTGATCAAGTTCTCCAGAGCCCTGCTAATGTCCTTGTTATTTAGCTAAAGTTTGTTGAGACAGAGACACGTCTAAAACTGTAGGACACCGACTCTTGAGGACTGGACTTCAAGACCCCTGACTTAACAGATGCCCTGACCAGAGGGGCTGAATCGTGTGTTTTGGGATGGTAAATCTAAATGTACTGTGTTCCCAGTGTTTACTGTGTTCCCAGTGCTTGGGAACACAGTACATAGTGTGTGCAATCGGTAGCGGAACCTAAACACAAAAGCCTCACCTCAACAACAGAGTTTCTTTCACTTTGGCTTTACAACACAAACAACTTAGCTGGCTAAATATAATTGGATTAAACAGGTCCTGCAATCCTTTCTTTGGAATAAAAAGATCAACCGAAAGGCACAGAAATGACATCAAGCCTTTTACAAAACCTTTGTCAAGAAGAATCCTAGAAATGTTTTCTTTAGTTGTGCAAACCAGCTCCGCTGCCCTGACTGGCGTGCCTAATCCTTTCTTTGACTCAATTGTTTTTAAGTCAATGAGCACCACTGGTCAATATGCATACCAGCACACTTAATTTTTAAAAGGTACTCAGGTTGCATGTTTTTATGGTGCAGTCATGATGAATAAGCATGACTGCACCATGCTTATGAGTGGCCACTTGGCCCATGAGTGGCAGTTTGTCTTCGTCAAACGCTCAACCCAAGCTCATCTGTCAAGAAGAAACACCTGGACCCCACTGAATCCCACTTATGCCAAATTGGGAGGAGGTGATGAGTTATTTGGCGAAGCAGCACGCTCCTGACTGATGTCTCCACACAGCCTTTGGGGAACGCTGAGGGCGATGGGTCTGAAAAGTTGAGAAATCTGTGAGAAGACATCCTGTTACCTGAACGGCAGCAGGCAACTTCCACTCCCTCCTCCGGCCTTTCATCTCCCGGAGCTGCTGACAAGCATCGCACATCCTGTCTGCCCTCACACAAAACACCATGAGAAGTAAACACCCACCTGAGCCAAAAGCAGACACACCCAAGGAAAGGATTGCACGCGTAAACAACATGCGCATACACACGCACACACACCCCCACCCCCCCCCCCCCCACACACACACACCCTCAGAGAAACATGAGTGTAAGCCAGCACAGACATAGTGAAACTAGCAGATGAACGAGGCTTGTAAATGCATTCATATATCAATCTACAAAAAAAACAAGCTGCTATTTTGACTTAAAGTGTGATGAACAACAGGCAATTAGTAGAGTACAGCTAAGAAGGAAATTGGATGTTACTCTCTTAGTCACAACAAGTTATTATTAAATTACCTTTGTTTTCTGTCCTGATAGAAATTAAAAAATATATCTTGAGTCTTTGAAGATAAATCCAAACAAGCCTCACTTTTGCAGCAACTGTGTATATTTTGTGAACACACATTTGGAAAATCTTGTATACTTTTTTAACTTTTCTGCATTTTGCCACTTTGTGATCACCATCTTCAATGTATTGACATGGGATTTAATGTCATACTACATCATGATGCTGGGTTAAACTGCAAAGCTGAATGACAAGGATAGACGGCTTCATGAAAGCAGAATTTATAGTTCCATTGATTACACCAGCTTGCCCAGACCTGCAGCACCAAAGCAGTCATGCTGTTTCCCTTATATATGCTTTGTTGGTTTCATGCCAGATGTAATTTCCGGAAAGTTTCACAGAATGTTTTGTATTTTTGGTCAGCACACTTTTTAAACTCTCTCATGGATACTGTTATATCCCAGTGTCTTTCTTGTTAATCAATAATGAACACAGATATTACCTGAGGTAATGGTGGCCTGCAATGCTTCAATAGCTGCTGTGAGATCTTCTAAATGAGTCGGTGATGCATTCCATGGCCAGAAAACTGTTCCCTGTTTTCTCAGTTTGTGAACTTTCACTGTGGTTCACCTGACTTCCAAAACCTCATGAATGACCTTTGAACCTTTTCCAGACTGATAAATGTCAGTGACTTTGTTTCTCATCCTTTCTTGAATTTCCTTAGATCAAGACATAATGTGTTGCTTTTGAAGATCTTTTAGCCTATTTGATGTTGACACACTTTCTTATGAATTTATTTTATTTTGCCAATGAAAGGAAGCCATAATTCATGATTTAATAAGGAACCAATAACTGTACATTCATACAGAGTGCCAGAATAGTTTCTGCTGTTTCTTTTACTTCTGATACATTTTTGTGTTTTGATTTTCTTTTGTGTTGGTTTTCTGACCATTTCTTTGTCAATTTTTGTCGAATTGGTCTTTCCATATTCACTAATTCATTACTGCCTGCAAGCTTTTCCCATATGAGTTCATTCATCTTAAGGTTGTTAATTTATTATGTTCTTTTATTGTATTTTGATTATTATTCATTATTTTTAATCTTTCACCCTGGGGTTGTAGATCCTATGGGACTAATTTAGTTCCATCTGTCTGAATTTCTCATCTTCTCTCAGCCTCCCTGCTTTGCTGTTCCACATTCCCCTGATTAGCCTCACCTAAATACTGATATTTAAGAGTATTCTCCAGTCTTACCTCAGTATATTAGCTCAATGGGTTTCTTTATTCATTGCTGGTGACTGTCCTCCATGATCTGGTCTCCTTGTGGTCAGTTCTCTTATTATCAAACCTTCTGCCATGCTGATCCCTGATCAGCATTTTGGTCTTACTTTAAACTCGCAAAACAACTTCTTCAATTAAATCAGTATTTGAAGACAGGAAGACGCAGGGTTTTATCTGATATTAAATTGTTTTATGATCTAAAACCTTTAAGTGGGGAAAAAAGCAAAAATAAAGACAAATTTAAGGGGTCAGATCTGTTTTTAAAGCTCTGGTTATCTTAATCAGATAGGTAAACTGAGATTACATTTGGTGAGTAAAAAACTTGAATAGTCACAAGAATTTACTAAAACAAAAAAAATCAACCCAAAATTACACAGAACTCAAAGTCAAAACCATAAAATTAAACCAGAGTCTTATGAATCATAATCACTGCAAAGATCTCAGGATTTTACATTCAGCAACATACACCACCCTGAACACATAGTTCCTTTGGTGAAATGTGGAGATTTTGTAGGCAATCCATAAAAATACAATATAGACATCTGTGAACAGGGAAACTTCTTACACACCATGTACCATAAAAGAAGAAAGCAGATGTTGAAAGCAAGTCAGAAGGAGTGCATTAAAATCTGTCGTTGGCTTGCAGGACAGAGATAAAAAATGTAGAAGGTGCTCTGATTAGATGGGATCAAATTAAATGTTTTACTTGATCTCTAAAACTAACACTACACATCTGCATGAACACACCACAACATGAACACAACATGGTGGTGACAGCATCATGCTGTGGGATTGCTTTTCATCAGATGGGACAAGAGAGTTTGTCAGTGTTGATGGAAAAACTAAGAAAATCTGAAGAAAAAGATTGAATACTCAGGTGGAAACTGAACTTCTAGCACAGACGTCTGCAACCTGTGGCTCTTTACACCTCCCACTGTGATTGAGCAATGTTTTCAAATGTAAAGACAGTCATAAATATCCTGGCTTTACCAGTTTTATTATGTTTTCATACAACATATACAAAACCTTTCCACAAAAAATGACAAAATGTTTTTAATACTTCTTTTTATAGATTGCAGAAGCAAGTCGGATGGAGTTGATAGGTTTGAAAACTACATGCTTTACTGACATCATTAGAGGAAAGTAAAAATTTATTAAACATAAAAACAAAACTGTTACTTATATTTAAAATCAGTCTTGCTTTTGTGGCTCTAAAAGTTTTGGTTACCTGGACTGCAGGTTTTTACAGCTGCAAAGGTTTGGGACTCCAACAACAGGACATTCACAGACTCTGAATCAAATCTCCCTCAGCCAAAAGTCACTCTAAAATGTCTCTAAAAATTAAACTTCGGTAGAGACACCTTGAAGACTAGCAATAACTGACGTGTACAATTTTCAACAAAATACTGACTCAGTGGAGAAGAATATAACTGCATGCCACATTTTTTCAGAATTTTATGCACTACTTTTGTTTGTCTATCACATAAAATCCCTGATAAATGCATTAAATTTTGTGGTTGTAATACAACAAAAGGTGAAAAAGGTAAGTCGTTTTGCCAGGCTCTGAATTGACAGGAGGATTGTTGCTGTGTTGAGGGCCAGTTTGCAAAGCCTGGTATGTGAAGCGGAAGGCTGGCCGGAGAAAGATGAGGGGTTTTAGGGGACGGAAGCAGCTGGTGAGAAGCCCAGAGGATATTAATCTGAAGGGGGGAGACAGGATGGCAGCAGAGGAGGCTGTCTAATAAAGCATGGTATTACTGCTGCAAAGGTGTGTGTCTGTTTATATACGTCTGAATGTCTTCCTGGAGGATTACAGGTGAGCTACAGAAACAACGCTGGCTGCCCAGCTACTATGAGATGCAACAAATTTGGTAAGTTTCCACATTTTCCAAAATGATGATGCACCCTATTTTTTTTGCATGGTGTGTTCAGTTCAGTTAACAGCTGCAAGGAAATCTGTGATTATCTTTATGATGTTTGATGAATCCAACCACACAATTTAAAGTTCTAAACACACGCAGAGAAAAAGAGGGGGGTTTCTTGGGAAATTAGATGAAATGAAGTGATCCAAATTTTCTTTCAGAGGAATTAAAGTTCCGGTTAAAAGGCAGAGGTGGAAATGTGGGAGGGGAAGCTGGGCGGCATCAGTCGCACAGACAGTAATGACGGCGCCACTGCTGTTTAACAATCAAAGATGGGGGGCGGGGGCTCGCAAGGAAGTCTCTCCATGAAAAATACAGGTGTTTGGTACAATCAAAGCTCAGCTTGCAGAAATGACTGGGTTTGAAGTTGAAAGGGGAGGCAGGAGGAGGAGGTTGAGGGGGGCAGCTGTGGTGAGTGAGTTGCTGTGTGAAGGGGGAAAAAAAACACAGGGAGGAACACCGTGGGCTGAGGTGCTCTTCCAGGATTTTGAATAATTAACAAGGATAAGGAAGTTGACTACTAGGTGCTTACTGTTTACTTTGCTTGGATTTTTTTAGTTGACTGTGAAGGGGAAGTGGGGCTTTAGGTTGCCCAGATCTCTGAAAGTTGGCTTGTTGGCAGAAGGATTTGTCTGGGACACCGTAGTAGTTCCCATGGGACTACAGACAAGTCTGTCCAGCCACAGGCCAGCGGATCAGACCCACAACCTGCTTTATGTGACAGAAATACAGAAATATACTGACAAAGCAAAGTGTTCAATTGTAACCAGTCAGAATGGTACAATAGTTTAATAAAATGTTACAAGACACATTAAATAAACATCTTCACTACATATTTTATTAACCTGGTTTGCCCTCAATGTCATAAAGAAACCAAAAATAAGATTTTGTTTGTGAAGAAGGCAAAAAACATTGATAACTTAGTAATAAACCTTTCAAATCTATTCTAACAAAGTAGTAAGTATAGCTTTTTCTTGTCAACTAAAGCTAATATGTGTCACTCACTGCTTGAAAGTTTCACTCACTACTGTATTAGTACTGTTAGACCAATGCTGCTGGTTGAGACTGGATATGTGAAGCTAAATTCTTAAGCAGAGAAAGAAGGAAACGCATCACCACTTCACAGGAGCTGCAGAGAGCTAAAGGTCAGGTGATGGGACAACTATTCTGGCAGAATGACAAGTAGAAAGTTATATTTAAAAAATAAGTCTTATTTTCAGCTTGCAGAAATGAGAAAGAAGGTAATCTGCTTTAATGGGAACAAAATGTCAGCAAAATAAAGTTTCTGATCTTATGAAAATCCACATTTTATGGTGAAACATGGTGGTGGCAGCATCATGCTGAAGGAAGGCTTTTTCTGGAGCAAGTTGGTCAGAATCGATTGGAAGATGGATCTAATTAAATACAGTACTTTCTAAATAATGGAGGATAAATACATATATTTTCAGATTTTCTTTTGTAAAATAAAAATGATAAAAATGATAGAAATGATGGACTGGACTGTCTTTGGTCAAATTCTTAAAAAATGCATAATTGACAAATATACTGGGCTCTATATTTTTAATAGCTTAATTAGACTGCAATCAATTAGCATTTAATGCCTTCCAAAATCCTCTAAATAAACCAAGAGCTGAGATTGCTACTTTGTTTCAACTGTGATGGCTTCAAATGGAAAGAAAAACTAAATGAAGCAAAGAAGTGACACTGTTTGCTTAGATTGTGCAAAACAAATATGACAACAATCACATCAATGAGGCAGAACTATTTACAGTTGTTGAGTCGCTGCATTTGCACGGTTCCTGTGAAGGTTTTTCCTGCCAGAGATTAGATAAGAAGACACAGAATGCAGAGCTGATACAATTATGAAAACAAAAGGAATTTGCAAGTACAAGTGAGCAGATAAAGAAAAATTAAGCATTTAAGAATGTAATCTCTGTTATAAATCATCTTATATTACTAAGAGATATCACTAGACTGAGCTTGTATGAACTGAACTGATGCTGGCCGTATAAATGAATGGGAAGTGAATAATCAGTCATTAAAAGGGATTATTCAGTGCAAGTGGGCTTACTGATCAAATAGAGTAGTCAGCTTGAATTTCAAAATAAAGCCAAGAGACACTCTTCAAAATAAGAGACACTGTCTTGTACATGTTAGTTTCTAAGTTTTTGAAGCCCAAACCAGAAATCACATTGAAAAATAAACCGGATTTCCATAAAACAGTTCACAGATAATCTGCAAAAAGATCTGAAGATTTACTCGCTTAGATTATTCAAAAAGTAGGTTCCACACGATTAACAGAAATAAACTAAAGATGAAAAAGGATTTGGTTGACCTTTCAAAGTAAGGCTTAGATACTTCTCCAAAAAAAAGTGTAAATCTTCCATAGGTTAGCTGATTGTAAAGAGCAAGCTGCAGTTTAAGAGGCCACAAAAAAGGGAGAGAAATGCTACAGATACTGATTTGTGATTTCAGGTCTGGGGAAATGGAGGATTATGCTTCTTACATAATGTAAGAACAGGAATCAGCGTGTGGACAGATTATATGGAAGGAGAGAAAACAATGGTAAAGCAAACTTGGACTGGGTGAAGCAGAAAATCTGAAAAACTACTGGTGTGGCTTTTCAAAGACTAAAGCCACTGACGATCGATGAACGTGTTGAATGATGCTGACATTTCCTGTTTTCTCCCTGACAGTTCGTTTTGCCTGCAGATATGGAGGCAGTCTTCTGCTGCATTAGTACTGCAGCATTTAAGGTGTTTTCTATCTCTCGCTGAGCACTTATGTCTGTAAATGTAACCAGATGTAGGTAGTAACTAGTTAAATGTATTCAGTTACATCTGCGTAAGTAACATTTTGGAGAAAATGTTTGGTCATTTTTTGGAGTGGTTTTACTACGCTGTATTTTTTTACTTTTGCTTGAGTAAAATTATGAATGTTTTTACACCTGCAAAAGAAAAATTTTTTTTGCGAAGTGTAAGCTTCTCAAAAGGATTAACGACACTGCTAAGAGTAAATCTGGAATGAGTTTAGCTGTAATAAATGACAGTAAGATATTATGATTGGTAATAATTAATTGGTGTTTTACAACTTGGTCTTTCCATCGCAACTTAAAGCAAGAAAATTATACTTAAAAATAATTAAACACAATGAGGGAAGGCACTCTCATTGTTTAATCGATGCAAAATTAATACACTTGTTTTAAAGCTGTTCTTCAAAGGAGTTGACAAAGACATTAAATTAGTTAATAAACTTTGTAATTAGACTCCATTTCTCCATGACATTCGACCTGTCTTTGAAAGATGAAGCTGCAATGGTGATTATATTATCTCATAATAGTATAAATCCTTATATTTCTACATGTTGTAATCCACCAATATTGGTGGTTTTCTTGTAATAATACTGGTCCAGATTAAACAAACTCAATTTATGCTAATCACCACATTATAAGAATAAGCCAGGTCAAAATGACAGTTTGTTAAGTATGATGAGGCTCTTTTTAGTCTCTTCTCTAAACCAACTAACTTTGTTACGTTTCTTTTACTCGATTCACTTCCTAACACCATAAGCCCAGAGGGATGAAAAAGATTAAAAACTTATCTTATATTCTTTACGTCAACTAACCACAGCAAGTGCAGAAAGAAGAAGCTGCAGATTGACATATAGGAATGTAAACATCTTCATAAAGGTTTCTTTTACACTTCGTCTTTTCTTGTTCTTGTATAACGAGTTCAAGAAATTATTTAAGGTGCTGCAGTTTCACATAACTCTGAAATCCACCACATGGATTCTGATGCTTAGAAGACAAAAGCAAATGTAATCACTTTAGAAAAAAAAACCTCTTCAGAAAGATTGTTTAAAGAATCACAAACGTTTTCTTGTAGACTCACATAAAAAAGCAATATGTCAGCAGACACAGGAATAAAAGCTATCAAACAAGCCATCCAAACATATTTTAATCATTAGGAGAGTTAGTGAGCCACCAACACTAAACTGCACTGTAATTAAATGCTATTTGGCAGACTCTTTCTGATTGTGCTGCATTGTATTCATGAGGAAATAAGCTTAACTATTTAAGGATGTCCGTAAACACCATTTAGACGTGGTGTGTGGTCTGAGCTCCTCTGCATCATCCCAAAACTCATGAAACATGCAGTTTTGCATCCTGATTTACTTCAAATAATCCCTCAATTTTTTTCAGATTCTCAATCACACTTTATAGAAGATGTGTTGCAGCGTATCATTATAGGCAAAGCTCTAACGTCAAAGAAAATGCTCCTGACTTGGAAGCTCAGTCTTTGTGTCACTGAAGCGAATCAAATAAGTGGTGGGTTGAATTAGAACTGTGCTGCTTGTATATCCTGAATATCCTGTGGTGTAGCAGGTCAAATTCAGCATTTGTAAAGTGCTGCTTCAGAGAAAAAGGCCGTCTGTGATCTGTGTTTGTCAGTCGATTTGAAGCTCCTCCACCAACATGCTGTGACAGGACAGGAATTAACTCAGAGGAAGGCCAAATTAAAAACGAAAAACGGCCCTCAAAAGAGGATAAAAATGTTAAAATAATTTAATGTGCAACTTCTATTAAACATCAACATCTTAGGGGCTTGGCATGTTCTTATAATTGTATTATAATATTAAGTCCATAAAGATTCTTCCCAATGTTCACACATTGAGCCAATTTTCTTTTCAACAGAACCTTTCATTAATAAAGCTTATATACAGTTCTGGAAAAAATATTAAAAGAGCACTTCAAATAATCAGTTTCTCTTATTTCACTTTTTATAGGTAAATATTTGAGAAACATTTATTGTTCTTTTATTCTACGAACTACTGACAACATGTCTCTGACACTCCAAGCAGAAATTTTGTATTTATTTGAAGAAAAACGAAAGAAGCAGAGAAAATGTCATTTTCCACATATGATATGGGAAATTACAGTGTTACTTTGTCTTTTTACCAGCTCTGAATGTGTAAAACACAATTTAATATTGTATATTGGGACCTGGATTTTTCTCCTTTTTATATCTTTTAAAAGATTATTTAACTGTTAAGTCAATGTATGTTAAAAACAAAGAATAAATTTTGGTGATTTTTTAAAATCTAATGTGTGGAGTTATACTTAGTTAAAATAAAAATAAAAAAGTGACAACAAAATAGGTTAAATATTTTATTCTATGTATTATATTCAGTGAACACAGCATAAAAACTTCTCTAATGATTTGGAGTTGATCACACATAAGAAGACAAAAAAACTAGGAAAATTAGAAATCCAAAAATGGCCCAAAGTTTTAATAAGGGCTACAATAGGACCTGTTTTAACTACCTGCCATCGTCAGGTTGTTGCAGGTCTCTGACAAGCTCTTATAAAAACTTTTGGGTACTTTTAATTAAAGTAGTTGTGATTCCTACTTTAGTATTTCTTCAGAATAATGCAATCTGTTAATATTAAAGGCGAAACTAAAGGATTAGTTGTACTCCTCAAAATAATGCTATTAAATATTTACAAATTAAATTCAAACCAGATAACCGTGAATTAGAGCTACTAAGCACCAGAGGCTTGAAAGATGAGCTGGTCAGTCACTTTGCTCATTAGGCACTTTTCAAAAGAGTGGAAGAAACTTTTCCAAGTACAAACGACTGTTAAGCAGGATAATTATGCTGTCTAACACTGTAACTTGAAGTTGGATATGGAAATGACCAATCCCAAGCTCCCCATGTTCCAGTTCCCAGTTTAAAAAATGTGGGATTTTGGAATTTATGTCAGAAGGAGTTCACATGTCTACACTATGCTACAATTTTAAAAAATCTCAATTCTGAAAGGCTGTTTTTCTTGTAAAATCCCGATTTGTTTGTTGACTGAAAATGCAGAAGATGTAAATTTTGCCAGGTATCTTTGTTGATGTGGACATGTTCTTGCGTCAAAGCTCAATGTTCTCAGGAGTCAGCAGCTTCCAGGGGAGGAGACGTCACAAGGTCCTGATCCACCAGTCAGCAACAGATTTTACCTCGAGACACGTTAGAAAACCAATGATAAAGATTAACAATATACTGTATTTCTTTCAGACTTAGGCAGAGATAAAAAAAAAATGTCATCAATCTGTCATTGTAGATAAAATCTTATCACTTGACTAGAGCTGGTTTCACATTTAAAAACTTTGACATGTATTGACAAGACTCCTATTGAAATATAACACATGTATACATCATAAAAACATTTACACTTTGAGATTTCTGGATGATAAGTGGTTGTGGCTAAATCAGAAAAGTCTGACAAGTGCATTTAGAAGGGCCTTTTTTGTGCTAACACTATGTTTTCAATTAAGTTTGTATCTTAAAATATTAGCTACATGTCCCATAGAAAATGTTTTACTGTGAGTATGACTAATTTAATTAGATAAAGTCAGGGAGCAGAGAGAGGGAGAGGTGCTTTGCTGAAGCTATAACCAATTGATTTGTTTATACAATATGTTTGAAAATCTAATTTTTCACTTGAAATAAAGAACTGGAACTAAATTTTGAAAGACAGGGTAATTTTTGTGTGTAGCAGTGTTGTTTGGAGTACATCATTTAATTAAGACCAGCTGGGAGGGAAGGGGCTCACCTAATTAGTATTGCTTACAAAGATACACAAAAAATGTAAATGTATGGATTGATCAGCTAGAAGTTAACGCCTACATAAAGTGTGGTTCAGCGCAGATACAAGAAGAACTCTTCTTAGATTTTTTTTAGACTTTTTTACCATTTTAATGTTGACATTCATAGATTGTTAAGGTCATTTTAGCATTTTAGCATAAGATATGAACACAAATGCTAATAATTTATAGTTGACATTATGTTTGAAGTCCTCCATAATTGGGGAATCAGTTTGTTAATGTTTTGGGCCACTTTTGTTTAAATCATCTGACAGAAGCCATGCTCTCTTTTTAAATCATTTTTGTTCAAATTTAAAGTGGGGCCTTATGTTAGCTTGACATCAGCACAGCCCTTTTTGGGATAAAAATAATAATAAAAAAAGACTGGTAAACTTCTCTGGTTGCCCTCAGTGTTGTTGGTTTATTGACTCAGGCAGCAACAGCTGATTGTCCTGATGGATAAATAATAAAAAAAAACCCTGAGTTGACAATATGCAGACGAGGTATTTAAAGCACTCATACGGCCTCTCAGTTACTTGAGGTAAATGATTTGCCGCTTACTCCGCGTCTTCCCACAGCAACCCGTCTGCTCACCTCCAGCCCAAGAGGGGCTTCATCTTCAAAGCGGAGCCACGCTCGCTGCAGCTGCGAGGGGGCGGAGCCTGCCGGGGCTGAAGTCCCGGAGCCTATCATAAAGTTAGAGAGGCTCAGAGCGCCGCTTACCTGCGCGCCGAGCTGCTTCACCTGGACCGTCACATGAGATATGATGAGGATTTTACCTTCGTGTGCGCACTTCTTCTTGACGAGCAGAGCTGATCTCAGACAGGTTTATATCCGAAGGAACGCAGCCGCAGCTCCGAGGACGCACAGGTAATTCAGCGTAGGGTTTTCATATTTGTATATTGGGCTTTCACTGCGACTTTTTGGTTAGCCAGGAATATAATCTGCAGCAGCAGCAGCAGCAGTCTGCCTTTGAAGAGTCTCTACACGCCTCAGCTCATAAAGAAAGGTGGTGTTTATTTCTTGAGAAAAAAAAATACATAATTCAGATTATAACTTAAAGCAACGTCACAAAACTTTTACTGACTTGAATCCATAAAAAACGATTGCTTGACGTTTTAAGTGCACGATCTAAAGTTCTCTTGAGCCCCTTCAAAAACTATTAATATTTGAGGAAAGCAAGTCTAAATCAAGGTTATGGTTATGCATGAAAGCAAGAAAAAGAATTTGGCTTTCAAAAGTTTCAGTGTCACTTTAAATAAAATTACAAAAATAAATCAGTTAAACGCATTTACATTTTGTATGCATTTTCTATTTAATAAAAAATATCCTGGATCGAATTATGAGTGAAAACAAGCTGCATTGAAATATTAATGCATAATAATTATAATAGGATGAAAAATAACCTACAAATGCAATAAAATGAATACAATTTGTACTGATCTGTATTAAACTGAATGATACTATAAAAACAGGGAGCAGAGTTAACAGTAGCACATTAAACAAAGCTAAAATACTGTGATTGTATGGGACTTTAACAACATGGATAAAACTGAATGCATGTCTTTCTAGTGACACTATCTTGTTGTTTTCCTACAACTAAAATTAAGTTTGCGTTATCTCTTTTCCACCCAAAATAAAGTGTATCAGTTGACAAAATATTTGCGAGACTGAAAAGTAAAAAGACAGCAAAGAAAGAGATTTAAATCTTTTGTAAAAGTTAAAATAAGCATTTTGGTATTCAAATAATCCCTCATATCTTGTATTTTTACATCAGTCTGGACTCAGTCTGGTTTTGTTTCATATGAATTCAGCATGTAGGTTTATTACGAAGCCAGACTCTCTTGATCAAGTACACTGTAGCTGTATTTATTCATTAAGGCCAGCATAGTTAACCACTATCAAAAATGAAAAAAACCATCATTATCTGCAGAATTTTAAGATAATTTGTAGTTAAATGTTCCTTAAATGACCTGTGCAGGCCGTACCCCGCGTCTCGCCCAATGAGCTCCCCCACCTCCCTGCAAGGATAAACTGGCATAGACAATAAATTAATGTACTTAAAGTGTAAAAGCTCAAATTATTGCATAACAAGTCATCATAAAACTACATTACTGCAAATATTATTGAAGAATACGTTGTACATTGAAATATATCCACACATTTTACCTTATGTTTAATAAAAAAAATTATATCCACTAAATGCTCTATATTTAGATATGCACACATAAAAAACAACAATTATGTTAAAGAAAATAAAGTTTAAGTGAATGTTTTGTCATTAATTTCCACTATATGTGTTTTGATGGTTGCAATTTCATGTAAAGGTTGGATTCACAAAGGCAGAAATGGCACAATTAAAAAGTGGTTTCACTCCTTGAAAAGGAGTGATACTTTCAAGCCAGTGCTAAGTCTTGATACCCTTATCTTTGCCATATAATTGTCAATGCAAAGATTAAATGTCCGTTCAGCTAAGCTGTTCCAAATTACCTGATCTCCTAGTATACCTGTCTCCATCCTGAGGAGGAGAAAATGCTTTGCTTTACTCAGTCAGTTCTTAATTTTTTTGTCATTTAACACAAAATAGATGCCTATTAATCATTTTCTGTTTAATAATTGTCTTAGAAACAATAGAATAGACACAGCCCTTATTGTCCTATAAAGAAGAAATTCAGGTGTAACAATAGCAACAGATTTAAAGGTCACATAGTAAAGTTCTTAGTGTTAAAAATCAAAAGCAGCAGAATAAAAGAAAATTCAGGTCAATGACTGTTGACTCTTGTAAATTAATGCTACCCAGCCAAAATGAAAAGATATAAAAATGTTCCCAAAATTTTCTGTCACGCTTTCTGCTTTTTAAAATATAGTAAATAAAGATGAAGAGGAGATTTCCTTTTAATGTTTTTAGGGTGTAAACCCGTGCTTGGGAATCCCATAAATCATTCAGGATGTTAAGCTGCCATTCATATTTGAAGTATTTCTGCAATTAATCATACACTTAAGATAGAACAGAAGAGATTAGCACAGATTAGAACTACATGCATGTCTGCGTCTGCATGTCACCAACTTAATCCGTTGCTCAGGTGTACAAAAACTTTTTTTTTTTTTACGACCTACCAGGTTTTTCAAGTCAACCTTGGTCATTCCAGCAGGAATTAGTGTTTTGTTTTAACATGTTACCAGAGCGCTTTACTCGAAAGTAGCTGCTGCGTTTGATTTAGTCAGAAAACTGTTTGAAGTTTGTCATTACAGAGTCATCTGAAGTGGCCCTGCCAACCTCCGGCTCCCCCTCCATCCATCTTGTACATTTAGGCAGGTTAAAGCAAACAGCCTGAAAAACTAGTTGACCCAAACGAGTTCCCACACAGTCAGGGGTCAACAGCTGGGATGTGATAATAAAACTGGACTTGTGGGTTCAATAGCAAAAAGGTCTTCACGTAGTAAAAACTTCTTGGACTTCAAATAAACCAAATTGGGCTTTTTTGTGAACCCAGAGTTCTGGTTAAAGTAGATAAGTGCAGCTGTGGATTAATTTAAGTCAGCAGGAAAAATGTGCAACATCAAGGCAAATGAATTATTAAAAAGACCAGTCAAACTGGATTGCTAAATAAATAATATTTGGGTTAGAATTAATTATTTTTATGTTTTTTCACTTCTGACTTTCAGAATAAAGATTTCTGAAAGTCTTCATTGATCTTATTACCAGTTCCTTGAACAAAGGATAAATGATTAACACTCTTAGCACACAGTTGTGTTAACAACTTAACAAGCATAAGGCTAAAGTGAACAAATGTGTTCTACAGTTTCAAATAAAATTATTAACACTGATATTAACATTAATATACCAGATTAATTTTACAACCTTTTTGCTTAAAACTACCCAACTTTTATTCCGACAGCATAAACTTACCATTATGGGATAATGGTAAGTTTATGGGAGTAACCCAGCAGTGTCTGTGCATGCAGTTCAACGTATGTCAGGTTAACAATAGCTTAATTAGGATTACAGTTAAAGTATTGGGTTTAAGGCTTGATCCAGTACACTGAGGTAGGTTAAAAAATAAGCTAAAATGATGAATTCATAAAGTTGTCAATTGGTTTGAACAACATAAACCAAAGAATTAATTATTTTTGGTTGTTTTAATTTATATACTAAAATCTAATAGAGAGCATTGTATGAAATATTTTCTATTTATATGGACCTTTTGAGCAATTTAGTCCAAAAGTTGAACATGGCTAGCACTAGCTTGTCCTACCTACTTAGCACTTCAAAAGTGAAGATTACTAAATGACTTTAGGTTAACAAACATATTTGCAACTAACATGGACATTATTATACAGCATCATTTTACCATCTTATTATTCCTTATTTCAGTCTGTAGAAAAGGTCAGTAAAGCTTGATCAGGTCACTGTTTGGTTCAAAATGGCGGTCTGTGGAGAATGATGACATTTTGTCCTTCAGGCCTGGATTCATTTGAAACAGCATGAATGGGTTATAGGTTTTATTCATAATAAAAAGTAGAGTTTTAAACTTCTAAAAATAGGATAGAGACCAATAGAGTGAGATAAAAAAAAGACCTGGATTACTGATATTTTAAATTACATTTATATCTTTAATTATGTACCAACAACTCTCAGATAATACAGCATTAATTAATACCTGTCTTGGCTTGCTGAGCGACTAATCAAATGTAAATGTTGACTATATCTCGCATTAGCTTATCCTACCTATGCAGCAGGTAAAAGGTGATTTCTTTTTTTTTTTTTATCTGAACAAACCTGTTCTCTACCACACAACACCCTGACATTAAAAAGATCATTCAGCGGCATTCTTATTTCCTCCTGTGGAAAAGGTTTGGTGACGACTGATCTGGTAGTAGTGTAATTCAAAATGCCAGTTTGTAAAGAACAACGACTCTCTTTCTAGTTTCTTCTTTAACCCAACAAACTGGGCCACAATTTTAGACCAAATATTTGGTCCTGCAGCAGCAGTAGACCAGGATTTAGGTTTTAGATTTAACCAACAGGATCCTGTTTGCAAATTATTAATTAGTTGCAAATCAAAACCTCGTGATGATTGCCTCCAAGTGTATAAAGGCTTTCGTTAGTGACTGAATTTTGCTAACATGTAAGCCAAAGTTGGAAGCACACATTATGCAAGAATCGTCAGTGCAGCCTGCTCTCCAGCCTTCCTCCCCCCTTGTCGGGCCTCCATTCGATGGCAGACTTGTAAAATGGCGTCTGTGCTGAGTCTTGGTCGGGCAGGTTTTATGACCAGAGAATTTTGTGCGGCTCTCTCACTCCCCCAGGGCCCACCTTATGCCAGCTGTTTCCCTCAGGAACCAGGGGCTCTCCCAGCCTTTTACTGGACGAAGGAAGATGCCGCTGTCTTCATTTGTTTACGGGTGGAGGGGAGGGCCATGTAGATCTGAGCATCTTCAAAGAATTATAGTTAACTCTCTGGCTCCATGTTTGCTTGAAATAAGTCACCTTGACCTTTAACAGCTGACATTTTTATTGGAGAGATTCCGAACTGATTGTTTTACGATTTCATTCAGAGTAGAAAGTAGCTCTGAGTGGCTTTAACTTAGCTTTAATCCTCTTCGCTTTACTTTATGTAGCCGGGGCATGTTGTCCCAGAAGTGTGGTGCTGCGCACTCTCCCTTTTTGCCCATATATGGGAGACGTGGTGATGGAGTGCAGCTGGGTTGTTAGGGAGACAGGTAATCAGCATTGGCATAAAAGCAGAGGGATTGTTGAGGAGATCAGATCTCCAGCTGAATTGTGCAGAGAGGATATACCTTAAGAGCGCTGTTTACCGATCTGACCAGAAGGTAAAGGGCTGTTTAATGATGGTCTGGCTGTTTAATGTGTTTGTTTAACTTGATTTCTTTTGTGTGTAGGCTGGCCTGCTACTGTTTCAGTTTTTGATTTATTTTAATTTTTTGTAGTTTAGAATTTCTGTTGGATCATTATTTTTGATTAAAGTAGTTCCTTCTTGTGTGATTTTGTTTAGGGGAGGGAAGTCCCTATGGTCTGGCCCCTTGGCTTGTTTTAAACAGGGACCTATGCTGTCCCTGGGTCCCAAGCTGTTTTTATTTAGATTGAGGAGATGAGTGGAAGGGGAGTTTCTTTTTCTTTGTTGCGTTCACCAGGGGTTTTTGTGTGAGTGTGTTTCTGTTGGGGAACACTAAGGTGTATTCAGTTATATTTGTTATTTCGTATTATTATTTCTCCCCCCAGCACTCTGATTTTATCTTACTAGGGTTTTAACAATTTCTCAGCTTTAAGGTTCCTGGGACCAGCATAGATCTCCCTTCTTTTTAGTGTGGTCATTCCTGTATGGTTAAAAATAAACAAATTGTGACTACATCCAACTTTAATAAATTGTACTTGCTTTGCAGCCGTGCTTCTGTCAATTTTTTACAAGCTTATCTGTGTGATCAGGTGAAGAGAGGACCTATGGTTCTCCATCTAACAAGTTGTACCTAAGGTCACATTTAGATTCAGGTGATTGAAATCTTCTGTTAGGAATCCTTTACTGTCATTGATACCACTGACTCCTTCCTGTAACGATGCTCTGCATCCGGCAGCTTGCTGGGTGACCTCTTGGTTTTTACAATGTGGCATTTCAGATATGCATCACACCAAGTAATCTCCAGACAGACACCAGACTACTGCATTGTTTCCTGCTGTAAAGATAATTGTAGATGTTTGTGATTAGAGTACTGGAAGTCAACTCCATGGTTTTGTGCTGCAACCTGTTTGGTTTTATGTCCTAATGGATCCTACTCATTCACTTTTACAAACATGTCCAACTTTAACAAGCTTTGTGTCACCTCTGGAAAATGTCCTCTGGTATGCAACACCTGACTGCCGATGACGCCGCCAAAGTGTGCGCAAATGAAAATTCCTGAGGCTTGTTGGGGACAGGATGTGAATTCAGAGCATGTGCCCATAATTATACACATAAAGTAATTGTTCTTGTGTTATTGTTGGGCTCCTATTCTCCAGCTACTGAATGTTGTTAGTTCGCAGCTGTTGATGCTTCCTTCGCCGCCAGTGTGTCAGAGGGAGGGCGCCTGACACATCTTCTTCCGTAACTTGCCCAGAGGGGTATTGTTGTAAATCATGTGTGATTCACGCACACACACTCAAACACACAGACATATACAAATGCATAAAATGCTTCTTCTGTCTACTAGGTTTTTATCTCCACAAGCCTCAGGGATGTACAAATAGGCTTTGGCCTGAAGCCATACCTCCCTGCAACTTCTTCCTCTACCAAACTGTTCTCTTGTCAACACTCCCCTTTGCCCTCCCTTCATTTCTGCAGAATTTTTTTCCCCCTGCTGCTGCCTCTGCCTCTGCCTCCGTGCCGAGCCAGCGATGTTGTTTTCTTTGCGCTTGTCTTTGACGGTCCTTCATGGGAAGTACCTGGCAGCGAATGCATGTGGCAGGCCTTTGCCTGGACACGTCTGTCTCCCCCTCTCGTCTGTTTCCACGGCCACGCAGCGTGAGAACTGCGGTATCTATGGTAACGGGGGAGGTGTCCTCAAAGTTTATAATTTAAGTGCTTCAAACAGGGGTCTGCGAATTTAGCTTTGAAACATTTGGTTCCCAGAGGTTGACAAACTAAAATAGGTGAATGAAAGACTGGTTTAAAGATGTGTTTGTTTTTTTTTGTCTCTGCAGGTTTTCTTCTCAGTGCTGCCTGAAAAGACACTGATCAACTCCTCAAGCGGCTGACTTAATCCTGAATCTTACACCTGCACCACCGGCATTCATGGCCCACCCTTATGAGCCCTGGTTAAGGACAGCACCATCTAGTGGCAGCTCTGAAGAAATGAACATCCCGTCCTGGTGGGACCTCCACCGCGATGTGCAAGCCGGCAGCTGGATAGACCTGCAGACTGGGCAAAGTGTTGGTGTGCCCTCAGTGAGCACTAGCAGCTCCATGGGACTGCAGAACTCTTTAGGCCCGTATGGCTCCGACCCACAGCTGTGCACCATGCCCCCAGCTCAGCACACCCCCACCTCACACTCGCCCCATCTCTTCCCACTTGACGGCTTCAAGATGGAACCACTGGGACCTGAAATGTTGCAGCAGGAAACCTTCTCCTTGGAGGAACCGCAGGAGACCTCTGTGTCAGCTCGGCCCAAGCCCCAGCGACGTTCATCCTCTCGGGGCGCCGGGCAGACCATGTGCCGGTGCCCCAATTGCATCCACGCCGAGCAGATGGGCCAGAGCGCTGACGACAGCAGGACGAAGCACATGCACAACTGCCACATCCCTGGATGTGGCAAAGCCTACGCTAAAACCTCCCACTTGAAGGCTCACCTGCGCTGGCATAGCGGCGACCGGCCGTTTGTCTGCAACTGGCTCTTCTGTGGAAAGAGGTTCACACGCTCTGATGAACTGCAGCGCCACCTGCAGACACACACTGGTGCCAAGAAGTTTAGCTGCGCTTTGTGTCCACGAGTGTTCATGCGTAATGACCACCTGGCCAAGCACATGCGCACCCACGAGTCCCCGCCGGGGCACGGGGAGGAGAGAGTAAATGGGGATGGGAAGGGTTTTGATGCACCCACACCACCACAGTCGTCATCTGACAGCACAGAGCCTCAGCTGAAGCTGAAATGTGAGATAGATCCTTCAGTTTCAAACGTGACAGGGCAGTCTGGCTAATTTTTATCACTTCGATGAGATATTTGGTAGTAAGAGGGTTCAGTCCTCTCTGTTACAGAGGGAGAATAGCTTTACAATAGAATAGAGAGTAGAAGGATGGTTTGGACACACTATTACTGATGAAAACTGGATGGAACAAACGCATGCAACTCCTGTGCTAGTGATAGTAGGCATGCTACAGCACACAGGAAACAAAGGGTTGAATGCATTGTGCAGCTAAAACTCTCCTCTGTAGATTTTAAAAGGAATCAAAGAAGAGCCAGAGGTGCAGCGTGCTGCTCGACCCACCAGCAGACCAGAGGACGGACATGAGTCCAACTGAAAACAGATGTTTACATGAAACTTGTTGAACATGTTGCTGAAAGTGAGGAGCAGGTCTGCTTCCAACTTTTTAAAAAGGAGACCATGATCATATTTTTGTTTGTATTTAATATTCTGATAACATGAGTGCTGCCCACTGTACCAGGAGACGAAAGGGCTTCTTTTCTGTTGAGAGCACACAGATCAAGTGCCATTTTTTTGTTTTATTGCGATGATAAAATATAATATACAGTGCCTTGCAAGAATATTCATAAATGTTGAACTTGCATATTTTGTCTCTGTTCAGTCACATTCAATTTATTCAATTTTATTTGATAAAATTAGGGATACTGGAGATGGGAAAAATAAATACATTTTTAGATTCATCTCAAATTTTCTAGTAAAAATGTTGGATATTTTTGGGTTTCAAAAGATGAAAACACGTTAGAAAAATCTCAGAAATTTTGAAATTGCTCTCAATATTTCTAGAAAAATTATGGAACTACAGGAGAACTAAGTTTCTTTATTTTTGGGAAGTTGAAAAAAACTAATAAATGGTTTTTAACATTTTATAATTAATAGAAATCTCAACCTCTTAAGTCAACACTTTGTAGATGTGCAACACTTTCTGTGCAGTTAGAGCTGTAGGTTTTGTGGAGGAAGTCTTGTCCACCTTTGCACATCTGAAGACTGAAACTTTAGTTTATTTTACTTCACATGAGACCTAAGATTCAGGTGAGATGAAGAGAACAGAATTTTTCTAGCTCTTCAAATAGGATTTAGGTACTTCGTCTGGGCCATTCTAGCACGTTTGTTCTTTGACCTAAACCAATGTCGCTATGACTGCATGTTCAGAGCTGTAGTTCTGTTGGAAGGTGAACCTCCATGCCCATCTCCAGTCTTTTGCGTCTTCCAACGAGTTTCCCTGTCCTTGTTGAAGAAAAGCTTCCCAACAGCATGATGCTGCCACCACCTTTTTTAACTGCTGGGATTGTTTTTTTTAAGGTTAATGCAGATGTGTGCAACTAACCTTAGTTGCACACATGTTGTGAGTTCAGGTAAAATGTTTCATTCAGTTTGCTGTGTTTCCTACGTTGCTCGTGGTATGATTGTACTTCCTGAGTCATGTTTCTTTCCACCTCCCAGTCAAGATTCCCCTGTCTGAACTGTAGACATGTTCAGCTCCTCTTGGGTCTCTCATCTGTATCACTGATTATTACTGTCTACTGCACTATAACATAACCCTGCTCTACACCTTTCCACCATTGCATCCCTGACCTTTCTGCTGTGTTTCTTGGTCTTCATGCTGGTGTTTGTTCATGCTGTTCTTCTCCAGCAAACCTCTGAGGCCTTACAATGACAGTTGAGGTTAAATTAGAAACGCATCGGCTCTGTCTACTGATAGGATTACGAAAGCAGTTGTTTAAACTTGAATTTATTTAGCGGTATCAGAATAGAGGGGTGGGACTGCAATTCTACTCTGAGTCTGCACTTTTCAGATTTTATGCAAAGTAGTGTGATAAGTCAACACTACTTTGTGTTGACTTATCACTTTAAATTACACTAAAATGCATTAAATTTTGTTTGTAATAATGTGACAAAATGCAGAAACGTTATGAATATCTTCGCAAGACACTGTATGTATAACAATTTGGGAATTTCATGCACTATAATGGCTAGAAGTGACCAAAAACTATGTTCCTTTTTCACCTAAAGAATGGTGCTAAAAGACTTGAGAACAGGAAAATGTGAACAGGTGCTCGAGATGAAACAAACCAAAAACAAAAGAGCCACTTCAACGACGTGAAGAAGCCAAGACCCACAACAAACCAAGACATGGACAGAAAGATGCCGTCTGGTTTGATGAATCCAAGTTTCTGTTGTGACATGCTCAGGGACAGCAGACACATCTGGAAGCAGAGCACAAAAACAAGCCAGCCGCTCCGTCCTGTTGACACTGCAGGTTGGAGGTACTGAAAGACACATCCAACACGAAGAAGCACAAAACTCTGAGCTGCACTTGACAATTTTGTCTTCCTAACAATAGATCAAATGGTTGTGTGTAATGTGAAAGAGGCAACAGTTGTTGAGTGCTATCACCTATGTCCTCTGCACTTTGCCTGAGCACCAGTCTATTTTGTCTCTGGTTTACTGGTTTAAAGCCCCCCTGCTTTATTTAGCCATATGTGCAGTAACAGATATTCAAATATTTATATTAAAATAACTAATTATTGCCTTGTAGCTCCACCTTTAAAGAAAACAATGGGCACCATTGGCAGTCCCATTATTTAGCACTGCTCTTAAAACTGAACAGGGGACTTAGTTTGGAGATTTAAAAGAAAAAGCATGATGCTGGAATGAAGCCCTTTTTGGAATTAAATATGTCTCCAAATGAGTTAGCATGACATTGTGTCTGTTAGAGCCCCACAGATATTTATCAACAAATTGTTGTAAAAGAAAATGTTTTTATATATTATTTTTACAATTCTGCTGCCCCCTACAGGTCAGTGATTTTGATTATGCATTCCTAAAAATGTAAAGAAAAGCTATAACACCTGATGACTTTTCTTTTTCAGGAGTGAAACAATTAGTTTACTTATATTTGGTTAGATTTTTTAAAATATCAATGTTATATGATCAGTAGTGGTGTAGCTGAGCGAGCAGCTTTATAGGATGTATACAATCCATCACAAATTTCAGGCAGATTTCTACATTTTAGGGAGCTTTTGATGATCAGAGACTCAGTTGTATTTATGTATAGAAAATACATTAGAAAAAAAGGGCTTGAACATTAGTCAATTATTGTTCATTGACTAGTATTCATGTTATAAGTTGTTGATGTTTTTATAGATAGACTTATTTTATTTTATAGACATTTTCTAGTGGTTGCTGTAGTTGATGTAACAGTTTTTGGAGACTGTAATAGAATAATTTAAATACCATAATAATTTGTAGTTAATCAATTATTGTCCTTCATTAATAAATCTGATAAAGAAATGCACTAAGTCCGTGTGTAATTTATTTATGGATTAATTTCTTGTAACAGTGTTGGAAAACAAAGTTAATCTACATTTATTTAATTCAATGCTTGGGGTAAGTGGATGTTTTCTTATTTTATTGCTTTGTTTCCGGGCCAGTTCACTTGCAGGATTACTCAAAACAAATATTATGCTGGATCATGTCCAACTTTCAGGGTTTTTTTTCAAGTGAATGTGTCTGACTTAAAAACAAAACTTTGATCAATATGACTTTTTTTTTCTAAAATAAAAAAACTGTAGAATGTAGTAGGTTTGATTTATGAAGATTTCATTGAAAAAAATTATTACATTCACTATATTGCATAGAGTTTCTCTGCCACCCATCTCAGTCACTGAATTTAGATGTTTGAGTCTCTTCCAGGTTCACATGTGCATGAAATCCAGCACCTAGGCATGCTGCTTACTTCTACAAACATTATTGAAAGAAGGGGTCAGTTTAAGGAGTTCCATAAATTTCTCCTTGGTACCACGTGAAGATGCCTCATCTCCAAATTGGCTAGTCCTGAAATTTCCATCCATCCATCCATCCATTTTCTTGCACCCTTGTCCCAAGCAGGGTCGGGAGGGGTGCTGGTGCCATCTCCAGCGAGCATTTCGGATGAGAGGCATCTTACACCCTGGACAGGTCGCCAGTCTGTCACAGTAGTCCTGAAATTTGCTCACAGCTAAATAGTCCACTGGACTGTTTGAGGAAATATAATAAAGTGAAAGTGACTGAAAGTAACATCATGTATGACAAAACAGAGTGCAGAATGCACAGAAGTCATAATTCCTTTTTTTCCAAATTTCATGTGACTTTCAGATTAACTCAAGAACTGTGCATGGAGAGCTTAATGGAATGGCTTTTCATAGCTAAGCCGCTCTGCTTAAGCCTTACATCACCAAGACGAATGCCAAGTGTCAGATGAAGTGGTGTAAATCACACAGCTACAGGACTCTAGAGCAAATGAGACATGTTCTCTGCAGTGACGAATCATGCCACTCGGACTGGTAGTTTAAGGGACAACTCTCGACAACTTGCTTGACTGCATTGTTTAAAATTTACAGTTTGGTTCAGCAGTGAATACATTGTGAAACAGTAATAAAGTTGGGCTTGGCTCAGCTCAAGACAAAATAAGTCTTAATGCTTCAGCTTGCCACAATATGGTGGACAATTCCACACTCCCACTTTATAGGAAAAGTTTGGAGATGCCTCCTGTTCTAATAGAATTTTGCAACAGTGCACAAAGTAGCAGCCATTTGGCCATACATTCATGGAAGTATCTTTTGTGGCAGAAGTTGACAGACCTGTACCTTCACCTCAAACTGATAAAACACATTTGGAGTAGATTTGAGTAGAGACAGCAAGCATTGCTTTCTCATCCAAAATCAAAAGTCACAATGCACTTCTGGAAAGATGGTAAAAACATTCCTTTTGAAAAAGTAAATGTTAGAAGAAGCAATAAGATGACAAAACATAGTGCTGAGATTCCAGAAACTGAACTGAAACGAAACCATAGTCTTACTTTTATTTAGTTCTACTTATTGCCCAGTAAATTGTGTTTCATTACTATATTTAACATCTTGACATTAGAAGCATATTTATTGATTTAAAAAGCTAAAATGTATTTTTTATTTCCTGTATCATTATTATTATTATTATTGTTATTGTTATTGTTATTGTTATTGTTATTATTATTAACTTTAATGACCTTACGAGAAAAAATAGGAACGATTTTTTTTGTGACTGTTGCGTCCAGGGGGAATAATTTGTTGTTGCGCCATGTTCGTAACAGGAACTATTCATTCAAAACAGGAAATGAGGAGCTTGACTGACTCCATTTTCTAGCTATCGTTTAGGATTTTGTTGTTTTACGTTTTCTTATTAAGGGACTCCTTTTGTCCGTTTTTTTTTTCATATTAGATTAAAAACACAAACTAGAATCCAAGATGGGAGGCGGAGATCTGGTAAGTTTGATTTAAACACGTAGAAGAAAATATGCTTCTAAAAAAAACTCCATTAAAAATATGTCCTTTAAATGTACGGTTCACATACTTTCTTGCGTCTGAATAGAATAACGAGAAAAGCGGAATATTAGTTTTGACTTATCAGGAACTATCTTTCAGTTTTACGAAATTAAATTTAACTTTGGTTTTATTAGTGTAACATTTAATGGTCACGAGTGAGCGCAGTAGCCAACGTACTCCAATGTGAAGTAAAATGATCATTTTTAGTGAACAAACGACAACATAAAAACCAAGAAATACAACAGTCATGAATTGGCCTTGTGCTCCTCAAATACTTAGACAACGACCCTGAACCTTCAAACCGAGTCACATTGAAGTTGTTTAGTTCAAAGCATGTTTGTGTTAGAATGGCTCAGTCAAAGCCCGACACAGTTTAGAAACTGTGGCACGACTTTTAAACTGATATCAATACACTGATACAAAGATGATGGTGACTTACTCAAAGCGTCGTATAGCTTCAGTTATTGATTTAGGTGCACTGAATACAAGCACACCCAACGCTTATCAGATTATTGTCATTATTTTCAATAATATATATTCAAGTTTCTGTTTGGATTATGTGAAATCCAAAACTGTAGGAGTTGAGCATGAATCATTTTTGGCTGGCACTGAAGGTAAATATTTCTACAATGTCTCTTCCCAGAATTTAAAGAAGAGCTGGCATCCCCAGACTATGAAAAACATAGAGCGAGTTTGGAAAGCTGAGCAAAAATATGAGGCAGAACGCAAGAAGATAGAGGAGCTCCAGAAGGAGCTGAAGGAAGAGCGAGCCCGAGAAGAAATTACCAGATTTGCAGAGGAAACAGGAGCCATCAAGTAAGCTAGCCCTAACATCTTTAGCTACATTTATGTGCTGTCTAATGCAACACAATTTCCATTAAATTGGGTTCCTTATTATTTTTACCCAACAGGAAAAAAGATGATCGTCTTGACTGGATGTACCAAGGCCCCGCTGGACAGGTGTCCAGAGATGAGTACCTGATGGGGCGTCCCATTGACAAGCAGATCACAGATCAGTACGAGGAGCCAGAGAGCGGCCCTTCAGCTGAGACCGGCCTCCTCCCAGGGTCCATATTCAACCCTGTCACCCCGGCTTCCGGCCTCGATTTGGCAGCGAAGATCAGGGAAGACCCCCTGTTCCAAATCCGGTCAGTAAATCCACCTTACTCCTGTAACTCCTGGAAATATATGAGCGAGATGGGAAATGAATTTGTGTGTGGTTTTCACAGGAAACGAGAAGAAGAAAAGAAAAGAGAAGTTTTGACTAATCCAGTGAAGATGAAGAAGATAAAGGAGATGGTAATTACGGTTTTACATAAAATAAGGTTTTTGTGATATTTTAAAAATTTATTTTACTTTGTACTTTGGAAAAAATGGACAAAAACATGCAAAACATTTGCATGAACATGTCTTCTTCAAAGTAGTTCACATAGTATTATTAATAACTGTTTATTGTCACTTGCTTTTTCTATATAGTTGCGTCAAAATCTTGACAAAAAAGACAAGAAAAAGAAGAGGAAGAAGGAAAAGAAGGAGAAGCGAGGAGACAAGGAAAAGAAAAAGGAAAAGAAGCATAAGAGGAGAACTTCAAGTTCAAGCTCAGAGGAAGAAGGAGACAAACACAGGTGTGTGTGTATGCAACATCTGCAAAAAAAATTTAAAGCTGTTTCCTTTCTTCCTTTCTTCAGATTAGCCAGACAGTCTTGTTTTTTGTTGAAGTTATCTTTGATCTTTGTTTAGTTCTGTTTTGCACATTGAAATATCATCCATTTACACAGAATGAATCATTGCTGATCTGTTCCAGGTCACACCAATGGGATGAGTCTAAAGACACCAAATCACGTTCGCGCCATCTTCCAGGATATGGTCTCCAGGTCAGTAAGAATCTTTTTTTGTAAATAAAGCAGCAGCACCTTAAAGTAAAAGTTTCAGCTACTTTCACTTGTTTTAATTGGTGAAATGGTAAGAGCGATATATGGACGATGGAAAGGTACTTTGTGCTACTTGTGCTAGTATCCTCTATAGTGATGAGATTTTCTGTGAGGATGCGATGTAGTGCTCACTATGATCACTTGAATAATGAGCATTTGTCATCAGATTCGATTCTTTATTTCATTGTCTAAAATTTGTATCTGCCCATCCAAGAATCACAGTTGACGTGAAAGAGGGATCTTCTATTGGAGTATGACGGGAACTACAGTTGTTTTTATTAAGTGAATTTTGAAATTGGCACGAGCAAGGAAGATGCATTCAAGTAAGTAGTGTTTGTTTCCTTTCAGCTTCAAGGCGGCAGACATCAGCAGGCTTCCGTGATGTCAAGTAACTCGGGGCGCCGAGAGAGAAGCCGCTCACGATCTCCCCACAGGAACCACAAGGACAGCCGCTCTTATGCTTCCTCTTACAAGAAGGTGGAGGCAAAAGATCCCAGCCCACAGAGGGAAACTTACCAAAGACAGAGGAATCACGTGTCAAAGTAAGACTTCCTGGTCAAAATGGCAAACATAAAATACTGTTTGAATACTAATCTGTTGTGTCGAGTTCTGTCTTCATCACAGTGAAGCTAATTCTCTATGTTGCTTTACATAGGAAGCTTTCTGCAGAGGAACTGGAACGAAAAAGGCGTGAGATGATGGAGCAGGCCAAGCAGCGGGAGGAGGACAGGGAAAACAACGTGAAACGCTACAAGAGGCAAGACGAGCAAGATAAGCAGAGGGAACAAAACGCCAAGCACGACCGGCATGCTGGCTTCATCCAGTAAGTCCAGGCGGAAGAGGCTCCTTGTGTTAGATACAGTAATAGGTGCTTTTTGTTCAATTGGATCCTTTCTTTCTTTTTTACAGTAACATGAAGCTTGAAAGTGCTGCTAGCTCATCGTTGGAAGACAGAGTGAAGAGGAATATTCACTCCATTCAGAGGACACCAGCCTCCTTGGATAACTTCATGAAGAGATGATTACAGCAGATTAGTGTAATGACTGGAAGCATTTTTTCAGACTGCGCCTTATATCTCAACATCTGACTTTTTAATGTAATAATTGAGACAAAAAGATAACATGGGAGCAGTCTTAGTGGAGAGCACAAGCCTCTGTCCTAAGGCTTTTATTCTGAAAAGCTCATGATAGAGGAGGAAAAGTCAATCATAGTGGAGGCTGATTTAGTCATGCCTTTATCGAAAGAAGCATTGATGAATAGTACTTGTACAATATATTGTAAATGATTTTAAAAGACTACATGGATCTGTTTTTTTATTTTATCAGGATTTTTATTTTATGTGCCACTCTAAGTTGGTTTAAAATGTAACGTTTATTAGCTGTTTCATTATTTTCTTTGTTTATAAAGTATATCTAGCAGGAAAATCTGATTGTGTTTATATTTGCCAAACTAAACTCATATAAACCAAATGTTTTAGAAAATCTACTTTCAATTTTATTTAGCACATTTAACCAATAAAGCAGGTTACTGTGTCGGGTTACTTCAAATCATTTGGACTTTATGAACTAGTTTTGCACAATTTTCTGTCAAACTTTTTAAAACATTGAAAATGAGAATAGATAACCTGGCAGAATTTACACACTTAAGAGCTAGATAGTGCATCAACTACACAGGATTTGTTATAAGCAGTGATATTGGTGTTGTGATGTCATAAAATTATATTTATTTCCACAAGTCTGGCCTCATTAGAAGTAGAAACGTGGAAAAAGATGCTCTGACCTGATGAGATCAAGATTGAACTTTTTCCTGTCTCTGGAGGGAAATGTAACGTATGCATCATGCAGTGGGATGCTGTATTACAATGGATAAGCCATCGTCTTCAGACAAATTCGAAATTGTAACCTGCTACAGACTGGCGATCTGTCCAGGGTGTGCCCAGCCTCTGGCCCGGAACGTTGGCTGGAGATAGGCACCAGCAACCCTCCCGAACCCACTAAGGGACAAGGATGTTGGAAAATGGATAGATGGATGGATAGAAATTGTAACAAAGAATCACAAGTTGACGTGGAAGAGGGATCTTCTTTATGTCCGCAAACACTCTAATAATTGACAAAAATCCAGACTATCATCATTATTATTATTATACTGTTTAATTCAGCATCTCTTCATCACTGCCCTAAATATATTTTACTGTTATTTGTTAGTTTCGCTTTACTACATCTCTGCCAAACTATACCGGGAGCAATCGTCCAATGGCATCAGACCTTCTCGTGGAGACAGTTGAACAGCCAATGACATTATCCCATCGTGATGACGTTGACAACCAAGTTCATACGTTCTTCGTGTTTCTAAATCGTGTAGTCATTCTCATTCTGGGGAGTTAAAAATCAGTTTAGACTAACGCAGGAGCGATTTACAAGCTTCTAGCCACTAGCAAAGAGAAAACAACATCCTCAAAATGGTAAGAGAACAATGTTTTACTCCTCACATAAGCTTTTAGTTTAAAAAATAAATTATTTACGGCTACCAGAACTGAGCTAGTAGCATTAGCATGCTAGTTTCAGTTTATGGTCGAAAAAATTATCAAAAATTATCTTTAGAGTACCAATTAAAATGTACCTTAATGTCATTGTGAGCTTCATGTTGTTTGAAAATGCTAATCAGAATAAATAATAGAAATTCTAGCCGCTAAGGGAAGCCTTTAACATAAGCTATGCTAACATTTTCTGCACATAAACTAAACATGTTCGTTTTAGTTTCCTGGATTCACTCTCAACTAATTTATGGTTTAAATAAACACATTTCCCTCATCTGCCCTCAATACGTTTTGTATAGTCTGAAAATATAAATCTAAGATATTTGCAATTATTTATCCACACTTGTATGTCTGCTCTGTCATTCTGAATTGTGCGTTTAGCTCATGGCTAATATACACTTTTCTCAATGCTTCAGTTTTATATATTTTGAACACTCTAACAGGAACTATTATGGAATTATGTAAAAATACAATTAAAAATAATTCTTTATTAAGAACATCAGTTCACCTTTTAACCCTAGGAGAGTTTTTATACTTTATGTAATTGTTCATTTACCGTCATTTGGTGCATAGTATTGTTAATAAGAAATTACTATGGTATCATGGTATTTGCACCAAATATTTGAGTTTATTCAACATAATTCTGCATGCTTTTCATTTTTACATTTATTTATTTTAAATTTCTTCAATAGCAGCAAATCGGGACTGAAGATTTCTTGTTGTTTAGTACAGTAAAATGAACATAGCAAGCCAGCACTAGCTGACTAATTAGACAGCTTGCAGTCAATTTCTTTTACACACATAAAAATGTTAATTGTTTTACTTTGTCCTATGATTAGTTTTAACTCATGCATTTTGTAACTGGAAATATTTCCGCCCAAATAATTGTAAAATGTAAGCAAGGGAAATGTTTCACCCAGCTGCCCAGTAATATGCAGCAGCCTAACGGGAGAAGTATCGCTGCTTTACTTTATGCTTCAGACACTGGAAAACACTCTGATTACTCTGACATTTTCATGGGATCTCTCTTTAAACGTTCTGAAGTTTCTCAGAAAGAAAAGTCAGGACTTCAACTTTTTTTGGATGATCTCTGTGTTTTATTTCTAATTTAGTTTACTGCTTATATTAGCACCTAGTTATTTATGTCAGTACACTTTTTCAAGCTGTTGTTGGCCATTAATCATCACTAGGAGGACCCCCTCTTTTCTTTTTAAATTCCTACAGTCAATAATTCATTTAAACAACTTCTCTGCATTCAATTTAACATGTTTACTTCACAACAGCTGACAAATGAGTGGACCTTGTTTTTGTATAATGGGCCATTGACCTGATGAAACAAAGTCAATAAGTCAATATTATCTGAAAATAATAATAAACAATAAACTTGTAAATAGATTTGTTCTTTGCATTTGCTCTCACTGACTCTCCATCCTCTTATCCAGTCTATAATGAACTATAACGGTGGGGCCGTCATGGCCATGCGGGGGAAGAACTGTGTGGCAATAGCTGCAGACCGGCGGTATGGCATCCAGGCTCAGATGGTCACCACAGACTTCCAGAAGGTCTTCCCCATGGGAGATAGACTCTACATCGGGCTGGCTGGACTGGCTACTGATGTGCAGACAGTGTGAGTTTGCCTGACTTTAATAATCCAGTTTCGCCACAACAAGATACAACATGAAAGTATTTGTCACAGAAAGGAGCAAAATATTGCAGATGAATGATGGAAACTTGTTCTCTTTACGTTGTGTTTAGAGCACAGAGGCTTAAATTCAGACTGAACCTGTATGAGCTGAAGGAAGGTCGTCAGATCAAGCCAAAAACGTTCATGAGTATGGTGTCCAATCTGCTGTATGAAAGGAGGTGAGTAAGTTCGAACAGCTGTAACGCTCCAAGTTTGTCTGTTCCATCCTTTTTCTGTCATAAATTTTCTGTCGGGTTTTGAGTTTATTCAAAAATCTATTTTGTTTCACCTGCTGAAACATTTTAGCCCATCTTGAGTTCAAATGAGTAATTCTGAAATTTTTTATTATCCCTTTGTTAGTCTGCGATTGTACTTTTTATTGCAAAGTGTCATAGTTTCTGATTTCGGATGTATCTTGCAGACAATTTGTTTAGATTTGATGCGTGTCAAGGCATCACTAAAGTATGACTCTTTCACAGGACCAGGTTTCCTATGCTGTTGGGAGCATAGATTTAAATTTAAACATTTTCCAGCTCTGGATAATTATGGAAAAATATTTCTTTTACCATATTTTATTCCATTGAATAAAATGTGTCTTCCGCCATGAAAGAAAAAATAAAAGACCAACAGGAAGTCATAATTTCGACTTTCACAGTCATAATTTCGACTTCCAAAGTTGTAATTATGAGATTCAAAGTCATAAGTCATAACACAAAATAACTCAAAGACAAGTTAAGATGAGTACACAAAATCATAATTTCGACTTTCCAAAACAGCCAATTTTGTCATTTTTCTGTGGATATGCTGTCTTGTAGGAGATTTAAAGAGTATTCCATCTGATCGGTCTAACCAGTAAAACACTGATTTTTCTCCTTTTCATGGATTATAAACAAATGGAGGAGTATTTCAGATGCGGTTTAACCAAAAATGAAATTCTATTTTGTGTTATGTGTTCCTAATTTACTTTGAAAGGTACATATGCGTGTTCTGTATCCTGTCACATCATGTTTATGTGCATGTTGTACTGCTGTTGTCCACTGGGGGCAATGTGAGTGAGTTCTTGTGTGTAAGCAGCACACTTGTATGAGAAGAGAATAAGCTGAGAAGCTAACCGTTAGCAATAAAGAAATCACAGCTATCTGACGAAAAGAAGTTTATTAACATGAGTACTGAACAAGAAAACGCAACATTTGGAATCTCATAATAAAGTCGAAATTATGACTTTGAATCTCATAATTATGACTTCCTGTTGGTCTTTTATTTTTTCTTTCATGGCGGAAATGGGCTTCCATAGTGTCCACTGATCTAGCTTCGTATAAATTAATCTATTTATTTATCAATCCATAAATCCTCCAAATTATTGTCTGTCCATTTGTATTGCTATTCGTATAATTACACTCAACACACTTAACAAAACTAATAGGTCAAATTATTACAATCCAAAATAATACCAGTTATGATAGAGTATAGCCACATTCACAGTATAATGCCAAAAGGTGAAAGGTTATCTGTCAGAGGAAGCCCAGCTGACAGTTCCTCATACTGAGTGGAAAAATACTTTTATTTTAGCAGAAATCACCTCTTCCAGTGCCGTCATTGTCTTTTTTTTATTTTTAATTAGGTTCGGACCGTACTACATCGAGCCAGTGATCGCAGGACTAGACCCTAAAACCTTTGAACCGTTCATCTGCTCCCTGGATCTGATTGGCTGCCCCATGGTAACAGAAGACTTTGTAGTGAGCGGCACCTGCTCGGAGCAGATGTACGGCATGTGTGAGTCGTTGTGGGAGCCGGACATGGTCAGTATTCACTGCAGCCGAGTTAGACTTAATGAAGGAACCTTCATTGAGAGCTGCCTTCACTGCAGCCAAACCTCATGTTTGTTCAAATCCATTAAGGATTTTCTAGTTAAAAATAAAAGACTAGTTTCAAACTAGTTAAAGAATTTCTTTAGATAATAAAACTACTTTCTGCAACCTTTCTAAAGCAGAAGCTTTGATGATTTGTGTCTAGAATTTTTTCCACACACTTTTCCAGACTAAGAGACATCTAATCATTATAATGGGCAAGATGTCCTCCGGAAATTAAAGCACAGCAATTAAAGACTCAACTTGCATCCAACAATTACCAGAAAGATCTAAGATCACATGTGATTTTTTTTATATATAAATATTGAGGACTAAAATAATTTTTTAATCCTTTTTCTTGAGACTTGTGTGCATCTAAATCGATGCACAGTCTGTGTTTTCAATTCTTATATTAAATGTAATGAACAACATGGCCACAAGTCTTAGTTATAATAATAGTTCATTTCCTGGCGATCAACAGCCACATTACTTGGGATTCCTAATCATTAAGTCTTGCATTGATCATTTCTGTGTAAAACCTACACATCTAAAGAGCGGAAAGTAAACCAATTGTTTGTATTTCCATGTGAACTCTGAAAATGTGTGAGCTGTTCATAGCGATTCTTATGACTAGAATGCTAAATGTTTGTGTTCCTGCAGGAACCAGAGGACCTGTTTGAGACCATCTCCCAGGCGATGCTGAATGCAGTGGATCGGGATGCTGTGTCCGGTATGGGAGTCGTCGTGCACGTCATGTAAGTGCAAAACGAACCCGTCTACCACCAGATCCCCTGTCGGGTTTGCCAGGAAACACTTTAACTGACCTAAAAAGGAAAGAAGCCACATTTAACAGACTAATTAAGGTTCTTTTTAACAGTTTAAAACGGCCCACGAACACAGCATTTCAACCACAGTACATTATAAAGCATGATGGCTCATGTACTATGATATGGGAATGTTTATCATCTGAAGTTTGAATGTGTAAAAATACTTGAGGTGACGTTGCTTCATATCGATGAAGACAATTAAATGCCGACCAGTGAGAAAGCAGCATCTTGTTTTCAGGCCAACAAACTTAGTTTTATGGAGGGAGAAATGTGAGAATTGGAACTTAATCCAAAAGAAGCCCAGTGTGTGGTGACAGTAAACACATCATTTCTGCAATGTAAAACATAAAGACATTTTTTATTACTTTCTAAAGAAATGTGATTAATTTTTCTTCATGTCTTTATTTGGAGTAGAATGAGCAGTGTTCCCAATGCTATTATTTTGAGCACAAAACATTTTGCTGTAGGTCAAATTGCAGATCTGGAGGATTAATGTTGTTTTTAATCTTTCACAGAGAGAAAGACAAGATCACCACACGAACCCTGAAGGCCAGGATGGATTAGAGCATTCGTTTCTCTCTACACTTTCACTCTGCAGTTGTTTTGTATAAAAATGATTCAAATACACCCGTTCTGTTTTCTTACTCATCTCTTCAATAAATAAATAAAAATGGCTTTAAACAATAAACTCTTCTCATCTTTGAGCATGTTTGGTCCATGATTAGCTTGAACAGGTTTGGCACTTGGCAGCCAAGGGATTTTGTTGCTTCCCATCTGGAGTCTTGGTGAGGTATAATACAGTAAATTAATGCATAATTTAATATTTGGTGTACTTTGCCTCTCACAGTTGGGTATTTCCCTGACAACCATGCAAGGATAAGCTGGTAAAGCCAATGGATGAATGAAAACATATTTATTTCACAATTATTTTGTGGTTATGCACTGCAGCTCATAAATGAATTTTGTAAAATAGACTTGCTCAACAAGGTCAGTAGGTGGTGCCAACAGCGATTTTGTACATATGATTAGATTTGTCCTGCACAAGGTATTTAAATAATGACACTTTTATGTCAACATATAATGCATTCATTGCACATGGAGTTATAATACCGACACATTTACAAATTGAATAATTTTGTTGAAGGAATATTTATGCATTTACTTATTAGCTTGTGAAGCCTGAACATAATACAAAACAAATACTTATTGGTTACAAACGAGCTGAAATTACTGAATTCAGGAAAATATTTAGCAACTAAATCTAATTTATATAATACCTTTATACGTTTAAATGAATTAAATTTATTTTAGTGCTGAACTTCAAAAAAGGAAAAGCAAGGCTTATTTTCTAACCTCAGGTTCAAAAGTTTACATAAATCCCAACCAATATTAGCAACCATACCCTTTTGGTACGCCCACTTTAGGTAAATTAAATTACTAATATGGCTGCCATATCGGCAAGTCCATGTTGGTGTTTTTATTGAGCTGCTTTGCACGAAGGAACCCTTTTAAACAATGTAGGAGAAAGTTTTAGCCACATGTATGTAATTGCTCCAAACTAAAAAGTGCAACTTTGAATGGATTTATCATTTGGAGACATGACTCATTCAGTGTTGAGGAAGGATGAACATTACTTTATTTGCAAAGTAGTTTTTTTTTTGTTCAGTTTTCAACTCAATGTGAATTACTCAGCAGGCAAAAAAAAACCCTCATCACAAAAAAATTTTTTGTGCAATTTTCCTCCAAAAAATCTGTAAACACGCACAGAGGAAAACAGAAGAGCAAGGACAAGAAAGACAAGATAAAACTCCCTTTAATATGCAATGAGTCATTTTTCAAGTAACCTTTTTTTCCTAATGTCTGTTGGTAACAAAACAATACTGTATACAAACACAAAATTGCTACATTAATGTAAACAAGATATAAAAATGATCATTATGGTAATAAAACAAGTATTTGCTGCAGAATTGCCCTTTTTTGTTTCACGTGAGTTTGTTTTTCCTTACATCAACCAACCTCCACCAAACTTACGGGTTAAATTTAAAAAAAAATATATCCCGACATTATGGCAACATAACATTCAAACTGTTTTTTTAATCCTTTTGTTGGTTTAGTCACAACACTCTGATGTGAAGTTAAGTGGTTTGATGTTACAACTGGTGCTGGAGTCTCATGTACACGTCAGCCATGCATTTTTTTTTTTTTTGACACTGCATTCGTTTACTTTATACACCGTGATATATTAATGTGTTAATCTCCAATTTGTCAGCAGTACATGTAAATCGTTTGAGAAGCCCGGTGGCGGCTTTCAGATAAGTTTGTCATGCAATCTGGCCATTCTGCACCTGTTTGTCCAAAAGAGAAATCATAAAGAACTGCGTGAACAGAAACAGAGGAGACTCTATATACTGACGGACATGGTAACTGCTGAAGCTGACACTCCCATTCAAGGCATTAGTGAGACAGTTTTCGTGCTGGCGTGAGGAGCAAACAAGGTGTTGCAGAGAGTAGACTTAAGGAAAATAAGAAAAAAAAGGGACAAGGAGGTTACTGGGATTTGAATTCACAAAGTGAGGAAGTGGTGGCTTTGTGTAACAGGCTCAAAGGATTCCCCCCCCACACACACCTCCCTGCAAAACCGCTGCAGGTTGTCGGATCATACTGGATGCTTGTTTTGTTTTTTGTTTTTATTTTTTAAGAGGGGACACAGACCTAGACACATAAGAGAAAGTGTGGCTTTTGACTGATCTATGACTGGAGGTGACCGGCTGGACTGGAGGAGGAGTCTATGATAAGATGTTGGACATGAACTCGTAGAACCGTTTGGAGTACTGCTCCGGGTTCACCGTCGAGATCTCGGCCCCTGCCTGTGGAAGAGAAACGGGAAACGCCTTAAAATCTTTTCCACTTTGATGCACCGGATGTTTTCACGCCTTCTGTTTCACCACAAGATCACACCAGAAACAAAGTCAGAAAAAATGATCAATGTTTTCAAAACACTTATTGGAGAAATTATGGCTCACAAATTAAGACTTTAGTTCAAAGTAGATCAAAAAGAAGTCCATAGAGAATCAAAAAACCAACACCGCTTTGGCTAATTCCTGCAGGACTGGATTGGATCCTGGATTGCAGGACTGGATTCTAGCAGATATAAATATCTGCTAGAATCACTATGAACAGCTGATATTGAATACATAACACTCAAGTGAGCAATGCTTTGTGAACTATGTGGCCTCAATTAGCCTCAAGCTGCTTCCAGTCTGCTGATGATAATTCAGCGCATACTAAGGTTTGAAGTGGAAGCTCTTTGCCACCATCTAGTGACCAAAATGTGAACCACATCCATTTGTGATTTTGCAGCTTTATTTAAAAAAAAACTTCAAACAGCATTAATTGTACAGAACCTTACAGTGATTATATTTTAAAGCATGACACTGGAAAATTAGCTATGCTTTATGTCACTTATTCTTGATGCATCACATTCAAAGTAGGTGGCAGGAAACAGTCTGATGCATTTTGTACTCCGATTAGTTCCTCTTGGAAACCTTCCTAAAAGGAAACTTTAAATGGTTTAAGTGGTCTGGTTTTATGTACGCAGAGAAAACCACATGATTTTGTTGGCATTTAAATACAGCTGTGAATGTTATTTATAAATGCCAGATTATTTAGAATGGAACGAGTGACTGGCGGAATAGAATCAGCCTAAAGATCAGATTATGTGATTTGTACAGTTTCAAATTCATCATCAGTGCTGATGAGATAATTTTTGTTATCATATATATATATATATATATATATATATATATATATATATATTGATAAAAATGTTTTTCTGATATCACTCAGCAAAACTCTGGTGCTGCTGTACAATTAGTCCTACTCATATTTCAGTTATAGATTTCTGTCCAATAAAAAGACTGTAAATAGTCTGAGATCATGTTAAACCTTAATTAGCTCAAACAGAAACAAAGGAAATAATTTAGTTATTTCTTCTCCACCCCAACTAAAACATTTTCAGCACCACCCAGGAATTAATCCTTTTAACATTTCTAGAATTACTGAGCAGTGTATTAACCACTGAAACCATGAATAATAAAATTAATCAACAGTTCCTGTGAACCAACATAAACATATTTCAATAGCATTGGTCCATCTGGAATAATTGTCTTTAGAACTACTACCCCCCCCTCCCCCACAGTGTTGTGTCTGGGCTAACAACGAAAAGGATAAATAAATTAAAAATATATTTTCCATACAGCAAATTTGGCCTTTCCTCTAAGTGGGAAACAGGCGGTATGCTTTATTCTGTCATCTGCCTAAGGAACCAAACCTAGACAAGCAGAGATTGATCTACACCTGAAAAAAGAAAACAAAATGTCCACATTTTTACGAACATTTGTCGCTTTTTCCACATGCAGACATGATAGAAAATCTTGCTAATCAGCCAATGACTAGTTTCCAAAACAATCTCAAAAGCAATTTATGAAAATTACCATTATTACAACAACTTTAGAAGTTTACCATTATCTAGTTCTCCTACTGCAATAAATGGCCTGCGTTTCTGCACTTGATTTAATTGCACTATATCTTTATAATGTCAATATTAACCATTAGGTTTGTATTCCTAGAAACAAACAAGATGTGCTAAGCAGAAGCTAGCAACCAATTAGCTCCCCAGCTCCTTTGGTTGTTGTAGATTCACTTTAAATCTGCTTTGCCAGAAATAGCAACAACTGTTAAGCCACTAACTGGACCTGCTGGACTGGACTGTGTGACAAGAGACCATCTAATCAGAGGAAAGCCAAGATGCAAACTGCCTGACTGCATTTGTGCCAACCTTTTCTCACAGGAATAGTTCTCCAAATGTCAATGTTGTTCTGTACTCGTATATCGTTTACAAGTGCACCTTCTGGTTTGTCCACAAATTTAAAGTCAAAGCCTTCCTGTAAGCTGCGTGCACGCCTACGTTTGCCTCCTTCATCAACAGAGGCGTAATAAATTCACCTTTAAGTGAGGGCCGACTGATTCAGGTTTCCAATTACATGCTGCTCCTAATACGCAACTACAGGCATGACGTAGAGAACAATTAGCAGTATGACATCCGAACACTTGCATTAGAAGACTCACCCCATGTTTCACAGTTTTGGCAGCATGTGCAGCTTTTTTCTTAGCGTCGTAGTGCGTGAGGATGTCAATAATAGCCATGAAGTAAACCTCCTTCTTCACAGCACCTGGAACAAGAGCAACAATCACACTTTGTTTCACCTGCGACCAATTAAAAATATTGATATTAAATATCAAGAGACAACCACAGTTGATAAAGATGATGAATTTGGCTTTGCAGAGGTATTCCATCCTGATCTTGTTTTTTCTGTTTGGCACATTGCAACGATAAACTTTAATGTATTATATCGGGATTTTATGATCATTTAAAATACCTCATCACACATTTTCATAAGGCTTTAGGTCTGGACTTTGCCAATAAATACCTTGGTGTTCACCAGAACAAACTAGACATGTTTGGTTTCATTCCACTGGAGGGATTACGAGTTCATAGTGATATGCAGCGTCACACAAACAGTCCATGCATTTTCTAACATAGGCAAAAAGTTTTAATTTGTTCTGGATTTCCCCCACATTATTACAAGCAGAGCTTCTTGTAGCTTGCTTTCTTCATGATGCGACTCATTGAACAGATTCTCCAACCTGAGCTGTGGATCTCTGCTGCTCCTCCAGAGTTACTATAGTCTCTTTTTTTCAGATGATGGACTGAACAGAGCTGTGTGATTATATGGTTTTATAAGGTTCCTCTCTGACATGCAGGCTGGGTTTGTTGGTTTATATGACGCTGTTTGTTCACAAAAAAAAACCTCAGAGGTCTTCAGAGAGCTGTGTCAAACCGAATGCAGGTGCAGCTCGTTTACTTATGCAGATCAGTCGTTGGTCACATTGGATTTTTATTTTGGGGCATCAGTGTAAAAACGGCCAAATGCTTCTCTACTATACTCCACTTTCTGACAGATTCATCACATAAAATCCCAATAACAGTCACATGCCAACACAGTCACATGTGTTGGCATGTGACTGTCACATGCCAACACTTTAAAATAATTCAACCAGCTTCAATACATCTGAAAAGCTTCATACGCATCTTGGACTTCTGATAAAAATGTCAATATTTCTGCCTGATCTGATTGAATTAATGAACTGCTCCGGATGCTCACTGTCGTGGCTCTTGATTGCGTAAACATCCACGGAGGGGTCGAACTCCCCGGGGCCAAAGAATCCTCCACAGTTGAGGGGGTTTCCGGGACTGTCCGGAGGCGTTCCGAAAGAACCAGTCAGCACGCCTCGACCCATTTCGTCGTTCTCAAACTCCTCGTCGTCCCCGGCGCCCTCCACATCCATCTCCTCCTGCTCCGCCCGCTCCACGTCATGGATGCCTACCAGTAAGCTGTAGTCCATGATCTTCAGAGTGGCCAAGAACTGAAACACACACGTGGTGAGACCTTCATTACTCAGGGCTTCTCCTGGAACGTTTGAACGGCAGAAAGTTTATTTTCGATGTATTTGTTGAAGCAGAGCTGTGGTTTAAAATGTCAGGAGAACAAACCAAAGTTTCTCTACCTCCACATCCCGTTTTAGCTTCTCCAAAAAGTACTTCTTGTTATCATCTCCTATCTGTAACTTGTGCCCTTCATTCAGGAAGTCATTGTCTTTAAAAGTAGGAAGCTCTTTGGCCTGGAGAGACAGAAACACATTATATCAGTTTTCCATCAGCCGCTTTAGTTTTCACTGGGCAACTAAACGGACTTCTGTGCTTCGTCTATTATTGCATTTTTTGAAACATGAACCCTTCAAAACAAGCCTCAAAACATTTTGATGTTAATATCTTAAATGAGGCCATTGCACAAGGTACTACCAGGGAGGATCTGTTTTCGTTCTGACTAGAACTACTTAATTTAGCCGTCATTTGACAAGTTTGCAGCTTGGGTCAGCGGAGGGGGGTTATTTTTGTCTCCTCATGCTTGCAGCCATCAGCACTCAAGATTAAGGCTTACCTTCTCCTTGTCACTGGCTTCCCTTGCAACCGTAGAACCCTAAGAACATCAGAAATAAAAAAAAAAAAAGTAAGAGTTAAAACCCACACAAAATAAATCATGAGAATGTTTTTGAACACAGCGATGCACACACAGGAACAAGAAGTGAAGGTTTCGGGTTGATAAAAAGGATGTGAGATTGGTGTGACGACATCAAGTCGTGATTTATATTAAAGCTCAGCACAAACTGATACTTAACAGGCTTCAACAGTCAGCTGAACGTCTGTTCTACTGCAAATATTTTTAGAGCTTCACTTTCCTTCCACCAAACTTTGCTGCCAACATGAAATAACCTCAGGAATTATTTCAAAATAATTACATGAGAAAAAACCTAATTCAGACACAAAGCAGGTACTTTTAATGTATGGTACATCAGTGCAAAGCCAAACCAAATGCAGCTGTTGGATAAACATTGATTGCTTTTTCCTTTAAATCACAGTTTTGCTTTTGAGGTAAAGAAGTCCCAATTCATCTCTTTGCAGACTCAAACCTCGACCTACGTTTTGCTTATTGACAGATGGACAAACAAGTTGATAAATGACAGAAAAACACATGAATGGAAAGCTAAACGGATGAAATGACAGGAGGATGGATGAAGGGAAAACTGGGTCGGTGGAAGGATGTATGGACTGAAGTGAATGGATCGAATATTGGATGGAAAGACGGACAATCTGGTAATTGCATCAACAGACTGATGGATGGACAAACAAATGGAGAGAGGGATGGAGACAAAAGTTTGACCGCTGGAGAAAAACACCAGCGCCTCCGCAAGGATAAGGCGGTTTAGCAGATGGACAGATGAATGATGTAAATCAAAATCAAAGTTGCTAAAATCTTATACAATCCTAAGTCAAAGTTCTGGTGCAGAGCTACAAAAAGCCTGGTGTAGCAGCATTTCATTTAATCTTCAAGTACTCTCATTTGATTTGAAGAACAAATCAAATGATCATCAAATCTTACAAAGTCAGTTTTAAAAATGTCTAAATTAATTTAGTCATCTTGATATTCTAGCTGCACTGTGCTACACATTTTTGTTTTTGATCCAAATCTTTCATCAGTGACCCTGAAGCACATTTGTTTTGGGAATTTTTTGGCAAATGCCAAAGACGTTCATAAGTACGGCTAGAACCCTGATCAGCTTCCTACCTTTAGGTCGTACTTGCGGTGCACAGTGAGACGATGGCTGAAAACGTTCCGGGTCACTACCATGTACGTCTCCACGCCATCCACCGTTAGCCTGTACATGCCCAGGAACTGAGGGAGCAGCGTGTTGCCATGACACTCCACTATGAACTGGAAGCAACGAGAGGAGACGAGCGCAGGGTGAGTGGGAGTTATGGATGAAATATTCAGCTTACAACGCTGATTAAAACTCAGCGCAGAGCTGCTCTACTGTCATTTTACTTTATGCGTCAGCAGTTAAAGTGAATTCAGACGAAAGAGATATAAATGTTTCTCCACATACGGCTCCTAATAAAACGGTTCTGATTGAGCCTACCTGATGATATTTCTTTAGGATATTGTGCATCTCAGCGATATCCTCGCTGGAAACAGTTTTGATTACAAAGCGATGGTCGTAGCTGGTCAGGAAGCGGTTGCCGAAGCGGCCCTGGGAGTCACTGTTGAGCGGGGCACTCCTGGTCAGAGAGTTCTGCCAGAAGATGAAAAATTACTTTTTAACAACTAATGGGAATTTTAATATCCTTTGCTGGTGTTTGATGAGTCTAAAGGTGTGTAACCTGGTAGTCCTGGTCGTCGATGGCGAAGCGCTCCCTCAGGTTTCGGAAAACCATGGGACAGTACTCTTTAAACTTAAAGCGACTCGGTAGATTTTCTCTGACAGGGAGGAGAGAGATGAACGGTAAATATAACAGAGTTCTGAGTGCCTGTTTAACAGGGGGAGGGGGGACTGACGAAATGCTTGAATGTAGATTGCAAAGCTTATTTCTCCTAGCTTAATCCTGCAAAGGTGGCAAAAGCAATACAGCAGTGATTCTAGCTATAACTTTGAATAAAATCCTTGGTCCATTTTGACATTTCACTGAGCTCCTTGTGTGAAACAACGTGTGAAAAACATAAAACAGGAAACTAGAAGATGTACATTTCTGGTAAAGATTTCTAAGTTTGTATTTTGAATCGCAAGTTGTCTTTTTTTTAATGGATAATTCTTTGCAAAATAGAGCCATAAAAAATGTTTTGGTAATACGGTGACCTACATTTAAACCTGAAGCCTCTAATAAACAGATCATTGGCAAAAACTAAACATCACCTCAGTCAAACAGCGATTTACGCACTGTGAAGATAAAGGTCACTGACATAAGCTCCATAAATTTCCTTTTTATATACAGACCGCTAGCGACTACATTTCTGTGTAAAAGTCCCCTTTTCTACTAACCGTCTCAGTGTTTAAAGATGTAAGAATGTCCTGATCCAATTCCAGGATCTACTGACACTGGCTTTTCTCCTTAGAATTAAAATATTTTTACCCTTTACATTTACTTTCACAATGACAGAGAGACTGTATTGGCTGCTGCAGATTTCCACCTGTCTGCTTTACATGAACTGCTCTGAACACTGGGCACAGATAGCTGTCATTAGAGGACTAAAGTTAGCCAAACCAAAGACGGCACATGAACTGATATACGTACTTGTTAAATAGGTGGTTGTCCACTTTGATCTTACTGTAGGCTTTAAAGTCATCTGGCATCAGCATCACAGGTACAGGCACATTACTTAACTCATTAATCTAGAGGAGAAAAAAGCAGAAGAAAAAAAGGAGGTCAGGAAAATGCAGCAGATCTTTACACAAACATTCCTCACGGTTATCAATCCCATGAGGCAAAGTGACTGACAACTTATCATGAACTTATTCCTATTATAAATGAGATGTCAGAGAAACTGTCAGTTAGTTTTCCTGGCTGTATTAACCCAATACTACAGCAAAGCCCATCCCCCACTTGTTGCTGTATACTGCTAAACTGAGCGGCAAAACTGAACAGCCACCTGGTCTAAACACGAGTAATCCATCTGTCCAATGCGCATTTAAAACCAACTCCAGGTCACTTCTTTATCAGCAGTAATTGTTTTTTTCCCCGTTTCAAACATCAAACAAACTGACCAGGTGCAAACAATGACTGCGTGCCTGGCATAACCCGCTATAGCGCAATATAATAACACGGTCAATACAAAATATGACCACACCGAGCACACCCAACTTGTTCATCCATACAAAGCAGAAGCGAGAGAAAGCACGCGACTCATACCTTGTTGTGACAGCCACACCCACACCAACAAGTGCTAAAGCTGCATGCTCACCTGTCACATTATCAATCTGCTCAATATGCTGGTAAACTATTTGAATATTAGCTAAGTTTTCCCCACGATTACAAGGAAGACAAATTCAGTTTGAGCTTTCACCATCATAAATTTCTCCAAAGTCAGAGTGACAACAGAGCAGCGCCATCCATCACTCTTATTGGGATGACAATAATCTAAAACCAAAGAAGTTACAAGCAGCATCTATGCTGACCAAGCAGCTAAAATCAGATCATTATCCTCTCATAACAAAAGAACAAAATGCTGTAACTGAATATGCATTAGAAAACTGAATTCAATGTGTTTTTATTTTAGATTTTCTCTTAAGTCCATGTTATAATTTTTATAAATGCAATAGTCAAGTTATTTTGGAAATAATGGAAATAATTGTTGTTTTGTCACTGCTTCATATGGAGTCATGCATATGAAGCAGTGACAGAAATGTAGATTTGCTTTCCCAAATCAACAACAAAGCAGGAAACCTCAAATAAAGCACAGTTTCTAAGAGAAATTAGCATCATCACTTCCATGTTCCTTGATCTTTAGGAGTTTGCGGCAGCAGCGACTCGCTCTCAGGCCAGAGAAACCACAGTTTATAAAGTGCTGCTGTTCAACCACGAAACATAGATCTTATCTGGAGAAACACATCCAGAACAAAAACTCATCCAGAAAGACAATAAGATTCCGTAACTGACATAAAAAAACATGCTGGCAAACAAAAGGAGACTGACTAAATGCCACTGTGGCTGTTTGGCAAATTCTTTTATTGCAGCAAGTAAATAAACCACACTGAAGCACTAACTTTTACCGTTTCTTTCTCCATCCCTGCTAGGCAACAATTAAACATCCATGAAACTTCTGACTGGAAGGGGACAGTTTTGATGTGAAGGCTGCTTGATGTTTCGACTCAGCCCAACACCCACACCTCAAATCATCAGGCCTGTGTGCAGCACCCACACACCCAAAGTTCACCCGCTGAATACTAAAGATGCTGCAGTGATAAACATCCCATTAATGGCCTCCCAAATCCCCAAGCAGAATGCCTCCCCCTCTCCTCCAGCATAGAAGGCTGTAGGTATTTTTCGGTTCTGGCAAAATCAACTCTGAAATGACAGAATTATAGACATTGAAGTGCAGCAAACTAATGCTGAGAATTACAATTAGCAGATTGGGAATTTGACAAAAAATGAAATCTGGATATAACAAATTTATGCGAGTAGTGGCATGGAATTAAAAAAAAACACAATGTAGGAACCTGGATATTAATAACATTTTAGGTTAAAAAAGTCTAATTTTAGCACAACAAAACAAAAAAAACTAACTACTGCCTGGACACTCAGGATCCTCCTTCAAATTATCCCACCAATCACAGTACAGGCAGGTTGATCATTTTAACCATTTTCTGTTCCTAGAAACTTTTACAGGATCGACTACAGTGTCAATTCCAAACACAAAAACAGGAAGAAAAAAATGGGTTAAAAAAGGAAGCATAACTGCCTCCAAAGGGTAACAGAAGTAAGAAAATCTTTGTAAAATGCTCCAATCAAAAGGAGCCTACTTCAAATCCAAAAGAAAACATCTTTTTTAATTTCCATTTCTTATCTTTTTATTCAAGAGATGCAATCTGACCAGCCAAAGTTGCATCACACTCGCATGGCTTTAAAATAAAACACTTATTTTTTATTCAAATTCAGAAAGTACAGAGCTACTCCAAAATGCAGCCGCCAACAGAGGCTCAATTCTAGAACTGATTTATAGTTCACATATAGAAAAAAAGGAAGATAAGTACATTTTACATTACAAACTGCTTATTTACAAAGAAACTTAACTTAAAGTTAGTGGATACAATATATATTTGACTTAATAAAAGAAAATTTGAGTAAGCATGCTACCAAATGTATTAATAATTCAAGTAAAAATATTTAGTAGATATTATTCCATTTTGCCCTCCACTGTCCAGTGACAGTGGGAGAGTAACAACTGTTCAGCTGGATGTTTCTTCCTATTAAAATCGTTGCCACATGCTTGGCCAGGATGACTGATTGAGTACAAATTGCTGCAAAGTCAATGACAGTCCACTGGGCTTTGCTTTGAATTCACATTAATTGTATTATAATCGGAATGTATACATTTGAATCCAACTCTTCTCCAGTTATTGCACTGTATTGCTTTGAACTGTATATTTCTGGACACGAACTGAACCCTGTTTATCTTTGAAACTGCCTTGCAGTGGCATTTGTTGTAAACTGACACAAAATTGAGATCAATGTTGCCAGGTTAATGTCTTGTTGAGCCAGCTGAACATGGGCCTCCTTGCTTTTGCCAAGTCGCTTCAGTAATCCATTGGACTTTTTCCACGCATCTATCAAAACTGTGGACAAGTTCAACAGTTAAGGCAAATCCAGAACTACTTGTGTAACCCACTCCATCCATCTACCCATCACTGCACGGCCCAACCTGCCCTCCACAGAGCTTTTTTTTTATAGCCACAAGCAGCCTCAGCCAAAAGAGAATGCGATAGATAGATTTTCTGCTCTAATTATAGTGACATGATGCAATGGAATAAAGTGCAGCAAAGTGACTAAGGAGCTGAACTCCAGCTGCAGTAAGTACGAGCTCAGAACAGGTTTGTTTTGAAAATCTGTGTAACCTGCTGCCTGTCCCGGCCCCTCCCACCTCACCATGCCTGCACCACAGCAACAGCACATCACGACTCGACAACGAAAAAAAACAAAAACACTTTGCAATCCATAATAATCTGTGATGGCAGAATAATCCTCAGAAAAAAAAAATCTCTGATGGGGTTATGCAGATTTTCTGAGCTCAGATAGCAGATATCATACTCGAGTTGGATTCTCCTGTATAGATTGCAGTTAAACTCTTAAGAAGTTTATGCATTTCAAATAAAAACAAAATAATGATTTCTGTTATATTTTTATGGGTCAAAAGTCAGCTCTAAAATTGTAAAAAAAAAAAAAAAATGGCCCAAAAATATTATCAGAAGGAAATAAAAATATGAAATATAGCAAAATGCTTATTGAAAACCAGTACTTCAATAAATAAAAACAACTTTTCCGTTTGATTATAGTATTAAAGCAGAATGTAAGTGACGATCTTAATATTTTGTGATGGCTTTGAAGCAGGGGAGCTTGTTTGACAGATGAAGAGCGGCTAGCTAGGAAGGTGTAGCTAAATGAAAACACGCCGACACACAGAGATAGCGGTGATGAGCTTACCGTGTGATTGACTCCCCACATTAACACGCTCAGAATGGGCTCGCTTGCTCGGAACAGCTTCACTTTCTGTCCTATAAAATGCTTCTTTTTCGTCTTGGTTTTGCTGGCGCTGACGGCCGCCGCGCTGGTGCAGTTGGATGACATGATGATGCCGTCTCCGGCTGGCTGTTCGCTTCACGCAACAAAAACAACCAAACAAAAACGAAAAGAAACCCGCAAAGTTAACGACGTGTAAACTGAAATCTATAAGTGCATCGTGGTGGCCGTCTCACTCTCGTTGAGTCCGTGTTATTAATGTAACAGGACTGCGTGTATGTGTGTTGTTTGGGAGGCAGTCAGCGGCGGAGCATTTTGCGCCGTCACCACCCTTCCTCCTCCCGAGCAGGCCGCGGTGGAGTCCAGCGAGGAGCAAGCTAACCGGCCATCGGGCTACAAGCGCCGCCGCCCTCGTTAAAAAAAAACACCCAGCAGCGATGAATTGTCGCTGTCCAGCTCTTCGTCGCCCTTCCTGTAAGTCTGGAAACCCGAAACTGAAACTGTGCTGTGTTATTTGAAGGTGAATAATCCCTTCATGATGAGCTGGAGACGGTTTATCAACCGCCGGCCGCCAGACAAGCGATGCGTTTGGGGTGTCCTCAAGATGGCGTCTGCGCCGCGCCCTCTGCTGGCCTTGTGGTGGAACTGCAGGGGTTCCCATTTTAACCTGAAAGAGATTTCACGATTATTCTGGATTAGGTCATCAAAACAAAACAAAAAAGGAATTTAGATCATCTCAACAACTAGTATTTTATCGTTACTGGTATTTCGACACCAGTAAAGCTTTTTTTAACCTCATATTTTAAAAATAATAATAAATCTAATCAGGCACGTGCAGAGGGGTGGGGGGGCTAAGGGTGGTTGAGCACCTGTCCCTTTTGCTCCTTGCCCCCAAGTGCCCTTTTCGTCAATTTTTTTTATTATTTATTTTCTAAGTCCTCCTCTGACATAGGAGAAGAGGGCTTAGGAATAACATGTACTTAAATAAATTTTTTTATTGGGTTTTTTTGTATTTTGCAAGAAAAACAACATAAGCCCTCCGGTCATCTTGTTACCTTTGACCTTTTGCCCGGGACGCACGACGCAGTTGCCTCTCGCACAGTGAGATGAGGCGGCTAACTGCGGAGCTCAATTTAGCGTCAGATTACAGAACAGTTTTTTTATTAAGTGTTTTAGGTTAATAAAGTGGAATAAACTTGCTACTCGTCTGCTAACTGAAAACGTTGAACGTTGTATCGTTTGTGCTTCAGCTCGGAGTCGCGGTTTAAGCAGAGGTAATTAAATATAACAGACACTGCCAGGCCTCTGGTCTGCCTTCCTCTGAAGAACTACTGAGCGGGAGGAGACAGCCAGGTGAGGAAGAACTGTTCTTATCTATCGATTCACTATTTTATTATACAGACATTAGGCTGCGGTTGTTGTGCTATCAGCTAGCTGCTCGCTAACGACTTTGCTAGCAAAGCTAGATAACTAAAAGCTTCTTCTCTGTATCGTTAATGATCTCGGTCATTCCTCAGTGTTGCTTATGCATTGGGGCACATTGCCCGTCCAAAACTTTCTCCATAATGGATATATGTCCGATCTTCTCATTTCCTTTGCTGCATAATGTACATTACATTTATTCTAGCGTTAGGTAAATGTATCTGGAAGGAGAATAGCACTTAAATAAAAGTCCAAGGATATTCATTCAGAATTAAAAATAACTCACCCTGAACTACCGCATTATAATTCGCACCTTCAATGAATGGGATATTTTAAAACTGTTTTCATACCGCATTATAACACGCATAGAATAGCCGCTACAGTAGAGGCTGTGGTTACGTTATGCATCCATTAGATGAAGCTGCGCTAACAAAACAGTCAGACAGGTCAGTCAAACTTTATTAATAGATTACAAACCAGCGTTCTGACAACTCCGTTCACTCCCAAAATGAATAAACAGCTGTTTTATTCCCGTGTTCTTCTTCGTGTCACTGCGTTGTAAGCGTGTCTCTTCATAGGAACCATTCTGGGGTCTTTACACAAACAAATGGAAATGAAACTGCTCGCTTCGCGCAGTCATATTTCCCAGCATGCACCGCGCGCTTCTTCTTCTTCGGGGGGAAAATGAAGAGGACGGCTGCTTAACGTAGTTGCGAGACCTGTTGTGGCTCAATATTGGCCCATGTATAAAGCGCACCGTATTATAAGGCACACCGTCGGCTTTTTAGAAAACTGAAGGTTTTTAGGTGCGCCTTATAGTGCGGAAAATACGGTAGATATAATATATGTAATAATCAAGTTGCTCCAGTCCAATAACAGCGTACAAATGATGGGAAAAAAGTAAGTGAGTAAGTTCAGGGTCTGGTTCGCAGAATATGTATTTAAATTAGTTTCACAATTCAATGAAAAAAAGAAACCTAAAATGCGGTTAGCTGTGCGGTTAGGTTTTGAGGTTTTGAGCATCTGCCCCTTTAGTGATATCTGCACGGCCCTGAATCTAATCTTTAATTTGAGTACATCTAATCAGTAGGGACATAATGCAACTGTTTCATGTCTCGTGTCTTTTTCAATGTTTCTGTATTGTCGTCGCAGCTAAAGTGTCAATTTGTTTGCTTTGTGTCTGGACAAAATCAACAAACATTGGAATGTTTTATTCCCATGTTTGCTGATTTTATTAAATGAGCAGCTTTACAGGCCCTGTATGGCTCAGCTTAGACAAAGATTTGACAAATTATGACTATTACAAAAATATAGAGGACACAGAACTACATGGGAGCCACCATAACAACAACAACAACAATTGTGGCATACAAAACAACATAAAAATAAACAAAATATAAACATTACCACCAGAAATGAGAAAAACAAGAATATTGAAATAAGACACAAAGGAATAATAAATTCACCCACCCATCCATGAATAATGGATCCATATTATCCGAGATGGGTCACTGGGACAACAGGTGGGAACACCAACATCTCTCAGCAACATCCTCCAGCTCAATCTGAGGGATCCCAAGGTGAAAGAGGGGAGTTCCTCCAGCAAATGTTGTGATAATGTAAGATAAACATACTTATTTATTGGATGGATGAACGGATGGACAGACAGACAGCGATAACATAAACAAACAAGATGTGTTGGATAACAGTGTTTGGTGGTTGATTATTATCTGTCAGGTTAAAGAGAACATGTCACTGGCTTATTTTTTTAATCTCTTGGTGATTAAAAAAAATTATGAAATGTATCAAACCACAAGAACAAGTTTACTTATTTATTACTTGAAGCGGTACATTGAAAAAAATTAAATAACCTTCACACAATGCACAATGACGTGTGGTTGTTTCACTGACAAATCGATCAAAAACCGAGTGAAGACTGCCGGATCAGCCTCTCTAGCTGCAGTCCGCGGTCTTGACACTGGGGACCATGAACGGTCGTTGCGCTAAAATCCAGATCCATAGCAGTTCAAAGCTGATGGATTTAGGTCCGGATCCAGCCTTCTTTTGTAATCTGGGTTATAGTAGTAGTAGTAGTAGTATTAACATTTAGACTATTAAGACTCCCAAAGAATTTTGGGATGCTCAATTTCTCGTGATAAATACACATCAACGGGAAATGTAATTATTTTTTTTTCTGAAAAACTAATGCTTTAGATGTCTGAAATGCTAATTGTGAATAGGAAGGATGTCACTCTCAGAATCTCAAGAATTTATTTAAGAAAATGTGGTTTAAAAAAGCCTCTCTTACTAAATGTCACAACAGCTTGCCATAACCTAGATTGAGATAATAATTTATAGCGAATGTTTTTAATTTCAGTTTTGACTTGTAAGAATGTCATTTTAACAACGTGGATTGCTATCGTGGCCCTCTAAAATAGATGTTTTTGTGTTTGTTTTTTTTTCGAACATGTTCTTCATTACCATTAATTAAAGTTAACTGGGTTTCTCTACAGCAGATGTAGTAACAGTGGATCACCAGTAAGAAGCGCATGAAACCTGTAAGTCACTGGTTATATTCCACCTTTACACATAAACTGAGAGATATTGGAAAAAGAGTAAACAGAGGGAAACAGACCCAGTAAGGAATGTACTATAAAATGAAATAAAAACACACATTAGAGAGAAACATTAGTTACTTAGAAATTTTCTTAATAATAAGTTAAAACTAAGGGAATCACTTCAAAAACATGTTTTGGGAATATTTTCACATTTTTGGAAAAAAAAAAGAGTAATAGTAATAGTAGTAGTTAGAAGTGGGTGCACTAATACAAACTTGGTATTGATATTGATATTTTATATCAGTACTGGAAAAACTATGTGGAAAGATAAATTCTTTAGCTTCAGATTCCCTCTTGAAATTTTATTTTCATTTTGTATTGTAGTTTCTCATGTTTTCCACAAGGCAGATTTTGTTTGGATTTGCTCTCAATTTTTTCCCCTGAATGTTTATTTTTGGAAAATGTTCTAGATACTTAAACTTTATTGAAATTCTGCCCAAGGTTTAAGCATCTACTTAAGATTTTAACAAAAATAATTCAAAGAAAAAGCTACAAAAAAGGTCAGAAGATTGATAACACATCAAACTTAAATAAAAATTATCTGCAGTATTGATAACATCAATTTGGGCAATATGACCCCTGTATATCAGATTGATTCTAAAAAATGCAGCATCACACACCTCTGGTAGTAGTAAAGAAGAGTAAAGAAGGTGTGAAACAGTTCCCCTCCAATCATTTGTATCTAGTTTGTCAGGTGAAAAACATGATGTAAAAGTAATTAAAGTTGCTGTAGTTTACTAAGAAAATATTTACTATCACCCTGAAGATACTCTGCCCTTCCTGAAACTTGACTGTGGCCGCATCATGATATGGGGATGCTGTTCTTCAGCAAGCACAGGGAACGTTGGCTCAGATAGAGGTGATGTTAAACACAGGGTGATCTCGGAGGAAAATCTGTTAAGGCTGCATAGACAGGGGAGAAGTCACTTTATTGCAGGACAAAGGCCATAAACATAAAACCAGAGCTACAATAGAATAGTTTTAGATCAAAGCATAGAGTGGAGCAAAGTTACTAAAACACACAATCGAGCCCCAAATGAGGAGGCATGAACAGATCATGACATTGATCCAAAGAGGCAAAGGGGGGAAAAGCCCTGATTTCCTAGTGAGTGACACTCAGAGGTCAACTTTGTTACACCAACAAGTATCATAAAACATTGCAATTTAAAGTAAAGTATGAAACAATTTAATTATTGACATTGAAATTGGAATCAGGTATTTTAAAAGAATGGAGGCATAGACTGAAACTTTCACCTGAATTCCAGCCCTCGATTTAGATGTTGGAATTTACAGAGGAACTGATAAATCTCACTCTAGATAAGTAAAGCGCTGTTTGTGACTGAGTAAACACAGTGTTATCTGGACTATTCTGACAGACAAATACTCTGCAGACTTCCAGCTTCAGGACCACATAGTGACTGAGTTGGCCATGAAGCTCTGGATGATGCAGGTAAATTTGGTTTTAATGTTTTCTGCTTCAGGTCAAAGTTCCCTGATCTCTTTCCCCTACACTTCAGTCCTCCAGTGGCTAAGGTGTGATGTTGTCTTCTAGATGTCCTCCTGTCCAAAATAATCTACTTAATTTTATTAATATTAATAGAAGAGTCACTTTGGTAACATCAGAATTTTTGGACAGGATGTTGGTTGTATGTGCCTTTTGTTTTGTACAGAGGAATCTGTATTTTTTGTTGTCTCAGGAGGATTTCCCATGTTAGAAAGCAAATAAACGTATAATAATGACAACAATCTCTTAAAGTAAACTAGAGAACGAACTGTGCAGAATGTTTGCATAACAAAGAATAAAAGACCAAAACTTATCTTCTTGCTTATTAGAACTAAACAAGTATCAAAACGTTTTCCAGACTACTTATGCTACATAGACCTCAAGCTCAAGCTTCTCTCAGTAGTTAGCACCCTTGTTGAGGTGTTCATTTAATCTGATAGCAGATCTACTTGGACGACAACAACTTATTTTCTTCAACTTCTCTCTCTAAAGAAACTGAAAGAGCTACTGTGGCTGAAAACTCTTTTTTGTTTTTTAAACATAGAAAGAAATCCTGGATTCATTGCAAGTTTTGAGATATGCAATATGACACCCGCAGGGTGGCATAGCCTAGGGATGCCACAAACACATAAAGTTCACATGACAGTTGCCAAACCAGTTTTCTATTGCTTATTGGGATGCCCAATCAATATGTGATTTGATGCTTCAAATTTGACATAAAATAAAGGTCTGTTTCACTGCTTTCAGTGCACCTGGAGTGCATTCAATCAGCTCAATTTCAAAGTCAAAAGTACTTAAACTAGTTAAGCTGGGACTGGATTCTACAATATGAAGAAGAGATTCTTTAAAACACATCTTTAAATGACACAAAACTATTTTGTAAAATTACAAAAAAATGTCATTTTCCATGTTCTTTTCAGCTTTAAGGCAGCTCAGGTTGTGACAGTTTAAGTGGTGGTCACAATATATATAAGTTGAGCCTGAACCTGGAAGATTCTCCACATTAATTACAATTTATTTATTTTACTTGCTCATGCTTTAAACTTTATCCCTCCCTGTCTAAAATCATCACATGGTAAAGAATGTGTGCATATGTTTTATATATGTCTGAGTGTGTTTTTATGAAACATAAAACTGTCAAACAGATCAGTTTTTTTATTCCTAATACTATGATAAGTCATATCAGGGGTGGGGGGAATGTGTTTGGTTGTGCGGGGATCAGGAAGTGGAGGGGGATTGCAGAAGGAGGGCCTCCCCCATGGAGCCATTCATTCATGAACCATCATTGCCAGTGGCAGTCTGCTGTAGGCTCTCTGCGCAAGGATCCGCTGGCGGTTGCTTCCTCGTAAAAAGCAACAGCTGCTCTGTTCCACTGTTTCCACATGCTTTGTAAGTCATTGCCTTGCTGCAAAGGCAATGACTTCTTTACATGGATAACATTTTTCCAGATGGCATTACTAAATAAATGGGCTTTTAATGCATTATAACTAGGATTCAACTGGATTGTTTTAAAATTTTATTTGACTTAATTGTTCAAAGTGTGTGTTTTTGGGATACTGGCTGAACTTGTTGGTCGGGTAGAAATGCATTAAGATGACATTTATTGTTAATTAATGTCATATTTAATTAAACAGCTAAATAACTGAATTACTGAGATTTTTATTGGAATTTTTGTAAACATTAACTTTTTGTTTTGTATCAGTGATGCAGGTATTTTTTTTTTATTATCTTCTCTTAAAAACATAGATTAGACCTTGTTCTGAATTTCAACTGAAACTTATGTTAAGGGCCCTTCCAGGGTTGGGGCCCTGGACTCATGAGGCCTGCAGGGCCTCTGGAGCAGACAAGCTGTTTTCCATTCAGACTGGAACAAACAGAGGGCGTGGCGGAGCACAATCGTCTCCATTCGGCGGCGGCAATTCGGGAGAAAGGGCTGATATAAATAAAAAAAATGCTATGCACGGCCTGTGAGGGAGAAAACATCGTGCACAGAGTAAGCAGGGCCTGCAGAGGGTCCGGACTCGGCGTTCAGGCCCGAGCAGGGAGAGCAGCGAGGCGACAAAATAAAAAAATCACGTGATCCAAAATGGGCAGTCCTCTGACGGTGCTGAAAAAAGCCATTTTCTGGCGCCGCTGCACAATTCTGCCCAAGTGCAAATAATTTCACCTGGAGTCCGGCTGGGAGCAGTGAGGGGGAACTTTGATGTCTGATCAGGTAGGAACACACGTGCCGGTCTCCGCTTTCTCTTTTTCTGTCGGGAGCTCTTTGCGCCGCTGTTTGCGGAGGCGCACGTAGAGTTTGCACGGTGTCACATTTTCAGGAGCCTCTTGTTCGCTCTCCTGATTCAGCCCTGTCAGTGAATTTAAGATGGCTGCTTTGTGTACCAGTGTGATTCTGCAGCCCCCTCGGTGTCGGTGCTCTCCCTCTGGATGTGCCGGGCCCCCGGCCGTGCACCCGCCCGCCCGCCTGCCTGCTCAGACGGGCGGAGGACGGCGGAGCTTCGGGGAAATGGAGTAGCTCTTTGTTGGCCGAGGGGGAGTCGGGAGCTTGGAGCACAAGACGAGGCCACACAGAGGGTGATTCAATAGCTGGTCGCTGCGTGTTGCTGCCCTCAGAGGGGGGTATTAATCGCAGCAGCGTGCAGTAAAGAGTTGTTTTAGGTCTGTTTGTTGTGGTTTCGCAAGGTGCTGTCCCAAGGACGAGCTGTACACACACATTGTCTTGCCTGAGAGCAGCAGCGGTGTGAGAGATAACCAAATCAAACACATTTATATTTCGGGTGCTTCTGCTTCCTCCCCCCCTCATCCCTGCAGATCTGTCCAGATGGATAAAATGCAGCCGAACCGGGTCAAAATCACAGATCTGAACCCGCTGCTCACATGTCCGCTGTGCGCCGGCTACCTGATTGATGCTACAACCATCGTAGAGTGTCTGCACTCCTGTAAGTTCCCCCTGATAAAGGCGTTTATCATGCTTGCATGCACTGAGATTTGGTAAACCGCACATATGCATGCAGTGCATACCTCCCGAGATTTTGTTTTTAATAATGTTTCCATATTACATGGACAGATGTGGGTGTAAAAACAGTGCGTAAAACAATTTTAGTTTTTAATAGTTTCATAATGCAGAAATCTCAACCATTCATTTGAATGCTTTTATATACCAAGAGAAAATAAAGCGTTGCAGAAATATATATATATTTTTCATAAAATAAGGTTGAATTGCAAGGTTGAGAGCACTTTTGCAAATTTAAACCTGAACCCTGGGTCTTTCGTAGTGTTTGCACGTTTTCTGCTCTGCATGTGTGGGTTCTCTCCAGGTATTCCAGCTTCCTCCCACGGCTCAAAATATACATGTTAACCGGTTTTTCTGAATTGCCCTTAGAAGTGTGTGTGTGTATGGGTGTTGCTCTGTGGTGGAGTGGCAACCCATTCTACCAAATATTCTGTTAAAGTAGTCCTTTGTTGTGATATTGGACACACAGATATTGTGATGATGATTAAAATTCAGCATATTCTGCACCTCTGACGTATAAATTTCCGTTTTCCTGAGCTATAAAAATTTTACAACATTTCTCTGAGCCTCTGGCTTCTAGTGTGTTGGAGGCTTGTCTTTATCTTGCCACCTGAAATGATGGGAATGATGGTAAAAAGGGGGATGGAAATATTGTGTAGCAAAGAGTGGCATCTTGGAGTCACCCATAGATGCTAACCAGATGTTTGGGAACCAAACCATAGCTCAGCCTTTTCTGTCGTACAATCATAAATATAAACATTGGAGTTGTGATGGTGAAACATTTAAGTTTTGCTGACTGTTGCGATGATTTGATTTCACAATATCCCCACCATTTTTGGCCTTTTACGTCACAACCACAACAAATTAGCATAAGGTGTTGGGATTAAAGACAGCTGAGGGCCATCCAAGATAATGTATATTTTATCAGCATGTAGAAGTTGCATTTTTGGAACTTGAAATATTGTATTATTCTAAATACTGCATCCAACCAGTCTTTTGTGATTCCAGGACTGTAAACCCTGACATGGCGATGATTACTGAAATTTCATGTATTGTGCAGCTCCAATGCGGGATTTGAACTGTACTAGAGCGGGGAGAAAACACCGTGGACATCTTTTTGCCTAAAACAACGGATGAATATGTGGAACCTACTGCCTGTGATACTGTTGCAGGGCATTGCTGTGGAAATCTCGTAAATTCTGCCAATAAATTGAAAATATATTTTCATGTATTAGGATCCTAAATATAATGGCTAAATCAACATGGGAATGGTGTGCCTCTTGTGACTTAGAAGTAAACTTGAAATCATAGAAATTATTTTTTTAAGATGGGATGGGATACACATGTTATGAAGACGTCAAATTAAACATTTCATAACATTCAAGCGATTTCTCCCTGTAATTTCACTGTGTAAAAAAACTAACACCTTCAAAATTTCAGGCGTAGTTAGACTTTATAGGAGGTGTTTGTCAACTAAAGAACAAGAATAATTCTCATCCGTAATCTGATAGGGAATCTGTGCAGGCAGCAAGAGATTATGGTGATGGCACTGAGGGCATCCAGCCTGAACGACTCCAAAGAAAAATGACAAAATACCAGTGAAACGTGCAAAAAGTTGGTCAGCAGTTAGAAATGGGCTTAAATGTTTTAAGATTGATGAAACATTGTCTATTGGTTGAGAAGCAGATGAAATTTGTTGACATGCCATTTTAATATTGCGTAAAAACAAATGAAGCCTTGTCTTCACTCATTAATTGAACATGGTTTTATCTCTTTTTCTAGTCTGTAAAACATGCATTGTTGCCTTCCTTGAAACAAATAAGTTCTGTCCTCGCTGTGACGTCCAAGTGCACAAGACATGTCCACAGCTAAGCATCAGGTAAACCAGTGCTTTATTTATTTTACTCCTATATGCCTGTTTGACAGCATTATCTGATTAAACCTTTTTATTTTACAGAGCGGACAAAACTCTCCAAGACATAGTTTATAAGCTGGTTCCAGGGCTTTTCAAAGGTAAAATTGTTCGACCTCAGGCCAGCTGTCGGTTCTTGTATGTTTTGTTCAACTTCATAATAGAGGTGTGTTTCTATTCTGAAACCTAGACGAGATGAAAAGGAGGCGAGACTTCTACGCAGAGAACCGGGAGCTGGAACCGGGCGAAGTAGTAGAAACGTTTAACATCGCAGAAGACGAAATTATCAGTCTGTCCATACAGTTCTACGAGAGAAACCGGTGAGTCGGAGGTTTACAGGAAGATTAGAAAACTTTGTAGACAAGTCTGGAGGAGTCTTGACTCGTGAAAATGAAAGTGTGCAGGAACTCTGCAGATGTTCAAGTATTTTTTGTAAAAGTCCTGTTTTATATTTTATTTGCAGAAGCAATGAAAGGCAGCGATCGGAGATGGAAGGAGACAAGGTACAGATAGTTACCGCCACACATTCGGCCATCTTAATTCCATTTTCTGTCCCTCATTCGATTAATGCTCTTCCTCTGCGCCGTTCTTTGTTCCCAGTCCAATGGGAAGCGCTTCTTGCAGTGCCCAGCAGCTATGTCTGTCATGCACTTAGCGAAGTTCCTCCGGAGCAAGATGGATATACCAAACAACTACCGGGTAACTGGACTCACACACGCAGTAACCTGTGCTGTTTAGACTCTGCAGAATCTAAGAAGGGGTTAGTGGCTCCCTCTGTTTTTTTTCCAGCACTTGCAAATTTGCAGCATTTTTCCCAGTTGCTATGCTACAGAGATAGCTGCTGCCATTGTTCAGGTGGCAGCAGAGTGGCTAGTCTTAATCCTTAGCATTTAAAGAAATTGACCAATACGATTTGAATTTTTTTCTTTTTTCAAAAAGGTGTTCAGGTGTCGCTCGGTAGAAAATTCTCAGTGTTGTAGCATCTGGTTTCACGGTATTTGGATATAAAATGTAAAAGTTAATAGTAATAGGACTGCACAATATATTGTAAATTTAATCAGCGCAGTGTCACTGTCTTCACAGTTCAGTTCACCAAAATGGTAGTAAAGGGGTTGGTTTATGATAAATCATAGTTCAGTCCATCATTAAGGGCAATGACATCAATCCTTTGGTCAAAAGTGTGTTTATACACGCTGCATAACAAAGTTTTATTCCTCGTTTTCTGACATTAAATCAGATTAAGTTTATATTTTAGGCCAGTGAGTATTGCCAAACGATTTCTATGCTAAGGTCTCCAATAATGTGAAAGTTTGTTTTTTTCCTTTTAAATAGTGACTTGGGTCAAACCTTTTGGGTAATTTTCCTTCCCCCCTATCAGAACCAAGGTTGGGTCTTTGTGAAGGCTGCTCTAAAAACATTTACTTTGTTGTCTTTATGCCTCTTCATTATTAATTTGGCAGAATGCTTCAGCTTATTGTCCATTGGAAGGACCCTTTTTTGTCCAAGCTTTAACCTCCTGGTTGATGTCTTAAGATGTTGCTTCAATATTTAAATGATGCTGATGATCCTCAAATAATGTGTGCGGTAGACTGATTATATTATCGACTGTAGTACGATGGTATGCATGTGTGTCAGATTTGGCGAGATCACCCGGTGAGTATGGTTTGGGCAGATGGCCGAATCCTGATTAAGTCGCAGCAAAGTGTGACTGAGTCTGACCAGATTAAGCTGCTCTACACCTGTATGTGATTCTATCTGACTGAAGCAGACTGAAAGAAGCATAAACTTATTTCTTAAGGAGAAAAGGGAAGTAGTTGTATTTAATCAGTATATTTTGAGTACAATAAGGAATATTTATATATTTTGTTTTGGAAATGAACTTTTTTATTTGACTTACTATAATTTTTGTAAGTGTTTTCAACATGAAACAAATATGAATACATATTTTCAGTCTTAAAACTTGATTAAAATGCCTTCAGGCACTTTATTTAGCACGGCGTTATGACCAGCCGGGGCTCATAAGAGAGTGAATGATTGCAGGATCAGGCCTGGATTTCTGGTTCATTGAAGTAGCTTCTAATTTAGTTGAGAATTATAACCTGTCTGGTTCTGTTTCCATGGCATGATTTAAGTCTGATCAGATCCCATAGAGCACAAAACCCTTTTCCACAGAGCTTGATAGGAAGACAACTTCAGCATCTTCTTATTTTTATTATTTAAGGAGCAAACTGCTGACACTTAACTCTGTAAATGCTTTCTACTGGAATTTGTAGTTGTCACACAAAAACTGCTTTAAAAAACAAGGGTCTGGAAAAGTACAGTGTTTTGAAATGGAAAATTTGTTGGAAGCCATACTTTCTGGTTGCAGTGATGTCAGTATTGAGACGATACTCCAGTATATGGGGGCTTGGTGACCATTAATGTCATGATTGTGACCTTGTTAATTGTCTTGCTGTGTGTGACAGGTGGAGGTACTGTATGGGGATGAACCATTGAAGGACTATTACACACTAATGGACATTGCCTACTTCTACGAGTGGAGAAGAGTAAGTTACAGATTCAGTACTTTTAAGAAATAGCTGAGGAATTTTCTGAATTTAAAACAAGCTCTTTCCTTGCAAAGTATTACCAGTGTAGTAATTCACAGAACTTTAAACTTTTTCTTACATGTAGTCATGCACCTCAATGAGCTCTTCTTATAGTGCAACTCAAAAAGGGTTGTGAAAGGAAAATGCAGCAGGTTTAGATATATGACCTTTGGAAAGTAGAATGAAGAAAGAAAATGTTAAGTCAGAATAAGATTTTGTTTTTTTTGCCACAAGCAGGGCAACGTGGTCAAAATTTATAGGAAGATAAATGAAGCTACATTCAGAAGAGAAGGCTAATTTGAGCTACACTTTGCTCTCCAGCAGGGGGTGTGGTTTAGCTCAAAGATTTATTTTTATGTTTGAACGGCCCAGTCCACACCTGCATTTAATTAAGACATGGAAAATGGGCAAATATTTCAATCTCTCACTGTATGAGGTAGATTCTTACCCGCAATGACTTCTATCTTTAATTTCACCATAAGGTGCTTGACTATCTGGAAACAGAGTTCAGAAAGAATTCAGAGCAGGAGGTTTTTAAGCAAGAGGTTCTATTTCAAGGTGTTAAATTACAAAGTAAAAATTCTTCTAAGTCATATTTGAAATATTCAGCATTTTTATAACAACTGAAGGTAACATAGTTACTTGATTGTGCTGTAAAATGGCACTAAGTGCCTAGAAAACACATAATACTCCCCCTCTAATTCAGATTATTTAGATTACGTTTAGGAAAAGTAATCATAAACGTAATACATCAGATTGCATGCTCTTGTGTAATTCCACACAGACCGGACCCATCCCCTTGCAGTACCTGGTCAAACCCACCCGGAAACGCAGGAGGCCTTTGCAGTCCGCCGCCCAGGGCAACTCTGACGGCGTCAACACCAGCCCGACGTCAGAGAGCGACTCTCAGAGCGACAAACTCCACAGTCCTGCCGCAGTCCAGCCGCCCAGAGCGCCCTCCCAGACCAGCGCCGCTTCCCACAACGCTTCCCCCGCCATCCAAAGCCCCAATGGCACCGTGGTGCCCAACAACACTCAGCGGCACGCACTGTCCTCTAAACAGGGCTCCAGCAGCCGGAAGGTGAACGTCAACGGCACGAGCTCCGGGGCCAGCAAAGAGGAGGCACGGGGCGGCGACAAAAGCGGCGCGCCTCCAACGACTTAACCCCCACGGGGTGGTGGGGGAGGACAGTGATATTTAAGCTGCTCCCCGTTTTGTTTTCTTTTCTCCAAGTAGAGGCCCGAGCTTTCATCCTTCTGGACAGGCAGGATGCCGTTATCTTTCAGCTGGAAAGACTGAGACATGCAGCCAAATAGACTCTTGTATGTGCGTGTTTGTGTGGTAGAGTAGAGCCGTGCACACATACAAACTGTACAGGATGTATCAAATGTGAGCATGTGTGCATACATATGTATAAACTTATCTTTTATACAAGATATCGTAACCGTTTTTGTATCGTATATGCAGTGAGTCCGTTTCATTTCCACAGACGTCCACTTGGCTTCCACGGCAAAATCATCAAAGCTTTTTGTGGTGTGAGTCACTGCGTACAGTTGGATGTTGAAGAAAGAAGAAAAAAAAAAGGACAAGCTAATCCTCGCCTTTTTAAAGAGTTTCTCTGAAAGTGTCTGATATAAGCAGCGCCTCATCAGGTAGCGTGTACATTTATGGAAAACCATTGATGCACTTTGTGAAGGTCCAGTCACGGAAGCTGGCGGGTATTTTCTCAGCAGGAGAATTTCCAGCCGTATTTTCACACTCGAGTCCAAGCACTACCACCCTGACGGCAACGTGTTCGTCAGCACGCTGACGAAAAAGAAGGGATTTTGGAAATTTTGCCATGTATGTTGTTCCGTACATTTCAACATTCCCTTTATGTTGCTTTTCAACAGATTCATTTTTTTTAATCAGCCATATGTGCATGTTTTAGGTCAATAAAATGTTTACTTACTAGGTTTTTCTGACCTGAGCCTCCTGTTTAATTTTCTGTAATCTTCATGGTAATTTTTCCCATTCAGAGGAAATTTCTGATTTGCAATTTGAATGTAAATACTGAGTGTAATGTATAAAAATTTGTCATCCTGGGTATGAATATCTATAACATGTTTTTTAGTGGTCCATTTAAAACTTCCCTTGCCCTCGCAGAATGGATTGGTCATGTCACAAAAAGGTTAATTGAACATGTTGTAGATGTATTTTTCATTTAAAGTAAATACTTTGCACAGCTGTTTCTTAGCTAGTTGCACCATCAGTTTATGTACCCATTAATTTGTTGGTATAATTTTGGTTAGATATTTGAAGACTGATGGGAGTCATTACATCTTTTCTGATGGAATCAGAAAAAACTCTTTGGATTTCTTATGATCCCAAGAGAAACTCCTTTCTCTTACTTGCCCTTCCGAGTCTCCAGTTCTATGGGGGAATTTTTCTGCCGTAATTCGAGAACACACATTTTTAGTATGAAATCAGGATTTCATGTCTTATGTTCTCAAAACTTTTAATACTTTTGCTTGCATTTTTATTTTGAAAGCAGGACTTCATGTTTTTCTTCTCAAAAGTTGTAACGCTTGTACTCAAAATTTCTCCTGGCCCTCAGAACTTGTTTCTGCTCAGAGCAAATCTGCGGTTGCAAAACTGCTCACTTTATGAAACCAGGACTAATATAAAGATGACAAAAGCGATGAAAATAGGTTCTATGACAAGGAGATCGATGTCTTTGAAGGAAAAGACAATTTGAGCATGAAATCAGAGCAGGTGGCCCCCTGCAGCATGCTTGATATATCTGAAGAACCAGGCAATTTGTGAAGGACTTGTAAAGGCAATCCACTGCTCTTGATCTGCTCATGTGAAGTTTGAAGATCTGCAGTTTTAACTCGGCAGGACATTGATGACCTCTGTGCACCATGAGCATCTGACCACTCTGTGATTTGACTAGTCTTACCATAGTCCCCACTCACATCCACGTCGTACCTTGTAATACAAATACCACCTGGTGGAATATCTAGTAGCAAAGAAGTTTCATTATAGGAATGAGCCTCAGTTCATTCAATGAAGATGATTTCAAACCAAATTATGCACATAATCTCCTGCTTTCCTGTTACTTATTAATATTTTAGACAAGAAACAAACCTTACCCATTTGCATTAGGAGGATTTAAAAAAACAGATTCAAGAATAATAATTTTATTTCTGTAAGATCACTCATCTTCAAAGTTAAGAGTAGAAACCTAGATCCCCGTTTATTTTACTGGCAACACGTCCCACTGATTTAAACAGAAAACAATTTGCCCCGACGCTGTTTTCTCTGAAATGTTTCTCCCACTGACTCAGTTCAGAGACATCTCTGTCCTCAGGGTTCTTCACCTTCATCAGTCTGTGTATTCATGCAGCAGAGCAGACACAATGAAGTCCTGCTTGTGTGTGCCGTCGCAGTAAGGTGGGTTGTTGGTGTGCTTGCATCCACACAGCCACACAGTGGAGTCTTTCTCCGGTACAAAATGAAGCTCCTTCATTCCCTCGGCTCTGGCTTTGTGGGCTCCATCGCAGAACGGCTTCAAAACAGAAAAACACAAATAAACAAGATAAACTTTATTTGTTTATCTGTGCTGACCACAGGTGAGAAAATAAAAAAAGATTGTCTCACCTGTTTCCTACTGTATCCACAGGTGCACCATGAGTAGCGTTTTCCTCCAACAAGCTCCACTTTTATGGGCTTCTTAGATGGAATGACAGGTTTTGGAGGGGCTGTGGACAGGTTAACCTGGGGATTCAGAAAAATACACGACACATGACTGTTGATGTGTCAAAACTCCTTTAATTTGCCAAAACAATCACTGCTTCACTACCCTCATTTAGAGAAAATGTCTTAAAAGAAGGCCAGGTTTTAAAATCGATGCAGATGCCACGGAGTGAGGATGAGCCTGCAGGAGACTGATCAGTTTTTAAGTTCTCAGCCATTATACAGTCTGGCCAAAAAAAGTCACCGCCATCAGCAAAATATATTAAAAAAAATCTTGTTCACACTCTAATGGTTCACTATGAAATAAAAAAATATTTTCTTTACCACAGATGGAAGGTTTGTACCACATCATTCATATACAATTAAACAAAAATATTTATTTCACCTATTTATTATGTGTGATACAACATCACATTTTTTCCCACTGTTTCTCCAACCTAAGAAACAAAATAACTTACTTTATCTATGTAGATGGCGCCCTCTACTGGTAACACTTAAAAAGACAGCAGAGTTTGCCTCCAGCAGTCTCATGGTGGAGTTTACAAACTTAAGTTTTTGAAAAATATGAAATGTGCTGACCACAGCGAATATGTGCAGACCTTAACTGTTTCAAAGTGTACATTTTTGCTCAGAATGACTTATTCAACATTACTCAAAATTTACAAAGCAGAAAAAACAATAAAAGTAACAACTACACACAAAAAATTGAACATTAAGTTTTAGTATCAATTAAAGTAGAGATCATTGATTTAGAAACATAAGTGAGAGCTTGAAATACACATTTTGCAGATAAAAACTGATGAGCTTTTTTATGACAATTAAAATAAGAAAGAAACAAGGTTCAGAAAAATGTTTTCTCCAGGTACTGTTTTTGATTTTTGTAATCAAAAATCCATTGCTGTTGGTTGAATTTATCCAATGTTTAAATCTTGTCGTTTATTGATTGAAAAGTTTAACAGCAGTCCCTAAGTTTAACTGAACCATCAGGGATTGCTTTTCTAGCTAATTTGTCCAGTTTTTTTTAGAACTGTTCATAGATGTAGGCTTCATCATTAAATAATCTAAATACATTTAATGAAAACAGCCCATTTCAATAATTATTCCTTAAAATTGTTTTAACTAATTTTAAGGAACTATTTCCTTAAAATTAGTTAAATTTGAACTAATTTAGAATTAGTTAAATTAGTTACAATTGGTTAAAATTGTGTGTGTTCCTCAGCACAATGGAGAGGGAACTCCTGAGTTCCTTAAAATTGTTTTAACTAAGTTTTCTCTCCTTCAGCACAAACATCTGAGTCCTGATGCAAAAAAAAGCTCAGACACAAATTTCGCACTGAATAAAAGAGAATGGAGCTTTATAATATAATCTAAAAGCTTGTCAAACTTAATTTATTTACATGTGTTTAACATGACAAGTTAATAAACATATTTACTTTACAAAGCAGAAAGAACAATAACAGAGTAACAACTACACACAAAAATTGAGCATTAAGTTTTAGTATCAATTAAAGTGGAGATCATTGATTTAGAAACATAAATGAGAGCTTGATATACACATTTTGCAGATAAAAACTGATGAGCTTTTATAAGCTGATGAGTAATTAATTTAATTACTTGAGACTTTTTTATTAAATTGATTACCCATTTACTTTTTCTCAGTGCATCTTGGTTGCTGAAATTCATCTGTGACACATCTATGGGTCAGTTCATTAATCTTCAAAGCAGTGATTAAAAACCATCAGTGTTTATGTTCTGATGGTTTCAAATCTTTTTTTTTTTTACATCATTTTCTAATTTTAGTCATCATCAGTCATTTCCTGTTAATTTATAGAGGCCCTATGACTCAATGCCAGTTGTCGGTGGTAAAGACTGACCTTTATATAAATACCCTTTAAAAAAACCACAACAATAAAACTAACACTTTTACCTCAGGTAGTTTTGTACCCTATGCTTCATAGTTTAGTAATATTTTGAATAAAGATACTCTATAGTGCAATCTTTGTCCCCTGAACCCACCTCGTCTTAGAAAAAGCTCCTAAACTCCAGGGATTATTTACAAAACTACTAAAACTCCACAAATAACCGGCTTTGTCGTAAATCTAAAACGTGGTGCACTCAAATCCCCATGAATCATTCTTCGGTTGTGTCTATCTGGACAACGGCAGGAAGCATTTTGGTTTATATTGAGCATTTTTCAGATGACAGAGTCGTGTTTATGCAACAACAAAAAAAGGCGAAACTGAATGTCATCTTACCTTGGGAGCCGCCGTAGCTGCTGTCCGCGGATGTGTTAAGGTGAAACTCAACCATCGGGAGTGTAACTTGTTAAAAAGGGTGACCATATTATCAACAACAGTTAATGGATCAGCTCACACACCACAATGACAATCTGCCATGAAGGAATCCAAATCAAAACAGCAAAAAGTAAACGTCCGGTCAGCAGCTTGGACCTGATTGGTTCTAGAAAAATCACGTGCCATCTGCTGAACCAATAAGAAAGTGGAAGTCACTGATTACGATTTAATGACATAAATATATGGTTTCAAAGAAATAAAAGATGTATTTTTTATTTGTAAAAAAAAAAAAAAAAAAAAAAAAGGCCACCGGCATATGAAAACAAAAATATTTAAAATATTTTAAGGCTGAATCGCAATAATTACATAATGATTAATAGTTAAATGGAATAAAACAAATGGATAGCCTATTTATTTTTTATATTATATGGATAGGAATCCATGTAATATTGGTTTGATGTCTGTCTGTATATACACATAAGAATCAGGAGACGCTTTAAGAAAATGAAAAGGAACTACTATATTTCTACAAATGTTTCATAAAAATATGTTTTTATTGAACTGTTACAGAAGTCAGGTCCACACGGCTACAGTTCTTATTTGATGAATACAATAAGACTTCTTTTAGTGCTCATGAACAATATTATGTTACAAAAAAAAGCTTGGATACATATAAGCAGCATTTGTTGTTTTATCAAAAGTATTTGCGTCACACAATGTGGCAAGGTATGATGGATAAGATATGATGACCTGGATCATTTAAACAGGCCTTTAACATACTTTACCACATCCCTATAGATGACTTTCAAGTGCGAGCCATCGCAGTATGGGGAGTTCTTGGTTTGCTTACAGGCACAGAGCATCACTGTCTTGTTTTTGTCGGCAGTGAAAAGTAGAGGTGAGATATTTGGGGCTTTTGCTTTGTGAGCGCCGTCGCAAAAAGGCTGTAAAGCATTTAAAAGAAAAAGAAAAGAAAGAAAAGACATGTTAATCATTATTTTACAACATAATGCCAAGGCGCTTTAATCTTCACTTATGTTGAACGAACTCAATGTTACTTTGACTAGATTTAAGAAATAAATTAACGTGGACCTTTGTTTTTGAGTCGGTTTGATTTGGTACGAATAAGCCAGCTTTAAAAGATACTTCTATGGAAAATGTTGGCAAATTAACAAATATCAATGTGTGGATGTCAGCAGTTAGCAGAGCAAATTGTAGGTAAGCAAGGCTGAACGAGTTTATGGAGGTAAAATGAGTGACTTTATTGCACAGTAATGATAGTTGAGCAGAGGTTTCATACTTTATTGACATTTTTAACTGAATAAACTGGGAAACAGAAGGAAATCTGACAAACTATAATTATTTATTGTCAAGTCTAAACATAAAACAAATGCTTGAAGAGCCAGAAATGTCTGATGCTACTTTAAACACCAGGGGAGGAAACTTCAACCATTAAAAGCTCCCGATAGCAGCTCTGCAGGCTAATACACATCCCTTATTAGATAAAATAACTATGATTCAAGAGACTCAAGGCTCAAGTCTTTGTGAGACTAAAGTTCAAGTCTCAGCCTGAGTTTTAGAGACATCTGGACTTTGTTTGGTCTTAAAAGGTGCAGCAGTGCATTCTTTGTTGATTCAAAGCTCTTTGTAAGTCTCCTCCCATTAATATTTCATCAAACCTGAATGGACTTATTTGACAGGAGACATGGGAACTTCTGTGACATGAATCCAAAAGCAGCGAAGCTCATCATTCATCTCACCCACCTGTTTCTTACTGTGACCACAAGCACACCAGGCGTAGCTTTTCCCGGCAGAAAGCTTCACCCTGTATGGCAGCCGGGCAGCAGGGACAGGCTGAGTGGACTGCAGGCACCTCTGGACCTGCAGGACAAAAACAACACATGTCCTGCTCACACTTTAAGCTCCCATTGTCAAGTTGACAGATAATGTCTACATCTCTGGACACGGTAAAGGAGCTATGATGGTGGGGAAAGTACAGGCAGAGGTAAAACTAGCTGACCAAATGTACTGGAGGTCAGCGTAGGTTACTAAGTAACGGGCGCCGCTGGGGTTGCTAGGAAACGGGCTGAGCTTTGCTAGCTGAGAATGTTACATTCATTTACAGACACCAAAAAAATATTAACTTACTGCCAAAAAGCAACTGGGTGGATTTTTAAGCGCTTCTTTAGAAGCAGTAGAAATCCCAATGGAAGGACAAAATCGTGAAAAATGTGAATTTTGCATGACTCGTCTTTTAAAGTTTAAAACATCCACTTTACGTCACTTGTTTTAGTTTGATTAACAATGCATTTATATTTTGACTCGAAGTTTCGGGGAGAATAACTGAAATATTTCTTAGTGAAAACATGGATGTTCATGGCGTCTTATCAATCAGAGCAGGTCTCTGATAAAACCAATCCTACCGAGGCGCAACGAGACGTTCAAGCTAATTAGCTTTAACGTCACCTCACGTGTTTCTCTCCAGTAGAGGTAAAGGAGAGAAAACGTGAGAAAGGCTGCGCCAGCTTGGATTTTTTTGGAGAAAAACAATGATGGTGTGAACACCCACAGCCATGACTCAGCCGCTCACAGCAAAACTCAACATTTTACAGAAATTACGTGAATAAAAACCCGCTGTGACTCAGCGAGCCACAGAAACTCTTAGTGGAGACTTATAACAGACAAACTCACCGTGAAGGAGGAGGAGACGGACACAGGCGGAAGCAGCAGCGGAGGTCGTCGGAAGGTCTGCACGCATCTTGTCCGCACCGCGCAGATCAACCCGGCTGCATTCATGTTTTTGTCGCACTTTATGCGGATGGGCTGCTGAATGCGCCTTTTCTTGTTATTGTTGTAGACGCAGACAGAGAGCTGGCGGTTACTCAGTCCTGGTCTGAACTTGGCTGAAACTCCGCCTCTGCCTCACTGCTGCCCCTCTTCCTCCTTAAACTCATTCATTTCATTGACAGCTCTCCTCTGTGGTGTACGCCCACTGAAGGGGATTGTAAGGAGTAAAGTACCATCTTTATCAAATTATCCCCACTGATTTATTCGCACCAGGCCTCATAGAAGAACAAGGCTTAGTCAGGGTGTTTAGGAGGATAATCATTTACTTAGTTGTTTCTTGAACTTGACTGGCGAGGTTGTTGTTCCACCTGCTTCCTGTTTTTGGTTTCAATCATAGTGAGTCTCCTCCTTCTCTAAAGTATTGAACACATACAAAATAACCAGATCTCCCAGTAGCCAGTTTGACATCATTTAAAGATCATTTAAATGACGTCATCTTCAGATCAATTCAGTATAGGTAGGTTTATATTTGAAAACAAATGTTTGAATCATTTGCAGAAATGTTCTGTATCTGTCAGACTGTACATTACTTCAGATTATCCCTCATTGTTTTCTTTCAGAATCAACTCTGGGTTAAAAATATTCTGCCAAAGAGCCATCCCCAAAATGTAAGGTGAAGATAAACTTTTACGGATTTGAATGCCGACTCCTGTCTGGCCCTCCCTTCTTAAGCTGCTACCCCGCGACCCGACCCCGGATAAGTGGAAGAAAATAGACGGATGGATGGAAAAATAAGCAAAGAGTAAAATTGTTTCCACAATAACCATATTTATCCAATACTTTTCCAGACTTTTCATATTTTCATATTTCACAGTAATGCATTTGTACCTTTATACGTCCCAAAAAGAAAGCAGGTTTTTAAGAGGACACCAAAGCAAATTGCAAGAAAGAATAGACAGCGGAAAGCACCATGAAACAACTCAGTAAAATACATTTATTGACAAAAAAAGTTGTCTTTTTAATTTTGCACACAAAAATATCAAAATACTTTACAGGGCTTTGAAATCTGAATATTGTCAATTTGTTTCGATCAGTTCTGTCAAACAAATTCACTGTACAACGACAACAACGTGCTTTCCTTATAATTCAGTGCTCATTTCATTTATCTTTTTTTAATTATTAATTCATGGGAACAATGCATTTTAAATGATGCATAGTTATAACTTGGTATTTAGCTATACATTTGAGAGACATCACTGCATTTCATGCAATCCATATCCTAATAGCTGACGTCTCATTTAGAGCCAGGTGCTTAAATGTTGCAATACATAAAAGATACACAGTACGACATTCATAACATGGAATATGTCTGTTACCCAAACCTCAAAGGAATGAATGTGTTTTTACACAAACATGTTAAAGTTTACAAGTTATTATTAAAATAATAATAATAATAATAAAAAAAAGTCATAAAAACAATTTACATTTGGGCTCGCAGGGCCCCAGTGCAACATGACAAAGAAACCTCTTCAGCAAACCTTTGCTCCACTCGTTGAGTCTGAACTTTTTCTTGGCTGAGAGTAAAATCATATTGACGACAAACCGCCATCTTGCAGTCACACAAATAAAACATAACCAACATTCACCTTCTGTCACTGCTACAAGTACACATGCCTGGCAAAAGAATTCAGATCCTTAAACTTCTTTGTGTTTTATCTTATTACAGCCACAAACTTCAATGCATTTTGTTCAGATTTTTATGGTACTAGTCAACACAAAGAGGCACATAATTGTCAGGTGGGAAAAAAACCCACTCAGTTTTAGAGAAACGGAAAAACATTGTCATGGAATTGTTTTCAATCCCAGCTACTCTAACATGCCAAATTAAAAACAATGAAACTGACTTCAAAAGTCACCTACTAAGTAAACAGTTCAGATGTGTGTGTAATTTAATCCCAGTTTCTGTTTTCAGGTTCAAACAAAATAACTTTGTGAATGAAATAATTTCTTATTCATCTTCTATTTACACTGACACACGTCTTTGTGTTGCTCTGTCAAAAAAAAAATCTAAGAAGTTTCTGGTAGCTTCAGACAATCTGATAAAAGTTCACGAGGAATGAATATTTTTTACAAGGCACTGTCTCACAAACTAGGGAGATGCTTGAATCTGTGAAACAAACCTAACACCGACAGTTTGGGAGACTTGCAAACAGAAAGTAAACAGCTAAGAAACACAAGTGAGAGATGTAAATGAGAGAAAATCGATGTGTAGGTAAAACCAAGTAAAACGGGCTACGATCAAAGAATCAGAGTGGAGGAAGGTCAGCCTCTACGACGGGGTTTCGCTGTCGTCTCAGTGCCGGTAACAGTCACATTACGCTTCAAACACTGCTATGTCAAGAGTTCAACTCTTTCCTATGACTGCAACATGTGCTACAAATTATAGTTTCTCAGTCTTCTGAAGCACAACAATAAACTAAAGAGCTCTGCGTGTGAACACAAAAGTCACAATAGAAAATGATTTGACACTTGACCATATGGTTATTCACAAGTTTTCACTGTTGAAATCTTCAGTCAGCTATCAAAAGTATAAATGAGTTTAAGAAGTTCATTTAAAAACAAACAATAAAAGCCTCCATGTGCCCAAGTTAGAAACAAAACCTATCAAAGACAAAGAGGACAGAGTGAGCCTGTGGGCTGCGGGCTCTCCCTGTAAATCTACCCCATTTATTAAGGCATTATCTATCCAGTATTGCTAAAAGAAGAGCTAGTTAAGAGTTATCCATGTGGGAAGGTAACACAAAGAACTTCAGGACAAGAGTGCAAAAATACTCACAAGTCATAAACCTCTTCAGTTCGTGGTGGCCCACTGAGCATCCTTCAGAAGGGAGTCTGTGGATGTCTAAACATGCACACTCGTTCAGGAAAACCAATGATTCCCTTTCCAAAAAATTTGGTATCGTCTGCTTAATCTCGACAGCAACTGGAAGGATATAAAAGACGGAAGGAACTCTCATTGTGGGATGGAACGAAAAGGCAGATGCCCCTCACTGCCGACGGCGTGCTGCTTTTTATTTTTCAACGTTAAAATCAAGTGCATGCCACGTTTTTTTTTTTGTTTAGGTGGTCATTCCTATCCACTGAAGGCTGCTACGGTAATGACTCTGCACAAAATAAACAACGGAGTACAGCTGGCAGAAAGTTTGAGGTAATAACTAGCTTAATGAGGAAACGCCACTAACAACACACCAACTTGACTACATCTTATACTTAAGTGCCAGCGCGAGGCCGAAATGTTCAAAGGATGAGGACGAAACTGGGCGAACGCAAGCGGGAAGACGAAATATAGCGAGGAAGACAGCGGGGAGGTTGCCAGAAGTGCTTCCTCGCGGATTGACAGGAAGCGCTGGTTTGCGCGACGGAGGGAGATGTCAGTGCTCGAGTAGTCAGAGCCAAACTCTTGACCTTCATATCAAACGTCAAAACAAAAAAGCCCACCCAGCTCTTGCAGCAGTGAGCTTCATAAGCAGCCCCCATTGGTCAAGCTAACAAAATAGTGCAATTTAAAGAAGAGACCACTGTAGTCATGCTCTCTGAAAGCTGCCTAAATGACAAAGATAAAAACCATAAGATGGACCTCTAATATTAAGAGCTTCAAAACACACACAAAAAAAACCTTCACCTTAATGTCACGTTTTACATTCATAGAAGTTTGTCAGATGAAGATGACAGAGGAGGGAGAGACTTGAGAGCCCAGAACTTCACAGAAACCGGCGATTCTGACGGGACGTCGTCATCTGAACTGGACAGAAAGCAACGGGGAAAAACACTTCAACTGTTCTTGTCTCCTGCCTTCTCTCCTGCTGCCTGGGGAAAAGAATATCAGGATGTAATTAAATAGCAAGAATTATTTATGTCTTATTTATTATAGTTTATCACATTAAACCAAAATGTTACTGTACTTTATTGGGATTTTGGCTGGTGACAGACATAACATAACCCATAATCATAATGTGGAAAAAACATGAAATACAAAATAATTATTTTTTTAAAAGTATTTAGTGGATTTGTATTCTGTAACCTTGGATCAGTTTTATGTAGAATCACCTTTGGCAAGTCTTTTGGACTTAGAAAAGTACCAGTGTATCATTTTACACTATAAAGAGACATTTCTCCCTTGGTCTTACTAAAAAGAGTTTGTTTTGTTAATATATGCAATAGTAACATTCATTTTATTTGCATATTTAGGTTTAAGAATGAAAGAAAAACATTTACAAGACTGAGGAAAAAAATGGAGGTAAGAGAAAACATGTAGACGGTGTGAAAAGGAATGAAGTCTAGAAAAACTAATTCTTCCATTCTCTTCTTTTTTCTCTCTTATCCCGAAAAAGAAACCAACATCAAATTCAAATTTCAGGCTGTGTAAGAAACCCTGATTGATGTCGGAAGATACATCTAATTATATAAAACATATTACTCTATTTCAGAAAGGTCACACTGCAGCTTTAATAAATCTAAAAAAAAATCCTCAAAAACATTCAAATGTCAGAAGAAGATGAATGAATATGCCTGTTTTCTTTCAGAAAAGTTTGGGCTTGTTCATATTGACTCGCTGCAGAAGCCGTAGTTTTAATCCTCTGGAGGAAAATCACAATCATGGCTTGTCAGCTTGAACCACGATGGATTCAGCTGTTCTTCGGGTTCGGCATGTTACGAAATCCTACAGTAATACTCACCCCAGGTTTGTGGAGCACATTGTCCTGCAGACCAAAGAGACCCCCCACTTGGCTGCCCTGTAAGGGAGACGCGGTTGCCGATGACAACAGGTTGGGCGACTGGGAGATCAAGGGCGAGTTGGGGGTTGAGTTGAGCGCTCCCGTCAGTGTGAGGCGCTGCAGCTCCCTCTGTCTCTGCTGCTGCAGCATCTGGCACACCACTGCCTGCTGCTCCTGGAGGAGGAGGAGAGCGCTGTAGGTTAACTGATCTGTGATCAGAGCTAAAAAGCAAACAAACAAAACTGCCTTTTCAATGATTACTGAGGCCAGCAGCCGTGTTTGAAAAGCAAAGAGAGGGAGAGAACGATAAACTGCAGGGAGGCATGCAACCAGCTCAATGGAGGTGAAAAAGATTTAGAGCTGCAGAATCACCACTTTACTCTCTATCCTGCAAGGTTAGGAGAGTTTGAGACTTCTTGCTCCAGATGCACTGCAACAAACCTTCAAATTCATATTTTTACCTGTTTTTGTAACAGAACAAAAGTAAGAAATCTTCAGTCCCCTTATCGTGACAACTACTCAACTTCACAGTCAAACAGGAAACAAGCTGGGTTCTATAATTAGAGTGTCAGAGCGCATGACTGGTTGAAACCCCAGTAGACTTTCAGCAGTTTGCAAGTCAAATAAGCGTTGCTGCATCACTTTGGTGGAAGAAACACTCCATATGGGAGGAGGCAGCTTCGCTTAGCACTTGGGGTTTCCACTAAACAACCTCAACATGTTCAGTTTGCAACTCATGTTGCTATCAACCCACATTTATAGACAGTAACTAAACAAAGTGTATCCTGTAAACTGAGACCAGGAAGACTGGTCTTCCTGGCTTTAATAATCAGCCACTTTAATAATCAGCTGAGCTGATTGTACTAGCAATTATTATTGCTAGTACAATCAATATTAAGATGTATGAACATTTGTTAGGGCTACAATAGTAATTAAATAGATTTAGCCATCATATTCATGTCGGTAATAAATGTAATCATCATAATAGCAACATTATGATGTTCATCCAGGATGTTTATCCAGGATAAAGACAGTAAATCCAATTGTTTAAAATAAGAAATAGATAATAATAACAACTAATATTAATGACGGCATTAAAGTCAATAACAAAAACAAAGAAAGTAATCCTTGACATTATGCTGCCGAACATCAATATTTCTAAATCTAAATAAATATAGAGTAAGGTCTGACTTTGTCTTCTAAGTGAACCAGCACATGTAAATGCCATCCCTTCCTGTTGTATCTAGCAGACCTCGTTTTTGAAGAGATGAAGGCAACTACGCTTCCTCAGGCTGCAAGAAGAGACGTGGGTTCTCTTTTTAATGACTGTCTGCATGCACACGATCAAGAAGTACGAGATGAAGTGATAAGAATAGCGCCAGTACCGGTGTGAAGTTCTGTGAGGTGAGGAACTGCTGGAGCTGCTGCTCGAGGAGAAGCTGCTTCTGTTGCTCAGACAGAAGAGAAGACCTGGAACAAATGTAAAAACCAAGTCAGTTTACAAAGCAGGCAGTAACATCTCTGGTGAAAGGATAAAGTGTAGTATTGGTTTTTGTTCAAACCAAAACAAAAATCAAGGAGTTCAAGAGTGCAGCACATGGGAAATAGGGTCACTTTTCCACATTTTGTAATATTTCCATATGAAGCTCAATGTATTTTACTAGGAGTCGACATGATAGAGCTACGTAAGACACATTTCCGTGAATTGGAAGTAGCCGCGTAATATAATATAACAATATAACGGTGCGTTCACACCAAGAACGCTACGTGTGTCAAAAATGCGTCCGATGCTTCAAGTTCGACACGTGTGCACAATGAATGCAAACGCTTGACATTTTGCTCTATGCCAAGCGTTTTGTGTGTCTGGTTACATTCAAAGTCTATGTGGAGGCGCGTTGAGGGCGTGTCAGACGTGTCAACTCTAGCCATTGTTTTCCATTGGACGCTCTTGACGCTTCAAATGCTCAAAACACTCCAAAGGTTCAAACCTCGCCGCACCAGACGCTCGAAACGCATTGCAATGGCCTCCACACAGACTCTGAATGTAAATCAACAATTTAAATTTTTTTCCTCTTTTTTTATGCAATATTTGATGTTCCATCACACAAAAGCCCAACAAAGTACATCGAAGGTTATGGTCGTAATGTAATAAAATACGCAACAATCAAGCAGTGTGAATACTTTTGCATGGTATTGCCCGTAGTTTATCAACTTGGTCTACAATGAATTAAAGCTCATCTTGTGGATCAGTGAGTCTCTAACAACAACAAACCAAATGGAAGAGAAGCGGCTACATACGGGCTCACGT